>JASAUF010000344.1:1489484-2978969 GCA_030180095.1 Magnolia changhungtana | reverse complement strand
AGGTTGCCGGCACCGAATTCGGCGATCGAGAATTTTGTGAGCCCGATTTTCGAGTTTGGGGCATGACACCTGCACTTGCTGTGACTGCATTTGCTCCAGCATCTGCCTTATGTAATCTAGGTTGGACTTGATGTCTCTTTCCCAAGCATCACGCCGGCCATTCCCACGGTTCCATTGAGTACGCCTGGTCGAACCAGAAGTCGCTTGGTGGGCTGAGGAGCCCCGACAACTCTCCTACTGCTCTGGATGGTCCATGGATTGTGGGGCGTGACCGGTCGCCAGCAGGGTCGCGATCGGACCACCTCGGGAGGGGGTTTGGACTTTCTTTTTTCCTCTCACCATGGCGGGCTCTGTAGTGTTTTTGGTAGAGCGAAAATGACTTACAATGTCGATCCCACAGATGGCGCCAAACTGTCGATGCAGTTTCCAGCTTACCCCCTTTTTGATACTCGAACACCTGCACAGGAAGAGGATAAAGGAGTCCCTGGCTTATGCAAGGGACCCTCCGATGCCAAAGTCAGGCCTGGAATTTGGGTCTAGTAATTTAACAAGGGCTTATGGGTGAGAATGTGTGTGTACCTTTCACCTTTAGGCGTTTCTTATTTATAGGGGAGATGTGATCTTGTGAACCTGGGATACTTTCATGGTTTGTAGGAGATTGATCCTTATCCAAGCCGATCTTGAGATCTTCGATCTCCTAGATTTTCGGGATCGGAAGTTATCCTCCGAGGATCTCAGAAGACAGATCTTTGATATCGAGCCGACTCCTTGGCTCGGCTCTGAATGAGATATAATGTCGAGTTACGCTAATTGATTTGCTTACAGATCAAGTTGTGGTCGGCTGAAGATGGTCGACCCAGTCCGACCTAGCGGGTAGACCGGACTAGGGTTGGGCCAAGGTCTGATTGGCCTATGCTTGGCCGGCCTATGCATTGAGTCGGCATTACGTGTCCTTGGAGGGGTTCCTTGAGTGTCCTTAAGGCTGTATCAGTCTCCTTGGAGGCCTTAGCTCTTGGCTCCGGACACGTGGGCTTTGGTCAGGCTAGATGCCTAGCGAGTCCGGGCCATGTCAATAGAATTGGTTTATTCCATAAGCCGAGTTATCAACTTGTCATATTTTTCCTCCAACAATCTAAAAATAGCTGTGCATTTAAATTACGTGGTATGTTTACAGGAGTTTGAATTTAATTACTAAATAAACTTTGATATCCTTAATATACATATGTAATGTTTGACACAATGATTGTTAAGCCCATCAAAATATATACTTCAGCGAAAAATGATGAAACTCCAAGCCTTAGATAGGCCACAAGCATAGGATCATAATTGAGTGACTAATCAATATTTTCAAACTCATGATTTACATGGCCAATGTTTGTACTGCTCAAATTATTCTATTAATGTAATCTCACCGATGCAGTTGATAATCTAATTGTTTCGGCGATTATGGCGGGCCATTTTTATAATAAATTAGTAGCCCAGTGACACATGTTATACATATAAGTCTCCCACAGTTAACAATGAACAGAAAAAACAGAAGAAAAAGAGCGAGAATTTGATATCCAAGCGAAAAGGAGGGATTACAAAATTTATTAAAAGTGAGGATATGTAGTCTTCTCAATTCGGAATTCCCTCGAATCCGTGATGCCAACTATCGATTGTTTTGAAATATCTGAAACACCGTCCAATCCTCCCAAATCCATGACCGCACAAGTTGACAGCCGATCCTACTCGAACCCGAAAATTTCCACACGTACGAACCTAACGTAACGGGCCCAGCTCGGTTATAAATTGGGTTAGGCCAGTCGTTTGAAGTTCAACCTGGTCCCAGCTGCAAGCGTCTGATTAGGTCGTCTGCTTTCTTGTGTGCAGATGGTCTATAGACGCGTGTGGGCTCGTCCTTTTTCCCGTGCAAGCCACGTACCCCCCTACGCTGACTGGCTGATAAGTGGAGCACCAGATGAGCAGAGGGCACCCCATCCACACTCCAAAGAAAGAAAAGCAGAGATGGGGAAGCAATGACTCTTCTTCTTCTTCTTTCCTCCCTTGAATTCCCAATACTCCCAAGGGCCCTCCCTGTACATTGCAGAGAGTGAGCGTGCGTTGAGAGAGAGAGAGAGAGAGAGAGAGAGAGAGAATGGAAGCTGTAAATTCTCCCCTTCAAGTCCCCAAGCACTTATTTATGGAGCCGTGCAGACACAAATTATTCATATACAGAGACGTATCATTCCCCAGCAGGTTGTTATTATTATTATTATTGTTTCATTTATGCCCATATATCTATGTTTATTTATATATGTATTTATTTATTTATGAGGTCTCAAGTCCAATCGGTTAGACCATAACTTATGGCCCCCTCAGTGAAAACTTCCAATTTATAATAATGTACCTGCAACATCCAACCCTTCAAATAGGTTATCCCCGCCATCAGGATCAACTCAAACAAGAAATCAGCCCCATCTACTCATCAGGTGGGCCACACGATAGAAAACAATATCCAGCCATTGATAAAAAAATAATAATGTGTCGTCCACTCGATGAGCGGCTGTGGCTGATTTTTGCAAAAGCTGATCCTCAAGATGCAGATAACCTATTGGATGGATTCAATGTCTCACGGTCACGTCCACGAATGGGTAGAAGTTGGTACAACCGGTTGGACTTGAGACCTTCTCTTTATTTATTTATTACGACGGGTTTTTCTCTTGTTGTCATCCATGGTTGTGACATTTTCCGCAGGAGAAATGCTGAGATGATTCACAGCATGTGTTTCCATGTTGTTGTAGTGAGTGTGTGCTCTAGCTTTGTGAACGTGGGATTGCATTTAAAGTGGGACTTCAATGTGCTGTGTGGCAATTAATAGGAACGTTGATTTGTGTAGATTAGCACTTTTAAGGGAGATGAGCATGTGTGCATTAGCTAGTATACACCCTAGCTTTTAAACAGTTGGATGGAACTTAAAAGTGCAAATTGAACCCACTTCACCAAGAAAATCGGCATGTGCCTCACCCGAGATAGTTTAAAAAGCATTGTCAACCAACTTAAAAACCAAAGCCCCCCTCACTTCGGCAGGCCCTTCACTCATTGATATAGGGAACATGTTGTCGTTGTTATCATCATCTACACCTTATCCATCTCATTGGAGTCTAGTAAATGATTCCTGTTTTGCCATTCCACCCTATCAAGGGCCATAACTTCGGATAGACTACCTCTACGAATGTCCTTTTGGGCCTTCTCCTTGCCTTTTAGGTCCTTCAACTTGTATCAACTCACTCTTTCTAACCATCGTAGTTCTTGGTCTCCGTTGCACATGACCAAACCATCTAAGTCTACTTTCTCTCATCTTATTACCTATCGGCACTATTCTTTAGTTCTTTTAAATGCATTCATTTCTAATTCTACCCTTCCTCATCTTGCCACTCATCTACCTCAACGTCCTCATTTTAGGCTGCACTCTTCCTATGAACATGTTCTATCTTAACTGCCCAACATTCTTTCCGATAAAGCATGGCTAGTCTTATAGCTATCCTATAAAATAACCCTTTAGTTTGAAAGGTACACGGCAATCATAAAAATCAAATTCTCCACTCATCATGTGGGCCAAACTTGCATGTTGAACAGTGATTGTTGGTTGATTTTTCCCTACATATGTTCCGAACAATTCTCTTATGCATGCGGCGACTTGTGGTGTGGAACTGCCTAAATTTTGGGTTAGGGAATGTTCAGTGGCCTCTACATGATTATTGGGATGGATGTCATCACATGTGCCAAGTTAGTACGCATGCCACAAATTGCCTCCTCATTCTCCTTGCATGAATCACCCAAGAACTTCTATCTCCAACTAGTAGGAAGAGTTGCACGTTGCTACTAATAGTGCGCTCGTGCTACTCTGGCTCGCTTCGCTTTTAAAGCTCCGCTTGCTGCTTCACAGGCAGCTTCAAAAGAAGGCGGCGTTAGCCCAACTTCAAAACTACCGAGCGCGTAACAACTTTTTAGTAATGGCCTTTTTTTTTTTTTCCAATTTTGATTAGATGATCCTAGCCAATTTTTTCCGTAAATGGCTATTTATTCTCGCTATTTGTCAAAAGAATAATGGTATTTATTCTAACCATCTTTTTTCCCACTGGTTTACTAGTTCTAATAACGCTTTGAATAACGGTATTGGTGGGTGCCTGGGCCTAAAAGCGATACAATTTGGAGCATATCAAACCGTATAGGATGATACAAGATTAGTCGAAAATTTATTTTTGCACAAAAAAATGGAAAAAAGTATTGGGAAAATAGGAAAAATGTAAAACAATGATATCTATCTTTTTTTTTATTATTGCCATGTACATCCTTGGGAGTATTGGTGGGTGTTCCCGCTTGATCCCGAAATACAACGATGGCGTGAAAGAAAATGAAGATTTAGATCTCTCATATGGATTCTAAACCCTGGTTATCAAGACTACTAAGCAAGATCATTAGAAGGAGGGTGATGAAGGTGTGGCGAAAAAAATCTCGCAGGGAAATTGTAAAGGTTCCTCGTTTGGGAATACTTTGTAGTTTGTAGAGGGTGCTTCAACATTGTATGCTAAGAAAGGGAAAGGAATGATATAAGAAGAAGACCCAGCGGGATGGACTATTGTCCATAGAAAGAAAACAGAGATGAAGAAGCAGAGGGTCACGGCCACAAACACAACATCTTTAACATAACTCCCAACCTTGTATGTGGTGGGTTTCCCAACAGGATGGCTCTTCATTAATTTTGAGAGAGTTTTTGGCCGAGCAGGGTAAGAATGGGCCGGGAAGAAGAGGTTGGGGGTGCGGTGAAGCTATTGAATGGGGTAAGCTTCGGGGGTAAAAAGCTGGGTGTTCAAAAAGCCCGTTTCAGCCCTGATGTAAAAAATAGATAAGGTGAAAGATGGAAGAAACATGGAGGGAGATAAAAATTTCACAAGTGGAAACAAGCAAAATGATAGAACAACAACTGGGAAATGAGAGAATGAGAAAAAGTGTTGGAATAGAACAAAAAAAAAAAACGATCGTATAGAGAGGCACTGGTAGAGACTTCTGGTAATGCTAAAAAGGGGGTCTTTTAGAAGGTTGAGAAAGGGGAAACATGTGAATTGTCAGTGGAGAGAGGAAACAATGAGGGGGCCAAAGATTAGAATTAATTAGGATATATTGAACAATTCTTGGAAAGAACTTGAGTTTAGTTTTGTTTTGTCAGTCAAGCTGCGAACAACAGAGGCAAGGATTGGTTTTTGGATGGAGCATAATTGCAATTTGGGGGAAGAGGATCGCACAATGAAAATATTAAAAGATGATGTTGTGTGGGTTATTGTCTACTCCCAAGAAGAGGCTGATAGTTTCTTTATGTCATGCAACCCTTTCCGGGATGATAAGGTAAGAGGAATTCAATATTGGAAGAATTGATCTCTGTTTGGTTGGGAAGAGGTATGGATTTGAATCTAGAATTTTCCTTTAGAACCGTGGAGCAACGACATTTTCATGGAAATCGGGGTTGTTTTTGACAAGATCGTTGAGATCGACCTACAAACTGACAAGTGCAAGCATCTCTGTTTTACTAGATTTCGAGTTGGAAAGAAAAAAATTATAGTTGGTCCCAAATAAAATCAATATCAGAGTAGGAAATGATAGGATTCATCTGGAGTTTGTGGTGGAAGATTAAGAACCAGTGTCCACGGCAAAAACAATTTTTGCTAGCCCATCAACAATAGTGGACATCCGAGACAACGAAGAAGGTACACAATTTCCATACTCCAATGAAACACGGGAAGAGGAAGTGTTGTGTCGTCGCTCTTTCATTGGAGGAAAAGGAGGTGAAGACAGTGGAAGAGACGTTATCGCGACACGTGGTGTGAACAACTGTTGCCGACCGACGCTTTTAGAAGGCGTGCGCCTCGTGAGGGCGGTAGGTCAGGAAAACTTAGACGAGAGGGAGACACGTAGCGGGCAGGTCTTTCTGTCTCTTAAAGAAGGAAGAGGAGAAGAGGACACACATTTCGATTATGTCGACAAAAAATGGGGCTTCTATAATATGGAAGTTTCGAAATATATTTTAAACATCCATATCTTCACGTGTGCGGCAGTGCACGTATGGTATTGCTTACTCAATAGGGACGGACACGTGTTTTACTTCACACAGGTGGGGGGTGCTTTTAGTAATGGCACATATCAAGACTTACTCTACAACGACATGCTAGTCTGTTTATTCCTTTTTTCCTTTGATTTTGGGTTGCTCCAAGAATAGGAAAGCAACTTGAGAGGGTCGAAGGTTCTCATTGTGGAAGATCAAATGGAATCGGCCAACAACGAAGGGGTACATGACAGGCACTTCTCGAATGTAAACCTTGATTGAGTGATCTCGAATGCTTCATTTGTAGAGTCATCAGTAGTAGGACTATAAAGGGAAGAGGAAGTTGGTGGAGCAACGACTTTGATGCTGAATGTTTTAGTAGTGCAGAAAAATGACTCAATTGCGAAGATCCAACATTTAAAGGTAACAAAAAATGAATAGGGGGG
The DNA here is from genome assembly GCA_030180095.1 of Magnolia changhungtana. Taxonomy (NCBI): domain Eukaryota; kingdom Viridiplantae; phylum Streptophyta; class Magnoliopsida; order Magnoliales; family Magnoliaceae; genus Magnolia; species Magnolia changhungtana. The sequence goes on along the minus strand of JASAUF010000344.1, from coordinate 2,972,444 downwards.
CAATAATGGTTTCTCAGAGCACGATTAGCAAAATCTCCATGGCATAAGGAATGAAAAGAGTGAAAAGAGTTGTGGGGTAGATCGCGCACATGGTACGAGTCACTTTTGGAGATAAACTTGAGGACTACGCGGAGTTGTTTGATTTCGTGGAGTTAAGGGGCAGAATAGTTTTTAAAGGTCAGAGTTCAATTGTTAAGCGGGGAGTTGGCAGTTTCTTCACAGATAGTGACTTGAGGGAAGCAAGAAAAAAAGAAAGCTTCGGCGAAAAGGAAAAAGTCATATATATATATATATATATATATATATATATATATATATATATATAGGGAAAGGTACTATGCGCTCGAGCTGATGGGAACGTCCCATGAGGTCGAGCTATGTGGGCCCCACCGTGATGCATTTCGAACATCTACCCCATCAGTCAGATGCACCATTCCATTGTGGGCCTAGGTCTCAAAAATTAAGTCAATCCGTGACTTGTGTGGGCCACACCACATACAAAAGTTGAGAGGGGCCGTGCACCATTAAAACATTAATAATCATTTTTTGGGCCCACTGAGATGTGGTTTGCAAATCCAGCCCATCCATTATGTGTGTACCACTTGGATGAGGGTTTAGACCAAGTTTCAGCAGCATTCAAAACTCAGGTTGGCCCCACCAAGTGCTTTTATATGTTTTTGGCATGTCTTCACATGATTTTAGATGGTATGGCTCACCTGAGTTCCGTATACTGTTGATTTTTGGGATATCCCATAATTTAAAGGGGACCCATCAAATGCACGGTGTTGATGGTCGACATGCATCACGGTGGGGCCCACACAGCTCGACCTCATGGGAGCTTATCGTGAGCTCAAGCGCATAGTACCTTTTCCCATATATATATTATAAAGATAATCAACTAGAATGTGCAAGGCTTAGGCTGTGTGCAATATATGCAAACGATATAAGGCTCAGACAATCGCATTTCAAGAATCGAAGTTACAGACAGTGGAACGGAGGTTGGACTCTTTTTGTTTTTCTTTTTTTTTTTTTTTGGGGGGGGGGGGGGGGGAGGGGACTCTTGGTTATCTAGAATTCATGGTTATGGTCAAAAGAGGATAGGAGGGGCAGTTCTCTATTTCAGTTCAGTTAAAAGAGGTTGCATCAGGTTTCAGCTGGATATTTACTGTAGTGTACAGGCCAAATAGATCGATATTACGACAATTACTTTGGCATGAGTTAGATCAGTGTCGCAACAAATGGAATCTATCGTGGGTAGTGGGAGGAGGCTTCAACCTAGTCAATTTCTCGTTAAAAAAATCCAGTGGTGGTCAGATTACCAGGAGTATGAGGAATTTTTCGAAGTGGATTGAAAAAAAACATGGTAGATTTACCGATGGGAGAGGTCAAGTACACATGGTCAAATGGCCAAGTGATGATGCAGGACAACTAACCACTTGCTCTAAAAGCTCAAACTTGTAGAGCATGACGAATTAATCCCTTTATCTCATAGCTTAGGCCCCACATCCATGGGTTAGGTCTTCGTTTAAACCCTCTTCGTGGGCCCCAAGTTACATGGGATCTACCTCACACGAGCCACCTGCCTCAAGTGTGTCCCTGCATCCCATGAGCTACCCCACTCGAGCTTTGTGTGAAAATGACCCTACATTAATCACCCCTGGTGAGGAGTCTCGAACACGAGACCTCGCGCTTTGATACCAATTTGACGGGGGACAACTAACCATTTGCTCTAAAAGCTTGAACTGATAGAGCACAACGAATTAATCCCTTTATCTCATAACCCAGGCCCCACATCCATGGGTTAAGCCTTCGGCCAAACCTTCCTCGTAGGCCCCAAATCACATGGGTTCCGCCTCACACAAGCCACCTGCCTCACACGGGCCACCCACTCCGAGTGTGCCTTGCATCCCACAGGCCACACCACTTGAGCCCGGTGTGAAAATGCCCTTGCATTAAGTGAGGGCAATTAAATTGAAGCTGGACCCATTTTTACTTTTAGCAAAATGGGTGGAAAAGTTCCCCCTAGTTTTTGAAAGAGGTTTGCCTAGGCTAGTATTCGATCACTACCCAATCATGTTAGAAATGGCTGAGGAGGTCTAGGGTCCTTGTCCTTCTAGATTTGGGCTCGTGTGGTTAGACGTAGAAGGCTTCTTGGATAAAGTGAAAGAGTGGTGGTCCTCGTTTTCAATTCAAAGGTGAGTCGGCTTCTCACTCTTTCAGAAATTGAAATTACTAAAGGCAAGGATAAATGAGTGGAAAAAAGAGGTTTTAGGGAAGTACAAGGAAGAGTTTCAGAAAATTCTGCAAGAGATTCAAAGGCTCGATGTTAAAGAAGAGAGTGGTGAGCTTTCAGGTGAAGAAAGGGCATGGAGAGAAACTCATATCGCAAAGTTTAATGTGAGGCTCAGGGAGAATGAAATCAAATGGAGGCAATGCTCTTGAGCAATCTGGTTAAAGGTGGGAGATAATAATACAAAATTCTTTCATGCGATAGCTAGAAACAACAAAATTTCAAGTGTGGTGGACGATGGGATAAGGTTGGAAGGGAAGGCAAAGGTCTACTCTTCGATTGTAAAATTCTATAGAGATCTTGTCTCAAGAAGAATGGAAGCAGGTGCCTCTTGATAATCTTCTTTTCGATTCAATCTCAAGGGCGGTGGCTGACTTTTTGAGGGTAGCTTTTACAGTCAATGAAATCAAGGCGGCTGTTTCGGACTTAGAGAGTGATAAAGCCCTAGTTCCGGATGGGTACCCAATAGCTTTCTTTCAAAAGTTTTGGGGAATATTGAAGTAGAATGTCATCGATTTTATCATTGAGTTTCACGCAAAAGGTTTCCTTGGGGCCGAGTAGGGGGTTACTTTTATCGTTATGATTCCAAAAAAAGAATGGGCAGAAAGTTTAAAAGAGTTCAGACCAATAAGTCTTTTGGGAAGCCTTTATAAGATATTGGCAAAGATTCTAGCATCAAGGTTCCTGGTAGTGTTAGGCCAAGTGATTTCCAAGTCTCAGGGGCGTTTGTAGATGGGCATCAAATAGTGGACAATGCTCTAATTACTCACGAAGTCATCGACTGTTGGAATAGAAAAGGTATGAAGGGAGTAATTTGCAAATTGGATATTGAGAAGGCATATGATCATGTCGATTGGGATTTTATAGACTACATGTTGGGTCGGATGGGGTGTGGAGGAAAATGGCGGTTGTGAATTCAGGTATGTATTAGATCGGCAAAATTTTCGATTATGGTAAATGGATCTCCAAATGTTTTTTTCCAATTGTCAAGAGGTCTTCGTCAAGGGGACCTGTTATCACCATACTTGTTTGTGATGGTAGTGGAGGCTTTGAGTTGGATGATCAATCAAGGAATAGCAGTTGGTTTGATCAAGGGTTTCAAAGTAGACAATTTACAGTTTCAAATCTCACACTTACAATATGTGGACAACACTTTGCTTTTGTGCAAGGTAGATGAATTGGAGATAGATAATCTTAAGAATATTGTCATTTGTTTTGAGGTGATATCGAGCCGAAACATAAATTCTAATAAACACGAACTATTAGGTGTTGGTTTATCAAGGGAAGAGGTAGAGTTTTTTGCAAGGATTTTCGGGTGCAAGAGTGGCTCATTTCCGACAACTTATCTTGGGCTACCATTATTTATTGGTAAGTTGGCAAAACATCTATGGGGCAAAGTCATTGAGAGATTTGATAGTAAGCTGTCGACTTGGAAGAATAGATACTTGTCTTTGGGAGGAAGGTTGACAGTAATTAAAGCGGCAATGTCAAACTTGCCATTGTACTACATGTCTTTATTCAAATGCCCAAAAGTAGTGTTGGATAAAATAACAAAATTTAGAAGGGATTTCTTGGGGGGGGGGGGGGGGGGGGGGGGGGCGGAAGAAAAGCATAAATTTATCCAATGAAATGGGAGAAGGTATGTAAACCATGGGAGCAAAGGGGGAGCCGGGCTTAAGGTTTTGGGACAAATGAATTTGGCACTATTGGGTAAGTGGGTATGGGGGTTTGGTATGGAAGAGGGTAACTTCTTGAGGGAGGTAGTGGGTAGGAAATATGATTTTCAAATAGGTTCGTGGTCAAGTAAGAACTGATCTTTGTATAGGGCATCATTGCTTTGGAAAGGGGTGGCCTCACTAAAAAATAAGGTTTAGGAAGGGGTGGGTTTTTTCTCGTGGCAATGGTGAGGGATTAGATTTTAAGAGGACGTTTGGTTAGGGGATAGGAAATTGAGGGAGATTTTCCCTTTTCTAGCGGGGATAACACAAGAGGTAAACCTATCGGTTGCTAGGTGTTTCTCATTCCATGGAGACGAGGTGATCTGGGCACCCCCTTGTAGGAGGAATCTTAATGAGGAAGAGGTGGAGGAACTTGTAAGGTTGTTGATCATGTTGAAGAAGGCACATCCAGTGTTGGCCCAAAGAGATGCGATGAGGTGGTTGGAAGACGTCCGGGGTTTTCTCCATTAAATCCTTTTATCAAAGAATTAGTAACAATTCAAATCACATTGAAGTTTGCCACACAACTTATCTTTGGAGATATGGTTCCCCTTCCAAGGTGGCCATTTTAGCTTGGTTAGTGGGCAGCAATAAATTTCTCATGATTGACAATTTGCAAAAAAGAGGAATGATTCTCCCGAATGCATGCCTTATGTGTTATCATGCCGAGGAATCGGTGAATCATCTTTTCATCCATTGTCTTTTTGCAAAAAAAGGTTTGGGACAGGTTTCTTACCAGTATTGGTTTTCAGTGGGTCATGCTGGGAGCCATTAACTCGCTTTCCGATCATGGCATGGCGGGGGAAAAGGAAAATTAGGGAAGAAGATATGGCGTCTATGCTTGTTGGCCGGGATTTGGGTCACATGGTTGGAAAGAAATAACTGATGTTTTGGGAATTGGGAAAAAAAAATAAAATCAGAAGCAGAGGTTTTCCTTTGGGCAAAAGAGCCGGTCAAAGAATGGGCTATTGAATCTAAGACGATTGTGGCGGATCAGTTGAGCGATAGTTGGGCAGATTTTTAGATAGTTGGGCTGTTTTGTAATTTTTCTCTCCTCTCACCCTCTCTCTCCTTTTCTTGTTTTTCTTTTGTATTCTTTTGGCTTCTAGCCTCTTTGCAATAAAATTATCATCGTCCAAAAACAAATGGTGTATCAGACCATTTTTTTTATGTGAATGTTGTCTGTCTGCATGACTTGTCAAAATTCAACCAAATTCAGCCCAAATCGAACTCAAATGAACCATGATTTGGTGGATTAGGGCCCGTTACATTTGAATATAATAAAAAGAATTTGGGCCATTTACATTTAAATATAATAAAAAGAAGATGAGAAAAAATGTAAATTAAAAAAGTGATGGTTTACCCCTTCTGATATTTCCCAAAATGGTCCGTTCCACTTCGATTCGTCAAACCCCACTCAGGTCTTGCATTTTGATCCTCAAAATTTGGTCCTGGAGTGAGTCTACAATTAGTTTCTAAGCTTCCAAGGCTGAAATGAAGAAAGAAGTGGAAAAAAGGAGAATTTGTAAATAAAATATTCAAAATAGGACCTTTGTGACTGTATAAGCTTGTATTGGCATTATGTGCCTCAAACTGGTGCCGATATGGCCCATTTTTCATAATTGATCGATTGACCCTTGCATATCGTAGCGAAGGTGGCTGATACAGTTACAATAAGTACGATATGGCTGTATCATAACCGATATTTAAAACCACAAGTTCTACTCATTGCTACACATGCGAATGTGGCACACATGTGCCAAATCCGAGCATGTATCAGGTTGAGCCAAGCATGTCCACACCCTGCTTGAAACTTAGGCAAGTCCCATCATCAAGCAGGCCACACATGTATGTTAGATGGGGACTGTTGGTGAGTTTTTTGCTGTCCATTCTTTTTGTGCATGAGTGGCTCATCTGATGATTTTTTTGTATAGGGCTTCCAGTAATGGAGGCCTACTTGGTGCAAGGCTTGGACATTGCACATTGTGCCACAAGGGTACATGGATCGATATGTAGGCCGGTCATGTATATAGGGTGGCACATAGAATTATTAGTTGCATGAAACGTGAAGCGAAACGACTCAAAATGGAGCGGGGACACCCCTGACATCCAAAAAAAATAATTCAGGTGCAGGAGTGCAGAAGCGTCTTTTTAGAAATGTAAACTAGTATAACTGGGCAGCATACTTGCCCTGTAGAAATGATTAATGGGATGGATGCCAATCACATGTGCCAAGTTAGCGTGTGTTCCCCGAATTGCCTCGTCACTCTCCTTGCATGAGTCGTCCTTCAACTTCTATCCCCGACCACTAACCTTTTTTCCAATTTAGATTAGATGATCCTAGCCAATTTTTTCCCCTTCAATGTCTATTTCTTCTAGCTGTTTGTCAAAAGAATAACAAAAGGGCAAAGGCTATAAAAGGAGATGATGAGAAATCATATCAAATAGAAAGAAGCAGAGGGGAAAGAAAAAGAAAAGAGATAGATGAACTAGGTGCTTAAAAAAAAAAAAGGTGCTTCTTACCAACTGTTGATAGAAATTGCAAAGTACCCCTTTAAATTCCGAATTACATGAAGCCCAGCCCACTCAATAACAAAACAATCTCTCTTCAAATAATATAATGGAGTTTCCTTGCCTTCAACTGTTCTTCTAGCACCTCATTTATTAAGCCCTAAGAAAATTCCAAACGGATCATCTTCCAAAATTATTGTTCGTTCAAAGTTAAACGAGTGTTTATTCCAACCTACTATCAGTTTTGTAATGGAACCACAAAGCACTAAAGAATTCCAAATCTACTGAAGAAGAATTTCTAGACTTCTCTAGTTGTGGAACATCTGATGAAAAGTTGATCCACTGACCCTTTTGCCGACCTGCACATGAAGCACATGTTTGGGATAGCAAATTTCTTTTCTTTAGATTGTCACTAGTGAGGATTCTAATAACGCTCATGGGAGTTTTGTGCTACCATTGTTGATTCCAAGCCTGGATAAAGGAGCATTGCATCAGGTTGGCAACTGGCATGAAACTTCAGCCACAACTTCTGTCATGAATCCTGATGATATGATTTTTAAGCTTGTAAGCAAGCGTTGCATTGGTACCTTGGTGCAGTGAGAAATGGGCAAGGGTTAGCTGGGGCATTTCCTATAAGTAATGTGCTGCATTAGAAGTTGCGTGCAATGAGAAATGGACAAGGGTTGGCTAGGGTATCTCGTAGAAATGATGTGTTGCAACAATGCTTGGTTGCTGTGAGAAGTAGGCAAGGGTTCCCACATCATTTTGAACTAGTCTCGGTAATGAAGCTAGTCCTAGTGAATATGATTTGTCATGCCACATGGAACGTAAGAATATTGACAAGTAAGATTGTGGAGTCATTGGATAAAATGAAATGAAGGAGAGTTAACATAGCTTGTGTACAAGAAGCCAAGTGGAAACGCCTTCCTGGCTTTCAGTGCTTCCTGGGTAGTGCCTGCTTCTATTGAAGGCCTTTTTTGTTTGCGGCACTGGGGCGGAGGCATAATTAGAAGGAGAGGGAGACGGAGAGTAGCCCTTCCTGCTGTTCTTTGGTGCTTATGGGGAGAATGGCTGTCGTTTCCAAAACAAGCCTTGTGTTTCGGCTAGGGTTATCAATGGGGTGAATCTTTGTATCAAGGAGTGGGTGCCTTAGTGGTGAGTGTGGGTGCCTTCATGGCTGGTTATTTTTTCTTCCTTTTTTCTGTGTTTGGCTTTCCTTCCGTTGTGGTTTTTCTGTTTTGGCCTTTGGCCTGAATAAAATCAGTATCTTTAAAAAAACAAAGAAAAGAAAAGAAAAAAAAAAGAAAAAAGAGGCCAAGTAGAAAGGGTTAAAGTCTCAAGAAATTGATATGGTCATCATCATTATCATCATCAGCTAAGCCTTTTACCAACATAATAGGACAAATTTTCAATATCGTGGGTTGATAATTCAAGAGAGTGGAGAGATTGAGCAGGATGTTCTTATAGAATTAGAGTTAGGTGGATAACGAGAAGATGTGCTTCTGTAGTTTTAAGTGATCACCGCATACCATTGAAACTGAAGGGGAAATTTTATAAGATAACTAGAAGACCTGTCGTGATTGGCCGGTCGAGGAACAACATGTTCATAGGATGAGCTGGGCTACAATGAGAATATTGGATGGATAAGTAGCAATACAAGGAATGATAGAATTAGAAATGAATGCACTCAAGGGAACTTAACAGTAACACCCATGGGTAATATGATGAGGGGAAGTAGACTTAAATGGTTTGGCCATGTGCAACTGAGACAAAGAATTGCACTGGTTAGGAGTTGGTTCAAGTTTGAGGGGGCGTTTGGCTCATGGGATTGGGTGGGATTAGGTGGGATGGGATTCAAAATCTTTCATGATGACGGTCTGTCAGGGATTGTCTTCAATCCTATGAATGTTGGCTTGATAGGTAGAATGTTTGGATGGGGTATTGGCTTAAAACCCAACTTGCGGACTGAAGGTGTTGTCACGTTTAGGTGTTGCTTCGACCCCATGGGCTACGTAATGATCCACTCCCATCATTGTTTGGATAACAAAGTGGGTCTGCTCGGTGGTGTGCTGCATTACAATAATCCAGCGTATTCTTTGTTTGGGTAGTGGGCTACTGAAGATGGAAGGTTTGGAAGCGGCTTGCGTCCTACCCTTGCCCGGATGGTAATCCGTCTGGGCAAAGCTCTGTGGGGGCCACCATGAAGCAAACGTCTTATCCACGCCGTCCATCCTTATTTATAGATCATTATACGGTATGAGTCCATTTCGAGGCATAAAAAAGGCTTAAGTGGGCCACAAAGTAGGGATTGAATGCTCACCATTAAAAACTTCTTGGGAGCTGCAGAAGTTTCGAATCAAGCTGATATATTTGTTTTCACTTCATCCAGGTCTACATGACCTTATCAATAGGTTGGATGGTAAAAAAAACAACACAGTGGCCCTTAAAGAGGTTTCAACAATGGGTGTCATTATCACCACTGCTTCCTGGAGTGTGGTCCATTGGAGATCTGGACCTAGTTCATTTTTTGGATCATGACATAAAATGATCTAGACCTGGTTCATTATCACCACTGCTTCCTGGGTGAGGATCTTCCGATTTGGACTTAATCCGTAAAATAGATTACAAGAGAGATAAAAATCCGTAAAATAGATAATAAGAGATAGATAAAAATCCAGCCGAGTGCAAATGTCAAGGCGCACTGCATGGGCCGCACAGAAGATGTTTTGCACATGATTTCTCGCGGTATAGTACCAGCACCAGGATCAACAATTCCCATCTGTATTATAGAATAATTACCAATCAATAATACAGTTGAGAGTCCATATAAACCTGTGGAAGTGATCTAAAGTACGCTTAGATATAGCAGTTACCTTTTGGGATAATTTAATGTCCACATGATATTGTGGCCTAAAGTCGATCTGCAAGAGGTCCTCTAACCTGTAGGCAAGAAAAGGATGGATTAGTCAATTATCTCATTGTAACTCTTGATAATACAAATCAATCCAATTGAGCTTTGCTGATCAAATAAGAACAGAGTATGGACTACAATCTTACGTGTTAATCAATTACCCAACATCCGAGATCGAATTTTCTGAAAGACACTCTATTGAAGAAGATCACCGAAATCTGTCACAATGACTAATGGATGTCAACCTGCAAGCCGAACAGTATTTACAATACTCGAGACTGTAATCATTATCTCAATTTATAATAAGGTGAAGGTTTCCTTTTGAACAAATAATAAGGTGTTCTTCAAGGGTTGTACCTCTGATACACTTCTCAACCCAAATTGCTAATACATCTTTCAATGACTGCAAGCCAAACTATTGCTGAAACAAAAGTACAGACTGGTGCCGAAATTAGATGAAAAAACATAGAAAGCCCAATGGCAAATGAAATAACTCGTTCAGTTTCAAAGAAAACTTCATTGCAAGTTCAAAGTAGCATACCTTGAGCCTGCTGTAGTTGTAGTAGTATGGGTATTGCAATACAGGTAAGATGGATTTTATGGGAAAATGTTAGTTATTGATCATCACTGTTGATGAATCCATGAATTTGTCCAGCTCAACATAGCAGACATTATCTAATTCCCTTGTGTTAGACTGTTCAAAAATGTAATGCAGAATACTACGTATGGGGAAAATCTGATTCGTTTAAGAAATACTAAGTATTAAACGGAAGTAAATACCTGTTGGTCTAATAGACGTGCTAGAAAAATCAGCTAATATCAAACGTGCATGCAGGATACATATATAAGGCATTAAATCAGGTACAGAACTATTCAGTCCTCTTGTTCAGTTCGGCCCCACGGCAGTCATCAGTCGATCAATAGCATAATGACTAAAACTAAAACTTAAGAATCAGATACAAAGCCATAAATACAACACATCCCTACCAGTAACGCGGCCACAATGTCTCGTACAAATATATTCGAGGGCATCCCCTCCGGCAACGTACCCGTAGAAGAATGGATTGGGACAATGCTTTCAACTATAGACATTGGCTGGGTTGTTTTGACTACCTCCTTTGAAGATGAGGTAGTACATGAATGAGACATTTGCATGTGAGACCCCCAGCCCATGAACTGCACAATCCAATTGCTCAATTCATGATTCCACCAATGACTGACATCTTTCAATGATTTGAAAGAACGATGAACACATCCACTGTATCCTTCAACCTATAGCCTTGCCTCTTCCCAGGATAAATAAATACTCGGTCGGCGGCCGACCACTACAACATAATATTTCTTTTCCTTACCCATCTGCGTTACAACATAGTGTGTCAGTCCTGCAATGCAACTAATAGTTTTTTGTTAGATTACGGCCCATGAATCCAATATATAAAACAATTCAATTTTAGAAGGTAGGATTATCAATTAACCAAATATTAATTGATACGCTGACAAGTAAAATAACCGAAGGAGTAAAGTCAATCAACCTAATAAATCAAGTTATAAAGTTATTACATGTCCAAAACATTCAAAGCTAATATAAATGTAATTATAGAGAAATGTATCATATCCAACTCTCTCGTCAAGGTACCTGCCATCAGTTCAAACAACTATCATCTATAACAACTACTAAGTTCCACACATATAAAAAAACATTTTCCCTCATGGGAAATCACCACCTCTAGTATTCTGAGACATATTGAGAATTTTCTTCAACCAATCCAAGCGGCGTTCCTCTCTTAGATTAACAAAAAAGGATGCAAGTTGTTCGTCCTTGGAGAGGAGCTGACCAACGTCGATGAACTCCGAGTTGGTCAACCCTTGTACCTCTTCAAGGATATCCAATACTTTGCTGGTACGGTTCACTTCTTTGTCGAGTCCAAAATCACGCATTGCCGATGCAATATTAGTAAGAGACGGACCAAGTATGTCACAAGGACGATCAGGATGCATCTGCTTCTTTATAGTACTACCACTAGCGGTATTTTTCTCAGAATCATAAGTACATTTTGGTGTACTGCGTTCTGATCGATTTTCTCTGGACTGGCTATCGGAAGAAAATCGGGATTTCCTTGTCAAGTCCCCTAAATTGTCGGCGGATAGATCAACGCTATCTTCCGTCTCCTCGTCTGCATCTAACCATATTTCATTTAAATCTTGCTGGACACGGAATGAGGAGGCAGCCATATTCCTGCTGCCTTGTACATAACGACCAGTAGCCTGATCATCACCGATGATAACAGCCAAATCATCCATCCTCTCAATTCTTTTGCCTCGGAGTCTTTTAGCACGCGGATGAGACTACAAAAAACAGGAGTTTCAATGATTAGCAAATTTTCGAAGTTTAACGCATTTGGTATAGTGCTCATGAGACGTATTATGAGATCGGATCCTGAGTGGAGCATATGGGGAATTTCTTACTCTGATTTATGCTTCTCAAACTTCATTCGGAGCTATTACAACCATACGCTCGTTGTCCCATCCGAAGCCGCTAGCGGCGAGCATGTCCTTCACATCATTGTGGCATTTCTTATGATATTTCATACGGTTTTGCACATTTGACCAATTGACAGACACGTGCGTTTCCCTCGACACCTCGTCAGTTGTAACTTGGTATGCTTCTCTCTTAAAGCCATTATCTGATTTGCAGCCTAGCGCAATCTGCTCTAACAACATGTTCAGCATAACCTATCTCTTACTAATATTGCATTGGTCATGCATGATTTTGGACTCGGCAAGGAAGTGAACCGTACCAGCAAAGTATTGGATATCCTTGAAGAGGTGCAGGGGTTGACCAACTCGGAGTTCATCGACGTTGGTCAGCTCCTCTCCAAGGACAAACAACTTGCATCCTTCTTTGTTAGTCTAAGAGAGGAACGCCGCGTGGATTGGCTGAAGAAAATTCTCAATAGGTCTCAGAATACTAGAGGTGGTTATTTCCCATGAGGGAAAATGTTTTTTATATGTGTGGAACTTAGTAGTAACAGCTGGTAGTTGTTTGAACTGATGGCAGGTACCTTGACAAGAGACAGTTGGATATGATACATTTTTCTATAATTACATTTATATTAGCTTTGGATGTTTTGGACATGTAATAACTTTATAACTTGATTTAGTAGGTTTATTGACTTTACTCCTTCGGTTATTTTACTTGTCAGCGTATCAATTAATATTTGGTTAATTGATAATCCCACCTTCTAAAATTGAATTGTTTTATATATTGGATTCATGGGCCGTAATCTAAAAAAAAACTATATTAGTTGCATTGCAGGACTGACTCACTATGTTGTAACGCAGATGAGTAAGGAAAAGAAATATTATGTTATAGTGGTCAGCCGCCGACTAGGTATTTATTTATCCTGGGAAGAGGCAAGGCTGCAGGTTGAAGGATAGTGGTTGTGTTCATCATTCTTTCAAATCATTGGAAGGTGCCAGTCATTGGTGGAATTATGAGAACTGCGGAGTTTGTCGGCCGGGGGGTCTCACATGCAAATGCCTTATTCGTGTACTACCTCATCTTCAAAGGAGGTAGTAAAAACAACCCAGCCAACGTCTGTAGTTGAAAGCATTGTGCCAATCCATTCTTCTACGGGTACGTTGCTGGAGGGGATGCCCTCGAATATATTTGTACGACACACTGTGGCCGCGTTACTGGTAGGGATGTGTTGCATTTATGGCTTTGTATCTGATTCTTAAGTTTTAGTTTGAGTCATTATGCTATTGATCGACTGATGACTGTTGTGGGGTGGAATCGAACAAGATGACTGAATAGTTCTGTACCTGATTTAATGTCTTATATATGTATCCTATATGCACGTTTGATACTAGCTGATTTTTCTAGCATGTCTGTTAGACCAACAGGTATTTACTTTCGTTTAATACTTAGTATTTCTTAAACGAATCAGATTTTCCCCATACGTAGTATTCTGCATTACATTTTTGAACAGTTTGACACAAGGGAATCAAATAATGTTTGCTATGTTGAGCTGGACAAATTCATGGATTCATCAACAGTGATGATCAATAACTAACATTTTCCATAAAATCCATCCTACCTGTATTGCAATACCCATACTACTACAACTGCAGCAGGCTCAAGGTATGCTACTCTGAACATGCAATGAAGTTTTCTTTGAAACTGAAGGAGCTATTTCATTTGCCATTGGGCTTTTTATGTTTTTTCATCTAATCTGGGCACCAGTCTGTACTTTTGTTTCAGCAATAGTTTGGCTTGCAGTCATTGAAAATGTATTAGCGATTTGGGTTGAGAAGTGCATCAGAGGTACAACCCTTGAAGAACACCTTATTATTTGTTCAAAAGGAAACCTTCACCTTATTATAAATTGAGATAATGATTACAGTCTCAGGTATTGTAAATACTGTTCGGCCTGCGGGTTGACATCCATTAGTCATTGTGACAGATTTCGGTGATCTTCTTCAACAGAGTGCCCTTTAGAAAATTCGATCTCGAATGTTGGGTCATTGATTAACACGTAAGATTCTAGTCGATACTCTATTCTTATTTGATCAACAAAGCTCAATTGGATTAATTTGTATTATCAAGAGTTACAATAAGGTAATTGACTAATCCATCCTTTTCTTGCCTACAGGCTAGAGGACCTCTTGCAGAACCGACTTTAGGCCACAATATCATGTGGACATTAAATGATCCCAAAAGGTAACTGTTGTATGTAAGCGTACTTTAGATCACTTCCACAGGTTTACATGGACTCTCAACTTTATTACCGATTGGTAATTATCCTGGTGCCGGTACTATACCACGAGAAATCATGTGCAAAACATCTTCTGCGTGGCCCATGCAGTGCGCCTTGACATTTGCACTCGGTTGGATTTTTATCTATCTCTTGTAATCTATTTTATGGATTTTTATCTATCTCTTGTAATCTATTTTACGGATTAAGTCCAGATTGGAAGATCCTCACCCAGGAAGTAATGGTGATAATGAACTAGGTCTAGATCATTTTATGTCATGATCCAAAATATGAACCAGGTCCAGATCTCCAGTGGACCACACTCCAGGATGGAGTGGTGATAATGACACCCATCGTTGAAACCTCTCTAAGGGCCACTGTGTTGTTTTTTTACCATCCAACCTATTGATAAGGTCATGTAGACCTGGATGAAGTGAAAACAAAAATATCAGCTTGATTCGAAACTTCTATAGCTCCCAAGAAGTTTTTAATGGTGGGCATTCAATCCCCACTTTGTGGCCCACTTAAGCCTTTTTTATGCCTTGAAATGGATTCATACCGTATAATGATATGGAATTAGGGATGGATGGCGTGGATAAGACGTTTGCGTCATAGTGGCCCCCATAGATCTTTGCCCAGACGGATTACTGTCTGGGCGGGGGTAGGAAGCAAGCCGCTTCCAAACCCTCCATCTTCAGTAGCCCATTACGCAAACAAGGAAGAAGCTAGATTATTGTAATGCAACACACCACCGAGCAGACCCACTTTGCTATCCAAACAACAATGGGAGTGGATCATTACGTAACCCATGGGGTTGGAGCAGCACCCAAACGTGACAACACCTTCAGTCCTCAGGTTGGGTTTTAAGCCAATATCCCATCCAAACATTCCACCCATCAAGCCAACATTCATAAGATTGAAGGCAATCCTTGACAGACCATCATCATGAAAGGTTTTGAATCCCATCCCACGTAATCCCACCCAATCCTATGCGCCAAACACCCCCTTATAGAGTGGAATGGCGGAATAGGATTCATGTAGCTGACCCCAATTAGCTTGGAAGCATAAATGATGGCAATGGTGATGTCAATAGTGAGGATTTTATTGGCCATGGTGGTCCAAATAAATGCTTGAACCCTGGGAGCAGCAGATGATTTCCACACCTAAGCGAGTGCGAAGGGAAGTGTCCTGAATCAACATAAGAGCGAAGAAAAGATCTATCTGTAAACTTGCCATTGTTAGTCCACTTCCAAATTTTCTTATCCCTAGAATATAGATCAAGATGAAAATCATAAAGCTTCCCTAAGTGCTAAACTCTTCTCATTGAGATCTCGACTAAGAAGAACATTCCAGGACACTTGACCCCCATCATAGTCAACACATTCAATGACTTTAGCTTCTTTACTTATTATGAGCATGAGGAGCAAAGGGAAGGATTTGGATAGTGGAACCTCTTCAAGCTATGCATCTAGTCAAAATCTGACTTTATTGCCATGGCCCACCATAAGAACTTGCGAAATAGATGCCCCCATCTTGAGGTGAAGACCTATTTTTTCCTCAGATAGGAGTCCGCGGAAAGAGCCAATTTCTTTCCAGATACCAGATCCTGCTCCTCTTTGGAATCCCAGGAAACTACCACCCTCCAATTGACCCATATTTTGAAAATATCACCTTTATCTAGAGGGCAGATGGTTTTTCACAAAATCTCCACCACTACTTTCCTAGTAAAACCAACTGTGGACCCATATTTTGAAAACATCATCGTTCTCTAGAGAGCATCAGGTTCTTCACCATATCTCCACCATTTGCCTAGTGAAACCAAGACCGTTTCGTAGTATTCATAATCATAAAGGAAGTCGCATTCAAATTGCAGAACTGTTCTTTTGAGGTTCAATATGAAAGCAACTTGATTGCAATTTGGAACCTTGTTCCTCAACATTTAAGGAAGCCACAATTGTTTATTTCCACTTGGTTGGATTAATAGTTGCAACGTAATTTACTAGTGCAACTAAACACAGCCTTAGTGTTAGCTCTCACCACCAGCTACTGCGATTTTCTGAGTTAGGTGGAAGTCCCTTTGGCCTCTGTTCATGAAGACTGCTACATCCCCAAGCTTAGTTGCAAGGACCTTCTACTGAGGTGCAACTCTTGCTTCAAACTCAAACTAACACTTTCTAGGCTTGTGCACTCACGAAGATTTTGAAACATACACTCCTCGGTTCCACTTAAATCCACTCCTGCTCCACTGCTTTTTCTAACCAAGGTTCCAAGATCCAACAGATTGGCATATCCAAGACTGGTAGATTGGATAAGACAATGTGTAGCCAATATAATCTATTTTTCACTTAGAGCCATCTGGAAGTTCTAGGTTTTTCATAGGTAAAGAGCCCACTTGGAGCAATACAATATGATATTCTTGAATGATCTTGTTGATTCCACTGAACAAGTTATATCTCTACTATATATAACACCAACAGCTTTAGACATTTTTGCCCTCACAATTAATCTTCACAACATTGGTTAAGGGAGGGTAAATTCATCATAAAAATGTAGCTATTTGGCAAAGAACAGTTGGTGTGCACACAAGGACAACATAGATTGCACCCACTGCCTTTCAGTTTCCACTTCTTTCATGTGTATAGCCTGTAATGACCTCTCCTCTTCTCTTCGTGTAGCCCCCACGAAGTGTCTAATTACAGAGAATGTGCAACAAAGGCTCTGTGCGGCCCACCCCATTGACTATATGACATCTACACCATACATTTATTGTGTTGGCTTTTTTTTAGGACATTAGCCTAAAAATTAGGTGGATAAGGGACTCGAGTGGCCACAACAAGCAAAACACTAAGGGTGGATCACCCACAATAGGTGGATTAGGGACTCGAGTGACCACAGCAAGGGAAACATTGAGGATGGATTGCCCACCTCTCTCTCTCTCTCTCTCTCTCTCTCTCTCTCTCTCTCTCTCTCTCTCTCTCTCTCTCTCTCTCTCTCTGTGACACTCATTTTTCTCTCTTCCCTCCGAATGTCTCCCTTTCACTCTCTATCCCATTTTCCCTCTGCATTGCACGTGCCATACCCCTAGACTTCACATTAGCCTGGTGGCACATTACCAATGAAGGAAAATATGACTCAAACTGTTTGGCATGCTTCGAGGTTGCTTAGGTAAAAATCATTAGTGTCAACACACTGAAAATATCTGATCATCCATAACCTGCCTCAATTTTTCAAGATAAGCCACAGGTGGCTGGCCACCTCACTCCTAGGATACCCAGCAAGGTCTTTGTATCCTTATTGTATCATGTCCAACCCTCCAATTTTTGTGTAAAATCTGTACTCATGGCACATATATGTTGTGTCTGTGGCATATCCTTGTCCTTGTTGCATACTGTACCCTCTCTCATGCATGTATGGTAAATCTAAAGAAACATAAACTCCATTGGAATGTTAGCAATTCACCTAGTGACTGAATTCAGCTCAAATGCCTCTTCTGTGCATTGAATTCCACAGAACTGAAGACATTTGCTAGAGTTTACTCCCTTATTCCCTCCCTCAATGCATCAAGAATTTCTTATTTCATCTCTCATGCCAAAACTTATTGACTCTTTACAGTCATTAATGCACCGTGTGTGTGTGTGTGATTTGAGAACCTTGTGCAAGTAAATGACCACTAGTCAAATGATCAGAATGCTCTTGTGATATATGAAAGAGGGGAATTATATGATCCTGAAGACTTTTGATTTGTATAAGTGTGGACCATGGTCAACTGATCTTCGATTGTTGGTCTGATGAGCTGCCTCTGGGTGGACCATGTACCAAAAGTTGTACTTAATAAGATAATTCATACTCCTATTGATGGTCTGAAAATAGATTAAGAGAAGAAAGACTGCGATGGTCCACACTCAGCTGAAAAGAGGCTGGACTGAACTTTGAGAATCTGGGCATTGTCCATCTATGTTGGGGCCCATCATCACCGGTATGGGTTGCTGAACCATTGCCCTGCTCAGACATACCGGATTATCATGCACTTCCTGTATCACTGCTGTTAAAAGTAGTAAAACATTCTTACTATGTTGACGTGCCAAAAACAAAATGCATATGCCAGGGATTTGGCATAGATATGGCAAGGGTGCAGATTTTATACATGAACTTGAAAGTATCAGAGTTCTAAGTTTCTAACATGTCACCTGTTTGGAAGTTCCTGGGTACCATATCTCTTCACCTTAAATTACTCGGAACATACAGCAATATAGCTTTATAGAAGAACAACAAAATATACCCAACTGCATGGGACTTGTTATGATGGCACTGCCGTAAGATATTTGTTTATCATTGGAAAGTATTAATATATCGATTGCGAATCGTTTTCAAGCAATGGATGGATGCTATTCTTCTAACATGGAAAACCTTATAAGTTCAGCATGGTTAGGTAGCATTGGGTTGGCCGTGAAACCGTGGTTAGCGGGCTTCCCATGTGTAGATCACCTGGGGTGTGTTTGTATGCACTATTGAACCCAACATAGTTCTAAAACGCACTGAGTCAACTTGAAACCCGATCGAGTCAACTTGACTGGGAAACTTGGTACCGGGCCTGATTTCACCTGGACTAGGAGAGACTCAACGAGTGGACTTGGTGGCTCAGTCAACTTACATGTCTTGGCGTGACTTGAACTGAGTCACTCGCCTTCACTGCCAGGATTTGTTAAAATAAAATATAAAATATGTTGGGAGCAAGATTTGAACTGTCAACGTCAACTACAGAGGCAACAACCGTAACCAGTGAGATAAAAAGAATGTTGTTGCTTTTGAGTTACGGTTTATAGTTTATTCTTGTACCAGATTTAACTATTTTAACTATTTATCAATTTTCTCTCTTTTAAAACTTGGAAGTGATATTATTCGTTGCCATTTTCTCAATTATTCATTGCTATTTCTTCTCTTTTAAACTGAATGTGCGCAATTCAATTTACTTATGCATCCAAAAAAAAGAAAAAGAAAAAAGCAGCCTCGGTGTTTGGGGCCATATTGCAAATGCAAACCATACTAAGAACACTAACATTTTCCCTTGTCCACTCCAAATCGCGGTTGAGATAAGTTTGGAAGACCCAGTTTTCTTATGACGACCAAAATTTTTTGCCAGTGTAATCTACAGGCCATGGGAACCATGCAGACATGTGAACTTTCCAAACTGTTCATTTCATTTTTCCCAAGAGTTTGAAGAATTTAATTTTTCTGTGTTTTTGGTTGTTCAGGACTCGATGTAGTTTTCCTCGACATCTCTTCTTTGCTTGCCAAGCGAAACCTTGTAAGCCAATGCTTTTCTTGTTCTTCTGCATATTTAGGATCCTCCATCTGTTTTTTACTTCTAATCCTAGAATATATATGAGCAAACCATTTTATCTTCTCATGCATCTGCTATTAGAAAGTTATTCACGTCATTTCAATATAATGGCAGCTGAAACTGGGGCAGATAGATCACACGGCTTCACAACTGTTCCTTCAAGCCTGTTAGCAGCAGAGAAAGAAGAGGCCAAAGCTGTTCTGTCATTATTCTTGAGAAAGCAGGGTTTGAGTAATGCAGTCGCAGCGAGGACTATCAACAAATCAGATCATTTTATTGATCACCTGATATCGAAGCTCCATTCCATTCATAAATCCCGATATCTTGTAGGTTCGATTTCAAACACCTATAATTTTCATGGACTAGCATACAGTTTGCATCCATGTTGAGCATGTCATTAATCCAGACTGTCCAAATCGTAGGCGTAGCCTGAAAATAACTGCAGTTAGTGATCTTAACCATCCAATCAGCAGCCATCAAATGGGTGACTAAAAATAAATTAGTCTTGTACAAATTCAATGAGCAGAGTCAGATAGTATCCTAGTTCTAAAACTTGTTGACTCGACTCGAAACTCAGCCGAGTCAACTCAACTCAGCAAGATTTTGAGCCGAGTCTCTAGGAATCTCGGTACTAGGCTGACTCGGCTTGGACTCAGAGCAGCTCTGAGCAGACTCGGGGGGCTCGATCGACTCTGCATAACTCTGTGTTACTCAGCCTGAGTCACTTACCTTAAGTGGCCGGGTTTTATTAAAAATAAAATACGGTGGGAGCAAGATTCGAATCTCCCAACCTCAACCGCGGAGGCAGTGACCTTAATCAATGAGGTAACAATAACATTCTTTCTTTGAGTTACGGTTTATAACTCATACAAGATTTAACTATTTTAAATATCTATTAACAATCCTAATATTTTCAATTTATGATAATTAAATATTGAGTCGAGTCGGGTCGAGTCTTTGAATCAACCTGATCCGGCTGAACTTCTAGCTGAGTCAAGTTTTCATGTTTTTGTACTATTGGATTTTCAGGCCATGCAATGGGCTGTGATTTTCAGGCCATGCTCCTTCCACAATGTGATTTCTGGGCCATGCCTCATTACCATTTAGAAATGGTGGTGCACGCATACCATGTCCTAGCTCCTTTCCTGTTAGCAATAGATCCATTCCTTGCAATTAACCAAAATTTCCTCACTATGACAGGAAGAGAGCTCACCACACTTGAAATAAGAGAAGCGCTCGTACCATACCTCGAATCCCTTCTTGAAGAACATGGAGACATATTGGTAGATGTGGTTGAGAACTTTCCAGACCCACCTGGTAAGGAACGACCCATCCCAACTCCTCCAACCAACACCAGCCTCAGCTCCAAGAAACTGAAAGCCATTGCTCGGGTGAGCGAATTAGGCTCAAATGGCCAACTCCCTGCACATGTAAGCTATCTCCTTGACCTTGGAATGGACCTCAAGCAGATCAAGGACATGACCCGCAAGTTCCCTGCTTTCGCTTACTACAGCTTGGAAGGAAAAGTCAAACCTGTCGTCGAGCTCCTCCTTACCCTTGGTGTACCCCAATCAGATATCCCCAGTATCCTCCACAAACGGCCACAGCTCTGCGGCATCAGTCTCACCGAGAATCTAAAACCGACCATGACATTCTTAGAGAACTTGGGTGTCGACAAAAACCAATGGGCAAAGGTGATATACCGATTCCCGGCGCTGCTCACGTACAGCCGACAGAAGGTGAATGCATCGGTAGACTTCCTCTGCGAATTAGGTCTTTCATCTAAGAGCATTGGGAAGATCCTAACGCGCTGCCCCCACATCATAAGCTACAGTGTCGATGATAAGCTGCGCCCCACAGCTGAGTACTTCCGATCAATGGGCGTCGATGTCGCAGTCCTTCTACACCGGTCCCCGCAGACTTTCGGTCTAAGCATCGAGACAAATTTAAAGCCTGTGACAGAGTTTTTTCTGGAGAAGGGGTATGATATGGGGGATGTGGGTACCATGGTTTCAAGATACGGAGCATTGTATACTTTTAGCCTGACGGAAAACGTGATACCCAAATGGGAGTACTTCTTGACCATGGATTATCCGAAGTCTGAGCTCGTGAAATTTCCTCAGTATTTTGGGTATAGTTTGGAGGAGAGGATCAAGCCGAGGTATGCGCGGGTGAAGGAGTGCAGGGTCCGGTTGCTGTTGAACCAGGTATTGTCAGTGTCAGACAGCGAATTCGAGAAAGTCTTGAAGCGGAAGGTGAAGAAATTGTTTGATGCAGAGGTTCATATGGATGTAACATATTGCAACAGTGTGCAAGTTGAGTCGGCCATGAAAGAGCTGAAACTGTAGGTGCCTGGCGCCTAGTGCTGGTATTATAAGGTATGCCGCACATGTATGTCATACACACTTGATAGTGAAGTTCCGGAAGTATCACGGTGTATAAATGAGTGCATAGATATATTGGTGTGCATGGATCCGAGTGCTCATTTTAAAGTATCATGGTGCATAAAGGAGTTCATGTTGTCGTGCATTCTTGAATGTCGAAGGTAATTTGAAGGCTATGGAATGGAAATGCACACGTTTCGAATGTTTTTATTTGGATCATCAGTGTAACATCTTCTCTTCTTCATTGTTTTGGGCTTCCTTTCCGCCTTGAAGGTGCACCACGATCTCTGTACTTTAACTGCAGTACTATTGATGTTTGAGGCTCTCTGGTTTAACTGCAATACAGATTGGTGATTAATGAGAAATGCATGCAAAGTGTAGAGAATGCGCGGGTTGCGTAGGTTGCAGCAGTCTCTCATCACCAGTGTGATGGATAATCTTGTATAGCATTGAACCTCTTGATGTATGCATTCATGTGCCTCACCTTTTCTGGTAAAAATGCTCTCTACTTTGTTAGATTCTATTTACAAGCTATTAAAGATATAATTACAGTGCTAACAATTTTACCGAATGAATGAACAGATATTGTGAGAAGAGCTGTCACTTGCGAATGAAATGTATTCACTGTCGTTCTTCACCGTACAACAGCTGTTCCAGTAGCTTCTTGATTCAAGCGTTAATCAATCTGTTTACTGCCAATCCAATATGAAGTATGCATTCTTTTGCCTGAGCCTGTTTTCTTCTATTTGTTCTCATGTCTTCAATCAGGAGTTATTGTACTAAGCTGTCAAAATTTCTTCATGTGTTACCCTTGTCTCATTTCTTCTGGTCTCTCTGTTATCTTCCGTAACACAGGATCATTTCCACTGGGGAGCTATTATGATAATTATAGTCATCTCAGCTTTCCTCCCAGCAATTTGGGGTTGTCTTTCAAATTGAAATTTAGTAAAAGTTCTTAAGATCAGTTGCCCACCAAATGTCTACCATCATCTTCAACATGGTGTCAGGGACGGATCATTTTTATACCCCATGACATGAACTTAACCATTTTGGCTCTCCCTGTACATAGAGGTTTCTTTGTGTAAAATATTGTAAGAGAATTTAGAGAGTTGTAGAGATCTCTGGATTTTTCCGGAGTTCCCTTGTCCCTTCTTATAGCCAATAGTATAGATAATTCAACTCTATATGAGGAGGTGAGTTGCCTTCTAAGCTCTCTTGTGCTCTCTTCTCTTCAAGTAGTTAGGCTAGCACTTGGGTGGTCGGCTGACTTATTCACAACAGGACTGTAAGAGTGTTGCATGGTCTACCCTCAAGGGAGCACTCGGGCCGTGACATTGGGCTCCAGATTTGGCCATGACAGGGCCTCAATGTATCAGGGATCTGTGTTTTACTAGGGACTTTTAGTACTGCTATTCAACTCCAATCTCATGGATAAGCATATATAGAGGAAGCGGGCTGGATTGGTGACTCTTGGGAGCTATCATTGAAGCTATTAATTTACCCTGGTGGGTGGCGCGCCAAAGTTTGACTTCTTACAGAAATTCACCAAATTAGGTGGTGTCGAAAAATGAATGTTGATGAGTGCACGTGTCTTTTGATTCTAGCTAGGTATAAACCATGATAGAGAAAAGGAGAGAAAAGAAAATCCACCAAACCATCCGAAGTGCTATCCATGTTTCTGAAAGCTATAGTTATTGCTGTAACACCAAAACATAAAAGGCCAGAGTCCGAAGTATCGTTTAAAAGCAGGCGGCAAATATGCATGCTAAACAATTTATCAACCATGTCTCTTTAAGCCCACAGAATCTAAATATGGGTCTTCTTCTTCTTCTTCTTCTTCTTCTTCTTTATTTATTTTTTATTTTAATGCCCAGCCAGTTAAAACTTGTTGCAGACTGACATTTGGAAGGAGATTGAAGTATGTCTGCTACTTGGTTCGGGTCAGATTGGGTCGGGTTTTCAAGGTCCTCGGGTTGGGAAACACCAACCCAATTTGAATTTGCATTGGGTTTGGGTTGAGCAAATTCTGGTCACGTTGGGATAATCACATGTATTTGGGTTGGGTCAGGTTGAGCAATAGAGGACTTAGACGTAGGGTCCAGGTTGGGTTGGGTCGAGTATAGAGGACTTGGCTTCAGGTTGGCATCTTGGGTTGGAATTCAGTTTGGGTCCTCTTGAGGTCAGTTTGGGCTTGGGCTGAGCTCAACCCAACCTGCACGAGCTGCACCCCTAGATTGAAGAGAGTTCTTTCATTGGGGAAAGTAAGCAATTTGAAAACCCAACATTAGTCATTGGGGAAAGGAAGCAATTTGACCTGTGCTACACCTTGATAGTTTCGATGAGTGGAATGTGCAAGTTAACGTGCTACAATGACCACTCTCTTGCAAGTATGCTGGTTGCTTCAGCACATGAAATCCTTGATCTTTTGGAGGTGGGGTTTTCCATTCGGGCATTCTAGAACATAGAACCAAGAGAATTCTTGTTTGGCTTAGGCATTATCTATCTCTAAGTTATCAGATGTGGTCATTTGTTTGCTGGTAGAATCTGTTATTTGGTTGTGTAATATTTGCCAATTCCGTTCGGTTTACAAGCTATCTTTGTTCTATGCCAAAGCTTCTTTTGTTAGGAGGTTTAATTTTATTTATTTATTATTCGCTCCCTTGATCTGGAATATATGATTAACTTATTATTATTCGTGACTGTTTTCTACTCTATGGTAGAAAATGTGTATGTTATTGTGTTAGCCCCAGTCACCTCTTGATCCCTATCCCTAATAACACCTCCAATTTCACATTTGCCTGGGTGGGGCTGTCAATGGGTACCCGATGGACCCAGCCCAATTTTAACATGTCCGGGTCCAATTCTCAGACCCTTTAGTAATTGGGTCAGGTTTTGGTCTGCCATTTGAACCAGTAGAAAATTCTTGTCTAGTTGGGTCCAGGTTAGATTGGGTGTAGTCAATATATATATATATATATATATATATATATATATATATATATATATATATATATATATATATATATATAGTTTGTGCATTCATATCACCTTGCAGATTTCAAACCATCACACAGGTGTGTTATCTAACATATAAGTGGGTCAATCATGTCATCATCTTCATCATTGTCCTCTAAGCCTTATCCCAATTAATTGGAGTCAGCTACGTGAATCCTATTATGCAATTCCACTCTATAAAGGGTTCAGTTAGGCCCCAATGAATTAAGTGGGCATGTGAATGTCCTTATCTGATGTGGTCACAACCCAAACTTCCAAGCCTGACATGGTAACATTCATTAGACCTTGTCCGGGGACTCTAGGACCCAACCTGAACTCGACCCATTGACAGCCCTACGCCTGTGTTACCTCTTGAACTTCCATCAATATTTAGCTTTTACAGCTATGCATTTGATGTAAATCAATGTAGTTGTGGAGGTTTACGTTGTAATAAAGCTACGTAAAATTCCGTTGCATCCACGGGGCTGGCTAATTACTCGTATAGGGAGCTCATATTCATCCAGGAAAATGTAGAATGTGGCTTTACCAATGTAAGAAGCTTCATTCTGAAATCTTGGCTCAACTATTACAAAGGAGAGCTTCAGGTCGCAGGGAAGGAAAGCGAGTCCAGTTATTAACTGCAACAATAGGTATGCATTGGACAAATCAACCTAGAAACTGTCCTTGTTGTACCATCGATATGATTGATTGGCATATGAATGAAACCCATTTTACTGTTGATCTTCATAACAGCTCAAAGAAACAGGTTGTCTCCCTAGAATTGTACATTTTCTATGATTCAACATCTTTTGGTGCCCGAGGAAATTTGTTTTTCATGCACCGAGAATTCTAGCGCTACATTGAAACATGACGGAGGGACAGAAAACATTCAGTTGAAGGATGCATTAGGCTACTTGTGGCTTTTGTTTCTCGTATCTTTTCATGTTTGCCGATCAGACGGTTTGTTTCTAGGTATCTAACTTGCAAATAAGATAAACATCAAATACTTGGAAATTGAAGGGGATTCGGAAGTGTTATGTGTATTTAGGGCTGTACATCGAGCCGAGTCGAGTTGAGGTGGGCTACGCTTGGTTTGACTCGTCCGTGCTCTCCTCGAGCTCGAGCTTGGCGTCGAGCTTACCATTGGAGCTTGGCTTGTTTGCCAAACCTTTCGAGTTGAGCTCAAGGTGAGCTAGTGGATCGAGTCAAGGCGAGCTTGCCTCGAGTCAAGTCGAGCTTGCTCCCAACCCGATCCAACCCAACACCCAACCCGCACCCGACTCAACCCAGCAACCCGACCCAATTGACACCCGACTCAACCTAGCCACTCGACCCAACTAACCCAACCCACACCCGACCCAACTCCTAAATCAAATATTCAATTAATAATATATATACAATATTAAGGTACCTTGTTGTTGATGCACGAGAGAGAGAAGAGAGACAGAGAGAGAGAGAGAGAGAGAGAGAGAGAGAGAGGGGACTGTGGAGATCGGGCACAAGAGGGAGAGAGGAGCTCGGGCGCGACAGGTTGGGTAAGGAAGGGATGGACGGATAGGGAAGGGTTTAAGTTTTAACTTATATATATATATATTTAAATATAATATAATATAATATAATATAATATAATATATTCGAGTCGAGCTTCGAGCTGAGTTGAGTTCGAGTCGAGTCAAGATCCACTATGATCAAATTCGGCTCGTTTTCAAAACGAGCTGGGTCATATGAAGCTTGGCTCGCCTTGAGTCGTCGTTCGAGCCGAGTCAAGCCGAGCTAGATAGAGTTGAGCGAGCTTTTTGAGCTAGCTTGGCTCGTGTACAACCCTATGTGTATTTCAACAAATCTTCAAAAGTTTGGAAAAGCTAATGTCTTTGCTTGGTTTTTGTCATTTGGTGCTCTTCTTTAGTTCCATATTTGATAGAATGTGAGAAGAAAAATGGTTTATATATCTTTGCCCAATATAGACTCTTGTCAAGTGTATTGAACTATGCCTAAGCCCGTATGTGCCCTTGGGGGTGTAGCCAGTGGGAAACCTAGCCTCGTCCCGCATGGAAAAGGTGGGGGGGGGGGGGGGGGGGGCAATCAGACCCCGAATAGCCTGGATGGCTTCCTTGATTAGAGTCTTGATGGGCTAGGTTTTGCCCAAATTTATAAACTCTTTTTTATCCTTGCTTTTATCGTGACTGTTCGCGTCCGTTTCTCTTTAACAGGTCTTTTTCAAGATGTTGATTTAGGTCTTTAAAAAGAGATTAGGATTAGGGTTTCTAACATTGCTGAAACAGAAACAACCTTTCTCCCTGCTTCAAGATCTTCTTCTTGGTTCTTAAAAGAAAAAATCTGATTTTTACTGGGCAAGAAGGAAAGATGGTAGTGTTGTGTGGTGTGCTATTGGTGTTGGTTTTCTAGGAGCGAGGGCACGCTATGGGGAAACATTGTTGGGGAGTTGTATCCTGGGAGATAGCTACGTTGGTGACCTTCTACACTGGTTCTCTACGCCGAGGGACACGGACTATCTCAAAAATAGCGACACGTACACGCCTCGACCCAGCGCCTATGCATATTATCAATGATCTTATCGTGCCAACAACAAAGATCTGCTCAATAGATGTGGGGTTCCTTTGCACAGATTTCTTTTTGGTGAATATTTTCAGTTTACATTACGGTAGTTTTAACATTTCAAGGTGATGATCAAACCCAAACAATGCTGATATTAGTCCTTTTCATAGTGTTACCAAGGGAAGAAATTAGGTTAGAGAACCCTCACCAACCCTAAATACTAGGAACTTTTTTGTTAATATCACCTTGAAAGATGGCAAGAAATGTGCATTTCATAATATATTGATTGTATTTCATGTCCTTTGATGCTGCTTGTATCTATAACAAATTTTCTTAATTGCACAAAATGCAGTTCAATCCCTTGATATTATTATTGGTTTTTGTTTTTGTTTTTTTTTTAAAAATTATTATTTCAGATTGAAAATGGTCATATTTGCCATGGTATCGATTTTCGCTGATGCCTCATTTTCTCAGTTGAGTCATTTCAAGAACCTAGTCGCTTGCCTAGCTCTTCATTCATTTTTAAATAAAAAATGGAAGTTGGGGATTTGAATTGGTGACTCCGGGCAATGAGGTCAACAGTATCTATGAGGAGGCCGAGCAGGGATCTTGTTATCTAGTTCATCTATTTTTCATAGTCATAATTTCTTAGTATATTTTATTAGTAAAATATTATTCCTAGTATTTAATTGTTAAATATTGAGGCCAGTCAAATCGAGGTCCTTACTCTTACCCGGGTGGTATACTCCCTGGAGTTTCAACACCGGGTCAAGGGTTCGAGTACCCACGGTGGTGACAACCCACAGTGTGCGTGTGTGGGGTGTGTGTGCGTGTGTGGGGGTGTGTGTGCATGTGTAAAAAAAAAAAAAAAAAACCCTACTGGATAATGAGTCCGGTTGAATACAGTTTTTAAACTCTGCCAGGGATCTCTCCCGTAGTTTCTGATTTCCAGAATCGATGTTGGCCGCCAAGGTGTAGTTCAGCTCAAATATGCAGTTTTGTAAGCTTAAGACTATTTTTGGCAGAATAATTTCATACTTTTTAAGTATTTCTGGAAGCACACTTTAGATTGCAAAACATGGAATTATCTCGAGGACTGGAGACAGTTATTGAACACTAAAAAAATGAAATATTTCAATAAATCTCCACTAATCAAGAGGTTCAAATTGTTCATCCAACTTAATTTGGAAGTGTGACTTGGCAGCATTGGGTCCCACAAATGTGGTCAGTTTAATTTTGGGTGTTGA
Source organism: Magnolia changhungtana (assembly GCA_030180095.1). NCBI lineage: Eukaryota > Viridiplantae > Streptophyta > Magnoliopsida > Magnoliales > Magnoliaceae > Magnolia > Magnolia changhungtana. The sequence goes on along the minus strand of JASAUF010000344.1, from coordinate 2,943,735 downwards.
TATATGCTACGTGTACAATTCCTGAGCGCCTATGTTTCAACATCGTATGCAACTCGCCATCGGTGGTGGCAATGGGTTTGGACCAGTCAGGGTCAGCCCAAGCCCACTCTATTTACCAAACGGACCAAGAATTCTTGCCTAAACCCAACCCACAACCTATTATCCTCTGACCCGACCTGAACCGAACAGACCCACTGATATATTCATCAAGCCCAATTTAATTGTAAATGGGTTGACCAGCCACGACCAAACTCATGATTAAGAATGAAATACGATGATTAAGGCTATGAACAACCTAGCCCAGACGAGGGATATTTGCATACATCAAAAAGCAAATATAAACTCTTTTCTTTCAGGTTTGTTTTGGGTGGTCGTCTAGACCAACACAGTGATAACCTATATGGGCAGGTCAGTTTGGATAGGGTTCTATCCGAGCCAACCCTTTTACTTAAACAGTCACATTTCTAGCCTGAGCCTGACCCGCCGCTACTTACATAACTAGGCCCGAACTTAGCTCAAGAGCAGGTCGGTCCAGTTACAAAAAATGGAAATGTTGACGGTTTTAGAACCTGTGCTGGTTGGCGTTATGGGTTTATTGCTCGAGGTATTTCATCATCTTCGAAGTCAAGGATGTTCACACTACGAGGACAACTACAAGCCTGTTTGTATACAAGGAATCTATAGGAAACAATTATTCAATTTCACGTTTAGCCATTTGGATTTCAAAGGAATTGTGGATTCTACATTAGTAATTGTTGAGGCTGTTTTCAGCTCGCTCCTTTTATGACCCTGGAATCCGCACACATATACGAAGGAAAGGTGACCCTGGTCTTGCCAGGGGACCCTTCGATGCCAAAGTCAGAATCTGGGTCTTTTATGAGAGGTTTTGGGTGAGAGTTTTTACATACCTTTTTAACATGTAAGTTTCAATATTTATAATGGCATCGTACCCCGTAGGGCTTTCGTATTCCTTAGAGAGAATCTCGTAAAGATAGATATCAATCTTCGTGGATCCATAATCCCCGCATTCTCTCGATTCTCAGAGATTATTTCCTTATCTTCCAAAGATCTCGGACAGAATCCAAAGTTTCATTGGGTAACTTCCGAATATGGAGAGATGTGTAACTTGGACGATGCTCATCTTTCCACACTGTTGTGCTGAGATAAACTCTACGACTAATTCTCCACTTACTTTATTGGCCGACTCAATACTTAGGTCGGACTAAAGTTCGGGCGGCTCTAGGGCCAATTGATCTCAGTCAGTCGGCAGGGCTAATTCTCCGCTTACTTTATTGGCCGACTCAATACTTAGGTCAGACTAAAGTTCGGGCGGCTCTAGGGCCGACTGATCTCATCCAGTCGGTAGGCTTTCCTCTGAAAGGATTCGATCGGGCCTTGAGGTGCTCTTCTTTTGAGGTTTCGCTCTATGACTCGAGACGCTCAAGCTTCGGCCGGGTCAGAGACCCCGCGGTTCGAGCTACGTCTCTCCCTTTAGCATCCTTGTGGACTTTGGGCTCTATCCGGACTCGGCATCCAACGAGTCCGAGCCAGTGCTTCACTTCTCTTCCACTCTTTTGGCCGACTCAAGGACTCGTCATATTTTTTTCCCCAACAGTAAGCCCCCTTACTCTGTACATTGCCATAAGGCGGTTGCGGAGTATTCTGAAATTGAGTCGGACTTTGTTAGAGCCGAGTAATGATGAAGCATTTATTAAACATAGGTCGGTTTCCACAACTTCTAAGATAAGTCGCTTCGTTCGACCACTCGTCAACTCGTTTATCGAGACCGCACGAGCGGAATGGCTGTCATTGCGGCGTCTAGGAGTATGAGCGGCGAACATGTGGCCACACATTCAGTGACAACGCACAGGGAGTCGCCACGTGTAAAATCGAGGCACTCGAGGAGGCGTCGCTTTGGCTCTTCATTTAATCTTGGAGCCACGCGTCGGCTCTATAAAAGAGGGTCGCCCGTAGTGAATTTTGGCCAATTCACTCCTTTCAATTCCGTCTTGCCCTTCCGCCTCTTCCATTCCGGCTCTATGATCCTTAGCGCTCTCTCCTCCTTTCAACGTCTTTGGATTCCTCCTGGTGAGCTCCTTCTTCCTCCCTTTTTTTTTTTTTCTTTTCTTTTTAACAATGTCTGGCCTCACAAGCCCTAGAGAGGGAGGATTCAACAGTGAAGGTGAAGCGAGCGGCTTTTGGTCAGCTTTGGAATCACCCTCACTGTTGGCGGAGGTTGCCAGAGATGCGGACCTCCTGTTCCGTCATTTGCAGAGGGTTGTAGACCCTCTGGCAGAGAGGCCGGTGGCGTCAGTGAAGGCATTGGATTTGCTTCCTGGCCGGATGGCCGTTGGGGGCTCCTGTGGTCGCCATGATTCTGAGGGAGGTGGAGAGGAGGAAACTGAGACTGAAGAACGGGTTAAAGGACCCGTTCCTTCCGTGATGACAGCAGAAGAGCTGTCGAAGATCCGGTCAGGATATCACGTTCCGGACTCAGTCATTTTAATTCTTCCTCGGCCTGGAGAGCTACCCGATCAACATCCACCTGGGGCAGTTGTGATTTTTCTTATTACATTGCACTGCGGTCTCCGGTTACTGCTTCAAAAGATTGCTCGGGAACTGTCGGGCAGTATGGGGTCGGCCCCAGGACAAATTGTACCGAATGGGTGGAGGGACTTGTTCAGCTGCGTGGTGCTCTGGGCCAAGGCACAACAGCCAGAGCTGAGTGTGAGCGAATTTCTCCATTTATACCAAGTCAGGGTTCACACTCAGCATCCTGGTTGGTTCTTCTTCTGCTCCTGGCGGAATACCGGTGGGCCCCTGATAACCGACCCTCCCTCGTCGAACAAGCACTGGAGAGATAAGTGGTTTTGGGCCCTCAGTAGGTAGGAGTCGGCAGAGGCTGGGCCTATCCACCCCTTTGTTCCTCGGGCTTATTGTACGGCGGCAGATAGAGTTGATGTGGCTTACCATCCTTCTTTCCTTTTCTTTGCATTGCTTTTTCTGAATCGGGGAAGTAACTCTTCTTCTTTTCAGCAATACCAAAGCAACCTCCGAACCTTGACTCGGATTCTCTGACCCGGATTCAGAGTTTTCGAGCCCTTGACTTGGAGAGTAGATCTTGTAAGAGGCTTCTTCAGTCGGAGCTTCTTTTCGAGTGGGGCTTTAACTCGGCGGTGATCGGTAAGTTCTCTTTGTATATATATATATATATATATATATATATATATATATATATATATATATATATATATATATATATATATTCCCCCCTATCTGATTGTACTGACACTCATTCTCTTTCAACCGCAGAGATGTCTGAAGCTCGGCCTTCTCTTCGTCCCCCATCTCAGATCCGAGCCCTGCCTCGCTCGAGCTCTAGGGCCTCGAAGAGACATAGGGCGGTCTCGAAGGGCCCAGCTAGGACTGCCCCTCCTACTTCCTCGACTATTATTGAGGTTGATGAAGGCATGGAGGGGGCGAAGGCGATGGAGACGGTCGCCTGAGGTAGTGGCGGCGCCATCTGAGGAGGCTTAGGAAGCCTCTGAGGCCGTGCTGGCTAAAGCCTCCACTGCTCCCAGAATTGAGGAGAGGGAGCCTTGGAGGACGAGAGCAGCTGAGGAAGAGAGGGTAACCTTCCGCCAGAAGGTTGAAGAGATCCTTCCTTGGGTGAGTCGACAGATGTTCGCGGGGGAGTTCTTCGGTCTTCTGGAGTCCTCTTCCGTGTACAACACGCTCGGCTGGATCGGGACGTTGATGCTTGAGGTAATGTCACTTCCTTTCTCGGTAATTTTTCTCTGAATTCCTTATTTAACGAAGCTTTTTCTCTTCTGCAGTTCGCTCCTTGCCTGTTGAAGGCGCGTGTCAAGATATCTGCCCTTACCAGGCGAGCTGTGGAAGCAGAGGCTAGGTTGTCAGATGTTGAGACTCGGTGGTCAGAGGCGGAGTCCTGACTATCCTTTGCCAAGTCTCAGGCTGTCTTTGGGGAGGGCCAGCTCGAGGAGGCAAAGGCTGCTCTTGTGTCAGCCACAACGGAAAGAGACCGCGTGGCCTCGCGATTGGAAGAGGCCAAGTTGGCTTTTGAACAGGTGGCCACAGAGCAGGCTGTGGCTCAAAGGAAGCTTTAGGAGCTTGCCAAGGGGACTAAGGCCGCCCTTGTGACCGCGAGAGAGGAGGTGGTGGAAGAGTTCCTTTCATCTTCTGCTTTTGAGGAGGAGCGGACCCTCATTTATCGAGAGGGTTACACCGAGTGTATCAAGGTGATGAAAGGTTCTTTTCCCCATATAGATCTGTCCGGCTTCGACAAGGGCGAGCCGAGGTCTGGTGGCGAGGCAGTAGCTGACCCCAAGGCATACACATATGACGCCTCTGCTACTGCTCCTGATGCAGCTCCATCAGCATATCTTAGGTTAGCTCCTGGTGCGGCGGGCGAAGCTGTGTCCTGATGTCATGCCTCAAACTCGGAAACCGGGCTCACAAAATTTTCGATCGCCGAATTCGGCACTGACAGTCTCCGTAGTGTCCCATTCTCGAATTCTGGCACTCACATGCCAGATTTCGATCCTGGGATCCTACAAGGAGGATTTTCAGTATGGATTTTTTTTTTTGGAGCATAACTAAGTCACAAAACAACATCACCACATATCCACTATATTAAAAACTTTAAGTACAATGCGGACAGGGAAATACAAGGTGATCAAAAGGCTCCAAAATAAACTGGTACGCGCTCCTGCCTCAGCACTGCTGCGATCCAACGACACCTGTACGCAATGGGTGTGCATAAGCTTACAAAAGCTTAGAGGGTGGTGTAAGTGTGTGCGCAAGGTAAGTGCTAAGTATGCAGTATCAGAGTAATGCGGAAATATGTGGTAAGTTTATGAATACTATCAGCCGTACGAAGGCCATGCGACACAAGGCATGAATGTGATCGGCCATACCAAGGCCATGCGATGCGAGACATGAATGCTATCGGCCATACCGATGCAATGCGAGGCCTACGTAGCTGAATGTCATATGTGACATGCAATATAAGCATGTCAGTCCTCATCAAGTACATATATCAGTACAGTTTCTTTTTGGGATATCACCGGGGTCTAGTACACTCCACATTAACTGTCGCCTCCCTAGCCGTATAGCCCAGCGAGTGGAAGAGACCATACTATCCACCTGACCAGTAGTCTGCCAATACCTACCCGGCTCATCGATAACGGACTCATTTGCGAGTTGGTCAAACTCAGCCTAGCTTATATCCCCCTCACTCAGGCAGATAAGGCCACTCCCCCTTCCAACCGACCACGACACACTGGGAGACGCGGTCTACTGGTATTCGACACTCGGACGCTCATATATCCATTCGGTGTAGACGTTGGAACATCTCCTGGTACCAAAAAGGTTCTGGGACTTTCACCCAAGGACATCGTAAGTGCCCACAGTGCTAGAGCCAATATTTTCGTTATCCAATCTGGCCATCCACGATGTGCCTTTGGAGGCCGCGACCCTGATGTCGCTAGGGCGTACAATGATCATGTCACACATATGCGAGATGCATGAATCACACTATCTAGTCATGCAACAATCCTGCGCATACCATGCGCTCATGTGGGTAACTCCTATCAATGAGTCCCATAAATAATCTGTCCAATGGCATATGCTATGATCAGTCACTACTCATATCAAGCATACATATGATGCGTATGGCATGAGTCATGGAATTATACTAAGCATGTTATAAAGTAATGAACTATCCTTACAACGCAGATGGGCCTAGACGACCTACACACAACAAGTATGGGCCTATCAATGGGCCCTAAGGAGAGTTACAATGCGTTCATTTAACCAACATTATACTTATAATATGGGCGTCAAACCATCATTGCTCCCAAGGCGCTGTCCATTATAAACATCATTATATATACCACAGTGAAATCACACATTGCAATGGACCTATATACATCCCATTAGGCCTTATACATCAAATGGGCCGTATCACATGGGCCTTATATTCATCAAGTGGGCCACGTCAATGGGCCTTATGTACATTGCAATGGGCCATAACCCATGGGCCTTGAATACATCACAATGGGCCCTCATATGGCAAGTGGGCCACATCACCTAGGCCATATGTACATCAAATGGGCCACACCAATGGGCCCTATATGTACATTAAATGGGCCACACTAATGGGCCCCATGTATATCAAATGGGCCTCACCCAAATATAAGTGATGATAATGATTTCCACCATTAAAACTCCCAAGGCCCACCATAACATATATTTCCCATCCAACCTGATCATAAGGTTACACAGACCCGAATTAAGAGGAAAAACATATTTCCTATTAATCCAAAACTTATGCACTCCCAAAGGATTTCAATGGTAGACGTTCAATCCTCACGTGCAGTGTGGTCCACTTGATACATAGATCTGTCTTATATATATATATATATATATATATATATATATATATATATATATATATAATATATATATATATATATATATATATATATATATCAAGCCTTAAAATTATCTGTCAAAATGGTTGGACAGTTTGGATGCAATACATGCATCATGGTGGGTCCCATAGGGATAGACAGCATGGATAAAGCATATACCCCATGGTGGGTCCCCTACTGTCTAGGAGCTCAGCCAAAATGGCTGGACGACATAGATAAAACACATATGTCATCATGGGTCCTCGTCCAATGGTGTGGACGGTGTGGGTAAAACACATACACTATAGTGGGTCCCACGTGGGGCCCACCATGACATTCATATGCCATCCAATCTATTGATAAGGTCACGCCGACCCAAATGAAGAGGAAAAACAAATTTCATAATGATTCAAAACCTCTATGATACCCAAAAGGGTTTCAGTGGCAGCCATTCAATCAAAACCGTTTCTTGTGACGTGGGCCACCTAAGCTCCACAGATGGCTGATTTTTGGGGTGGCCCAGGGTCCAAAGGGGGACCTGCCAAATGCACGGTGTTGATGTCAACACACATCACGGTGGGGCCTACGGCAGGGACCCACGTCCTTGGCCCCTTTCTTGCCATGCGTAACGTCTTGTTGCTGCAGCAGCAGCAGTAGCGTCAACTGCTTTGTGTGTGTGTGTGTGTGTGTGTGTGTGTGTGTGTGTGTGTGTGTATATATATATATGTATATATATGGGAAAAGGTACTATGCGGTCGTCCGTGAGGTCGAGCTGGGTGGGCCCACCGTGATGCCTTTAGAACATCAACACCGTCCACCAGATGCACCATTCCATTGTGGGCCTGGACGGCCCAAAATCAGGTCAATCCGTGACTTAGGTGGGCCACACCACGTACAAAAGTGCAGTGGGGCCGTGCACCATTAAAACATTCATAACCATTTTTTAGGGCCCACTGAGATGTGTTTTGCAAATCCAGCCCATCCATTATGTGTGTCCCACTTGAATAAGGGTTCAGACCAACTTTCAGGTGCATGGAAAACTCAGGTAGGTCCCACCAGTGCTTTTATATGTTTTTGGCATGTATACTTATGGTTTTAGATGGTGTGGCCCACCCGAGTCACAGATTGACCTGATTTTGGGCCGTCCAGGCCCACAATGGAATGGTGCATCTGGTGGACGGTGTTGATGTTCGAAAGGCATCACGGTGGGGCCCACCCAGCTTGACCTCACGGACGACCGCTTTACGCTCGAGCGTATAGTACCTTTTCCCTATATATATGTATATTTAAAAATCGTTTTCTCGCGGTTTTTCACAGGTGGGGCCCATACCAGAAGAATCCATCACATCCATTGAATTCTACAGTTCATAACAGATCCATCAAGCCCAATATTGAGCATATTTCGGTGTATAGAAACATCAGAGTGGGTTTCAACGGTAGAAAATACTCTTTTCTAAGAAATGGCCCACCAGATAATCGGATTAGCTCCATTTTTCGGCTTAACGCCTAAAATGAGCTGAGGAATGGAATGGATGATGTGGATTGGACCCATACATCAAGGCGGGGCCTCTTTAAGTGGCCCACCCAAAAAGCATAAACCAAGATAATATATTTGTTTTCTTTGTTGTTGTTGGGCGGTACACACCGTCAATTCACACTTCTCTGTGTGGCAACGTCCAACGTCCCTGGACGCTGGACGATTTTGGTAACACATATATGAGGTGGGCCCCACCTACAGATGCAGTACAGGTGGGCCACCAAATGGTTGGATGGTGTAGATAAGACACACATCGAGGTGGGGTCCATCCAAGTGGGCCACACAGTCACATCATCACATAACAAAATGAAAAGGAGAGAGAGAGAGAGAGTGGGACACACGTGTGATAGAGGGACCCCGACACTGTGGGCCCTCCTTTTCAAGCATTCAATCATACATCAAGTGGGTCCCAATACATGTGGGCCCACCAAATCAAAAATCAACGGTGGAGATTACTTCTCCACCAAAATGGAAGGTCTAGATGACCTCTTTTCAAAATAGAAAGTGAACATCATGATGGGGTCTATGGAAAATGGCCACATCATGGAATGATAACGAGAATCAAGGTGGGCCATTGGCCACATCTAGGGTCCAAAGCGAGATCCATGCCATCAATCAGTAGGCCTCACTTGGCCCATCATAAAAACATGAAATCTAGGCCTATAGAAGCACCCACCGTTTGATCTTCTTGGTCCGATGGAACGTCGATATCCTTGCATCTCACTTTGATGGAAGATGATGAGAAGTGAATGGCTAAGATGAAGGATTTTGGAGTGGGAAGTGGGCCACACACATCTCACTTTCTCTCTTGGAAAACCATAGATGTGCACTTCTCTTTTGCTTGGAATTTTGTGTTTGAGAAATGAGAGAGAGAGAGAGAGAGGGTTGTAAGGAGAGAGAGTGATGGGTGATGAATGTGAGGTGAGTGATGGATGTGAGGTGAGTGATAGGTGAGGTGAGAGACTTGTTGACTTTTGGGGTAGATTGCTTGACTTGTGGAGAAAGAAAACATGGGTTGTGTACTTGACATGAGGTGATTGATTGATTGATTGAGTGATTGATTAATGAGACATGTTGTAGAGATTCTCTTGAGATTGTAAACATGTAGTGTTTTCCTCGAACTGAACGAGGGCCCACATCTCTCGGCCAAGGTATCGGATCGGTATGCAAGACGTTGGAACAGTGGCGATGATGCGGTCGCAATGATATAAGTCTCGAATTAAGTCGACTCAAATATACATGATATGACTTAGGATCGCGCGCAAACATCGATTATCGGTCGTAGGTTGCCGAAATTCGTCGGGAAGGATCGCGGAAGTCGACGAAACAGTACGGACTAGGATATGGGCCTTACACCTGAAGTCGGTGTTTTGGAGAACAATTATTTTTTGCTCTCCACATATGCTTTAAGAACTTCAAGCACACCGAGCTTCAAGGGCGACCGAGTCAACAGCAGGTGAAGCCGAGTCCTGAAGTTGGTGCAGTGGAGACCAATTCCTTTTTGTTCCCCACATCCGCTTTAGGCACTTCAAGCACACCAAGCTTCGAGGGCGACCGAGTCAATAGCGTCGAATGCCTCTTTTTACATGCTGAGTACTTATCATTGTATTGTTTCAACACAACTGTAATCAATAAGCTGACCAATGTAACACTTTACTAATCAATGAATACATGTTTTTTACTTATTCATCATTCTAAACATTTTTCTTTATTTTCTTTTAGCAAGTGTTTAATTGGATAAGCCGAGTATGAATTATTTTTTTTGCCGAGTTGTGGATAGTATATCTTGAGATGCTTGACATTCCACGGGTGAGGTAGAAGTTGTCCTGTTAGGTCTTCCAATTGATAAGTACCAGGTCGGATAACATTGGCGATTACGTAGGGGCCTTCCCAGTTGGGGCCCAACTTTCCTGTCCCAAATTTCTTTGGTGTTTTAAAATGATCTTCGGAGGACTAAGTCTTCGGCCTGGAACCGCCTAACTTTGACTCGGGAGTTGTACTACCGAGACACCAATCGTTGATAGGCGGCTGTCCGAAGCCGAGCCAATTCTCTGTTTTCGTCTAGGAGATCAAGGTCGAGAGTTAATAACTCCTCATTGGTTTACTCGTCATATGAACTTACTCAGGCGGTGGGTAGGTCGATTTCCACGGGGACAACTGCTTCCAAGCCATAGGCTAGCGAAAAGGGGGTTTCTCCCGTCGCAGTTCGGGCTGTATTTTGTACGCCCAAAGGACTTTGGAAAGTTCATCAGCCTATGCTCCTTTCGCTCGATCCAGCTTGGTCCGTAGGTATTGCTTGATAACCTTGTTGACAGCTTCGACTTGTTTGTTTGCCTGTGGATGTCGCGGGGACGAGTAAACATTCTTGATTCTTAGATTCCGGCACATTTCCTGATATTGCTTGTTGTCAAACTGCTTTCCGTTGTCGGAGACGATAGTCCGAGGTGTCCCGAATCGACAGATAATGTTTTTTCAAACAAAATCTGTGATTTTTTACTTGGTTAACTTGGCTAGGGGCTTGGCTTCGGCCCACTTGGTGAAGTAATCAACGGCGACGATGACAAACTTAGTTTATCCTTTCCTTAGAGGGAATGGCCCGATGATGTCAATTCCCCACTGGATGAATGGCCAAGGCCCAACAATTAGCGTCAGCTCTTCAGGTGGCTGTCGAGGGTTAGTAGCAAATCTCTGGCATTTATCGCAGCCTTGAACGAGTTTTTGAGCATCTTGTTGGATGGTCGGCCAGTAATATCCTTGCCGAATGACTTTGTGGGCCAGGGACCGGCTGCCCGAGTGATTACCGCAAATGCCTTCATGAATTTCTCATAGAACATAGTCGGCCTTAGGCATCGCAGAAGGGGTGTATAGTATCCTTTCTTTTACAGGATGTCGCTGAGTATAGTGTAGCAAGCTGCACGAATTTTTAATCGTCGAGCCTCGGTTCGATCTTCAGGGAGTTTGCAAGTTTCCATGATGGTTCAGGATCAATGGAGAGCAAGGTGGAAGACTTGGTTTTTCCAATGCTTGGCTCAGCCATAAATTTGATAGGGACGGATCTGGGGATATCGTCTTCGTTAGCTAAGGTAAGTTTTGTTAGTAGGTCAGCTTTAACATTCTCGGCCCTCGGGATTCAGGTAACAGAACATTGGTGGAACCCGACGATCATCTCTCTGGCTTTTGCAAGATAAGCTTTCAGTCTCTCCTTCCTAGCTTGATATATGTCAGCTATTTGATTTATGGCTAGTTGGGAGTCACTATACACGTTCAGATGTGTGGCCCTTAAACTGGCTACCAGCCGGAGCCCTAGGAGAAGGGCTTCATATTTGGCTATATTGTTCGAAGCCTGAAATCCAAGTCTCAAGGCATACTGAATGGCTGTGTGATCAGGAGTTTCTAGGACTACCCCTGCCCCACTTGCCTTAGAGTTAGAGGAACCATCGATGAAGAGAGACCAAAAGGGAGGCTTGGGAGGGGCGTGATCAGGCGGCTCTGCTGAGTCGTCAGCAGAAATTTTGGGTTGCACTACAACTTCGACGATAAAGTCTGCCACGACTTGTCCCTTAATCGCGGTCCGGGACTTATAATGAATGTCGAATTCACTAAGCTCGATTACTCATTTTACGAGTCGCCAAAACGATTTTGGTCTCTGCAGTATCTGACGTAAAGGCTGGTCGGTCATGACGGTGATTGAGTGAGCCTGGAAATATGGTCGTAAGCGTTGGAACGATATAACTAGTGCCAGGGCCACTTTTTCCAGAGTCGAGTATCTTGTTTCTGTCGGAATGAGGTCCTTGCTGATGTAGTAAACCGAAAATTGCTTACCTTCATGTTCACGAACCAAGGCCGAGCTTACGGCTGCATCAGATACTGCTAGATAAATCAGTAATGGCTCGCCTTGCTCAGACTTAGAAAGCAACGGTGGTGATCCTAAGTATTCCTTGATCTGTTGAAAGGCGCCTTCGCATTCTTCTGTCCAGTCGACAATCTGCCGACCCTTCAACTGTTTGAAGAAGGGGAGACATCTGTCGGTTGCTCGGGACACAAAGCGATTTAAGGAGGCTACCCTTCCAGTTAATCGCTGGACATCTTTGATCGTCTTAGGAAATTCCATGTCGAGTGGAGCTTTAATCTTTTTCCGGTTAGCTTCAATCCCTCGCTGACTGACCAGAAATCCGAGGAACTTGCCCGAACCTACGCCGAAAGCGCATTTACTCGGATTAAGCTTCATTTGGTACTTTCACAAAATAAGGAACATTTCCTCCAGATCGGTTATATGGTCGATCACTTTGATGCTTTTGACAAGCATGTCGCCAATGTAGACTTCCATTGTTTGCCCTATAAGTCGAGCGAACATTTTGTTGACCAATCTCTAATAGGTTGCTCCAGCGTTTTTCAACCCAAATGGCATTACTCAGTAATAATAAAGACCTTTGTCAGTGACAAAGGTGGTTTTTAATTTATTAGAATAATGCGTTACAATTTGATTATATCCTGAATAAACATCCATGAAACTGAGTAATTCGTACCCCGTAGTACTATCGACCAATTGGTCAATCCAAGGAAGGGGAAAACTGTCCTTAGGGCTGGCTTTATTTAGGTCGGTATAGTCTATACAGACTCGCCACTTCCGTTAGCCTTTTTGACCAACACGATGTTGGTTACCCATTCGGGGTAATGTACTTCTTCAATGAAGTTGGCTTTGAGGAGTTTTCCAACCTCTTCTCCGATTATAACGTATCTTTCTGGGCCGACAGCATGCCGTTTCTGACGAATTGGCTTGTAGTTCAGGTCGATATTCAGCCGGTGAGTCATGACTGAAGGATCAATACCCAGCATGTCTTCATGAGTCCACTCGAAAATGTCGGTATATCGACGTAGCAGGGCTATCAGCTTTTCCTTCAGTGGTGTAGTCAAGGACGATCCAATCCGAACAGTCTTCATAGGATCTAACTCATTTAGGGGCACTTAGATGAGCTCTTCCACAGGCTGACCGCGGCCTGGAGATTAGTCGCATGGATCCAGAGTTTCGATCGTTGCGACCTCCGTGGGTGCTCGCAGGGCAATAACATAATATCGTCGATCGTCATGTTGGTCTTTTTTCACTACCCCAATGCCGTTCTCAATCAGGAACTTCATGGACAGGTGGTAAGTTGAGATGATGGCTCGGAGGAGACAAAGGGAAGGTCGACCGAGAATAACATTGTAGACTGAAGATTGATCAACTACTAAAAAGTTGACCATAACAGTGGCTTGACTCGACGCTTCTCCAGCAGTGAGTGGGAGGCGAATTGCTCCCTCAGGAAGAATCTGTCCGCTTGAAAATTCGATCAACGGAGTCTTTACGGGCCTAAGAGTCGACCGAGAATAACATTGTAGACTGAAGATTGATCAACTACTAAAAAGTTGACCATAACAGTGGCTTGACTCGACGCTTCTCCAGCAGTGAGTGGGAGGCGAATCGCTCCCTTAGGAAGAATCTGTCCGCCTGAAAATTCAATCAACGGAGTCTTTACGGGCCTAAGAGCCGATCGTTCGGTGCACATCTTGTCGAATGCTTGTGTAAACAGTACGTCCGCAGATGAACCCGTGTCGATAAGAACTCTGAAGACTCAGTAGTTTGCGATAGTGACAGTGACGACTAAAGCGTCATCGTGTGGGTGATGAATGCCCTTAGCGTCTTCCTCTGTGAATGTTACCATGTACCTTTTGAGCTTTCTTTCCTTTGGCGGCCGAGCTAGAACCATGATTTTATACTCTGGTTGATCAATATTCCTCGCATGCTTTTTTCGAGCAATACCCGAATCACCTCCACCCAAATGGCCACCAATAATAGTTCGGATATCCTCGATGGGCCGGTTATCGTTTGGGCATTCTTCCGTAGTTCTAGCTCCGGGGTCGACATGCTCACCGAGGTGGCCTTCTCGGATGAGTCTCTCAATTTCCTGTTTCAGATTATAACAACCGTTCGTGTTGTGTCCATGATCATGATGGAAATGGCAGTATTTGCCTTTATTCCGTCAGTTCGGGTTCCCTCAGAGTCTGTCCGGCCAGTTGACAAATCCTTCGCCTTTTACCTGTTCTTGTGGCTTGTTGAGCGAGGTGTACATTGAAAATTTGTGATCAGGCCATTTTCCCAACCTACGTTCATCGCGAGATCGATCATCTTTCCGTTTTTTCCCACTAGCCGAGTCAACTTCTTTTTTGGTTGGCTCTTTGGCTAGGGTTTTTGTGTTTTGGGCGGCCTCGCGCAGGATACGGGTTTCTTCAGCGTCTGCATACTTGTCTGACCGAGCCATAAACTCGGCTAGAGTAACGGGCGGGTTCTTGTCGAGAGACATAAGAAATGGCTTGTCTCGGACACCTTGCATGATTGAGTTGGGAGCTGTCTCGTCCGAGTGTTTTCGAACTTGGAGCGATTCAAAATTGAAACGCTTGATATAATCCTTAAGTAGCTCTCCCTCCTTTTGGATTATATTATTCAGATGCACTGATGACTTCAATTTTTTCTTCCCGCCAATGAAATTGGTAAGGAAAGCGTCACTGAGCTTAGTGAAGGAGCTGATCGACTTTGGTTTTAACTGTTTGAACCAAAGCCGCACTACATCGGCTAAGGTGAGAGAAAATGCTTGACACATCACGGCGTACGAGGCAGCATGTAGCTCCATGTAAGTCTGGAAAGACTCAACATGCTCGGTTGGATCAGTTTTACTAGTGAAGGGTGGGATTTGCGGAAGGCGGAATCGTTCCGATAACCTAGCTTTCATAATTTCCTCCGTGAATGGGGATGCCTTTGGCTCGGATGTCATCGGATTGGTGTAGCGGTTTTGCTTCATATCGGCAATCTCTTCTTTCACTTTCCTCCAAAAATCCTGAAGATCAGCTTTCCATTGTTCGTCGCAATCAGCCGTACCCTCAACCGGAGGCCTACCATGCCTTCTTCGATCTATTTCGTGTCGAAGATCGGTGGCGGGCAGCGGGGCGGTACGGAATGAGCGGGCGCAGGCTCGGCTGAACCATGGTGCTGACTTCGCTGCTGAGGGACAGATCACGGAGCAACAGGCTGAGGGTCGGCGAATTGCTGTGGAGCATTTGTCTGATCTTTCCACATTGTTGTGCTGAGATAAACTTTACAGCTAATTCTCCGCTTACTTTATTGGTCGACTGAATACTTAGGTCGGACTAAAGTTCGAACGGCTCTAGGGCTGACTGATCTCATTCAGTTGGCAGGGCTAATTTTCGCTTACTTTATTGGCCGACTCAATACTTAGGTCGGACTAAAGTTTGGGCGGCTCTAGAGCCGACTGATCTCATCCAGTCTGCGTGCTTTCCTCTGAAAGGCTTCTACCGGGCCTTGAGGTGCTCTTCTTTTGAGGTTTCTTTTTATGGCTCAGGACGCTCAAGCTTCGGCCGGGTTAGGGACCCCACGGTCCGAGTTACGTCTCTCCATTTAGCATCCTTGTGGACCTTGGGCTCTATCCGGACTCGGCATCCAACAAGTCCGAGCCAGTGCTTCACTTCTCTTCCACTCTTTTAGCCGACTCAAGGACTTGTCATATTTTTTTCCCCAACAGTAATCATTAGACTTTTTCATAATTTGTATAAGATAAAAGGCGACAGTTGTTTAGCACAAAAGCCAATCACATATTCCCCTTGCTATCTCAAAAAAAAAAAAAAAAAAAAAAAAAAAAACCATCCTTTTTTAAATCCACTAGCTAACAGTGCTGGAAATGTAACCCTTGCAGTTATTCATGTCAGCGCTAGATTCTTCGGATTCATTTAGGTGATGTAAACTTTCAGGATGTTATGCCCCACTTCAGGATGTTATGTCTCAGAGTGGATGGATGACCTATAGTTTAAAAAATCCTTTTCTTGGATAGACTTGGCGGCTCAACCCAACTTGTTCACCCCTAAGTCAAGTCACGAGCTACCCAGTTAAGAGGGGCCAGAGCCAAGCTGACTCGGACCAGTCACATCAAATTCGAGTTTAAAAATAAAATAAAATAAATTATTATCATTCTATACACCTATATAGCCCTTCTTAATTGAGGAGGGTGCAGCTGTTCTATTTCTCTTTTGAGCCATCTCGCTGTAGAAATGGAAATATTACCCTTGTCAGTTGTCCCACTGAAGGGAATCCTACTCACGGTCCTGTAATCTTAATACGGACTTACAAAGGACCGTGCTATGGATTAAGTGCTGAGACCAAATAAATTGAATAAATGACGTACCTGATTGAGACACCATCGCGTAAACTGAATGCCGCAGCCTTCCGCACCTTACACCTTAAAGAAGCATTGGGATGGAAAATAGAGGCTTCAGTCTTGTGTAGGCTTAGGACCCTCCTTGCTTTCATAATATAAAGGGTTAAGGAGTTTGAAACCCATCGAAACTCCACTCCCTTACACTCCACATGACTTTGATAATCCTAGTCCAACTAAAACACACTATGGGTGACACAATTGTAGCGCACCACCCTTTACACAATTTTTAAATGAATCACAACTTTGTGGGGACCACTGGTGTACCCAATTACATTATCCAGCCCTTTGGGAGATTCAAACCATTGATCAATAAGGCCCACCTTATAAAATTCTTACATTCTCTCACTTGGGCCACATTGATCAATGTCAATGTTTAATTTAAAAATATTTCAAAATATATTTTAATTTTGAAGAAAACATCCGAATGGTTAACTAATGCAATTGTTAGATAGTATGGGCAACGCTTCTACAATCTGGTCTATTAAGACTACTAGTATAGGATCGTAGTAGCTATCATAGCATTTAATCTTGGCGAAGTGAGACTAAGCATGGTAACAAATACTACTAGTCTTAATGACATCGATCAGGAACCAGGAAGTGTAGTATAAGGATAACACACATAACGTAATCATATGTCCCTATCCTTAAGAGGTCTTGGAGCTTTCACATATTTTCAATAAAACATGATTATAATTTTGCTTTCTCGAAATAAATTGTGCATGTATAAGTGAAGCAGAAATTAACTTTATATTAGAATCATCAAAATTTTATAAATAAAATTTTTTCAATGTCTATAAAAATAAATTACACTAAACTCATACTAACTGAATACATCTGTGGGGTCAATGACTCCCATGGATGTTACATGCTCCTGAAATAGCATGATAGGAAGCCATTTAATGAGTGGATCAGCAATCATCTGCTCAGTGTTGATGAACTGCACAATCACTAGATGATATAAATTCTTTCCTTCACAACAAGATACTTAATACCAATATACATCGACCTTGATAAATGCTTGTTGCTAGAGAAGGAAACCACAATTGAGTTATCACATAAGATTCTCAATGTTTTGGGATATGATCCAATACCTGAAAACCTAAGAAGAAATGCTATAAGTGTAGTGCCTGATTTGATGCTTCATGACAAGCAACGAACTTAACTTCCATAGTGGAAGAGGCTGTCGTCGACCGTTTCACGCTTTTTCAAGACACATCCCCACTAACCATCGTGAAGATGTAGCCTGAGGTGGACTTCTTTGATCAAGCAGCCAACATAATTTGCATCTAAGTATCCAACAACTCTAAATTATCAGACCTTCTATATGTGAGTTCGAAGTCCTTTGTTCTTTGCAAGTAGTGCAACACATTCTTTGCAGTTATCCAATGCTGCATTCCTAGATTAGATAGATACCTGCCCAATATTTCAACTACAAAGGTAATATCCAGTCACGTGCAAACTTGAGCATACATGATGCTCCCTACTACTGACACGTACAAAAAATTCTTCATTCGATTCTTTTCCAAATCATTCTTAGGATACTAGAACTGACCGAATTGATTACCCTTTAAAATGAGCAATTGTCCAGGAACATAATTTTGCATGTTGTACCTTTCGAGTAGCTTATCAATATAGGTCCTCTGTGATAGGCTAAGCGGTCGGCATGATTTGTCACGGCGTATCTCAATGCCGATGACATAAGAGGTGTCACCAAGATTATTTATCTAGAACCTTTGAGATAAGATTTTTTTTGGTATCAGTCAACATTCTAATGTCATTGCTAACCAACAAAATTCATCAATATACAAAACTAATACGACGAACTTGCTTCCACTGAGTTTAATGTAGATACACCCGTCTACAGTGTTTTCTACGAAACCATACGAGGAAATCACTTTATAAAATATGATGTACCACTGTCGTGATGCTTGTTTCAACCCATAAATGGATTTCTTTAACTTATAAACCATGTATTCTAAGCCATCGACTGCAAAACCTTAAGGTTGCAACATATATATGATCTCGTTTAGATCTCTATTGAGAAACACAATCTTTACATCCATCTGATGTGGCTCCAAATTCATATGAGCTACAAGAGCTATTATAATCATGAATGAGTATTTCTTAGATATTGGTGAGAAAGTTTCCTTAAAATTAATACCTTCACATTGGTTAAAACCCTTGACAACAAGTCTGTCTTTATGTCTCTCGACATTACCCTTGGAGTCCCATTTGATTTTATATACCCATTTACAACCAATCAACTTTCTTCCTTGGGGTAACTCAACAAGATTCCATACTTTATTGTCATTTATGGATTTTAACTCATCTTTTATGACATTAATCAAATTAGAATGGTTAGTAGTTTATTTGACTTTTATAAAGGATTCAAGATCTTTTTTCACCCCCATGTCAAATTCTTGCTCTTGCAGGTATATGATGTAATTGTTTGGAATCGGAAGCCTCCTTTTTCTTTCAGATCTTCTTAATGGCTCACTCTCTTGAGTGTGATTTTGATTTCCTTTCTCAATGAGTTGTATAAGAGGTTCATTATAGTGATCTGTAGTGGTTACAAGCTCAATTGACGATTTTACATTCACGTGTTCTGAAATGATTGTGATGGGAGTCACAATTATTTTTTCCTTAAATACAAAATTTTTATGTTTGTACTCCCACTATTTTCAGTATCCTCAATGAATATGACATTCCCAATTTGAATAATCCTAATGGAGTGGGAATGACGGTAGAATTGATAACCATTTGACCTTTCTGGGTATCCCATAGAGAAACAACTTATAGTTTTAGGATCGAGCTTTCTTTCATGCGAGTTATAAACTTTGACTTCAGCAGGATATCCCCAAACATGTAAATATTGGAGATTTGATTTTCTCTCATTCCACAACTCAAAAGGAGTTTTGCTTACAACCTTTCTGGGGACCCTATTAAGGATATGAACTGTAGTTTTGATTGCATTACCTCACAAAGATTCTTGCAATGTCGAATTACTTATCATGCTATGCACCATATCCATAAGGGTGCGATTGCGTCTTTCAATAACACCATTATGCTTTAGAGTCCCAGGTATGGTGTACTGGGCGACAGTGCCACAATCTTGTAGGTATCTAGTGAAGGGTTCTGGATTGTGACCTGATTTGTCATATCTATTATAATATTCATAACCACGGTCAGACCGGATGACTTTAATCTTCCCATCGAGTTGATTTCAATTTCGATTGCATCCTAAGCATGGTTCGATTCCATTTGGACACCTTATGTTCTTTCTTGCATTTCAATGTCATGTCCAAATTCCTTCGTTTGAAGCACCGAAATTCGAACTCCCCTTTAACAATGCTGATTTGAATATGATGAAGCTTACTTCCCTTCCTAAATAAAGAAAGATCAGGAAAATCTCAAGAAGCAGATATCAACTTGGATGACATCTTCAATGACCTGAAAGAATATGAAGATGCTACTGACTCTGACTATCACCCCTCTCAATTTGATGAGAGACTATCTGCTTTGGAAGAGAAAGTGAATGCTTTGCAAGTGTCCCAAGCATCGTTAGCCCAAACTCAAAAATCATGTATGAAGTACATGAAAAAGTACTTTCATCGTTTCAATCGGAGTTTGAGGATTAATGATCCTTCTATGCCTGCACCATCCTCATCAGAGTTAGAGTGAGTTGGTTTAGTTTTACTTTGATTGGGTTTGTATTAAACTATATACTGATGGTTTGCTTGGATCCTTCTTTTATTTGATATGGTTCGTATGGATATTATATACACTGTTTTATACAGTGTTCTCTGCTTATTTTGATGATACACTTCATTTTACCCTGATTTGTGATAATCCTAATTTCTATTTACACTTTATTTTCTTCCTTTGTCAGTTTGTGACAAAAAGGGGGAGAAATCATATATAATATGTTCTCTAGATCTGGCGAAAAAATTGAAATTTTATGCCTAGTACATGTGTGTATGGCATAGTACATGTTTTATTTGTCGGGGGGAGCTGCATACTGCTGATTGTGATCATGTGTACATGTATGTATATTTGTGGATATGTTGTATAGTGGATGTGTTGTGTATGTTATGTATTTTGTCACGAAATTGACAAAGGGGGAGATTGTAAGTGCTTATATGTTTATCACACATAAGGTTGTCAAATTTCATGAGGCAAAGTGATACCGGTCAGATCGCAAGTACGATTAGATCGCAACTACTCTACATGTCTGAAGATTAACTCAAGATCGACTTATCATCTCGAGAAGACGTCGCTCGGTTTCAAGACTAGTTGATCTCTGTATTTGCTAACCAACAGATGATATAACCCTAGAAAGGCCTTAAGTTAGGTACTTACAAAAAATCATTTATTTCAGGTTATCTATAGTATATTTTGCTCTATAGTTCGGCCAACCTAACTTCTGGTTCGGCCAGCCTAACTTCCTCAGCTAACCTAACTTCAGGTTCGAGCTAAAATTCAATATTTGTTAAAAATTCGGCTAGCTCAACTTAAAATTCGGCTAGCTCGAATGAAGTTCAGGTCGAATTCTAGCAATGTAAACTTTTGAATTTCGCAAGAATTCGGTTAGCCAAGTGGGGAATTCTGCCAGCCGAATTGGACATTCGGCCATCCGAATTTCACCTCGGGCCAGCCGAATTTTGGATAAATCTTATCCCGCACAATCCGATAGTCATTGGAATGAATTTGGTGGAATCCGGCCAGTCGAATCTATTCTTAGGCTAGCCGAATTTCCAAACCCTTTGGCTATAAATAAGGACCTTCTCTTATTCTAAATAACAACGAAAAATCACTCTAAACCTTCTGCAAGTGAGAGAGAAGCTCTGGTCCTCGGCAAGCATATTGCGCTATATTTATAAATTCTTTTTAAGCTTATTCAATTCCATTTCTCAAGATTATTTCAATTTCATTCTTTGTGTTGAATGATGTATTTATTTTATCTTCTCTTGCTAGTTTGAAAGATTGATTTTAAAGACATTCGTGAAATAAGGTTTTTCTGCTTAATATTTTAGGTGAAGGTTGTCCTACGAACTATGGAATCAAGGTTTCAATACTTGGACGATTGAGATATTATATATTTTTATATATTCCGCTTTTATTTCAATTATTTGGCATTGTCCTATAGATCACATATGCCCTCTATTGATATTTGTCACGATGATGCATTTGTCGATCCACTTGGCTTTCCAAGCTAGCATATGTGATCTTGTATGCTATTGATGGATGTATCCATTCGAAAGGTATGGTATGAGATTAGTATGAAGAAATCGGCAGAACATCTATAGTTTTATGTATACATAATGTGTCAATATATCTTTCAGGTTCATGAAGACATTCAAGGCCTATGTCCGCAACAAGATGCAACCTGAGGGTTGCATTGCAGAGTAATACATATAGGAGGAGACAATTATATACTGCAACCAATACAGAGGAAAATAGAGAATAAGCCTTTTGGAAAAATTGAAAAAACAGTTTGACCGAGTCATTCCAGGACCACAGAAGTTGAAAGATATCGTTGATGACAACCCTAGTGGTGACGATGTTAGTCTAATAAGTTTGGGTCAAATTTTCATCTTAGTGGGTATCAAATACGAACAGGCTTGTACCTGGGTACTGAAGAGTCATCCCAGCTACGATGCATGGGAATGGTATGTACAGTTAGCTTATATATATATGTATGTATGTATTTTCTTTACTTTATGTAATTTTGATATAACAATAATATCGAATAATGTGTAGGTAGCACAAAAATCTCTTACAGCGATGCTACAAGATGACCAATAGGGTGCCTAGCGAAGATGAATTTATCATTGGTTAAAGAGGCAACCAGAGTTCAATGAATCTAACAATAAAGAAATTAAAGATATAGTGAGAGTACCTTTAGCTTTTGCTACACAATATAATAAGTATTGTATTAATGGTTTTCTCTTCGTCGCTAAGGACTATGACGAGAATAAAACGAACCAAAACTGTTGGGTTATGACAGAGAGTATGACCACCTTCCAATCTAGTGCTAAGGATAGGAATACAGTGGATGAAAATCAACCTTACTATGGAGTCCTCCATAGAATTATTCAATTGGAATACAGAACAGAGTACAAGCCCGTCCTATTTAAGTGTGATTGGGTGAAGGTGACGCATCACAGTGTTTCTTTTGATGTCAAAGCAAATATGAGATTAGTAAATTTATCTTGTCTTTATGGTTCATACAAAGTGGGCAACGAACCGTTCATTCTTGCGGAGCATGTGAAATTACAAAAGACTGTTCTATGCATTGAGTATGGAGATCAAATAAATTGAATAAATGACGTACCTGATTGAGACGCCATCACTGTAAATTGAATGCCTTAATCTTCCGCACCTTACACCTTAGAGAAGAACTAGGTTGGAAAATAGAGGCTTCAGTCATATGTAGGCTTGGGGACCCAGTCCTACTTTTATAGTATAGAGGCTTAAGGAGTTTGAAACCCATCCAAAATCCTCCTCCTTAGGCTCCATGTGAATTTGACAATCCTAGTCCAACTAAAACACAATGCGTGCGACACAATTATAATGCACTACCCCTTAAATGATTTTTAGATGAATCACAACTTTGTGGGGACCACTGTAAGCCCGATCACATTATCCAACCCTTAGGGAGATCTATACCGTTGATCAATAAGGGTCACCTTATAGAATTTTTACAGGTCCATCCGTAAAAGCTACAATCTTCGCTCATGGGACCACAAAACAATGACGCGATGCATGCCTTGTGATATAAGGAAAGCTTCGACGGTCCCATGTACACATGTTTACATCCAACATTACACGTGCCTACCTCACATGCCTATGATATCTTAGGACTGTCAATGGGTTGGGTCCTTGAGTTTTCATACCCAATCTTATCGAATCACTATATTACCATGTTGGGTCCTTTTAGGTTTGGGTCTTCTTCTTCTTCTTTGTTTTTTGACTTGGTGTTTTATATGATTGCTTGCTTGATTGTTTTAGTTATTTTAATTGTTCTATCTCTGTTGAGCATGCTTTCTCAAACCGCAGGACCGACGATAGTGTTAGATATGAATTTCTAATACCTAGGGTTGATCCGGACTTATCGTGGCTTAAAATTAAGTCATAGTAGTGTGAGCTAAGATCCTGTTAACTTCAACATCCACAATTTACATGGTTTAACATAAGTTAATGAAAATTCCCTGGTTCGTCAATTAGCGTGAGTGTTGAGTCAGTTAGACTACAGAGCTTGATAGGAAGATCAATTCAAGCGTCTGCCTCAACCGGATGTGTGCAAGCTCGCCACAAGTAAATCTGAGCCTCACATCCCTTGTCCCAAATCACTAGGCATACTAAAACCCTTAAAAATGTTAGAATATCATAGGATTTTTAAGGTAAGAAAATGTTTTCAAAATAGGAAAATTCTCTAAGTTTTCTTGCCTTGTCAATTTTATCGATACATATCTTAATATGATCGACCTGCACTGTCTAGTCCTTGATGCTCCATCGATACCATCGAAAAGAGGACCAAAATATGTCCAGCCACCTCATACATATCTGGACGGAATTATTGATATATCGATACACCTATCGATATCATCGATATTCAAATCTCAAGTCTATTGGAAGTGACTCGATAATATCGACAGGCAGAATTTCGGCGCTCCTGTTTTTCCTTAAGAATATCATATAAGCATCGATATATTGAAGCCTCTTCGATATCATCGAAATTCAAACTTCGATGATATCTTAAGGCCCTCGATGATATCAGTCTTCGGCGCCAAGTTCTCCAGCAACATATTTCAGGGTGATTTATCTATGATCGGGGGTCACTCGATGAATCGATATTCAAATATCGATGATATCAATTGCATCGAACATGGACATAAACTGTCCAGCAAGCTTTATGAAAAATCCTTTTGATTTATCGATGCATCGACGCAGCTATCGATATCATCGACATTCAAATTTCGATAATTTTGAAGGTCCCTCGATCATTCATGAAAACCTAAAATATTTCAAGTCAAGTCTCTCTCATTTTTCAAAGTGTCGATGGATCGAACCTCTCATTGATGGAATCGGAGTTCGAAATCCGATGACATCGACAATTGTTTCGATTCATCGACCATCTGGTAAAAGGTTTCAAAAGCGTATGACATTGAGTTCGAGTCATCGAGCGGACCATCGATGCTATCAAGAGTATACGGTCGATGATATCGATGATATTGAACTCTGTCATAAATGTGACCATTTTATATCTGTTGGAACCTTTTGCCTATATAAAGAGGATTTGTCTATTGTTGCTGTAAGAGAAAGAAGAGAGTGCTTTTGAGTATTTAACCTAAGATCATATACCCAAAGCCCTTTCTCTCAAGGGAGTTCATCCTCTAATCCACCCTCTCCATTGATATTCAATAGAGTGGATTGGGGAATGAACTTCCGCATTTAAGGATCCCTCAGCTACTACTTTAATGGCAAATCATGAAGCTAGGATGCCATGAATGCATAGATGATTGAAATCGCTCTATCTTCCTTATAGAAAAATCTTTTGAGAATAGGATTTCATCATAACCTTGAGCCAACATGTCGCCATGTATTGGTACATCTTTTGAGTTGCAGATCAAGAAGACCAAAGACTCTTCATCAACAAAGGAGGAGATCTTCATCAACGTGCTGAATGGGACTCATCTGCTTATCTGTAAGTTATTAGAGTCCAAAGGACACTTGTGATCATTCCTTTTTAGGATTGGGTCTTAGGTGTTTCTCACCCCTTCAAGCCGTTGTAGGAGGCCTCTGGCGGGAGTGTACGTGGTGGGTGCGTTGTATGGACCCTTGCTCTTTGGAGAGCATAAACATCTGGTTGAAGGTGAACCAGTCAAAACCTTAGGTTTGAGGTAAACCATGTGAAACCACGGGTTAGAGGTAAACCACGTAAAACCTCCGTTATAGAAGATCCTTGGCCAGTGTACCTAAAAGTGGGTGCGTTGTGTTGACCCTTACTCATGAGAGCATAAACAGTCAGCCTCAGTGTAGGTTGTAAAGGTTAAAGGTGAACCTAATTTAAAACCTTAGGTTTGACGTGAACCGCTGTGAAACCTCCTTAGTGAAATCCGGCACACTCAAGGGTTGAGTGCGTCTGCCGGGAGTGGAGTAGACTGATTGTCGAACCACTATAAAAATGACTGTGTTTGAGATTGCTATTTTTCTGATTGTGTGATTTACTTTAATATTTTCATATCTGAATATTTGAGATCACACCTCACATACATACACAGTCATATCCATCATAAACTAGTTTGCATACTGTTCACTTATTAAATAGTTTGTGATTGGATCCTCTACTAGGCTTGGAAGCCAGTAGAGTTATTTTTAAGTAATTCTAATATGAGCTTGCTGTTAGGATTAGTGTAATAGGATTTTAAATAAACCATAAAAACTTTAAAAGTCCTATTCACCCCCCTTTAGGACATATTGGCATATTCCTACTTCAACTAAAGCTGTCTCCACCGCTATTTCAGTTAATAGTTCTCATTTATTAATTCATTACTTATTACACATTAAGCATCATACTTTGCCAGAGTATTAAGCAACTTCACCTTAGTATATGACACCATCCATTGTGGGGCCACCAATTAATGTTTCGATCACCAAGCCTAGGGTCACACATTATGGATCGACACATCAAAACACTTCAGTCTTGTAATAATCTGAATTAATTATGACCGTCTAATTTTAACCATTGATTGATGTATCCAATTATTCTGATATGACCGTTGATCTACAAGATCAACCAGTCCAATCTCAACCATTGATTTGAACATATCCAAATCCAACCATCCATTAATCAATAAAATCAACTATGCATCTAACCATCCATCTAACCATTGATATGTTGAAAATCGTTAACACACTTGTCATCCATCTAAACTCACCGCCCATTTTGCTGGTCATGTAGCCACCCACAATTCTAGTTTTCTATTTGACCACATACCCAATGTGGGGTCCATACCAAATGTGTGTGTATCACCTCTTTTAGAAGTCACTGTTCATCACTCTTTCATTTAACCCATCCTCCCATCTTATCCATCCATATCACCTTCAATCCATATGTACATTTGGCGGTCCAACCACCGATCATGCACCAACTCTTCTAACAACATCCATCTACACCATCTGTTCATGCATGCATCAAAATTTCACACTATGTACAACAATCGCATGCACGCCCACTTCGCACATATGTTGCATGCACACACACTTATCACATGTGTGACATACACCATACACACATGTGGCACACATGAAATGCATGGTGCACATGTGCATTAGATAGCCCACGTTGAAAAAAAAAATGAGAAAAAAAAACATGACAAAAGGAAATGAAAACGGAAGCAATGAATGTGAGCGTTGCTTCAATGCACGTGTCTAAAATAAATTATAAAGAAGAAGGTGGCTCTTCACCAAGGTGGGAATGTGAGAAATAAGGAAGTGTGTGACGTGAGGAGGGGTTAAAAGCAAGTGTTGGAACGTAAGGGCGAGGGGAGAGAGAGAGAGAGAGAGAGAGAGAGAGAGAGAGAGAGAGATAATCTCTTCTCATTGCTGTTCACGTGAGAAAGAGTTGAAGAGAAAGTGAGGTAGAGAGAGAAAAAAAAAAAGGGAAAGGAAGAAAGGAATGAAGGAAGAAATGAAGAAAAAGAGAGGAAGAGAGAGAACAGGGAAGAAAAAATATACTTTCTTAAAGTGAGTTTTCTCTCACTTGATCTTTAAGAAAAATTTATGTTTATTATTATTATTATTTATTTATTCATTTATTCAAATAATTAATGTTATTTTCCTTTAAAAAATGAATAACCCAAGATTTATTTTTTATTATTTGTTTATTTTTTTAATTGCTTACCATACTTTTAAACATGTCATATAAATTTTTGTTGTTCGGTTTTCTTTATTTTAAATTGACATTCCTCAAATTGACTTTAATATTAGCTTATTATATATTAATCCTGCCTGGAAAATTTATCTTTGGATTTAGATTTGTTTTTGTTAAAATTATTGTAAAAATCATAGGTTTATAAAATTTTAGATTCTTAAATCAAATAGATTATATTGCATGTTTATTTTATTTTTAATGTATAACTTTAATCACGTACGGGCAATTTACATTGATTTGAAAACTTGTTTTTGGTTTGATAAATTAATTACACCATATATTATAGATTCAACCAAAGAATAGTGATCATTGTAGATTTTTAGAAATATTTGTTTCATGTAATATTGAAATCATGCATGACCAGAATAATTTTTGAAATACCAGAAAATAGGTGGGGCGATCAAGTCCTCTGGGTTGAAAATCCCTAAAGCGTAAATAGGTAGGGCGATCAAGACCATTGGGTTGAAAGTTCCAGAAACCCAACTAGTACCTCTTGGAACCTCTACCATACCCTTTGAGTGGGTGAGCATGTCAGGATTGTAAAAGGTTCCCACTGTCAGGTTCGGTAGGATGGTAGTATGGCCAGCTAATGTATAAATGAGTCCCCCACCGAGTACCCTTTGAATGGGTGATCATGTCACACAAGAGGTTCCTATTGCCAGGCTAGGTGTTGTATTGGCGCAGGTGTTGACCAACCACTGTAAACTGGTCCTGGTGTTAAAAAGAATAAATCGCACTTGTTATTATGGATTATAGCATATGTTGATTTCATTCATTCGTATCTTTTTTTTTTTTTTTTTTGAAATTTACGTCGAAAAATCTTGTTCATTAATATTGCCATCTATTGCTTTACCTAAATAAGTATTGTATCTTTTAGTACATTTTATTCAGAATATATGACGTTATTTTTAAAACCTGTGTTGAGATTACTCACTAGGCTTCGCAACTTACCCTGTTGGGATTTTAAAATTTCAGGATCAGGATCTCGTGGAGGCGCTTAAAGAGATTTGCTTTTATTTCTTTAACATTTCCTAAATAAGTTGTAATGAACATTAAGTTTAGTATGATAATATGGTGATGACATGTGTTTGGTGATCATCTTGAATAGTCGGAACATAGATATTTAAATTTTCTCCAAATAAATATTTGATTATTAAAATTTTGGATGGTTATATTTTATGAATGAGAATCATTTTGTCAATACGTGTGTGGATTATGAAATATAAACATAAAAAATATAAGTCATGCCTTCAGGTACGAAATCAGGGTTGGATATACCCAGGTGTAGGATTTCGGGGCGTGACAAGTCCAATGTAACATGCATGTTTTGGAGGGAGGAATTCTTGGTGTGAGAATGGAAATCTCATTTAATATATTAAGCCAACCTTTTAGGAATGTGGATTGTGTATGCTGAGTAAGCTCTGTGGGGCATTATTCATGCCGTCCATCAATTTTTTCAGCTCATTTTAGGACGAGCCCAAAATTGAAGCATATCTAAAGCTTGAGTGGACTACACCACGGGAAACAAAGGAGATAATGACATCCACTATTGAAACCTTCCTAAGGCCCACAATGATGTTGATTTGTCATCCAACCATTTCATAAAGTCACAAAAATATGAATAAAGGGAAAACACAAATATTAGTTTGATCCAAAACTTCCTTTTGTGGCCCGAGGAAACCTTTGTGCCCTTAAAGAAGTTTTCAAGGATAGGTGTTGTGGTGGAAATTTGGGCTAATGCCTTAAAATGAGATGTAGATGGACGACAGGGACAAGACACATACATGACATATGGGCCCACGAAGTTTACCGTGTATGTGGTTTTTCACCACAACGGCTACTCGAACTTATGGCCTTGTGTTGAAACTCTTGCTAGTCAACCACTGAGGCATGAGTAAGAACCCAAACTAATGTAATAAGTTAATAATTGCTCGGTGGAATTCATTTGTTATCCAAAAAAACATACATGGCCATATTGGTGGGAAACTTTTTTCATTTTCCTAGATTTTTATGATTTTCCTCCTATCCGGACTACTCTAAACATGAATGACATCTTGATGGGACCAGAATTGTCTAAAACTTGTTTTTACCTAACATGGAAGATACTAAAGCTCTAGGGCCCACCATGTTGTGATGTGAAATTCATTCCACCCATCAGGTGAAAACCCTGTGTTCATCCAGCAGGCTGAAGAACTCAAATGAATCACACCAATGGCAACAATGGAAAATTGTGTAGGGAACTTCTAAGTTCATATGGGCCACTCGCTGTTGCTAACAGATGTCTTAAATTTGTCAGTCAATCTTGGCTCGATGACATCAAGCATGCTTCGATGTGATCGAAGCCAGTTGATGTCATTGAGTATTTTTTGTATTTCCACCTCTGGTCACTGGACGATGACATCGAAGGCTGCTCGATGTCATCAAAGGTTTACGCAGATTTTTTGCAGAAACCCAGATTCTACGACTTTTCTTTTCAATTTTATTTAGGTTTCTTTTTAAACCTATATAAAGGGATGTATATGGGACTGTGAAGCATTCTAAAGGATACTAAGGCTTTAGAAACCATTCCTAGGGTTTCTAAAAGGGTTTTAGGGTTATCAAAAGGGTGGAGCAAGGTGAGATTTGAGGATTGCTTAAGTCCGGTAAGTCTTTTCTCTTTGTAATTCTACTTTCATAGTGAAGATCTGTCGCTTTGTGTCGTGGTTTTTTCCCGAAAGGGTTTTCGACGTTAAATCTTTGTGTTCTCTTATGTTTGCTTGGTGCTCTTGGATTGCTATCCTATATTCATCTTTCTGTGATTTTGTATCCTAATCCCCAACAAGTGGTATCAGAGCAATTATTGGGGCACAAATTTGAATCTGCAGGATTAACATTAATGGGAAACGTTAAGTTTGATATTGAGAAGTACTCGGGCAAAAATAATTTTGAGTTATGGAAGATCAAGATGATTAGTCTATTAACCAAGCATGACAAAGTTAAGGCTCTTGAGGAGCGAAAATTGACTATGAATGACAAAGACTAGAATACTATTGACATGAATATTTTACCTTCCATCCGTTTATGTATCACGGATAAGGTTCTCTACAATGTTTTGAGGGAGAAAACTGCGGCTAATTTATGGGCGAAGTTAAATGATATCTATGTGAAAAAATCCTCTGAAAATCACCTACGCTTGAAGCTGCAGTGATATACCTTCTGTAGACACCCTGCCCAGGCTAACATCTTGAAGAGGCAAGGACAACCCGGGCCATGATCAACCATACCTGAACCTGAAACCCTAATCCAAACCATTCCCGAACCCGAAACCCTAATCCAAGCCATACCCAAACCTGAAACCCTAATCCAAACCGTTCTTGAACCCGAAGCCCTAATCCAAACCCTACCCGAACCCGAAACCCTAATCCAAGCCCTTAGAAACCCCTAAACCCAGCCCGAAGTCCCAAATCTAGGACCTATTCAAGCTAGGTCAACCTAGAAATATACTCGGCAAGCCAAAAACCTGAAAAAAGGACAACCGGACAAACCGGCGTGCCACATAAGGACCAAACGTTCAGGCCCAGTACTCCAATTACCTTCGCTTGCCGAACGCGTGTGTCCTCCGAGCAACAGCTGACACAACGTCTGAAAGTCAACTTTCTCTAGGAATTACCCCACTATCTAATTCTATTTACCATTTTACTAAACCCAAGAGCCAATGAGAGCGCGTCACGTGGCATTCCTCTCCCCTTAACCAATCACCACTTGCCACCTCAGCTTTTACCCCTCTTAAACCTCACAATTACCGCAATGCCATTGGAGAAGGCTATAAATAGCCCTCTCTTCCTCTCATTAACAACAACAAAGAAGACCTTAAGCATCTCCACATCCAAGAGAGTGAGAGAAAGAGGGAGAGGAAGAGAGGGAAGGAGAGGGAAGGAGCTTCTAAGCCTCCAAAGATTCAATCCTTTAGCCATCCCCTAGCCATTCCTCTTAACCCTTTTAAGCCTAGCTGTAACGCCCCGGATTTTTGCCAACCTGGGATTAGATGTCCTTAGGCAATGGGTCGATCCTAATACCTCATTAACTTGTCAGAACTGAATCCCAAAGTCTAAAGCCGCCTTTGAACTCATTTCCTTCACAAATCTCACCCTTCATCACCTTGATCTTCCAATTTTTCTAAGAACTTTCACCCTAGACACTATCTTAAACTAGCTAAGTAGTATAACTTGGATCACTTTATATACAAACTCCAAAGGCCTGAGTACCACCTCGACCAGAATTCACTTAGGACTAAATCCTTTAGAAATGAGACAAAGTAACTAGGTGTGAAACCAGATTAGCTACGAAATTCGTTCGAATCGCTTTAAATACGTTCTGCAAGACCCAAAACTTGTAGAATCATTGGCGCTAGGTTACCCTAAAGTTTAGAACCAAACTCATTTCCCGTCTGCTCTCGGGAATGAAACGAAACTTCGTATTAGGTCTAGATCGCACATCGGAGTCCGATTAACCCGGCTAAGGAACTAGGACCGCCCACCGGGCTTAACAATCATCTCAAAAATCAGCTCCATCCGATGTTCCATGGCCATTCGTTTCGATTCGGAGCGAGGGAGTGTGAAAAACACTATTCCCATGCCAAAATAAATATCGGGAATAGTGATCTGGCATCGTTCGTTGACGCGTCAGTATTAAGCAACCTGACCGTCGACGGACCAAATTACACCCTCGAATTAAGAAAAATTTCAGGAACATTTACATGTACTTGGAATTTCTGATCATGGCCCACTGACCGTCGAAATGAAAGTGGTCCGCCACGTGCGATCTGGGTATCTGATCGAGTCAAAAACGTAATCCCACGTAGATCCATCGATGGTGAGCTTAAGTCTGACGTTTGGTTCAAGGAGGGCTACCAGAACCTCCCTTTTGAGCTGGAAAAGCGACGAAAATCCTATATTAGCAGTACCCCTTGAACCTGAGTCTAATTTCGTAATGTTTTTTGGCTATAAAAGGAGCTTAGAACAGCCCCTCTCACAGCCATACGAATTTTGGAGAAAACCCTAGAGGGAGAGAGAGAAAAGAGAGAGAAAGACTTGGAGATTGTTGCCGATTTCTCTCCTCCTGCTTTGGCTTGTTACACGGCCTACACCGCCCTGTTCTAGGCGCTTTCCCGGCGGTTTCCATCCCATTTGAAGGTAAGAAACCCTAACCCTAGGTCTGATTTGTGGTGGGATCGATGTGGGTTGTGTAACGACTAACCGATTCCGCTCTTTAGGCTAGAAATCTCCCGTATACGGAAGTTCTTCTACCCTTGCTGATTCGTTTCGTTTCCAAAGGCAAAGGTGAGGACTTTAAGTGTATAAGTTGCGGTTTTCAACGCTTTCAATGTCAGA
The DNA here is from genome assembly GCA_030180095.1 of Magnolia changhungtana. Taxonomy (NCBI): domain Eukaryota; kingdom Viridiplantae; phylum Streptophyta; class Magnoliopsida; order Magnoliales; family Magnoliaceae; genus Magnolia; species Magnolia changhungtana. The sequence goes on along the minus strand of JASAUF010000344.1, from coordinate 2,911,198 downwards.
TAATGGTAGATTCATGATCTGCATGCAATTGCACATGTACAAAGTGCCTTCCGTTTTCTGTTTCGATTAGAATTGTAGAATTTGGAATTTCACATACTCTAGGTATTCGTATAAAATACCGTATACGTATTTTTTATGGAAATGTGTTTGACATGTTTATTTGTCGTATGGATATATGACGTATGGATAAAATACTTATTTGGCGAAAGGATTCGCCTAAATACATGTTTACTAATAAACACTATGTATGTAGAAATACGGTATTGTAAGAAGTACCGTATACAAGTATATTTTAGCGATGTGTTTGTCATGATTAATTGTCGTATAAATATATTATGTGCGTATAAAATATTTACTTGGCGAAGGGAATCGCCGTAATACATGTTCGCTTGTATACACTATGTATGTTGAAAATGCGTATTCTAGAAAACACTGTATACGTATAAATTTTGGAGATGTATTTATCATGATTATTTGCTGTAGTAATATATTATACATGGGTAAAATACTCACTTGGCTAAAGGATAGCCCAAATACATGTTTTGCTAACATACACCATGTATGTTGTAATAGTGTATTCTAAGTGTTGTGAAAATGACTGAATGAGTATAGAATTCTTATTCGTGCTCGCCATGACTAATTGTCATGGATAATTGATTGTCGTATTGGCAATACCCCCTTTGACGAAAGGATTTACCCTAAACCATGCCACGGCCAATACACACTATATATGCTAAAATGTGTGGCCCAAGTGTTTGTGGAAATGACTGAATGAATATGGAACCTGGTTTCCTGCTTGCCATGACTATCCGTCATGGGTGTATGCGTGTTATGATTGGGGCAACTCTCTAGTGAAAGGATTTGGCCTTATACCTCTGTGATCAACATATGTCATGTATGTTGATTCCTGTATTTTAAAGTGTTTGTTGAAATGTCTGAATGAGTAGTAGTTAGTAAATTGTAATGTTTTAGGGTGTTGAGATTGGATTCTCAACTATCCTAGTGACGTGTATGATTACCTCCATGAGGTTGATCACCTAAACCACTTACTTACAATACATGTGTTTGTATTCCTATTAATGTAGTGTTTTACAACATGCTTTATATCATGCTTTATAATATGCTCATAACATGCCTACTAGCATGTTTGAATTACTTTATTTATCATGCTTGAATTACTTTGTCTATCATGCTTTACTCCACATGCTATGGATGACAATTGATTGTGCTCGGGGCTATGATTATAGTCCAGACAATCGGTACTAGATTAGAGATTGTGGTTGAGTTTCATGTCGCCACGTGAGATGTGTTCGACGAACTCGAGTCGTACTTCGGTTGGCGATAGTGGTTGGCCACGCGAAGTGCTTATGCACTTCATGTCGTTCAACTTGTTGTGCGCTCGAGCTAGCCGAGCTCGTCATGTAACCCGATTTGTCTAATGTATGTTCACCATGTTTGGTCGCTACTGCTTGAACCTAGGGTACCAAACTTACCAGTGAAAACCCTTTTAACCATGGTACCTCGATCCGCTAAGACTCATGAGCCGGGCATGGTGGTATGGGACACCGTGGTCGAGCTGTCGGCCTACGCTGGGGCTACGTGCCTCCCCGTAGTGACCAGTGAGCAACTTAACTCGTGAGCCGATTATGGTGGTATGGGACACTATATTCGCGCTGTCGGCCTACATTGATAAGGTGATGGGGAGTGGTGCAACCTTTGTGCGTAATGCCACAGCGACCCTTTGTAGTGACCGCGAGCATATTCTCGAAGTTGCGGCGTGCCTTAGGGTTCGCCGCGATATATAGAGTATGAACTAGGCCTGTTTCTGTATAGTGATGAATCGTTTAAGGGGTGATGGGGAGTGGTGCAACCTTTTGTGCGTAATGACCACAGCGACCTCTGCGGTGACCTAGAAAATACACCATCGTCGATATTAACTAGGACCGACGACCCTAGAATGGATCATGTTTGAGAATGATACAAGGGAGGTACCTTAGTTTCCCAATCTTCTTTGTTTGAAATGGACTAATTAAAAACTCGGTAATCATGCTCATCATGCATCGCATGTGCCTGGAAGATGTGGAGCACTGTGGGATGTAAGCATGCGCGAACGTGAGATGGTGTCGCATGAGGGAGTATGTCGGTGAGGGCATCCATCATACCTGCATTCATACTTGCATTAATCAGAGTAACTAGGAGTGCTTGATTTACTGCTTTATCATTACTGCTTGACTGCATCGATAACATGTTAACTTATGCTTTATTGTTCCACTGAGTTAGCTACTCACTCCCACGTTACGGGACGGTGTTGTACACACCAAACAGAATTGTTGAATTTCAGATGATGGCGATGCTTATGAAGCAGAGCCGGACTATTTCTATGGTGATGAGGAGGAGTTCTCCTATCATGTAACCCTCTGACGGGTCTCTGAAGACCCGGTACTGTATTGTCGGGGCTGTGGTACTGGGGATAGAAGACATTAAACTGACACATTTGGTATATTTTAGAACTTTACTTGTATTTATTTAACCTGGTAATGTTATCACACTCTGGAGACTCATCATAGTTTATATATTTTATCTATCTATCATAGTCTTCCGCTTGCAAAATTAACTGTCTCTGGAGTATGATATGCTGTTTTGGCTTAATCTCACTCATGTTCAATGCACGAATACAGTCAACATTCAATCATCATTCATTTTGTTGCATAAGTGATGTTCTGGAACTCGGGAGTTGAGTTTATGCTCGACCCCCGATTTTCAGGGCGTTACACTAGCCCATGTTGGTCATGGTTCAATCCATGTTCTAGCCTACCCAAGTCTAAAGCCAAGGATCCATTCATCTCATACATCATTATGACATTTACTCCCTTCTTAACCCCCCTGCTCCTCTAGACTTTTAGTGAACGTATGCTTCGTGGCTTGCCGTACTCCGGATCCTCTCACATCAGAAATTCCTAGTAGCCTAGTCCAATTTTCTTATCCCTTTGCATAACCATAATTACATCCGCCTTCTAGACACGCCGTCGAATGTATGCTCTGTGGCTTGCCAAAACTTTGAATCTTGTCGCATCAGAAATCCACGTGTGCCTAGTCGTACCTCGACCACATTCATCTTCCCTTGAGAATATTTTATCACACTAAGTAGAGACCGTACATTCATACGGATAAAGAGGGTACCTAACACCTTCACTCTTTGTAACCGAGGTCCCTTACCCAGAATTCCGGATTGCAGACCAGGAGTCAATCTAAGGTAGGAGAGTCTTCGAATTTCTCCAACCTTACATATTCAGCGGTTCTAGCTGACCGCAGGATTCTGAGATTATTCGGCTAGTAACGACTCCAACATCCACAAATTAGCCTAATCACCCCCAAAAAACTAAACATACAAAACAACGTGGGCGCCGAATTCCAGTGTCCACAGAATGACGACTCCACTGGGGATTTCTAGCATTGACTAGCTGAGACTCGACTCGAAAGTTTGTGATACTTTACTCTTAAGGGATATTCACCATTGCATTCAACAAAAAATCTTCAGCTTACACTTGCTTAGGCACTAATGTGAACTATGAGCACTCAAACCCGCGCATCTATGACCTCTTAAGCTACCTATGAAGAAGAGTTGATAGCTCAGCTAGCTCCCGAAACATCAGCACCCGCACCTACCCTAACACCCACGCCGTTACCTCCAACAGCTCCTATAGACCCACAAGCTGACGCAACCATGCAAGAGGTGGCCCAAAGTCTCTGGGCAATGCAAGAGCTACTACTTTGCCTGATACCAAGTGCTACACCAAATACACAGGCAACCTAGCCTAGTATACAGAATAGTTCAATCCCTCAAACTCCTTTTGCTTTTTCCCTTATTCCTCTAGTGAATCCTGTCCTCCCTCTTCTAGAGGAGTCAGCACAAGATCAACAACAACTAGCAAACGGGAGCAACCCTCCTACACATCATTACTCAACACATCACAACAATCAGTTTCAAGTCTAACTCATTCCCCTAACGGGAACTATAGACAAGAACTGACGGATGCTCATGAAGGGGGTCAGTTTCAAGTCCAACTCATCCCCCCTAACGGGAGTAACATTCCAGAATTGGCAGATACCCCAGGTGGGAGCCATTTTCGTACATCACACCCTCCTCTGAAAAGGAACGATGTTCAATTTCAATTACCTCCCGCCACCAGGAGTCCATCTTCTTTCCAACAACCCCCCATTTTGGCAAATCAAAGGATCAAGGAAGTCGATCCTTACGAGGAGGAGGCAGCACAAGCCTTACAGCAAGGGGTAAGATACGCGCAGCATAACAGAGCGGAGATTGAGGAATTGTGGGAACAACTACAAATGGTGCAGAACCAGCTGCAGAGGCAACAGGGGGTGGATCATCCATCTACCAAGTTCAGGGACTTATGTCCTTTCCCAGATGCTCGGGTACCTCCAAACTTCGAGGTGCCCAAATTCAAGAGGTATGACGGTAGCGGGTGTTCCACAACACACTTGAAAGCTTTTTGTGGTGAACTCAATGCGATAGCAGGAAATGATAGAACTTTGATACGGCTCATCCAAAAATCCCTTAAAGGTGACGCTTTGGATGAGTACACCTCGCTGGACAGCCATAAAATCAGAACCTAGGAAAGACTCTCCCAGGCATTCATTGACAGATTTTCATATAACCTGAACATGGCTCCGAGAAGGTTAGACCTGGCTACCCTAAGACAGAAAAGCGATGAGTCCTTATCAGCATACGTAGGGCGATGGCGGGCCATGGCAGCCCGAATGAGAAACCCCATCGATGACGAAGAGCAGATATCCATGATGGTCCATTCTGCAAATCCAAGCATTTCTAGATATCTGATCTCATACCCATACGTGAATTTCTCCTAGCTCATCCGAGCTGAGGAACAGGTGGAAGCCGGGATCAGAGCCGGAACCATTTCTCCATGGCCGCACCAGGCTCCCTCAATCCAAAGGAACAGAGTCGAGGGGAAGCCTGTTGGATGTGGGAATGGAAATGGTACTCCTCCTGCGCAACGCACCACAGAGGTTAATAATATCGTTGCCAACTCTCAAGGCAACCAGTACGCCCCGCAACCGAAGCCACAACAAAATAGGCAGTTCCAATCACCGAACCAACAATACCAACCACAGTAAGCCCAGCAGGGATATCAGGCGCAACCGCCTCGGTAGCAGTAGCAACAGCCTCAAAGAAATGCGCAAGGCCTATACAAGGAGGCACTGTTAGGCAGGAAGTTCACCCCTCTAGCACAAACATACAGTCAAGTCCTGACAATGCTGATGCAAAGGTAACTCTTTTCACCACTTCAGCCTCAGCTTTCGCCAAATCCCCTACCACCAGGCTACAATGAAAACCAGTATTGCGCATATCATTAGGCTTCATGTCACCTAACAGATCGCTGTTTCGTCTTGAAACATGCAGTTCAAGACTTGATCGAGAGCCAGAAGATCGCAATTACCTCACAAACTGGCAATGCCAATCGTGCCAACATTCTCCAGAATCCCCTGCCATCGCATCCTGCGAGACCCAGCACGTCTAGCACCTCTACCGTTAACAACATCGAAAGAGAACATCCCACATACTCTTTTCTATATCACTCCATACAAGCAATCATGCCCAATACAGCAAATCAGATGTGGAGACACTAACAGGCGCCTTCGCCTGGACCGTAGATATACCTCGAGGCAGCACTGATAGCTTCACCTCTCATCCTTGAAGCAACACCCACCACGCCTCTGCTTATACTCGAAACGACACTGACAACACAACCCCTCACCCTCCAAAGGGCATCAACAACATCCAGGCTACAATCTCAATCTTTCACTCTCCAAGGAGCACAACTAGCACCACCCCCGGCATATCCAAACAGGTCAGGTCCTGAACCTATCATCTTCCCAATCGGGCTTCCCGATCTTGCCTCGTTGACCCTGCAAGGGGCACCCCCTGTCCAATCTCCAAATCTCCTCTTGCCTCACCAATTGGCACATGCCCAGAGGATCCCTCCTTCACAAAGTACACATCAAAGGAAGGAGGAAAATCCCACTGTTAAGCCCTATGAGGATTCAGTCACATCCCAGGGAAAATCCTCGAGTCTACCACAGACATATCCCACCACTCAACCTCAAGAACCAGTGATATATCTAGAAGGGAGGATGGTTCCCTCCTATAACCCAAATGCAGTCCCATAGCACTATCCTGAATGTGCCAAAGTGGGCAATAATGGCAGGTATTTCAGAAGAGATAACTAGAACCAGAAAGAAACCTGTGGAACTATGGCAGGAACAACCCACAAAGCTGACACCACTCACGACATAGCAGCTCAGGTCAAGTCCATTCTAGCACATATTTCCATTTGAGAACTCTTATGCACATCAAGGTCACACCGAGAGATCTTTGCAAACTTGTGCTTATAGACAACGGATCGAGCCTAAATGTTTGCCCTCTAAGGACTACCGAATGTTTAGGGATAGAACCATCCTCTTTCTGACCCAGCACTATGAGTGTCCGAGCTTTTGATAACTCCTGAAGGCAGGTAGAAGCAGAAATTGACATTGAGTTACAGATTGGACCAAACCTAACTCTAGTCACATTCCAAATTATCGATATTCCTGCCTTTTTCAATCTTCTATTGGGACGGCCATGGCTCCATGCTGTTGGAGCCATCCCATCCACTCTCCACCAAAGGGTCAAATTCCCGTCGGGAAATCAAATCATCTCAGTACTAGCTGAGCCGAAAGTCATCCTACCAGTGGCGGTCAAAACCCCAGAAACTGGCATTCTAGTGATTGGCATCCAGCATGCAGAGGGTGACATATCATATCACAGTTTCGAGTTCGAAATCGTGAACTCCATTGCCAACCCTCACCCGCTTGCAGTCGAATATGTCATCCCTCCTGTTGAACGTCTAATCCTGAACTACCGCACCGAGTTCCATGAGAAAGGTATGGTAGTAAAACCAACCCGTGCCAACATATAAAGACAGAGACTGGGGTATTAACCGACACCGAAAGATCAGGCCGCAAGGTCTAAAAAGAGGCAACCATTCAAGTGCAAACCCATCAAGTTCGTCAAGGCCGGAATAGTCCGTGGTGACACAATGATCTCCCTTGAGGACCACCTCCATCGACTTAATCTAATAGAACATTCTAGCCAGGAGTCCATTTAGCCGCCAATAAGGTGGGATAAGATCCTCAGGGCATCAAAAGCACATCCAATGCTAGGGGCAGAACCCCCAGACCCGTCACATGAGGCTAGGAGCATGGAAGCAGGGCCACCCACAGAGGACCCAAGACCAAGGGTGCCCATTACAAAGGACACAGGCAAGAATTGGGGAGGCACCCATCCCCACCAACAATCAAGGAGAAACACTCCCATCAACAACTCAGCAGCACAAGGGGCAGAAGAAGCCCATTTATTGGATCGAAAAAGGGAAGTGGCCCTCCTTCGATTAGACAGACATTAGGATCCCACCGCAATATGGACCTGAGGAGCCCGGGAAGCTCCAACTTCTGAGCGAAGAGATCGAATCAGACTCTGACTCTAAGCCCAGCCCAGCAGACATCATGGTCATCGGGACGGATGACCCACAGAAACAAACAAAGCAGAACGATAAGATCAAAAGTGGGAAAGAACCAGGCTGGACAGCCACCCCCTAACGATCGAGTCGGCTGGTGAATCACCCACGATTGCCGGTAAAAAAAACGTCAATGTAAATAACAGTTGGTACCCCAAATCAGGATAGGACCAATCATAGTTTGCAACACCATCCTGTTCGGGACCCCTTAGCAACACAAAAAAAAATAAAATCAGAAAACCTTCAAAACACAAAAACATCACATATTCCAAAAATCACAAAAAAAAATAAATCAAATACCTCTCAAAATCACAAAATATCAGAAAATCTTCAAACATAAAAACAACAGAAAAACTTTCAAAACTCATTGTGCCAAACACTTCATGCGCAGCGCCAGAGTTCAAGGTCGACTCATATGATTTCGATCTAGAGTTGGACTTCGAGCTCATGGGTTTGGATGAAGTTCTGGATGAGGGAAATGATGATACAACTCTCAAACTCGAGAACTCCCTCGAAAGGTTCGAAACGAAGGCTAATGTTGTGGCAGAAGACTTCAAAATTGTGGACTTAGGATTAGCAGAACTCCCTAGAGAAGTGCGCATCGGTAGATCACTGTCTCCAGAATACAAACAGAGGATGATGGAATTCCTGAGACCGAGGTTGTCCAACTTTGCTTTCTCTTACAAGGACATGCCAGGGCTCGATGAAAACTTGGTAGTACACTACTTGCCAACAAATCCAGACATGAAGCCTATCAAGCAGAAGCTACGAAGAATGAAACTAGAATGGGCCCAAAAGGTCCGTGATGAAGTCATCAAGAAATACAACGCGGGGTTCTTGGTAGTCTTCAACTATCCGGAATGGCTGGCAAATATCATACCAGTTTCAAAGGACGGCAAAGTCAGAATGTGTATCGACTTCAGGGACCTCAACAAAGTAAGTCCTAAAGATGATTTCCCTCTCCTCACATCGACACACTGGTAGATAATATTGTTAGACACATGATCTTCTCCTTCATGGATAGCTTCTCGGGCTACAATCAGATCAAGATGGCCATCGAAGATCGAGAGAAGACTTCTTTCATCACACCGTGGGGAACTTTCTGCTACCGGCTTATGCCTTTCGGGTTGAAGAATGCGGGAGCCACATAACAGCAAGCCATGACTGTCTTATTCCACGACATGATAAACAAGGAAATGGAAGTCTATGTGGATGATATGATCATCAAATCTCGCACAATCAAAGGACATTTTGAAGACCTCAAGAAGCTCTTCGACAGGTTGGACAAATTCAAGCTCCACCTCAACCCAAAAAAGTGTCTTCGGCGCAACCGGAGGTAAGCTGTTAGGCTTCATCGTCAGCGAAGATGACATATGAGTGGATGGGACCAAGACCAAGGCAATCATCGAAATGCCGCCGCCCAATACTGAAAAAGAGATTCGAGGTTTCCTCGGAAGGATCTAGTATATCATCCAATTCATCATGCAGCTCACACCAATCTGTGAGCCCATATTTAAGCTTCTAAGGAAGAATTCGCCAAAGGAATGGAACGACGACTGTCAAACGACCTTCGATAAAATCAAGAAGTACCTGCTAAATCCTCCAGTGCTCATGCCACCTACCCTAGGTAGGCCACTATTATTGTATATCTCTGTCGCAGAAGAAGCAATCGGATGCATCCTCGGCGAACACGACGACACAGGATGAAAGGAGCAAGCGATCTACTATCTAAGCCGATGGTTCACAAGCTACAAAGCCAAGTATTCCAGCTTAGAGAAAATGTGCCTCGCCCTAGTTTAGGCAACACAACGGCTACGACAGTACATGATCGCTCACCCAATCCTGCTGCTCGCTCGAATGGACTCGTTGAAGTACTTGTTCAAAAAACCAGCAGTAATGGGTAGGATTGTAAAATATCAACTATTGCTTTCCGAGTTCGACATCACCTATGTCACTCAAAAGGCAATTAAGAGGCAAGCATTGGCCAACCACCTAGCAGCATAATCTCTGCCTTATTACCAACCGCTGAAGACCTTCTTCCCTGACGAGGACATCCTCCTGATTGAGGAATAAGAAAGAAAGAAAGGCAGGAGAGTGGTCACTCTTCTTCGACGGAGTCGTAAACTCAAAAGGGAGTGGAGTAGGTGTTATACTCTACTCTCCCGATGACGTCCCAATTCCCATATCCCGGTGATTGGCATTCCAATGCACCAACAAAGTAGCTGAATATGAAGCGTGTATCGCTGGTCTGAGAGAAGCCATCATCCTCAACGTGAAGAAGTTACGAGTCTTCGGAGATTCACAGCTTATTATCAATAAGACGAATGGCGACTGGAAGACCAAGGATGAAAAATTGATCCCCTATCATGTCTATCTAGAGAATCTAACCGAGAAATTCAAAGAGATCACGTTCTCTTACCGAGGAATTCAAAGAGATCATGTTCTCTAACCAAGTCAAGAACCAGTTTGCGGACGCTCTGGCTACCCTCGCCTCAATGCTAGAAATCCTAAAAGGAGTTGCCGAATGGGAGCTAACTGTCGAGCTTCAGGAGGAACCCGCGTTTTGCTTGCAGATAGACGAAGCTGAAACTCCCTCGAATGATCGGTCGTGTACACAGACATCAAGGAATATCTTGAGCATCAGAAGTACCCGGAAGGAGCAACATCAACTGATCATCGCAATATCCAGCGGCTAGCAGCCCTGTTCACGATCACCGGGGGCATCCTTTACAAGTGATCCTTCAACCAAGTCCTTCTCCGCTGCATGGATGAAACAGAAGTAGCACAAATCATGTCAGAAATCCACGAAGGACTATGCGACCCACACATGAATGGACATATGATGGCAAAGAAGATCTTACGGCTCGGTTACTATTGGCTAGCAATGGAGACAAATTGTTGTAAACACGTCAGAAAATGCTTCAAGTGTTAGGAACATGCGAACCAGATTCATGCGCCTGCTTCTGAACTCTACAACCTGACGACGTCATGGCCCTTCTTTATATGGGGACTTGACATCATCGGCAAAGTCAGCCCCAAAGCTTCAAACGGGCATGAATACATCCTGGTGGCAGTAGATTACTTCACCAAGTGGATAGAGGCAGCATCCTACACCACCATGACAACGTCTCACATAGTTAAGTTTATGAAGAACAAAATCATCAGCTGATATGGGATCCCTCAAGCCATTATTATAGATAACGGAACTCTGTTCGTCAATAAAAGGATGAGCGACTTCCTCGACAAATTCAAGATTCAACGTTATCGGTCAAGTCCCTACCGTCCTCAGATGAATAGTGGGGTTGAAGCTGCATACAAGACTATCATCTGCATACTGAAGAAAATGGTGAAGACATATCACGACTGGTTGGAGATGCTCCCATACGCACTTTGGGCTTATCGGATGTCTATATGGTCTACTACAGGCACAACTCCATACGAACTGGCATATGGAATAGAAACAGTGTTACTAGTTGAAATCGAAATCCCATCACTCCGAGTATTGCTGGAGAGTGAGGTCGAGGAAGGCGAGTGGCAGTAAGTAAGATACGATCAACTGCATCTGGCAGATGAAAAGCGCATACGTGCGCTGAGTCACTCACAGTGCTACCAAAGAAGGATCGCACGGGCTTACAACAAGAGGGTCTGAAAAAGAAGTTTCAAAGTCGGCAACATGGTCATGAAGCGCATCCTACCACCGCACCTGTCAGATCCTAGAGAAAAATTCAAACCCTCGTGGGATGGACTGTTGATCATTCGAGAAGTACTCCCAGGAGGTGCTCTTTGGCTCACCAGTCTGAGAGGAGAAGATCTTCCTGAGCCCATCAACGCCGACAATGTGAAAACCTATCACGGGTAACTATACCTAACCTTGTCAATGAGTACAATCACAAAGCTATATCCACCACCTCTCCTCCAAAAACTAGAAAAATCCCATCACTCCTCCCACCCAAAAGATATCAATCTTTCCTCCTACCAAGTACAAAAACAACAAAAAGAAGAATACCCGTCATTTCTCCTATCAAAGACGAGGTTAGTACCCACCAAGAAATAACCAAAAAGAAAAAGAAAAAGAAGAAACAACACCAAAAAAAAAAAAAAAAGAGAGAGAGAGAGAGAAGGAAAAAAGAAGAAAAAGACAGGAAATCTCGAAAAGAAGACCGAGAAGGAGAAGAAAATAAGTTCATCCCACATTCCCAAATAATCTGACCAAAAACTGCTTACGATTATGATCAAAGACAAGGACAGGAAGGTAACCAGTTGGTCGACTATGAAGAAAGTTTTTCCATCTCTCCCGGCGCTCCAAAACTTTTTTTTTTTTTTTTAAAGAGAGAGAGAAAAGCATGCCTAAGCAAAAAAGGATGAGTTGAAAACCTAAAAGGGCAGCTCGAGTAAAAACAGCAGGCATGTAGCGGACTTGGTGAAAAATTCGAAAAGGCGCCAAGGGTAAAAACAACACAGCTGTCAAGGGGCAGGCAAGATAAAAAACCCTGGACATAGTGAAAATCTGAAAGGACACTATGGGCAAAAATGACGGGAAAAGCCAGTAGTAGTGAAAACTTTAAAGGGCGCTACGGGCAAGAATGGCTGACAAATAAAAATGAAAACAAAAAAAAATAAAAATAAAAGTGTAGGTCAGAAGAGGCCAAGGCAACAAGTACAACGAAGAGATACAAGAAAAGGACCAACTTCGGATCAGTGTTCTATTAGACTCTGCTCAAATCCAAATGACCCGATCCTGGACACGCTCTTAGGGAACCAAGATCCCAAGTACACAACCTAGACTACTGCACACAACGTGGGTTGTGCCTAATATTCTGATCCCAATCATCCTAAGCACAAATCCAAACTTGAGCTAGCACCCACAAGTTTTGGCACACACAAAAAAATCTTTTTCTTTTCAAAAAGTCTTTTACATCGTTTGTCTTTCTACTTACAAAAAAAAAAAAAAAAAAACAAACAAAAATCAAAAGATATCTATCCATACATGACAAGCAGCCAATCAGATCAAGGACCCCAAGTAAGTCCCCATCACTCGTACATCGACAGTCTCTGCTTGAGCCTCTCTACCTCCATGCATAGGTAAAAGGCCTCATCCCTCTCCAGCCGATGCGCAGCGAACATGCTCTCATCATACCGCCTTCCCACTGCAAGCCGACAGGCCATGTCCTCACAGGAGTAACAAAGGACAATAATCTCTGATATCAAGTGGCCATGTGTCGTAAGAAGAAATGACGGATCAATGAATGGTCGCTCCTCAAACGCGTCCAGAGAATCATCAACATAAGAGGAAGACGAAGCGGTGTCACCGACCATGTCTCGATCAGCGGCCTCAACCTGGGACTTGACGATAAAGCGACTGCTCTGCCACTCATCATTGATATGGCACTGTCGCTAAAGGTGGAGCCCAAGACTCAAACTTCAGAGCCGCCGCATCCAAGCAACCCTGCCAAGATATCCAGACTCGCTGATACAAGGATATCAAGTCGGAAGGAAGAGGAACATATCCAAATCCAGAAAAAGTGAAGTTCGGGATATCCTGCCAGAAATCGAACTGCCGAAGAAATCACATAGGATGGAAAGAGCAGTACCCTCGGAGACCCTGCAACAACAAAGGAGTATGAGCTGCATTACAAATCAGAGGAAAGTGGCAGAGCCATGGAGCCTCCCAACTAACCTCCCATCCCCGGAGTTGAGAAAGCATATGGCGGTACAGTGACTCGATGGCCTCAGCACCAGAAGGAAGGCCATCAAGCAATAGAGACAGTACATCATCATGGTGGGACTCAGCCCACTCAAGCGGAGGAGTCATATGGAGGTGCTCCTACAACCATACCTAGATGGAGGTATGAGTCAAGTTCAAAGGCACAAACAGGCACTAGAGTAGAAAAGCAAAAATGAAAGACACCTGGAGAAAGGAACAACAGCCCCAGAGGATACGAGTGTGACTAAGAGAACAATCGGTCAAGCCCAGAAAGTGCTCCGCCAATACCACAGAAACAATCTTTTGCAGCCCAGGACGCGGTGGAACACATCCAGTAGGATTGCCAATGAAGACTGCCACCAGCCTGAGAAGAGCAGCTCACCCAAGAAACGAAATATCAATGTATTCAAGCATTGAAGCTGGCGATCGGAACAGGGCCCCCTTGAGTAGTCGAACAACGATCATATAGAAACTCGAGCGAAAACTCATCGGCTCCACCCTCTGCAGTGGGAAAAGCAGCTAAAAATTCAAACCAAGGGATCAGGTCAACTGGAGGAACTAGCTCAGATGAAGGAACATAAGGCACCCGAGCAAGAGGAAGACCAGACAAGTGCGCAAACTCCTCCAAAGATGGGCCCAGCTCCAAATCATTGAAGGAAAATAAGTTCAACACTGGAACCCAATCATACGAAGTCGCACTCAACAGTCGCCAATCAAGGCAAACTCAATGGAAGTGAAGAACCTCGCAAAAACCCAAAGAGCCCAGCTCAAAGATCTCAAACTCGGTCAAGCTCTCGATCCAGATATGCAACCACTCAGAACAGGTGTCGGGTGGCTGCAATCGACAAGTCTGAACAGGCACGCCCTCTACAATCTGGAACCTCGAGTCAACAGGAGAATCATCGAAGATGGGCATCTCCTCGTCTAACTGATTTATCTCATGGTGGTGGAAGAAGCCAGATTCACCCATCATGTCCCGCAGAGTGCCCTGAGAAGCTACAATAGGTGGGCCCGAGCTGCCAATGATCGCCACATCAAGAGCAGTCTGGAAAGCACATGCCCCAGGAGCGGCAATGCCTAAAGTATCCCAGTAGCTGACTGGACCAGTACCCTGATCCCCGACAATAGCTGCCTGTCTCATCACTACCTCGAAGTCCGCTCCAAATATCTGACCCAGGCCATCCTCAAGGAGTTCATCAACTGTCAAATCCAAACCGTTCGAACCACCAAGGTGGGGCCCGCCACCCATCCGAGCCCGATCCATCACATCCACACCATCCACCATTACCATAGTATCATCCACACCATCCACCATTACCATACTATCATCCACACCATCCATACCCATCACTCCCATGGGCCCACCAATCGAACCATCTGTCACCATCATCGTATCATCCACACCATCAAACCCATCCATCCTCATCACACCAACATCCACAAACCCTGGTGGCCCATCTGGCATAGATCCACCAAGCCCATCCAACTCATCAAATCCTCCTGGCCATATCCCATCTTCACCATTAATAATGGGAGGAGAAATGCCATAAATAGCATTGACTTCCTCAAGAGGGCCCACTATTTCACCATTAACCTCCATCAACCACCTTCAACACCCATAAATGGGTCCACACCTACCACACCATCACCATTGATGTGGGATCCACCAAATTCAGCCATAATGAAGACAAAAGTAGTAAACAACAAAAGAGGAGAAGGAGACAAAAGGAGAAAAGACAAAGGAGAGAAGAAGGGGACAAAAGAGATGGATTCGGAGGTCAGGGCGGAGAAGGAATATCCAGAAAGGTGTTGAAGAATGTACAGAGAAGAAGAGGACTTGCTGGAAGAAAAGATGGATGGAGGCGGTAATCGAATTCCCTCCGGTGGTACTCGGAGTACCGTTGCAGGTACTGACACCACTGTATCACTGCTGCACCTGACAAAACAGGGGAATAGGCAAAATCCACCGACAGTAGTCCAACTACCGCCTAGGCCCACAATCACATGGAATCAAATGTGGGGTCCAATTCCGAAACCCTAGAACCTAATTTATCTCCGTAAAAACCTTTGGGCCATCTACAACAATGTTTCAGGGTCTGAGGGTAGAGAAGACAGGCGAGAAAGTTTTTTTTATATACATCCGAGAAAGATTGTACAAACAAGCATACAGATCACATGATACAACAGAAGCTAGTCATCCTCGTCGGGTATATATTCGTCACTACCCTTTCGGCGGACATGCGGACCCAGGAGACCTCTACCGGTGAAGCATGCACCATCACTGAGAGCATAAGCAAGCTGCAGTATGGGACCAATACCATACTGTTCACACCAAGGGTTGTACTCCCTCGCTGGGTCGACGAAGGCACTAACATCAAAACCCTTCAAAGCATCAGCAAGCTCTCACTCAGGTATTGCTCTCCAGTCAGATGGACCAAATGGTGGATTGAATGGGACGAGTGGACTCCCATCCAACTGCCAAAAGATCCTCTCACCAAGGTACCACTTCGTCACTCGAGGGTCTTTTAGGATACGACGCTGCTTCGAGGCCTGGAAAGCCTCCTAGGCAGTAGGTGCAAGGGCGACGTTCGATCAAAGATACGGCCGAGTGAGAAACTGCAAAAACAGAGGGCGCACATAAAGTATAGTGCAAAACAACACAGGGCAACATAGGATAGGGCAGTTACATCATTAGGGACCAAGGCGTCTATGTTTTACCTCCAAGCGAGATCAAAAAACATGCCCGTGCGGCTGCAGTTATCCTTGTACCACAGCATCATGCGAGGAAAAGGAGGCGAATGATCAAGCAAAGTAGGCGCCAAGTGAGGGAAATGGTCAAAAAAGCACGTGCATGCGATTACAGTCAAAAGTCGACTCCAATCATCCCAAAGCCGAAAAACGTGAAGGGATAGATCTAAAGGATTCCTCAACGACCAGATAAAAGCCAATCAAAGACCTGCTGATGCAGCAGCTAGTCTTGTCCAGTCCTTCATACAAATGGGCGAGGAGAGCCGCATTCCAATTGTACGATGTGGAGAAGGAGATATCTGCCACCAGCGTTAACAGATGGGAACTCACCAGCTTGTTCCCATGGCAGAAGATCATCGCCCCCATAGTGTAGAGTATCAGGGCGCGAGCCTTCACGATGGTTGTAGCCTCGGTCTCAGGGATATGCTGAGCAAAGTTAGACGACAGCCAGAGCAACCTGAACCGATGGCTGGAAAAATTTGAAACATCCGGCATCATCCCTAGTAGACTCATCCAATCATCCTCAGAAGGTATCGAGAGGTCATCCTCAAAAGGGACAGATCCCCCGTCATACCTAAGGCCCAACTGCATATAGATATCATATGGGGTGATCCCCCACTCTCCGAAGGGCAGATGAAAGGTATAAGTCCCAGCGTGCCATCGCTCCATCAAAGTCGACAGAACAAACATGTTTGTCTTGCTCAGACGAACTTGGAACAAACTGGCAAATGGGGGCGCTCCAGCACATCGAAGAATAGAGGCTGAGGGTCATGGAACCAGTCTGACCAGTGGGTCCTGACTCCCCAACCCCTCAAGATCGTAGGAACACCACCCACATGAGCCACATCAAATAAATGGCGACCCTCGGGAGACACAAAACAAGGATCGACTGACTGGCTGGAAGAGCCAGCGTCACTCCTACGACGAGGCATGCTACACAAGCAAAACTCACAGGTAAGGCCCTCCTTACTGTCAAGCATAAAAGTCAAAGTCCTACTCAAAGCCCAAGTCGAACAGTCAACAGTTAAAGGTCCAAGTCAATGGTCAAGATTCTCAAAGCCCCATTCCAAAGGCCCATTCTCAAGGCCCATTCCAAAGGCCCAATGTTAAGGCCCATTCTCAAGGCCCATTTTTCAAAGGCCCAATTTCAATGCCCATTCTCAGGGCCCATCCCAAAAGCCCATTTTTCAAAGTCCATTTTCAAGGCCCATCCCAAAGGCCCATTTTTCAAAGCCTATTCTCAAGGCCAATCCCAAAGGCCCATTCCAAAGATCCATTTTCCAAAGGCCCGATGTCAAGGCCCATTCTCAAGGCCCTTTTTCAAAGCCCATTCTCAAGCCCATCCAAAGGCCCATTTTCCAAAGCCCACTTTAAGGCCCATCTTTCAAAAGCCCAAGCCATTTCTCAAGGCCCATTTCCCATAGAATCCAATGAAATCACATCCAGGGACCACATCTCCAAATCAAGGCACACCTCAACTTGGCCAAATCAGAATCATGATTTGGGGCCCACTCAAGGCAAGTCATCCATACATCAAATCAAATAAATCACATGGGATGTACCACAAATGGCAACTCGACATCAAGATCCACACCATCAGAAATGCTCCAGTGGGCCCCAAATCATCCATCCTAAGGTCCAGATCGTCCAAAAAATTTAAAAAAAAAGGTGAAAAAATTCCAAATAAAAGAGTGGGGCCCCCTTTCTTATCACACCCCACTCTAACAAAGAAAATAAAAAATATATAAGTAACAAAAAAAATTCAGCCATCCCTATTACCCAAAATTAAAAATCCAACAAGATCCAATGGTTGAGATCTGACCAAAATGTCTAATGGTCCCGATCATGGCCTCCCTAAGACCAAAAGGAGAACCAAGGCTACAAACGGCTCCACCAAGTGTTTCACAAAGAAAATCTAGCCAAACTCAAGCAAAACACAAGCAAAGCTTCAAGATCATCCACCTAAAATTGAAGAAAAAAAATAAAGGGACAATGGATCAATGGTCAGAAAACACTTCAGGGAGCTATAATGGCGTCCGTGGAAGGAGAAGCAATAGGAAGGAGAACCACACCGTTTGGACCAATGCACAGCCCGGACCACCGGACAAAAGCTTGGACCGACAGTAATCGGACTGCCGCCCCTGACCAGAATTGCATGGGACAGCGGGCTTATCCCATATGATGAGATGGATGCCCAAACCTTTCTTTGATCCATTGGATAATAACCTAAGAAAAAACAAAAAAGGAAAAAAGTAAAAAGCAAAGATTCTCTTTCAAAATCTCGCAATAAATTCAATTTCTCTTGAGAAAGCGAGAATCTCAATAAAGTGTATCTTAAAAATTGCTGAAAAATGCACAGAAATAAGAATAAAACAAAGAAAAATGCAAATAAATGGTATTTAATGCCCCATTAATTTATTAGTGGAGGCCATCCACCGTATAATAAAAACCGGACAATCACGACCATCCGTGAGATCGAATGGATTTTTTCAAAAATCCAAAATATTTCAAGCCATTAGCCCCATTAATTTATTAGTGGAGGCCATCTGTCAATTTATTGCAAATAAAAACTGAACGATGACGCCCACCCGCGAGATCGAACGGATATTTTTCAAAAAATCTAAAAATATTTTCAAATAAAATCCCCAAGGAGTCTAGCTCCAAAGAGGATAGTTTTCAAACAGAATTTTTAAAAAATGCACGCGGCGCGCACTATACTGAGGAATCTTCCATATTCTCCAGTTACGGTCAGTACAGACAGCTAAATAAGACTCGATCTCTCCCGGCTTCTCGGGAGGATGATCGAATATGTACATGATACATGTACGATTGGCCCGACCTCTATATCTGGATAGTCATACAAATGCTAGTAGAAATGATTGGATCTATCTCTGGAAAGAATAATCTAACTCAAAGTGACAACAATCCATTGTAACCAAAGTATTAGAATCAGCAGACTGCATGACAAAGGATTACCTGCATATACCTAGTCCTGGATGTTCGAAAAATCTGATCGAGTCCAAGTCAGCGTAGTGAGTTCCCCGTAAAGCCGCACTAACGCGCAAGGCGGCTAACTACTTTGATGATCAAATGGATCGAATACTCCTAGGGTGATTACGTAACAAAGGAACGATAGATCAAACAGTACAAGAATCATCGTAAAGCCGCGCCAACGCGCAGAGGCCCTACTTTTCAGACTTACCCTCCAATACTATTAACAATCTGACATGAAAGGGTTATGGTTGGTGACCCATAATGCCGCATCAACGCGTAGGGACAATCATAACGTTTTTCTCAACCTTCATGAAATGTGCAAGTCATCTCTTTTCCAAACAGTCGACTGACAATGATACAATGATAGGCAACATATTCGAATCACTACCCTTTTATGACTAGAAGGGTGGGGTGTCCACTCGCTTTGGCGCTCTGTTGCTTGTAACCTCGGCCAAAGAGGGGCATCTGTAGACACCCCACCCAGGCTAACATCTTGAAGAGGCAAGGCCATGATCAACCATACCCGAACCCGAAACCCTAATCCAAACCATACCCAAACCTGAAACTCTAATCCAAACCGTACCCGAACCTTAAGCCCTAATCCAAACCCTACCCGAACTATAAACCCTAATCTAAGCCTTTAGAACCCCCCAAACCCAGCCCGAAGTCCCAAATCTAAGACCTAGTCGTGCTAGGTTAGCCTAGAAATACACCCGGCCAAGCTAAAACCTGAAAAAAGGACAACCGGACAAACTAGCGCGCCACACAAGGACCGCATGTTTGGGCCCGGCCTGGGAGGTAGTTTGACTACCATCAGCAGTAATCGCAGAACGCGTGTGTCCTCCGAGCAACAGCTGACACAATGTCTGAAAGTCAACTTTCTCCAGGAATTACCCCCTATCTGATCGTATTTACTATTTTACCAAGCCCAAGAGCCAATGAGAGTGCGCCACGTGGCATTCCTCTCCCCTCAACCAATCACCACTTGCCATCTCAGCTTTTACCCCTCTTAAACCTCACAATTACCGCAATGCCATTGGAGAAGGATATAAATAGCCCTCTCCTCCTCTCATTAACAACAACAAGGAAGACCTTAAGCATCTCCACATCTAAGAGAGTGAGAGAAAGAGGGAGAGGAAGAGAGGGAAAGAGCTCCCAAGCCTCCCAATATTCGATCCTTTAGCCACCCCCTAGCCATTCCTCTTGACCCTTCTAAGCCTAGCCCATGTTGGTCATGGTTCAATCCATGTTCCAGCCTACCTAAGTCTAAAGCTAAGGATCCATTCATCTCATACATCATCATGACATTTACTACTTTCTTAACCCCCCTGCTCCTCTAAACTTCTAGTGAACGTATGCTTTGTGACTCGCCGTACTCTGAATCCTGTCACATCAGAAATTTCTAGTAGCCTAGTACGATTTTCTTATCCCTTTGCATAACCATAATTACACCCACCTTCTAAACATGCCGTCGGACGTATTCTCTGTGGCTTGCCGAAACTTCGGATCTTATTGCATTAGAAATCCACATGTGCATAGTCATACCTCGATCACATTCATCTTCCCTTGAGAGTATTTTATCACAACAAGTAGAGACCATACATTCATACGGACAGAGAGGGTGCCTAACACCTTTCTTTTTTGTAACCGAGGTCCCTTACCCGGAATTCTGGATCGCAGACCAGGAGTCAATCTAAGGTAGGAGAGTCTTCGTATTTCTCTAACTTTACGTATTCTGCGGTTCTAGCCGACCGTAAGATTCTGAGATTATTCGGCTAATGGTGACTCCAACATCCACAAATTAGCCTAATCACCCCAAAAAACCAAGCATACAAAATAGCGTGGGCACTGAATTCCATTGTCCGCACCTTCAAAATGGCAGAGGGTGGAGGTCTGAAGGCCCACATTAGCAACTTTAATAAATTAGTTTGCAAACTGCTGAATATGGAGGAAGTGATCAAAGACGAGGAATAAGCATGCATGTTGTTGAATTCTCTTTCGTCATCGTATAAGTCATTCAGGGACACAATGTGCACTGCAAATAAAACCCTGAGTGTCGACACCGTTATTTCAGCCATTCAAGGGAAGGCCATGAGAAAGCTAAACGGCAGCATGGGGACATCTTCCATTGCACTGTTTACAAGGGGAAGGAATATTGAGCGAGGTAAAGGATCTTCAAAACCTAGATCCAAATCCAAGGGCAAGGGCAAAAGAAAACTAAAGTGCTAAAATTATGGGATGAATGGGCACATAAAGAAGGATTGCATAAATCCTAAAGCAAAGGAAGAAAGCTCAGAGGCTTCTTCCAGGGAGGGCTAATATTGTTACATCTAATGAAGAAACAAGTGAAGGTGATGTTCTATTGGTGTCTATATCGGAAACTTGCATGACAATCTTAGAAATGAGTGGATCCCTGACACAAGAGTATCATATCACATAACTCTTCATCGAAATTGGTTCGCTAGTTACAAGAAATGCGATGGTGGACAGGTTTTTATGGGTAATGACAACGCATATAATGTTGTGGCTATTGATACTATGAGCATCAAGATATTTGATGGGATGGAGTATACCTTGACTGATGTCAGGCACATTCCTAATATGAAGAAAAGTCTAATTTCTCTCGGTGCACTCGATGCTATAGGGTGTAAGTTCATTGGTATTAGTAGTGTCCTTAAAGTTTCAAAAGGGGCAAAATTGGTTATGAGAGCGCAAAGGTATGGAAACCTTTACAGGTTGATTGGGAGCACTTCAGCAGGTGGAGCAGTAGCAGTTGTTACAAATTTCACGTTTGTATGTATGTGGCATGCTTGTGTGGGCCACATGAGCGAGCGGGGCATGAAGGTACTATCTAATCATTATTTGATTCGAGCTTTTAAGAATTCTAATTTAGATATATGCGAGCATTTTATATATGGTAAACAATCTAGATTATCTTTTAAAACTGAAAAATATGTATGTAAGGGAGTGCTTGATTATGTGCACTCTGATATATGGGAGCCATTGCCAGAGGTTTCTATTGGGGGGTCGTCATGGTTTGTTTCATTCATTGATGACTACTCCATGAAAGTTTGCATTTACTTCATGAAACGTAAATTCGAAGTTTTCACCATATTCAAACAATGGAAGATAATGGTGAAAAAATAGTGAGGGCGGGGCCTAAGAGCCTACGTGAGCTACCAATGATTGACAAGCTACTGTGACATAGTGAAGGCAGAACTTTGTCCCACATCGAAAGCATCGTCCGATGTCGTGGTGGCTATAAGTCGGATTCCTTCCTTAACTGTCGTGACACGTTTTAAATCACTGAGCTTTGGAAAAGCAGTATATATCACCCCTTGCTGTAGACGGAAGGATATGCAGTATCAGGTTTGGTGTATCCACTGTTTAAAGCCTAACTTGATATTTGGACTAGATCCGCCGTCCTTCTGTGGACCCCATCATTCATATAAATGTTGTGAGGGATGATTGATTAAAGCATATGTCATTGGGCTGAGATGTTTATGGGACTCCTTGTGAGGAGTTGCCCCCACATGATCGCGTGATACGCGCAGGTTTAATGCATGGCCTAGATACGGCTGATGGTATTCGTGGCTTTTTAGAATTGCATATTGTATTGCATTCTCGGTATCTGATATTTGGTTCATCTATGTCTCCGCATTGCATAGCTGATTTATATTGTTTCCTTAGTATATGATATTGGTTTATTGTGTTTTTGCATTGCATAACCTAGATAAGGCTGATGGTATTTATGAACTTACCAGCA
The DNA here is from genome assembly GCA_030180095.1 of Magnolia changhungtana. Classification (NCBI taxonomy): domain Eukaryota; kingdom Viridiplantae; phylum Streptophyta; class Magnoliopsida; order Magnoliales; family Magnoliaceae; genus Magnolia; species Magnolia changhungtana. The sequence goes on along the minus strand of JASAUF010000344.1, from coordinate 2,888,394 downwards.
TGTTTCTGCATTACTCTCATATTACATACTTCACACTTACCTTGTACACACACTTACAACACCCTTTAAGCTTTCTATAAGCTTATACACGATAAATGCATGCAGGTGGTGTTAGGTTGCAGCAGCGTTGAGCTTGGAGTGTGCAGCTGTCTTCTGAAGCCTTGAATGTATTTCCCTTTCAGCACTGTATTCAACTGTTTTATTAGTGGATATGTGATGATGATGTTGCCTTTGTAATTTGGGTAAACTTGTGGTTATGCTTCTTATGAGATAAATGTACGTTTGAAAATCCTTCTTATAAGATCCCAGGATTGGAATCTAGCATATGGCACTGGAAGCCGAGAATGGGGTACTACGAAGGCTGTCGGCACCGGATTTGGCGATTAAGAATTTTGTCAGCCCGATTTTCAAGTTTGGGGCGTGACAGAAGTTGGTATCAGAGCATAATTTGGGAATACTTAAGGATAACATCACATATCTACTGATAGTTACCCTACGCTCTATAATTGATGAGAACTTAGAATGATTAGTTCCCCGAGTTCAGATGACTTAGAAACTTTCTAATATAGCTCTTTACCATTGAGATTGTGAGGCTGCATAGTATTCTAGTCTCGATCATTTCTAACCAAGATCCAAGGATCAGTGGGGTCATCACAGTGTAGATGAGGCATCTTGGAAACAAGAGGCTGAGATTCGTGAGTGTTATCCCCATCCCCTTGCTGATTGACTGCACTCGTGTGTTGTGTTTCTAATTTTACATAGTGAAATGATTTCCCTCTTTTATGAGTTATGTATAGTTGCGATAATAGTGTAAATTTTGAGGATGAAATTTTATTAGGAGCGGAGAGCTGTAAGGCCTGTATCCTAGTCCCTACCATTCCTTAGACTTCCGCGATCCTCCCTGTCGAATTCCAGCGACCCACAACCTATAGTCGACATTTGCATGTGACCTTAAGTCGCATCCCGTATATCTGAGTCGACTCGACCCGAGACTTGTACCCCTGTGACCTCGCCGTCGCAGCGGTTCCAACCCCGTGACTTGCGCACCGATACGATACCCAGACTAGAAGTTATGGACCCACGTTTATTTCAAGGAAACGCCACATGTTGCAAATCTCAAAAGAATCTCTATCATCCATCACATCAATCAATCAAATGCAAGTCAAGTACACAACCCATCCCTCTCTTACCAACAAAGCATGCAACCCATCCCTCTCTCACCCAAAAGTCAACCCTCATGTCATCTCTCATTACACCACCATACCTCTCATCCCATCCCTCTTACACACCCATCCCTCTCTCCTTACATCTCTCATCTTTCACTCATTCTCTATCATTTTTCTTAGCAACCAAGAGAGAAAAAGACTAAGGAGAGAAAAAGAGAAAGAACCTAAGATCAAGACCCACTTCCTACCACCAAATCTCACCATTCAACCCTTCAATCTTCATCATCCTCCATCAAAATCAAAGCCAATGAGCTAAGGAAGCCATAGAACCAGAAGAAGTGGAACCGGTGGGTGATTTGTAGGCTAGATTTTCTTTTTAATGATGGGCCAAGTGGGGCCTACCGATTGATAGTATGGATCTCAATTTGGACCTTAGGCGTGGCCGATGGCCCACCATGATTCATATGTTCATCCCATGATGGGGCCATTCCCCATGGACCCCATCATGATGTTTAATTTCCTAGTGTGAAAGGTCATCTAGACCTTGTATTTTTAGTGAAGAAGGGATCTCTACCATTGATTTTGATTGGTGGGCCCACATGTAATGAGACCCACTTGATGTACATTTTGTAATGCATGGAAAGGGAGGGCTCATAGTGGCAGAGTCCTCCATCACACGTCTCTCTCTCTCTCTCTCTCTCTCTCTCTATCTTTCCCTGTTGCGGCCCACCCTAATGAATGGATTAGATCCACACCGTCCAGTAGCTGGACGTGTGGGGGCTACCATGATGGATGTATTGCATCCCGACCGTCCAACCATGGACGTCCAGCAGTAGACGTTGCTGGATTGTATGCAGGGAAAACACGTATATCAGGTGGCCCTCCAGCTGGTGGGCCACGCACGTGGACCCACCATGATATATTTATCATATCTCCACCATCCAGATCGCTGGATGGTGGTTTGCCAGCTGTGATGCAAGTGTTTTATCACACCGTCCATCAGCTATACAGCTGCTGTATTACGTCTGCAAGTTCTATGGGCCTGATCATCAAGTATGTGTTATATCTGACCGTCCATCTGTTGGTGGTCCCACGTCAGTAGATCAGAGGCTTTGATCATGAGGTATGTGTTTTATCACACCGCCCATCTGCTGGACGAGCAACACTTAGCTGTTGTACATTGACGTCAGCAAGTTCTGTGGGACCCACTTGATGTATGGATCTCATCCACACCATCTGTCCATCCGGACCGTGGACCACACTGATATGTGTTTTATCTAAGTCGTTTGTCCATCTGGATGGGACCCACCATATATGTTTTATACCCACACCGTCCATCTCAGGGCGTGGCCCACCATGATGTATGTGTGGCGCCCACACCGTCCAGGCCCCTGGACGGTGGGGCCAGCTTTGATGTATATGTTGTATACCTACACCATCTGGCCATGAGCGGTGGGCCCACCTGCTGTGTAATCGTAAGACCCACCATTTGTACGTGTTTCATCCTCGCCGTTTGGGTCAGGCGGCCCACCATTAATTTATGTGTTGTATATCTATGTTGTCCATCTCATGGGACCCATCTGACATGCGCAGGGCCAACTTGATGTATTTATTTCCCATATATTTTGGTTGGGCCCACTTGCTGCGCGTATATGAGGCCCATGCAATGCGGCCCACGTATGAGGCCCATTGTGATGTGTTTGTGGCCTCGGATGAGGTCCGATGTGATGTATATTAGTCCATATGATGAGACCCGACGTGTTGTATATGAGGCTCATATGATGAGGCCTGATGTGATGTATATTGGCCCATATGATGAGGCCATATGTGTTATATATGAGGCCCAGATGATGAGGCTTGATGTGTTGTATATGAAGCCCATGTGATGCGGCCCACTTGATGTATATGAGGCCCATGTGATGCGGCCCATTGTGATATATGAGGCCCATATGATGAGGTCCAATGTGATGTATGTGAGGCCCATGCGATGAGGCCCATTGTGATGTATGAGACCCTTGTGTAAGGCCCATCATGATTGTATTAGGCCCATCATGATTGTATGAGGCCCTTTTAGATTGTATGTGGCCCATTGTGATTGTATGAGGCCCGTGGTGATTGTATGAGGCCCATTGTGATTGTATGAGGCCCTTTCCCCATTGTAAGTTAGATTCTTTGGTGGGTCGTACTCTAGGTGCAATGGTGGTTAAATGTGCACGTTGCAAACCTCCCTATAGCCTATTATCAAGCCCATTTCCATCTTCTCTTATTGGGCTATCCTAAACGGTTGGGCCCCCATTGATGATGGTGCCTTACACCATGCCTTGTAGAATTACCCACACCTTGGAGCCCACCTTGTGTATATATTGGGCCCCAGAGGGAAGTCAAGTTTATTGCATGATAGAGAGGGTGAGGAAGCTTACTTATTGTATTTAGACTCGGCTCTGCCCTCGGTGAGGGATATTGTAACGCGCCGTTACTGTTGCACATGTGGGCGGACACTGATGTGGGCGGGGCCTAAGAGCCTAGGTGAGCTACCAATAATTAGCAAGCTATTGTGCTGGTAGGCTACTGTGCACACAGTGAAGGCAGAACTTTGTCCCACATCGAAAGTGTCGTCCAATGTCGTGGTGGCTATAAGTTGGATTCCTTCTTTAACTGTCGTGACACGTTTTAAATCATTGAGCTTTGACAAAGCAGTATATATCACCCCTTGCCGTAGAAGGAAGAATATGCAGTATCAGGTTTGGTGTATCCACTATTTAAAGTCTATCTTGATATTTGGACTAGATCCGCCGTCCTTCTGTGGACCCCATCATTCATATGCATGTTGTGAGGGATGATTGATTAAAGTATATGTCATTGGGCTGAGATGTTTATGAGACTCCTTGTAAGGAGTTACCCCCACATGATCGCGTGATACGCACAGGTTTGATGCATGGCCTAGATATGGCTGATAGTATTCGTGGCTCTTTAGAATTGCATATTGTATTGCATTCTCGGTATCTGATATTTGGCTCATATATGTCTCTGCATTGCATAGCTGATCTATATCGCTTCATCAGTATATGATATTGGTTTATTATGTTTTTGCATCACATAGCTTGGATAAGGCTGATGGTATTTATGGACTTACCAGCATGTCTCCATATTGCTCTGATATTGCATACTTAACACTTACCTTACACACACACTTACACCATCCTCTAAGCTTTCTATAAGCTTATGCACGATAGATGCATGCATGTAGCGTTAGGTTGTAGCAGCGTTGAGCTTGGAGCGTGAGCTGTCTTCTAGAGCCTCAATTTTCGATATATGTATTTCCCTTTCAGCACTGTATTCAACTGTTTATATTAGTGGATATGTGATGATGATGTTGCCTTTGTAATTTGGGTAAACTTGTGGTTATGCTTATTATGAGATAAATGTACGTTGAAAAATCCTCATTGTAGGATCCCAGGATCGGAATCTAGCGTATGGGCGTTGGGAGAAGAGAATGGGGTACTACGGAGGCTGTCGGCACCGGATTCAGCGATCAAAAATTCTGTGAACCCGGTTTCCGAGTTTGGACTCATCTAACATTGAAGACCTTAGTCACTTACAGAGTAATCTGAATCTGCTAGATGAGTCTTCTGAAGCAGATTCAGATTACTCTGTATCATCCCATGTTACTGTCATAGCCATGCCTTTGGAACGTACTTTATTAAGGAAAACAGTGGAAATATGTCTATAACCCTCACAATTGTAATATTGGACCTGCTTAGGTTGTTTTTACAAATTTTCCTTTACGATTCTAAGTATCTTGTCCTTTTTGTCATAACTCTTCCCTCTACTTGATAGGAAGAATTTCTTAATTTTTCTTTCAAAATCCTCATCTCATCATCATTATCATTTTCAGATTTAACAATCTTAAACGTATATGAATGCTTATGAGATGTTTTAAGGACGACTAGTTTCTTTGTTTTAAGAGAGCCTTAAAGTATAATTTATATATTTGTAGAGAATCTAAGAGTTTTTCTACTTTCATCTCATTAATGTTTTTACACTCTTCTATCAATGTTATCTTGGGAGTGAACATATCGAGAAGGGATATAAGTTTTTCCTACATATATGCCATTTCGCAATTCTCTCTCCTAAACCTCATATGGAGTTACGAATATTATTAAACTTTGAAAAAAAACTTCATAAACTATTCAGATTCTTCCATTTTAATATTTTTGAATCGAGTTATTAAGAGATAAAGCTTCGATCTTTTTATTGTGCTAATTCCCTTATATGAGACTTCCAATATGTATCACGCTTCCTTACCCGTTTCATATGTGCAAATGGGTTTAAATTCATTGGAAAAACCATGTAGTAAATAACATTGAATCTTTTGCATCATAGGCATATTACACTTTCTCATCCGCACTCCATTTGGATTTATCTTTATGAGCACTAATAGATCTACCTTTAATTTCGACTTCTTCTACGGGCATAGTCCATCCTTTTTTAATAATTGCCCAACCATAGATTCAAGGGATCTTAGAAACAACCTAATTTTGGCCTTCCAATAGATGTACTTGGACCCATTAAAATATGATAGTCGTGTGACGGCACACCCCTTTTGGGTAGACATCGTTTTTAAGCTCATTCGGATCTCGCTTTAGGTGGTTAAGCATTTCAGGAGGAACTCGCTTACATACCTATTGAAATTGCATGTGGTGGGCCTACGGGCTATGCGAAGAAGCTTGACAGAGCTATAGAATGAAGGTTATGTCTTAGAGGATGGGAGGGGGTGAGTAAGATCAAACAAAATTTTAGTTAATTAAAACACAATTACCTAACTTAAATTAATATGCAAATTAAACTAAGTAAGCTAATTAACTCTAAGGCTTCCAAGCTAATAGAGGGTCCAATAAAATATACTATAAATCATATTCATATGAAGCAACAAGTCTATAAACATGATAATGTACATGTGTGTGTGAGGTGTGCTAATTATTAACACTTAGCATTCATCTAATTATGCATACATATAATTCATCTAAACAATCGCATAAGCATAATTAAACAAGTGTTCAAATAACAATCTCAAATATAAACATGTATAGTGGTTCAGTTTTCCTACTCCACTCATGGCGGATGCACCCAACCCATGAGTGTACCAGATTTTACTATCGAAGATTTTAAAAAAGGTTCACCTCTAACCTTTACGCCCTACCCAAGGACCCTACATTTACCCTTGTCGGAGGCTCCCTCAAGAGACGAGTTGGTTTTCTATCAACTAACTAACAACCTCGGTCCTAGTCCAAAGACATATGTTTAATCCTGTCAGAGGCTCACACGGAGACTAACATATACACACCCATGTTAGTGTATTCAACCCTACACTAGAACCTAGGTGCTACACAAGAACCTATCGAGTTTGGGTCACAAACTCTTACCTTCAATCATACAGAAGGAAAGAGAGTATTGACTTAATGACACTTGTCGATTTGAGCCCTATTGATGCGACGATCTTATGTTGTTTCTTCAAAGCTTCCCCGTGCTTGAATCTGCTCCTCAATTGCTCATTCGATCATGATGCCGATGTATTTCTAATACTTCATGTTCAAGATCAAACACTATACATTCGATGCTCCGATGCGGTGACCAAGGTGATGAGAGGTAGGGTGAATCTCCTACAACAAATGAAAGATTGTAATTCCTAGGAGATTCACCTAGATGGGTCTTCTAGATGATTTGGACAAGAGGTATAGTAATATAGTTGTGTCTAGGTCTAATCTTTAGAAAATAGTAGAGTACAAATTTTTTGACTTAAAAGTCATTGGTTTAGAATCTTTGGATGAGAGATATGAACATGAAATCGCCTATACTTCTGTTACATAAAAAATTTATCCAAATGCCCAACAATCGAATACCCTTTTATAAGAGACCAATTTGCAACGGATATAAAACGACTAGTTAACGACTTTTTCGATTGGGATCGAACAGTGTATCGATCCCATCGAGAAAATCTAGGAATCTCTAATGATTGCTGGACTCATTCTTCGATTTAATCGAGTGGACATTCAATTGGATCGAGTTCCAACGACATCCTATTAATGAGATCGAAGAACACTCTAAAACTGCTGTTTTGAGCATACGATTTCACAGTAAGCACCTCTTTTACCCTTAATTATTATGTTCCAATTAAGATTCTAAAGCTAAGGGATGATCAATAAGGTTTACCTAAAATGTTAGGATCATCTAAAAGTTCAAAAGTTATGGTCATCTAGGCACCTCATTTACATGTTCTTTACTCTTTGATGCTCGTGTCTACTTATGTCTTCAGTTTTCAGCTTTCAAGGGCTCAACCAACCATAGACTCATATGATTAACAAACAAGGTACATAAATAAGTACATTTACAAATGGTAGACTCACAAGAGTTTCAACACTATGGTCATCGGTCTGAGTATCCATTGTGGTGCCCATGGGTGCAGGTGTGAGGGAGAATGCATTTCATTTATTCCTAAAAGAAGAGAATGATAAGGCTATCAATAATCAAAACGGTCACCAAATTGCGTAGCATTTTCTGCTCAAGCTTATCTCCAAATCATAGCAACAGTCATAGCCACCTGCCACAGCAATACTTGTATGGTCGAAGATAGATCGGCTTTAAATGACAAGATAGGCCCCCTTATCTTTAACCCATAGAACAACCTCACTAACCACCATTTTCGTTTTTAATAACTTTATTTTTAGATTGGTTAGCTTTTCTTTTTTAATTCCTAAGAAACAATCGCTAATGTTTAGGCCACCATGCGAGTTTTCTCTTTCAGAGGCTTTACTATAGCCCACACACTTGTACAGGGGATACCATCTACACCACCGCATGTGCCAGCACGGGTGATGGGTGCAATTTCCAATGTCCTTCCTCATACATTAGGTCGATGTACTCATTTGGTGTGCCACGATGTTGCAAATAGGTGGATGGCTTAGAGAATTTCACCGGACTTCTCTTCGACTGGACATTGGCTGCATAAACTATGGCCCACCTGATCAGAGGACGGTCCTGATTCTTGAGCCAGGAAATGTACATAATGGGTGGATTGGACCTAGCAGCTGTATGCCATGCCGGCACACATGGGGGCGAGTAGTTGAGCCCCCTTTTATAAGCGTGTGGGGTAGCTAAGCTCCTTTTCAATGTCATGATCGTCGTCTCAAGGTTGTCACTTTGGTAGAGAAGACAATCGCGATGACCGAATGCATCCCACACTCGTATAATAATATCCTCAGACTTCACACCTGAAAGGGCTAGCAATAGCTAGGTCAGGACCTAGCTAGACCAGAAAGTGATCAAACGCCTGAAAGATGAGGCGCAACAGAAGGTGCTAGAAGCTCATCTTGAAATCATATACTTGAAGAAGAAAATCATAGTAGTATTTGGCATGTTGCAGCCTCATACTGTAAAATACTCCCCCCTCTCAGCCGGTTATTCAAATCCCAAACACCTTCCCATTTCCAACCATTTCCCTCAACCCTCACCCTTGTACTACTATTATTTATTTTCGCATGCAAGCTCCAAAAATAGCCCAAGACCAAGATCCGAAAATGCAGACTATTTGTCCCAAGGACACTGCCAGTAACCCAAATATCTGGAACAGTTAAATGAAAACATAAGATAAATATCACATTACACCTTTCTGTTACCAAAATCCAGTTTGATCTAATGCTTGGCATTGATCAAATTCCTAATGACATACTGCAGGATTCCACCATGATCGAAATATATAAGCTCCACCTGCAGCAACAGAAACATTTCAATGACAACACAAAAGCAATCAGAAACAAACACAAGGTTAATGAGAATTGTTCCTTTACCTCTGTGTCAAAGCGGGCTGTACATGTAAATGACTTGCCACTGTCGGTCACAACAGTGACGTCCTGACCTGGTTTTATCTCACTCACACTGCTCGGGAGATCAATGCTGTAACGTTCGTGGCCAGTCAAGCCAAGAGTCTCTGCATCTTCCCCAGCCTTGAAGCAGAGAGGGATGATACCCATGCCCACCAGATTACTGCGGTGAATCCTCTCAAAGCTCTTGGCAATCACTGCTTTCACTCCCTGTGTTGAACCAGTACATGTAATCATCATCAGTAATGCAGCACGTAATGCAACAGACTATCAGATATGGAGAAAGCTCCCAATACACATACCAAAAGCATCGGTCCCTTGGCAGCCCAATCACGAGAGCTTCCACTTCCATACTCAGCCCCAGCCAAGACAATGGTATCATGCCCCTCACTCCTGTACCTCTGTTGGAAAAACATAGAAGCATAAATTTTTATAGAAGGAATAAAAATTCCTTGCAACAAAAATAAATTTAAAAAGAAAAAAAAAAAAGACAACAGAGTGCGCTCATCATTTTGTAAAGCATGGTATCGTTTAGCTAAAATTACCATCTTTTCTAAGTAGAAAGTATGGGTGCAACTTGAGAAGGTTGGGTTGGGTTGAGGGTCAACCTGAGCCCAACATGGCCTCAGGAGGACCCAACCTGCAACCTGCAACCTGACCCAACCAAATTCCTCTATACTTGACCCAACCCGACCCAACCCAAATACATGCAATTTTTCCCGAACTGAACTAACCCAACCCGCATTTGCTTAGCATGAACCCAACCCGATTTCAAATTGATCCAAGGACCTTGACAACCCGACCTGAACTCGAGTTGCCCGAAACTAAGTTGCAGCCCCAGTTAAATGTTAGCTGTTTGTTTGTTTTATAAGAACAATGTACCATGGCAGCTTCAAATACGGATAGTTTCTCCCCAGTGGGGATGTGAATTGTCTTAGGTCCAACTTCTCCCTTCAATAGCTTGTTCACAAGGCGAATATTGGCAAAAGTGCCCCTTGCCATCACCTCATCATTACCACGGCGGCTCCCATAAGAGTTAAAGTCCTTCCTGTCAACACCAAGTTCCACGAGGTATTTCGCTGCAGGACTGTCTTTGTGGATGCTCCCAGCAGGTGAGATGTGATCGGTTGTAATACTATCTCCAAAGTTTAGCAAGCAGTATGCATCCTGCACTCCATGCGGGCCAGGCGGGGACATGGTCATGTTCTTAAAATATGGAGGCTCGTGTATGTAAGTCGACTTCGGGTCCCAAGCATAGAGTGTACCAGAAGGCACTGATAACTGGTTCCACATGGGGTTTCCTTTTGTGATCGCTTCATATGTGGCCTTAAACATGTCGGGCAGCACGCTAGACTGCACAACCTGGGCAACCAAAGAGATGGAAGATTGATGTGAAGTTTCCAGCCAACGTTTCCAAACATTAAATGGCTGAAACAAGCAATAATGGATAAAATAGCTCACCTCTGCTATTTCTTCATTTGAAGGCCAAATATCCCTGAAAAATACCTTCTTTCCATCCTTTCCGGTCCCAATTGGCTCTGTGTTAAAGTCAACGTCAACCTGCGGAGGATGCTGGCCATGTAAGCTAATACATGAAAGATGCAAAAAAGCTTGGCAAAGATCAAACTCGAAAACTTTCTTAGACCTTTTGCTTTTTAACATTTTGAGCTGTTCACCAAATGGGACCCATAAAGACTCAGATAAAATAAGCATTTGATCGGTCAATAAGTCACAGCTACAAATAGATACAGCCATACTTTTGAAGTAAAAGACCTGTGTAGCTTTTGTCCAACCTACTGCAGAGAGCATACAAGTAAACTAACATCAAAATGTCCAAGGTGGAAAATCACTAACATACTGATGGTATGAAGTTCATGGGTGTTCATGTTTCCGTTCATTATGATCACCAAGTATAAAGTCACATAGCCAGGAAGCAGGAGCACACGTTTTCTAATGAAGTAATCCTTACTAAAATAAATAAGTAAAAATAAAAAATAAAAGCCCAGGAAGCAGGAGCGCAAGTTTGGATTCTGATATGAACTGTGAGTGGCATCTTCATAGAAGAATCCTGCAACTAAGAACAGGGTAAAGTAGGCCAGAAGAATCCTGCAACTAAGAACAGGATAAAGTAGGCCAACAGATGCACTTCGAATTACATACCGTTCCAGCAAGAGCATAGGCAACCACGAGTGGAGGGGAAGCTAGGTAATTTGCTCTGGTCAAAGGATGTACACGCCCCTCAAAATTCCTATTGCCAGACAACACTGCTGCAGCAACTATATCTGAAAATGTTCCAAATTTTCAGAATTACATATCCAAAAGGTCAGTCAGAAACATAGACAATGATGACGACGACGATGATGATATTCAAAAGGACATTGTTACAAGTAAAAGCTCAAATAGAGATCAACAAAAATAAGTAGACGGACCATTTTCAGAAACTGCTGTGGCAACTGCTTCATCAAGATCTCCTGAATTCCCAATGCATGTGGTGCATCCATACCCGACAATATGAAAGCCCAGATGATTCAGATACTTCTGCAAGCCACTGCAAAGAAAGACCAAGTAAGGACTGCAATAATAATAATAATAATAATAACTAAAAATTAAGAATAAACCCCAACTACAGCTCTTCTTCTTCTTCTTATAAGAATAGGTACAGCTGTACAGGTCATAATGTTTTACAGGCAATGGGCTTTAGATAAAATACCTCTTCTCCAAATATTTGGTAACAACTCCAGAACCTGGGGCAAGACTTGTCTTGATCCATGGCTTCACCTGATAAAAGATAAGTTATGATGCATAAGTGAAATGGCAAATTGCATAGAAGTCTGCAAATTGTTCAGATTTGTGACTTTTTACTGTAATCATCGGAAATTGTTAATTTCGTTACAATCTACTAAGATAACAAAGCTTCAATAGGAACCCTGCTACTGGACATTATTGGACAGCTCTCACGCTCACACTATCCACGCAGCCAGAAGAACATACAGCGTTATATTCAGTAAATCTGGCAGCACACTAGATGCCTATTCCAGATTAGTCCATAATAGCATAGAAGAGACCATGACCACATTAATTTCTGAATAATGAAAGATCAAACATAAGCTGGAAACAGCATGCCCTTTCCTCATGAACCTTTGCCAATATACTAATCTGTTTCAAACACTTTGAGGTACAGCAGTTGTTATTTTTAATCTGGAGGCTAAATGAATGCAATGCATACTGCATTTCCAGCTCAGCAATTGGAATGCATGGGCTAGAGGATTCCTGTACCAGCAGAGATCTATTATTCTGACCATGAAAATAGGTTTAAAAGTCATATTGTAATAACCCAAATAAATCTTGACCGTCCAATTTTAATCATTGATTGATGTACCCAATTAGTCTGATATGACCATCGATCAACAAGATCAATTGGTTCAATCTTAACCATTGATTTGGACATATCCAATCCAACTATTCATTAACTAATAAATTCAACCATATGTTTAACCATCCATCCAACAATACAACCATCAAACCGTCCATATGCTGAAATCATCAAAATACTTGTCCATCCATCTAAATTGACCATCCATATCAACACTAATCCACGGGTACATCACAAAGTCCATCCACCCGATCACACATGAACTCATCCAAACGTACATTTATCCACCCATCTATCCATTCATCCATCTGTCCATCTATGTATACATCAATCCGTCCATCCATTTATGCACCGTTGAGTACATCACAACCACACACATGCACCAAACACATCATGCACATCCATTCATCTATCTATACATCCATCTGTCCATCTATTATACATTAATCCATCCATCCATCCATCTACATCATCCATGTACCATCAAACACATCCCAACCACACACATGCACCAAACACATCATGCACACATACCTTTCACACGTGGCATACATATATCAAATACATCACATGCACACGTGGTACACATATGGCACACGATTTAGTGCATAACATGTGCATTGAATGAAAGCAATGTGGAACACGTGCTTTGAATGGCAAAACAAAAGCAAACTTAAAAACTTTAAGAGATTAAAGGCTCTCTTTCACACATGCCACATGTGTGAAAGGAGCTTATAAAAAGGGAGGTATGAGAAAGATCATCCATCGTGAAATTGTGAAACATGAAGTAGAGTGCGTTGTTATGTGAGGTGAGGAGAGAGAGAGAGAGAGAGAGAGAGAGAGAGAGAGTATTGTTGGACATTCACGTTGGAAAAGAGGGAGAGAGAAGAGAGAAAAAAAGGAAGAAAGAAAAGAGGAGAGAGAAAAAGGAAGAGAGGAAGAAAAGAAAAGAAAAAGAAAAAGAAAATAAAATAGTTTTTTTAGAAAAAGGTGAGTTTTCTCTCACTTGATATTTTTTCTTTATTTATTTATTTTTCTTATAATAAATTCCACTTGGTTTCCTTTTCTTTTTTATTATTATGCAAATAATTCAATAATTGTGCATTTTTCTCTTATTGATTTATTTATTTGATTCATAGTTTGTTGTGTTTATTTAACATGATTTTTTTTGTAGTTCTCTTTATTTTAATTAGCAAGCTGTGAATCAACTTTAAATTTAGATTAGTGTTTACGCATGCATTAATAATTTTTTTATTATTATTTTTATTTTTGTAATTTTAAGAAAGTCAGAATTTAGAGCATCTTTTTTTAAAAAACTTCAAGTTCAGTATACTTTTCCAGACCATCGGATCGCGTTTGACGGATTGCATTGCATAAATATATTTTTACGTAGAACTTTAAATCATGTACGAACAGTCTACAATGATTAGAAACAATTTGTCCTTAGAAATATTTTGCTCATGAAATATTAAAATTATATATCCTTCGAACAGTTTTTGGAACACCAGAAAATACGTGAGGCGATCAAGTCCTCTGGGTTGAAAATCCCTAAAGCGTAAATAGGTGGGGCGATCAAGACCCTTGGGTTGAAAGTCCCAGAAACCCAATTGGTATCTTTTGGAACCTCTACCGTACCCTTTGAGTGGGTGAGCATGTCAGGATTGCAAAAGGTTCCCATTGTCAGGTTCGGTAGGGTAGTAGTCTGACCAGCTAACGTACGAATGGGTCCCTCACCAAGTGCCCTTTGGATGGGTGAGCATGTCATGCAAGAGGTTCCTATTGCCAGGTTAGGTGTTGTATTGGCACGGGTGTTGGCCAACCGGTGTAAACTGGCCCTGGTGTTAAAAAGAATAAACCATACATGTTATTATGGAGTATAGCATATGTTGATTTCATTCATTCATTTTTCTTTGAATTTACATTGAAATATCTTGTTTATTAAATCTCCTCAATTGTTGTTTTACCTAAATAGGTATTGTATTTTTTTAATACATTTTTATTCATGTTATATGAGGTTATTTTGAAACCTGTGTTGAGATTACTCACTAGGCTTCGCAGCTTACCCTGTTGGGATTTTAAAATTTCAGGATCGGGATCTCATGGAGGAGCTTAAAGATATTTTCTTTTATTTATTTTTGTTTCCTTACCATTTTCTAAATAAGTGTAATGAATATTAAGTATAGTATGATAGCATGACAATGACATGTGTTTGATGGTAATCTTAAATAGTCAGAACATAAACATTTTATTCTTCTTTAAATAAATGTTTGATTATTAAAATTTTGGATTGTTATATTTTATGAATAAGATCATTTTGTCAATATATGTGTGGATTATGAAATGTAAAGATACAAAACATAAGTCATACCTTCGAATACGGAAACGGGGTCGGATATACCCAGGTACCGGATTTCGGGGCGTGACACATATAGAAATATTTGGATATTCAAGTTTAGACGATTTGCCAGTTGGAGCATTTAGAAACAAAAAGTGAATAGACTACGCTGGTGCATTTAGGTCTGATTAGGATTCTAGATTAAAATGATGTGGTAGTGAAAGTTTTGTAAGTGTTTAAAGTTTCTTTTTTGTCTTAGTCAGGTCCGATCATAGAGGCAGGAGACCTGATAGGCATCCTCGGAATGTCTTGATTTGACGTTAGTTTTCATGATTTGATGAAGTTTCATGATTCAGCAATAGTACCAGAGCTATCTTCCTCACATTTGTTGATAGAGGCCAATAACAATGTCGTTTCTCATGCAAGAGGATTGCAAGGCCTTACATCTGTAATGGAGAGCCAACTCACCAACTCTTCTCCCATGATATACTCACTTCTATGCAAATTCTTAGGTTCATAAATTGCATATCAAAAAGAAACAATCTTCAGCCACATCAGGTGAACTGGATCACTCAATGCAATATGCCAGTCATAAAAGAAGTATGCTTCAATCTTCAAACATAAAGGGGAAGATTTTCTAACCTCGAGACCTAGTTCGCAGGCCTTCTTTGCAACCAGAGCAGCTCCAAGCATCACACTAGGATTTGAGGTATTTGTGCAACTGGTGATTGCTGCTATAACAACATCACCATGTTTAATTTGCGCTGGCATCCCATGGAATGAGAAGTCCACAACTTTACTTTGAGATTCCTTTGGCACTGCAAATCCCTGTAATATCAAAAAGGGAATTAAATGAGACAGCACAATCACATAGAAGTCAGCAATGAGTAGTAGCATAGCATCAATATTTCCAATACATCTCATTTATTTAGAAAATTACAAAGCTCAGTTTTCAATACAAACAACTTTTTTAACTCAGATTGACCGTAGCTAATCAGTGATGAAGAATTGAAGCTGACAGGCAATGAGAAGTATTTTTTTGTGCCTGGTGCATTTTCCTTTATTATTATTATTATAGTGTCTACAGAATAAACTCCCGGTGGTGATGTGGTAGTTGGGTGAGCAGCCAGTCATTAAAATTTTGGCAAGAAAATTCATAAAGCCCACCCAAATAACGGATCGAGCTATGAACGCATGCACACACACGACGTAGTAGCTGGTCCCAAGACGCGCACAAACCAAACCAAGTAGGGGACCAGGCTATGAACACGCACATGCGTGATGTGATAGCTGGTCCCAAGCCCCAGCAGAGGAGGTTAGTAATTGGGTGGGCAGCCAGCCAGCCATTAAACCTTGGCCAACCAAAATTCATAAAGCTGACCCCAAATCAGGAACCAGGCTACACATGCATATAGATGTAGTCAGTGTTTTAAATATCGATGATATCAGCCAATATATCCCACGATATATCTAGTATCCCACTTGTGCGATACGAAACACATAGGTAATGCCGATATATCCCACCTATTCGATCTAGTAAGCATTTTCAATTTTCGATCCATGTTTTTGTTGTAAATAACGTTAAACCAGTGTCAAATGGTTACAAATGTATGATTCTTCATATTTTCCATGAAAAATCATGGATTTAGAACTTCGATTTCGAGATTTAGGGGAGATGGGTCAAGTTGTGGAAAATTGAGAAAAATCAAAATTTCTCAATTTCTCACAAATCAGTTGCAATCTTTGTATCCAAACACAAAATTAAATATGAATGTAACCTGATCTAGTGATTCTTCTTTTGCTTTTCAATGTATTGCTTGTGTTTCCATACATGCCTTCTTACGTTTATAAATTATATGAACAGACTTTGAATACACCTGCATTAGTTTAGTTGGAAAGCGCATATACTAGGACCCCGTACAAAGGAAACCCCTATTGTGTGTACTTTTTTTTTTTTTTTTTTGTAATGTTTTGATTTCTAAGTGTGTATTGATGTCTTTTTCAACAATCCCTAAAGTTTCATTGAAAAATTTGACCAATTTCCCAATGTTCCCATGTTTCCCAACAACGGTGATACATTATGCATACAACCAATATATCCCATGCGATAACCGATATGTATCCATATCCCAAGAGTGTGATACATTACACGATAATGATATTTAAAACATTGCATACACACGCAAAGCCTAAATGGATGACCAGGCTATGCATGCAAGCCAATGTGCGGACACACCCACAACCACACCTGCATAGACGTGGACACAAATTCATAAAGCTGGCCCCAAATGCACGTGTGCATAAAGCCAACCCCAACTATGCACACGCACAAATTCATAGAGCTGAGCTAAATAGGGAACTAGAGTCCTGGCACACATGTGCACACACACACATGTGCAAGCATGCACGCACATTCATAAAGCTGACTGCAAACACATAAACCTTCATAAAGTCAACAAACCTCCCCCTCTCTCTCTCTCTCTCTCTCTCTCTCTCACACACACACACACACACACATGCACGCATAAAAATTCATAAAAACAACTCAAAATAGGGGACCAGGCTATGACACACGCATGCGCATGGAACCAGTTGTTTGCAAATTAAACACGCTAACATCCCACTAGGGACATTAGTTCCTATAATTTCATTTATTTATCATGTTATGGGTTTAACTGGTTAGACCACCGGTTGGTCCTGTTTGTACTGAACCACCAATAGAAACAGGTTGAGATACTATTCCCGATTTTAAATCATTGAATGGGAGAGACGGATTCCAGTTGCAATAAATTCTGTAAGGTAATGTATCATGATTGCATCAGACCATCTGAAGGAAAGATAATATCTAATGAGAAATAGGGCAAGATTAGAAAGTAACAGCTGTAATCATAGAAAGTAATCATGACAACAGAGAGATCTGCACTACTATCTACAATTACAACTGAAAGAAAAAGAATAACATTAAAAGTATAGGACATACACAGAAAGAAACAAAATGCAAGCAACATGGACAAAGATAACTCAAATATTGGAATATATCCTGAATAGCAAGGACCAGAAAAGTACACTTAAACATGGACCGAAGCACTAAACTACAGATGGTGGTTAAAGATTCACTTTAATAATTAGATGCTAATCAAGAAAGTGAAAGATATCACCAGGGACTACCACAGTACAGTATAAAATTAATACATCTAGAAAATAAAAGATCTAGTGAAGATTGATAAGGTGATGTGAAATAAGTATACACAAAATTGCACAAAAGTCACTGCTTAGTAATCCTGATGAAATATGGAGAAAGAACATAATCAGAACTGTGTAGACCAACGCTACTTACCTACCAACAATTGGAGTTTCCAGTTCATCTATCAAAAAACGCATAAAAGAAAGAAAGGAGAGCCATATACATTCTGCTTACCTTGAATCCAACTTTGCTGTCTAAGCAAGAATGCCAGTCCTCTTTCATTTCTTTTAAGGGGACTCGATCATGTGGCCTGGCAACAACAGGGTTTCAATAAGCAAAATCAGAAGATCAAGGAGGCTGCATGGATAAAATGATCTTAAGCATGCAAGCATGTACTGCTGTTTCAGGAGTACACTGAAAATTCTACCTCTTGGGCCCAGATACACATGGTTCGACATCCTTGAGATTTAATTGTAGATAAGACGAGTACACCTTTTCTGTCTGCGGCTGAACCCATGCAAAAAAGCTTCAGTAAGGACATCAGTAGCCACAGTCACTGAAAATATCTTGAATTTCTATTGAACATAATACGGGGTGCAGTAATACCTCACTATAGTCCACGAACATCTTATTCGCCCGCAGATAAGACTCTATCATAGACACCTAAATGTTGAAATAAAATCAGTGGTTAATATATATATATATATATATATATATATATCACTTCCTCTCTCCACATGAGAAAAAAATCAAATTAAGAAAGAAAATAAAACTATATTGCTTGAAACAGAATTTGCTTTTGAATAATGACTCACGGTGTCATCACTTCTGCCAGTCAGTTTCAAGTACTGCAGAGTGACATGATCCACGGGGAAGAAACCCATGGTTGCTCCATATTCAGGAGACATGTTTGCAATAGTGGCACGATCGGCCAATGATAGTTCGCTCATGCCTTCCCCTGTAAACAAAATATCCCTAAGTTGGTAAATGAGAGGGATGCATAGTATAGCAACCAAAGATGCTAAATACACATTTTCATGGCTTCATACAGATCTGATGCCAATAAAACATACAAATTCTTTCACTGATGGTTTACCATAGAACTCCACAAATTTCCCAACAACACCATGCTTCCGAAGCATTTGGGTCACTGTCAAAACTAAATCAGTAGCTGTCACGCCGTTCTTCAATTTTCCTAATAATTTGAACCCAACGACTCCAGGCAGAACCATACTCATTGGCTGCATGGAGAAAAGAAAAGAAACATAAATGTCAGAACAACACTGACTTGACAAGACAGAATGAGTGTGCAGCAATGTTGCCAACTAGAAGCCTTGTAATTCACAGTTCGTACATGCCACATGTTTCTGAAGCTGAAACTCTAAAAAATGAACAATACAAAGGAGAAGACCAGAAAAAAGCATTTATGACTCAGACCAATAATAATTCATCTAACTACACTCAAAAAACAAACATCTGCACAGAGGCAATTTGCAACAAAGTTTAACCCATGATGCCCATATGTGGATAAGGAGAGGGAAATAGTCAAAATCTGTGACGTAGCAATGTGCTGGCCGGTCATAAGCCCAGTTAAAAGAGGGTTGATGTCAGCTCAGCAGCCAGTTACAAAAGTTTTGCCGTTCAATCATGAGAATTCCTGTTTCAAATTTGGCAAACAGGATTCATAATGCCAAAGCCAAATAGCCGGGGTGAGGCTATGATGATACGGGGGGAATAGGGATATGATTGCATATGTCCGAAATCAAGGACAGTCTAAATCTTGGTGCTCTATGTTACATAGATGCTTCAAAATGAGTATCATCCCACAAGTCTACTATGTAGTAGGTCCAAGGTGTATCCTTTCCGAAGCTTCAGACAATTTATAGTTTGATAGTAATATTAGTACTTGATTATATTAACTAGTATCATCATCATACCTTAAAAAAAATAATAATAAATAAATAAATAAAGCAACATCATTATCACCACCACCACCATCATCATATCCTTGTCCCAGCTCCTTGGGGTCGTCATCATCACTATTATGTTAAAAATTCATAATTGTGAGCTTTGGACTAATGATTTAGTTCACTGGCAAACAATCTCCAATGACTTACTAGAAATCTAAAATATATTAAAAATTTTATGTACTTTATTTCTAACATTACATAAAATAAGTAAAATTGGTCATATAGCAGCACCTCTACCCATACCAAGGTAACATGTTATGTATCCCATTGTAATATGGTATCCATATAAAGGTAACATACTGTGCATTCCATTTTAATATGCTATTCATATCGGGGTTGAATATTATTAGATAGATCTTATAGAACATAAATTTTACTTTTTCCTGATGGCAGCACAGAAAATTTTATTAGAACCACTCGAAAGAGGGAGAAAGAAAATACAAGAAACACCCCGAAAGATGGCACTAAGGGAAAATGTGCCAGGAACCCAAGAATTCCCACCTTTTACAACTTCTAAACTGATCTCAAGCCCAAGGCCCAAAAAATGATCTATCCTTTCACCCAATGAAAGACCGCTTCCACAAATTCTGATAGATTATTGAAGGACCTATTTCTCCTGTCTTACCATATTGACCACAAAATGGCTGGAAAGGAGAGATGCCAAAGAACCATTCTCCTTTTGCCCCAGAAGCACACCATTCCCCCTGCCCGAAAAATGCAACAGAGCAAGCATCACTAGAAGCTGGAGCAGTCCAAATTATACCAAAAAAAAACCAGAATCCTCCTCCATACTTGACAAATGAAGGAACAATGGACGAATACCCAATTGACAGACTGCGACATTTGGACACGTGATGCATCCGTTGGTATTATATTCCTGTTGCAGAGGTGATCGATGGTTAGAATCCTTTTAACCCCAAGCCACTCGAACGTGACCACCCTAAAAGGGACCAGATAGCACCAATAGCCAACGCCTCAACGGAACTGCTCATGCTGCCACTGCAAAGATGACAGTAAAGTGGTAGTTTCCCCATTATCGGCAACTTCGGTGAAATGAAAGCGCACCCAAAACAGAGGTTCCTTAGACTATGATTCTCATTTCAAGCACTCCTCATCCTGTCTCAGGATAATCTAACAGTTGAGGAGCATCCACAATGGTATTGTGAGTTGATGGCCATTTGCCAAGCAGTATAGACGGCCAAGCAGAAAGTTGCACAGTATTAAAACACACTGTAGTCGGACGTCCAACGGAAGCTGGTAATTGTTTTTTTTTTTTTTTTTTGAATTTGTTTTTTGAAAGATGAAGCTGGTGACTGTTTGGTTGAACTGTGCAGAAGAAGCATACAAAACAGAAGGAAAGAATAGGAATATAATAAAAAAATGATGGGAAATAGTACGTATCTCAATGAGGGAGTCAACCCTCCATCTCATTATGATTAGCTCTACCCCTTGCACTGTTGCACCAGGTGCAGAAGATTCCCAACAATCACTGATGGGGATAGCCACAGGATATACACACTACTTGCAGTAAGATAACTCGTGAAACAAGGAAGATGTTGAAGAAGAACTGTAAAGTTTTATTTTCTTTATTTTTCACTCTAAGTGTGGAGGTAATAGACATGTCAGAGCAGTGTACTAACAAAAGCCTCAACTATTGTCATGGGCCTCTCAAAGACAAGAAGGCGGTAGACGAAGAATTATGCAGATAAAGTGGCCAAGGAAGAAAAATGAGAGGGCATCAAAGATAGAGATCTACCACACGCTTATGACTTGGTAATTTTTGGCTAATCCAAGGGGGAGATGGATGAAAATTGACCACATACCAATGTTTTTTTGTACATGGGGAACGTGTTAAGGAAAGGGCACCAAGGTCATAGACAACAATGGCAGGAGCCTAAACATTGTTTGCAGAGAGACACACCGGATTGTCAGAATAAGCAGTGGGACCATACAGGTGACCCATCAATGCTCGGTGACTTATTCATTAGGGGAATATCACACCAAGTCAGGCTCATATGATGTTCCAATGAGAGCATGTCACATTCTACATGGCATTCTATGGATGTATGATTGACATGTACATTACTGTGCATTCACTGATACCTAAAACCTCAGTGCATGACAACAAAGAGACCATCCTCAAACCAACAAACGATGAAAATCCTCGAGAGGAAACTGGGATGAAGACCATTGCTGTGACAATTAAGGATATTGCGGGCAATGGCAGGATGACACAAGTCCTGCAGAAAAAATGCACAACAAACAAAAAGAAATCAACTATGCACTATGGTCTGAAATATCCATATCGTATTGACATATTGTCTACATATCGACTCAATACAATATATGATACGTAGTCAAAGCAGACTTAGTGAAACAAAAGAATCTGCATATATCGACACCGTTGCGTGGCCCACTTATTGGTCCAAACCGATACACATATGTAAGGCCCAATTCATGCATTGTTTTGCATTTTTGGCCCTTCTATCCTCCTTTTGTCATTTGGACGGTGGGGTTGTTAGAAACTCATATCCAACCAAATCTACACAGATTTGCAAGATCAAACATAGGATTCGAAGTAGTATAGATGAATCAAAGCTTCGGTGCGATTTCAAGGAAAATAAAAAATAACGTTTTTTTCTTTTATTTTATTTTATTTTATTATTTTTTTTTTTTGCCAACTGTGTCATTTCAACATAATATAACCGAATTAATCACATCATGCTTGCTTTGTGTTCAATTCGAGCATATTTGGATCTTCTTTTTTTTTTTTTTTTTTTCTACTGAATATCAACCTTTCTTGTCATCACAAAGTTGTCGGCGAGATGGTGGGCGTCAAAAATTGACCTTCAAGGAAGCAGCAATTCCAATCAAGGATTCTCGTCATCATGGATTGCTCGCCAAAAAGCTGCCGATGGGAAAGAAACATAACATTACCAGACCAAAGTGGGGGTTACGACTAACGTCAGTGGTGAGAGTTCAGAGATTTCTTTGATAAACTGGGGGGGGGGGGGGGGAGAGGGAATTGCAGATAGAGGGAAAGCAATACAGATGTCTGGTCGAGGAATCATAGATAATGAAGAACATCTGTTTAAGGTGGTTAGCTTCTACAAGGGGACTAAGGAAGAGGGAGAGTGGACTACAGTTACTTGTAAGAAAAATCGAAAGGGGGATTCCTGGTAGAGCTAAGGTAGGTGGAAATTATAGGAGTATCCAATGGCTTTTGTCAATAATCTCCCTGTAGATTGGAATCATTCAATTCTCAAGGATGTTTTTGGAGATTACAGGGAGGTTAGAGAAGTCATAATACCAACAAAGAAAGGAACAATGGAAGTAAAAGATTTTTCTTTTGTTCGAATGATGAATAGGGAGGAGTTGGAGGAAGTTGTGGAAGCCATTAATGGAGTTCAAGCTGGAGGAAGAGTTTTGAGGATAAACGTTGCTAGATATGGCCCCAAGGAGATTGAAAAAGGAAACCAAACTAAAAAGCTAGTAGCAATGATTAGGAAGGATGTTGGAGTGATGGAGGAAAACAGAAAAGGTAGAAAGAGGCATGCAAACCAGTAGAAAGGAATTTTGTGTGAGTTTGTTTGGTTTTCTTTTTTTTTTTTTTTTTTTAAATTGGGTTATGTTTGGCCATTTTTAGGATGCATTACTATTCATTCAATTTTATTTATTTATTTATTTTTCTCAAATCGATTTGGGGGACTTGTTTTTTAAAGTGTATTTTGGGGATGAATAGCAGCCCAATAACTTTTTTTTTTGGAAGCATTATGAATGATTTTATTAGAAACAACTTGAAAAGAAGTCAAGACAAAAAATACGGGGCCATTTGGCATCTCTACTAATAAGAGCTTATTTGCTTATTCTAAAAAAATAAGCTCCTATTTTAAAAATAAATTGTTTGGTAAAGCTCTAATTTTACTACTTATTTTTTAGAAACTAGCAAAAAAGCTCTTAAAAAATAAGTGATGGGCAGGTCACTTTTTCTTTAAGAGCTTACTTGACTTGAGTGAGTAGACATTTTTTACTAATTTTTGGATAAGTTTGTCCTTAAACTTTTAAAGTAATTCCCATCTTGCCCTCTTCTCTTCTCTTTACAATCTCTCTAAGGTGGGCCCACATGATGAACAACCCATATTGAAGGTGGGGCTCCACATGATAAATGGTGCACATCAAGGTGGGCCCACATGCATGGTCACATCAAAGGTGGCCCCCACATGATGGATGATCCACATCAAGTGGGTCTCATCAAATGGACGGTTCACATCAAAAGTGAAACCCACATGATGGATAGTTGATGGGGACATCACGCGCACATGCGCACGCACGCCGCCCCCTATGCACATACGCCAGAAGAAGGAGGACCCCACCGTCGATCTGGATCGATGACGACGTCCAGGGAGGGCCTCCTAGTTAGTAGACGGAGTTTTGATTCAAAAGAGTGGGCTCGACAATAAAAAAAAAAAAAAGAAGCCCACCATGGGATCTCATGATCGTAACCCCACTAGTCGGATTGATTTCATATTTTAGGTTTTACTTATTGTTATTATTTAGAACGTTATGAACGCTTTAGATTTCTTTGTTTGGTTTTTATTTTAGTTTACTTCATCGCCAAGTAATAGGTTGCGCACATGGCGCGAGTTTTGGGGTATAGGCCTTTCCTATAAATAGGCACCCCTTGTAGTTCTTTTGATTCATTGAAGATTAATAAAAATTCTACGTTTTCCTACTCTCTGAGTTGTGAAGCCTAATTGGGTGCGAAGCCCTCCCTTCTTCGAAGGGTTAACTACCGTAGTGCGAAGCCACATCTATCCCGATTCGCCCCCATCTTCTTCCATCCATATTTCTCCTCCTACAAGCATTCCATCTGCAAATCCATCAATAGTTGCAGCCGTTTTTCTCTCTACAGCAGATTTCCATAATCTTGCCCTGCAGAAGGGCTGAAACTTCGGCGGAGCACCACGCGCAAACCGTGCATCGGATCGAGCTGAGATTTGGGGGTTTTGGAGTCCATTCCTGGCTGATCAGGGCCAAGGTGGCCTTTTTCTGAATAGTGGGTCCCACACACGTGGGACCATGATCACACGCACGTGCGTCTGGGTCATTGTTGCTGTCCACGCACGGGAACTATCTTCCGGTTCAAGTTTTCTTCTTATTTTACCCTCATACCAGTTTTTCATAAACTCTAACCCTAGATTGCATTATCCTTAATTTGTTTTCTCATTTTCTCACCCTAGGATTCCTTGAATTGAAATTGGTGAATCCCTTGGATTAGGGACTAATTGTTGTGCATGTGTGGATGATTACTGCTTATCTTTGAGCATCGTTTGGTTTATAATTTTAGCAGATCCAGCCCTAACCTGTGTAGGCCTAGACCCGTGCAAATTCCCCTTTACTTGAATATTTGAGCTTTTGTGTAGGATGTGGAATTAATATGGATTGTTTTGAATTAGTATGATCTAAAGCCAAAGATCTTGCACATCATATTTAATTTTCCATGTCCTGCATCAATGGTGGACAATGAAGGTGAGACCACATGATGGAAGGTTGACATCAAAAGTGGGCCACATGATGAACGACCCATATTGAAGGTTGGGCCCCACATGATGGATGGTCCACAGCAAAGTTGGGACCCACATGATGGAGGGTGAACATCAAAGGTGGGTCCCACATGATAGATGGCCCACATTAAAATGTGGCCCCGCATGGACTATCCCCATCAAGTGGGCCCCACATGATGGACGGTCCATAGAAAAGGTGGGACCCACATGATGAATGACGGACATCAAAGGTGGGACTACATGATGAACGATCCATATTGAAGGTGCCCCCCACATAATGAATGGTCCACATTAAGGTGGCCCCACATAATGCATGGTTCACATCAAAGGTAGGCTCCACATGATGGATGACATGTATCAAAGTGTCCTAGCATGATGGACCATCCACATTAAGTGGGCCCCACTTGATGGATGGTCCACATCAAAGGTGGGACCCACATGATGGATGATGGACATCAAAGGTGGGACCACGTGATGGGCGCTCGACATCAAAGGTGGGCCCACATGATGGACGACCCGTAATGAAGGTCGGGCCCCCACATAATGAATGATCCACATAATGGACAGAATGAGAATTACATGATGGATGGCCCACATCAAAGTGTGGCCCTTCATGATGGAGAATCCACATTAAGTGGGCCCCACATAATAGACCATCCACATCCAAGGTCTCGCATGATGGATGACCCATATCCAAAGTGGCCTGACATGATGGATGATCCACATAGAAGGTGAACCCAAGCGATAGATGGTGGACATCAAAAGTGGGCCCCACATGATGGACAACCAAATTCAAAGGTGGGGCCCACATGGACACATCTAATGTGGATTCCACATGATGGTAGTGGACATTGAGGGGCCCCACATAAAGGACAACTAACATTGATGGTGTGCCCCACATGATGGATGACCTACATCAAGGTGGGCCCCACATCAAGTACGGTCCACGTCAAAGGTCAATCCCTTAGGATAAATGGTCCACATCCAGGACATGCCTTGCATAATGGACCGCCCACTTTGAAGGTTTGGCTCACACGATGGACGATCCACATCAAAGGTGGGCTCCATATGATGGACAATCCACATCCAATGTCTGAAATAATGGATGGCCTAAATGTCTTAAAACATGAAGATTGTAACCATCCATTCTTTTGCCATTTGGGGCACAATCAATCTATGATGAGATCTGCCAAAACAACTGTCTCGATTGTTCTTATAATGGAGTTGTTGTAATATCTAAAAATGACATTAACTACTCCTAAACAAGGCTCCTATTTGAACATTGTACCAAACATGCTTATTTCAAATAAAGGCTTTTTGGTTTTTGAAAATGTGATTTTACCAATGAGCTTATTTAAAACAAGACCCAAAACAACAGGAGCTTATCAGAGTAGCTCTTATTTGAAAAGCTCTTATTAGATTAGAATAGACATGCCGAACAAGCCCAACATCTAAAGAGTGGGATTCTATTTCCAGAAAAGAACAGAGTACATTCAAATCAACATGAAGATGCCCGATAGCCCACTCAACTGTCCCTTTTTACCCTCCACACAATTTCATCCAAAGATTTAAGCTTGTTGTCGAAACAATGGGCATTGCGTTCGGCCCATAAGTTCCAAAGGCCAGCCAAAAGGAGTAATCGCCATATGACTAACCTATCTTTCACCAAGTGAATGCCATGCTAGGCCCAAAGCAATTGCAGAACCGATTGTGGCATTGTCCAATTCACTTTGAATAGACTGAATATGATACAGGACAATTAACCACTTGCTCTAAAAGCTCGAACTGTTAGGGTATGACGAATTAATCCCCTTATCTCTAGCCCAGGCCCCACATCTCATGGGTTAGGACCTCGGCCAAACCCCCTTAGTAGGCCCCAAATCACATGGGCTGTCCACCCTGAGTGTCCCCGCATCCCACGAGCTACCCGACTCGAGCTCGGTGTGAAATGCACATTAATCACCCCTGGTAAGGAGTCTAGAACACGAGACCTCCCCCCGTGGGCCCCAAATCACATGGGTCACCCACCCCGAGTGTGCCCCTGCATCCCACAGGCAACCCCACTTGAGCCCAGTGTGAAAATGCCCCTGTATTAATCACCCCCAGTGAGGACTCTCGAACATGAGACCTCCCGCTCTGATACCAATTTGATGCAGGACAATTAACCACTTGCTCTAAAAGCTCGAACTGTTAGAGTATGGCGAATTAATCCTTTTATCTCATAGCCCAGGCCCCACATCTCATGGGTTAGGACCTCGTCTGAACCCCCTTCGTGGGCCCCAAATCACATGGGCCGCCCACCCCGAGTGTGTCCCCGCATCCCACGGGTGATGGGGACATCACGCGCACACGCGCACGCACCACGCCCCCTACACAAGGAGAGGGAGGGCCCCACCGTCGATCTGGCTCGATGACGATGTCCAGAGAGGGCCTCCTAGTTAGAAGACAGTTTTGGTTCATTAGAGTGGGCTCGATAATCAAGTAAAGCCCATCATGGGATCTCATGATCGGGGCCCACTAATCGGATTGATTTCATATTTCAAGTTTTAATTATTTATGTTATTTAGAATATCATAAACGCTTTAGATTTCTTTAATTAGTTTTTATTTTGGTTACTTCATCGTCAAGTAATAAGTTGCGCATATGGCACGAGTTTTGAGGTAAAGGGTTTTCTTATAAATAGGCACCCCTTGTATTTTATTTTTTTAATTCAATGAAAATTAATAAAAATTGCTACGTTTTCCTGCTCATTTCCGAATTATGAAAACCTAATTGGGTGCGAAGCCCTCCCACCTTCCATCCATTTTTCTCCTCCTACAAGCATTCCATCTGCAAATTCATAAATATTTGCAGGCGTTTCTCCATCTACAGCAGATTTCCAGAATCTGACCCCGTAGGAGGGCTGAAACTTCGGCGGAGCACCACGCACAAACCGTGCATTAGATCAAGATGAGATTTGGGGGTTTTAGAGTCCATCCCTAGCCGACCAAGGCCAAGGTGGCCTTTTACTGAATAGTAGGCCCCACACACGTGCGTCTGGGCCATTGCTGCTGTCCACACGTGCGGTACTTCTCTGGTTCGTCTTTCTCCTCTCTTTCACTCCGCTTTCATCCAAAATCCCTAAACCTAACCCTAAATTATTCAAATCCCCAATTTTATGCCCTTTCTTCAACCTTAGGGTTCCTTGATTTGAAATTGGTGAATTCCTTAGATTAGGGATTGATTGTCATGCATGTGTGGATGATTTCTATTTCCCTTTGAATATTGTTTGGTTCATAATTTTTTATTAATCTAGCCCTAACATGTGTAGGCCTGGACCCACATAGATTCCCCTTAGTTGAATGTTTGGACTTTTGTGTGGGATATGGAATTTGTGTAATTGTTTCTCAACTAACGTGATCTTAAGCCTGAAATCTTGCACATCATATTTGAATTTCATGTCCTGCATCAACGGGCTACCCCACTCGAGCCCGGTGTGAAATGCACATTAATCACCCCTAGTAAGGAGTCTCGAACACGAGACCTCCCTCGTGGGCCCCAAATCGCATGGGTCACCCACCCCAAGTGTGCCCTTGCATCCCACAGGCGACCCCACTCGAGCCTAGTGTGAAAATGCCCCTACATTAGAATATGTGATTCCAAAGTTATTTAGCAAAAGGGCAATGGATTAGGGGATGGTTTCTTGATTCCTGAAGGTTATCTATCGTTAGAACCTGCTTCCTACCCACCGGCCACATAAAGGAAGAGACCTTGGGGGGTGCCCCATAGAACCATAATGCAAAAGGGATCGCGCTTTCAGGGGAATTTCATGAAGGTCAGATCATGTTGTAAAATGATTTTACAAAGAATGAACCAGAAGAGGATGCTAGCCACGAATCTTCATTGTCATTTGCCAAGCAACTCCACGTTCATAGATTCGAGATCTCTCAGTCCTGCACCGCCTTTGATCAGAGGTAAGCATACCCCGTTCCATTTTAAGGGATGAAATTTATGTTTTTTCCTCTGCGCCTTGCCATAAGAAATCCCTCCACAACTTTTTAAGTTTCTTTATCACCAATTTCGAACACTTATAAAGGAACATGAAATATAGTGGGAGAGATTAGATAGGGTCGATTATGAGGGTGATGTGTTCGGATAAGGACAAATACCTCCCTCTCCATCTTGATAATTTCAATTCAAATCTCTCAATCACTTCACTCCACAAGTGTTTTGGGGGTTTCCCTTAAAAAAAAAAAAAAGTGGGAGACCCAAATAAGCGAAAGGAAAGGATGCCAAAACCACATCCAAATATTCTTGCAAAACTCAATTGTTCATCCTTGGAAAGCCCTATCCCAAGCATCTCACTCTTATCTTTGTTGATTTTTAGCCTGGAAACCTCTTCGAAGCATACCAAAATTTTTCGCAAGTTGTCTATCTTGTCCGTATCCGTATCACAAAATAGAAGAATGTCATCTACAAATTGCAAGTGGGAGATAATGGGCCTGGAATTTGAGTTATGAAAACCTTAAATTAAACCATGTTGCTGTCCTTTCGATCACATGTTGCTTAAAGGCCTCCACAACGACTATGAATAGGAAGGGGGATAGTGGGTCGCCTTGCCTAAGACCCCTCAAAGCCTTAAAGAACCCTTTTGGGGAGCTGCTAACCAACATAAAAAAGGAAGCGGATGATACACATTCCATCATCCAGTTTATCCATTCATCACTGCATCCAATCCTGCTCAACATATATTTCATGAAGTTCCAATTAACGCGGTCGTACGCCTTTTTAATGTCGAGTTTGCATACCACCCCATTTTTCCTTTCCTTGTGCCTTGAGTCAATGCATTCATGGGCTAGAAGCACACTATCTAGAATTAGCCTGTCCACGACAAAGGGATAAAACCTTCCTGAATTTGGTAGCCAATACTTTGGCCAATATTTTGTAAGGACTCCCAATGAGGCCGATAGGTCTATAATCGAATACAAATTCCGCGCCTTCTTTTAGGGAATAAGAACAAAAAAAGTGGCCCACATCCCTCCAGGAAGACAACCCTTGGTATGGAATTCTTGAATGAACTCAACACTTCCATCTTAACCGTGTCCCAAAAGGCTTGAAAGAAGTGAATGAGGAACCCAGCGGGTACCGATGCCTTGTCACTCCCCAATGAGCCAATGGCTTCCTTTATTTCCTCTTCTAAGATGGGCCTCTCAAGGGACTTCTCGTCCAAATCTAAAATCTTGCGAAATTGTAAGTTGTCTAATGTAGGGTGCAACCAATCTTCATTAGATAGAAATTTAGTGTAAAAATCTACAATAGCTTTGCATATTGCTTCCTTATCTTCTATTCTTTCTCCATCAACTGAAATGTTGCTGATATGATTGTTCCTAGCCCAGACACTAGCTTTTCCGCAGAAGAAAGAAGTGTTATTGTCACCTTCCTTGAGCCACACGACCCGCGATCTTTGCCTCCATATAATTTCTTCTTGCTTTAAAAGCTTAGAGTATTTAACGAAGAGAGAGTCGTCTATTTTAGTCTTCAACAGATAATGAGCCAGCCTCTTCTTTCATCTATAAATCGTAAATCTCACTGATGATACTATCAATCTTCTTTGATCTTTCGTTATATACCTTCTCCTTCCAAAGTAATAATTTTGCTATAAGTAATTTGAGTTTCTAGAATAATGTATTTGTTGTTGACCCTGAGACTGAAAATGAATTGTGAAATTATCGACTTCCAGCCAAGCAAGCTCAGAGCAGAAAGGCTCGGGTCCCCCAATTGTCTTCCTTCACTTCAAGAAGGATCGGTTGATGGTTGGATGTGGTTCTTGGAAGGGCTTGTAATAATGTCATTGGAAACTTGTTTGCCCACTTAGGCAAGATCATAAATCTATCCAACCTTGCCAGCACTGGACTCTCTCTTCCATTTGACCAAGTGAACTTAGCTCCCTTCATTGGAATATCAATCATATCGTTTCATCACCCATTCCTCAAAACCTTTCATGCTTTTGGTGACTCGGCCAGCAGGAGACTTCTCGTGTAGAAATCTAATTACGATGAAGTCTCCCCCTACGCACAAGGGAAGATTAAACATTGATCTGACTTGATTCGGTTCCTCCCAAAAGAGATTTCTATCGGTCGGAATACACAGGCCATAGACAACGGAGAAGAGCCATTTGAATTGAGATGCTTTGTCCCTGAAAATTACAGAGACTGAAAAAGATCCCTATATGGTGTCCATCTGCCACCCAAATGCCTTTGTTCCATGCTACCAGAATTCCACCTATTGTACCTTGAGCGTTAAGAACAGCCCATCCTGCATTCTTTATGCCCCATAGAGATCGAAGAATGCTATCATCAAACTCATCCGACTTAAGTCTCTTGAAGAGTTTCTATTTTGAACTTTTTGCAAACCTCTTTGATTTTATTACGCTTGTCGTAATTCCCTAGGCCCCTGATATTCCAGGAAAGAATCTTCATTGATGTAGTAGTTTTGATCCCCTACACTTATGGGCCTCATCGATGATGCTGATGATGTCATAGTTTACCAAGCTTCCGAGGCTCAACAGTCCCCTCCATCCTTATGGGAATTTTGGCATGGGTTTCTATTTGGACTGTATCCTCATCTTTCTTTTGCTTCGTTCTTCGACGAATTTCATAAAGGCTTGGACATCATCATCTTCTAAGCCAAACGTCAAACCAATGGATCTGCCTACTCATCTGAGCATATCTTTATACCATTCCCTCTCCGAGATTAACAGAACATTGGGGCCTTGGGAAGAAGAAGACTCGTCAAGAAGGAATGGGGAAGGGGAGAGCAAACTCGTGTAGGGATCTCCCTTGCTACTTGAAGAGGGGTAACGTCCAATGCGTCATCAAAAAATTTCGAATTAGAATCCTCCATTGGCGATTCACCCTTTTCGAGATACCTGTCGCAAATCTCTAATGCTATTCTATTGCTCTATTGCTGGTTGAGGGGACTCTCCATCTCCAATTTAGGCTAAATTGTTGAAGACGCCAGCTTCCACGGAAGAGCCAGGAGAACAGGGCGACCTGTTAATGAAGGCGTGAGACAAAGAACCTCAACCATCCTCGACTCAAATTAGATGAAAAATGTCCACTACAGAAACTGATCGAATTTTGATGTAAAAGAGAAGACATGAACACTTCGTCGACTTCAAGTGAAAGGATGCGTGCCTCCTCCCGGCACACGAAGGAAAGAATTAAATCACATGTTCCGGTGTGGGGAAGCACGTGGGAAGGACCTAAAGCGTGTGAAGCTTGGGACGGAGCCATGTCTTCCTCTAGTTGTAACCTATCTGGAGCTCGATCGATGAGGGAACAGTTGATGATGTCTCTTGAACCCTCCACAAGACACCTATGCGGATGGAGAGCTAGGTCGGATCCGAGGCATGATCGAAACCTCATAACAAAAAAAAAAAACTCTCCGCATGACATCGAGCCTGTGTCAGAGCCTGAGCCTCCACCCGAACCTCCTTGAAAGGTGCCCACCAAGTCTTCTTAAAGCAAGAGAGTCGATCCAAACGAACCATGTCTTCAACCAAGCCTCCTCCCTCCAACATCTTCTACCACATTGCCTCTCTCCAACCTTCTTCTCAATGTTGAGCTTTGCAGGAGCACCGAAATTGTGCTCCTTCCTCTCCTTCGTCCAAGGTAGGATTTTTGGGGCTGAAACATCAAACTCTCTTCTTCCATACTTCTCCCCACCTACAGGGAGGGGACCCCTCAATTGAGTTCTCATCACCCCCACTATTACTCTGTCTTCTCCGATCCAGAGATCTATTGATGTTGGTTCATTACATGCAATGCTTTAAATATCGACAATATCGGCCGATATATCCCACGATATATCTTGTATCCCACTTGTGTGATACGAAACGCACAGGTAGTGCCGATATATCCCACATGTTCGATTGGAGAGCATTTTCAATTTTTT
This sequence comes from Magnolia changhungtana, assembly GCA_030180095.1. NCBI lineage: Eukaryota > Viridiplantae > Streptophyta > Magnoliopsida > Magnoliales > Magnoliaceae > Magnolia > Magnolia changhungtana. Next base: position 2,854,990 of record JASAUF010000344.1, on the reverse strand, counting down.
ATCCCTTTTTTTTTTTGTTGAAATTATGTTAAATCAGTGTCAAATGTTATAAATCCATTGGTTCTTCATGTTTTGCATGAAAAATCATGAAGTTGGAGCTTTGATTTCAATATCGATTGGTTCTTCATGTTTTCCATGTTTTTTTCTGAAATTTTCTTTAAAGCAGCTGTCAATTGAGACTAATTTTGAAGTATTTAGGAGAATTTGATGAAATGATCATCGCAAACACTCTAAATTCAAAATTTGAGTGTAGGTGGTCTGATTTGGGAATATTTCAAAAATTCCCCAAATTGTGCATTATTGCACTCCAAACATGAAATCAAGCATGTATGAGGGCTAATCTACTGATTTGTTAAGTCCTTGTCAATTTTCGGAAAATAAAAATCATTTTTAATTAAAAATTCTTAAAATATTTTTTGTCAAAATTTCCCTTCAACCAACTGTCAATTGAGACCAATTTCGAAGTATTTAGGAGTGTTTGATGAAATGATAATGATATACACTCTAAATGCTATGCATTCACTTTGAATATAGTTACATTAATTCAATTAGACAGCGCATAACTTAGGACCTTATACAAAGGAAACCTATTATGTGCACTTCTTTTTTGAGATGTTATGATTTAAAAGTGTGTATTAAGGTCTTAAAAATAAAAATAAAACAATCCCTGAAGTTTCATTAAAAAAAATAAAAATTCAAACATTTTCCCATTGTTTCCCCATGTTTCCCAAAAAAGTGTGATAAATTACCCGAAACAAACGATATACCCCATTCAATAACCGATATGTATTTGTATCCCAAGGATGAGAAGCGTAACACGATACCGATATTTCGAACATTGATTACAAGTGCTCCATCTTCTAATGTATAACCTTGCCGAATTGATTTCATCGCCATTGATTGTGGCCCAATTGATTTCCAGTATCTCACAAGGGCAAGATCAGAGGGCCCTAAACACCTCTTCTACCCAAAGTTCTAGCGGAATGCCCCACAACAAGTACCATACATCACTATCTCCAAATATGGATTTCTCTTCCTGTTTGTGTACCTCCAGAACAGGGCCATGCATTGCTATCACTTGGTTGACAATGGCATCTATAGAAATCAAAACCCAGAGTTCAGAGTCTCTAAGTGGTTTAAAATGCACTCGTCGGTCTTGAGCTTGCAACAAGTTTCAAACCACGTTTGGATTTTGTTGATCGATGCTTCTTTCCTTGTGATGATCAAGAGAGAATGGGAGAACTGTGACTTGATCCTCTTTAAGAGTTACAGGCTTCCGGCTTGACTTTGACCACCGGATGTTCCCCTTCGTGTTCTTTCCATGCCCAAATCATAGAGGCACTACTGGTTTCAAAGGGTTTTCTGGATACTTCTGACGTTTCTTGGATCTCCTTTTTTCCTACTACCGCCTCCAAATAGGATTTATGAATCCATGCCTATTTTTGTTTGCCTCTCGATTGGCCCCCTTTCCCTATTCTTGCCTTCTTTCATCGACATGTTTTCCCCCTTATGTTGTGTATGCGTTGCTCCCAACCCCCCTTCTGTCCCATAAGATATAGCCACTTCACCGATCTTCTCCTTCCTGAGGGGACTGTACCCACCGCCCTACCCGGACCGAAGCGGGCTCTTTGTGCGGTTATCGGCCTCCCATCGAAGACTTGCCCATGAATCTCCCTAACTACTCTTTTTAGATCTTCTTCTAATTGCATTCCTATTTATATGATTTTTTGAATTTTTTAAATTTCTTTGTGAATCTAGTTGTTTTAAGTAATTTGAACACATTCATGTATGAGATCAATGCAATTACTCTTGCATTTTTTTTTTTTTTGTTTATCACTTTCTTAACGCATTGTGGTTTTTAAAAAAAATGGTTATATGCTATTCTATTAACTTTTTAGTTTAAAAATAATATCATTTTCTTTTTTACTGTTTTTGTGTTGATTTTTTTTTTTTTCATTGTACAATGTTAATATGCTGCTCTTTAGCTTAGGGCAAGGCCGTCTACTCAAATTCAAAATGCTAAACATTCTCTTGAAAAATTTTGATCTATTATTTGACATGATCCCTCTCCCTCCGATTTGGTTTGTGAGAGGACTGATAAAGCCTATGTTGCCCATCTCCAAGCTCTTGATATTTCTGTTCTTAAGCAAAAAGCCCGCTCTTCTAATCTTAATCATAGCGATAAAAAAAATCAAGTTCTTTTACACTATGATTAAGGCTAAGCAATCATCTTCTAGAATTTAAGAAATTTCTGATTCGAATGATTATCTTTGTTTTAAACAACTTGAAATTAAAGATGCTCTTGTTGATCATTTTTTGTAAAATTCTTGCTCCTAGTCCTTCCTCTTTGGAGGTTGACCTTAGCTCTATGGCTAATCTTTGAAAAATATCTAATGAACAAAGTGTCATCTATTACAGGCCAGTTTCCAAGATGAAATTGAAGGAGCTATTACGCTGGCTATCTTAAATAAGGCTCCTGGGCCTGTCAGTTTTAAGGCTTATTTTTTATAACGTGTACTAGCCAATCATAGGAGCTAATGTCTGCAAAGCTATATCTAGTTTCTTTTTGTCTACTTCTCTTCTAAATCAAGTTAAGAATACCTTCATTGCTCTCATCCCTAAAACTAATAAAATTGAAAGCATTGATAATCTTTAGACCCAAATCCTTAACTAAGGAGCTTTATAAGATTATTGCTAGAATCCTTGTGGGCAGATGAAATCCATTACACCTCAAATCATAAGTCAATCTCAATCTGCCTTTATCCCGAGAAGGATAACTCAAATAATATCCTTCTTAACCATGACTTAGTCCATACAATCCACCTAGATTTTGGGTCCGCAAGGATGTGCATTAAGGTTAATTTATTTGAAGCCTTTGATAGTGTTAGTTGGGATTTTCTCAAGTCTCTCAGCGATCTTAATTTTCCTAATCAATGAATTAAATGTATTGAAGCTTGCATTGTTTATCCTTCCTTCCCTACTATTGTTAATGAGGAGCTTGTGGTTTTCTAAGAGTAATAGAGACCTGCGTCAAGGGGACCCTTCATCCCATTTTTTCTCTATTGTTATGGAAATGTTTTCAGCTTTATTTATCAAATGCCATAACAATGGTTTTATTAGATCCCATTTTTCTAAATATGAGGTGACTGTATCTCATCTCCTTTTGGCATATGATTTAATGATTTTTTTCTAATGCTAGTGCCTTTTTTTATATTGGAACTAATGCTGACCCTATCACTGCCATGAATCTTAAAGGGTTGCTTTATAATTTGAGTCTCTACTCGGGTTTGCATATTAGCTTAGATAAGAGTGAAATCAATGTTTCTGGTTCCTACAACTGCAAGGATGTTCTCTCTTCTATTCTCTCTATAAGAATGGGTGAACTTCCAATCAAATATTTAGGTCTCCCCCTTCTTCTGGTAGGCTTCATTTGAGAGAATGCCACCCTATTATTGAGAAATTGAATAAGAGATTGGGAGGTTGGAAGATGGCTCTCCTTTCTTTTTCTGGGCATCTTAAGCTTATCAAGTCCATCATATCTAGCTTGCATCTTTTTTTGGAGTAATGCTTTTTTACTACCCAAATGTTGCCTGGTTCTTATTGAAAAGCACACGAGGCAATTCCTGAGGGGAGGCTCTAAAGTCCACTCTGTGGGATGGAAGGATGTGTTAGTCCAAAGAAGATGGTGGTCTTGGAATTATTTCTCTCGAGTTCTCTAGTCAGGCTTGTCTTTTAAAGCAATTCGAGAAGATCCTTACTAGAGACCAAAGCCTGTGGAAATCCTAATTCCTAGGTCTAAGCAAAATATATTCGAGAAGATCCATCTGGGCCTTGAAAATCCCTTTAAATGCTTCTTGGGCTCAGAGAAGTATTCTCTCAGTCCACCCTCTTGCCTTCGCAAATACTAAGTTTCTTATTGGGTATGGTGATTCTACCAACTTTTGGTATGATCCCTGTTTAGAAAATGGCAACCTTGCTACCCAGTTTGGTAGGAGGGTGGTCTACTGTCTTGACATTGGGACAACACCGAAGTTAGTGCTTTCATTCAAAATGGAATTTGGAATATGCCTCATTCCTCTTCGAGTGATCTTGCTCAGATCATAAATGAATTAAAGAAATCAATATTTATCAATACGATGATGAGATAATATGGAAACCTGATATTGTTGGCGGTATGACCTACTTTGGTTTAGAGGTCACATCCCGAAACATTCATTTTCTGCTTGGTTTTCCTCTCGTGGGAGGTTAATGACTAAAGATAGTTTTCCCACTTTGGTATTATCTCTTCTAGTCTTAATTGCTCTTTTTTGTTCTACAGTTATTGAATCATAAGAGCATTTGTTCTTTAAATGTGATTATATTTGTTGGATTTGGAAATGTTTGCATATTAAGCTTAATATAGGCAATCCAACTCATATTAATAGTTTTTATGTTGTTACCTTTCTTATTAATTTTATGCCATCTAGCTCGAGTTGTGCTATTATAGCTAAGCTTTATTTTCTTGCACCTGTGTGGCACGTTCGAAGAGAAATAAACTCCTGTATTTATCCCAGAAAGAAGTTGGTAAGGAAATTCTACTTAAGCTCATTGTTGAGGATATTAAGAGGTATTTTATTTTTGAGGGCTAGTAGTGATTTGCCCACTACTATTGCTTCTCATTGGGATCTTCCCCCTACTATCTCTCATATTACCAAAACAAGTGATATTGCACTTTCCTCTTCTTATCATTCTAGGAGTTGGTACCTTTGTGGTGCTCTATCTAATTCTAGGATTGGCATTCTTTATTTTTCCCCTCCCTTAAAGCATGCTAGGGTAATGTTTCAGAGGCTAGAGGGGAGGACATAACTAGTTCTATTCTGTCTTTTATTTCTCTTGGCTGGATGAGACTTTCTAAGGCTAATATTTCAAGTGTTCAAGTTGAACTTGAAGTGCCCGGTTCTGATATTATGAAGATCATCTTAACTCCTTTGGACTCCCTTTGGAAGTTGCATTTAAAAGCTAGAGTTGCCAACAATTTGTTGTCCAGAGCTTAAGCCTCTCTCCCTCACCTCTCCATCATGCAAGAAGATTGTTGCTAATCTTGTGAGTATCCTTATGTTGGGCCCCGTACGCAGTTTGTGTTGTTAGCTACTACTCATGCCTCTATATAGGTTTCCTCCCTGCCCCAGGGTGGTGTTTTTCTTTCTTTTCTTTTTTCCCTTAACCAAGAAGTGGGTGTCTTTCCTTGGCCCCAGGTATGGGCGTTTTTATTTTCTTTTTTTTTTTCTTCTCCTTTCCTTTTTCTTGTGTTGAGGGCTTCGGCTTCCTCGTTCTTTGTATTCTTGGGCTTTTGCCCTTAGTTACTCCAGGTTGTATTTTTTTTCTCGCTTTTCAGCATGTGTCTTAATAAAAATTTCAGTTCTCTAAAAATAAGTAAACAAAAAATAATAATAAATAAATAAAAATTCAGATTCTTAAGATCCCTAGGATCCCCATGCAGATACAATCAAATCCCTACGAAATTGTAAATTGATGGCTAAGATTATACCTAAAATTCTTGTCCACAGGAAATCCGAAGACAACCTTCCAACATGAGAAAACTCTCCTTGATCTATCTTAGAAAAGAGGTGAGTAGAGAAACGCATCATTTGCTGAGTAGGGTTGGGCATGAGTACCTAAAGCCACCTAATGATGGGCCCACAGCCCTATACGAGTGGACGTGTGATGAAAGAAGAGAGAGAGAGAGAGAGAGAGAGAGAGAGAGAGAGAGGATTGACCCTCTTCACTTCTTTTTCTCTCTTTAGACATCCCAAGGGGTGGGGACGTCCAATGCTCTCTCTCTCTACTGGGATAGGATCTATTTATGAGGAGATGAGGCTTCAAATGAACACCAGTTATGGTGCATCTCACCCCTACATACTTTAGAATGACCTACACCACCAAACGTTTATACGTATGCCTTATACATGCACCAAAACTAATCAAATCCTTCCACTCAACATGACCACCATCCTTAACCAATTCCCATGCCGGTCTAAGAAATGAATCACCATTTCTTGACCATTGAATCTCTCCCATCAAATGCGATTAACACAATTTAATAGTAAAAAACAAAAGATAGGAACAGATAAAATCAATTGATCAAACATATAAAACATTTAAAAATAGTTGCATCTAAGTAAAATAAAATTAAAAAAAAAAAAAAAAAAAAGTGGCAGTTTTGAGTTAGCAGTTCTTCCTTAATGTTATGAGTTATTAAGTTACTTATGAAGAAGGTATACCAAATCGATTACGTATCGGCCGTAATAGCCGATATGTGGCGGTAATGGTCGAGTCCGTTACGCGATACGGAGGTCGAAACGGTGACCCCCCAAGTTTTTTGCTCGGATCGGCCGTTATGGGGGCCATAACGCCCCATTTACTGCCCCATAATGGACAGGGCGTAACGGTCATAAGCCGTTAGTTTTTTTTTTCGTCTTTTTAAGTTGCAATTTTCTCATTTTTTTTTTGGCATTATTCTCTTCCAAATTCTTTCCTGAACTATTATACTGCAAATTTCGACCACTCTTTAACTTGAATTTCAGGATCAAAACAAGTTATTTTAATGTTTTATTGAATCGAAGCTCTGTGGGCCATTTTCTAAAAAATCTTTTTTTATTGAATCTCTGTTGTTATGGTTGAATATGATGCATTATTCAAATTAGAACGTATGAATGTATATTTTACAGATAATGCAACTGATTTTCTCTTCCTTTTTATTTGGACTATTTTCAGTCAATTTTTAAAAATTAGCAAACACTTACACATGGGAGATATTTTGATATTAAATCTATTCTAATATATCAATCATTAGTATTAGATAGTTAGAAAATTAAATCTATAAGTTTTGCAATCAATTTCAGGTTGTCAGGTTCATAAATTCATCAAACCACCCATTACAACTTTCTCACCAAAGAGTGGACCGTTACACCACCATAAACACGTTCAAAATTATAAATGAACGCATATTTGAAATATTTAAAATTTTCTACATTTAATAGATTTTTTTTTTTTGGATTTTCTTAAAGAAAAAAAAAAAGAAAAAAAGAATTCCTGACTATTACAAAGGGCATATTGGCCGTTACGGCCCATAACCATATTGGTAATGGTGGGCACTGTACCCATATCGGTAACGGTGGGCACCATTACAACAACGGTACGGTACACCTTGCTTATGAATCTTTATGTGGCATTTTATAATGTTATCTTCTCTAATGATTGTTGGTTACATTTTAAACCCTTTATTTTGATATGCACCTAAATATCAGGAAAATGATGAAATTTGTACCCAACTGAAAAATGTTATTAAGAGGTTGGGACCAAACATCAATCAACAAGTCAATGCCATCAACGAGGTTAACCAATGTTTATAATTAGAATTTCAAATACATTTTTTTAACTCATTATTTTATCCTTCACAGGTGGAGACGTGCACTTAGGATGCATAGCTTTAGAGATCCACTTGCATGGGTTTAGAACTTTTTTTTCTGAGGTAAAGAACTTTTTGTTAAAGGCACAGAGATATGCAAAAAACAAACAACCCTGCTTTCACATACCTAACATATGGTCAAAGGCCTTAATAGAACTTACCCAAGAAGATAATCTTTGTTATCACAAAGACATCTTGATCTAACTCACTCTTATCTTGGAAAGAGCAATGTTTCACTGACTCTACATTCTTCATAAACAATAGGTATCCACTGGGATGCCAGTGATCTTTTTTGCAAGTTGTCAATTATGAACACCCTATTCTTACCCACTAACCGAGCAAAAGCTACCACATATGACCAAACAAAGGACATATGAGCGCACATCCCACCTGAAGGATTTGAAACCAATAAGCTATAGGAGCAAACAGAAAACCAGTCAGACGCTTGACACGCAGGAGCCTCATTAAGAGCCTTATGAATTCCACCGCCTCATCATCCGAAAGATTCTTCCTACAAGGGGGAGCTTAAACCACAATGCCACTAGAAAAGCACTACACCACAAAAATGTTCCGGTTCAGGGCAAGGTTGGCAATCAACCAGAACTCCTAGAGAGTATGCTCACTATTCCATAAATCATGCCAAAACATAATCCTCTTTCCATCATTGCACAAGAACCCAACCCCCCTCTTTAAAATTGCCTACCACTCTGGCAACCACCTTCCACATCCTAGGAGCCCTATAAGAAGATGATTCCTTCACCAACCAACCCTCTACATGAACACTATATTTACTTGCAATCACCTCCCTCTACATCCTCCCTTCTTATCCTCGCTCCCCCTTCCCGGTGTGGCTTGCACACCTTGCCCGCCTAAGAAGATGAAATTATTTCTTCACTTCGGTACCTTGCCATAGAAAATCACGCCTCGGCCTTTCCGACCATACCAACAACACCAATGAGCATTTGAAAAGGGCCATGTAATATATCAGAAGAAGTGACAATGCAGCTTTAATCAGCATGAACCTCAACTTATGTTTTTGGAAACTTATAAACTAATATAAGTTATTTTTTATCTAGGCATCTAGCTAATGGACCAATTATGGAGAAAGTGCACCTAATCTCAAGAGGTTGCCACAAAAATTCTAAGCTAGAGATCATCCTTTGCTAGTTGTGTGAGGAATTGGAGAACTTTCTCCCTCATCCATTCAAAGCAACAAAATAGGATATAAGGCACTAAAGTTGGAGAAGTTGTTATTCCTTTACTACAACATCAAGCTAAGGTTAAGAAATATGAAGAAGGTAAGAAAGCAAAATAACACCGGAACACAATACTGTCCGATAAATTTGGATTACAACGTTGCTAAATATTACCACTTTTGTCATGATTGGAAGTGGACAAGGGAAGAAAGACGAGGAGGTAGCCGACAGTGAGGAACAAGAGAAAATGGATCTCAAAGAAACAACTCAGCTTTAAAATCGTCCAAAGTCGATTGTTGAAAATGATAACAAAATGGTAGTGGGTGTTTTAAATATCGACGATATCGGCCGATATATCCCACGATATATCTTGTATCCCACCTATGCAATACGAAATGCATAGGTACTGTCGATATATCCCACATGTTCGATCCGGTGAGCATTTTCAATTTCTGATCCTTTTTTTTTTGTTGAAATTACGTTAAATTAGTGTCAAATGGTTATAACTAATTTCGAAATATTTAGGAGTGTTTGATGGAATGATCATCACATACACTCTAAATGTTATGTATTCAATTTGAATATAGTTGCATTAGTTCAATTAGACAATGCATGGCTTAAGAACCTATACAAAGGAAACCTATTATATGCACTTGTTTTTTGAGATGTTATGATTTAAAAGTGTGTATAAGGTCTTTTTTAACAATCCTGAAGTTTCATTGAAAAATTCAACCATTTCTCAATGTTTCCCAAAAAGTGCGATAAATTACCCGATACAAAGAATATATTCCGTGCGATAACCGATATATATCTTGATGAGGACATCGTGCACACGCACGGCCGCACACCACCACCCCTACGCACGTATGTACGTAGAAGGAGGATCTCATCATCGATCTGGCTCGATGACGACGTCCAGGGAGGGCCTCCTAGCTAGAAGACAAGTTTTGGTTCAGAAAAGTGGGCCCGATAGTCAAGAAAAGCCCATCATGGGATCTCATGATCGTGGCCCACTCGTCGGATTGATTTCATTTTTTAGGTTTTGCTTATTGTTATTATTTAGAACATTGTGAACGCTTTAGATTTACGTGTTTGGTTTTTATTTTAGTTTACTTCATCGCCAAGTAATAGGTGTCGCACATGGTGCGAAGTTTTGGGTATAGGGCTCTCCTATAAATAGGCACCCTTGTAGTTCTTTTGATTCATTGAAGTTTAATAAAAATTCCTGCTTTAGTTTTCTGCTCTCTTCGTGAGTGTTGGAAGAACTCAAAAGTGGGTGCGAAGCCCTCCCTTTTCGAAGGGCTAACTACCGTAGTGCGAAGCCACATCGACCCCGATTCATCCCCATCTCCCATCATCTTTTTTTCATCTTCCCCACCATCCATACTTCAATTCGTCCCTTCATTTGCATCGAGTTCTTCATTACAAGAGGTTTCAGATTTCACCAGTAAGCGAGTTGAAACTTCGACGGAGCGCCCAAGCCCGCTATCCATACATGCGGATCGTCTTTTGTTCGTGTTTTATCCTCTTTTATCCTCTCATAGCCTTTTTTTCATGAAACCTAGCCCTAGATTACGTTTTCCCTAACTTATATGCCCCTTTTCTTTCCCTAAGGTTCCTTGATTTGAAACTGGTGAATCCCTTGGATTAGGGACTGATTACTATGTATGTGTGAAGGATTATTTCTTATCTTTGAGTATCGTTTGTTTCATAGTTTTTATTGATCCAGCCCTATCATGTGTAGGCCTGGACCCGCATAAATTCCCCTTTAATTGAACGTTTGGATTTTCATGTGGGATGTGAAATTTGTGTAATTGTTTCTGAATGGTATGATCTAAGCCTGAAATCTTGCATATCATATTTACATTTCATGTCCTGCATCATATCTATATCCCAAGGATGCGATACGTAACGCGATACCGATATTTCAAACACTGACCGCCACATATTCAAAAATAGTTACCTAACAATTGTTACAACCATTAAATGGCCATTACGGAAAAAATAAAAAAAAATAAAAATAAAAAAAGGCCCGTAATGGGTGTTACGGGGTTGATGCAATTTTTATTTTTATTTATTTTTTTTTTTTAAAGAGGGGAGGGGGGCCTTAACATCCATTATGGGTGCCATAACAACTGTCATAGCCCATACTGTAACAGTAGTTATGGTAGCCGTAATGGCCACCGTTATTGTTATTTAATACCTTGGCAGTAGCCCGACTAAGTTTGACGACTGTAGCAGTAATAGACAATGCCTATGGCAAAGATTATCATAGTAGTGGTGGTGGTGATGGTGGTGGTGAGAGTGGCTAGCACCTATCCTTATCCACATAATGACACCAAATCCCCCCATGCCACCTCTTGGAAAGAGCCCAATTACAATGACCAGCCATGGAGACGATGGTGGTGATGATGAGGTCCCTGATTATCAAGATTATCGTGATGATGGCGGTAGTGGTGGTTAGAGGGTGCATGCTTATGATGACGAACCTGTGCCTCCCCCTTAGATGATGTAGTCTCCATGGCCAAACTAGCCGACCCTATATCCATATGGTTAATACGGGGATATTAGTAGCAAGTAGCAACCACCACCAAAACCGCCATCCAGTGCTGACAGATATAATTACTTGTTCAGCCATCCTCCTCAATTTTGTCACATGGTTATAGTCAATGCAATACAACGACCCTAAAGATGATGATGATGCTAAGGTCCCTCGACAATCCTTCTACTATTGACAAGGTAAGAATGCTTGGAGATCCAGACACATGCTAGCATATAATTTATATGCTTTTCAATATTCTAAACCTTAGTAATAGCATATGGTAGTACTCTTTCGTATAATCTATGCCTAATGCCTAATTCCGTAGTATAGTCTAAATTTTTCTTTATATATCATGACATGAACTGATGAACATGATAGTCGAATGATTGATAGATGGTGATAATATCATATATGTACCAATTTATGACATAAGCTGATCCCAATTGGTTGGGATAAGGCATAGATGACGATGATATTAATTTGTGACATGCACTAAAATTATAGCTCAAGGCCTCAGCATCACAGCTTACAACCGGCCATCCCACTAGACAGCATTCTTACCGAAGAATGGTCCGATACACAGTGGAATAAAGTTTAAAACACACACACACAAAGACAGATTCTTACAAATATATCACTTTTCCCTTTTAGCTTTTTCTGATATTTTTCCACATTTTTTTGGCTTAAAAATTTTCGATCAACATGGTCCAATATAGGCCCAATACCTATCAGGGACACGGACCCAATATGCCCACCAATACTAACATTCAGAACCATGTTGCGCACTTGACCCAAGAACATTGAGCAAAATGGAAGACGCTACTATTTGTAAGGAAAATGGGAACTATTGAAGGTGAAACATGTCCAAGAGGGCAAGGAATCAAAGGCGTGCTCCATATTTGGAAATAGCCCACCAAGAATGGCGTATACAAGTTGCATGAAAAGGCACCACATGAGAAGTACCCTCCTAATGCTGCAACTTGAGGACGAGTTCTTTTTGGAGATTGGTGAAATTAATATTAGCAGACCCATCATCCCACATGTGGCCACACTTGACCACTCTCGGGGCCCCACAAGATCACATGTGGACCACTTGAGAACACATGAGGGAGAAGGTGATGCTCTGTTGCTTGTTACATCTAGAACACCTTTACTTCAAGACTAATGTTTAGTGCGGATTTGTGTTTCAAGTAGGGGCGGGCATTTAAGTAAATTTCATTTGCATAAGGGTTATCTTTGTTCTTAGGCTATAAAACCACTTTCTAGGCATGTGACTCTTGGCTTATTATAAGATGAAAAATGTCCGTTGTTTCGAGAGAAAAGCATGTTGCTTTTCATTGGGATGTATTGCCAGATCTATCCTCTAATTTCTTCATTCTTCATTTTTCTTTTTCTTTTTTTTTTTTTTTGAAAGATTTCATTCTTCTATTTTTATAGGTAACAAAAATTTAATCGAACTCTTCATTGAATTATTTTACAAATTCCATCGAATCTGGAAAGTTCAAGAGCTTTTGCAACTTTTGAGACTTCGGATTTGAAGCAATCTGGCATTCCAGTTGTGTTAGTAATCTTGGTTCTGCTGCTATTGAGGGAAGGGCAGGATTAGGGAAGATAAAGGGTGTTTCATGTGGTGTATGTGTTCCACTCCACCAAGCGCGGTTGCATGTGGTGGATGCCCCGCTCTTAGGGATGCACTTAGTGTCTTCAATAGCAAGTTCAATGGGGAAGTCATAGTGAACAGAGATTCATCCGATGTCATTGAATGGCAACAAAAGTTGTTTTTAGAGTAGTGGGAGCTGGTGTTATTTTCAAAGATAATTCCCACTAGGCTAAACATTTCGTTTACTCATGTTCTCAGAAAGGCTATTTCCATTGCCAAGTATTGGCTAAGGAGGGTGTAGGACAACCAGCTCTTTGTATTAGGAACTCATTTGCCTTAGCTTTATGCTTTTGGTTTAGTGAAATTATCATTACTTCTCAGAAAGAAGGGTTCCAACCTATTTTGTGGCAACTCCAAGACAGATTGCTCTGTGAATTTCTAGGTAAACTTGAATAAAATGGAAAAAAAAAAAAAAAAAAGGTACATATCGAGAAGTGATGCACTCAGTAGTAGAAATACAACTAGACATGCAAATCCATTTACCTGGCCGAGCATTGCAGCTTCTGCTTCTATGCCACCAACTCCCCAGCCAGCAACACCCAGCCCATCTATCATAGTAGTGTGTGAATCAGTGCCAACAACACTGTCAGGGTAAAGTATGCCACCAGTATTAAACACGACACGGCCAAGATACTCTAGGTTCACCTGGAAATCAACCAACCAAACCTCATTTTTTTTCCAACACATCCATAAAAAAAATGAAATACCAGTCTGAACATCAAGCTCATACAGCTTTCAATGTACAATTCTTATTACCTGGTGAACAATCCCAGACCCTGGAGGAACAACAAGCATGTTACGGAATGCACTGGATCCCCACTTCAGAAAACCAAATCTTTCTTGGTTGCGACGGAACTCATGCTCCATGTTTGCCTGCACTGCATTTTCTGATCTTGCCACATCAACCTGAACTGAGTGATCAATAACAAGATCCACAGGCACCTGCACGCATGGCATTATAGTATCATATTAAAGCCGATAGAAAAAAATATGCCTAGAAATTTTTGAATGACGGAAGAGGCAAATATATTGAACAAAATATCATCTTCCACTTTCTATACATAAAATACTGTGTTATTACCTTTTAATGCCACATATCAAAAAATCAGCCATTCCCCAAAATGGAGTTCCAATTCAAAACAGTAACCAGGTAGTCTGTTTTCAGTTGTGTAAGAATAGAATTTTCCAAGTGGCAACTCAAAAATCCATCCAAAGTCATTTCTTCAAGTTGTTACCTGCAGACTGCTCAATTAAATGACGAATCCAGTGTGATCAGCTGCATATCATTGGATTATGATTAAATGCTATGCTTCTTCCCCTACAGGTCACCCTTTCTTTTAACTTGCTTGAATGGGTACAGATATATAGCAATTCTGGCAGAGATCATTTTCACATATGTAAATTGTCTAAGGTTTTGAGTGTTCTTCAACAGTTTATACAGTTCGGGGGCACTCTTACTGTAGCTCGTCCTGATACATACCCACCATGGAGCCAGTTGTAGCTTTTGATCTTTGATATTCTTTCCTCGATCCAACTCTCCCTTGCAGTCAGCCCCCACCATTGCATCTCATATCAAATTCGTATGCCCTGAAGGTGGATCAGATTGGCTTGGCCGGCATCCTGGGTAATCAGATTAGATTGGTTCCATTTTTGCTCATGGTGGTCACAGATGCATTCATCATGATGGACAAATTGCAGATGATATCCCCCATGGAAGGTGAAAGTGAATCCTTGAGAGGAGCTGGATAAGAGCGGTGTCTTCTCAGTCGAGTCATTTTACAAAATGCTATCGAATCGAATGGGAGTGGGCCTCATGCTAATTCAGTTGTTGCCCTCATATGGATGTTCCCGGGCTCTCCTCGGGTGGTGGCTTTTGAAAGGTTGGTTGGGAGGAATAAGGTTCTCAGTATCGACCATCCAAGAAGTAGCAGTATGATTATCCCCACCACTTGCATCCTGTGTCTTGGAGGTTAAGAGACAGTGGACCATATATTCCTCCATTGCATCTTCTCTCTTAAAGATTTGGTGTTGGTCCTAACCCTATTTGGTATAGTTTGGGTGATGATAGAAAAGGATTCAAGATCACTTGCAAGCTTGGTTGGGTGGGACCAATGGTAGGGCTGGCAATATGCTGGGCCTGGGACAGGCAAAATCAATAATTTGAATAGGCCCAGCCCGATATACCCAGGCCAACAAGTTCAAATCTAGGCCCAAGACCCATCCATTGCCAGGCTTAACCAAGGGCAGAAAGCGGAGCCTTGTGGCACTTATCTTTGCTCACCAGTTTCTGGTTGCTTTGAAGGAGAGGAATAACAAGCCCAAACCAAACGAAGTTGTTTTTCAAATTACTAAGAATAGAACAGTGAGTTGGGTGCTGGCCTGCTAGGGCAAAAAGAATTTCCATGGTGTTAATAGGGAGTCAACTGGTGCTGGATGAGGCTTTATCCTGATTTTGTATTTTCATATGATTCATCATTGTCTGTTTTCTTGTTCGGTCACACTGGCCCTCTTGTTTCCTTTTGCTTTTAATAAAAGTAATCATTACCATTCCTATATATATATATATATATATATATATATATATATATATGGGAAAAGGGTTCTATACGGTCAAGCTCATTGGAACTCCCCATGAGGTCGAGCTGTGTGGGCCCCACCATGATGTATGTCGAACATCTACCCCATCAGTCGAATGCACCATTCCATAGTGGGCCTAGGGCTTAAAAATCAAGTCAATCTGTGACTTGTGTGGGCCACACCACATACAAAAGTTGAGAGGGGTTACCCTCCATTAAAACATTCATAATCATTGTTTGGGCCCACCGAGATGTGGTTCACAAATCCAGCCCATCCATTATGTGTGTCCCACTTGGATGAGGGGTCAAACCAAGTTTCATACGCATCCAAATTTCAGGTGGGCCCCACCAAGTGCTTTTATATGTTTTAGGCATGTCTTCACATGATTTTAGATGGTATGGCCCACCTGAGTTCTGTATACAACTGATTTTTGGGATATCCCATAATTTAAAGGGGACTCATCAAATGCACGGTGTTGATGTTCGACATGCATCACGCTGGGGCCCACACAGCTCGACCTCATGGGGAGTTCCTATGAGGTCGACCGCATAGAACCATTTCCCTATATATATAGGGAAATGGTTCTATGCGGTCGAGCTGTTTTAATGGGAGGGTAACCCCTCTCAATTGTTGTATGCAGTGTGGCCAACACAAGTCATGGATTGACTTGATTTTGAAGCCCGTGGCCCACCATGGAATGGTGCATCTGATTGATGGGGTAGATGTTCAACGCGCATTACATTGAGGCCCCACACAGCTCGACCTCATGGGAAGTTCCCATGAGGTCGACCTCATAGAACCATTTCCCATATATATATACACTCCTCTAAAAAGCCACGGCTAAAACAAAACTTATATGAACTTATCCAGAAAGTTAAATTTGGTATTAAGAAGTTGAATCAAATGGGAAAGTTATTAACCAGAACCAATTCAGTCATATATTTGCTACAGTTTTATGAATGAACTCACAGTTTGTTTTCTCGTGTTCTAGGCCTGCGATGGGTTCAGTTTCAAAGTGCAACACTCATACTTTGTTGAGTTATTCCACTTGGGTTTCTTCATTGGAGTGATTAATTTATTCAATTGTATGCCTTTGGGGTTCCAACAAAGTGCTGGTCGAAGGAGACGAAAGTACGCCTTTGGGGTTCCAACAAAGCACTGGTCGAAGGAGAGGTCACATGAATGTTCGTAATATCAATGCCATTACATGTATCATTGGCTGGGGATACAAAAACATGTATCGATATCACCATTTTTTTCTTTGAGCGCACAAAAATGCGAAAGAATACAACCCAATTCTACAACTCTAAGATAGAGGAGAGATTAACAGAACTAACTGCCTTTTCATAAGATGCCTCGCCCAAAATATTGAATTTTAGTTCCCTAATGACTTCCTCATGTGAAGAGCTCCTATTAATTAAACAACACTTATTACGATCCCCCCAAATTGACCAAAATCTGTCAACATAATCAACCTCCACACTACTTTTCCCCCATTTTCCCACCCCTCCTCCATACCAAGCCCATAAAAGATCCGAAACAGACTTTCGCATCACGAAAGCTATATGATAAGTATCCAAGAAGTGGTCCCACACCTTTCAAGCAAATGCAGAGTGAATGATGAACTGAACAATCGACTCCACATCTACCATACACATTAGGCATATATTGGGTAGGACGAGACCTTCTTTGCAAGTTATCAATGGTCGGCACTCTCTTTCTTCCCACTAGCCAAATGTACGCCGCCACCCTTGAGGGAGCTCCATAAGACCATAAATGATACAGAAATAAATGAACGTGAGGTGCACCATATATCATTTTGTAGAGAGAGCAAACATTTAAAAATAAAAAATAATTAAAAAAAAAAAAAAAACGACCTAAACTTTGGACATGCTAAAGCATTGAATCTTCTTGTCATTATCACAGATACCCGGAAATGTATCATTGACTGAGGGAAACATTGGGTTATGTTGGGGGAAATGGTGGAATTTCTCAATGAAACTTGAGAGATGCTACAATACACATATTTGCATATTTAGGAATCAAATTGTTGCAAAAAAAGACACATACATAATAAGTTTCCCTTGAATGGGGACCTAAAAGTATGTAACACTGACTCAAGGAAACATTGGGGAAATATGGGGGAAATGGTGGAATTTTTCAATGATATTTCAGGAGATGCTAAAATACACATATTTGCATATTTAAGAATAAAAGAATAGCAAAAAGGACTCATATTTGCATATTTATGAATCAAATAATAAGTTTTCCTTTAACAAGGGCCTAAAAGCATGTATTGGTGACTCAAGGGAACATTGAGGAAACATGATAAAAAAGGTGGATCCATCCATCCAACCAACCAACCATCCATCCATGCATGCACATACATACATAATACAAACACACATACATAATCCATCCATCCATCTACTCATCCATCCAAGCATCCATGCATGCATGCATGCATACAATGACACATATATACATACATGCGTGATCCATCCATCCATGCATCCATACATACACACATATATACATACATGCGTGATCCATCCATCCATCCATGCATGCATACACACATATATACATACATGCGTGATCCATCCATCCATGCATGCATACATACACACATATATACATACACTCATTCATCCATCCATCCATCTAATCATCCATCCATGCATACATACATATATATATACAAACATGCATTTCACCATACAACCATGCACCCATTAAAAAAATTTGAAATGGAAATTTTTTTAATAAACAGAATTTTGAAGATATCGATACGTTAGCAATACACTGGCAATAATATCGTCGATACATTGGCAATACAAGCAACACCTAGAATTTACGCAGTTGAAGACATTGGCGATATCGATACATTAGCGATACTTAGCGAAATATCGCCGATAGTTGGAATTTTTTTATACTATGACGATACCAATAATATCATTGCAACTTGAAGCAATACATGCGGCTCACCCATTGGCTGGTAGGCAACAATTGACAAGGATCGGGTTAAGGTGATGTGGCATAGCCGACCAACGGGAGGATCTATCCAAGCGTAGGCACTGCCAAGCTAAGCACGAGAACCACACACAACGTAGAAAGAGAATCTAGAATTTTTATTTCAATGCAAATGTGCCTTCAAACTACTCATGCTAGGCCCTTATATAAGCTTTGAAACGTACATATGAGGAAGACTCATTATCATTGACAGCCAATGACTTGTTGCAAATATGGAAAAGAAATAAAAGAGATAAGAATACATTTAAGAATATTTAACTAATGGATTATTGCATAGTTAGGTGATTGATTTTGCTAGCTAGCTACCTAAATAGGAGGCTTAGGTCTCCTTATTGATGGATCAATTGTTGGGCTTGGGCTTAATGGGCCTGGGTTTGGCCCATGGATCATCGACCCAATTCTACTTGCATTAGTCCTCCCTGGCTCAAAAGAAATCAAATCCAACGAGTTAATGGTCCGATATTGCTCGTAGAGGTCAGGATTCAGGCGCTGGATGTTTGTAGTTGTGATCCATATAGCATCGAAGTGAGGTCGTCATTGCCAATGGATGAGAAACTTCTGATAACCGCCTTGGCGCGTATAGCCAATCTGGTCATCAAAAACATCAACAATCATGTCTGTAAGTGGAAAAATGGTTGATGACTTGTTCTTAAAAAACGAGGCCCGATACGAGGCGGAGGCTCGAGAGCTAGATAGGAGGTTGAGCGAGTTGATGGAGGTTTGGGGGACAAATGTCAATCCAACCTGTAGGTATGGAAAGGAGCCAACAACATCATGCAACGCGTGTCTAGTTCGTGTTTGCTTCAATGTGACGATTGATATGTCATCTTCGGGTACATTACACGTGGCCTTTGTGGGGCCAGCTTTTCTACCCTCGAGCATGTGTCATCTTATCACGCTTGAATTTCTTTGTTGAAGAAACGTGCACAGAGTTCATAGCCTCATCCTGGCATGTGTGATGACTCCCTTTTTATTAGTCAAGGGTATGAGTCTCCCACCTACTTTGCTCCAGTGCACCCGGTTGAGGAGATCAAGATGGTTGGGAAAGGATGGGAGCTCCTTGCCCCTCAGACCCCCTGTTGCTAGCGACCAAGAGAAGACAACGAGCCCCTTCGGCTTATGGGGATGAATAGCTCGGGTCTGAAGAAGCTATAGCCAAGAACTTTAAGGTGCAAAAGGCAAGTGCAGTGCATAATCATGAGATGGTGGTTGTTGTCCAAGAAGGAAGGATATGTGGGTTTCCAATAAGTGTTGGATGTCGCCCCCCTACAAGTGGCTACTAGCAGTGTTCAAAATATCGGTATCGTGTTATGAATCGCATCCTTGGGATACATATATGTATCGGTTATCGCACGGGATATATTGTTTGTATCGGGTAATTTTTCGCACTTTTTGGGAAACATGGGGAAACATTGGGGAAATGGTTTAATTTTTCAATGAAGCTTCAGAGATTGTTAAAAAAGACCTTAATACACACTTTTAAATCATAACATCTCGAAAAAGAAGTGCACATAATAGGTTTCTTTTGTATAGGGCCCTAAGCTATGCGTTATCTGATTGAACTAATGCAACTATATTCAAATAGAACGTATGACATTTAGAGTGTATGTGATGATCATTTCATCAAACACTCCTAAATACTTTGAAATTAGTCTAAATTGGTAGCTGGTTGAAGGGAAATTCCAAATATACATATATATATAATAATTTTTATTTTTCGAAAATTGACAAGAACTTAACGAGTGAGTAGATCAGCCCTCATACATGCTTGATTTCATGTTTAGAGTGCAACATTGCAAGCAATTTGGGAGAAATTTGTGAAATTTCCAATTTTCCCCAAATCGGACTACCTACACTCAAATTTCAAAATTAGAGTGTATGTTATAATCATTTCATCAAATACTCCTAAATACTTCGAAATTAGGCTCAATTGATGGCTGGTTGAAGGAATTTTTTGAAAAAAAAAAAAAAACATTGAGAACATGAAGAACTAATGGATATTGGAATCAAAGCTCCAACTCCATGATTTTTCATGCAAAACATGAGGAACCTATGGATTTATAACCATTTGACACTAATTTAACATAATTGCAACAAAAAAAAAAAAGGATGAGAAATTGAAAATGCTCACCGAACATGTGGGATATCTCGGCACTACCTATGTGTTTCGTATCACACGGGTGGGATACAAGATATATCGTGGGATATATCGGCCAATATTGTCGATATTTAAAACATTGGCTACTAGGAGTCGCATGGAGTTGGGGGCCATCACTAGCCATTTTGGTCGACAATGTCATATGCTTGATGGCAAAGAGGTGGGCCATTCTCGATCGCTAGGGGAATGAGGTGGATCAAAGACGCGATGCGCCAAGTGGGCAAGTTGGCAGGAGTCACTTTCGACAACTTTGAAGATGACTTCATTGTGCTCTTCTAGTTTATCCAAGAGCGAGACAACCAAAAGATCCAGCCAATGACACTTGAAGGGAAGACATAATGCACTCCTAAAGGTCATAGAATGCTAGGAAGACTTGCATCTATCATAAACTATGACTCTGGCAATCTAACTAGGAAAGCCAAGAAGGGTAGAAGGAGAAGATCAGTTCCTCAATCAAGTTGCTACATTGGAATGTGAAGGGTTCGGGCTACCAAAGGAAAAGAAGGTAGATCAAAGATGTTTGTCACAAATCGAAGGCTAAGTTCATTGCACTCTGGGAGACAAAGCTCTCAACCTTTGATTAGAAGTGTTGGACTCTGCGTGGGCAATTAGTTTTAAAGATTAGATGGCTTTGGATGCTATTGGCTCAACGAAGAGGATTCTGGTAGCCTGGGATTCCTCAGTTTGGGCTAAGGAGGAATGATGGATGGAGCCTTCTCGGTAATGGTGGTGCTAGTCAGGATTCGAATGGATGTTTACAATAGTGGACCAAACCAGGGGCAGTTAGTTTTAAGGATTTGAAGGCTTTGGGGATTCTGGTAGCCTAGGATTCCTCGGTTTGGGCTAAGGAGGAATGGTGGAGTTGACACTCGATAAGGGTGGTGTTAAAGGGCTCGTTGTCAGAAATCAAATGGATGTTTACAGGAGCATACGGGCCAAAGCAGGTGGCGAGGAGGCAGGAACTGGTCTGAGTTGAACTCTATACATGGCAAATCAAACCTCCTTTGGTGCGAGGGGGGGAGGGGGGGGGCGCGCAATTTTGTTGTTATTAGATTTTCCTATGAGAGGTCCAACAATGGAACATTAACCGCAACATGAAGGACTTCTCGAGCTGGGTTGGAAGACATGAGATAGCGGACCTTCCCTTGGGTGGAGTCAATTTTACTTGTTGGACCAATGGGCAAGAAAGGGTCGTCATGTCCCAGTTAGATTTCTAATGTTGCCTGGATGGATGGAAATTTTTCCATTGGTGACTACAAGGGTTGCCCAGACCGGTTTCCGACTACTACCCAATTCTTCTAGAGGTAGAGGATACTTATCAAAGCCCTTCGTATTCATACTCATGTGGCTTGAAGTGAAGGGCTTCTTAAAGTTGGTGGGAGGTTGGTGGGAGTCTTTTGAAGTTGAAGGCTTCGCAAGCTTTAGGCTAAGTGAGAAACTCAAGACTTTAAAGGACAAAATCAAGGTGTGGAGGGAAGCCTTGGGAGATAGGGAGGCTGAAATGGAAAATGTCCTTGGAGGAATCTAGGTTATTGATGTCAAGGCGGAAGAGACAAAGTTGACGAAGGAGGAAAAGTCCCTAAGGGTGAAGCTTCGGTTTATACCCCAAATCTCCAAACCCATTTACCTAAAAGCGCTAGATTTAGCTTTCTAAACCCTGCTCCCCCTAGTTCCAGTGGTTTACATACCTCCTCCCATTTCATTAGGTGGAATTTATGACCATCCCCCGCCCCTTTCCACAAGAATACCCGCCTTTAGCTTTTCCATTTTTGCCAAAACCGATTTCGGGCATTTGAATAACAACATGAAATATACGAGGAGGTTAGACATTGTTGCTTTTGTGAGCGTAATTCTTCCACCCATGGAAAGATATCTTGTGTTCCATTTAGATAGGATCCTCTCAAAACGCTCGATCACCCTGTCCCACATGCTTCTCTGGTCTTCCAATGCATAATGGGAGCCCAAGATAAGAGGTCAGAAAAGAGCCCTCTGTTGAGTGTCAAATATTACATATTTCCCCCTGCTTATATCTTGGTTTTATGAACATGATAATGCTTAATGGGTATATTTTATACATGTTTGTATTGCGAGGTCAGTCTGAGAGCTTGAATTGAAAAGAATATTAAAAGCATGGATTTGATGCTCAAGAATCACCAAGGCAAGGGATGGATCTTACGAGACCAAGATTGAAGATTTCAAGGGCCGAAGATTCAAAGAAACCAAGTGGAGGAGGGAGGAAGTCGAAAGTGCAAAGTACAGAAATTCAGAAAAACTGAACTTCACTGTCGATGACATCGAACACCTTTTGATGACATTGAAGTAAGTGTTCGATGACATCAAAGACGGATCAATTGCATCAAGAATTACATGAAAATCAAGTTTTCTTGCTGGACTAATTGGGCACATTTCTCGATGACATCGATGACCCGTTTGATTGATCGAAGACCTGTTCGATGACATCGAAGGCAGTTCGATGACATCGAAATTCTTGGAGATTTTTTAAGAAACTCGCTGGAACACTCTGGACACTTTTTTGATTAATCGAACACCTTTCGATGCCATTGAATATCTGTTCGATGGCATCGAAGGAAGTTCGATGGCATTGAAGATTTACGCAATGCGAAAAGGCGCGACTTCCGAATTCGATTCAACTTGGGATTTTCCCTTTGATACTATCGAAGGTTGTTCGATGACATCGAAGGCGTTACGCAGAGTGCATAAATTTAAAGCG
Source organism: Magnolia changhungtana (assembly GCA_030180095.1). Lineage (NCBI taxonomy): Eukaryota > Viridiplantae > Streptophyta > Magnoliopsida > Magnoliales > Magnoliaceae > Magnolia > Magnolia changhungtana. The sequence continues at coordinate 2,831,646 of JASAUF010000344.1, read as the reverse complement.
GTTTCCAAAGATGGTCCGGGAAAGCTTATAAATATGAGTTCTTTAAGGAATTCTAAAGAAAATTAGGGTTCAAGGAGCAGAGCAAAATGGTGGAGCAGCCTGTCAAGAGTTTTTCTTTTTCCTTAATTTATTTTTAATGTTTTGTTTAAGGGTTTTAGTCTTAATCATGTCCATGGTTAACTAAACTTCTTAGCTAAAGCTAAGAGGTGAAGCTTATAGTTTGTTTGAATGTTTATCTTACATTGATTCAAATTTATGTTGAACTTCATTGATTTCTAGTTTGATTAAAGGAATATTTTCAATTTTCTATGGTTTAATGTGACTCCAATTACAGTAGATGCTGTGAGAGCTTTGAATATCTTCTTACTTGTTTTAAGTTATGAGATCTGTAAAATTCGTGATTTACCATTGTCTCATGGGCATGGTGGATGGTTGAATTCCCTTCCGATCATCACAATGGTTCTTCATGTGGGAACTAATTCAATAAGAAGTTCAAAATTGTTTTAATTATTCCATCTTCCAACTAGATAGTATAAGACTTCAATTCCAGTTGTGTTTATTGAATCAAGTGAGGTAGTATCCTAACAGCTGCAAGTGGATCCTTGGTGCTCTAGTTCCTCTGTTAATTGATCATTCTTTCACAATTATTCTCAACTATTCCAAATTTTAGTTTAGTTCCGATTCTAATTCTAGTTTTAATTATATTTCAAAACACGTACAATTTTAGTCCCTGTGGATTCGACCTCGGTCTCACCGAGTTATTACTAAATCGCGACCATGCACTTGGGGTTGTGAACACCCTCCCTGCATCCAAATAATGCCGCATAATTCCGATCTCCTCTTTTGATACCCCCACCCCTAAAATTTCGGTTTTACTAATGCTTACCTTCATACCCGAGTCCGCCTCAAAACAAACAATTATCGACAAGAGATTCTTCACTTTTAAATCATCCGACTTGCAAAACAAAAGTGTGTAGTCCACATATTGAAGGAGCATAATCTGGAATTTGGAATTATCTACCCCAAAGCCCTCTGTCAAGCCAATTTGCGCTCCTCTTTCTATTAACTTGTTGAAAGTTTCCATTACTAACACAAAAAGATATGGAGACAGCGGATCACCATAACGAAGCCCTCTTGAAGCTGAGAAGAAACCAATTGGCGACCCATTGACCAACACAGAGAATTTAGCCAACATTACACTTTTTTTTAATCCAATATCGCCATTTAATCCCGCATCCCAACCTGCCCAACATATAATCCAAAAATTCCCAGTCGATGTGATCATATGCCTTCTTTATATCTAACTTACAAGCACACCTTTCTCCCCTCTTCTATTACAAGAATCAATACATTCGTTTGCCAATAAAGAATTGTCCAAAATTTGTCTTCCATCCACAAATGCCCCTTGCAAAGCCGAAATAACTTGTTCCAACACCACGAAATATAGGAGCCGGCATTTTAGCCAAAATCTAATATGGACCACCTATCAAGCTAATGGGACAAAAATCTCTAAGGCTATATCAGCTCCTTCCTTTTTGGGAATTACAACTATAAAGGTAGCCCCTAATTCCGAAGCTATTGTACCATTCTCATAAAGTTCATTCAAAAAGCTTACCACATCCTTTTTAACTAGATTCCAAAATTTTTGGTAGAACGCTATCGGGAATCCATCCGGACCTGGGGCTTTATCACTTCCTAACTCTACCATTGCTTTCTTGCTCTCTTCTTCCGAGACTGCTTGTTCCAAAGATTTTGCCGCTTTTGCCAACATTGAATCGAACTATAAGTTATCTAGCACTGGTCTTCGCCATTCATCTTTCGACAATAGCCCTTTATAAAAACTAACTATTGAAGCACAAACATTTTACTTGCCCTCTACCCTTTCCCCATCCACAAGGCTTTAATCTTATTGGTTCTCGCTCTAGCACTAGGTATTGCGTGGAAGAAATTGGTGTTTTTGTCGCCTTTCTTCAACCAAGTCGTTCTCAATCTTTGCCTCCATTTGATTTCTTCCTCCTCCCACAGCCTCGCATTATATTTTGCATAGTAGATCTCACGCCATCCATTTTTCCTCCGACAATTAGTCTGCCTCTTCTTTTAAGTCCAATCTTTGAATTTCTTGCAAAAACTTTGATGTTTCCTCCTCTTGCCCTTGATGTTTTCCTTTTTCCACTCACAAATTTTCTTTTTCAACAACTTCTAAAATAACATAAAACCTGCTCTGCCATGAATTGAGAAGGAAGACCACCATTCAACCACCCTATCCGCAAAACCTTCTACTTCTAGCCAGGACAATTTGAATCCAAAAGGCCATGGTACCCAGTCCTCCTTGTCCAACTCTAATAATACCGAGCAATGATCAGAAATTGGTTTAGGTAGACCTCTTTGATGAATCATCAAGAATTAATCAGCCCACTCTGGTGAAATGAGAAACTTGTTTAGTTTAGATTTGATTGGGTTAGCTTGCCCATTCTGATGGGGACATTTCACGCACACGCACGCCCCCCCTACGCACGTATGCAAGGAGGGCCCCAACATCGATCTGGATCGATGGCGACGTCCAGGGAGGGCCTCCTAGTTAGGGGATTGTGTTTTGATTCCTTGGAGTGGACCCGATCGTCATGTGGATCCCACAATTGAATCTCATGATCGTGGGCTACTACTCTAGATAATCTAGTACTTTGAGTTTTGCTTATTATTGTTGTTAGGAATATCATGGACAGTTTAGATTGCTTTGATAAGTTGTTATTTTTGTTACTTTGTCTCTAAGTAATAGGGTGCGCACATGGCGCAGCTTTTGGGGTATAGGTTATTCTTATAAATAGGCAACCCCTTGTAGTTTTTTTTTTAATGAAGATGATTAATAAAATTCTATGTTTTCCTGCTTCTCTAATTCTTTGAGTTGTGGAAATTTAAGTGGGTGTGAATCCCTCCCTTCTTCAAAGGGCTAACTATCGTGGTGCGAAGCCACACCCATCCCGATTCGCCCCCACCTCTTACCCTCTATATTCATCATCTCTCACAGCCATCCACTCTTCAAATCCACCTTTATTTTGCAGCCAATCCTTCTCTACAACAGATTTCCAGAATCAAGCCCTGCAGGAGGGCCGAAGCTTCGGCAAAGCACCCTGCTCAAACCAGTCATCCGATTGCCCTAAAACTTGGTGTGTGGATGGCCCATCCCTGGTCGACCAACCCCCAGTTGGCCCTTTTTGGGTTCGTGGGCCCCACACACGTGCGGGCAGCAGTCCACGCACGTGTGTCAGGCCAACCTGTTGTCCACACGTGTGGACTGATTACAGGTTCTCTCTCCTCTCTTTCACTCCTCTATTAACTTATTTCCCTAACCCTAACCCTAGATTATCCTAAATCCCAAGTTCTATTCCCCTTTTACAACCCTAGGGCTTCCCGAATTGAAACATGTGAATTCCTTGGATTGGAGAAATAATCCTTTGCATGTGTGGATGAATCTACTCTCCTTTAATCATTGTTTAGTCTATAATTTTAATTGATCCAGCCCTAGCATGTGTAGGCTTCGACCCTTGTAGATCCCCAATGTTCGACTTTATGTGGGATGTGGAAGTTTTGTGAATGTTTATAAATTAGTATGATCTAAAGTCTCAAATCTTGCATATCATATTTAATTTCCATGTCTTGCATCAAATTTGGTATCAGAGCTTAGGTTTTTCATAGGGGATTGCATTACATGTTTAGGGTTTGCTCTACTCACATTTAATTTGTGTTAAATCTCATCATATAGGGCTGTTTAGGACCCATCATTCACATTAAGGGCTGCTAAATTTTCTGGTGTTAGAAAATCCCAAAATTTCTTGGCTGAATTTTCTGTTGACAGACTCTTTGGGCAGTTAGGTTGCTAGAATTTTAGTAGCATTATTTAGTTTCCCTCATATAGAGTCCAATAGGATCATTTAGTCCCATTTAGGTGCATATAGTTGTGTTAGAGGGTCTTTGGGTTGAGTGAGTAGTTGTATGCCCACACGTACTAGTCGTGGTTTTGGCTTGCACCCTACACTAAACATGGAGCAATTGTAAGAATCAATGAACAATATAACCCGGCAGTTTGAGTCTTTGGATAAGCGCTTGGAACAACATATTGACCAACGCTTTGAACAGCTTAATGTGCGCATTATCCAATTAGAGACCTCCGCCCGGCAAACCCCACCATTGGGGAAGATGCCCAATCTCAGGCAGGTGGTCAGGAGGATAGACCAAGGAATGGAGGTGGCCAAGGAATTGGTTATGGGCGCGTACACGTGCACCGACATCGCAAGGGGTATCATGATCATTATGACCCAGATGCACAACTCCTCAAGGGAATTAGAGTAGAGGCCCCTATGTTTGATGGTCACTTGGACCCTAAGGCTTTTGTAAATTGGTTGGCGGATATGGACCACTATTTTGAGTGATATGACATGTCGGATGCTCGTTGAGTCCAATTCGCCAAGATGAAGCTTGTGGGCCAAGCAAAGAGGTTTTGGGCTATTGTAGAGCAAAAGAAAGAAAGGTCGAGGGAGCTCCCAATAGTCCATTAAGGAGAAATGAAAGAAACTCTTTAAGGAAAAATACCTCCATGTCTCTTATCACTTGAGGTTGGTAGAGGAATGGCAGTCTCTTCGACAAGGTTCCATGAGTGTTGCTAAATACACTGAGAAGTTCGAAGAGTACTTAACCCGATGTGAAGTTGATGAGGACCCCGTACTCACTCTTGTTCAATTTAAGACGAGCCTCCACTCTGACATTAGGAGAGAGTTGCTCGCCAAGGACATAGACACTCTTGAACAGATGTATCAAGTAGTGTTAGAGGCCAAGCAATACCTCAAAGCATCTGTAGGAAGGCAGTTTGAGTTTCGTGATTCTAGCGCTAAGGCCAACCCTTCTGGGGCTAAGCCTAGCACTAGATATCAACACAAGCCTTCCAGTGGTTCTCAATCTAGGCCCAGGGATGATAAGGGTAAAGAGGTTGTCGGGTCTAGTTCACACAAAAGTGAGGCAACTAGGTGTTTTAGATGTCAGGGGTTTGCTCACTTTGCCCACCAGTGTAGCACGAAAGAGGGCACCAAGGTGTTCCTTATTGATGGGTAAGTAGAAGTAATGCCCCCAGAAAGTGACGACGAAGGCGAAGAATATGAGCCAGCAGAAACCCCTAGTGATGAGGAAAAGGGAGCGCAAGATTCTGCGACCCTCGCAATTGTGCGTTGTGCGTTTACTCAAGCCAAGAATACTGATGACTAGCGCCGCAACACGATATTCCATACTTACGCAAAATGTGGTGAAAAAGTTATAAGATGAACGTGGATAGTGGTAGTTGTGCCAATGTGGCATTAACTAGCATTGTGAGCCGTTTGGGCTTGAAGCTTGAAGCCCATCCTCAACCATATAGAGTGTCTTGGGTTAATGAAACTTTCATTCTAGTCTCGCACCGTTGTCTTGTCCCTATTCAGTTTAGATCATATAAAGACACTTTGGTGTGATGTTGTTCCCATGGATGTTGGCCATATTATTCTGAGTAGGCCTTATCTCTATGACAGGGATGTCACCATATTTAGTCGTTCAAATGTGTGTACATTCTGGTTTAAGGGCAAGAAAGTCAAGCTAAACCCACTTCTGCCCAAGAACATGACTGGAAAGGAGTCCACCACACAGAGTGGTATGAACAGCTCAAAAGAATTGAAGGAATCGAAGTCCAAGTCTAAGCCTCTCCATATTCTAAATGCCAAGGACTTTGAGCAAGAGACTGAGTCGGACTCAGTAGTGTGCGCCCTTGTCGCTAGGGAGAGTGCACCAGAGGTTAGCGTAGAGTTACCCGCTGAGGTCATTTTCGTAGTGGATGAGTTCCATGATGTCTTTCCTAAATATCTACCGGATGAGCTCCCCCCTATGAGGGATATATAGCATGCCATTGATTTAGTCCCTGGGGCGACTCTACCAAACCTCCCTTATTACGGAATGAACCCAAAGGAGCATGCAGAGTTGAAGAGACAGATTGATGAGCTCCTAGAAAAGGGTTTCATTCGAAAAAGCATGAGCTCGTGTGCTGTGCCCACCCTTCTTACACCTAAGAAGGATGGCACATGGAGGATGTGTGTTGATAGTAGGGCCATCAACAAAATCACAGTCAAGTATTGGTTTCTCATACCGCGTCTTGATGACATGTTGGTATGATGGCCAATGCTACTATCTTCTCAAAATTGACCTCAAAAGTGGTAATCACCAAATCCGTGTATGCCCTAGTGATGAGTGGAAGACGGCCTTCAAGACGAAGGATGGGCTATACAAGTGGCTAGTCATGCCTTTTAGGCTGACTAATGCCCCAAGTACTTTCATGCGTGTGATGACCCAAGTGTTGAGACCCTTCATAGGGAAGTTCCTGGTCGTCGACTTTGATGATATCTTGATTTATAACATGACCAAGGAACAACACCTCAACCATTTGAGGCAAGTCTGTGGGATCCTTAGAGCCAAGAAATTGTAGACCAACCTAAAGAAGTGTGCATTTATGTCTAATAGGGTTATCTTCTTAGGTTTTGTTGTATCAGCTGAGGGTGTATCGGCGGATCCCGAGAAGGTCAAAGCTATTGTCAATTGGCCTGAACCCCGCAATATTCATGAGGTTCGCAGCTTTAATAGCTTGGCCACCTTCTATAGGCGGTTCATTTGAGGCTTCAGTTCCATTATGGCTCCCATCATGGATTACATTAAGGGAGAGTTTCAATGGACGAAGGCAACCTTGAAAGCCTTTAAGGAGAAAAAGGTGAGGATAACCGAAGCTTCAATCACACGACTTCCAGATTTTTCGAAAGTTTTTGAAGTCGTATGAGACGCGTCAGGAGTCGGCATAGGAGGAGTACTTAGTCAGGAAGGGCACCCTGTCGCCTTTTTTAGTGAGAAACTGAATGAGGCGAAGGAAAAATATTCCACCTATGACAAAGAATTCTATGCGGTAGTGCAATCACTGCGCCACTGGCATCATTATCTATTGCCGCAAGAATTCGTCTTGTTCTCAGATCACGAGGCCTTGACATATCTAAACTCTTAGAAGAAATTAAACCCTAGATACGTCAGGTGGGTCCAATCCCTTCAAGAGTACACTTTTGTGCTTAAGCACAAGGCCAATGTAGATAATAAGCCTGCTAACGCGTTGAGTCGTCGAGTCGCGTTACTCAATTCCATGAGTGTCGAAGTCACGGGCCTCGAGCGTGTCAAGGAGGATTATTCTGAATGCTCAGATTTTGGAGTTGTATACGCGTCGTTGTTAGAGAGTCCGTCAGGGGCTAGCAGTGAGTACTTAATTTTAGACGGATATTTGTTTAGGAGCGATTACTTATGCATACTGCGCACCTCCCTCCACGATTTTCTTGTATGGGAGTTACATTCGGGAGGGGTCGCGGGTCATTTTGGTCGAGACAAGACCATTGCCCTAGTAGAGGATAGGTTCTATTGGCTAAGTCTCAAGCGAGACGTGGCCAAAATTATGGGGCAATGTCGTACTTGTCAACTGGCAAAACAGAAAAAACAAAATACGGGACTACACACCTTTGCCAATTCCATTCATCCCTTGACAGGACATCAGTATAGACTTCGTGCTTGGACTCCCCAAGACTATTCAGAAACATGATTCCATATTTGTTGTTGTGGACCGTTTTTCTAAAATGGCCCACTTCATTCCTTATTCTAAGACCTCTGATGTATCTTATGTTGCCAAGCTATTCTTTTGTGAAGTCGTCAAACTTCACGGGTTACCAAAAACCATAATGTCTGACCGTGATGTGCGATCCATGAGTTATTTTTGGAAGACACTATGGCATATGATGAATACTAGGCTCCGATTTTCTTTTACCTACCACCCTCAGACCGATGGTCAGATTGAGGTGGTCAATAGGAGCCTAGGCAGCACACCAGGACGTGGGACACCGTACTACCTATAGCTGAGTTTGCATTTAATAGTTTTGTCAATAGATCCACAGGTTTAAGTCCTTTTGAAGTCGTTACTTGTTATAAACCTAGGAAGCCTATTGATCTTGTCCCTATTTCACTGTCCCATAGGCCATCAGAGTTTGCAAAATCTTTTGCTCATCACATTCATTCATTGCATCAAGAAATCAGGCGAACGATCACTACTAGTAATGAACATTACAAACTTTTTGCAGACCAGCATAAATGTTTCAAGGAATTCAATATAGGGGACTTTGTGATGGTTCGCATCAGGCCAGAGCAGTACCCTTAAGAGCCGTTCCTAAATTACACGCGCGTAGCGTTGGACCATTCAAAATTATACAACGAAACAGTCTAAATGCGTATGTGGTAGATTTTCCACCTTCCATGGGAATTAGTTCCACATTCAATGTGGAGGATCTAGTTGCTATTCAGGGGACCCCTGAGACATCGTCCAGCCTTTCACCTAACCATCCTGATTCCCCAGACATTTCCTTTAATCCATGACCTCTCCCCGACCCTTCTTCCCAGCCTCTACCTCTCATACCTACCCTTCCCACACCCGAAAAAGAGATAGATGATATTCTGAACCATCAAATAGTATCAACATCGGACGGCGGGTTTCAAAAGTACCTGGTTAAGTGGAAGTACGCCCAACTTTAGATAGTTTGTGGCTCACTAAGGAGCTTCAACGAGTTGATCCTGACATTTTAGAGTGGTTCGGGAGTTTTGTTTCTCCAATGGCCAAATCTTCGAAACCGGGGAGAGTTGATGGGGACATCTCGCGCGCACGCACGCCCCCCCTACGCATGTATGAGAGGACCCCGCCATCGATCTGGATCGATGACGACGTCTAGGGAGGGCATCCTAATTAGAGGACTGTTTTGGTTCCTTGGAGTGGACTCGATCGTCATGTGAATCCCACCATTGAATATCATGATCGTGGCCCACTACTCTAGATGATCTAGTAATTTGAGTTTTGCTTATTATTGTTATTAGGAATATCATAGACAGTTTAGATTGCTTTGATTAGTTGTTATTTTTGTTACTTCGTCTCTAAGTAATAGGGTATGTACATGGCGCGGCTTTTGGCTTATAAATAGGCAACCCCTTGTAGGTTTTTTTCAATGAAAATTATTAATAAAATTCTGTGTTTTCCTGCTTATCTAATTCTTTGAGTTGTGGAAGTCTAATTGGGTGTGAATCCCTCCCTTCTTCGAAGGGCTAACTACCGTGGTGCGAAGCCACACCCATCCTGATTCGCCCCCACCTCCTACCCTTTATATTCATCATCTCTCACAGTCATCCACTCTTCAAATCCACCTTTATTTTGCAATCAATCCTTCTCTACAGCAAATTTCCAGAATCAGGCCCTGCAGGAAGGCTGAAGTTTCGGCAGAGTACCGTGCTCAAACCAGTCATCCGATTGCCCTGAAACTTGGTGTGGATGGCCCATCCCTGGCCGACCAACCCCCAGTTGGCCCTTTTTGGGTTTGTGGGCCCCATACACGTGTGGGCAACAATCCACACACGTGCGTCAGGCCAGCCTGTTGTACACACGTGTGGACTGATTACAGGTTCTCTCTCTCCTCTTTTTAACTCCTCTATCACCTAATTTCCCTAACCCTAACCCTAGATTGTCCTAAATCCCAAGTTTTATTCCCCTTTTACAACCCTAGGGCTTCCCGAATTGAAACATGTGAATTCCTTGGATTGGGAAAATAATCCTTTGCATGTGTGGATGAATCTACTCTAATTTGATCATTGTTTGGTCTATAATTTTAATTGATCCAGCCCTAGCATGTGTAGGCTTGGACCCTTGTAGATCCCCCTTGTTAAATGCTTGACTTTATGTGGGATGTGGAAGTTTTGTGAATGTTTCTAAATTAGTATAATCTAAAGTCTCAAATCTTGCATATCATATTTAATTTCCATGTCCTACATCACATTCGACCATGTGAATTCAACTACTCCCATAGGAAGATCCAACAGCTCATTCCTAAGGATCCAATCTGAAAAGTTTTTCATACTACTAATTCGTCCTCCATTCGATCTTTCATCCAAAAATCATACCACATTGAAATCACCTCCCACACACCATGGTAGTCCCCATTTGCTTCTTCCCAGATCTAGCTCTTCCCATAATTCATCTCGTAATTTTGGTTTGCATGGCCCATAAACAGCTGAGAACATCCACCTGAAACTGGATGAAGTGTCTTTAAGCACTATTGAAACAGAATATTTTCCTTTCCAGATATCTTCTTTGCTCCATATCGCAGAGTTTCATGCCACTAGGATGCCTCCCGTTGCCCCCATTGCATCTAGAGCTTCCCATCCTTTCTGATGCCCCCATCATAATGAATTGATGACCCCCAAATTTATCCCTTGTAGATTGGTTTCCTAAAAAGTTGCTATCTGAACTCTGAATTTCTTGCACATATCCTTCATCTGTCCATGCTTCTATGAACATCCCAGGTCCCTGATGTTCTAGCTCATAATCTTCATCTACAAACGACCGTTCCCTAGTGCCCCTCGTCTCTGCTTCTCTCCGCTGCGATTTCAACATTCTGGTTGTTGCTTGTTGCTTGTTGAGGTCACTATTTCTCCAATGTCATCTTAGATGTCATTCTCAACTAGCTGTCTTCCCCTTTCCTTTACAAATTGGAATAAGGCAATATAATCCTCTAGTATGTCTCCTAAAGTTACCCCCCTCTAGATATGCAATCTGCATTTTCACCAATTTTATCCTTTTCATACCTTGAGCCATGGAAATCCCCCCCTTCTAGGGTTGTCGCTTCTCAAGACCCTCAGTAATACCCATACTTGTTTCTGAGGCCCTCATCTCCATCTCCGCCGAGACCGAGTGCCAATCGATAGCCAGTGTAGTCATGATTTTCGAATAGTCCAGCCCTTTTCCTTTGGAAGCGAACCAAATTGTGGGTTGTCCGTGCCTCTGTCTATCCATTCCACTCTTTCAATCTGTGAACTATGTAAACCGTACCTGTTGTGGACCGTTGCAGAAGAATTTTCGTCTTTATCGACAAAGGGAACCAGTTGGGTACCTTCAGGATTGTGTTGTTCTTCCAGAATTCATGGTTGGGATTCATAGTCTTCCTCCCTGTCCATCGTTACAATGAGCGCTCCTATCCGATCTTCTTCCTCATCACCACTTGTCGCAGGTTCATGTGCTGGAAAGGTTCTGTTAGGAGGTAGGGGAGGGATAGACATCAGACTTAGAAGACCCGGATCGACATTTCTTTGCCGTTGCCCTTCCTCTGTCGTCGAGGAGAACCTCTGTTTCTGTCAACTGAAGCTTCAAGAGATAGGTGAGAATCAGTAAGTAAGATGGTAGGGTTCGCACACGTGCCGTGACTTAAATCAAGTTGGACACGTGCTTCATGCTCACAAGGGTTGCACACGTCGAGCGCTCGAGTTTCTTTATCGCTACTCAAACTGCTTTTTAAAAAAGGTCAACTAACCTTGCCATTAAATCTCTTGCCACGCGTCGCAAAGGGATGCGACTCTTCGCCACATGTCACGCTCTCCTCTTGAGAGCCTACGGCAACTTTTTCGCAACCAATGGGAGCTTGACGGCCCTTCTCATCCTCTTTCGATGTTTCGCGAGAGCATGGTGAATTTGCTCCTTCAATTTTCCTCCTGACTGTCATTGCCGACAGTCGTTCCTGTTCAATCTTCTGTTCTGTTTGGTTATTGAGTTCCTGGAGTACCGAGATCTCTATCTTTGCATTCTCCACACTCAGAAAGATTTCTTAAGGAGAAGGATGTAACTTTTTCTTCATTATTTTCAATCTAGCAAATCTGAGTTCTTCGTTGTTATCTGTCCTACTATGATCTCCATTCGAATCCAACGCAAGCTCCGATTTCCTTAAAAATATCATTGACACAGAACTCTAGTGGTATATTCCAGAATTGATACCAATGTTCTTCCCAACCAAAGATTAACCATTCCTCCCATCTCTAAATATCTTTGACAATAACTCCCTTAGTTATCTTGCAGACTTTAAAGATCTCTTCGGCATGTTGTTGGCTTCCCAAGGAGATGAGCATTACATCTTTTTTCAATCTCTTGGCAACAATGTCTTCCTCTTCTATTCCTTTGCAGATTCGTGTCAGCCATTCCACTGGATCTATTTCCATTATCCCCTCTACTGTAATAGCGAAGCGAAACTCGAAAGTTTTCAACGAATCCTCAAGCACCTTTTTTGTGAATTCTAACTTCGAGGCCTTCTTCCGTAGCCACCCTCGAAATCCACTTCTCTCCCAAGTCTGATTTTTCCTCCATATCTTTCTCCTCTGTTTCAAGATTATTCAGCACTGCTTGCTTGAAGGATTTTCCGTTTAATCCCATTGGTTCATAGCGTACTTTAGGACCCTCCTCCTATACCCCTTTCTCTGGATATGATGCCTTCTCCATTGTATTGGGTTGTGGCTTCCCTGAAAGATCCCCAAATTTTTCTTCTTTGTTTTTCCTTTTAAGCCCGTATCTCGCCCTCTACACTTTTTCTTCCGCCAAAACTTTCCCCATTCAAAGCTCTGAACTACCTTCCTTACCACCTCTTCTGAACTTATACGTACAAAGGCAAAGCCTTTATTGTTGTCTGAAGCTCTCTCGTGGGATTATGACCTCCATAACCATACCAACATCTTCACATACCCTTTTGAAATTGATTGGCATCCACCATTTCGAAAGGCTCTCCGTGAACAAGGTTGGATACTCAGATAATGGTATTCCCCCTTTTCTTCCTACACCCCGATTTACCGACTTTCTTTGGTAACCGTTGTCAAATTTCCCGTGTTCTCCGTCACTTCCTTCCCATTTATTTTCTCCCGCCACTTCATCTTTTCTTAAGGGCTCGAATATGGCATTCCATGCATTTGAGTGTTCAAAAGCTAGCGAAATGGAAGGGTCGACACCTATCCTTGGGGGTCGGATAACTCTAATTCAAGCAGCCTTATCCAATTTGTTGTTGTACTACATCCCTCTACAAACTTCCAAAGTCTACGGCAGGATCGAATAAGACATGATTTCTTGTGGCAAGGTATGCAAGATAAAACGAAATTACATTTATTAAATTAGGGCAAGATTTGCAAACCGTGCGGAGGGAGGAGCAGGGATTAAGGATTTGAAGAGGTTGAATCTTGCTCTGTTGGGTAAATGGTTGTGGAGGTTTGGGGAGGAATAAGGATCCATTTAGAGATCTGATAGCTCACAAATATTGGTGCCAAACTACCAACAAGGTGGGTGGTGGATCTAGAATAAAGGGCAAATTCTTGAAGCGGATGGGCATCTCAATGAGAAAAGGAGATAAGGTTCGTTTTTAGGAAGATATCTAGGCTAGCAAGTCTCCGCTACAAGCAGTTTTTCCAAGCTAGCATGCCTATCTTTGGAGAACAACATTTCGATCTCTCATTGCTATTCTTTTAGCGATGACGTAGTCGCGTGGTCCCCTCCTTGCCGTAAAAATATTCGGGATGAAGAGGTAGCAGATTTTTTCCTTTTTTTTTTTTCTTTTTCTTTTCTTCTTGATTTTTTACTTCTTCTTCCTTTTTTTTCAAGCTTGAACTTTATTAAAAGGGAACCTAAGGCAACCACTAAACAGAAGAAAACAAAGAAAAAAAAACAAAAACAAAAACTACAAAAGACAACTATATAACTTGAGACAAAGGGAAAAAAAAACTAAAAAAACTAAAAAAACTAAAAAAACAAAAGAAACAGAAACTAAAACCTAACCAACTATACAACTTGAGACAATACAGAAACCCAAGGCTAACTATAACAAGCCACGCCTTTACAAATCGAGAAGGGAATATACAATACTACGTTTAGAAAATTGACAAAGCAATCGGTCTACCACATCATGAAGGATCAAATCCACTAACCTAGAAGAAGAAAAATAAAGACCACATAAGCAGCGGATTTTCCTTTCTCTCCAAATAGCCCAAAGAGTCACCAAAATAGTCTGACATCGAACAACTCTGAAGTCTTTTCTGACGCACCTCCATGCCAAGCAAATAGCAAGCCAACAACTAAACTATGCATTACCCGATTAGGACATCTGAGCACCATACTAAAGGAGGAAGGCTAAGCCAGTCTCCTTATGGCTAGACAACCATTACATGGGGCCCAATTAGCCCAATTCACATTCCTAACCACGTTAAAGACCCCACGTGCATGTTCACACATCTTTGAAGACCTCACACTGAGAAGATGCATATGGGCTGCATATAAGAACTTGATGGATATATCAGACCATTGCATTGGGTGGACACGATGATCGGACCATTGGATCATCATCAGACATTTTGATCGTGGACACTCATGGGCTACGAAATAGTTTAGTTGTTTAGATTGCTTACATGCTTCGTTATTTTTAGTATACCTTATATTTGTGTTGAGATTATGGAGTTAGGAACAACTTTTAATTTATTAAGCGTCTTTATGTTGAGAATCTTATCTAAGAACGTTTTTTTGTGAAAGGTCTTTTCTGAGACTATAAAAGAGAGATGGGTGTGTGAAGCCCTAATGGCATAATTTTGAAAAAAAAAAAAAAGCTTTATGTTTTCTCTTTTTCATGTGATTTAAAGAATACTCCATATGATTTGGAGCTTGGGTGTGGTCTGGTGTGATTCCATTCCCCATTCAACGAAGATGTGAGGCTTTCATCTATCATCTTCCTCCTCTCTTCATTTCTACCCAAAAGAGGAATTTTATCAAAAAAAAAAAAAAAACTTCATCTCTTCTTCTCTTCCTATCCAAGACCATCTGAGTCATCTTTTTCTTCAACTTTTCAGCATTCAACTTCAACCCCAACCGAAATCAACCATTGAGGACCCAAAAACCCTAAGCCAACGACCCCCACACGTGCGAGCTCCTATGCTAACCATATGGACAGCCACTCAATCCTTTGTTTTTTCCTTGCTTCCCCCATCAAAACCTCTTAATTCCTCATCCATAAGCCTACCCTAAACCTTAGATCCCCAATTTCTAAAAACCACAATTCCAAAATCCACAATTTCCATAAACCCTAATTTTCCAATTTTCATATTTTCCCCTTCCTAACCCTAGTCATAAAACCTACAAATTTGTCCCTTAAGTGTGGAACGTGCCTATGCTAAATTGGAAGTTTTATCCTTTCATCGGACCCAGTTTTAATTGATTCATATGATTTCTCAGCATGTGGGTATGTGATTTAGGTTAAATCATATTTTATTTCCGATTGTTTACTCTTAATTACTTGGTGGGTCAGCATCTTTTTTTAATCGAATTACTTTATGGACTCTTTCATAATCTCCACGTTGCATGCTAGCATTAAATCATGTCTCCTACATCAAATTTGGTATCAAAGCCATAGGTTTAGCATAGGATTTTTGTGTTGCACTTAGGTTACAGTCACATGTAGGATAGAACTTACATCTAGGGTTATTAGAGCATACATTGCATATAGAATCTTAGAATCATATTTCAGATTTTTGTTTCTAGTTTGGAGTGTCCCATTGCTGAATTTTCAGCTAGCGTTTTCCACTTGTACCATTGCTGAATTTTCAGCGTAATAATCTCAAGTTGTCACCTTACCGAATTTTCAATTCGTAATTTTCATATTAGACTCTTGCTGAATTTTCAGCTTGGTACTCTCGAATTGCCATTCTGCTGAATTTTCAGGATAGTATTTCAGGTTAACAGCTTGTTGAATTTTCAGATTAATGTCTTTAGTGTGTCCAATTTGATCTCTAGATTCATTTTGTTTTTGTCATAACATTACCCTAGGATCTAGGTTTTCCCTTGAGAGTTATCTTGTGTATGCCCACTCATTCTAGAAGTGGTTTTGGCCTACATCCCAGTATGAATCTAGAACAAATTGCCGAGGCCCTTAACACTATCAACAACCGTCTGAAGGCTATTAAAGCGCACAATAGGACCACTACAACTCAATTGACCGTGACCAATGCGCATGTCAATCAGCTTGAAGCCTCCCTTCAAGCGAACCCCAACACTAGAGAAGATATCCAATCACAAGTCGGGGATCAAATTGAAAGAGTTAAGACTGTGCCATTTGCAATTGTTAGCCGCGCCTTAAGCCAAATTGTAGAAAGTGATGAAAATGATGATTGGCGCATGAATTCAATTTTTCACACTTATGCCAAGTGTGGTGCCAAAAAATGCAAGGTGAGCATTCATAGTGGCGGTTGCATTAATGTGGTCTTTGCTAGCACCGTGGGCTGCTTAGGCATACTAGTCATTCCTCACCCTCAACCCTATCAAGTCTCATGGGTTGATGCGTCTTCAATTCCGGTTTCTCAGTGGTCCCATTCCCATTCACTTTGGTTCTTATCCAAACACGTTGTGGTGTGATGTTTTGCCTATAGATATAGGCCACATCATTTTGGGCAGACCTTGGTTGTATGACAAGGACGCAACACCATTCGATCACTTGAATACGTGTTCGTTTATGTAGGAAGGCAAGAGGATTTTCTTGAAGCCTCTCCCGCGCCCAAAAGCACCCCGAAAAAAGAGTACGTCAAGAAACGAGGTCCCTCGCCCTCTCATTTGCGGCATTCGTAAGTGTGGAGCTGCAGAGAAGCTAGAGATATTTCGAGATTTCTTTAAAGCCTCTTTCAAGTATCCCGCAGTGCAATACAAGAGGAGAACAGAAGAAGAAGGGAATTTCAAGTTTCGGACTGGGCCTGTTGCGCTGCACCCATTCCGCGGTGACGCAACAGGCAGACTTCATATGTATTTTAGGATTTGGCAACGCTCTTCCGCAAGATCCGAAATTTCCCGCGAGATGATATTTCATGATTGCATCTTAAACATATCAGTGAAGAGCAAGGGGTCTTCGAACCCGCATAACTCTATCATTGCGACAAATGTTGCGCAAGTGGAGGTGCTGCCGGAATCATCATTCGAACTATTTTATTTTCTTTCACTGTATTCACTGAATACACTTTGTTTGGAATCAAGGGAAATATGAAGATGTAATTGGAACTCAGAATTAATAAAATTAATGATGATGATTGTTCTTCTGTCTTTCCTTTATTATTATCGAATGTAGATATTCTAACCAATCGTGATACCTCATTTCTTGTTGAAACATTGTCTTCCTTGGGTTGCTTCTATACACAGTAGCTTTTTGTGCTTCTTTGAGGCCCAACCCCTGCTTAGTCACTGGCCTTCCTTCATTGTCCTTTTACTTGGAAAGTGTGGTCCTCTATCTTGGTTAGATTTCACTACTTGGGTTATGATGCATGACACGTGATTTAATGCTAGCATGAAACATAGAGATTATGAAAGAGTCCATAAAGTAATTCAATTAACAAAATATGCTAACCCACCAAGTAATTAAGAGTAAACAATATGAAATTAAAAAAAAAAAAACCCATAAATCACATGCCTGCATACTAAGAAATCACATAAATCGATTAAAACTAGGCCCGATGGAAGGATAGAACTTCCAATTTAGCATAGGCATGTGATTTATGATTAGGGTTAGATTTGTAGGTTTTATGATTAGGGTTAGGAAAGGGAAATTTTGAAATTTGGAAAATTAGGGTTCATGGAAATTGGGGATTTTGGAATTAAGGTTTTTAGAAATTTGAAAATAAAAATAAAAAATTGAGGATATAGGGTTTAGGATAGGGTTATGGATGGAGAATCAAGGGGTTTTGATGGGGGAAGCACGGGAAAATCAAATGATTGAGTGGTTGTCCATACGGTCAGCCTAGGAACCTGCACGAATGAGTCGTTGGCTAAGGTTTTTTGGTCCTCAATGGTTGATTTCGGTTGGGGTTGAAGTTGGATGATGAAAAGTTGAAGAACTCACTTGCCACATGGGCGTACATCGTCAAATCAGTTTTAGTCTTTCTTTCAGACTCTTTGACATTAGCTATAGGAAGAGACAGGCATTCTACATATCGGGACCATCCATCTCACAAACCAAGCTTTTGGACACTTAATGTTCATTACGTTGTCACGCAACTCAATTCTATTACGCGGTCACGCAACGGGATCATCAATTCATCATTTTTCATTCTTCCCTTCATTATTTTGTGCTCCAACAGACAACGACCAAGATAAGTAGTCTTCCATGCCCAGAGAAGGTCGAATCCCTTCAAGGAGCCTCAACATGTCCAAAAAATATTCCAACTCGAGCTCAGACAAAGATCTCCTGTGAGGAGGGCACCACACCCCAAAACCTTCGTAAGAAAAACAATTTGCAATTGACAAGGATGGATTAGATATAACTAGCTAGTTTGGGGAAGAGAGATTAAAGAGGGCCTATTAGAGATCCACTGACCCAACCAAAACAGGATCTGCCTCCCATCTCCAACACCGAAAGAGAATCCTTCCAGCATTAGAGGCTTAAGGACAAAGATTGCCTTGGAGATAGTCGAGGCTCTAAAGAGGGAAGAGGGCTTAGAGAACCATCGTCCCACTTTAGTGCCATATTTGCAAGTAATGATCTCTCTCCAACATTTACTAGCCTCTAGGCCAAAGCGTCGAACCATTTACCTAAGAAGGCATAGTTAACATATGCCAGAACCCGAATACCAGCAGCCCCTTACAAGCAAGAGTTTGTGAGGCTCCTGGAACATCTTCGAGATTGTCTCCTTGTATTGAGGGAGCAAGACAATGGTGTGGCTTAAGGACAAATCAGGACACTCGCTCCTATGATCTGCTTTGATCTCCTTTGAAGGGCACCCAATACACCCAAATGTCTTTCATATGATCCTAAAAATTGCGGCTTTTGTCTAGCTAAAGGGGAGAAAGAAAATTTTGACCATAGATAACCTCTAGAAAAGGTCTATGGTGATACTCAACGCTTGTTTGATGTGCTTAGCAAATGATTTATCGATTGATCACTTCCTTATCCATTGCCCCTTTGCTTATGAGGTGTGGGGATGCTTCCTTGGTGCGTTTAACATGTCGTGGGTGATGCCAGCTTCGATTGGAGATCTTCATTTGGCTTGGCACGATGTGGGGCTCGGCAAAGGAAGGAAAGCTATCTGGAAGTTGGTCATAATGGCAATCTTATGGGCATTGTGGAGGGAACGAAATGGTAGATGCTTTCAGGATGTAAGCCTCCCAATCATGGAGGTCGTCTATAAGGCAAGGGGCTTTGAAGGGAGTGGGTGTCTTGTTTAAAAGTTATTGGGAGTTGTTAACCTTTGTGATCTTCCTGAGGGAGTCACTTTCGTCTAGATTTGGTTGGTTGCGGTCGACATCACCAGATCATGTAAGAAAATCCCTAAAACCTTTTTTTTCCCTTCGAAGATAATTATTTTGGAAGGAAACCATATTTCCACCAAGGATGATGGGGATTTGGGTTGGGATTTGCCAAAAGAAAGATTTTCAGGAGAGATTTTTGGGAATGTTGTGATTTCCAGCGAGAATTTGGGATGGATTGCGTCATTGCGGTCTCTCGGCCATCTTTAACAGAGAAGTGAGTCAAAAGACTCTCGAAACTCTCTCTTAGTCTCTTGAGTAGAGTTAGGGAGCATATTAGTTGTTACACAAATAACAACTTAGTGGGTGTTAACCTTACAATGTGGGGCCCATCTTGATGAATGTGTTCCATATCCACGCCTCTTTAATCAGAGTCGATCTCCCAAAGATAGATAACGGCTCTTCCAAATAGATAACCTTCTATCCACTTTCTCAATAACTTTGTCCCATAACATTTTTGGAGACTTCCAGACGCAAAGAGGCTTTCCGAGGCATGTAAATGGAAAAGAACCTTTTTTGCACCCAAATAATAAAGCAAACTTATCTGATTCCTCTTCCTCCATTCTGATACCCAGCATTTAACCCTTTTTTTTTATTAATGTTGTCCCGAAATTGTTTCAAAACATACTACAATTTTCCAAAGATTATCGACAATCATTTCATCAGCATCGCAAAAATTGAGGGTGTCGTCGGCATATTGAAGATGAGTAATGGTTAAACGATGTTGTAACCTGGAAACCACTTATCAAACCCACCACCTCTCCTTGCTGCATCATTTTGCTAAAGGCTTCCCCAACTACAATAAAGAGATGAGGAGACAAAGGATCACCCTTCCTAACTCCCCTGGAAGATTTGAAGAATCCCTTAGGCAAACCATTTACTAATACCAAGAAATACGCAAATTGAACACAAGATCACATCCAACCCCTCCATTTTTCCCCACATCCAAACCTTAGCAAGCATATAGTCAAGAAAATCCCAATCGACATGATCATACATACACCTTTTGTAAGTCCAACTTACAAACCAACCCACTCCGCCCACCTCGATATCTTGAGTGAATGCATTCATTTGCAATGAGAACACTGTCGAGAATCTATCTTCCCATCACAAAAGCTCCTTAATATTCCGATATCACTTTTGATAACACCCCACGAAATCTTATAGCAAGCACCTTAGCTAAAATTTTGTACAGACCTCCAATTAAACTTATGGGTGGAAAATCTTTCATTTCTTCCGCACCTTCAAGTTTTGGGATAAGAGCAATAAAAGAGGCTCCCAAATTTTTAGAAATGATACCTCGCACATTAGAATTCATGAAAACAAAAAAAAAAAATCCATAACATCTCCTTTCACCGTTTGCCAAAACTTTTGAAAAAACAAAATAGGAAAACCGTTGGGACCTAGAGCCTTCTCACCACATATAGAACCTATGGCCGCTGACACTTCTTCTTTAGAGAAAGGACGTTCAAGACATGCCACCTCTTCAAGAAAGAAGAGAACACCAACTTATCTAACCGCGGCCAATTCCATTGCTCTTTCGATAATAGCGTTTTATGGAAGGAAACGATCGATGAGCAAACCTCCTCTTTTGCCGTAATTCTTTGACTGTTAACTATTATGCTGCAAATTTTGTTAACCCAACCTCTTACACTAGACATATGGTGAAACAAATTGTGTTCTTATCACCCTCTTTAATCCATAATGCCCGAGATCGCTGCCTCCACTTGATTTCTTCTTCCTTTAACCATTCAAAATATTTATTTTTAAAGCTTCTGCCATCAATTGACCAGACTCCTCAAGTGTATCAGTATCATTAATCTCCTGCAAAACAAGTTTAAACTTTGAATCACGAGCTCCAAGAATATCTTTCTTCCAAGTATTAATCTTCGCTTTCAACAACTCAAGTTTTTTGCTTAATCAAAAACCGGCATATCCTTCTACCTTGAAAGAAGTCCAATCCACAGCCAGTTGTGAAAAACCTTCAATCTATAACCAGGCTGCTTCAAATCAAAAAGGTTTAGGTCCCCAATTCTCCGATGCTACTTCCAATAAGATAGGACGATGATCAGAAACAGATTTCGGTAACCCTTTCGGACTAGCAAGAGGGAATTTATCAATCCAATCTACAGACGCCATAAATCTATCTAACCGGGACATTACTGGGTTTTGTCAACCATTTGACCAGGTGAACTTCGCTCCCCCCAAAGGCATATCTACCAGACATTGAGAATCCATCCAATAAGATAGAACGATGATCAGAAATAGATTTCAGTAACCCTTTCGGACTAGTAAGAGGGAATTTATCAATCCAATCTACAAACACCAGAAATCTATCTAACCAGGACATTACTGGGTTTTGTCACCCATTTGACCAGGTGAACTTGGCTCCCCCAAAGGCATATCCACTAGACAATGAGAATCCATCCAATCTGCAAAATCTTACATACTGCAAGTAATCCTTCCCCCTCTTGACTTCTCATGCAAAAATTTGACGACATTAAAATCACCTCCGACCACCCACGGCTCATGCCATTTCTGATGAACATTTGAAAGCTCCTTCCATAGAAAGTCACACTCACTAATAGAACAAGGACCCAAAAAAAAAAAAAAAAAAAACCTAAGAAATCCTAAAGAAATATCACGTAACAGTACCGAAACTGAAAAATTCCCAACCTTTTCATCTTCCTTTCTCCATTTCACAAAATTCCAAGCCAGAAGAATACCACTAGCAAAGCCAATAGCATCAAGAGACACCCATCCTTTATTTAACGCCCCCCATATAGAAGTTATAATACTTATGCCAATCAACTGTAATTTTGTTTCTTGAATCGTAAGAATCTCAACCTTGTTCTTTCTACAAAGTTTACGTATCTGAGCTCTTTTAGCCAAACATCCTATACCTCTAATATTCCAAGATAATACAATCATTAGTTAACCATTCTACCCCATCAAGCCCTCTTGCAACCACCCACCTTATTTGACATATCATACTAAATAGAACATTTTAAACTTAGTAGTTCTCGTCATCCTCTAGGGGTCTTTTTGTTTTTTACTACTTGGTCTTCTTGTTGATGGAACGAGCCTCTGTGTTTGACGAATTGTAGAAGCGCATATGCATCTTCATCATTTGCCCCAAAAGAAAGCCCTATAAGACCTCCATCACATCCTTCGACCATCTCAATTGATCAGTTGTTAAAGAGCAATCACCCATATAAGTAAATTGTCCTTTCCGAAACTGTGTTTCTTGAAGACAACATGTCCGAAAAACTTAATCTGGTATTGAAGAGGACTAAAGAGGAGCGATTGAAATCGCATCATCCAATAGATTTCCCTCTTGTAACAACAAAAGAGCTCAATTAACTTCAACCACATACTTCAGATCTTCTTCATTCTGAGTTTCTACTATTATCGTGCCTATGACGAAGTTTTCCGGTTCTGCTCCCGCAAGGAGATAATGGTGTGAAGGTAGAAAATCGCCAAACATATACCTAAGAAATAGCTTCCAGGTTTTGATCCTGCAACGAGATAATTGTGTGAAGGCAAAAAATCGTCAGATGTATACCTAAGAAACGGCTTCCATGTGAAAGCCTTAAACACACGAACGGAGTGAACCATATCTCTCACACGTGGAGGATGTGAGTGTGTAAAGAAACTGAACAGTTACTATGCCAGATGTCTCGGCGATTTTAATTCCCATTGAATTAATAAAATAAAAGGGACATGTTGACACCCAAAAGAAATGCTTCGAACGAATTCGAATTTAAAATGGAATTTAATTTGTCGGATTTCAAAAAAGCATTAAAACTAGTAAATGTGATGCAGGACATGAAAATTAAATATGATATGCAAGATCTCAGGCTTTAGATTATACTAATTCGGAAACAATCACATAAAATTCCACATCCCACACAAAAGTTCAAACATTCAAGCAAGGGAATCTGTGCGGGTCCAGGCCTACACAGGCTAGGGCTGGATCAGTAAAATTATGGACCAAACGATACTCAAGGGGGAGTAAAAATCATCCATACATGCACAGCAATCAATCCCTAATAAAAGGGATTCACCAATTCCAATTCAGAGAACCCTAGGGTAAGAAAAAGGGGCAAATAAATTGAAAGTAATACAATCTAGGATTAGGGTTAAGGAGAATAGGTATGAGAGGAGTAAAATAGGCGAAATCTGAAACTTAAGATAGTCCCCGAGCGCGGACCGTGGGCCACGCCTGTCGCACGTGCGCGAGGGTCTAGCCGCACGTGCGAGGGGGCACCGAACACGGAAAGCGGCTCCTTGACTTTGATCGGCCAGGGGAGGGCTTCAAAACCCCCAAGTTTCATGTCGATCAGATGCGCGGTCTGTGCGTGGTGCTCCACCGAAGTTTCAGCCCTCCTGAAGGGCCAGAATCTGGAATTCTGCTATAAAGAGGAAAACTGTTGCAATAAAAGACAGATTTAAAGCGCGGATGGTGGTAGGAGATGAGAAATAGAGATGGTAGAGGATGAAGACCAATCGGGATTGATGTGGCTTCGCACCACAGTAATTGGCCCTTCGATGAAGGAAGGGCTTCGCACCCAATTAGATTTCCACAACTCGAGAACTCTGAGTAGAAAAACACAGAATTTTTATTAAACTTCAATGAGAAAAAAACATACAAGGGGTGCCTATTTATAGGAAAACCCTATACCCCAAAAGTCGCGCCATGTGCGCAACCTATTACTTGGCGATGAAGTAAATAAAAATAAAAATTAATCAAAGAAATCTAAACCGTCCATGATACTCTAAATAATATTAATAAGCAAAACCTAAAATATGAGATTAATCAGACTAGTGGGCCACGATCATTAAATCCCATGATGGGCTTAACTTGACTACTGGGCCCACTCCAACGAACCAAAACTCCGTCTTCTAGCTAGGAGGCCCTCCCTGGACGTCGCCATCAATCCAGATCGACGGTGGGGTCCTCCTTGCATATGTGCTTGGGGGGGGGGGGGGCGTGCGTGTGCGCGTGATGTCCTCATCAAAATGCTAGGTTATTAACCTTCCATGTGTCCCAAAGATGGTTCAAAACCTTCGATACCTTCCTTCTTCCAGGTACAAATGTTGCTTTGGTCGAAGCTTCGACATCCGACCCTAAATCATAAGTATGGTTCAGAGCTGAGGATGGAACAAAAAATGCTCCCACTACCACGTATTTATTTGTTGTCCCCATCTCAACTAATCGTGATTCACAAACCACATCTCTACCACCATTACGAGGACACATGTCCATCCTAGAGTCTGGTACTTTGCTGCAAAATAAAAGTTGTGTTGTTGCATATTTCCCGTCATGGTGATCGCCTTTAGTCTCCACTTTTGACTCCCTTCTCCATATTTCTCCCCATCGAAAGAGTCTCCCCCACTGATCCTCCCTTTGAATTAAGGGAGCTAAATAAGCATCTCCAACAACAATTTGCAACAAAGCCAAATCCCTCACACACTGTCTCTTCCTTACAGTCGAGCAACGCTAATTTCAAAACCATTCTCCATAGCATCATCAATTGCCACCATCTCTCCAAGGCATGAACCAATTACAATAAAAACCTCACGAGAGCATAATTCAAAAGGAATCCCCCATACCAAAAACCAAACTTCCTCCATACGAAAAGGGGTTGATTCACACCATCGTAAAATTCTTTTAACAAGTCCATCAGAAAAAATGGCACCTATCAGCAAGATACGGTCAATATTTATCTCTGACTTAAATGAAACACATACAAATGAAGAGCCAAAAGTTATTATAATGAAATTTTCAACTGCTATCTCGCAATCTACCTCTAATCATATCATAAGTTGTGATAAAGTTGCCTTTTCTGAAGTTTCAACGACTAGCGAATTTTGAATAGAAGTAAAAGATTTCTCAACCACCTCTTCTCGGATGTGCACATCTTGTGAAGTTCCAACACCTTCTCTCCAAATCCATTTTATCTCTTCTTCCCCAAACCCACCTCCGAGAAGACTTTGTTTCCATTGTTGTTGTCTTGCCAACCTATCCTTCTAAATCACCACGAGCACCAACTAAAACGTCACTAAAAGATCTTCATTTTATCCCTGACATTTTTTCCATTTTCCATAGTCAGATCCAATATTAGGAACAATATACGTCTCTCCCACCAATGATATCTAACTTTTCATATCCTCGCCTGAGGAAGCTACTGGTTCTCTCCCTGTATGGCCTTCCATCTCTCTAATATCTAATTGATCCTGCACCCGACCAATATGCATTTCCCTTCTCTTACTATTCCATCCTGATGATTTCTTATGTCAGAAGTTTTCTACCCCAAAACCTTCATCGTTCAACATAGCAACTGCTTTTGTCACCTGCTACTCTGATTGCATGTGAACAAAAGCAAATCCCCTTGGTTTTATTGTTTTCCAATCTTTGGGAATAATCACTTCCGAAACCACACCAGCCCTTCCAAAAACTCTAGAAAAATTCACTAGCAACCAACCCATTGAAAATCATGTAACAAAGATTGTCAGCAATTCTGATAACGTTAAATGGCCATGATTACACCATCGAACTTCCATCCACTCTTTCTTCACAACCTATCTCTCCATTCATGATTCTTAAATATTGTTTTTTCGTTTTAGGTTATGTAAACTGAGAAGTCTATAATTGGAAAGGAAGAACCTAAACCTAATGGGATAGGCTTTTAACAAAGGTGGGGAATTTTTTTGTATATGTCTTTACAAACCTAGGAGGTTCCGTGGGATGTTTTTACAAAAAGTTGGGGACTTTTTGTCCAATTACAATAGTATAACAAAGGAACTTAACACCTAGAAACATGAAGCACAGCGGGACCAACAACCAGTTACCCTCAACAAGGAGAGGGCATTAGGTGTTGGGGTTGTGCCTTGAAAAATCAGTGTTTATACTCTTAGACTTTGCTTATTAAGGATAGACAGGTTGAAGAAGAAAAGTAAAAATTTCATCTTCTGAAGTGGGAGAAGGTGTGCAAGCCTTACGAGGAGGGGGAGAGCAAGTTTAAGGAGGTTGGAGGCTATGAATTCAGCCTTTCTAGGTAAATGGCTTTGACCATTTAATGCAGAAGATGACAGCTTGTGGAGGAAGGTGCTAGTAAGCAAGTATGGTGTCAAGGAGGAAGGGTGGTGTCTTTCTATAGGGCTTCAGTATTGTGGAAGTCGATTATAAGTTTGGGGACCCAATTCAAGGAGGGGATTGGATTCTCTATAGGAGACGGTTCCACGATTTGTTTCTGGGAAGATGTTTGGACAGATGGAGTCTGCTTCGTGTCGATTTTCCAAGCCTAGCTAGGCCATACCGAGAATCGACTGCTCAATTTCAGGTAGTGTAGTGGTGTTGCTTCCTTCTTGTGGGATGAATCTATTATAAGAGGAAAAAGAAGAATCCACTTGTTTGTTGGAGCATCTTTAAGGTATTCGACCTTCATCGAGTGTTAGGGATTTGTTGGTTTGGATTAAAGGAAAAAAGGGTCTGTTTTTAGTTACCCTCTTCAGGTGTTAGGGATTCATTGGTTTGGATCAAAGAAAAGAGCGATTTGGTTTTCAGTTAGCTCCTTCTACAAGATGATCATTAGGTTTACCTTCAGATAAGCATAATGGCTACTCATGTTTGGTGAAATCCTAAACCCTTTTATTAATGAAACCCCAGACCCTAAACCCTTTTCTTAATTAAACCCTAGACCCTAAACCCTTTTATTAATGAAACCCTAGACCCTAAACCCTTTTGTTAATGAAACCCTGGACCCTAAACCCAAAACTTATTTTTCTTCTTTTTGCGAAATAAAAATGTGGTTACTCAATGAGTCGATAAGATAGATCTGTGCACAAGTGATCCTCATGGTGGGGCACACATATTAATGTCACATTATTTCATATCACATTGTTATGTACAGTATTCCTATCATTTCATATATAACCCTCTTGATCTTTGTAGTAACTCAATCTAAACTATACAAGGAATGTACAGCATTGGCATCACATTTATCACATGCAAGTAATTTATATATGAGAAATCTTATTAAAATAAAACAAACACATAACAAATTGCTTAGTTTGTCACATGGACTCCTAAAATTCAACAGCGATATATAGTACTTCTCTCCAAGCTTCCTTTGAAGCTCACATCAGAACCTGAAAATCATTATAATAACTTGCTGAATCATGTTTCCTCCATTACCAGAGTACCATGCCATTCATAAAGAATAAACATTCAGTTTCTCAAAAATTCACAATTCTAATGAAAAAGAAACCATAAACCGCTTGGGATGATAAATCAGAAAATTAAATTTTTACCCTGCAGACTTGTAGAGAGAGAGAGCTGAAATAGAGTTGACAATTTTAATGGCTTTCCTTTATTCCCAGGATTGGGATGTATATACATGTGCACATACATGCGTCTGAGTGCATGTTGTATGCACGTATCAAAGTCTGCACCGTGTAAATGAATGAACCAAAAGTAAGCTGGAAATACCACTTACCAATGGGTTAATCTTATTTGAATCGCTCCCAAGCTTGTTCATCGCGTCACGCATGCACGCAAGATCGACCACAGCGGGAACACCAGTAAAATCCTGATAATGGAAAATAAAGGCACTCCCAATAATCCGGAAAAAAATAATAATAATAATAAGAACTAAAAATAAAACAATTGAAGAATCCGTACGCAAATCATTCTCAATCATCACCTGCAGAAGAACACGGGCCGGCTTGAACGGAATCTCAACCTGCTTTGGAGAAGTGCTCTCCCAATCGATGATCTTCTCGACATCTTTTGCCGTAACTTGGAACTCATCACAGTTACGGATAGCAGATTCAAGAAGAATCTTAATGGAATAAGGAAGTTTATCTATAGCACAATCATCCAAAAACAGATCAGAAGTTCTGAATTCATAAAATCTTTAATAAAAATTTAAAAAAAAAAAAATCTCGAAAAAAAAAAAATACCAATTCTTGGATCGTTGAGAGCAGGCAAGCTGAAGTACTTCCCGAATTCACCGCCACCAGGTTTGGACAACGGCATCAAGATACTCTCGAAGGAATTACGAGTAGCTAAAATCCACAGAGAAAAGAAGAACAATCAGAAGAAGTAAAGAGATCAGATCTTCCGAAAATCGGTAGAGATGTGTTGAGATACCCATGGTGGCGATCCGGTGCTCAAAGCGCTCAACAACGGCAGCGGAAGATCGGACGAAGGTGCGGAGTCTGAGTCGTTTGACCGGGGACCGAGAGCAGGAGTAGAAGCGAGAGAGATGAGTGGAAGAAGGAGAAAGAGATATGCGATAAGGGTTTGTAGGAGAGAAGGGTAGGTGGGGTTTCAGAGAAAGGGAGGAGAAGAGAGGGAGAGAGAGGGCGCTTGAGTTTTTTATAAGGTGGAGAGCTGAGCTGTTTAGCAGCATGTCACTCCCTCGTACCAGCCATATAGATAGAGAGTACTGTTTGGTGCGATATATTGCTATTTGGTATTATTGGGATTTCTTTTACGAGAAGATCGCGTGCGGGCTTACGGAAGAGAGACAAAATGCGGTGGGTGTGAAATGTGCTTGTCTGTCTTTCCGCTTTTAAAATTCGTTTTGTATTATATATATAAATAGAGAGAGAGAGAGAGAGCCGGCTTGTGAGGAGGAAAGAGCAGGAGAGATGAATTAAACAGGAAGAGAGAGAAAACTGGGTTGAGGGAGAGAAGGGGAGGAGTTCGCGCGTGCGGTGAGCGCGCGCCTCTGCTGACTGGCCTACGCGATGTTCAGCGCGGAAGCAACTGATAATATATATATATATATACACATGTGTGTGTGGGAAAAAAATAAATGCGCTGGAGCTGACGATAAGCTCCCGTGAGGTCGAGCTGTGTGGCCCCACTGTGATGCATTTTGAACATCTACTCATTACAGCAGGCCCACATAGCACGACCTCATGGGATGAATTCATGAAGTTGAGCGCATAGTATCTTTTCCCTGTATATGTATGTGTATGTATATATATGATACGTGTCCTTGCACCTTTCTACAGTGAACACGTGTTTGGAGTTGTGGCGAGTGGGGCCACGATTGGCCAGTCAGGCAAGTGTGATGTTGGGTCACTTGCCGTGGATGGGTTACGCTTCAGTAATCTTATCAATTGATTAATTACAAATCCTTCAGTTTCAGCTGTATGTGGACTGTCATGGCTGTTTGGTTTTCACAAATCTAGCGAAATTATGAGAGTAATTCCTATGTCGCAGACCCTATTTATAGTCTGCACGGTCATTACAATTTTACTTCGGAAGAGCAATTTGTAGAAGGGAAATCTGCTCCACATCATCCGAAAGATGGCATGCAATGCATGCCCTTGGTGGCGATTGAAATGGAAATGGTGGTCTGGTGGTCCGTAGGAACATCATTGGTATGCATTTCAACCGTCCGAATATATACACCCATTTTCACGAAAACGGATTGGCTACTTCCCTTGCCACCAGCCCGGTGGCCGATGCTCTATGACCCCACCATGATGTATGTGTCTTATCCATTCGGTTCATCCATTTTTACAGATCATTTTAGGCTTGATCCTAAAAATGAGAGGGATATAAATCTCGGGTGGACCACACCACAGGAAAATAATAGTGATTAGATATCCACATTAAAATCCTCCTAAGGCCCACTGTATTATTTATTTGAAATCCAATCTGTTGATTAGATCATACAGGCCCAAATGAAGGGAAAAAACAAAAATCAGCTTGATCCAAAACTTTTATGACTCCTAAAAGGTTTTTAATGGTCGATGCTCATTCAACCCTGTTTCATGTAACGTGGTCCATTTGAGATTGGGATATACCTCATTTTTTGTCTCGTACCATAAAATGATTTGGAAAAATAGATGGATGGCATGGATGAAACACATACATCATGGTAAAGCCCACAAAGTAGGGGGAGTAGCCAATCCATTCCCCCTTTTCACATTTTCGAACCAGTCTCCACCACGGCACGTCGTGGGAACACAAAGGCATCCCCTAAAATCTAACCTCCTATCTCTCTTCATTCTTTGCGATGATCACAGTGAAAGGATGCCTGAGACATCATTGATGCCCATCATTTCTGTTGATGCAGAAATCCGGTTAGCCCCTTTAGGACCTGCTTACCTGCACAAGGAATGGACAAGAAAGACCCTAGCTAGAGACCCTCCAATGCCTAAGTTAGGAAAGAGATCTGGATCTAGACAAGTATTGAGGGTTTAGAGCTAAAGATTGTGCGTACCTTTGACCATTAGATGCACCTTATTTATATCTTTTTAAGAGAGGAGGTGGCATAGAGGAGATCTCTCTATTTAGTAGGTGCATATTATAGAGGAATTTGGATCCCGAACTAGTAGGAGGATCTTCCGAGGTCCTTGGCAAAGATCTCGAGGGTCCAAGCGTGTCGCAGATATCCTCTGAGATCTTTGGAGAAGACCTCGGACGGATCTTTCTTAGGTAAGATCTAATTATTTAAAACCAGTGGAGACGTGCAATGAGAAGTTGAGGTGGTCTTGGCCGACCTGACCTGAAAGTGGCGTGCTGCTTTAAGTCATGCTGACCTGGGTCACACCGACCTAGGTCGCACCGACTTGGGGTGTGCCAACCTGAGCCATGGGGACCTAAGTCACGCCGACCTGGGTTACACCGACCTAGACTATACCGACTTATCTCATCAGTTGAGCAGAGGGATGGGATATGTAACATCCTGAAAATCGAGGGTCGAGTAGTAACTCAACTCTCGAGTTTCAGAACATCACTTATGCAACAAAATGAATGATGATTGAATGTTGACTGTATTAGAGTAGTGAACATAAGTGAGATTAAGCCAAAACAGCATATCATACTCCAGAGACAGTCAAATTTGCAAGCGGAAGACTGTGATAGATAGATAAAATATATAAACTATGATAAGTCTCCAGAGTGTGATAACATTACCAGGTTAAATAATTACAAGTACAATTCTAAAATATATCAAATGTGTAAGGTCCAGTCAATATCCCAGAAAGCCCCGTCGATCAGGACACGGCTCAAAGGAAGCCGTCAGAAGACAACCAATATAAGCAGGCATCGTAGTCATTGCAAAGGTCCGGCTCCGCCTCAGAAGTAGCGTCGCCATCTGAAATCAGACAATATCTGGTGGGTGATCGAAACACCGTTCCGTAACGTGGGAGTGAGTAGCTAACTCAGTGGAACAATAAAGCATAGGTTAACATGTTATCGACTCAGTCAAGCAGTAATGATAAAGCAGTACAATCAAACACTCCTAACTACTCTTATTAATGCAAGTATGAATGACATGATGTATGCCCTCACCACACCCTCCCTCGTGCGACACCATCTCACGTTCGCGGCATGCTTTCTTCCCTCAGTGCTCCACATCTTCCAGGCACAAGCAATGCATGGTGAGCATGATTACCGAGTTGTTATTAGTCTATTTCAAACAGCAGGATTTGGAAACTAAGGTACCTCCCTTGTATCATTTCCAAATATGATCCATTCTAGGGTCGTCAGTCCTAGTTAATATCAGACGATGGTGTATTTTCTAGGTCACTGCAAAGGCTGCTAGGGCTGTTACGCACAAAGGTTATACCACTCCCCCATCACCTCTTAAATGATTCATCACTATACAGAAACAGGCTTAGTTCATACTTTATATACCGCGGCAAAACTCTAAGGCTCACCGCGATTTCAGAGTATGCTCGAGGTCACTACAAAGGGCTGTCAGGGCTGTTGTTCGCATTCGTAGCACCACTCCCCCATCACCTTATCAATGTAAGCCGACAACACAAATATAGTGTCTCATACCACCATAATCGGCTCACGAGTCTGGTTGCTCACTGGTCACTACGGGGAGGCACGTGGCCCTAGCATAGGCCGACAGCTCGACCACGGTGTCCCATACCACCATGCCCGGCTCATGAGTCTTAGCGGATCGAGGTACCATGGTTAAAAGGGTTTTCACTGGTAAGTTTGGTACCCTAGGTTCAAGCAGTAGCGACCAAATATGGTGAACATACATTAGACAAATCGGGTTACATGACGAGCCTGACTAGCTCGAGCGCACAATCAATTAGACGACATGAAGTGCATAAGCACTTCGCGTGGCCTAACCACTGTCGCCAACTGACATACGACTCGGGTTCGTCAAACACATCTTACGTGGCGACATGAAACTCAACCACGAACTCCAATCTGGTACCGATTGTCTGGACTATAGACATAGTCCCAAACTCAATCAATTCTCATCCATAACATATGGAGTAAAGCATGATAAACAAAGTAATTCAAACATACTAGTAGACATGTTATAAAGCATGTTATAAAGCATGATATAAGGCATGTTGTAAAGCACTACGTCAATAGGAATACAAACACATATATTACAAGTAAGCGGTTTAAGTAAACAACCTCATGGAGGTAATCATACATGTCACTAGGGTAGTTGAGAATCCCATCTCAACACTCTCCTAAGGCATCAACATTCAAACACTTGCTCACACAAGCATTTTCACAAACACTTAACATACACTATTTCAACATACATAGAGTATGTTAACAAACATGTATTAGGGCGAATCCTTTCGCCAAGCAAGTATGTTATGTACACATAATATATTTATACAACAATTAATCATGGCAAACACATCTCTAAAATATACATGTATACGGTACTTTTACAATACAGTATTTCTACATACATAGTGTATATTAGTAAAACATGTATTTAGGCGAATCCTTTCGCCAAATAAGTATTTTATCTATATATCGTATATCCATACAACAAATAATCATGTCAAACACATTTCCAAAAAATATACGTATACGGTATTTTCTACGAATCCTAGAATATGTAAAATTTCATATTCTACAACTTTAATCGAAACAGAAAACGGAAAGCACTTTGTACATGTGCAATTGCATGCAGATCATGAATCTATCATTATCTGACATTGAAAGCTTTGAAAACCATAACCTATACACCTAAAGTCCGCACCTTGTGTCGTAGAATCGTAATGGAATCGATAGGTTTGCTAAGCTTCCGTATTCGGCAGTTTGGCAACCTATAGAATGAAATAGGTTAGCTATTTCATAACCTATAACCTTCACAGTCCCAAAACAGATTAGGGTTGGGTTTTCTTACCTAGAAACGACGCCGGGATCGCCAAGAAATCGATGATAAAGGGGTGGTTGAACACATACAGCAGCGGCAGGGAGATGCTCCCACATCTCCCACACTTTCTCTCTCCTTTCTCTCTTTCTCTCCTACAGTTTTCTCAAATTCGTATGGCTGCAATGAGAGAGGGTTTAAGGTCCTTATATAGCCTAAAAATCTCACCGAATTAGACTTCTGGACAAGGTTTACTTAGGTTATAACCAAAGCGGAACTTTTTCAGCTCAACGGAGGACTTCTGGCGGGCCTCCTTGAGCCAAAGGTCGGACTTAAGCTCACCGACACCGGATCTACGTTCTATTAAGTTTTCGTTTCGGTCGGGATTCCAGATCACGCGTGGCGGACCGGGGCGCTTCAACGGTCAGCGGATCTCGATCGGAGATTCCGAGTACATGTAAATGTGTATGAAATTTCTCCTGATCCGAGGGTGTAATTTGGTCCGATTCTCGACGGTGAGTCTGTTGCTTAAAACTGATCCGCAAACGAGAGATGCCAGATTACTATTCAAGATATTTATTTTGTAAAGAAACATGTGTTTTCACACTCCCTCGCTCCGGACTCAAGCGAACAGCTGTGGGACACTGTTTGAGTTTGATTTCCGAGATGGTTGTCAAGCCCAGCGAGGCGGTTCTAAGTCCTTAACCTCGTATTGTTCGGACTCCCGATGTGCGGTCCAGATCTGATACGGAGTTTCAACGTGCTCCCGAGAGCAGTCGGGTAATGAGTTTGATCCGAGATTTTTGGGTAACCTAGCGTCAATGATTCTACAAGTTTTGGGTCTTGCAGATCGTATTTAAAGCGATTCTAGCGGATTTCGTAGCTAATCTAATTTAGCACTTGGTTACTTTGTCTCATTTCTAAAGGATTTTGTCCTATAAGATTTCTGTCTGAGGTGGTACCTAGGCCTTTGTAGTTTGTGTATAAAGTGATCCAATTTATACTACTTAGCTAGTTTAAGATAGTGTCTAGGGTGCAAGTACTTAGGAAAATTGAAAGAACAAGGTGGTGAAAGGTGGGATTTGTGAAGGAAGTGGGTTCAACAATAGTTTTAGACTTTGAGATTGAGTTCTGACTAGTTAATAAGGTATTAGGATCGACCCATTGCCTAAGGACGTCTAATCCCAGGTTAGCAAAAATCTGGGATGTTACAATCTACCCCCCTTAAAATAAAATTTCGTCCCCGAAATTGCCTAAGGGTAATAAGGAAAGATTTCTATTATTTCATTTGCCTAAGACTTATTGATTTCGAGTTCCTACGCGTGGTAGGGTATATACTAGCCTGGTTCATTTTAGTCTACCCCCCTTAAAACATATTTCTTTATCCATTTCTCATACCCTAATGGTTTGCTATAATTTATTTCTTTACTTATCTGTAGTCTTGACGACAATTCCCACTAATTTAGAGTAAGATAGTTGTGTTCAATGTTTGACCAACACGGAGAGACGTTTATGGTGGGCTTAATCCCAATACATCGATCATCTACCGAGCTAAGGTAGAAAGCTCATCGTATCCCTTCTGAATCCTAGTGGATCCTGGTCTTCTGCTCGTCAGCAGTGAGTCTGTTGGTAGTCGCATAGGATTGAGAAGTGGGTCAAGCCGCGAATGTTTCGCAGTTGTATATTTCAGTAACTCCGTGGTACGATCACTCTAAAGACGCAGGGAATGTCCATCATTGAAAGGTTCAAATGTCATATTTCTTGGGTTGCCCATTGGTCTAAGAGAGTCCTTGTTATTATCTATGTCCAAGGAAATGGTGAATCAAATCTTACTAGATCATCCTAAAGCGGTTTCTCATAGTAGAACTTGCTAGGGCTTCTATAATATTCGTATTCAACGAGCACAGTTTTGATCCTGGGCTAGTGGGGTAGGGTCCACCACGCTTCCGCTGCGCCACCCAGATCAAAGAGGTGTAATAGGTGACCTAACTAGATTGGGCTCATAATGTTCTACCCCCCTTAAAACATAATTTTCACCCTTAAGGCTCAAGATTTATGTCCTGCTCCGTATATCGGAACAAGGTGTAATTTAGGACCTATCCTTGACATGAAATGGGATGCGATCTCCCACTATGTTGGTCTTCTTTTCATCGATGATGTGTATTATGGCATTGGTACCTATGGGTATCGAAAGGAGCTAAAAATGATGGGTAATGTGGTTGATTTCAGGGGCAGGTGTGAGTTTGAGGCCAGATGCCTAAGTCTACCAAAGGAGGACTATCATCACGGTCCTGACCTACCTTATGTACTCATGTCAAGCCTAACAGGCAGGCTATCTTTCTACGTTCATATGCACAATATGTATGTCATCATGGCATGTGATTTGGGACCTAATTCCTAACTGTCTGTTGCTCACTTGGGAAAATTCCTTAGCCTAAAAGGAAAAATCTCTATTGGCTATATATTCTTACACTTCTCAAAGATAAAGTTATAAACTTTTGGTTGTAAGTGGTCGAGCCAACACGGAAGGAGAGTTGTGTAGTGGGTTAGAATCGGATACATGGACCTTTTGCCTAGCTAGGACAGAAAAGTGTCGTATCAGTTCTGAATCCTAGTTGATCCCGACTCTCTGCTTGATCAGAGCATAGAGTTCATTGGCAACTACCAGGATTGAGAATTCGATTCAGACTGCGAATACTTCGCTGATATATATCGTTTCTCTACTCCGTGTTTCCGGTTGTAATAAGTCCTCGAGAAGGCAATTTTAAGGGTTGTATTGATCTGACATAACATTAAATTCAATGGATATATAAGTTTTCTATAAGCGTGAATAGTTTCTACGTCAAACAACTTTCCTAGGAGTTATTAAAGAAGCCCATGAGTATTAAGGGGATTCAACGAAAGAACGGGGTCTCGCTCCAACCTAATCAAGCCGACATACGCTAGATGATTTCTAATACAAGAAATTATTTACCGCCTAGGGTCAAACGTTATCTAATTGGAACTGAGTTGTCTGAAGTTGAATTTAACTACGCCCGAGCATTTCACACATGTTCATACTCGCTAAGAAGATCCTGGGTTTCACATTATTAATTTGTTGGATTTCCTATACTGTCAGGTTTGTCGAAGCACCGCTCTAGGCCCAAACTCCAAGGGTCTATTTGTCAAACAACCGTTTACTCTATAAGCTTAAGCTATCAGAGTGTGGTGGGTTAATGTATATCAAGGGACTTTATCACTTCAACACTATTTGGCCAGTGATCTTAAGTTGTACTAAATGGAATTACATTGTTAATCCTACCTCGGGATTGGGAGTGGCATGGTTGGTAGGAGGGTGGGTGGGGATTAAAATTAATGATATAGGCTTTGGAAAATGAGCCTTGTATTGAAAAAGGGTGAGATGGGATTTCCAAATCCCAGGACAATGAATTTCTAAGTGAAATTTAAAAGGAAATCTCGGAATTTACTTTTAATTGTGTACATTCTAAACATGGTATCGAAAAACATGGGATATACCCAATCCAAGGACAATACCTTATACATACATTTATTATTTCTTTTTACAATTTCATCCACCTAATCTCACTTAATGTAGTTGGCTGAACGGGCCCAAAAGGGTGAAAAGGGGCTGGAGTTGCTGACTCTTCACGAGTTTGGGTATCAACAGGGTTTGTAGAGGCCCAACAGTCAGGGAATGAAGATGGAAAAAGGGAGAAGTGGATGGGTTGAGAGGTATGTACGTTTTTGGGACGAAATGGAGGATGTGGGGGCTGAAACGAAAGAGAAATGGAGAGGGATGAAGGTAAGGACTGCTGTGAATAATGGAGAGGGGTGGATCGTGACCGAAAATGGGAAATGGGATGATTGGAGTGACAGTTTTGGAGAGAAATCAGCAAGAAGGAAGAAAAAGGAGAGCTTGGGGGTGGGATTTGTGAAGGAGGTAGGGATTTGGGAAAGTTTTGAGGGACGGCCCATGCATCAGGGGGGTCCCACAGCCGCCAAACACACTCGACCCGACCGACCCGCTCGGCCAGGCCCGAAACCCGGCGAGGCCTCGCCGATCGGGTGAGGGCCTCGCCGACCAACTTTCTGATTTTTGAAGGGGGGCCCCATGGGCATGTTCCCCAGGCCCCCTAGGCTCCAAAAAAGTATGGGGCCCACCCTGGTTCCCTCTGGAAGTGCTCCGTTTGGCCCCCCGACCCCAATTTGCTCAATTTCGGGTAGTTTCGGGAAAATTGAACGTATCTTGCAATCCGGAATGAGTTATCTGACATAAAATATATGAATTTGGGGTAGAACGAGCTAATGAAGCTAACCAAACCTGCTACGCCAGGTTGTGAAGCCCGGAATTGCAAAAAAAACCCTCCGATTGACGGTCGTTTCCCTGTTTCAATTTCGTTTTACTAAAAATAGTAGTTTTAGTTTGATTACTCTTCATCTGTTGACCTTTAGGAGTTACGCTCATTGTGAAAAGAGCTTAGAATAATTAGGAGAATGTTTTGGTGAAGCCAAATAGGACACTTATTATTTTTGGCCGGAAACTTTGTGCACTAGTAGACATCACAACCTTATAGTAAGTCACGAATTCTAGGAGTTTTAATTGTAGTTTGCTTCTGATTTCTTTCCCATTATTTGGTATTCCTATTTAAAGGGTTGTAAACTCATTTTTAACTATTCATTAATCAATTTCGAATTTATTAGAATTTATTTTTACTTTCTGCTTTCTTTTCTCGCAAACTCGAGAAGTCTCTGTGAGGAGTCCAGAGAAGCTCCGAGGATTCGGAATAGTTACATCATCACTCTTATTACCGATTTTCAATGGTTGGGGTGAGGTGGATTGTAATTTAGAATTATCTATAGACGGCCCAGGAATATTTTAAGGTCGACCCGTGCGACCATGGTTGAATACAGACTCGATTTCGGCGTTCGTTTTCAGCGAACTAGCCATTGGATGGAACAGGGATGCCTAAGACTGTTTCTACATTCCGTCGCTCCCTCCTAACTCAGAGTGCATCAGAGTGCGTCGTGTGACCATAACCCAGGTCCGGTTTAATCCAAACATGCTCTGATACCATCTGTAACATCCCGAAAATTGAGGGTCGAGTAGTAACTCAACTCTCGAGTTCCAAAACATCACTTATGCAACAAAATGAATGATGATTGAATGTTGACTGTATTAGAGTAGTGAACATGAGTGAGATTAAGCCAAAACATCATATCATACTCCAGAGACAGTTAAATTTGCAAGCGGAAGACTGTGATAGATAGATAAAATATATAAACTATGATGAGTCTCCAGAGTGTGATAACATTACCAGGTTAAATAATTACAAGTACAATCCTAAAATATACCAAATGTGTAAGGTCCTCTAGTCAATATCCCAGAAAGCCCCGTCGATCAGGACACGACTCACAGGAAGCCGTCAGAAGACAACCAATACAGGCAGGCATCGTAGTCATTGCAAAGGTCCGGCTCCACCTCAGAAGTAGCGTCGCCATCTGAAATCAGACAATGTCTGGTGGGTGTTCGAAACACCATTCCGTAACGTGGGAGTGAGTAGCTAACTCAGTGGAACAATAAATCATAGGTTAACATGTTATCGACTCAGTCAAGCAGTAATGATAAAGCAGTACAATCAAACACTCGTAACTACTCTTATTAATGCAAGTATGAATGACATGATGTATGCCCTCACCACACCCTCCCTCGTGCGACATCATCTCACGTTCACGGCATGCTTTCTTCCCTCAGTGCTCCACATCTTCCAGGCACATGCAATGTATGGTGAGCATGATTACCGAGTTGTTATTAGTCCATTTCAAACAGCAGGATTGAGAAACTAAGGTACCTCCCTTGTATCATTTCCAAATATGATCCATTCTAGGGTCGTCAGTCCTAGTTAATATCAGACGATGGTGTATTTTCTAGGTCACTGCAAAGGCTGCCAGGGCTGTTACGTATAAAGGTTACACCACTCCCCCATCACTTCTTAAACGATTCATCACTATAAGAAACGGGCCTAGTTCATACTCTATATACCGCGGTAAAACTCTAAGGCTCACCGTGATTTCAGAGTATGCTCGAGGTCACTACAAAGGGCTGTCAGGGCTGTTGCTCGCATTTATTGCACCACTCCCCCATCACCTTATCAATGTAGGCCAACAGCATGAATATAGTGTCCCATACCACCATAATTGGCTCACGAGTCTGGTTGCTCACTGGTCACTACGGGGAGGCACGTGGCCCCAGCGTAGGCCGACAGCTCCACCACGGTGTCCCATACCACCATGCCCGGCTCGTAAGTCTTAGCGGATCAAGATACCATGGTTGAAATGGTTTTCACTGGTAAGTTTGGTACCCTAGGTTCAAGCAGTAGCGACTAAATATGGTGAACATACATTAGACAAATCGGGTTACATGACGAGCCTGACTAGCTCGAGCGCACAATCAATTAGACGACATGAAGTGCATAAGCACTTCGCGTGGCCTAGCCACTGTCGCCAACTGACATACGACTCGGGTTCGTGAAACACA
Source organism: Magnolia changhungtana (assembly GCA_030180095.1). Classification (NCBI taxonomy): domain Eukaryota; kingdom Viridiplantae; phylum Streptophyta; class Magnoliopsida; order Magnoliales; family Magnoliaceae; genus Magnolia; species Magnolia changhungtana. The sequence goes on along the minus strand of JASAUF010000344.1, from coordinate 2,791,799 downwards.
TCTTACGTGGCGACATGAAACTCAACCACGAACTCCAATCTGGTACCGATTGTCTGGACTATAGACATAGTCCCAAACTCAATCAATTCTCATCCATAACATGTGGAGTAAAGCATGATAAACAAAGTAATTCAAACATACTAGTAGACATGTTATAAAGCATGTTATAAAGCATGATATAAGGCATGTTGTAAAGCACTACGTCAATAGGAATACAAACACATATATTGCAAGTAAGCGGTTTAAGTAAACAACCTCATGGAGGTAATCATACATGTCACTAGGGTAGTTGAGAATCCCACCTCAACACTCTCCTAAGGCATCAACATTCAAACACTTGCTCACACAAGCATTTTCACAAACACTTAACATACACTATTTCAACATACATAGAGTATGTTAACAAACATGTATTAGGGCGAATCCTTTCGCCAAGCAAGTATGTTATGTACACATAATATATTTATACAACAATTAATCATGATAAACACATCTCTAAAATATACATGTATACGGTACTTTTACAATACAGTATTTCTACATACATAGTGTATATTAGTAAAACATGTATTTAGGCGAATCCTTTGTCAAATAAGTATTTTATCTATATATCGTATATCCATACAACAAATAATCATGTCAAACACATTTCTAAAAAATATACGTATACGGTATTTTCTACGAATACCTAGAATATGTAAAATTCCATATTCTACAACTTTAATCAAAACAGAAAACGGAAAGCACTTTGTACATGTGCAATTGCATGCAGATCATGAATCTATCATTATCTGACATTGAAAGCGTTGAAAACTATAACCTATACACCTAAAGTCTGCACCTTGTGTCGTAGAATCGTAACGGAGTCGATAGGTTTGCTAAGCTTCCGTATTCAGCAGTTTGGCAACTTATAGAATGAAATAGGTTAGCTATTTCATAACCTACAACCTTCACAGTCCCAAAACAGATTAGGGTTGGGTTTTCTTACCTAGAAACGACGCCGGGATCGCCAAGAAATCGATGAGAAAGGGGTAGTTGAACACATATAGCAGCGGCAGGGAGATGCTCCCACATCTCCCACACTTTCTCTCTCCTTTCTCTCTTTCTCTCCTAGGGTTTTCTCAAATTCGTATGGCTGCAATGAGAGAGGGTTTAAGGTCCTTATATAGCCTAAAAATCTCACCGAATTAGACTTCTGGACAAGGTTTACTTAGGTTATAACCAAAGCGGAACTTTTTCAGCTCAACGGAGGACTTCTGGCGGGCCTCCTTGAGCCAAAGGTCGGACTTAAGCTCAGCGACACCGGATCTATGTTCTATTAAGTTTTTGTTCAGGTCAGGATTCCAGATCACGCGTGGCGGACCAGTTTCAGTTCAACGGTCAGCGGATCTCGATTGGAGATTCCGAGTACATGTAAATGTGTATGAAATTTCTCCTGATCCGAGGGTGTAATTTGGTCTGATTCTGACGGTCTGGTTGCTTAAAACTGATCCGCAAACGAGAGATGCCAGATTACTATTCAAGATATTTATTTTGTAAAGAAACATATGTTTTCACACTCTCTCGCTCTGGACTCAAGCGAACAGCCATGGGACACTGTTTGAGTTTGATTTCCGAGATGGTTGTCAAGCCCAGCGAGGCGGTGTTAAGTCCTTAACCTTGTATTGTTCGAACTCCCAATGTGCGGTCCAGATCTGATACGGAGTTTCAACGTGCTCCCGAGAGCAGTCGAGTAATGAGTTTGATCCGAGATTTTTGGGTAACATAGTGTCAATGATTCTACAAGTTTTGGGTCTTGCAGATCGTATTTAAAGTGATTCTAGTGGATTTCATAGCTAATCTAATTTAGCACTTGGTTACTTTGTCTCATTTCTAAAGGATTTTGTCCTATAAGATTTCTGTTTGAGGTGGTACCTAGGCCTTTGTAGTTTGCGTATAAAGTGATCCAATTTATACTACTTAGCTAGTTTAAGATAGTGTCTAGGGTGCAAGTACTTAGGAAAATTGAAAGAACAAGGTGGTGAAAGGTGGGATTTGTGAAGGAAGTGGGTTCAACAGTAGTTTTAGACTTTGGGATTGAGTTCTGACTAGTTAATAAGGTATTAGGATCGACCCATTGCCTAAGGACGTCTAATCCCAGGTTGGCAAAAATCCGGGATGTTACAGGATATTCTTGATGAACTGTGGAGATCTTGGAATCGTCGGAGGTGGTGCTCTTGCGAGCATGTTCCTTAGTCACGGATTCTGAGTAGGAAGCGGGCTCTCGACTGGCTTCTCGTGGTCGCTTGTTTGGTCTAGCGTATAAGGTTTCGACCTGACCTTCTTTTATGGGTCGATCCCTTTTTCCCCATAACAGTGAGCCCCCTACTTCCAAGTCTACGAAACAGGCTTGAGAAGTGGGTCTAACCCGGTTAGGTCGAATTGGTGTTACTCAAGGTGTTGAGTCATCTTGTCATTAATGTTAAGTAAGGCGGCGGGTGTGAATATCGGGGCCTATCAGTAATCATAGTACGACACCCTTGAGGTGGCATACCACAACTAGAGGTCACGTGGGCTGTCAAGGCACCTTTTCGACACTTTACGAGCGAAGCAATGACGTGTGGCCTGTCCTCGGTCGTGGGGTCATGTAGCGAGTGGAAGGGCGCCATGTGTCAAGATGGGAGAGACGATGAGTCGTTTTGGCTACGCATTGATTGTGAGGAATAAATGCTCGTAAAGGTGGCTCCACTATAAAAGGGGGTGCCCTAATATCCGGCAGGGTTATTTGCCCTTTTTGCTCTCACGTGCTCCTTCTTCCTTGGTGTCAGGTGATTCTCGGTAAGTGACCTTTCGGCGTCTTCTCAGGCAAGCCACTTCCTTTGGTGAGCCTTGCTTCTGCTCCCCTACCCACCTCCCCTCCCTTCTCTTTCTTTTTTCTTCTTCTGGTTTTCCGTCGTGATTTGGGCCCACGGCCATGCTGGAAACTTCGACTTCGCGGGAGGGGACCCCTGGTCGTGATGGTGGGGTGGACAACCTTTGCCCAATGTTGAATCCATGTACCGTCACCGTTGATGATGATGATGATGAGCAACAGGGACTTCCGGGCATCCCTCGAGTTGCGAATCATGAAGCGGTCCTCGGATGAAAAGCCGGAGGACGCGGAGGGGGCTGCTCCAGTGGATGAAGAGGTTAGCGGGTTCTCATCAGAGAGAAAGAGAGAGGAGAAAGGGTCGGTAGGGTCTTCGATGACGGAGTCTAACCTAGTGCGAATCAGGTCGACATATCACGTTCTCGATTCCGTGATACTTTGAGCCCCCTCACCAGGCAAGCTCCCAACTATACCTCCAGAGGGCGAGGTGGCCATTTACAAGGTTGCCCTCCAATGTGGGTTGAGGCTCCCTCTTCAAAGGATAGTGAGGCGAGTCCTCATGTACTTGGGGTTAGCTCCTAGGCAGCTAATCCCCAACATGTGGAGAACATTGGTGGGGACATTCATTCTCTGGTCTGAGCTTGATCATCCCGAGTTGACGGTGAATGAATTTCTTCATTTGTACCAAGTGAAGTCAAACCCTTTCCATGAGGGATGGTATTACTTTGCTACCTGGAAGAAAATTGGCAGAGCTATCGTCATGGGCATCTCGACCTCAAATAAGAACTGGAAGGCTAAGTGGTTTTGGGCATTGGGGACTGGGAGACATCAGGGCTATCAAGGCTGAGCTCTTAGGTTTTGACCTCCTTCACCCCCCCAGGTTGGTATATCTGAACTGTTGTACCTTAGTTTGCTTTCTTCTATTCGTTTTTAATTGTGGTCATCTTTGGCAGTTCTACCGAAGTACCCTGCTGGGGTGGGTGGAGAGGAGCAAGCTCGGATCACTAAGGCGAGGTTGTTAGACGCCAAGTTGAGGTGTTAAAAGAATTTGATAACGCCTCAACTGTTGTTCAAATCAGGTTTTGACTCCTTAACAGGTACATTCTTCTAGAGATTCTGATTTTTAGGTCTTCCCTTTACCTATGTGCTTGTTGACTTCTGTTTCTTGTCGTATAGTAGTTCGGCTAAATCCTTACTCCACTCCTAGATGACGAACTCAAACGTGAGTTTTCCGGATTTCACTATCTCAATAATTTTCTATAAGTCCACCATTACCCTTTACAATAATTTTCTATAGATTCACCACAAACCATTGTGGTCCTACACAAGGATCTACACACACTTCCGCCGGAGGCTCATATGAAGACTATGTAGGTGTCATTATACTTGTGATGGCCATCCAACTCATGTGTTACCACTAAGCTAGATCATGAGTGAACCACGTGCAATACCTCAGGTCATTTCCAACACCTTCCCGAGCACTCTAGTTTCTTCACATGTGCGACTACACCTTGTGCAAGCGTCCCAGCTTTTTGTATGTGTGCGTGTCATGTGCCCCCAACTCTTTCATAAACCTCTGGGAACATAAGTGTGTACTCTTGATCCTCCTTATCCCCTCCAAGCGTGAGTGTGCGCATCCTGTTGACCCCAAAAACCCCTGAATGTGTGCGTGCAGGTGCTCGTGCTTTTATGCACACGTGTCTCCAACCTCACATGTGTGTGCATACCTCGAGAGTGAGAGTGCGACCCCCCATGCATACCCCACGAGAACGAGAGCACGACCCTTGATCATGTAGGTCCAAACCCCACCCCCATACACTCTTGAATGCGCCGGTGTCGCATGACGAACGTGAGACCCCATGTTTATGAAGAACCCTTAAAAAGGAGTGGAGGCGGGCCTCTACTCACCTACTATAAGTGGGTTTGGAGCCCAAGCCCAAGTCCTTAAGCCTTTGCAACATTTTTCACTTATTCTCTCTTTTACCTCACACTTCCACTCCCCCTCTCTCTCTTTATTCCATCTCACCCAATGCATGCCACCTCACACACTCATGCATACCACACACTTTATCCTTGTGACACCCTATCCCTCACCTCCTTTCTAGCCAATGTATGTTGAACAACACATCCCACTCACCCTCCCTTAGGTTGGTTAGCTACCCCCCCCCCCCCCCCTCACCATAGTTTGTTCTCTAACTAAAAAATCCAAAAACCCTAGGTTAGTTACTAAAAATTCCAGTAAGGGAGAAAGAAGATAAGAAATAAAGAGGAGAAAGAAAAAGAAAAGGAGAATAAAAGAAAAGAGACGGAAAAGAAGAAATAAAGAAAGAAGAGAAAAGAAATGGAAAAAAAAAGAAAGAAGAGAAAACAGAGAGAGAAAAAAAAGGAAATGAGAAAAGAAAGAGGAGAGAGGAGGACTGGATCCAACCTGTCTCATCGCACCCCTATTACACCACCACACCTCGCACACCAACCCTTACCCCCGAACCTGTGAGTACATCCCCTTACACATTTCCTTCGCTCTCTCTCTTTCTCCCTAATCTTAAGGTAGGACCCACAACAGGATGGGCCACCGCCACACCTCGCACACCAACCCTCGCCCCCGAACCTGTGAGTACATCCCCCTATACATTTCCTTCTCTCTCTCTCTTTCTCCCTAATCTTGAGGCAGGACCCACAACAGCATGGGCCACGTTGTGTAGATAGTGTGCAACGTGTTAATTGATGTCTTAAATTTGTAAATCAATAGGTATGTCGATGATAGGTTTGATGCCATCGAGCAGACTTCAATGCCATTGAAGTACTGCTCGATGCCATTGTAAAAATCTGAATTTTCTCATGTTAGTTGTTGGACACACTAGGTGTCTTTCTCAATGCCATCGAGGCTGTTTGATGACATCGAAGGCCTGCTCGATGCCATCGGTAAAATCTAGCAAATTCATATTTAGTAGCTAGAACGTTTGGTCTTTAGTTCGATGTCATCGAAGTCCCATTGAAGGATTGCATAGAAAATACATAAAATTGTGTAAGTGTGGGATTTCTTTCTTATTCCAATTGCGATTCTCCTAGACGCTATAAATATGGGTGTAATTGGAATTATGACATACATCAAGAGCTTTCTAATTCATACATAGGGTTTTAAGGGCTTATAAGGGGAGATTCAAGGCTTGTTCGAATCAGGTATTCTCTTTATCGCCTGTAATTTATGATTTCATAGTGATTAATGTTGCTATGTGTCGTGGTTTTTTCCTGAAAGGGTTTTTTCACGTTAAATTCAGAGTCTTTGTGATTGAGCTTGATTGTTGCTATTAGAGTACTTTGCTTGATTCATCTCTGTGTGCTTCCGCGATCCCCCAACAAGTGGTATCAGAGCAAAACGTTGGGATGCAATTTGAATATAAAAGTAGAGTATCAATGGCAGTAAATCCTAAGTTTGATGTTAAAAAGTATTTCAGGAAAAATAACTTTGAACTATGGAAGGTCAAGATGATCGACATTTTAGTTTAACAATGATTGGATGATGCATTCCTTGAGAAGTGGCTGAAATTTACGACTGATGATGAATGGAACAAAACTGATAAGAAAACGAGAACCTATATCCAGTTATGCCTAATGGATGAGGTCATTTACAATGTTATGAGAGAGAAAATTGCACCAAGTTTATAGGCAAAGTTAAAAGATATCTATGCGAAGAAATCTCTTGAAAGTCGCTTATACTTAAAGCTTCAGTTGTTCAACATGAAAATGGCAGGGGAGGTGATGTTGAGGCCCACATTAGTAACTTTAACAAAATGATTTGCAAATTGCTGGATGTAGAGGAAATGATAAAGGATGAAGATCAGGCATGTATCCTGTCAAATTCTCTCCTGGCCTTGTATGAGTCATTCAAAGACTTTCTATGCACTGATAGATTGAGCCTTAGCGTCGATACCATTATCTCATCCCTTCAAGGAAAGGCGATGAGAAAGAAAAGTGGTGACATAGGCGCCTTTACCGATGCATTGGTTACAAGGGGCAGAATTCTAAGCGAGACAGTGGATCTTCGCGATCAAGATCCAAGGGCAAGGGCAAGGGCAAAAGAAAGTTGAAGTGTTGGAACTATGGGATGTTTGGGCACATGAAGAAGGATTATACAAATCCTAAGGCAAGAAAAGAGAATTCAGAGGCTTCTTCTAGAGAAGCCAACACTGTTGAATCTGGTAAAGGTAGGAGTGGAGGTGATGTGTTGTCTACATCCATGGTCGAGCACTTATATGATGATCATAGGGACGAGTAAATTTTGGATACAAAGGCATCATATCACATGACTCCTCATTGGAGTTAGTTCACTAGTTATAGAGAGTGCGATAGTGGTCAGGTATTTATGGGAAATGATAATGCCTATAATGTTGTGGGTGTTAGATTGTTCCACATCAAGATGTTTGATGGCATGGAGTGTACCTTGACCGAGGTGTGACACATTCCAGATATGAGGAATAGTTTGGTATCTCTTGGTGTAATCGAGACACTTTGGTGCAGATTCACCGGTTTTAATGGAGTCCTTAAAGTTTCAAAAGGGGCACTCATTGTTATGAAAGCACAGAGAAGCGAGAACCTTTACAGGTTGATCAGGAGTAGTTTATCAAGTGGAGCTACAATGACTGTAGTAGATTCCATGTTCGCACGTATGTGGCATACACGTCTAGGCCACATGAGTGAGTGGGGCATGAATGTACTCTCTGATCATTGTTTAATTGCAGTTTTTAAAAGTTTTGATTTATATATACGCGAGCATTATATATATAGTAAACAATCTAAGTTATCTTTTAAATCTAATAAACATGTATGTAAGGGTGTTCCTGATTATGTGCATTCTAATGTATGGGGACTGACACCCGTGGTTTCTGCTGGAGGGCCATTATGGTCTATCACATTCATTAGCGATTACTCCAGGAAAGTGTGGGTTTGTTTTGTAAAAAATAAATCCTATGTTTTTATTAACTTCAAGTAATGGAAGGCAATGGTTGAAAAATCGTAAGCGTGAAAGGTGAAGGTTCTAAGAACAGATAACGATGAAGAATTTACTTCAACGAAATTTAATTAACACTATAAGAATGAAGGAATCGTAAGACACAATACAATACATCACACACTAGAGCATGATTAGTAATGCTACATTGGGCAAAGAATTGTGAACTGAGGCCATTAATACAGCTTATTACTGGTAAATCGGTCCCCTTCTACGACTAGTAATTATAAATTTCAGAGGAAGTAGGGAGTGGTCAACAAGTAGATTACTGTAACGTCTCAGATTTTTGACAACTTGGGAGTTGGACGTCCTTGGGTGTTACTTTTGATTTTCTGACTGAAGTACATATCTGTGTGTGTACTCACACATATTTGGGACAAAAAAGAGTGATCTTGGATCCACAAAAACCACTTGACCAAATTAATTTGAGAATTTGGGGGAACGTAAACAGCAAGGTTTAGTTGAACCAAGAGGGACTCGGTTGCATCGAGTAAACTAGGACAACAATGTTCAGTTGCACTAAGTAAACATCAAGCAACCAAGTAAATTTGGACAGCTAGGTTCAGTTACACCGAGTAAATCTGGACAGTAGGGTTCGGTTGAACCGAGTAGCCCTGTATAACAATGTACAACTATGTACAAAATTGACAGTTTCAATAAGTTGACTTCAAAAATACGTATCTCCTTCAATATAACTCTGATTGAGGTGATTCAAAATCCAAATTGAATATTTATGAGTCTAATTTCATAAAAAAATAAGTAAATAATAAAATGAAAACTCTTTGATTTAGAATTGTACTGAAAATCATTAGTTTCAGGCATCTGGTTCTTCTAGAATTTTTAGAATTTTTTCTAGAACTATAAATGGAATGAAATTTGGTGGGGATAAAGTAGACTTCATGATGAACTACCATAAAAATTATAAAAATAATACAGTAAATAAAAGTACCAAAAACATTACCGGCAATAGACATATTGAAACTGAAAATTTTTGCAACTTCATATTGCCGATGGACCGCACATATCTTTTTCATCTTAGAGTTTTTGTATTCGATGTCTTCTAAGGAATTTCTTTTAATTATGTTAGAAATCACCCTATATGATTAAATTAGAAATTTTTTATTTTTAATATATTTTACTAATTTGGGTAGTTTCTAGCATAATTAAATTAGAGTTCTTGATTAGGGTGATTAGAACCGAATCATCGTTTACGCTAATTACTAATAGGCTGCGATATGAACTTAACTAATTCAAATTCTATTTTCTATGCACAAGAAATCTTGCTATCCAATTCATTTCAGAAATGCTCCGATTTTCCAAACAAGCTATAAACCACTCATTAGTGCGCTACTAAAACCGAGACTATATAAAGACGTTCTTCTCAGCGGGCTTGACGTCCATCGTGAAACATCGAGCCGAGATCATTTCTTGAATCATTCAACTTGGACTCTAAAGGTCAGTGTATAAGACATGTAAATATTCCTGAAATTAATCAAGAACTTACGTTGATTGTCTATGTCCGGTCTTTGTGAAAGTGCCCTAGTTTGTCAATTAGCGTGAATGTTGAGTCAGCTAGACAAAGGAGCCCCATAGGAAGATTGATCAAGCATATGCTTCAACTGGATGTGTGCCCGAACTCATCACAGGTAAATCTTGGCCTCACATCCCATGTCCTAAAACCCTAGGTAATTAAAACCCTGAAAATTGAATAGAACACCCTAAGGTTCTTGGGTAGAAAACTTTTTCAAACTTCAGGAAAATCTTTAAATTTTCTACCTTTGTCGATTTATCGACAAGTGGTTCAATGAAATCGAACCTTGTTATCGATGTCCTCGAAGCTCACTCGATATTATCGAAATGAGGACATAAGATGTCCAACAACCATAAAGATCTCTGGACTGAATTATCGATGTATCGATAGACGATTCGATATCATCAAAATTTAAATCTCGAGTCCATCGAGTAAACTCAATAAAATTGACATCATGTCAGTTGTGTCCAAAGTACTGCTAAGACAAATCATGTAATCCTCGATATATCGAAGAGCTCCTCAATATCCTCGGAATTCAAATCTCGATGATATTGGAAGACCTTCGATGATATCGGATTAGGACACAAATCTATTTAGCAAGTTTTCAGGTTGTTTTTTCTTGGATCGAGGGTCACTCGATAAAATCGATATTTAAATATTGATTATATCGAGGCATGGTCGATGCCATCGAAAATGGACATAATCTGTCCAACAAGCTTATAGGAAAATTCCTTGGAATTATCGATGAATCGACACTGTCCTCAATTTCATTGATATTCGAATTCCGATGATATCGAGTGATGCTCGATCATATCATATATCTGAAATATTTCAAAGGCAAGTGCTCTCACCTTTTCAAATGTCGAGGAATCGAACCTCGTGTCGATGATATCGGAGTTCGAAATCCGATGACATTGACGGACGTTCGATTTCCTCGACCAGTTAGCAAAAGATTTCAAAAGCGTTTGACAGTTGAGTTCGTGTCATCGAGTTGTCAGTCGATGCCATTGAGAGTATACGCTCGATGATATCAACCCTGCTCGATGATATCGAACTCTATAAAAAATGTGACCATTTTATATCCGTTGGAACCTTTTGCCTATTTAATGAGAGCTTGCCCTTGGTTGTTTGTAGAGAAAATAGAGAGTGCTTTTGAGTGTTTAAACCCATATCATATACCCAAAGCCTTTTCTCTCATGGGAGTTCATCCTCCAATCCACCCTCATCATTGACATTCAATAGAGTGGATTGGGGAATGAACTTTCGCATTCAAGGATCCTGCAGCTACCATCTCAATGGCAAAACATTAAGCTAGGATTCCTTAAATGCATAAATGATTGGAATCGCTTTGTCTCCTTTATAGGAAAACATTTAATAGAGTAGGATTCTATCATAACCTTAACCCAACCTATCGCCTTATATTGGTACATCATCTAACTTGCGGTTCAAGGGAGTTGAAGATTCTTCGTTATCAGGGAGGAGATCTTCGATAACGCGCTAAATGGGGCTCATCTACTTATCTGTAAGTCATTAGAGTCCAGAGGACCCTTGTGATCATTCCTTCTGTAGGATTGGGTCTAAGGTATTTCTCACCCCTTGCAAGTCCTCATAGGAGGCCTCCGGCAGGAGTGTACGTGGTGGGTGCTTTGTGTTGACCCTTGCTCTGTGGGGAGCATAAACTGGTGAGGTTTCTTGTGTGGATCCTTGGCCTGTGTGGCCTAAAAGTTAGGTGCTGTGTGTTGACCCTTGCTCATGAGAGCATAAACTTGTGTCGTGTAGACACGTTGTGTCAGGCTAAGTGTAGGTTGTACTGGTTATAGGTGAACTTAATTTAAAACCTTCGGTTTGAGGTGAACCTATTGTGAAACCTCCGTTAGTGAGATCTGGTACACTCAAGGGTTGAGTGCGTCCGCCGGAAGTGGAGTAGACAAGTAGTCGAACCACTAGATTGTTATTTTCTTCTATTGCTTGTGTGATTTCCCTAAATGCTTTTATATTTGATTATCTGAGATCACATCTCTCACATAGTCACGTCCATCATAAACTATGCTCCGCATCTTTTTTATCTTTCAAATAGTATTATGACTGGATCCTCTACTTGGCTTGAAAGCCATTAGAGTTATTTCGAAGTAATCCTGATATATGCATATTATCTTAGGATACGATTGATAGGAGTTTAAAATATCATAAAATATTAAAAAGTCCTATTCACCCCCCTCTAGGACATATTGGCGTATTCCCACTTCAACTAAAGCGGTCATTACCGCAATTTCACTTTGCCCAAGTTGTTGCTTTCAGGCCGTTGGATCGCTACCAAATTTAGGGAAATAATTGAGAGTAATGTCCTACGTAAATTTGTATAGTTGCGGGCCCGATCGATGGTCGGTGACCGTTGAACTAACTTATGATCATACCCGTCGATCAGCGTATCCAAATAGTGGGCCGATTGTGTCCATGCATAGATCATCACTAGGGCCAACTATCCTAGGGTGAGTGTTGACCCTTATGTGAAAAGGCCAAGCTATATGTCCTAGAGGGGGGGGGGGGTGAATAGGACTATGCCAAATTTAAAATAAAATTAGCGGAAATAAATTAAACCAATAGCCTTACAATATGAATCAATTCACAATGCTAAATTTTAAATCACCTTGATAAATGAGTATTGAGAGATTGATACAAATTCAGTTCTAAGGACAACCTTATACCATAATAAACAAGGGCTTATGGTAGGACAACCTTATTTCTAGAACCTCTTTTGGATCAAGGACTCAATTTTAATATAAGTAAATGAAATAGCAAGGAATTGAAATTAAATGCAAAAGTATAGATCTAAATTATTACAACAATCCCCACACTTGCTTGAAATGTAAATAGTTACAACATTCACATCCACTTGTACATTCCACACAATCGAATGATAAAAGATATGAAAATTAAGCAAGCATTCAATCCACAAGACAAAGAGTTATAGTGGTTCGCCTGTGTGTACACCAACTATTTTCCAACAGCCACACAAAAAGCTACTCCACTCCTAATATCCTCACACAGGGGATATTAGCGTTCACTATCAAATAGGTTTTCTCGGTTCACCAAAACCTTTACAATTGTGTCTTTTTCACTTGGGCTTACACAATTCAAAAACCCTCTTTTCGAAGTTTTCTGGTTTTCCTCGAGACAACCAATACAATGAGATTTTTCTCGTTCAACCTCAAACAAAACCAAGACAATGAGATTTTTCGCTTAACCTCAAACAAAACCAAAAGTAAATAAATTTTACTGAAATTGTAAAATACCTGGATTTCTCCTTTTCTTAGCAGCCGGTAGAACCAATCGGAGTAGATGATTGAATGTCAAAGTTCAATTTCCAATACTCTCATTCATAAGGTTCTAAATTCTAATAGATTTTAGATTTAACTCGTTGGGCGTAGCTATATTTGATTTTGATTCCAAGAAGAAGGAATAAGATAATTCCTCTTTTCAAATAAGATTGGAATATAGAAACAAAATCAAATTAAATAAGCTAGCAAAAAGAAATATTAAATAAGCACAATGTAGCTTAAAATAAATACAGACTTATCTCAGAGTGATCACTTGAAAATTCTTGAATAGAATAGAGTTGAAGTGTGAAAACTCTGAATTTCGTGTTCAATTTATAGAAGCAAAAATCGTTCCTACGATTGGTCTTAGAAACCTTCGACTGTCGTAGCTTTATGCATTTTTGAAATCTTGAGCGCGATCTTTGAAAGTCGTTCCACGATCGGTCGTGGTGTGTACCTACGACCGGTCGTAGGACCATAGATTACGTTCTTGGACTTTGAGTCGTAGCTCCACGACCGGTCGTGGACGAGTCGGCCACACCCTACGACCGGTCGAAGGACCTCCAGGGGCGGTCGTGGGCGTACTAAAAATTAAAAAATCTTCAACTACTTAGGGCCGGTCGTGGAATTTCTTGACTGGTCGAACCAATGCCAGGACGGTCGAACAAGAGCTAGGGGCTGGTCGTAGAATAGACCAAACTAATGTAAAATAAATATTTAATTTATGTATCCAAAGTGACCTACTTTAAGGGTCAACCTAAGGTCATTCAAACCTGAATCATGTCGTATGGACATTGAACTTCAACCATTCAACGAATGTAGATTGTTTGAACCATATCAGGCTTGAGATCTTGAACTTGTTGTAGCTTCAAACTTGAGATCTTCATCAAAGATAACAACTACTTCATGCATTGCTTATTAGTCTTGAAGTCATGAGTTGTTTCTTAAGACTTGAACATCAACATTGTAGCTTCTTGAGACTTCAACATGTAGCTTCTTGAACTTCAATATGTAGCTTCTTGAAAAGTTCAACTTGTAGCTTCTTGAAGTGTTTATGCAGTGTCTTGAATTCATATAAATCATCATACAAGCACAAGACACAGATAGATGTTTTGACACATCAAAATTTGACAACCAAAGGAGTATAAGACCATAACACTTACAATCTCCCCCTTTGTCAAATTTGTGACAAAACACCCAAGTAATAATACTTCCAATAGACATAAGAGAAGTACAAACACAACAGGTTCACAATAGAGAAGCATGCACAGTTATATAGATATGATAAGTAATAACTAGCATCATTCTCCCATAACTACCCCTGAGAAGCTTAACTCCCCCTGAGTAATAGCCTGAGTAATAGGAGCACATCATAAAGATTAAATTCAAATAAATCAAAAGCCTCCAAAACTTCTCCCCCTTTTTGACATAAAATGACAAAGGAAGAAGAGCATCAATAATAAAGAAAATAGGAGTTGATTCAAGAGAGCAAAGAGCATAAATAAAAAAGTCAGTAAGCACGAAAAGCTCAGTAAACAAAATATTACAGACCCATCAAAAATTTTCAGAACCAGAAGAGGGTGCAGGATTAGATGGATCAATTTTATGTAAATCCTTAGCAATCCGCCTCATATATTTGCGTAAATATGAAAATTGTGTGTCTTAGGTAACACGAATTTGAGCCACCTGCTCTTGAAGGAATTCAATCTCTCATCAAAATCAGAAGGTGAAAATCAGGATCATCACCAGTCCGATTCAAGTTCTTCAAATAAATCATCCATATTCACGTCTTCAGGAAGATCACTAGCTTGAACATTTCCTGCTTCAGCACCACTGCTACCAGCATCCACTTGGCCATCAGCCAATTCTAAATTCATCTTGTTAATATTGGAATTATTAAAAGGGAGATGATGGATGGGTTTTTCTCTAGTAGGCATAGCTACGAGCATATGATTTGCCAGCATAGTTAATAAATAACCAAAGGGTATATCACTATGTCCAGGATGGTGACGAGACAAAATAATGGAATGACAAATTAAAGAAGGTAGACATATTTTTGCACCGAGACTACGAGAATGCAAAACACGAACCATGAAAGCAGTGAGTTCGGTTTTATTACCAGAACGTGGATAAAGATTTGAGATGAATATCCTATGAAGTACTCTGTGTCTGGGTAACAAATACCTTGAGGGAAGTACATGACCTTTATGAGTCAATGAACATCCAAATTACATAAATCTCTAGTAAGCATTTTTCGTTCATATTCGAGAGATCATGTAAAATATGAATTGGAATGCTCTCATCATTGACAGGTATTTCCATAATGTCAGCAATCAAATGTCGATCTACTAAAAACAATCCTTCTTGAGTATCAACTTTAAAAGTTAAATCCTCAAGAGAAAAATCACAGATATATGCAAACATGGATTGGGCAATGGACTGGTATGCAGCTTCACCCCAATGTAAGATGTTATCCCATCCCACAGATTCCAACAGAGGAGGGATACCAAAAGAAGCAATGAGATTGATATTAACAGGACGCTCAACAATAACATTGCGCATACGCAAATCCCGAGCATTAGAAGGATCATTTTCGGGAGAGTGAAGATGACGTTGTACAATAGAAGCTGATCTAGAAGAAGATGGACCTCGAGTAGTTTTCTTTTTACCTCTAGCATCCATTTTCACAGAAGGATTTCAAGGAACAATAAGTTGGAAGAAATGAGGTTTAGATAGAACAGATTTTTCAAGATAAAACCCCAAACTTGCAATGAACGACCAAATAGATTCCACAAGAATGAGATTTGAAACACTAATAGCAAGAATCTAAAAAAAAAATGCAAAAGAACCACTAACCTTGAAGTACTATGAAGGTGGGTTCGACCGGTCGTAGCTAGAACCGTTGGAGAGTAAAAAGAAATAAAGAAGAAGAGTCAAAATCCCCAAATTAAAGTGAAATCCCGAGTTTCACGACTGGTTGTGTAAGTGTTTAAATGGCCAGTCAGAAGTACGACGGCCGTCGTGTACACTCACGACGGTCGAAATGCGACTCAAAATTTACAAAATTTTTAAATAATTTTCAAATTCAAGCAAATAAAACATCATAGTTATGTACATTATGATACACCAAATCATGTAAATTCAATTTAAATTGCACATACCGAGATCAAATTTTAATTTATTAAACCTGCTTTTTTCGAGCGGTTTAGTGAAAATGTCCGCAAGTTGAGTCTCGGTTGGAATGTAATCCAAATATATTAATTTTTCTTCCACTAATTCACGAATGTAATGAAATCTAATGTCAATATGCTTAGTACGTGAATGCTGAACTGGATTTTTAGAGATATTTATTGCACTGGAATTATCACAAAATAAAATCATAGAATCCTGAGTGATTCCATAATAGCTTAACATTCGTTTCATCCAAACAAGTTGAGTACATGCATTTCCAGCAGCAATGTATTTAGCCTCAGCTGTTGATAGCGATATAGAACTTTGCTTCTTGCTAAACCAAGAAACAAGACAATTTCCAATGTAGAAACAACCACCACTGGTTGATTTCCTATCATCAATGTTTCCAGCCCAGTCAGCATCTACGTACCCGACTAATTGAACATTAGTCTCATGTGGATACCAGAGACCCAGTTTAGTAGAACTTGCGACATATCGCATAATCCGTTTAACAGCAGTTAAGTGAGATTCTTTAGGATTTGATTGATAACGAGCACAAATACCAACACTCAAAGCAATATCTGGTCTACTAGCGATCGATAAAGCAAACTACCAATCAAACTACGATACAATTTAGGATCCACATAATTACCAGTAGAGTCTTTTGAGAGTCTCAAAGTTGTACTCATAGGAGTATCAAAATTTTTACCTTTCTCAAATCCAAATTTCTTAATTAAACTCGAGCATATTTGGTTTGAGAGATAAAATTCCATCAGTTGTTGTTTTACTTGCAACCCTAGAAAAATAGTTTAATTCTCCAACTATGCTCATTTCAATTTAGACTTAATCAAATCAAACTCAATTGAAATCATGTTAGTACGAGGTTGATCCATAAATAATATCGTCAACATATATTTGAACCATTAGAATATCATCGTTATGTTTCTTAACAAAGAGCGTCTTATCAACACACCCCATCTGAAAATTATGACTCAGTAAAAACTTAGTCAGTTTTTCGTACCATGCTCTGGGAGCTTGTTTCAGACCATAGAGAGCCTTCTTAAGATGATACACATGATTAGTTTCACTTGATGAAATTTCTTGTTTTTCAAGTATAAGAACTTCATCATTATCTGAACTAGGGACAGGTGTATTCAAAAGATCATCAATCACAACATTTATTGACTCTTGAATCACACCGGTCCCCGTTGTTCGAATACTAACACGATATGCACGATGTTTAAAGAATATCCTAAAAGATCCCTTCATCACTTTTAGTATCGAATTTTCCCAAATTTTCACGGTCACACAAAATATAGCACTTCTCACGCCAAAAACTCAAAGTATTTGTGAAGGGTTTTCTCAAACCACATTTCATAAGCCGTTTTATTATTAGATTTACAAATATAAACACGGTTAATAATGTAGCAGTCAGATCATCAAGCTTCAAATTTCCCAGAGATTCCTAGGGAGCTTCATGCTATTTAACATAACATTTCCCATTTCTTGAAGCACTCTATTCTTCCTCTCGACAATACCATTTTGTTGAGGAGTTTTAGGTGCAGAGAATTCATGCGATATTCCCTGATCGCTACAAAATTTCTCAAAACCGCTATTTTCGAATTCGGATCCATGATCACTACGGATCTTGCTGACTTGAGAACATTTTTCAGTTTGAATCCGTTTTATAATCTTTTTCACTTCATCAAGGGTTTCTGATTTGTCTCTCAAGAATGAAACCCAAGTGTATCTTGTATAATCATCTACAATAACTAAGATGTACTTTTTGCCACCTCGACTTTCCGTTCTTGTTGGTCCTATAAGATCCATGTGGAGAAGCTCGAGTGGTCTTGTGGTGATATTGGAGTTCACCTTTTTGTGAGAGCTCCTAGTTTGTTTACCATACTGGCATTCACCACAAATCTTGTCTACTTTTTACATCTTAGGTAGACCTCTAATTAGTTCACTTTTGCTCAATCTGTATAAATTTCGGTAGTGAACATGTCCAAGGCGTTTATGCCATAATTACACATCTCATCGGTATGGACCATGTAGCACGATTGTTTAGATGAGCTACCATTGCTTACAATATAGCGGTTTGAAGTTCTGCGACAGATTAATATTCTGAACCCTTTTCGTTTATAATTTCACAACCTTGATTAGAAAATTTAACATTATGGTTGTTATCGCATATTTGAGATATGCTCAACAGGTTGTGTTTTAAACCCTCAACATATAAAACATTTTTAAATAAGGGAAGGTTATAGAGTTGGACCGTACCTTTGCCAATTATCTTGCAGCTTGCTACCATCACCAAATGTGACTGACCCATCACATATCTTTAAGATCGGTGAATAGTGCTTTGTCGCCTGTCATATGTCTGGAGCATCCACTGTCTAGGTACCATTTTGAATGGCTTGTAGCTTTGAAAGCAGTGTGAGCAACCAAACAGGCAACCTTAGGAACCCATTTCAGTACTGTTTTGGGTTTAGTAGAATAATTGGTCTTCTTTTGTTTATAGTTGTAAGAGTGACCTACTGAGTTAGATTTTAATAGCTCCTTAAGTAAATCAATAATCTTTTCAGCTAGTGGGTTTCGAATCTGATTTTTGAAATTTATATAGCTGCTTTTGTGTTTTTGAAGAGTTTTTGTATTTTTAGAAAAAACTTGACTAGTACCTTTTCCTTTTGAGTTAGAAGTCTCTCCTTTCACAAAATTGGAACGAGTATTCTTCTGTTTAGGAGATGTGTTTTTATCATAGCCCAACCCGGATCGATCGCCACATTTTCTTGATCCGGATAATAATTTTTCTAATTTTGGATCACATTGGGCATATCTCCATGTGTCCTTCAAACTCAGAAGAGAAGATACTTCATTTTTAAGTTTCTCATTTTCAGATTTCAAATTTTCAATTAGGGAGGTTTTGAATTCTAGATCACACTTTGATTTTTCAAAACAATTTGAAATTTAAGATTTTTCTAAAACAAGGGTTTCAAAACATTCTTTAAGTTTAAAAAACTTTTCTTTTTGAAGTTTAAGTTTAACAACAATTTTACAACTTTCCTTATATAAGGCATTGTAAGCATCTTGAAGATCTTCATCATTTTCATGATCACTATCCAAATTTTCTTCACTTGTTGAATCATCGTGATCTGAAAAAGTAAACTTGGCTAGAGTCATAAGGGCCTTAAGTTCACTGCCCGACTCGGTTTCTGAATTTTCTGATTCAGAAGAGGCTTCAATCGACGATTCATCCCAAGTAGCCAACATACCCTTCCTTTTGGATCTGTCCTTTTAGGACATTTGTTTGCTAAATGCCCATATTCTTGATGATTGCTAACATTGACTATCTTTCAATGACTTCCAAGTTTTAGACTTAGGTTTAGAACGTTTCTTTTCATTTGCCTTTTGAAAGTCAACTCTTTTCTTACTTTTGAAAATCTTATAAAACTTTTTCGCCAAAAGGGCCATATCATCTTCAGACTTTTCTGAATCTGAATTTTCTTGAGTAATACTTTTAGATGACTTCAAAGCAATAGTTTACCTTTAGGAGCTTTAAAACTTAATTCATAGGTTTGTAAAGAACCAACTAATTCTTCTACCTTCATATTATCCGTATCACGAAGTTCCTGGATTGCGGTTACCTTAGAATTGAACCGTTCAGGAAGAGAGCGTAGTATTTTTGCACACACTTTACTTTCTGGGATCTTATCGCCAAGACCCCACATTGAGTTTACAATGTCATTCAATCTAGTGAAAAAGTCCATAAACATTTCATTTTCCTCCATATGAATTTCTTCAAATTTAGTTGTGAGGAGTTGGACTTTAGATTTCTTGACAATTGATGTACCTTCGTGTGTCATTTCTAAAATATCCTAGGCTTGCTTTTGCGTATCACAGGATATGATTCTTTTGAACTCATCCTATGTGATAGTGTGCAAGTGATTGCATTTAGTGCTTTAGCATTAGCACTACTCTCATTTTTCTCAAGTGTGGTCCATTGGTAATACGGTGTAATTTTCATAGATTTTGAACCATCAACACCAGCCACTTCCATGATAGGAGGATTCCATTCGGTCACTTTGTGGCTTGCCACACACTTTCATCCATTGATTTGAGGAAGATCCTCATTCGGCTTTCCAATAGGCATAGTTGGAACCATCAAAGGGTGGAGGCCTAGTAATCGAAAGGCTATCAAAATTTGACATCTTTTATATAGCTTAGATCGTTAGCTCATGAAATAAATCCAAATAAAAAGCAACAAAAATGAGCTATTAGGCTCTGATACCACTTGAAAAGGCCAAGCTATATGTCCTAGAGGGGGGGGGGGTGAATAGGACTATGCCAAATTTAAAATAAAATTAGCGGAAATAAATTAAACCAATAGCCTTACAATATGAATCAATTCACAATGCTAAATTTTAAATCACCTTGATAAATGAGTATTGAGAGATTGATACAAATTCAGTTCTAAGGACAACCTTACACCATAATAAACAAGGGCTTATGGTAGGACAACCTTATTTCTAGAACCTCTTTTGGATCAAGGACTCAATTTTAATATAAGTAAATGAAATAGCAAGGAATTGAAATTAAATGTAGAAGTATAGATCTAAATTATTACAACAATCCCCACACTTGCTTGAAATGTAAATAGTTACAACATTCACATCCACTTGTACATTCCACACAATCGAATGATAAAAGATATGAAAATTAAGCAAGCATTCAATCCATAAGACAAAGAGTTATAGTGGTTCGCCTGTGTGTACACCAACTGTTTTCCAACAGCCACACAAAAAGCTACTCCACTCCTAATATCCTCACGCAGGGGATATTAGCGTTCACTATCAAATAGGTTTTCTCAGGTTCACCAAAAACCTTTACAATTGTGTCTTTTTCACTTGAGCTTACACAATTCAAAAACCCCTCTTTTCTGAGTTTTCTGGTTTTCCTCAGACAACCAATACAATGAGATTTTTCTGGTTCAACCTCAAACAAAACCAGTACAATGAGATTTTTCCGCTTAATCTCAAACAAAACCAAAAGTAAATAAATTTTACAGAATTGTAAAATACCTGGATTTCTCCTTTTCTTAGCAGCCCGGTAGAACCAATCGGAGTAGATGATTGAATGTCAAAGTTCAATTTCCAATACTCTCATTCATAAGGTTCTAAATTCTAATAGATTTTAGATTTAACTCGTTGGGCGTAGCTATATTTGATTTTGATTCCAAGAAGAAGGAATAAGATAATTCCTCTTTTCAAATAAGATTGGAATATAGAAACAAAATCAAATTAAATAAGCTAGCAAAAAGGAATATTAAATAAGCACAATGTAGCTTAAAATAAACACAGACTTATCTCAGAGTGATCACTTGAAAATTCTTGAATAGAATAGAGTTGAAGTGTGAAAACTCTGAATTTCGTGTTCAATTTATAGAAGCAAAATCGTTCCTACGACTGGTCTTAGAAACCTTCGACTGGTCGTAGCTCTAACAGATTTTTGAAATATTGAGCGCGATCTTTGAAAGTCGTTCCACGACTGGTCGTGAGTAGCCTACGACTGGTCGTGGGTCACCTACGACTGGTCGTAGATCCTTACGACTGGTCGTAGGACCATAGATTACGTTGCTGGACTTTGAGTCGTAGCTCCACGACTGGTCGTGGACGAGTCGAAGCCACACCTACGACCGGTCGAAGGACCTCCAGGACTGGTCGTGGGCGTACCAAAAATTCCGAAAAATCTTCAACTACTTAGGACTGGTCGTGAAATTTCTTGGACTGGTCGAACCAATGCCAGGACTGGTCGAACAAGAGCTAGGACTGGTCGTAGAATAGACCAAACTAATGTAAAATAAATATTTGATTTATGTATCCAAAGTGACCTACTTAAAGGGTTAACCTAAGGTCATTCAAACCTGAATCATGTCGTATGGACATTGAACTTCAACCATTCAACGAATGTAGATTGTTTGAACCATATCAGGCTTGAGATCTTGAACTTGTTGTAGCTTCAAACTTGAGATCTTCATCAGCATAACAACTACTTCATGCATTGCTTATTAGTCTTGAAGTCATGAGTTGTTTCTTAAGACTTGAACATCAACATTGTAGCTTCTTGAGACTTCAACATATAGCTTCTTGAACTTCAATATGTAGCTTCTTGAAAAGTTCAACTTGTAGCTTCTTGAAGTGTTTATGCAGTGTCTTGAATTCATATAAATCATCATACAAGCACAAGACACAGATAGATGTTTTGACACATCAAAATTTGACAACCAAAGGAGTATAAGACCATAACACTTACATTATGCCCTACAGTGGCCCCCAAAGGTTAGAAACACCCAAAGGCATTAGGGCCATTTACACCACATTTGACACTATTAATACCCAGTTATTTCACTCCCCCTCTCCCCATATGAATTTGCCCTAGTAAATGAGAGAAAGAGAGGAAGAGAGGAAGAGAGATAGAGGAGGAGAATGAGAGTGAGAGAGAGAAATGAGTTCTTGGTGTTACTTTAATCGGATTTCTCTCGACAAAAACCCTTAGAGCTAGCGTTTCTTCCACCAAATCCACTTTCACTCACGATCAAAGGTAAGATTTGCATCCCACCTTCCCATTCAAGCTTCTTAGTGATGAATTTCATGTATCTTACATAGATTCTTTTATTTGATTTAGGAATCAGTGTTTTCCCCTAAAACCCTAACTCTAGGGTTTGTTCAGGTTAAGATTTGGGGTCCCGACAATTAATTAGGAGCGGTTCATATTATTGCAGAAGCTTTATTTAGGCATGACCCCATGTGAATTCGTTGTATTCCAATTTTCGATCCCGACTCGTTAAATTGAGTTGGAGTTTGCTCGAACTAAATTAGCTAGAACCCTTAACCCTTAATTAAAATCTAATTAGACTAGAATTCATGATACTAATAATAAAATTACCAATGAATTAGGATTTAGAGCGTTTTTCCCAAATTTCAAGCCCTAAGGCCCCATCCAGGTCGAGGATTTTGATTCTAAGGTGAAAATCTACCCTCAAGCTTGTATGTGGCATTTTAGAATAACTAAATGTATTATTTGCTATTTGGTTGATAAAATGCTCGATGAAATGCTTGAATAATATGAAAATCTTAATATTAGAATTCTTCGATGTCGAATGCTTAAAAATGTTAATATGATTGAATTGTATTGCTGTGGTGGATTGAGCTTCACAAATTATTTAAATATATTGATAGCCCGCTTTAGGGAGGCTATCTTAGGCTTATACGGTCAACCAAAGTTGAACATGAATGATCGACATAGTTGGAGCTACATGGGATGCTTTACACCTAATGTCGGTTTGCCCGGGATCCTCCATTGTCGATCGCATCAGTCTAATGCAAGCTCGATCATTTTTGTGATTGGTGATTGTATAACATTCAATAGAATCTGAGATACCACCATTACCATTAATTTAGTCTACTCATAACCATTAGTGTATTACGATCCCACTCATGAGCCAAGCATGGCGGTATGGGACACCGTGCTGGAGCTGTCAGTTATGCTAAGGTGACTCGCCTCCCCATAGTGACCATTGAGCACTGATAGAAGTGATAGAATGTTGTTCAAACGGCCTTCGTCAAATTAACTAGCCGATAGTTCCATGCTAGAGAATCATTCGAACAACCGGGCATGAATGAAATTGGGTGACAAACCATTTTTCTCTGTATTGATTTAGTTTTGAGTGGCAAGCCCGCACCTTTGAATTGATTATTCATACTCAGCATTGGGTAATGACCCACACCGTGTTAATGCCTTAATTTGGATTGAGGAGACGCCATGTGCCGTAACGAGCCTCATAATCTAGATAATGACTCGTGATATAATGGCGGTAGCCTAGCTTCACCAACCTTTTGTATGAACTGGGTGTCACGCCCCAGATTTTTATTTGTACTAACACACTCATAGCCGCTTGCGAAGGCATCTTAGATCCTTTGTTGGGTTGTCGCACCTCAAACTGGTCATCCCAAGGCCCAAGGTCAACTTTTTGTCATAGTCAAACCAACTTTTGAGGATTTATGTAATGCCCCGATTTTCGAAACCCGAGTATACAACTCGTTTTCTGAAAACCCTAGTGTTAACCTTTAAAGATAGTCAAATTTCATGTATATATATATTTCTTTTCTTTTCTTTTTCAGAGTTCACAATTTAGCGGAAGAGTGATAAATCAAGCATAAAGGGAAGTCCAAATATAACATTCAAATACCCAAGTGGCTGCCCGAAGACTTATACAAACCAATGTTTCATAATCACAATTACAAAAAAAGGAAATAATTTAATAAAAGAAACAAAATAAATTGCAACTAGTCTTAAAATGCAAGATTATGTAGCCGCTCTTGGGGTAGACTTTGTACCCTGCTCCTCATCCGCCTAAATATGAATATCATTTAAATCACCTGCACTACCTGTACAGTTATATATTCAAATGATGAGTAGCTAGCTTAGTGTGAATTCCCCTCAAGATTACACACCACTACATTAGTTAAGTATAGTTTAACAAGAAACTTATAAGACAATTCATGATGTGATCTTATTTAAATGCATGGATGTGTAAATGCACATCAATTGGAATGCACATCTAGTTGGTCAAATGAATGGACCTTTCAAATAATCAGTTTATTCATGTAAGAGAATGGGTCTTTCAAACAGTCGGCTCATTTATACATAGGAATATGGGTCTTTCAAACAGTCGGCTCATTCTTAATAACATGATGGACCTTTTAAACAGTCGGTCTATCAAGCAAGAGTGTGGATCTTTTAAACAGTCAACTCATTCAAATTGCAAATGAATGGGTCTTTCAAACAGTCAACCCACTCAAGAAAGATAATTGACCTTTCAAACAGTCGGTCCACTTAGGCAATAGAATGTGCCTTTTAAATAGTCAGCTTAATTATGCATGGGGATGGGCCTTTCAAACAATCAACTTAAACCTAATAAGAGAAAGAACATTTTAAACATTCGGTCTATTCAGGCAAAAGAATGGGTCTTTCAAATAGTCGACCTATTCAACTTGCAAAGGAACTAGTCTTTCAAACAGTCAACCCACTCATGTAAGATAGTGGACCTTCCAAATAGTCGGTCCACTTAAGTAAGAGAATGGGCCTTTCAAACAGTCGGCTCATTCAATTTGCAAGGGAATGGGTCTTTCAAACAATCGATCCATTCAAATAATAGAATGAACTTTTCAAACAGTTGGTCTATTTAATCAATCCACAAGCATGAGAAGATATACAAGTACAACATATAGATGTTCATATAAAATAAATGTTGAGCATATAGTTTGATAATCAGATTCAATAACTAACACAAGTAATCATAAATTAAAGATACTGATCATCAGTTGAAATAAAAGTTGGACTATTACTTAATCTAATATGGAAGAGGAAAGCTTAAGGAGAAGAAATCATCACCTTAAGTGTTGGTCCGCTAAATGGTGTTGCTCTTAAAAGGTGTGTGTTTCTCTGAAAATCAAATATTACCTTGAATCGCAAGCTTGTATAGTTAGATTCAAGTTCCATGCCTTATGGTTGAGATGGTTATTTAGAACTTGGGTTGTCTTAATTTAGTTTCGGGTTAAGTCTTGATATTCAGTATTTGGGAAGAGCATGCATTCTTACATAATTCAAGTCGATTTGATTGTAACAGCCCGGATTTTTCCCAACCTGGAATAAGACGTCCTTAGGCAATGGGTCGATCCCAACACCTTATTAACCTGTCAGAACTCAAACCCAAAGTCTAAAGCCGCCTTTGAACCCATTTCCTTCACAAATCCCACCCTTCACCACCTTGTTCTTTCAATTTTTCTAAGTACTTTCACCCTAGACACTATCTTAAACTAGCTAAGTAGTATAACTTGGATCACTTTATATACAAACTACAAAGGCCTAGGTACCACCTCGACCAGAAATCACTTAGGATTAAACCCTTTAGAAATTTGACAAAGTTAACCAAGTGCTAAACTAGATTCACTACGAAATCCGTTTGATCCACTTTAAATACGATCTGCAAGACCCAAAACTTGTAGAATCATTGACGCTAGGTTACCCTAAAATCTAGGATCAATCTCATTACCCGGCTGCTCTCGGGAGCATCTCGAAACTCCGTATCAGTTCTAGACCGTACATCGGGAGTCCGAATAATTCGAGGTTAAGGACTTAGGACCACCTCGCTGGGCTTGACAACCATCTCGGAAATCAAATCCAGATAGTGTCCTACGGCTATTGCTTGAGTCCGGAGTGAGAGAGTGTGAGAACACTTGTTTCTTGACAAAATAAATATCTTGAATAGTAATCTGAGACTCGTCGCTTGCGGATCAGTATTAAGCAACCAGACCGTCAGAATCTGACCTAAATACACCCTCGGATCAGGAAAAATTTCATAAAGATTTACATGTACTCGGAATCTCTGATCGAGACCCACTGACCATCGAACTGAAACTGGTCCGCTATGCGTGATCTGGAAATCCGACTGAAATGAAAACTTAACTAAATGTAGATCCGGTGTCGGTGAGCTTAAGTCCGACCTTTGGCTCAAGAGGGGGCTCCGGAAATGCTCCGTTGATCTGAAACAGATGCCCTTTGGACAAAACCCAAGAATACCTTGTTTTCAAGTCTATTTTGGAGACATTTTAGACTATATAAGGACCTTAAACCCTCTCCCATTTCAGCCATCCAAATTTGAGAAAAACCCTAGGGAAAGAGAGAGAAAGTGAGAGAGATGAGGGAGAATCTCCCTGCCATGCTTCCTCAGCTCCACGAGCTTCACTACTCCGTTCTAATCACTTTCCTACGATTCCAGCTCGTTTTCTAGGTAAGAAACCCTAACCCTAATCTGTTTTGGGGTTGTTTAGGTTGTAGGTTATGAAATAGCTAACCTATTTCATTCTGTAGGTTACCGAACTGCCGCATACAGAAACTTAGCAACTCTATCGACTCCGTTTCGATTCTACGATAAAAGGTGCAGACTTTAGGTGTATAGGTTATGGTTTTCAACGCTTTCAATGTCAGATAATGATAGATTCATGATCTGCATGCAATTGCACATGTACAAAATGCTTTCTGTTTCCTGTTTCGATTAAAGATGTAGATTATGAAATTTTACATATTCTAGGTATTCGTAGAAAATACCGTATACGTATAAATTTTAAAAATGTATTTGACATGATTATTTGTTGTATGAATATACGATATATGGATAAAATACTTATTTGGCAAAAGGATTCGCACAAATACATGTTATACTAATATACACTAAGTATGTAGAAATACTGTATTGTATAAAGTACCGTATACATATATATTTTAGAGATGTGTTTGCCATGATTATTTGTTGTATAAATATACTATATATGCGTAAAATATTTGCTTGGCGAAAGGACTCGCCCTAATACATGTTTGTTAACATACACTAAGTATGTTGAAATAGTGTATGTTAAGTATTTGTGAAAATACTTGTGTGAGTAAGTGTTTGGATGTTGATGCCTTAGGTAGGTGTTGAGATAGGATTCTCAACTACCTTAGAGACATGTATGATTTCCTCCATGAGGTTGTTTGCTTAAACCGCTTACTTGTTCAATATATGTGTTTGTATTCCTATTTATGTAGTGCTTTATAACATGCTTTACAACATGCTTTATGACATGCTTTATAACATATTTGTTAACTTGCTTGAATTACTTTGTTTATCATGCTTTTCTCCACATGCTACGAATAAGGTTTGATTAAGTTTGGGACTATGTCTATAGTCCAGACATTCGGTACTAGACTTGAGATTGTGGTTGAGTTTCATGTCGCCACGTAAGATGTGTTTGACGAACCCGAGTCCTACGTCAGTTGGCGACAGTTGTTAGGCCACGCGAAGTGCTTATGCACTTCATGTCGTCCAATTGATTGTGCGCTCGAGCTAGTCAGGCTCATCATGTAACCCGATGTGTCTAATGTATGTTCACCATGTTTAGTCGCTACTGCTTGAACCTAGGGTATCAAACTTACCAATGAAATCCCTTTTAACCATGATACCTCGATTCGCTAAGACTCATGAGCCAGGCATGGTGGTATGGGACACCGTGGTCGAGCTGTCGGCCTACGCTGGGGCCACGTGCCTCCCCGTAGTAACCAGTGAGCAACCAAACTCGTGAGCCGTTTATGGTGGTATGGGATACTATATTCGAGCTGTCGGCCTACACTACTTGATGGGTGATGGGGGAGTGGTGCAACGATTCCGTGTAACAGCCCTAGTAGCCCTGACCGTATCCAGTGTAGTGACCTCGAGTATACTCTAAATCTGCGGTGAGGCGATGAGCCTTCCCATAGTAACAGAGTATAAACTAGGCCTATATTGTTAAGGTGATGGGGGAGTGGTGTAACGATTCCTTGTAACAGCCCTGGCAGCCCTTACAGCGACCTAGAAACACACCATCGTATGAGATTGTCTAAGACTGATGACCCTAGAATGGATCATGTTTGAGAATGATACAAGGGAGGCACCTTAGTTTCCCAATCCTGCTGTTTGAAATCGACTAATAATAACTTGGTAATCATATTCATCATGAATTGCATGTGCCTGGAAGATGTGGAGCACTGGGGAAAGAAAGCATGCCGCGAACGAAGATGGTGTCGCATGAGGGAGTATGTCGGTGAGGGCATACATCATGACTGCATTCATACTTGTATTAATAAGAGTAGTTAGGAGTGTTTGATTTTACTACTTTATCATTACTGCTTAACTGAGTTGATAATATGTTAACCTATGCTTTACTGTTCCACTGAGTTGATCACTCACTCCCACGTTACGGGACGGTGTTGTACACATCAACCAGATTGTTGAGTTTCAGGTGATGGCGATGCTCATGAAGCAGAGCCGGACCACTACTATGATGTTGAGGAGGAGTTCTCCTATATATAACCCTCTGACAGGTCTATGAAGACCTGGTAATGTATTGACGGGGCTATGGTACTTGGGATAGAAGACATTACACTTCCTCACATTTAGTATATTTTAGAACTGTACTTGTAATTAATTAACTTGGTAATTTTATCACACTCTGGAGACTCATCACTATTTTTATATTATATATATCTATCACAGTCTTCCGCTTGCAATGTAACTGTCTCTAGAGTATGATATATTGTTTTGGCTTAATCTCACTCATGTTCAATGCATGAATACAGTCAACATTCAATTATCATTCATTTTGTTGCATCAGTGATGTTCTGGAACTCGGGAGTTGAGTTTATGCTTGACCCCCGATTTTCGGGATGTTACATTGATCCTTGTGCATTGCAGAGATATATACTACTTACCTTTTGATAGAGGTGGGGTGGTTGATTTGGATCAACTTCGAATGGGAGCTACATGTCTAGATGAAGACATAATGCATAAGGAGTCAGCTAGGAGAACAATTACTTCTAATAACTTATAATTAAGGGAGCTTTGGGGAAACATCTTACTATATCTGAAATTGGTATAATGTGGTGATAGACTCGATCCCCTATTACACTTGATTGGGGATTTAGCTTGCTTAACTTCTTCAAATGTTGCTGCCCAAATGAATCCAATCTGATTAATTCTACTTCAACTCCATAAATCACTGAGTTAATAACCTATAACTCACTTAGGATATTGACTTGTAGGATAGTTTACCTAAGTGTCTGACTCGACTATGGAGTTGGAGGATCGGATATACTCCAAGGAAGGGTCACTGAATCGGTTTGGATTGGTGTTACACAACTGGCGACTGAGTTAACTCGGCTGGACTAAATTGGTATCCGATCAGCCTTCCTTCTGCCTCCTTCCTTCTGTCACGCCCCAAACCCAGGGACGGACAGCTTCCGTGATGCCTCGAATCTGGCACTCGACTTCCATACACTAAGTCCCAAGTTTGGCGCACCACAAGGAAGATTTTTGACTGATTTTTTTTTGTTATACATAATAATAATACCTGAGCATAAAGATCCATGATCAAATTACCAAGCGACACTCTCCAATAGAAATCTTGATGGTTACAAGTACAATGCTTTCCAAAAGGTACACAACGTCAATATTGCCAAATCGAAAAATAGATGCAATGCATCGAGAAACAAAGTCTTCCAAGCTAATCCAGCCCTGAAAAAAATGGGAAATAGGAGGCTTAGGCAAAAGCTTAGTGAGTACACACGTGTGTGCAGTGTGTCCTACATGTAAGCAAGATAAATATGTTCAAGGAAATCATATATGTGAAATGCGTGTAGCATGTAAAGTATGATGTTAATGCCAATGCAATGCATATGCATCATAGTAATACTCCAAGTCAATGCTACCAGCATCACCAAGTCATATTTTCATTTCTCCTATACCACAGCCATAACCGTATTACACGCATCTGTAATCACATCATCATCATCATATTGTCATGCCATAATTATACAATATCAGAAATACTGGTAAGATCATGAATCATACAATATCATAGTAAGTGGGAATACAGACAAGTCCATGAGTCATACAATATCAGAATATGCAATATAGATCAGCTATTCAAATGAGGAGTCATAAAGAGCCAAATATCAGATATCGAGGATGCAATGCAATATAAAATTCCTAATGAGTTTACGAATACTGTCAATCGTATCCAAATACAAAAACACAGTAACCCAAAATGCCATATGCCGTGGATGTAATGCAATATGCGGTGCGAATGGAATGACCATGCTGGAGTGTGAAGTTGGGATGATAGTACGTAGTATCGCAGGCTATGGGGTCCATCACAAGGGACTTCTATCCAAACCAGTCCCATACATAAATTTGGATAGTTAGACTCAATGTGGTAAACTCCTAATCTCAAGTTAG
Organism: Magnolia changhungtana; assembly: GCA_030180095.1. NCBI lineage: Eukaryota > Viridiplantae > Streptophyta > Magnoliopsida > Magnoliales > Magnoliaceae > Magnolia > Magnolia changhungtana. The sequence goes on along the minus strand of JASAUF010000344.1, from coordinate 2,761,058 downwards.
TCACGCACCCCAACCGAAATCCTGGCCATGTGAAGGTGCACGTAACAAATAGTTACGCACCATCAGCCCAAGTGGATAGTGAATGAATGAATGAATGAGTATGTAACTCCTGCTCAATAAGTCCATAAATCAGTACTGTTCATCTCTGGGATCATCACCGGGGTCTATTACACCCTACACCAGCTTACCGCCTCTATCCGAGCGCACAGCTGGGTAAGTAGAAGGGACCTCACTATCCGCCTGCCAATATCGGGCCTGGCTCGTTGATAGCGGATCCATTCCTCAAACTGATCAAACTCAACCTAGACATTGCCCCCTCACTCAAGCCGGTAAGGTCACACCCCCTCCCAATCGACCACGATACAGTGGGAGACGCGGCCTACTGGTATACGGCCCTCATGCGCTCATATATATCCTCTCGGTCTCGATGTTTCTCCTGGCCTCGGAGGTTTAGGGATTTTCACCCAGGGACATCTATGGTGCCCGTATGCTAGAACCAAATATTTTTGGTGTCCCATCTAGCCATCCACGATATGCCTGTAGAGGTTATGGCCCTAATATCGCTAGGGCGTATAATAATTATAATGTAAGATGCATGAGTCATACAATCCAGTCATGCAGTAATCCGGCGCATACCGTGTACTCATGTGAGATAATCTCTGCCTATCAGGGAGTCTCATAATCGTCATGCCCAATGACAATGCAATGGTCAACCACCTCTCATAACAAACATGCAGATGATGCGTATGGGCATGTATCATGATGCTATGCTGTCACATTCTCATAATCGGCATTGATAATCGGCCTCAACAATCAGAATCGATGAGAATAGGCCTAACAAGGCCTAAGGGGAGGTCACAATGTGGACATTCAACCATCATTGCCCGTCAATGTGGACATTTAACCAACATTGCTCCCAAGAAGTGGCCCACATAAACATCAATACATACATCATGGCAAAATCACACATCACATCGGTTCTCATATACATCACTTTGGGTCTCACATAAGGGTCACACATCCATCGCATTGGGCCTTACTCATGGGCCGCATATACATTACATTGGGTTGTATCATATGGGTCTTACACATCGCAATGGGCCTCGGCATATGGGCCATGAATACACCACATAAGGCTTCACGGCCCATGGGCTTCAAATTCACAATAGGTGGGCCCTACATATGGGCCTCAAATACATCACAATTAGCCACAACCCATGAGCCTAAAATACATCTCAATGAGTCATGCATGCCCATGGGTCTCAAATACATCACATTGGGCCTCGGTCATTGGCCTCGAATACATTGCAAGTGGCATTAAATCTATTTCATGGGTAGGCCACATACCTGGGCCTAATACACTTCACTATGGGCCACATCACATGGGCCAGAAATACATCACAATGAGCCTCGTCATATGGGCCGGAAATATATCTCAATGGGCCTTGCCCATAGGCCATGAATACATGGCTACACCAATTATGATAAGTCTTATGCTGCAACCACTTCACACGTCACATAGTTAATGGTTCATATTCGGCGTCTCATGGTTAAGGGCCACAACAATCATAAATCTACTTAGACAAGTAGTCACACGATTGCCCCAATTTCCATACAGTTAGGTGGGATATAAAAAATCAAGCACTCACACGTGGTGGTCCACACAACTTCCACCAATCCACACTACTAGTCTGGCCACCCAAGATCCAAATTCCTAGTGTAGTGATCCACATGATTTCTACCAACTGACGGTCTAAATGAGGAATAACCATTATAATGGGTACCATGAAAACGACTTAGATTACAGTAAATATATAGGCAGCCCCACACTCTAAAATGATTTAATCAAAATAGATGAATGGCTGATAAAACATGTATGTAAGGTGTCCCATGATCGGTTTAAAAAGGATAGATGGATAGATTTCTCACAAGTATTACTGCAGCTCTAGAACGTATTTAACAGTGGACAAGTGAGCAATATTGCTCCCATGGAATGAGATTTGGATCTGATTAGTTTATGGGACTATACCCTAAAATGAATCTACATCATACTACAAGGTGGAATCCATGGTCAAGGAAGCATTCCAGCATATAAGGGGCACACTAAAGCCTAAGAATTTCCAATGGTTGTCACCACTATTTCTACTTACAGTGTGGCCAACCTAAAATTGAGTTATACTTCATCTTGTGTCCATGGGCAAGAGGTGGGCCCACTTCCCAAGTGATTGAGAAATATAAGTAGTGTGGGTATACAACACATGCACCTAGGTGGGCTCCTCATACATCATATCATGTCCAAGGAAATTTTCATTGATAAGCATGCAATTCCCTTTCATTATTATTATTTGTATAATTGTGGGTCCCATTGACATGGTGGGGTCCACCCCATGAATAGTTGTACAACAAACAACATTATAGTTGATACCACCCACTAGATGAATGACATGGCTATAAGGTACATACGTCAGGTGAGGCTCATAACACATGGATGGTCTAAATGATGGATGGCTTGGATATAAAATACATGTAACGAGTTGGCTCCAGGTCTAACGACTGACCCAACTTTGGTGGCAGCTACACATCACGATAGAACTCAGAGGATTTAATAGTAGGGATTTTTATTCCCATTGTTTCTTATAGTGTGGTCCACCTAAGGTGTGGATCTGCCTCATTCTTTTACTCGTGACTTAAAATGGTCTGAAGGAGTGGATGAATCTCCCAGATATACTTTTCATCACCAAGGTGGGCCCCGAAAAAATCTAAGTATTTTGAGTACAATTTCCACTGTCCTAGTGGCATGGCCTACATGAATTTCTAATTAGCCTGATTTTTGGGACCATACAATAAACGGGGCTAGTAAGATGGATGAACTGTGTGGATTTAGCACATACATCATGGTGATGCCATGATTAGCCCACAAAATTTTACCCCAAATGTGGACGTCCAGGGAGGACATCACCACCTTCATGCCCATTATTTTATTTTAATAATAATAATATTATTATTAGTATTTATATATTCCTCATCAAGGTGGGCCACTTGAGAGATCCAGTCCATCCATTGTGTGTGTCCCACTTGGTGGAGGGGTCAATCCAAGTTTCAGATGCATAAAAAATTCAGGTGGGCCCTAGCAAGTACTTTTATATGTTTTAGCATGTATTCACATGATTTTTGATGGTGTGGACCACCTGAGTTCCGTGTATGGCTGAAATTTGGGGGTGACCCATTTTTAAAGGGGACCCATCAAATTCATGGTGTAGATGCTCGACCTACATCAAGGTGGGGCCTGTGGTGGGGCCCACTTCCTTTCAGCGTCGTGACAGACGCCGGCCGCTGCTATAGCGTCGGGAGACGCCGGCAAAGCGTCAATGCTGTTTGCCCCCCCTTTTTTTTTGTAGGTGAGGCCCACATAAAGATGATCCAGTCCGTCTATTGTGTATGTCCCAATTGGTGGAGGGGTCGGTCTAAGTTTCAGGTGCATCAAAATTTCAGGTGGGCCCTAGAAAGTACTTTTATATGTTTTAGCATGTCGTCACATGATTTTTGATGGTGTGGCCTACCAGAGAACTGGGTTGGCATCATTTTTCGGCTCCATGGCTAAAATGAGTGGGAAATCAAATGGACAAAGACATGGATTGAATACATACATCATGGGTGCGGCTCTGTTGGGGACCCACAAATCCCTCTTCTCTTTCAATTAGCAATGGGGACGCCGCTTCTTTGTCAAGATTCTGAACATCCTCGGACGCCGGCAAAGAATGAATGGCCCACTCCTCATTTTTATTTATTTATTTATTTTATTTTACTTATTTATTTATTTACTTATTTGGGTGTGGTGTGCACATGTGCATATGGATGTATGTGTGTGTGAGAGTTGGGCCAACCCAAAGGGGCCACTCTTGGACAGTTTGGATGACATAGAAATATTTTGGTGGGTCCCACTATCAATGGGTCCCATAAGAAGTCTAGAACAATTTAATTACATATATATATATATATCTTACGCATCCACACCATTGATAGCATCATTATCATCATATCATCACAACTATTAAATCATCTTTTTATATGTATTCTCCTATACATCCATACCATTGATCACATCATTATCATCAACACATCTCCACCATACATAAGTACATAACAAAAATAAAATAAGAATAAGTAGGGTGGGTGTACTCACCTTAATGGATTAGATGCAATGGTTGAGATGGATAGAAGAGATTGAATTGATGGTTGAGATGGATGGAAGGGATGGGATTGATGGCCCACCAAGATCACTCCTCTCTCTCTCTCTCTCCATGTGTAGGAAAAATGGTAAAATGCTATGGGTTGAAGGGATATATGTAGAGAAATTGTTAAAAATGTGGTTAGATTTAATTAATGTGATCTTGGTTAGCTTAGATTAGGATTATATCCATTAATTCATGATTTGCAATTAATGGTGGATTAAAGGAGCATGGGATGACATGGTGAGATGATGTCATGCTTAAGGTATGGAATGGAGAGGTGTTGACTTTGGGGAGACATAAGAGATGGGAGGTATGGGTGTGTGACATCACACACATGGGTAGAGATTCTCTCACCCATGTGTGGCATGTGCATGTGTGTATGACATGTGTTGTGCACATGTGTGGAGTGGAGTACATGGCGCCATGCGCACATGATACACTAATTATTCTTCACGGCGTATCTCACAAACGGAGTATCGTATAGACACACGGGTTGTACCTCCATGATCGCAACGATGGGGCGGTCGACATGAGATGGGTTTCTAGGTCTTGGGGTTCCGGTCAGTCGGGTGTGTACTATAAACAGTCAATCCAGGTCTAGCTAAGGGCGTCAATCATTGTGTACGTATACAATTGAAAATGGTATGGAATGGACGGGGTGTTACACCTTCTCTCCTACTCTGCTTTATCTCTTTCTCCCTTCCTTTCCACTCTCTTTCCTACTCTGCTTTTTCTTTCATTTGTTGAAGGCTCGGCCACCCACCTGACTCAGCCCGCGACTCATTTGACTCACCGATTGCCTACTAACATGCCAGCCATCAAGCTAACTGCCAGCTATTTCTTTGTACTCTCCTTCCTCCTCTCTTCATTCCCTATGGAGTGCTTCAACGACTCCAACCGATCTCGACCAGCAAGTCAGGAAGGTGACTCGATCCTCGCACCGAGTCTACCCTGATCTCTCTCTCTCTCTCTCTCCATGAGTCTACCCTGATCTCTCTCTCTCTCTCTTTCTCTCTCTCTCTCTCTCTTTCGATCTTCTCCCTTCCCTGAGCCTTTGTTTTGCTTTCTGTGACTGAGCAGAGCCTGCTTCCACCAAGATTTGAGCCGCGACTCGGGTGAGTCATTGTGGCACGAACTCAGTGCCACACTCGGCTCTCTCTCTCTCTTTGCTATTTTTGGGAAGTTTTCCCTAAAGGTTAGGCTATATAGGAGGACTTAATCGATTTTAGAGTCTTCGAGAATAACCAATCGTTGTATTAATTAGTTATAATGATTTTAACGGTGCATAATTTGTTTGGCGTTAGCTTCTAATTAGATGGCATGGTTCGAATCACTTGGTAACTATGGTCTTAAGGTGCTACTAGCCATCGAATGGACATTTCAGATTTACGATTGGGGTCCATTCCAAGGAAATGGGTTTTTCGATATGGACGGGAAAGATGACGAACTTGTTCATGGCGGTTCCTAATTGATGGTCTCATATGATGATCCAAGCCTTTTGGTTGGATTAGATTAGTCCACTAATCGTTGTGGGACCCACCTTTTGGAGAAACACCATCAAAATCTTCGGTTGTGCACGAGATTTTCTTGCTTCGCATGGTATTTTCGAACCAGCGAGATCTCGTATGGGATCTTCTAACCAATGCTATGATAACTTCAGGAAGCCCTATATCCTACGTTCAAGATGTTCTGGAGGAGTCCTAGAGATTCGTCAATGGCTGGGATTGCATCAACGTCAAAATGATAAGATTCTTTCCACCTCTCTTTTTTAGACTGCGGAAACCCTAAAACAAGGTTGAAACAGAGGGGTGGGATGATTTGGAATAGAAGGTTGAGATGAGCGGAGCCAGACTGTCTTAGATCGTCAGGCTGACAGCTTAACGAACGTGATTTCTGTTTTAGGAATTGAACCGCACGCATGTGTCAATTGCAACATAGTTCGTGGGCATGCACACGGGTTTCCATGTGTGGGATGGGTTAAGGTTTGGATGAATCCTTATGCTCTCCACGATGGACGGTTTTGATCATCTGATTGATCCTTCAAGTTGGGGCTACAGATCATCCTAAACGGACGTTGTCCGTTCAGTTGCTTGTGGGCCAAAAAAAATTTCGAAAGAAGGTCGTCAGAGCATGTAGATTAGGCTGACTGGTTCGGTTCGGTTCGGCACGCGTGCGACTAGCTATGCACACACACCACATAAAGTGGGGTCCACAATGGTGATTTGGCAGATTAGGTCTGTTCATCCGATTTTGTGGGTCCTATTAGGACATCCGGCCAATGATGAGGCAAATCCAAGGTTTAGGTGGGCCATAGTCAATCAATTCGAGTTATCTTATTGGTTCTTGTCAATTCGATGGTCGGATTGACCCCGAATTTGATTTCGAGTGGTTCCTAGGGCCACTAGTATATCCTAGTTGAAATTATATAGTTGATTTTACAATTAGGTAATTCAATTTGTGATTTTCAGGGATGGATCACCCAAATATCAACTGTGAGTCCAAGGAATGGTGGATCAAGTGACTTAAGTCCCGAAACCGATATTCCACTGCTTAGTCAGCCTAACAGGACGTTGTCTGACATTTGGATTCTTTCCAAATCTAGCCATCAACACATCTAATGGTTCATCTTGAATAGCAATGGATGGTAGCTGGATATATGGGTGGGGATTGCTTTCTACGGTCGAATCTAGACTAGAATGAACGTGACTTTCACTTAAGCTAGGTTTATATTTATACTAAGTCAGGTAACACAGTAACACTCGAGTACTTGAAAGTATGGGGTGTTACCCCCTTAAAGTGAAGTTCGTCCTGAAATTCAACACTCCTGCCACTACTGTGAACGTGAGTAACTATTTTACGGTATTTCTAATCCTACAGTACTTTCCCTTTGAAGCATATTTGTATGTACAATTGTATATGACTAATTATCAAAACTGGGGGATGTTATAATCTACCCCCCTTAAAGAAGAATCTCGCCGTTGACATTCGATAGTGCACATCCAAACATCCTATGGCATTTACTAGGAATAGTAACCCATTTAGGCAACAACTAATAATAATAATATTATCTTTTAAAAAAACTTTTATAATAGTTCCCCGCTATCTAAAGTACATTACAACTTTCTATTTTTTAGTGTTCGACTAACACAAACAGATGGTTGTAGTAGGTTTGATCCCGATACGTTGATCCTCTGCATACGCAGAACATGGGAATTACTGACATTATTTTCTAATCCTAGTAAATCTCAATCTTTTACTTAATCAGGGCACTGAGATCATTGAGATTTGTTAGGATTTAGAATTTGGATCACTGCGTATACTTTGCTTGAACATGATTCCATCAATCCATGATCCCAAACATTCTAGATTATTGGGAATTATCATATAATTTTCTATTCTTGTAGTAAGAGTGCCTGAAATCTATAGGAAGCAGCTCAAATGAGCGTCATGCTTCCACTGCACACTCTGATCATCTAAACACTATGCAAAAATTTTAGGACCAAGATTTCTACATGAAATCTGTGTTTGAAATTACTAAATGTAACGCCCTAAATTTCGAGGGTCAAGCAAAGCTCTACTCCCGAGATCTAGCACATCACTTATGCAATATGGATAATGATGTTCAGATTTCGCTTATATTAATGAGTTAAATATGAATAGGATTATACTAAAATAGCATATCATACTCTAGATATAATTAAATTAAGCAAGCGGAAGTCTGAAACATATATATTTAAGCATGTAAGTGTTTCACAACCTCCAGAGTATGAGTGTATAACCAGGTTGAATATATAAACATATATTATTTCAAAATAAACAAAATGCAAAAAAGTAGATGTGTCCAAGCCAAATATCCTTGTAGTCCCTACGCATCACACTAGGTCTACATCGACTTGCCCGAGAGCTGAAAGTAGGAGAACTCTTCCTCAGCCATAAAGTCCTGCTCCATCGCATAGACTTCACCAACACCTGCATCTAAACCAGAGTCTGGTTGGTGTTTTAAAACACTATCCGAGAGTGGGAATGAGTGGCCAATTTAGTGGTACTATAAGGTAAAAGTTAACATGTTATCAAGTCAATCAAGCAGTAATGATAAAACAACATAACAATCACTTCTTAGCTACTCTTGTTAATGTAGGAATGGAGTGCAAGTAATGATGTATGCCCTCACATCAAAGCTCCCTCACAAGCGACTCCGACAACCTATTTCGCATATGACAGCACTCCCTCAAAATAGTGCAACTTCATCGCCTTTAAAGCACATCCTAACTAATGCAATGCAATGCATGGTCGTGTTAGCCGAGTACTTAATTAAGCTTATTCATATAGCAGGTTTAGGAAGCTAGGGTACCTCCCTTTATATCATTGACCCGAACCAAAGGATCCATCTAGGGTCGTCAATCCTAGTTAAGTACATACGATTGGCAAGTTGTAGGGCATCACTCATAATGAAAATCTGTCAATAGACAAATTCAAAAGTTTATACTCATGGTCACTATGGGGAGGTACGTCACCTCAGCATAGGTCGACAGCACGAATATAGTGTCTCATACCACCATGCCCGGCTCACGAGTCTAAGTTGCTCACTGATCACTATGGGGAGGCTTGTCACCCCAGCGTAGACGACAGCTCGAACACAGTGTCCCATACCACCATGCCTGGCTCATGAGTCTTAGTGGATCGTGGTATCATGGTTAAAGTGGGCTTTTACATTGGTGAGGGGTACCTTAGATTTAAGTAGTAGTGTCCATAAATGGTAAACATATAATAGGCCAATCGTTTTGTTAGGCAAGTTCGATTGGTACGGGCACACGCTGACTTAATCGACATGGAGCGTATAAGCACCCCTCGTGGCGTAATCACTATCGACAATCATCGTGTGACCTGGATTTATCTTGTCTATCTAATATGGGGAGACTAATTCGGCCACCCGAACAGGGACTGTTACCGATTGCCTAGGCTGTGTTGAGCCCTAATCTTACTCAGATGCAGTAAATAAACACATGTGATAATCATTTCAGTATTTGACAAACAATCCAAATAAATTCCTCATTTGTGCATTTCATCAAAAATATTGATCATGTTACCAAACACTTGCATTTTATCCATGAATTGCGTAGAGGAAAATATGATTACATGAAAGAAACTGTACATATGTATAAGGAAATTAAGAATCCTACCTTAATACTCATAATAAATACAAATCATCAACAATTTCTCATGCAGACAATTCATCAAACACTTAGACTACACTTCACCAAATATATAGACTAGGTTAGTTACAACATATGTTTTAGTAATTCCTTATATAGAGAGATCAACGTGCATATGACAATGATTAATCCTAGATCAGTAATCATGGCAAGCACAAATCATATTCTCATGCTCAATCAAACATTTCAACAAACACATGGAATGCATCTTTTACTCATCACAGTTCATGTGTACATTTCATACAAGAATCGACGTATCTAGGACCATACGGCAACAATCAAGTAAGACATAAGTCATTAGCTGACATTGAAAGCATTGATAACATAACCAAAGCATTTATAGTCTACAGCTTTCATCAGAATACACGATTCGAACTCAGTTTAAACTCTATATTGCTGAAAATAGAACGTCGGGCACCTAAATGACGTAATAGGTTAGCTAGTTTGATGAACAATCAACCTGGATCTCTACAACGACATTATGGTTAGGTTTTCTTACCTAAATTGTAACCGAAAGAGATTCAGTAGCGCGACGGGGAGGCGATTCGGTGCGTGGGATCGTGGGAGAGGATCCCTGCAACAATCTCCTAAGATCTCTCCTCTCTTTCATCTTTTCTCTTCTTTTCTATCTGTCTCCCTTACGGTTTTAAAGAAATTCGTATATGGGAGAGGCGGGGTGATATTAGGGCTATTTATAAGCCCAGAAGTGATGCAAATGGCCCTAGGGCCACTTTATACGTAGGTTATACCCTTTGGGCAGCTATTTTTGACAAACAAGGCTCATAGGGGGGATCACTACTCACCTACGTCATAGGGTATGTTCCCTGACAGTGGATCTATGCCAGGACATGATTTCGGTGCGATCGGATAAGCTGATCGGCCGTGGAGGACCTGCGTCAAATCAACGGTCATACTTACTCAATCGGGGCCACAGTTATACAGATATATGCAGGGAAATTTCCTTTCCCCGTGGGTGAAGTTTGGTCAGAAACCGACGGTCTGAAATTCTCAATTTTGTGTAAGAGTGAATGGCCCAATTCACTTAAATTTTATCTCATTTTCTAAATATATTCGTGTTTCTCATAAACTTCACTCAGGGCTCAAGTTGTGCATTTCTGGACACAATCTGAGCTCGATTCCCGCGATGGTTGTCAAGCCCAGTAGGACGAACATAATCCTATAGTTTCACGGTCATCGAACCCTCGACGTGCGGTCTAAGTCTGATATGGAGTTTCAATGTACTCCTAAGAGCGACAGGCTCTTGGGATTTTTCCTAGGTCTTATAACGTCTCAGAAAAATCTGTACAAAGACCCAAGGACCACCTCAGGTAGAAATTCTTAAGGACTGAATTCTGTGGAAATTAGATGAAAACTAATTAAGTACTAAACTAAATAATCGATGGAATTAGCTCAAACCACTATCTATACGAATGACAAGACCCAAAATCATTAAAATCACTAACTCCACATTATTTAATAACCTAGGAGAAATCTCAAAACTCAGTTACTATTGGGAGCACCTTGAAACTCCATATCAAACCTGGACCGCATGTTGAAAGTCCGATGACCGCGAAACTATAGGGTTATGACTGTCTTATTGGGCTTGATAACCGTCATGGGAATTGAGCCCAAATAGTATCCAGAAATGCACAACTTAAGTCCTGAGCAAAGTGTGTGAGAAACGCAAATATCTTTAGAAAATGAACCAGAACTTAAGTAAATTGGGCCGTTCACTTGCAGGTGAAATTAAAGATTTCAGACCGTCAGTTTCTGACAGAACTTCACTCATGGATCAAGGAAATTTTCCTGCACATATCCGTATACTGGTGGCCCTGATCGAGTGACAATGACCGTTGATCTGATACAGGTCCGTCACGGCCGATCGACCTATCCAAACGCACTAAAATCGCATCCTGGCCTAGATCCATGGTCAGGGAACTTGCTTCGTGCCGTAGGTGAGTAATGGACCTCTGGATGAGCTCCGTTTTCCCGAAATAGATGCCCTTTGGCTATAACCTAAGTATACCATGACCCTGGGGCCATTGACATCACTTTTAAGCCCATATAAGGCCCTTAAACCCCCTCACTCCCATTCCATACGAATTTCTCTAACCCTAGGAGAGAGAAGAGAGAAAAGAGGAGAAAAGAGTGAGGAGAAGAGAGTGAGTTTGGGAGATCGTTGTTGGGATTCACTCCCACTACTCCACGCACTGAATCGCCGCCCCACCATCACTACATGAACTATTTCAACGACAATTTGGGTAAGAAATCCAAACCCTAACACCGTAGTTAAGGTATAGAATAGTTGCTTGTCAACCTAGCTAACGGATTTCCTGATTTAGGTACCCATTGTGCTGTATTTGGGAACGTAGGATACAAACCGAGTTCGTAACGAGTATACTGATGAAAGGTGCGGACTATAAACGTTTAAGTTATAGTTTTCAAGGCTTTCAATGTCAGCAATAATTTATGTCTGACTTGATTGCTACCATATTGTCTTAATCACGTCAATTTCGATGTATTACACATGTATGAACTATGTTGAATAATTATGCATCCTATGTGTTTGTGAAAATGTTTGAATAAACATGTAAACATGATTTGTGCTTGTTGTGACTACTAAGTCAGGATTCATGATTGTTATGTGCATGATGACATCCTTGTAGAAGGAATTGATAAAATACATGTTGTAACTACCCTAGTCTATGTATTTAGTTATGTGTAGTCTAAGTGTTTGATAAAATGTTTGAATGAGAAATTGTTGATAAATTGTATGTAATGAGAGCATTGAGATGGGATTCTCAATTACCTCATCTCTATGTATAATTTCCTTCATGTAGTCTAAATTTTGGTTATGCAATTTATGAATGAAATACAATGTTTGGTAACATGTTCAATATGTTTGATGGATGCTCAAATGAGATATTGATATGAATTGTTTGTCAAATGCTGATATGATTATCACATGTATTCATGTGCTACATCTGAGTAAGATTGGGACTACAACGTGGTCCAGGCAATTGGTAACAATTCCCGTTTGGGTGGCCAAGTTAGTCTCACCACATTTGACACGTTCGGTGAATCTGGGTCGTACTACGATTATCCATAGTGGTTAGGCCACATGGAGTGCTTGTGCACTCCATGTCGATTAAGTCGGCGTGCGCTCATACTAATCGAACTTGTCTAATAAACCGATTGGCCTATTATGTGTTTACCATGTATGGACATTTCTGCTTGAATCTAAGGTACCACTTACCAATGTAAAGACCTATTTCAACCATGGTACTACAATCCACTAAGACTCATGAGCCAGACATAGTGGTATGGGACACCGTGGTCGAGCTGTCGGCCTACACTGGGGTGACGATCATCCCCGTAGTAACCAGTGAGAAATCCAAACTCATGAGCTAAATACGGTGGTATGGGACACTGTATTCAGCTGTCGGCCTATACTGAGGTGATGAGTCTCCCCGTAGTGACCTCGAGTATAAACTCTTGAATTTACCTATCCACTATTTCCATCAGGGGTGATGCCCTACAACTTGCCTAACATATATGATTAACTAGGATTGACGATCCTAGATGGATCCCTGCTTGGGTAAATGACATAAAGGGAGGTACCTTAGCTTTCCTAATCTGCTGTATGAATAAGCCTAATTAAGAACTTGGCTAACATGACTATGCACCGCATTGCATGTGCTTTGGGGAGAAAGTGCACGTTTAGGGAGTTTTTCATACACGAATGGTTAATGAAGTTACTGAGGGAGTGCATGAGGGGTCATGCATCATTGCCGCATATCATCCTTGCATTAATAAAGTAGTTTGTTATGATTGTTGTATTACTTTATCATTACTGCTTGACTGAATTGATAACATGTTAACCTTTGCCTTATAGTACCACTGAGTTGATCACTCACTCCCACTCTAGGACGTTGTTTCAAAACACCAACCAGACTCTATTATAGATGTAGGTGGTGAGGATGTATATGCAGTGGAGTTGGACTTCGTAGATGAGGAGGAAGAGTTCTCCTATGTTCAGCTCTTTTGTAGGTCTATGTAGACCTCGTGCTACTTTGATAGGATCACAGGGTTACATGGATTAGTTGAACATTACATTTTGACATTTTGAAATAAAACATGTATATATTCAACCCTATTACATTATCATACTCTGGAGGTAGATAACCGCTTACTTATTCCAATACATATATTTCAGTTTTCCGCTTGTAAATTACATTATCTCTGCAGTATGATATGCTGTTTTAGTGTAATCTCACTCATGTTTAATGCATTAATATGGACAACATTTAAACATCATTATCTATGTCGTATAAGTGATGCATTGGATGTGGGGTTGGGCTTTGCTTGACCCTCGAAATCCGAGGCGTTACAGGTCTTTAAGTGACATTGAGTCAGCGGTATTAATGGCTTTAGGCCTTCTCATTTGTGGAAATGGTGGTTTGAGCTTAATCCACCGATTATTTAGTTTAGTACATAACTAATTTCTGCCTAAATTACGACAGGATACGGTCCTTAGGTGGTTCTGCCTGAGATGGTACTCGGGTCCTTGTATGGATTTTTCGAGACGTTACAATCTACCCCCCTTAAAGAAAAATTTCATCCTCGAAATTAGTACCTTTTCATATTCCTCGAGGATTTGAGGGTAGTTCTTCCGGACTTTAACTTCCGTTTCCCAAGTAGCCTCCTCCTCTGTAACATCTCGGATTTTTGCCAATATGGAATTAGACGTCCTTCGGCAATGGGTCAATCCTAACACTTGATTAACTTCTCAAACACTCAATTTAACGGTCTCAAAATTTCTTCTTCAAACCATTTTCCTGAAAACATCATTTTTCCTTCACAAATCTCATCTCTCACTATCTTATCCTTCAAACTTGTTTAAGTGTTTTCATGTTAGACACAAATCTTGAAGTTTAGGTGAATATAATGACTCAGAAAATCCCGTGCAAAGACCCAAGTACCATCTCGGACCGAAATCACTCAGGATCAAATCCTTTAGAAATTAGACAAAGTTAACTAAGTGTTAAACTAGATTAGCTATGAAATCCACTTGAATCACTTTAAATACGATCTGTAAGACCTAAAACTTATAGAATCATTGACGCTAGGTTAACCTAAAATCTAGGATCAATCTCATTACCCGGCTGCTCTCGGGAGCATCTCGAAACTCCATATCAGATCTGGACCGCACGTCAGAAGTCCGATTAACACGAAGTTAAGGAATTAGGACCGCCTTGCTGGGCTTGACAACCATCTCGGAAATCAAATCCAGATAGTGTCCCAGTGCTATTCGCTTGAGCCCAGTGTGAGGAGTGTGAGAAATGTGAAATTAATTCAAAATAAAATACAAATTTATAAAATCTGAGACTTGTCGCTTGCGGATCAGTATTAAGCAATCAGACCATCAAAATCAGGCCAAATTACACCCTTGGATCAGGAAAAATTTCATACATGTGTCAGTGTACTTGAAATCTCTGATCGAGTTTCACTGACCATTGAACTGAAACTGGTCCGCCACGTGTGATCTGGGAAGCCGACCGAAACGAAAACTTAACTAAACCTAGATCCAATATTAGTGAGCTTAAGTCCGACCTTTGGCTCAAAAGGGGCCGCCAGAAGTGCTCTGTTGAGCTGAAACAGGTCCACTTTGGATATAACCTAAGTATACCTTGGCCTGAAGTCTATTTCGGTGAGTTTTTAGGCTATATAAGGACCTTAAAACCCTCTCTCTTTTAGCCATACGAATTTGAGAAAAACCCTAGGAAAAGAGAGAGAAAGTGTGAGAGAAGTGGGAGGATCTCCCTGATGCTCTACCCTGCCGCTATGCAAGCTCAACCACCCCTATCTAATTGCTTTCCTGGTGATGTCGGCTTCGTTTCTAGGTAAGAAACCCTAACCTTAAACTGATTTGGGGTTTTGATAGTTGTAGGTTATGAAATGGCTAACCTATTTTGTTCTATAGGTTACCAAACTACTGTATACGAAAGCTTAGCAAACCTATCGAATTCGTTAAGGTTCTACGACAAAAGGTGCAGACTTTAGATGTATAGGTTGTGGTTTTCAATACTTTCAATGTCAGATAATGATAGATTCATGATCTACATGCAATTGCACATGTACAAAGTGCTGTCTGTTTTCCGTTTCGATTAAATACGAAGAATATGGAATTTTGTGTATTCTAGGTATTTGTAGAAAGTACCGTATACATAAAAATTTTGGAAATGTGTTGGCATGATTATTTGCTGTATGAACATATTATGTATGTGTATAACACTTACTTGGCGAGAGGGTTCGCCCTAATATATGTTTTTGCTAATATACACTATGTATGTTAAAATAGTGTAGCCCAAGTGTTTGTGAAAATGACCGAATGAATATAGAATTCGCATTCGTGCTCGCCATGACTGATTGTCATGGATACACGATTGTTGTATAGGCGACACCCTTTTGACGAAAGGATTTGCCCTAAATCACACCACGGCCAATATACACTATATACGCTAAAACGTGTAGCCCAAGTGTTTGTGGAAATGACTAAATGAACATGGAACTTGGATTCCTGCTTGCCATGACTATCCGTCGTGGGTGCACGCGTGTTATAATTAGGGCAACTCCCTGGTGAAAGGATTTGGCCTTATACCTATGTGATCAACATACGTCATGTATGTTGATGTATGTAGTCTAGGTGTTTGTTGCAATGACTAAGTAAATATGGATTTATGATTTATGCCTGCCATATGTATTGAATGTAAGAACATGATTTATGTGTATGGGACAACTCTTTGCTATAAGGATTTGTCCTATTCTATGTTGAAATCAACATACGTCATGTATGTTGGAGTGGTGTAGTTTAAGTGTTTGATAAAATGCCTGTGTGAGAAATTGTGTGACGAACTAAATTTAATAGTGGTGTTGAGATAGGATTCTTAACTACCTTAGAAACGTATATGATTTCCTCCATGATGGTTGTTTCAATTAATCGCTTACTATAAAAAATATGTGTTTGTATTTCTTGTTTATATTGTGCTTATAACATGCTTTTTATCATGTTTGTTAACATGCTTAAAGTACTTCGTTTATTCTGCTTTACTCTACATGCTTATGAATAAAGGATTGATTGTGTTTGGGGCTATTGTATAGTCCAGACAATCAGCAACGAAACTGAATTCGTGGTTGAGATTCAGTCGCCACGAGAGATGTGTTCGACGAACCCGAGTCGTACTTCGGTTGGCGATAGTGGCTGGCCACACGAAGTGCTTATGCGCTTCATATCGTTCAACTTGTTGTGCGCTCGAGCTAGCCGAGCTCGTCAAGTAACTTGATCTGTCTTATGTATGTTCACCATGTTTGGATGCCTCGGCTTGAACCTAGGGTACCAAACTTACCAGTGAAATTCCGTTAACCATGATACCTCGATCCGTTAAGACTCATGAGCCGGGCATGGTAGTATGGGATACCGTGGTCGAGCTGTCGGCCTACGCTGGGGCCACGTGCCTCCCCGTAGTGTCCATTGAGCAACCAGACTCGTGAGCCGATTATGGTGGTATGGGGCACTATATTCGTGCTGTCGGCCTACATTGATAAGGTGATGGGGAGTGGTGCAACGAATGCGTGTAACAGCCCTGGCAGCCCTTTGTAGTGACCTCGAGCATACTTTGAATTTGCGGTGAGGCGACGAGTTTTGCCGCGGTAAATAGAGTATGAACTAGGCCTGTATCAATTTAGTAATGAACCGTTAAATGGGTGATGGGGGAGTGGTGTAACAGTTCTGTGTAACAGCCCTGGCAGCCCTTATAGTGACCTAGAAACACACCATCATATGAGATTAACTAGGACTGACGACCCCAGAATGGATCATGTTTGGGAATGATACAAGGGAGGTACCTTAGTTTCCCAATCCTACTGTTTGAAATGGACTAATAACAACTCAGTAATCATGCTCATCATCGCATTGCATGTGCCTGGAAGATGTGGAGCACTGAGGAATGCAAGGATGTCGCATGAGGGAGTGTATGGTGAGGGCATACATCATGACTGCATTCATACTTGTATTAATAAGAGTATTTAGAATTGTTGATTATACTACTTTATCATTACTGCTTGACTGAATTGATAACATGTTAACCTATGCTTTATTGTTCCACTGAGTTGATCACTCACTCCCACGTTACGAGACGGTGTTATACATACCAACCAGACTTGTTTGAGTTTCAGATGATGGCGATGCTGTGAAGCGGAGCTGGACTTTTATGAGGATGAGGAGGATTCCTTTTTTATGCAGTTTCAGGCGGCTTCCTGTGAGCCGTGTCTTGATCGACGGGGCATTCTGGGATATTGACTAGATCACACTACACACCTGGTATAATTTGAATTGTACTTGTAATTCATTAACCTGGTAACCTTATCACACTCCGGAGACTTACTATCATTTATATATTTTTCTATCTATTACAGTCTTCCGCTTACAATTTAAGTGTCTCTGGAGTATGATATACTGTTTTGGCTTAATCTCACTCATGTTCACTACACTAATACAAACAACATTCAATCATCATTCATTTTGTTGCATAAGTGATGCTTTGGAACTTGGGAGTTGAGTTTATGCTCGACCCCCGATTTTCAGGGCGTTACATCCTCGGTATGGTGTGTCCATAATACTTTCACGAGTGGGATAACCTTACTGTGTAACACTTGTTCTTTCTTATCTAGGACACTCGTGGGCTGCAATACATAGGTAGCGTCTTCACTTAACTGCACTTGCTCCCACTTAATAATATGGGTAGGGTCAGGAACATATTTATTCAGCATCGATACATGAAATATGTTGTGCACGCCTATGAGTGGTGTGGGCAAGGCAAGACGGTATGCTACCACACCCACTCGGTCTAAAATCTGGAACGGGCCAATGAATCTTGGCGTGAGTTTTCCCTTCCTGCAAAAATAAAATACTCTTTTCATTGGGAAAACTTTAAGGAATACATGGTCCCCAACTTCAAATTCTGAAAAAGCCAGGCTATATGTCCTAGAGGGGGGGGGGGAGTGAATAAGATTGTGCCAAATTAAAATTTAACAGCGGAATTGAAATACGATAGCCTTATAAAAATAAAGAACAGTACTATAAATAAATCAAAGATTGAAATTTAAAGCAATCTTAAATAAAGAGCTTGATACTAACGTTGTTCTAAGGACAACCTTTGCACCATAAAAACCAAGGGTTTATGGCAGGACAACCTTACTAGAACAAGTTGAATATCAAAACTCAAACAGAAAGGAAATAGCAAGAAATAAATTCTAAACTATTACAACATTCCCCACTTTGCTTGAAATGTAAAGATTACAACATTCACATCCACATATACATTCCACAAATCTGAATGATTAAAGATATAAAATTAAAAGAGCATTCAAATTACAAAACACACCGAATATAGTGGTTCGCCTGTGTGTTCACCAACTGTTAAACAACAGCCACACAGCTTGCTACTCCACTCCTAATATCCTCACACAGGGGATATTAGCGTTCACTATTAAACAGGTTTTACAGGTTCACCCAAAACCTTCACAATTGTGTCTTTTCAACTTGGGCTTACACAATTCAAAAACCCACACTTCTGAGTTTTCTGGCTCTCCTCAGATAACCACACAAAGAGATTTTTCTGGCGAATCTCAAACAAAACTAAAATAAAGGAATTTACAACAAATGTAAAATACCTGATTTTTTCTTTTGTAGCACCCCAGTAGAACCAATAAGAGTAGAAGTTCGAATCAACGTTCAATGTCCAATACTCACTTAAGAAATGGTTCTAGTTTCTAATTGATTTTAAATTAAATCAAATTGTACATAACTCTATTTGATTTTGATTCCAATGAAGAAGGAATACAACAATTCCTCTTTTTCAAATAAGATTGGAATTTAGGAATAAAATCAAATAAGAAAAGCTAACAAAAAGAATATTTAAATTTGAACAAATTAGCTTAAAATGAACACAACTTATCTCAGAGTGGAGGCTTGAATTTCTCAAATTAATTGATGTAAAACTCTGAAATTCGTGCTCAATTTATAGAAGTAAAGATCGCGTCTATGATTAGTCTTAGGAACCTTCGACTGGTTGTAGCTCTAACGGCATTTTGAAAATTTAAACGCGATCTAAAAAATCAGTTCTACGACTGGTCGTAGGGACCCTTCGACTGGTCATAGACCACCTACGACTGGTTGAAGCAGTCCCAGGACTGGTTGTAGGAAACCAGATTTGGTTGCTGGAGTTTGAGTCGTAGTTCTAGGACTGGTCGAAGGACGAGTCGTGACACCCCTACGACCGGTCGAATAATCTCCAGGACTGGTCGAAGAATAACAAAAAAATTTCAAAAAACTTCAACAGCTTAGGACTGGTCGTGGAATTTCTTAGACCAGTTGAACCAGGTTTAAGACTGGTTGAACAAGGTCTAGGACTAGTCTTAGAACAGACCAACTTCATGTATAAAGATTTATCTTGACTTATGTATCCAAAATGACCTACCCTAAGGTCAAACTAAGGTTTATCATACCTGGAACATGAAGTATGAACATTGAACATCATTCTTTCAAATGATAGTTAACCTTTGAAGCTTGAGACCTCTACTTAATGTAGCTTGAGATTGAGATCTTCTACAGCATGAATATAAGCTTCAACTTGAGTTGTACTTGAGTCTTGAACATTGATGCATACGGAAGAGAACACAGTACATAACCTTGCATTTCTTGAAGTCGAGCACCGTACATGTCTTAAATCATTGTGATGTCATCTTGAATCACATATATATCAACATACAAACACAAGACACACAGATAGAAGTTGTGGCACACACAAGAAGTTTTGGCACCATAAAATTTGACAATCAAAGGAGCATGAGACCATAACACTTACAATCTCTCCCTTTGTCAAATTTGTGATAAAACATACTGCACTAAGAGAAACACAATAAGTATAATAAAAAGCACAACATGCATATTAACGAGTCATACACCAGTTGTCATTAAGTAACACAAACTCATTATATACTACTCCTCCTGAGTAGCAACACATATCACATATGCACATATCACATGTCCAAAAAATACTCATTATCCATAAGCAACCTTTCATCCAAAAATACTAAAAAATACTAATATCCATAAGCAACCTTTCATCTCCAAAAGCTAAAACCTTCTCCCCCTTTTTGTCACAATATGACAAAGGAAGCAATAAAGAGAAGGATAAGTAATGGAGAAATAGATGAAGTATCTTGACAATGTATAAGTAAGTAAACGTTCACAATCCAGTTACTTGAAAAACTAAAAAGTCAGCAAACCAAATAAAGTGCACAATCCACCACAAGTAAGAGAGTTATTATAAACTAAGAATGAAAATACTTAATCGGATTCGGAAGAAGGAGCAGAAATGGTAGGATCAAGATTATGCACTCCTTTGTTCAAGCGCCTAAGATACTTGCGCATATATTTAAACTGAAGATCATGAGCAATATTTATATTCTCTACCTTCTCTTCTAAAGCAAGAAGACGAGCATCAAAATCAGAAGGCTCAAAATTAGGATCATTTTCAGAATCAGAATTAAGTTCATTGAAAATATCATCCATATCCACATCGTCAGGAGGAAGATCACCAGCTTCTTCATCTCCAACCTCAGCTCTACCAACATCCACTTGGCCACGAGCCAATTTCAATTTCATTTTGTTAATATTCAAATTGTTAAAAATAAGATGATGGATGAGAGCTTCTCCAATAGGCATAGCCATGAGCATGTGAGTAGCTAAAACAATCAAGAGATAGGCAAAAGGAATATCACTATGACCTGGATGGAGACGAGAATGAATGATGGAATGACAAATTAAGGAAGGAAGACAAATTTTAGAACCAAAAATGACAGAGTGCAACACATGAACCATAAAGGCAGCTAATTCAGTCTTATTACCAGAACGAGGATACAGGTTAGAAGTAAAAATCCTGTGAAGTACCCTGTATTTGGATAACAAGTTCTTTGCGGGGAGTGCATTCCCTTTATGGGTTCATTGTACATTAATATTATACAAATCTCTGGTTAGCATACGCTTTTCAGATTCTGAGGGTTTCTCAGCTAAAGTATGAATAGGAATACCCTCCTCATTAACAGGTATATCCATTAACCCCGTAATCAGATGTCGGTCAATTTCAAATAGACCTTCTCCAGTATCAATTTTAAAAGTTAAATCCTCAAAAGAGAATACCGAGATACATGCAAACATGGCCCGTGTAATAGATTGGTATGCAGGCCCACCCCAATGTAAAATGTTATCCCATCCTATAGCTTGGAGTATAGGTATAATACCAAAAGGAGCAATATGTTCAATACAAATAGATCGTTCAACAATGACATTGCGTATACGCAAATCCCGTACATCGAAGGGATCATCCTCAGGTAAACAAAGATGGCGCCTAGCAAGAGGAGCTGATTTAGAATAAGATGGACCATAGGAAGTTTTCTTTTTCTGTCTAGCATCCATAATCAGAATGAAAATCAAAAGATGCATTTTCTTTTTCACGTCCTCGACTGGTCGTGAAAACATAAAAATATGCATTTTCATAAAAATTTGAAATTTAAACAAATAAATTATCAAATATATATACACTATGATACAAATATGCATGAATAATCAATTTGGATTGCACATTCTGAGATCAAACTTTAATTTATTAAACCTACTTTTATCGAGCGGTTTAGTGAAAATGTCGGCAAGTTGAGTCTCGGTTGGTATATATTCCAAGGATATTATTTTATCTTTCACTAATTCACGAATATAGTGATATCTAATGTCAATGTGCTTGGTACGTGAAAGCTGGATTGGATTTTTTGATATATTTATAGCACTGGAATTATCACAATATAATATCATTGATTCCTATGCAATTTCATAATCGCTTAACATATGTTTCATCCAAACAAGCTGAGTACAAGCATTTCCTACTGCGATGTATTCAGCCTCAGCAGTTGAGAGCGATATAGAACTTTGCTTCTTGCTAAATCAAGAAACCAAATAGTTTCAAATATAGAAACAACCACCACTGGTTGATTTTTTGTCATCAATAATTCCAGCCCAATCAGCATCTGAGTACCCAACCAATTGAACACTAGTATCAAATGGATACCAGAGACCCATTTTAGTAAAACTTGCGACATATCGCATAATCCGCTTGACAGCAGGAAAATGGACTCTTTAGGATTAGATTGATATCTAGCACAAATGCCAACACTTAAAGAAATATCAGGTCTACTAGCAGTTAAGTAAAGTAGACTACCAATCATACTACGATATAATTTAGGATCTATATTTTTAACTGTAGAATCCTTTGAGAGTCTTAAAGTTGTACTCATAGGAGTATCAAAATTCTTACCATTCTCAAATCCAAACTTTTTAATTAAGTTTAGAGTATATTTTGTTTGAGAAATGAAAATGCTATTTGGTTATTGTTTTACTTGCAACCCAAGGAAATAATTTAATTCCCCAACCATGCTCATTTCAAACATAGATTTTATCAAATCTGCAAACTCAATAGTCATGTTAGTACAAGTTGATCTATAAATAATATCATCAACATAGATCTGAACCATTGAAATATCATCGTTATGTTTCTTAACAAAAAACGTCTTATTGACACTACCAATTTGAAAATTATGACTTAGTAAAAACTTAGTCAATTTTTCGTACCATGCTCTAGGAGCTTGTTTTAAACCATATAGAGCTTTTTTAAGACAGCATACATGATCAGTAAACTTAGGGTCTTCAAACCCTATAGGTTATTCAACATATACTTCTTCATGTAGATCACCATTCAAAAAGAAACTCTTTACATCCATTTGATAAATTTTAAACTTTTTAAAGCATGCAATGGATATAAAAAGTCTGATTAATTCAAGGCAAGCAACTGGGGCAAAGGTTTCATCATAATCAATGCCTTCTATTTGAGTGTACCCTTGTACAACCAGTCTTGCCTTGTTTCGAATTATATTCCCAAGTTCATCAGACTTATTTTTGAAAATCCACTTAATTCCTATAATGTGTTTATCTTTAGGTCTAGGAACAAGATACCAGACATCATTTCGAATAAACTGATTAAGTTCTTCCTGCATAGCTACTATCTAGTTTTTATCAGAAAGAGCTTCTTTTACGTTTACTGGTTTAAATAATATGTAAAGCACACGTAATTACATATGTCTTCTAGTTGTCTACGAGTGCGCGCACCAGTGAGAGGATTTCTAAGAATTTGAGCGGTTGGATGATCTTTAACTGTCCTTAATTCAGAATTGTTTTAACTTGATGAAGTATCAGGTTTGTCAATTAGAAGAACTTCATCATTATCTGAACTTGGGGTAGGTGTATTCAAATGATCGTCTATGACCACATTAATTGATTCTTGAATAACACCGGTCCTTTTGTTCAGTACACGATATGCACGACTGTTTAAAGAGTATCCTAAAAAGATTCCTTCGGCACTTTTTGTATCAAACTTCTCCAGATTTTCATGGTCACGCAAAATATAGCACTTGCTACCAAAAACTAGAAAGTATTTGACAGTAGGCTTTTTATCAGACCACATTTCATAAGCGGTTTTATTATTAGATTTACATATATAAACACGATTAATAATATAGCAGGCATTATTCACTGCTTCAGCCCAAAGATTTTTAGGGAGCTTCATACTATTCAACCTTACAGTTCCCATTTCTTGAAGCACTCTATTTTTCCTTTCCACAATACCATTCTGTTGAGGAGTTTTGGGTGCAGAGAATTCATGCGATATTCCCTAATCATTACAGAATTTCTCAAAACTACTATTCTTGAACTGAGATCCATGATCACTACAGATCTTACTAACTTGAGAACCTTTTTCAGTTTGGATCCGTTTGAGAATCCTTTTATCTTCATCAAGGGTTTCTGATTTATCCCTTAAGAAGGCTACCCTAGTGAATCTAGAAAATTTATCCAAGATTACCAAGATGTATTGTTTGCCACCTCGACTCTCCATCCTGGTAGGTCCTATAAGATCCATATGGAGAAGCTCGAGTGGTCTTGATGTGGCATTGGAGTTCACCTTTTTGTGAGAGCTCTTTGTTTGCTTGCCATACTGGCATTCACCACATATTTTGTCTACATTTTATAATTTAGGTAGACCTCTTATTAGTTATCCTTTGCTCAATCTGTATAAATTATGGTAGTGTACATGTCCAAGGCGTTTATACCATAATTCAGTTTCATTGGTATGGACAATGTAGCACGATTAATTAGATGAGCTACCATCGCTTACAATATAGCAGTTTTCAGAAGTCCTGCGACTAGTTAATATCACATAACCCTTTTTGTTCAAGATTTCACAACCTTTATTAGAAAATTTCACGTCGTGATTATTATCGCATATTTGAGATATGCTTAACAGGTTGTGTTTTAGCTCCTCAACATATAAAACATTCTTAAATAAGGGAAGGTTATAGAGTTAAACCGTACCTTGGCTAATAATCTTGTAGTTGCTTCCATCACCAAATGTGACTAACCTATCAGTCATATCTTTAAGATCGGTGAATAAAACTTTGTCGCCTGTCATATGCCTTAAGCATCCACTGTCTAAGTACCACTTTGAATGGCTTGTAGCTTTGAAAGTAGTGTGGGCAACCAAACAAGTAACTTTAGGAACCCATTTCATTACTGTTTTGGGTTTAGGAGTATAGTTGGTCTTCTTGTACTTGTAATTTTTGTACGAGTGACCCACTGAGTTAGATTTTAAGAGCTCCTTAAGAAAATCAACTGTTTTTTCAGCTAAAGGGTTTTGGTTTTGAGTTTTATAGTTGACATAATTGCTTTTAGGTTTTTGAAAAGTTTTAGCATTTTTAGAAAAACTTTGATTAATGCTTTTCCCTTTTGAGTTAGAGGTTTCTCCTCTCACAAACTTAGAAGGAGTATTCTTCTGTTTAGAAGGTACATTTTTATCATAGCCCAATCTAGATTTGTCGCCACATTTTTTAGATCCGGATAAAAGTTTCTCAAATTTCAGATCTCCTTGGGCATACCTCCTTGTATCCTTTGAACTCAAAAGTGAAGAGTTTTCAAGCTTAAGTTTGTCAGTTTCAGATTTAAGATTTTCAATCAAGGAGGTTTTGAATTCTAAATCACATTTAGTCTTTTTAAAACAATCTGAAATATGGGATTTTTCTTAAACAAGTAACTCAAAATTTTCTTTAAGTTTTAAAAACTTTTCTTTTTGAAGTTCTAGTTTTGTGGCAATTTTACAACTTTCCTTATATAGGACATTGTAAGCATCTTGAAGATCTTCTTCATTTTCATAATCACTATTTAATTTTTCTTCATTGGTTGAATCATCATGATCTGAAAAAGTGAACTTGGCTAGAGTCATAAGGGCCTTAACTTCATTGCCCGACTCGTTTTTAGAATCTTCTGATTCAGAAGAGGCTTCAATGCCAGATGATTCATCCCAAGTAGCCAACATTCCTTTCTTTTTAAATTTGTCCTTTTTAGGTCACTTGTTTGCTAAATGCCCATATTCTGGGCAGTTGTAACATTGACTATCTTTCAAAGATTTCCAAGATTTAGATTTTAGTTTGGAACGTTTCTTATCATTTGATTTTTGAAAATCAACCCTCTTTTTACTTTTGAAGATCTTATAAAGCTTTTTAGCAAGAAGGGCCATATCATCTTCAGAATTTTCTAAATCAAAATCTTGAGAAATATATTTTGAAGATTTAAGTGCAATAGATTTACCTTTAGGAGCTTTAAAATTTAATTAATAGGTTTGTAAAGAACCAACTAGTTCTTCTACCATCATATTATCCGTATCACGAAGTTCCTGGATCGCGGTTACCTTAGAATTGAACCATTCAGGTAGTGAGCGTAGTATCTTTGCAGACACTTTACTTTCTGGAATTTTATTGCCAAGACCCCACATAGAGTTTACAATGTCATTTAATCTAGTGTAGAAGCCATAAACATTTCATTCTCCTCCATATGAATTTCTTCAAATTTGGTTGTTAGGAGTTGGACTTTAGATTTTTTGACAATTAAAGTACCCTCGTGTGTCGTTTCTAATATATCCCAAGCTTACTTTGCAGTATCACAGGATACGATTCTTTTGAACTCATCCGGTGATAGTGCGCAAGTGATTGCATTTAGTGTTTTTGCATTGACACTACTCTCACTTTTCTGAAGAGTGGTCCATGAGGTATAAGGTGTTACTCTCATTGATTTTGATCCATTGATACCAGTTACTTCAATAGTAGGAGGGATCCATTTAGTTACTGTGGCAAGCCACACACTTTCATCCATGGATTTAAGGAAAATCCTCATCCTGGCTTTCCAATAGGCATAGTTGGAGCCATCAAAGGGTGGAGGCCTAGTAACTGAAAGGCTATCAAAATTTGACATCTTATATATATAGCTTAGATCGTTAGCTCAGGAAATGAATCCAAGAATAAAGAATTAAATAACGAGCTATTAGGCTCTGATACCACTTGAAAAGGCCAAACTATATGTCCTAGAGAGGGGGGGGGGGGGGTGTGAATAGGATTGTGCCAAATTAAAATTTAACAGCGGAATTAAAATACGATAGCCTTATAAAAATAAAGAACAGTACTATAAATAAATCAAAGACTAAAATGTAAAGCAATCTTCAATAAAGAACTTGATACTAACGTTGTTCTAAGGACAACCTTTGCACCATAAAAACCAAGGGTTTATGGCAGGACAACCTTACTAGAACAAGTTGAATATCAAAACTCAAACAGAAAAGAAATAAAGGAAATAACAAGAAATAAATTCTAAACTATTACAACATTCCCCACTTTGCTTGAAATGTAAAGATTACAACATTCACATCCACATATACATTCCCCAAATCTGAATGATTAAAGATATGAAAATTAAAAGAGCATTCAAATCACAAAACACACCGATATATAGTGGTTTGCCTGTGTGTTCACCAATTGTTAAACAACAGCCACATAACTTGCTACTCCACTCCTAATATCCTCACACAGGGGATATTAGCGTTCACTATTAAACAGGTTTTACAGGTTCACCCAAAACCTTCACAATTGTGTCTTTTCAACTTGGCTTACATAATCCAAAAACCCACACTTCTGAGTTTTCTGGCTCTCCTCAGATAACCACACAAAGAGATTTTTCTGGCGAATCTTAAACAAAACTAAAATAAAGGAATTTACAACAAATGTAAAATACCTGATTTCTTCTTTTGTAGCAGCCCGGTAGAACCAATAAGAGTAGAAGTTCGAATCAATGTTCAATGTCCAATACTCACTTAAGAAATGGTTTTAGCTTCTAATTGATTTTAAATTAAATCAAATTGGGCATAACTCTATTTGGTTTTGATTCCAATGAAGAAGCAATACAGCAATTCCTCTTTTTTAAATAAGATTGGAATTTAGGAATAAAATCAAATAAGAAAAGCTAACAAAAAGAATATTTAAATATGAACAAATTAGCTTAAAATGAACACAACTTATCTCAGAGTGGAGGCTTGAATTTCTCAAATTAATTGATGTAAAACTCTGAAATTTGTGCTCAATTTATAGAAGCAAAGATCACGTCTATGACTGGTCTTAGGAACCTTCGACTGGTCGTAGCTCCAACGGCATTTTGAAAATTTAAGCGCGATCTAAAAAATCAGTTCTACGACTGGTCGTAGGGACCCTTCAACTGGTCGTAGACCACGTACGACTGGTCGAAGCAGACCCAGGACTGGTCGTAGGAAACCAGATTTGGTTGCTGGAGTTTGAGTCGTAGTTCTAGGACTGGTCGAAGGACGAGTCGTGACACCCCTACGACCGGTCGAACAATCTCTAGGACTGGTCGAAGAACAGCTAAAAAATTCTGAAAAACTTCAACAGCTTAGGACTGGTCGTAGAATTTCTTGGATTGGTCGAACTATGTTTATGACTGGTCGAACAAGGTCTAGGACTAGTCTTAGAACAGACCAACTTCATATATAAAGATTTATCTTGACTTATGTATCCAAAATGACCTACCCTAAGGTTAAACTAAGGTTTATCATACCTGGAACATGAAGTATGAACATTTAACATCATTCTTTCAGATAATAGTTAACCTTTGAAGCTTAAGACCTCTACTTGATGTAGCTTGTGATTGAGATCTTCTACAACATGAATATAAGCTTCAACTTGAGTTGTACTTGAGTCTTGAAATGTACTTGTGTCTTGAACATTGATGCATACAGAAGAGAACACAGTACATAACCTTGCATTTCTTGAAGTCGAGTACTGTACATGTCTTGAATCATTGTGATGTCATCTTGAATCATATATATATCAACATACAAACACAAGACACACAGATAGAAGTTGTGGAACACACAAGAAGTTTTAGCACCACAAAATTTGACAATTAAAGGAGCATGAGACCATAACACTCACAAATTTCAACTGTCTCCATCTCGTATCAGCGTAACTCTTCTGCCTACTCTGGGCCGTAAGGAGTCAACGCCTGATAATATCGATCTTTTCTAAGGTTGCCTGAACCAAATCTGGGCCAACCAAGCTCTTCTTGCCAACTTCTGCCCAACAATGCGGAGCTCGACATGGGCGTCTATACAAGGCTTCGTAAGGAGACATGCTAATGCTTGCTTGGAAGCTGTTGTTATAAGCAAACTCGGCATAAGGGAGACAATCATCCTAACTGTCCTTAAAGTCAATTTTGCATGCTCGCAACATGTCCTCAAGTATCTAATTTACCCATTCCGTCTGCCCATCGGTCTGAGGGTGGAACATGGTACTGAATTTTAGTATCACCCCCATTGCTTCTTGGATTTGAGTCTAGAAAGTAGATGTGAATCGTGTGTCTCGGTCCGACACAATCTCTATAAGAACCCCATGCAGTCGTACTATCTCCTCTATGTACAGCTTAGTTAGATCATCTGCCGAATTAGAAACTCTAATCGAGAGGAAATGTTCCGATTTCATTAACCGGTCCTAAATCACCCAAATGGAGTCATGCCCCTTTCTCATCTTTGGTAACCCAGAAATGAAATCCATAGATATGAAATCCCACTTCCACTCCGCTATGGGTATGAGCTGAAGTAAACTAGGGGGTCGGCAATGCTTGGCCTTGAATTACTGGCACGTGAGACATCGGGATACAAAGTTTATTATTTGGGCCTTCATGTTGTCCCACCAGTACGAACGCTTCACGTCTCGATACATCTTTGTACTACTTAGATGCATTGCTAACTTTGAATTGTGAACGGCCTTCAGAACTTCTCTCCTCAAGTCGTGGAGGTTCAGGACTCATAGGCGGCCACGATACCGCAAACCTCCGTCCAAGACAATCCTCCACTCTGATTCTTCATTGTCGCTTACACGCTCTCTCATCTTCACTAACAGCTCATCTTCTTTTTGGGCCATAATGATTTGATTATCTATAAGTGGCTGCACGTGGAAGTGTGCGACGCTCTCGAATGGCTCTTCCACTGCCAGCTTTTATTCGAAATCTCACACGAATTCCACCATATTCCACTCTTCTATCATCAGTGGGGCTGCAAATTTTATAGTTTTCTTGTGGCTCAATGCATCGGCCACAAGGTTGGCCTTGCCAAGATGGTAGAGACTTCAAACTTGAAATCTTTCAAAGTCTTCATCCAATGGTGTTGCCTCATATTCAGGTCCCTCTGTGTAAAGATGTACTTGAGGCTTTTGTGGTCGCAAAAGAGCTCGAACTCCTCACCGTAGAGGTAATGTCTCTAAACCTTTAATGCAAAAATAACTGCCGCCAACTCCAGGTCGTGAGTGGGGTAATTTTCTTCGTGTTTCCTCAACTGTCGTGAGGCATAGGCGATCACTCTATCCTTCTGCATAAGTACACATCCCAAACTGACTCAAGAGGCGTCGGTGTAAATAGTATATTAACCCCTTGCTCTGGCAGTATTAGCACAGGTGCGACGTCAGCTTGTCCTTTAATTCCTGAAAGGCTACTTTTGCTTTCTCGTTCCAAGCAAACTTAAGATCTTTGCAAGTGAGTTGAGACAATGGTCAAGCTATCTTAGAGAAAATTTTAATGAATCGGCAGTAATAGCCGGTAAGTCCGAGGAAACTCCTCACTTCTGTAATTGAGCCTGCTCCCAGTCTTGTATCACGGTCACCTTGGCAAGGTCCATGGAGATTCCTTCCTTAGAAACCACATGCCCTAAGAACTTGACTTCTTCCTTCTAGAAGTCGCATTTTCGGTACTGTGCAAATAATTGGTTTTGCTTAAGAGTGTCAAGGACTGTTCGCAGGTGTTCTTCGTGATCTTTCTGACTCTTTGAGTATATCAAGATGTCATATATAAATACGATAATGAATCAGTACAAATACGGCCAAAATACCCGGTTCATGAGATCCATGAATACGGCCGGTGCATTTGTAAGTCCGAACGGCATCATGAGGAACTCGTAGTGCCCGAAACTGGTCCTGAAAGTTATTTTCTGCACATCTTCATTCCTGACGTGCAACTGATGGCACCCGGACTATAAGTCTATCTTAGAGAAATATTGTGCCCCTTTCAACTGGTCAAATAGGTCATCTATCCTGGGCAGAGGGTACTTGTTCTTCACTGTGACGTGATTTAGCCTACAATAATCTATACACAACTGCAGCGATCCATCCTTCTTTTTCATAAACAATACAGGTGCTCCCCAAGTAGATACGCTCGGTCATATAAAACTTGAATCCAATAAGTCATCAATCTGCTTCCTCAATTCCTCCATTTCACACCGAGGCATATGGTACGTTGGTAAGGAGATTGGTGTCGCGCCTGGCACAAGGTCAATGGTAAATTCGATCTCGTGCTGAGGAGGTAGCCCAGGGATCGTTCTGAACATGTCCGTGAAATCTTTGACTACTGGTGCATCCCTAAGTGATGGACCATCAAAATTTTATAACAGGGAAACATAACAACTAATACGGTAGGACCAATTAACCTGAACTGGGAAAGTGAAGGTCGTGCTTTCGGGTCCATGGGCTGTCACCAATTTGGTTTCACAGTCAATCTCTGCCTTGATTTAGGTGAGCCAATGCATGCCAAGGATGACATTGTAATGATATATCGTGGTGACAATCAGGTCAACGCACACCACTCTACTCCCTAAGTTTATCAGGCAACTCTTACAAAGCTTAGTGGCTTCTGTGAAGGTTCTTGCTACTGCGATGACTCTCACCTCAACCATAGGGGTAGTGTTCAGCCCTAGTCACTTGACTGTAGAGTTTGCTATCATGGAAATAGTGGACCCGGTGTCCACCAATAGGAATATAGGTGTACCTTAGATGTGGGCAGTGACTTCAAAGGCTAGTGATACTGCAACCATAGATTTAGACGCTTCGGCGGCGAGTGCATGTACTCAAGCTTGTTGTGGACGATTGGGTTGCGCTACCATAGGTCGTTGAGGCGACCTATTTTGAAATGCGGGAGGTCGGTTGAATGGCTATTCCGATGGTATGGATCTTAAAGGTGGAGCTGAAATAACATGTGATGGCTGGCGGTTGGCCTTCTGAGGTGGCGTGTAGCTGTTGTCCTTCATCTTAGTAAATCAAAAGGGTTCTGTATGGCCCGCCTTGTTACAGTAGGTACACCAAAGATCAAATTGCCTCTGATGAGCCGGCGGAGCCATTGGTCTGGGAGGCGAGTTCATATGCAGCCTCTTGTCGAGAAACTGCTAGTTCTGTAACTCAGGCCGAGGCCTCGGGCCCGTTGGCATGCACGTTCGAGACACTCTTTCACTATCCTGCTCAACTTGCAAGGACATATTCACTAGCTCAGCATAGTTGGAAATACTAGCACAATACATTTTGGTGCGGATATCAGCCCGCAACCCTTTTAAAAAGCGCCGCATTCTCATCGACTCATCTGCCAAAATTAAAGGAGCATATCTAGCCAGCTTCATGAAACAGTTCTCGTATTTTGCCAATGTCATTCCCTCCTGTCGGAGGAAATTCACCCTCCTTTTCATTACAGTGAGGGGGAATACTTCTCGTGGAAGCATACTTCAAATTCGTCCCACGTCCACGTAAATCCTGTGGGAATGGTTCGAAGAACACTGTCCCACCACAGGATAGCTTCCTTCTCAAACATATATGTGACTAGCTCAACCTGTTCCGCCTCTATACAGTGCAATGGCCTCAACATCTTAGATATGCAATCCAACCAGTACTCGGCCTCCTCAAGTCTATGAGTACCTGCAAAAGTGGGAGGACGGAGGCGCTGAAAGCGCTTAAACGGGCCACTTGTAGTCATAGCCCCACTAGGCTGTACGGGTGGCATCGGTGGGGCCACATTCATGTTTTGTACGATGACCCCCGCTATAGTTACTAGAGCTTGCTGCTGTTATTGCATTAGGAGCATCATCTGCTCCAACCTATCAGGGGGAGAGGCCGCCTGAGGCATGTGTGGCATCGTCAAAGACGCACGGTTTCGACCTAGAACTGGTGGTGCACTCGGTGTTGGCCCATTTGTGGGGCCAGTGGACGGTTGTGAATTCGACATCGTATCATTACTCGGACCCAAACTAGGGTCTGTTTGGCTACCACTAGGGTGAGAGGCCCCGTTAATCATTACGTCAAATGGGAGATGTGCCATGTTCCGAGTAGTTTTAGGAGGCATTCCCTATATACAATATAGGGTGCAACATTCATTGGATTAGGATAACATCATTCACTTTTTTTTTCTAAACATTCTACACATCTTTAAACAAAAGAAGCTTCATGCATTTCATTTAACAAAATTGTCACAGTTACATATGATGTGGTATTACATGCACTATGACAGAGGATGCATGTAAGCTAATTAATAGAAGGTTTCAACACTTACTAACCTAGCATCCAAATTAAGCCTATCTAAGGCCATTACAAAAAGTAAGAAAGAAATAAATACAAATATATGACTAGTCCTCCGATTTTGGCGAAGGCAGAGGTGCTCCCTTATCCTACATACAGCACAGGAGGGCCTTTAGGGTGCAAGACATTTTCTTAAACTTTTGATTAAGGTAGGCCTGGTTCTCCTCGAACTTCTACTTTAAGTAGGCCTGATTTTCCTCAATCCTGGCCATGCGGGCTTCTAGGGAAGCCTGGTCATGGCGATCCTCACGAGCCGTAGGAGGTCCCCTGTCTGAATCCTAGGCCTCCTCTTCTTCTTCCTGTCCCTCCTCTCTGCTGCCTTCCTCTTTTTCACTGCCTTCCTCTTATTCGGTCTCTTCTTCTATCTCATCCTCATACTCATCAATCCTGGCTTGGCATTGCCTAGGGTCTATTCCCATATTATTGAGTGTAGTTTCATTGATGGAATGGATAGGGGTGAGATTATCCATATGTAGCCAGAATCCGAAGCTGCGGGCAATCTTACAAATGAGTCAGCTAAATGGGAGGGAGGCGTCCCCCCGAGTAGACTATGCTATATTGACTATCTGAGTCAAGACGAGAGTAGGCAAACACACCTTTTCTCCCTGTCCAACTCGGTATAGGAAGTCCACCATAAATCTAGTACATTCAGTGCGGTTACTCCACCTAGGTGTGATACCCTGAAAATCGGGGGTCGAGCATAAACTCAATTCCTGAGTTCCAACACATCACTTATGCAACATAAGAATGATGATTGAATGTTGTTCGTATTAGTGCATTAAAGATGAATGGGATTAAGCCAAAACAGTATATCATACTCCAGAGATAGTTAAATTACGCAAGCGGAAGACTGTGATAGATATATAAAATATATAAACTGATGTAAGTCTCCAGAGTGTGTACATGTTACCAGGTTAAATATATCAATGTATACTCTAAAAATGGATAAAATGAATATACAAGGGTGTTCCAAAAGAGCAAACTAAAGTGTAATGGCATCTAAGCAGCAACCATGTAACCCCGTCGATCAGAACATGGTCTACATAGACTCGCCTGATAGCTGCATAAAGGAGAAACCCTCCTCATCAACATGAAAGTTCGGCTCCCCTTCGCAAGCATAGCCATCATCTAAAACTCAAACAGGGTCTGGTTGGTGTGTACAACACCGTCCTGCAACGTGGGAGTGAGTGATCAACTCAGTGGAACAATAAAGCAGAGGTTAACATGTTATTAATTCAGTCAAGCAATAATGATAAAGCAGTAAATCACACATTCCTAAGTACTATTATTAATGCAAGAATGGTATGGATGTATGATGCATGCCCTCACCTATGCTCCCTCAGCGACTTCATCTCATGTTTGCGCATGACAACACTGCCTCAGTGCTTGACCTGCAACCCCTGAACGCACGCGTAATGCAATGCATGCATATGATTACCAAGTTCTTATTAGTCCTTTTCATACAGCAGGATTGAGAAACTAAGGTACCTTCCTTATTTCATTTTCCAAACAATGATCCATTCTAGGGTCGTCAGTCCTAATAAATCTCATACGAAGTTGCGATTCTAAGTCACTACCATCAACGCTCTACCAACTGGCAGTCTATTTTTAAAGGCACGTCACTGACCCGACTGGGGACCACAGCCAGGCTGCGATGGCGTAGGTCTAGTTTATACTCTCATTGCTACGAAAGCGCGTCGCCTCAACGTAGTCTCAGAGTATGCTCAAGGTCATCACAAAGGGCTCGTCACCAACCAGTGTAGGCCGACAGCTCGAATACAGTGTCCCATACCACCTTATTCGGTTCACGAGTCTAGGTTGCTCACTTATCACTACGGGGAGGTTCGTCGCCCCAGCGTAGGCCGACAGCTTGACCACGGTGTCCCATATCACCATGTCCGGCTCATGAGTCATAGCGGATCGAGGTATCACGGTTAAACGGGATTTCACTGGTGAGTTTGGTACCTTAGGTTCAAGCAATAACGTCCAAACATGGTGAACATACATAGGGCCAATCGGGTTACTTGACGAGCTTGACTAGCACGAGCGCACATTGTATCAATGACATGAAGTGCATAAGCACCTCATGTGGCCTAACCACTGCCGACGACCAACACATGACTCAGGTTTGTCAAATACGTCCTACGTGGCGAATGAATCTCAGCCACGACTTCAAAGCCTGTTATCGATTGCCTGGACTATAACATAGCCCCAATCACATTCAATCCTTAACCAGAAAGCATGTATAGTAGTCAAAGCAGAGTTAACAAAGTAATTCAAATATGTTAACGAGCATGTTATAAAGCATAACGTAAATAGGAAATACAAACACATACATTTAATAAGTAAGCGATTAACTTAAACAACTTGCATGAAGGAAATTATACACATCACTAAGGTAGTTGAGAATCCTATCTCAACACCTACTCTAAGCACTATCATCTAAATACTTACTCATACAAGCATTTTCACAAACACTTAGACTACACTTAGTTAACATACATAACGTAATTAGCCAAAACATGTATTAGGGTGAATTCTTTCGCCGAGCAAGTATTACACATATGTACAGCATGTATACACAGTAATTAATCATGGCAAACACAATTTCATATTTTGTACATATACGGTATGTTTTACAAATATACAGAATACACTAAATGCCATAATTTGCATACGTAACTGAATCGCAAAATGAACATCGCATTTTACAAGTGAAATATACCCAGATCATGAATCTATCATTATCCGACATTGAAAGCCTTGAAAACCTTAACCTATGCGTCTATAGTCCGCACCTTATGCCGTAGAAATGAGTAACAGACTCAGTTTAAGCACCAAGTCTTTATCAACGGTGGAACGATAACCTATGGCATGAAATAGGTTAGCTATTTCATCACTTACACTAGTTGGATCTCTAGAACTAATTAGGGTTAGGATTTCTTACCCAAAAACGGAATCAGAATCGCCGGGAAAGCGATACAGTTGTGGTGGATAGGCACGAAGAATAGCAGGGATCGATTCCCAAGAATGATTCTAACTTCTCTCACACTTTCTCTCTTTCCTCTCTTCTCTCTCCTAGGCTTTTCTCAAATTTGGATGGAGTGAATGAGAGAGGGTTTAAGGTCCTTATATAGGCCTAAAATTGGCTGAAATGGCCCCAGGGCCAAGATATACTTAGGTTATAACCAAAACCAGCCTGTTTCAGATCAACGGAGCATTTCCAAAGGCCCCCCTTGAGCCAAAGGTCGGACTTAAGCTCATTGACCATGGATCTAGGTCGAGTTAAGTTTTCATTCCAGTCGGGTTCCCAGATCACACGTGGCAGACCAGTTTTAGTTCAACGGTCACCGGAACTCGATCAGGGTTACAAGTACACGGACATGTGTATGAAATTTCCCTGATCCGAGGGTGTATTTGGGTCAGATTCTGACGGTTTGAATCCTTATATTTAGCCCGCAAGTGACAAGTCTCAGATTACTTAAATGAGATTTCATTTCTAAAGAAAACCACATTTTCTCACACTCTTCGCTTCGGGCTCAAACAAATAGTCCCGGGACACTATCTGGAGTTGATTTCCGAGACGGTTGTTAAGCCCAGTAAGGCGGTTCTAATTATATAATTTTGTAGCAATCGGATTTTCGATGTGCGGTCTAGATTTGATACGGAGTTTCAATGTGCTCTCGAGAGCAACTGGGTAATGAGATTGATCCTAGATTTTAGGGTAACTTAGCGTCAATGATTCTACAAGTTTTGGGTCTTGCAGATCGTATTTAAAGTGGTTCAAGCGAATTTTGCAGCTAATCTTGTTTAACACTTAGTTAACTTTGTCTAATTTCTAAAGGATTTGAAGTTTGAGAGGTTCAAAAGGGGTTAGGATCTACCCCTTGCCTAAGGACATCTAACTCTAGGTTGGTAAAAATCTGGGGCATTACAATCTACCCCCCTTAAAAATAATTTCATCCCTGAAATTGCCTAAGGGTAGTAAGTAAAGATTTTATTATTTCTTTTGCCTAAGTTTTATTGACGTCAAGTTTATATGCGTGGTAGGGTGTATACTATCAATGCTAATCTGGCTCATTTTAGTCTACCCTCCTTAAAAAATATTTTGCCCTAAAATTTGCTAAGGCTCCTATTAAGTTTGTATTCAACGAGCACAGTTGTAGATACACTGACCCTGGCTATTGTAATTCAGTTCGTACCCATTGTTAGGCCTATTCTATAATATGAATTGGTTTAACACTTAAATCCTAATTGCTTTCACATTCTAAGGAAGATTCAGGTCTTATTTAATGACCTAACCTTACGTATAACCTGGATCAGTTTCCTTCAATCCTGGGCCAGTGGGGCAGGGGTCCACCACGCTTTCGCTGCGCCACTTTGATCTAATGGATGCATCACCTGACTTAACTAGGTTGGGCTCATAATGTTCTACCCCCCTTAAAAATATTTTCACCCTTAAGGCTCAAGGATCTATGTCCTAATCCGTATGTCGGAACAAGGTGTAATTTGGGACTATCCTTCTAAGTTCATATGCACAATATATATGCTAGAACGGTTTGTGATTCAGGACGTAATCCCTAAATCTCTGTTGCCCATTTGAGAATTTTTTTAGGCCCAAGCAAAGTATCCCTATTGGCTATGTGTTCTTAACACTTCTCAAAAGCGAAGTAACAAACTTTTAGTTGTAAGTGGTTCAGCCAACATGGAAGGAAATTTGTGTAGTTGGTCTGAGCCAGATACATAAACCTTCTGCCTAGCTAGGATAGAAAATTGTCGTATCAGTTCTTAATCCTAGTTGATCCCTACCTTCTGCTTGTTCAGAGCATTGAGTTCATTGGTAACTACTAGGATTGAGAATTCAATTCAAACCGCGAATACTTCGCTTATATATATATATTTTTCTATTTCGTGTTCCTGATTGTAATAAGCCCTTGAGAAGACAATCCTGGGGGGTGTGTTGTTTTGATCTAACGTTCAATCAGAGGGATATATAACTTTTCTCTAAGTGTGAATAGTTTCTAAGTTAAAATAACTTTTCTAAGAGTTATTAAGTAAGCCTATAAGTATTAGCGGGATTCAAT
Organism: Magnolia changhungtana; assembly: GCA_030180095.1. NCBI lineage: Eukaryota > Viridiplantae > Streptophyta > Magnoliopsida > Magnoliales > Magnoliaceae > Magnolia > Magnolia changhungtana. The sequence goes on along the minus strand of JASAUF010000344.1, from coordinate 2,722,592 downwards.
GAAGGAATGAGATCTCACTCTAACTTAATCAAGTCAACTAACTAAATCTATCTTTCAATTGTCTTAGCATACTCAGTGTTTCACATTCCTTAGTATAACCAACCAATAGTTGTAATCCACAGTCTATGCTTATACGCTAGATGATTTCATACCCTTTCGAATCTAAGAAATTGTTTATCGCTTAGGGTCAAACGTTGTCTGATTGGAATTGAGTTGCCTGAACTTGAATTTAACTATACTCGAGCACTACACACATACTCATACTAGCTAAGAAGGTCCTAGGGTTCACATTATTAATTTGTTGGATTTCCTATACTGCCAGATTTATTTGCAAAATCTAGGAATACCAATTCTAGGTCCAAAACTCTAAGGGCCTATTTAGCTAGCGGTCTTAAGTTGTATTAAATGGGACTGCATTGCTAATCCCACCTCAGGATTGGGAGTGGCATGTTTGGTAGGAGGGTGGGATGGGATTAAAATTATTATTATTATTAATTTTTTTATAGGCTTTGGGAAATGAGCCTTGTGTTGGAAAGTGTGTGATGGGATTTCTAAATCCCATGATGATGAATTCCAAGTGTAATTTGAAAGAAAATCCCGAGATTTACTTTTCCTTGCATACATTCCAAACATGGTGTTGGAAACCATGGGATACACTACACCCAATCTATGGACAATACCTTACACATACATTTATTGTTACTTATACAATTCCATCCACCTTAATCGCACTGAATGTAGTTGGCTGAACGGCCCTAAATGTCTAACATTTGGAGGGTGTGAAGGTTATGGGACACAAAATTTGGTTAGTGGGTTTACATGAATTTGAGCTTCAAATGGGGGGTTCAAGAGCTCAAATCGGAGAGAATGGAGAGGGTAGGCAGCGATGGGGACAAGTTTACAGCAGGGTGGTGGGTGTGGTGCATGAAAACGAGAGAGGAAGGGATTAGAGGTGCAATTTTTGTGGAAACTCAGAAGTTTGGGAGAGAAAGGAAAGCTTGGGAGGGTGGTTTGTGAAGGAGGGGCATGTTTAGAAGGGTTTAAATCAAAAAACCCTGGATAGGTGGGCCACACAACCCCCAACATGCAATCGGCCCGAGCGGCCCGCCCTGCCTGGCCCGTTAGCCGGCCAGGCCTCGCCGCACCAGCGAGCCCCTCGCCGATCTCTAGACTGTTTGGCGAGGGCTCGCCTATGGGGCGAGGTCCTCCTCTCCCCCTTAGTCTGAAAATGTGTGGGGCCCATCCTGGGTCCCACCGATTTGATCATTTTGGCCCCCCGACCCCGATTCGAGTCATTTCAGGGCCTTTCAGGTACTAACTGATGTATATTCGCATTTAATGATTTCTAACAGCTGGGATGGGATCATTTATGATCTAGACCCGTAGTTTGACGGTCTAAGAGTGATCCGGGGTCACCTCATGCGATTACGGAGGTGTACAGACTCGATCTCAGCGATCATTTTTGGTGAACTTCGCCAATTGGTGAAACGGGGACACCTAGGACTGTTTCTACATTTCGTCGCACCCACCTAAGTTGAATTTGGATCAGGGTACATTGTGTAACCATAACCCAGGTCCCGGTTTAATCCAAATCATGCTCTGATACCATCTTGTAACACCCTGAAAATCGGGGGACGAGCATAAACTCAACTCCCGAGTTCTAACGCATCACTTATGCGACATAAAGAATGATGATTGAATGTCGTTCGTATTAGTGCATTAAAGATGAATGGGATTAAGCCAAAACAGCATATCATACTGCAGAGACAGTTAAATTACGCAAGCGGAAGACTGTGATAGATATATAAAATATATAAACTGATGTAAGTCTCAAGAGTGTGAACATGTTAACAGGTTAAATATATCAATGTGTACTCCAAAAATGGACAAAATGAATATACAAGGGTGTTCCAAAAGAGCAAACTAAAGTGTAATGGCATCTAAGCAGCAACCCTGTAACCCCATCGATCAGAAGATGGTCTACATAGACTCGCCTGATAGCTACATAAAGGAGAAACCCTCCTCATCAATATGAAAGTCCGCCTCCGCTTCGCAAGCATCGCCATCATCTGAAACTCAAAAAGGGTCTGGTTGGTGTGTACAACACCGTCCTGTAACGTGGGAGTGAGTGATCAACTCAGTGGAATAATAAAGCAGAGGTTAACATGTTATCAATTCAGTCAAGCAGTAATGATAAAGCAGTAAATCACACATTCATAAGTACTGTTGTTAATGTAAGAATGGTATGGATGTATGATGCATGCCCTTACCTACGCTCCCTCAGCGACTTCATCTCACGTTCGCGCATGACAACACTGCCTCAGTACTTGACCTGCAACCCCTGAACGCACGCGTAATGTGGTGCATGCATATGATTACCAAGTTCTTATTAGTCCTTTTCATACAACAGGATTGAGAAACTAAGGTACCTCCCTTATTTCATTTCCCAAACAATGATCTATTCTAGGGTCGTCAGTCCTAATAAATCTCATACGAAGTTGCGATTCTAGGTCACTGCCATCAACGCTCTACCAACTGGTAGTCTATTTTCGAAGGCACGTCACCCACCTGACTGGGGACCACAGCCAGACTGCGATGGCATAGGCCTAGCTTATACTCTCGTTGCTACAGAAGGCTCGTCGCCTCAACGTAGTCTTAGAGTATTCTCGAGGTCACTACAAAGGGATTGTCACCAATCAGTGTAGGCCGACAGCTAGAATACAGTGTCCCATACCACCGTATTCGGCTCACGAGTCTGGGTTGCTCACTGGTCACTATGGGGAGGCTTGTCGCCCCAGCGTAGGCCGACAACTCGACCACGGTGTCCCATACCACCATGTCCGGCTCATGAGTCTTAACGGATCAAGGTATCAAGGTTAAACGGGATTTCCCTGGTGGGTTTGTTATACTTAGGCCTAAAATTAGTGGAAATGGCCCCAGGGCCAAGGTATACTTAGGTTATAACCAAAACCAGCCTGTTTCGGCTCAATGGAGCATTTCCAGAGCCCCCCTTGAGCCAAAGGTTGGACTTAAGCTCACTGACCATGGATCTAGGTCGAGTTAAGTTTTTATTTCAGTCGGGTTCTCAGATCACACGTGGCGGATCAGTTTCAGTTCAACGGTAACCGGAACTCGATCAAGGTTACAAGTACACGGACATGTGTATGAAATTTCCCCTTATCCGAGGGTGTATTTGGGTTAGATTCTGACGGTTTGAATCCTTATATTTGGCCTGCAAGTGACAAGTCTCAGATTACTTAAATGAGATTTAATTTCTAAAGAAAACCACATTTTCTCACACTCTTTGCTCCGGGCTCAAACAAATAGCCCCGGGACACATCTGGAGTTGATTTCCGAGACGGTTGTCAAGCCCAGCAAGGCGGTTCTAATTATATAATTTTGTAGCAATCGGACTTTCGATGTGTGGTCCAGATCCGATATGGAGTTTCAATGTGCTCCCGAGAGCAACTGAGTAATAAGATTGATCCTAGATTTTTGGGTAACCTAGTGTCAATAATTCTACAAGTTTTGGGTCTTGCAGATCATATTTTAAGTGGTTCAAGCCGATTTCGTAGCTAATCTAGTTTAACACTTAGTTAACTTTATCTAATTTCTAAAGGATTTGAGGTTTAAGAGGTTCAAAAGGGGTTAGGATCTACCCTTTGCCTAAGGACATAACCAGTATGGGCCTATCAATGAGCCCTAGGGAGATTTATAATGCAGACATTAAACCAACATTATTCTTACAATGTGGACATCAAACCAACATTGCTCCCAAGGCATGGCCCGCCATAAAATATCATTACACAAACCACATGGAATCACACATTGCAATGGACCTATATACATCTCATTGGGCCTCGACCCATAGGCCTTAGATACATCAAATGGGCCGCCTCATATGGGCCTTATATAAATCAAGTCAGCCACATCAATGGGCCTTATGTGCATTGCAATGGGCCATAATCCCTGGGCCTTGAATACATCACAATGGGCCTTTTAACATGGGCCTTACATTCATATCAAGGTGGGCCTCAACAAAGGCTTCATACACATCAAGGTGGACCTCAACAACAGGCCACAAATAAATCAAAAAGTATATATAATATATACAAATGCATCATATCAAAAGATCAACTGGACCGCACCCCAAATAACAGTGGCAAGAATAATTTCCACCATTAAATTCTCAAGGCCCACCATAAAATTTATTTCCCATCCAATCCGGTCGTAAGGTCACACTAAACTGAAAGGGTTTTAATGGTGGACGGTCAAACCCACTATTTTCTATAGTGTGCTCCACCTAATTTTAGATCTGTCTCATTTTTTTGTATCATGCTAGAAAAAATTATCTTTCAAAATGGTTGGATGGGTTGGATGCAACACATGCATCATGGTGGGTTCCATGAAGGCCCACCATCATGTATATATTATGAAATATAATGTATATAATATATATATAATATACAATATAATATGTATAATATATATATATATATATATATATATATATATATATAGACACACATACGCACACATAAAGGTGCAGCCACACACGTAGGGTGGGTCCCACCGTCCAGTGCAATGGATGGTGCGGATAGAACACAAAAATCAGGGTGGGTTCCACCATCCACCGTCAATGGACGGTGTGAATGAAACACATACATCACTGTGGGTCCCATGTGGGGCCCACCATAATGTCTATTTGCCATCCAATAGGTTGATAAGGTCGCATGGACTTGGCTAAATAGGAAAAACAAATTTCATCTTGATCTAAAACTTTTGTGGCCCAGAAAAGGGTTCCAATGGCAGTTGTACAATCACTATTGTTTCCTATGATGTGGGCCACCTGAGCGTCAGATCGGCCTGATATTTACGTGAGTGTTGAGTCAGATTGTCTACAGAGCCTGATAGGAAGATCAATTCAAGCGTCTGCCTCAACCGGATGTGTGTAAGCTCGCCACAGGTAAATTTAAAGCCTCACATCCCATATCCCGAAACACCAGGTGAATAAAACCCTTAAAAACAAGTTAGAAAAGCATAGGGTTTTTAGGTGAGATAACTTTTTCAAAATAGGAAAATCTCTAAGTTTTTCTCGCCTTGTCAATTTTATCAAAGCACCGTCGATATGATTGACCTGCACTGTCAAGTCCTCGATGCTTCATCGATACCATCGAAAAGAGAACCAAATATGTCCAACAACTTCACAACATATCTGGACGAATTATCGATGTATCGATACACCTATCGATACCATCGATACTCAAATCTCGAGCCCATCGAAAGTCGCTCGATAAGATCGACAAGCAGTTTTTCGGCGCCCCTATTTTTTTAATAGAAAATTTTGAATTTCTTTGATATATCGATGCACCGTCCAATATGATCTGAAATCAAATATCGATAAGATCGGAAGTCCATCGATGATATCGACCATGGGTGCGCATTTCTTTCAGCAGATATTTTAGGTTGTTTTTAACTTTGATCGGGGGCCATTCGAGGAAAACGATATTCGTATGTCAATGATATCGATGCATCGAAACTGGACACAAACTGTCCAGTGAGTTTACTGGTAAATCAATTGAATTTATCGATGCATCGACACTGCCTTCGATATCATCGATATACAAATTCTGATGACATCGGCTGACCCTCGATCATATCCTAAAAATCTGAAATATTTCATGTCAAGTTTCTCTCATTTTTCAAGTGTCGATTGATCGAACCTACCATCGATGGAATCAGAGTTCGAAATTCAATGATATCGATAGTGGTTTCGATTAATCGACCATCTGGCAAAAGGTTTCAAAAGCGTATAACTTTGAGTTCAAGTCATCAAGAGACCATCGATGCTATCGAGAGTATACACTCGATGATATCGAACTCAGTCATAAATGTGACCGTTTTATATCCGTTGGAACCTTTTGCCTATATATAGAGGACTTGTCTATTGTTGCTGAGAGAGAGAAAGTCGAGAGAGCTTTTGAGTGTTTAACCTTAGATCATATACCCAAAGCCCTTTCTCTCAAGGAAGTTCATCCTCCAATCCACCCTCATCATTGATATTCAATAGAGTGGATTGGGGAATGAACTACCGCATTCAAGGATCCTCCAGCTACTAGCTTAATGGCAAATCATTAAGTTAGGATGCCTTAAATGCTTAAATGATTGGAACTACTCTATCTTCCTTACAGGAAAACCTTTAGGGAGTAGGATTCCATCATAACCTTGACCCAACCTGAAGCCAAGTACTGGTATATCATCTTGTGTTACCGTTCAAGGGAGCAGAAGACTCTTCGTCAACAAGGAGGAGGAGATCTTTGACATTGTGCTAAACGGGTGTAAGACCCGTATCCTAGACCGTACCGTTCGTAGGTTCCCGTGGTCTTTCCGGTCGAATTCCGGCAACATTCAACCCTTAACCGGCGTTGCGCGCGACCTTGATTCATATGTCATTAGTTTGATTCGACTCGATCCGAGACCTGTACCATTGCGACTGCGCCGTCGCCGCGGTTCTGATGCCGCGACTCGCGCGCCAATGCGATACTCTGGCCAAGAGATGTGGGCCAACGTTCGGTGAGAGAAAAATGCCGCGCGTTGCGAAACCCAAGAGAATTTCAATGAGATGTCACATCAATCAACCATCAATCAATCCCATCAAGTCAAGTACACATCACTTCACACTCTTCCCCAAGTAACCCCTAAAGTCAAGAATTTCTTACACCACCCATGCCTTTCTTACACCTTTTACCCCAAAAGTCAAAAAGGTGCTCTTACACCCATCACCCCCACATCCATCACTCCATCAAACATCACCCATCTCTCTCTCCCTTTACAAGTCTCTCTCTCTTTTCCAAATCTCATTCCAAGCAAACCCTCATACGTATGAGCCTCTCCCTCTCTTTCAAAGCTCCAAGTGTGGCCCACCTTTCCATCCCAAGATCTCCCATCCTAGCCATCCATTCCTCATCTCCTCCATTGGAATCGAAGCTAAGGAGCTAAGGAACCCATAGGAACAAGAAGATCAAGTGGTGGGGTGCTTTGATAGAGTAGTTTTCATTTTCTTTTAAGATGGGCCAAGTGAGGCCAATCGATCAATGGTTTGGATCTCACTTGGGACCCTAAAATGTGACCGATGGCCCACTTTGATCATCATGATCATTCCATGATGGGGCCATTCTCCATGGACCCCATCATGATGTTTATTTTCTTGTATACCTAGGGTCATCTAGACCGTCTACTTTAGTGGAGAAGGGATCCCCACCGTTGGATTTTGGATTTAATGGGCCCATGTGTAATGAGACCCACTTGATGTATGTTTGGTTGTAAGGGAGGGCCCATAGTGTCGGGGTCCCTCCATCACGCGTGTCCCACTCTCTATCTCTCTCCCTCTCCCTTTTTCCTTTGTGTATGATGGCTTGTGGCCCACTTGATGCATGACTTTATCCATGCCACCCATTGATGTGGACCCCACCATGAGGTTGGTATTGTATTTAAGTCATTCATGTGTGGGGCCCACTTTGAATGTGTACCCACACCACCCATCATGTGTGGCCCACATAAGCATGACCCACCTCACTGTACATGCAACGTCAAGCCGTCCAGCGCCCAAGGACGCTGGACGTCAAAATGAAAACACAAATATTAGCTTGCTTTGAACTTTTGGAGTGGGATGCTCATGCAGGCCCCACCTTGATGAATAAATTCAATCGGTGCCGTCCATTTCATTCTCCATATCAATTTAGGCGTTGAGCCAAAAAATGAGGTCCATCCGATCATTAGGCGGGCCATACCATAGGAAATTTTGTTTCATACCGTTTAAGGCTATTAGGACCCACCTTTCTATTTCTACACACCCAACATAATGTATACTAGACTTATTTTGTGCATTTCGAGCCATAGAATCCACTGGACGGAGTGGATTCTCCGGTAGCGGGCTCCACATGTAAGTTTTTCCTGAAAAAAATAAAAAAAAAAAGAGAAAGAAGAAAGGAAACAAAGAATGTTCTTGTGTCGTTTGTCAGGCAGCGCCACTCCGCTGCGCACTGCCGCCCAGGCAGTGGACAGCAAAGACCCACGGCTCCTGCCGTGGGCCCCACCATGATGCTTATTTGTCATCCAAACCATTTATTCGGTGGGCCACCCCCTGAGGTGGGCCCCTTCCAAAAATCAGGTCCATTCAGTCCCCTAGTGGCTCACACCAAAGGAAACAGTGTGGATTGAAGGTCTACCATTGAGACCCATTTTAGGCCACAGAAGTTCTAGATCAAGGTGAAATTTGTTTTCACCATCCAACTGGGCCCACATGACCCTATGGACGGACTGGATGATGTGTAAGCATTAAAGTGGGCCCCACGTGGGACCCACAATGATTTATGTATTTTATCCACCGTCCGCCTGGACGGTGGAGCCCTCACTGATGTATGCGTGTGCGTGCCTGTGTGTGCGTGTGTGTGCATGTGGTGTGCGCACGTGTGGTTGTGTATATATATATATATATATATATATATATATATATATATATATATTATGTATTTTATGGTGGACCCTCATGTGAACCCCCACCATGATGCATATGTTGCATCCAATCCGTCCATCTATTTTGAAAGATCATTTTATGGCATGAGTTAAAGAATGAAGCAGATCTAAAGTTCAAGTGGACCCCACCATTTTATGTAGTGGTCAATAACGCCCACCGTTCAAAAATCTCTAAGGGCCATGGTAGCTTCCCATTAAATGGATAATTGTTTCCCACTTCATTTATCACTATGTTAACCTATGAATAGGTTAGATGGGAAATATATTTTATGGTGGGTCTTAGGAATTTTAATGGTGGAATTCATCATCACCACTTATATTTTGGGTGTGGCCCAGTTGAGATACATGGGGCCCAAGTAGTGTGGCCCATTGGATATATTCAAGGCCCATGGGTTATGGCCCATTGCAATGTACATAAAGCCCATTGGTTAGGCCCATTAACGCGACCCATCTGATGAATGCAAGGCCCATGTGATACGGCACATTTGATGTATTTAAGGCCCAATGGGATGTACCCAAGGTCCATTGCAATGTGGGATCCCAACATGGTTTGTGTAATGATGTTTACGACGGGCAATGCCTTGGGAGCAATGTTGGTTTGACGTCTACATTGTAGAATAATGTTGGTTAAATGTTTGCATTATGATTCTCCCTAGGGCCCATTGTTAGGCCCACACCTGTAGGCCGTCTAGGCCCATCTCCTTCTGAACAGCATCTATCCCATATAACATGTTTAGTATAGTCCCAGGATTCATGATCATACACATCATATGTATGGTTAATATGAGAAGTGACTGATCATAGCATATGCCTTCGGGCAGATTGTTTAGGGGCTCTCGGTTAGGCGGGGCTGCCCCACATGAGTGCACAAGACGCGTAAGATTGCTGCATGACTGGATAGTGTGATTCATGCATTCGCATCGTGTGATATGGTTACTGTATGCCCTAGCGACATCAGGGTCGTAGCCTCCACAGGCATATCGTGGTTGGCAGGATTGGATACCGAAAATCTTGTTTTATATGAGGTGCTATAGATATCCCTGGGTGAAAGTCCCTAAACCCTTATGGTACCAAGAGGTTGCTCCAACGTCTAGACCGAGTGGGTGTATGAGCGCTGATGGTCGATTACCAGGAGGCTACGCTTTCCACTGTGTCATGGTCGGTTGGAAGGGGGTACGGCCTTACCCGCCCGAGAGGAGGGGGCAATGCTAGGCTGAGTCTGACCAGCTCGAGGAATGGGTCCGCTATCGACGAGCCGAGCCCGATATTGGCAGGCGGATAGTGAGGTCTCTTCCACTTACCTTATTGCGCGCGATGGGGCGGCAATCTGGTTTAGAGTGTACTAGACCCCGGTGATTCCCAGATTTTGAGCTGTACTGATATGTGGACTTAGATGAGGATTTGTATGCTTAAGTTACATTTCGCATCGCATGGCCTTGGTATGGCCGACATCATTCATGCCCTGCATCGAATAGCCTTGGTACGGCTAACGGTATTCATGGACTCGTCAGTATATTCTGCATTACTCTGATACTTCATAATTGCATTACTACCTTGCGCACACACTTTCACCACCCTCTAAGCTTTCTATAAGCTTATGCATGACCGTTGCGTTCAGGTGACGCGAGGACACAGTAGCGCTGAGGCAGGAGCGTAGAGCAGATCTTTTTGGAGCTTTTGTCCATTCTCATTGTATTTTCCTTTATGCTCATTGTATTGTAAAATTTTTTATCATAGTGGAAATGTGATGAAGTTTTTTGTTATTGTTTGTGGGTTATGCCTTTGGTTATGCTTATGACGAATTAAAATGATGTTGAAAATCCTCCTTGTAGCATCCCAGGATCAGAATCTGGCGTATGGGCGCTGGGAGCCGAGAATGGGGTTCTACGGAGGCTGTCGGCATCGGATTCGGCAATCGGGAATTTTGTGAGCCCGATTTCCGAGTTTGGGGCGTGACAACGGGACTCATCAACTTATTTATAAGTATCAAGAGTCTAAGAGGACACTTGTGATCATTCCTTTTTAGGATTGGGTCTTAAGTGGTTCTCACCCTTGAAGTCCTCAAGGAGGCCTTCGGCGGGAGTGTACGTGGTGGGTGCGTTGTGTGGACCCTTGCTCTGTGGAGAGCATAAACATCTTGTTAGGAATGAACCAGTAAAACTCCTAGGTTAGAGGTGAACCGTGTAGAAACCTCCAGTAGGGTCTTATGGAAGATCCTTGGCCAGTGTGCCTAAATGTGGGTGCGTTGTGTTGACCCTTACTCGTGAGAGCATAAACAGTCAGCCTCAATGTAGGTTGTAAAGGTTGAAGGTGGACCTGATTTCAAACCTTAGGTTTGAGGTGAACCATTGTGGAACCTCCTTAGTGAAATCTGGTACACTCAAGGGTTGAGTGCGGCTACCGGGAGTGGAGTAGACAAGTAGTCGAACCATTATAAAAATGACTATGTTTGTGATTGCTCTTCTTTTGAGTTTTTGATTCATGTCGATGCATTTATATTTATATATCTGATCACACCTCATACACATTCACAGTCATATCCATCATAAACTAAGTTATATATTGCTACTTCTTGAATAGTTTGTGATTGGACCCTCTACCAAGCTTGGAAGCCAGTAGAGTTACATTTGAGTAATCCTAATATATGTCTGTTGTTAGGATTAGTGTAATAGAATTTTAAAATAAATCATAAAAACTTTTGAAAGTCCTATTCACCCCCCTATAGGATATATTCGCATATTCCTTCTTCAACTAGTGCGGTCTTCACCATAATTTCAATTAGTATCAGAGCAGGTCTCTCTTTAAGGGCTTCACCGCCTAGAGAGTGATTTTGACTGAAGTTGGGAATATGGCCAAAGGAGAGGGCTCATCAGTCACTAGACCTCTAGTATTTGATGGCTTAAATTATGCATACTGGAAGGCTAGGATGCACTACTTTCTGAGATCTTTGGACCATGATGTTTAGGATATAGTTGAAAATGAATATGTGCCACCAACCAAACAAATCATACTTGATAGTGGCATGACGATCACAAAGCCTAAACACAAAGAAAAGTGGAAGACGTTCGACAAGTAAAAACAGACTGTTAAAGTAAAAGCTATGAACACCATCTACTGTGCCGTGTCCCAGGATATATTCAATCAGATAAGTATGTGTGGGACATCCAAGAAAGCATGAGATCTATTGGAAACTACCCATGAAGGAACAAGCACTGTGAAGAGGTCTAAACTTCAACTCCTGACTTCACAGTTTGAAAGTCTTAGAATGGAAGAGCATGAGACATTTATGGAGTTTTTCACAAAGTTGAATATCATCTGTAACTCCATGGATGGATTGGCAGAAAAAGTTCCGGTATAAAAAATTTATAGGAAAATCCTAAGATCCCTACCGGAACGGTTTAATCCTAAGGTTACAACAATTGAGGAGTGTAGAAACATAGATGAGATGAAAGTAGAAGAACTTGTAGGTTCCCTACAAACTTTCGAACTACACTTCAAATAAATCCCCAAATTCAAAACAACTGTCCTAAAAACCTCTAAGAAAACATTATATGAGGACAGTGAGAGCGAAAATGAAAATGAAGATGAGGAAGTAGCTTTGCTGGCCCAACGATTCAAGAAATTCTTTCAAAAGAATCGTGGTCGTCTTTCCAAGGAAAGAAAGGTGAACTATAAATCTTTTGCAAGCAAATTTGGTAAAAGAACCAAAGAATGCCCATCATGAGTATGGACACCTATCAACCAAATGCCCAAACAGAAAAACTAAGGGCAAGGCAATGGCCGCCACGTGGGATGATACTGAGGAGTCAAATTCAGAATCTAGTAACTTAGAAAGCGATGGAGATCAGAAATCATTGAAAATACTCATGGTCTCCACTACTTCAATCATTCCCACTGAATCTGAGAAGGAGAAAGAACAGCAAGCCACTGAATTATTTTCATCTGATAATGAGGGAACTGAAGAAGAAGAAGAAGAAGAAGAAGAAGAAGAAGAAAAGGACAAGCTACAAGATGCTTACAATCAACTATATATCCATATCATCAAAGTGGTCAGAAGACTTGGAATATCTGAGAACAAATTGGAATTATTGCAAAAAGATTTGGATAAAACTCTAAAAATTAATACACATCTAATCAATAACTTACAACAATATCACTCTAACAATGATAGACTTGAGAGAGTTAACTCCTTCCTTAAATCTGAGTCCGAGAAATTGAATAGACAGGTTGAGATCTTAAAAGACAAAAATATGCTGCTTCAAAATGAAAATCATACACTCCCGTTAGATCTAGAAGAGTCCAGAAAAACTGTCAAGCAAAACTGTAAGTTTTCCCAGAGTGGTGAGAAGTTAGAAAAACTTTTAGGTATGGGAAAATCTGGAAATAACAAAAATGACTTAGGATATGAGAAAGTTAGAGCCAAAACTAGGTATGGAACACAAATACTTGAAAAATCTAATGCCTCCAGTATGAACACAAAGACTAATCAAGTAGTTGAATCAAATAAGAAAATTAAATCTACTTCAAGAAAGAACCCTGTCACAAGTGGATAATTAAAGAAAAGAAGAATTGTCTTGCTACTCACTCAGATCACTTAACAGGCAATGATTTTAAATGGTACCTTGACAGTGGTTGCTCAAGACATGTAACCGGTGACATATCCCTTCTTTCAAATTATAAGAACCTTCATAATGGGATAGTCACTTACGGTGATGGAACCACTACTAAAGTAATTGGACAGGGAATCATAAAAAGAATTCAGTTGCTTGAAAATGAGAATGCTCTCTGCATAAAAGGTCTGACACATAATCTTCTAAGCATATCTCAAATCTGTGATAATGGGCACATGGTTAAATTTAACAAACAAAAGTGTGAAATCCTAGACCTATTAAGAAAATCAGTAATGAAGGGTCATCGCACAAGCAATCATTTCTACACTATCAGAGGCATAGAGAGAACTGATGCTTAGAAGTCCTGAGCATAAAAAGATGAGTCCAGATCATGCATCCAAATCTGAATATTTGCTGAAAAGATGTAATTTTGCTGAGCGTCAAATGATATATCTGAGGTTCCTCACCTCAATCTTTTATATATAAACATTCAAATGTTTATAATTTTTGATACGTATAGTCATTGTACATAATTTTGCTGAGTATGCTATTAAGTCACAGAAATACTATAAGTATACTTGAAGGGTTGTTTATATGCTGAAAAAGAAAAATATTCCTCTTCGATACGTCTATCGATATGACATTCCCGATTAATTGATCATGAGTCGATATCATCGACATCTCTTCAGAACGTGGAAAGTCACATGATCAGGACTACTATCGAAGCAATTGTCGATAACATCTGATGAGGATCATCGATATAATCGAAAGCAAGGTCGATAAAATCGAAGACTGTCGCCTAATAAAAAAAGTAGTCGAGTGAGAAAATCTTATTTTTCTGAAAAATTTTCTTTTTTGCCCTTTGCTCGAATCCTCGGCCAGAAGATCATCGATGGGTCCTAGAAGCTTCAAAAGAAACGGGTATTATCCTTCCAATTCTTCCACTCCAGAGTCTAACCTCACTTTTGGTCGGGTACTTTCTGCTCTTTTGGTTGACCATCCTTACCTTTACCTGTCTCATACACTGAAAAATCATGAACAAAGGGAAAGGTAAGTCTCTTCACTCATTACAATCAAAGAACATGCAATTCGAATCCAGTAGACGTTAACCTATTCCTAGAGAAGGACGTCCAGTCACCATTGTTGAACATCTAGTACTCAATAGTGCTATTGAATCTTTTGGAGTGGACTTACTTTTAGAAGTAATAGGTTGGCAGAACATCCTCAATCTTGGAGGATCGTATCAACTAGGGGTGATTCAAGAATTCTTCAATCACTGTCATGTCACTAGTAATGATCCCCCTAGCATTCAGGTCGAACTTGCACATTACTCAAAGATCATCACTCCGATCACCCTGGCACATCTTCTAGATCTTGATGTCACTCGGATTCTAGTAATTAACAGGAATCTCAACGGTCTGGGTGTATGAGGAGAAATTACTCGTGCATTATGCCAAGGAACTATCGTTCCACGAAATGATGACAATTTGCTTCACATCAACTATCTTGGATCCACTTTCAAAATTCTTCATAACATTTTTGGGTCTAATGTATATCCCTGTGATGTAGAAAGAAACCATATCTCTCCATTTATGATCAATGTGCTGTATGATATACATCAAGAAAATCAAGTATGCCTACCAACTCTTCTCCTCAAGCAAATCATCCGTGTCATCCAAGGCAATTATCGGGAGAAACTGTGCTTTCCCGTACTCATATGCAAATTAGCACATCATGCGGGACTTCTTACCACATCTGATGCTGTGTATCCTGAAGCATGGTTTGATAGTAATGCAGCCTAGGAAGCCAACAACTGTGTCTCTCTTCGTCTCCCTCCAGGGTTCACTTTTCCATGCCAAGGGATGTCCAACATGCTCAACCATCGACTCAGCCTACATATGGAGGGTCGAATCGTACGCCAATGGTCAGCCCAGAGTCAATCACAAACCGCCAGCCCCATCATCTAGAACGACACCTTTTGAATGGGATGGCTGGAATGGAGGAATGGTTGTACAACTGTCAAAGGCGCCTCACCACAATCGAAGAGAAGGTCGACATCCTCCAGCACACTACTCAACAAGTGGTGGACTTGCTTACACAGAGCAATCCTCGTGGACATTGAGCTCATGTTGAGGAGTACAACTACGGACGGATTGCCACGCATGTCTATTTTGCCCTAACTAAATACTTTACTGCAAAACTCTTGGGCAGTTTGTTTTATATGACGTTTTAATCAAGATAATTGTTAATTTGTTGTCAATCTTGGGCAGTTTATTTTGGATAGTTGGATAATTTGGGTTCATTTTGAAAGATTATAATTCTTATTTTTACTGCCATGATTTTGTTCTGAGTTCCCCTGGTTTATCAAGTTTCTGATATGGTATGCATGGACTATGCTTTACTAATTATTCTATCTGCTATATCACTGTTTTATCTGATCTACTATGCATCCATACATTCTGAAATTGATGTCTGCTTAAACTAAGTTGATTATTATACATCAATTGATATGTTTCCGCCTGGTCGGTTCTCCCAAGTAATTCACTCTTCAGTCAATATCACCTTGATATATCTTTGTCAATGACTGACAAAAAGGGGGAGAACATTTGCCAACACCCCGAACGGAAAATTGCATATCTGCTTGAATGGTTGTGTATGTATTTAGGGGGAGCAAGTTGCAACAAGAAAGGGGGAGTTTACAGTCAGGGGGAGCAGCTACTGGGTGTGTACATGGACTAAAAATTGTAAAATTGTGTAAAAACATGTACACACAATTTATGGTGTATTTGTCTAGAGCATTCTAGGGTGTTTTGGGTTTTTGTCACGTAATTGACAAAGGGGGAGATTAAAAGTGCCCTGGTTTGTCAAGTTATGTGAGTATTGAGTTAGATTGTCTACAGAACCTGCTAGGAAGATCAATTCAAGCGTCTGCCTCAACCGGATGTGTGCAAGCTCGCCACGGGTAAATTTAAAGCCTCACATCCCATATCCCAAAATACCAGGTGAATAAAACTCTTAAAAACAAGTTATAAAAGCATAGGGTTTTTAGGTGAGAAAACTTTTTTAAAATAGGAAAATTTTAAGTTTTATCGAAGAACCCTCGATATGATTGACCTGCGCCGTCGAGTCCACGATGCTTCATCGATACCATCGAAAAGAGGACCAAATATGTCTAGCAATTTCACAACATATCTGGATGAATTATCGATGTATCAATACATCTATCATTACCATCGATACTCAAATCTCGAGCATATCGAAAGTGGCTCGATAAGATCGACAAGTAGTTTTCTGGCGCCATTGTTTTTTTTAGAAAAATTTGAATTTCTTCGATATATCGATGCACCTCCGATATGATCTGAAATCAAAGATCGATAAGATCTAAAGTCCATCGATGATATTGACCGTGGGCGTGCATTTCTTTCAACAGATATTTTAGGTTGTTTTTAACTTTGATCGGGGGTCATTCGAGGAAATCGATATTCATATGTCGATGATATCGAGGCCGATCGATTGCATCGAAACTGGACACAAACTGTCTAGCGAGTTTACTGGTAAATCAATTGGATTTATCGATGCATCGACACTGCCTTCGATATCATCGATATACAAATTCTGATGACATCGGCTGACCCTCGATCATATCTTAAAAACTTGAAATATTTCATGTCAAATTTCTCTCATTTTTCAAGTGTCGATTGATCGAACCTACCATCGATGGAATCAAAGTTCGAAATCTGATGATATCGATAGTGGTTTCGATTCATCGACCATTTGGCAAAAGGTTTCAAAAGGGTATGACTTTGAGTTCAAGTCATCGAGCAGACCATCGATGTTATCTAGAGTATACGCTCGATGATATCAAACCTGCTCGATAATATCAAACTCAGTCATAAATGTGACTATCCGTTAGAACCTTTTGCCTATATATAGAGGACTTGTCTATTGTTGCTGAGAGACAGAAAGTAGAGAGAGCTTTTTAGTGTTTAACCTTAGATCATATACTCAAAGCCCTTTCTCTCAAGGAAGTTCATCCTCCAATCCACCCTCCAATCCACCCTTGTCATTGATATTCAATAGAGTGGATTGGGGAATGAACTTCCGCATTTAAGGATCCTCCGGCTACTACCTTAATGGCAAATCATTAAGCTGGGATGCCTTGAATGCCTAGATGATTGAAACTACTCTATCTTCCTTATAGGAAAACCTTTAGGGAGTAGGATTCCATCATAACCTTGACCCAACCCGAAGCCAAGTACTGGTATATCATCTTGTGTTGCGATTCAAGGGAGCAGAAGACTCTTCGTCAACAAGGAGGAGGCGATCTTCGACATTGTGCTAAACGGGAGTCATCAACTTATTTATAAGTATCTAAAGTCCAAGAGGACACTTATGATCTTTCATTTTTAGGATTGGGTCTTAAGTGGTTCTCACCCTTGAAATCCTCAAGGAGGCCTCCGGTGGGAGTGTACGTGGTGGGTGTGTTGTGTGGACCCTTGCTCTGTGGAGAGCACAAACATCTGGTTAGGAGTGAACCAGTAAAATTCTTGGGTTAGAGGTGAACTGTGTAGAAACCTCCAGTAGGGTCTTATGGAAGATCCTTGGCCAATGTGCCTTAATGTGGGTGCATTGTGTTGACCCTTGCTCGTGAGAGCATAAACAGTCAGCCTCAGTGTAGGTTGTAAAGGTTGAAGGTGAACTTGATTTAAAACCTTAGGTTTGAGGTGAACTATTGTGAAACCTCCTTAGTGAAATCTGGTACACTCAAGGGTTGAGTGCGACTACCGGGAGTGGAGTAGACAAGTAGTCGACCACTATAAAAATGACTGTGTTTGTGATTGCTCTTCTTCTGGGTTTGTGATTCATGTCGATGCATTTATATTTACATATCTGATCACACCTCACACATATTCATAGTCATATCCATCATAAAGTAAGTTATATATTGCCACTTCTTGAATAGTTTGTGATTGGATCCTCTACCAGGCATGAAAGCCAGTAGAGTTACATTTGAGTAATCGTAATATATGTCTGTTGTTAGGATTAGTGTAATAGGATTTTAAAATAAATCATAAAATCCTATTCACCCCCCTCTAGGACATATTGGCATATTCCTTCTTCAACTAATGCGGTCTTCACCGCAATTTCAGGCGCTGCACCTAAAAATTTTTATTTTTATTTTTTTTTTGAAATCTCAAATTTTTGGAGGTTTTTCATACATGGGCCCACATCGGAAGAATCCACCCCGCCCACTGGTTTCTACAGCCCATCACAAATCCATCAAGCTCAATATTGGGCATCTTTTGGCGTGTATAAAAATTTGAGTGAATTTAAATGGTGAAAATTAATATTTGCTAAGGTACGACCCACCAGTTAGTCGAATCAGCTTCATTTTTTGACTCGACGCCTAAAACGATCTAAGGAATGGAATGGACGGCTTGGATTAAAAACATACGTCAAGGTGGGGCTTACATGGAGTACCCTCTCCAAGGCTTGAGAACTAAGCTAATATTTATGTTTTTCCCAGTTCATGTCTAGACGCTGGACGGTTCTGGGCTTAACAAATGCATTCATGGTGGGCCCTGCTTAGGTGGGCCACCACATGGCTGGGTGGTGTGGAACAACACATATAAAGTGGGCCCCACCTGTAGATGGCTTGGATGAAAAACATGCTTCATGGTGGGGTCCGTCCGAGTGGGCCACACGGCCACATCATCACATATGATAGGGAAAAAGAATATGAAAGAGAGCGAGAGAGAGAGAGAGAGAGAGAGAGAGAGAGAGAGAGAAAGGAAAACGTGTGATGGAGGGCTTCGCCACTATGAGCCCTCCCTTGCATTCAATCATACAACAAGTGGGTCCCATTGCATGTGGGCCCACCAAATCAAAGATCAAAGGTGGATATCCCTTCTCCACTAAGATGTAAGGTCTAGATGACCCCTTTTTAAACTAGAAAGTAAACATCATGATGGGGTCCATGGAGAATGGCCCCATCATGGAATGATAATAAAATCAAGATGGGCCATCGGCAACATCTAGGGTCCCAAGTGAGATCCATACCATCAATCGGTAGTCCTCACTTGGCCCATCATGAAAACATGGAAAGATCTAGCCTAATAAGCACCCACCGTTCGATCTTTTCGGTCCGTTGGAACGCCAACCTCCTTGTGCTTCACTTTAATGGATAGGATGAGAAATGGATGGTTAGGATGGGAAATGGGCTGCACAAAAATCACTTTTTCTCACACTTGAGATGCTTGGACGTCCATATTTTTCTCTCCTTTATTGCTTGGAAATGTGTGAAGAGAAAGAGAGAGAGGGGGTTGTAAGGAGAGAGAGTGAGAGATGGGTGATGGATGTGAGTGATGGGTGAGGTGATGGTGTACTTGACATGAGAGTTGACTTGGTGGTTGCTTGACTTGTGGAGAGAGGAAGCATGGGTGTGTGTACTTGACATGAGGTGATTGATTGATTGATTGATGGGACATGTTGTAGAGATTCTCTTGAGATTGCAAACGCATGGTGTTTTCTTCGAAATAAACGTCGGCCCGCATCTTCTAGTCAGGGTATCGGATCGGTGCATAAGACGCGGCATTGGAACCGCGGTGACAGTGCGGTCGCAATGGTACAAGTCTTGGATTAAGCCGACTCAATTCTATAGGATATAACTTAGGGTCATGTACAAACGTCGATTATCGGTCATAAGTTACCGGAATTTGATGGAAAGGATCACGGGATTTGACGGAACAGTATGAACTACGATACGGGTCTTACATGAGGGAGGAATGGGGAAAAAGGTGCTAAAAGGGGGCCCCCACACGTGAGAGGGACCCCACTTTGCTGGTTGGACGGCAGTGCCCCACCGATCCCCTGGTGCAGCCGTGCCCGGTTGGGAGGGTCGGCGGTGCACAGCCAACCGTGTTGTGCCACTGCGCCTGCCTGTGCTGTTCAGTGGTGGCTCCACCCTGAGGCGGTGGCCAACCCTCCCTTCCGTCATGTTTTGGTGTGTGGGACCCCCTGGGCCTCACCAATCATCGTTATTCGGGTCCTTAGGCTCGTAGGGTCCATTTTCTCGGTCTAACGCGGGTGTATTCGGCCATTTGGATCCATTTCGGGTTTGAAATTTGTCATGTACAGCTCAAACCCATCAACTGACGGCCTAAAGGTGATTGAAATGAATTCATGTGATATAAGATGCATTAAGAACTAAACTACAGTATTCAATCTCGCCTGTCAGAAAAACTTTGGGATCCTAATATCGTTTCTAAATTCTATCGCCCCCTTCCTAAGTCAGAGTGTGTCAGAGTGCATCTTGTTACCTATAACTCAGGTCCAATTTAATCCAAATCATGCTTTGATACCAACTTGTAATGCCTTGAATTTCGAGAGTCGAGCAAAACTCTACTCTCGAGATCCAGCACATCACTTATGCAATATGGATAATGATGTTCAGATTTCACCCATATTAATGAGTTAAACATGAATGAGATTATACTAAAACAACATATCATACTCCGGATATTATTAAATTAAGTAAGCGGAAGTCTGAATCATATATATTTAAGCATGTAAGTGTTTTACAACTTCCAGAGTATGAGTATGTAACCGGGCTGAATATATATACATGTATTGTTTCAAAATAAACAAAATGTAGAAAAGTAGATGTGTCCAACTAAGCCAAATATCCTTGTAGTCCTTGCGCATCGGCACCAGATCTACATCGACCCGCCCGAGATCTGAAAGTAGGAGAACTCCTCCTCATCCATAAAGTCATGCTCTGTCACATTGACTTCACCAACACCTGCATCTAAACCAGAGTCTGGTTGGTATTTTAAAACACCGTCCCAGAGTGGGAATGAGTGGCTAACTCAGTGGTACAATAAGGAAAAATTTAACATGTTATCAAGTCAAATAAGCTGTAATGATAAAGCAATATAACAATCACTTCTTAGCTACTCTTGTTAATGCAGGAATGGAGTGCAAGTAATGATGTATGCCCTCACATCAAAGCTCCCTCACAAGCGACTCCGACAACCTATTTTGCATATGATAGCACTCCCTCAAAATAGTGCAACTACATCGCCTTAAAAGCACATCTTAATTAATGTAATGCGATGTATGGTCGTGTTAGCCAAGTACTTAATTAAGCTTATTCATACAACAGTTTGAGAAGCTAAGGTACCTCCCTTTATATCATTGACCCGGACCAAAGGATTCATCTAGGGTCGTCAATCCTAGTTAAGCACATACGATAGGCAAGTTGTAGGGCATCACTCCTAATGAAAATCAGTCGATAGGCAAATTCAAAAGTTTATACTCGCGGTCACTGCGGGGAGGCTCGTCACCTCAACGTAGGCCAACAGCACGAACACAGTGTCTCATACTACCATACCCAGCTCACGAGTCTGAGTTGCTCACTGGTCACTACGGGGAGGCTCGTCACCCCAGCGTAGGCCGACAGCTCGAGCACGGTGTCCCATACCACCATGCCCGGCTCATGAGTTTTAGCTGATCGTGGTACCATGGTTAAAGTGGGCCTTTACATTGGTAAGGGGTACCTTAGATTCAAGCAGTAGTGTCCATACATGGTAAACACACAATAGGCCAATCGTTTTGTTAGACAAGTTCGATTGGTACGGGCACACGCTGGCTTAATCGATATAGAACGCATAAGCACCCATTGTGGCCTAACCACTATCAACAATCGTTGTGTGACCTGGATTCATCGAGTCTACCGAAGTGGCGAGATTAATTTGACCACCCGAACAGGGACTGTTACCGATTGCCTGGGCTGGGTTGTAGCCCCAATCTTACTCAGATACAATAAATAAACACATGTGATAATCATTTCAGCATTCGACAAATAATCTAAATAAATTCCTTATTTGAGCATTTCATCGAACACATTGATCATGTTACCAAACACTTGCATTTTATCCATGAATTGCATAGAGGTAAATATGATTACATGAAAGAAACTGTACATATGTATAAGGCAATTAAGATCCTATCTTAATACTCGTAATAAATACAAATCATCAACAATTTCTCATGCAGACAATTCATCAAACACTTAGACTACACTTCACAAAATACATAGACTAGGTTAGTTACAACATATGTTTTAGCAATTCCTTATACGGAGAGATTAACGTGCATATGACAATGATTAATCCTAGATTAGTAATCATGGCAAGCACAAATCATATTCTCATGCTTAATCAAACATTTCAACAAACACATGGAATGCATCTTTTACTCATCACAGTTCATGTGTACATTTTATATAGGAATCGACGTATCTAGGACCATACGGCAGCAATCAAGTTAGACATAAATCATTAGCTGACATTAAAAGCCTTGATAACCATAACCAAAGCGTTTATAGTCCTCACCTTTCGTCAGAATACACAATTCGGACTTGGTTCAAACTATATGTTGCTGAAAATGGAACGTCGGGCACCTAAATGATGTAATAGGTTAGCTAGTTTGACGAACAATCAACCTGGATCTGTACAACTACATTAGGGTTAGGTTTTCTTACCCAAATCGTAACCGAAAGAGATTCAGTAGCGCGATGGGGAGGCGATTCGGTGCGTGGGATCGTGGGAGAGGATCCCTGCAACAATCTCCCAAGATCTCTCTTCTCTCTTTCCTCTTTTCTCTTCTTTTTTTTCGCTCTCTCTCTCTCTCTCCCTTAGGGTTTTGAAGAAATTTGTATATAAGAGAGGTGGGGTGATATGAGGGCTATTTATAAGCCCAGAAGTTATGCAAATGGCCCTAGGGCCACTTTATACATAGGTTATACCCTTTGGGCAGCAGTTTTGACAAATAGGGCTCACAGGGGGGCCCACTACTCACCTACGTCATAGGGTACATTCCCTAACAATGGATCTATGCCAGGACGTGATTTCAGTGCGATCATATAAGTCGATCGGCCGTGGAGGACCTGCGTTAGATCAACGGTCATACTTACTCAATGAGGCCACAGTTATACGGATATGTACAGAGAAATTTCCTTTCCTCATGGGTGAAGTTTGGTCAGAAACTGATGGTTTGAAATCTTCAATTTCGTGTAAGAGTGAATGGCCCAATTCACTTAAATTTCATCTCATTTTCTAAATATATTCGCGTTTCTCACACACTTCAATTAGGGCTCAAGTTGTACGTTTCTGAACACAATCCGGGCTCGATTCTCGTGATGGTTGTCAACCATAGTAGGATGAACATAATCCTATAGTTTCATGGTCATTGGATGTAACACCCTGTACCTTTGGTACTCAGGTGTTACTGTAACACCTTGGATTTTTTCCAACCTGGAGTTAGACGTCCTTAGGCGATGAGTCGATCCTAACACTTGATTAACTTCTCAAACACTCAATTCAAAAGTCTCAAATTCCTTTTTAAACCATTTTCTTCAAAATCTCACCTTTCACCACCTTATTCTTCAAACTTTTCTAAGAACTTTCATATTAGACACTAATCCTAATGTTTAGGTGATGAAGAACAGTACTTAAACTAAAAATTACTATGAATAGTAAATAAATAAATAAAATAAGTTTTTAACCATTAACCGTTTGGGAATCTCATGAAATAAGTAGGCTACATGGATAGATCAGCTTCTCCTACTCCAAAAACATATACTGAACGTCGAATAACTCATCCCGGTTTGTAAAATACACCTATTTCAAATATCAGATGGTGAAATCACCTCAAACAGGACAGCGAGTGGTGAGGGGCTCACCGGTTTGGCGAGGCCTCGACAAAATGCGGGCCTGGCAGGGCCGCAGCGGGTCGGTTGCCCATTTTCGATAGAAAATTTTGTGACTTTTATCCTATTTTGAAAATTCATATTTCCTTCGTTATAACTCTAATTTAGGTGATTTAAAAGCCAGATTGAAGCTTGATAAGCCTAGTTTCATATAAAAATAAGTTAAAAATATAATAAAATAATTAATATAATTAAATATAAGTTGTAGTGATAACTGTCTGAAAGTCATTAGTTTGGACAACTGCTGCTTCTGGAATTTTTAGAATTTTTCTACAATACGAAACCTAATGAAATTTGGTGGAGATGAAGTAGACTTGATGATGAACTACTAGAAAAATAATTAAAATAATAAACTAACTAAAAATGCCAGAAAGAGGCATAGAGCTTCCCTAGGACCGTATTCTGTCATAATTAGGGCAGAATTTGGTTAAGTACTGAGCTAAACAACCAATAGAATTAGCTCGAACCACTTTAAATATGATCTACAAGATCCAAAACTTGTAGAATCAGTGAAGCTAGGTTACCCTAAACTCTAGGATCAATCTCATTACCCAGTTGCTCTAAGGAGCATCACGAAACTCCGTATCAGATCTGGACCGAACATCGAAAGTCCAAATAATACGAGGTTATAGAATTAGGACCGCCTTACTGGGCTTGACAACCATCTCGGAAGTCAAATCCAGATAGTGTCCCACAGCTATTCGCTTGAGCCTGGAGCGAGGAGTCGAGAAAGCCTGGGTTTCTTTAGAAATTAAATTAAATTTAAGTAATCTGAGACTTGATGTTTGTGGGCTAAATATAAGCAATCAGACCATCGAAATCTGATCCAAATACACCCTCGGATCAGGAAACATTTCACATATAACCCTGATAGAGATTCTGTGACCGTTGAACTGAAACTGGTCCATCACGTGCGATTTAGAAACTCGATTGGAATAAAAACCTAACTCGACCTAGATTGTAACATCCCGAATTTTTGCTAACCTGGAATTAGACGTCCTTAGGCAATGGGTCACTCCTAACACCTTATTAACTTGTCAGAACTCAATCCCACTGTCTAAAATCGCTTCTTAACCCATTTCCTTCACAAATCTCACCTTTCACCACCTCGTTCTTTAAATCTTTCTAAGTACTTTCATATTAGACACTAATCTTAAGGTTTAGGTGATGAAGAACAATACTTAAACTATAAATTGCTGTAATTAGTAAATACAGAAATAAAATAGGCTTTTAACCAATACCCTTATGGAATTTCACAAAACGAATAGGTTATTTAGAACATCCACCTCTCCTGTCCTAGGATTTTCTTCTACTGTAATTAGGGTGTGCTTTAGTAAGTATTGATAACTTGAATCACTGTATGTGCCAACTATAAAGGCCCAAGTACCACCTTAGACAGAAATCTTACAGGACTAAATCCTTTAGAAATTTGACAAAGTTAACTAAGTGCTAAACTAGATTAGCCACGAAATCCACTTGATCCACTTTAAATACGATCTGCAAGACCCAAAACTTGTAGAATCATCGACGCTAGTTTACCCTAAAATCTAGGATCAATCTCATTACCCAGTTGCTCTCGGGAGTACATTGAAACTCCGTATCAGATCTAAACCGCACATCGGGAGTTTGAATAATACGAAGTTAAGGACTTAGGACTGCCTTGCTAGGCTTGACAATCATCTCAGAAATCAAATCCAGACAGTGTCCCACGGCTGTTCGCTTGAGTCCGGAGCGAGGAGTGTGAAAATACTTGATTTTCTTTAAAAATAAATATCTCAAATAGTAATCTGAGACTTGTCGCTTGCGGATCAGTTTTAGGCAACCAGACCGTCAGAATCTGACCCAAATACACCCTCGGATCAGGAAAAATTTCATAAACATATCCATGTACTCGGAATCTCCGATCGACTTCCACTGACCATTGAATTGAAACTGATCAGCCACGCGTGATCTGGAATCCCGACTGAAACGAAAACTTGACTAAACCTAGATCCAGTGTTAGTGAGCTTAAGTCCACCGCACACAAAAAAGGGGCCGTCAGAAGTCCTCCGTTGAGCTGAAACAGATGCCCTTTGGACAAAACCTAAGTATACCTTGACCATAAGTCTATTTTAGTGAGTTTTTAGGCTATATGAGGACCTTAGGACTCTCTCTCTCACAGCCATACGAATTTGAGATTGAGAGAGAGAAAAGAGAGAGAAAGTGTGGGAGATGTGGGAGCATCTCCCTGCCTTGCTTCCCTGCTGCTATTAGTGCTAACCACTCCATTCCAATCGCTTTCCTGGCGATTCCGGCTCCGTCTCTAGGTAAGAAACCCTAACCCTAACCTGATTGGGGGTGTTGATAGTTGTATGTTATGAAATAACTAACCTAAAGCATCATATAGGTTGCCAAATCATCGTAGGCGAAAGCCTAGCAAACTTATCGAACTCGTTACGATTCTACGACAAAAGGTGCAGACTTTAGGTGTATAGGTTATGGTTTTTAACGCTTTCAATGTCAGATAATGATAGGTTCATGATCTGCATGCAATTGCACATGTACAAAGTGCTGTCTGTTTTCCGTTTCGATTAAAGACGAGGAATATGAAATTTTACATATTCTAGGTATTCGTAGAAAATACCGTATATGTATAAATTCTGGAAATATGTTTGCCATGATTATTTGTTGTATGAATATAATATATATGGATAAAATACTTAGTTGGTGAAAGGACTCGCCATAATACATGATTTGCTAATATACACTATGCATGTAGAAATAGTGTATTCTAAAAAGTACTGTATACGTATAAATTTTGGAGATGTGTTTGCCATGATTATTTGTTGTGTGAATATATTATATATGCGTAAAATATTTGCTTGGCGAAAGGACTCGCCCTAATACATGTTTTGCTAATATACACTATGTATGTTGTAATAGTGTATTCTAAGTGTTTGTGAAAATGCTTGTGAGAGTAAGTGTTTGGATGATAGTGTCTTAGGTAGGTGTTGAGATGGGATTCTCAACTACCTTAGAGACGTGTATGATTTCCTCCATGTGGGTTATTTACTTTAACCACTTATGAAATATATGTGTTTGTATTCCTGTTTATATAGTGCTTTATAACATGCTTTATAACATGCTTTATGACATGCTTGTTAACTTGCTTGAATTACTTTGTTTAACATGCTTTACTCTACATGCTCTAAATAAGGATTGATTGAGTTTGACTATGTTTATAGTCCAGACAATCGGTACCAGACTTGAGATCGTGGTTGAGATTAATTTCGCCACGTAAGATGTGTTTGACGAACCCGAGTCGTACTTCTGTTGGCGATAGTGGTTAGGCCACACGAAGTGCTTATACACTTCATGTCGTTCAGTTGATTGTGCGCTCGAGCTAGTCAGGCTCGTCAAGTAACCCGATATGTTCACCATGTTTGGATGCTACTGCTTGAACCTAGGGTACCAAACTTACCAGTGAAAATCCCGTTAACCATGGTACCTCAATCCGCTATGACTCATGAGCCGGGCATGGTGGTATGGGACACAATGGTCGAGCTGTCGGCCTACGCTGGGGCAACGTGCCTCCCCGTAGTGACCAGTGAACAACCAGACTCGTGAGCCGATTATGGTGGTATGGGATACTATATTCAAGCTGTCGGCCTACACTGCTTTGATGGGTGATGGGGGAGTAGTGCAACGATTCCGTGTAACAGCCCTGACCGTACCCGGTGTAGTGACCTCGAGCATACTCTAAATCTGCGGTGAGGCGACGAGCCTTCCCGTAGTAACAGAGTATAAACTAGGCCTGTATTGATAAGGTGATGGGGGAGTGGTGTAACGATTCCGTGTAACAGCCCTGACAGTCCTTGCAGTAACCTAGAAACACACCATCGTATGAGATTGTCTAGGACTGACGACCCTAGAATGGATCATTATTTGGGAATGATATAAGGAAGGTACCTTTGTTTCCCAATCCTGCTGTTTGAAATGGACTAATAACAACTCGGTAATCATGCTCATCATACATTGCATGTGCATGGAAGATGTGGAGCACTAAGGAATGCAAGCATGCTGCGAACGTAAGATGGTGTCGCACGAGGGAGTGTGTGGTGAGGGCATCCATCATGACTGCATTCATACTTGCATTAATAAGAGTAGTTAGGAGTGTTTGATTGTACTACTTTATCATTACTGCTTGACTGCATTGATAACATGTTAGCCTATGCTTTATTATTCCACTGAGTTGATCACTCACTCCCACATTACGGGACGGTGTTGTACACACCAACCAGACTTTGTCTAATTGCAGATGGCGATGCTGCGAGACGGAGCCGGACCTTTGCATTGACTATGAAGCTTGCTTGCATTGGTTGTTTCAGGCAGGTTCCTGTGAGCTGTGTCCTGATTGAAGAGGCTTTCTGGGATATTGACTAGATGACATTACACAACTTGGTATAATTTGGACTTGTACTTGTAATTAGTTAACCTGGTAACCTTATCACACTCTGGAGACTCACTACAGTTTATATATTTTACCTATCTATCACAGTCTTCCGCTTGCAAATTTAACTGTCTCTAGAGTATGATATGCTGTTTTGGCTTAATCTCACTCATGTTCACTACTCTAATACAGTTAACATTCAATCATCATTCATTTTGTTGCATAAGTGATGCGTTGGAACTCGGGAGTTGAGTTTATGCTCGACCCCCGATTTTCAGGGCATTACAAGATGGTATCAGAGCATGATTTGGATTAAACTGGACCTGGGTTATGGTCACACGATGCACTCTGACGCACTCTGACTTAGGAGGGAGTGACAGAACGTAGGAACCGACTTAGAATTTTCCAAATTTGCCGAACGGTGAAACCGACCGAAATCGACCATTGAGATTGGGCCCGTACACACCCATGATCACGCGAAACGATCCCGAACCACTTTTAGGCCGTTAGTCGACGGGTTTGAGTCGTTCCCTAGAAATGAATGTCCTTAGGTTGTGGGTCAACCAAAACACCTTACACTTAATCTCAAAGCCTAAACCCCTTTTTATCCAATTCCTTCAAATTCTCTCCGTTCACCACCTCATTCTTTAACTTTTTCTAAGTCCTTTCATACTAGACATAAATCATAACATATAAATGATGAAGAATAATAGTTAAACAAAAATTTGCTATAAATAGTAAATATATGTAGAAATTGGACTTTTGACCATTCAAATTATGGAATCTCATGAAATAAATGGGTTAGTTGGATAGATTAGCGCTTCCTACCCAAAAATCATATGCTACACGTCACATAAAATCATTCCGGTTTGCAATTTGGCCCCAATACGACTCAAAACGGAGTCAGGGGGCCAAACGGAGCACTTCCAGAGGGACCCAGGGTGGGACCCAGGGTTTTTTTTTGGGCATGGGGGGCAGGAGGGTCTCGCCCATGGGGTGAGACCTTGAGATCTGGACCGTTGGTCGGTGAGGCCCTCTCCCGATCGGCGAGGCCTCGCTGGAATTTGGGGTGGGCCGGGCATGCGGCTCGGGCTGATCATGTTTGGAGGTTGTGGGACCCCCCTGATGTGTGTCCTGTCCATTGAAAACCCCCCTATGACACACCTCCTTCACAAACCACCCCTCCAAGCTCTCTTTTCTCTTTCAAACTTCTGGTTTTTCGAAGAAATCGCCCCTTCAACCTCGTCTTCCTTCATTTTCGTGCACCACTTTCACCACACATTCGAACTCTCTTTACCTATCCTCCTATCCTCTTCATTCTCTCTCATTTGGGCTCTTACATGCCCCGTTTGGAGCTCAAATCCTATAAGCTCTCAACCTATCCTATTTCTTCATTTCCTTTCTTCAAACCCTGTCTTTTGGGGCCTTTACAATCCCTGTTGAGGTTCAAACTCGTGGAGAATCAAAAGTTCCAGCCCCTACGTTAGGATCTTTGTGTTTTCATATTGATGGAATGTGTCGAATGTTTAGCAAGTTAGAGTTGTACGCGACAATTGTGAACTCCTTCCACCCCTCCACCATTACTCCTCTTGGCCTCACCATTTCACACCCATATGAATGCAAAATTCACATTTTTTTATGTCCCATAACTTTCATAACATCCGAATGTTAGGACGTTTAGGGCCCGTTCAGCCAGTTGCATTAGGTAAGATTAAGGTGGGTGAAATTGTAAAAGTAATAATAAATGTATGTGTCAGGTATGGTCCCTAGATTGGGTGTATCCCATATTTTATAATGCCATGTTTAGAGTGTATGCAATTAAAAGTAAATCCCAGAATTTTCCTTTCCAAGTACACTTAGAGATTCGTTATCCTAGGATTTGGAAATCCCATCTCACACTTTCCAACACAAGACTCATTTTCCAAAGCCTATAAAATTAATCCCCTCCCACCCTCCTACCAAACATGTCACTCTAAATCCTGACGTGGGATTAGTAATGCAGTCCCATTTAAGACAATAGGCCCTAGAGTTTTGGACCTAGAGTAGTGCTCCTAGATTTCGACAGACATGACCGTATAGAAAATCTAACAAATTAATAATGTGAACCTTAGGACCCCCTTAGCTGGTATGAGCATGTGTGAAGTGCTCGTGAGTAGTTAAATTTAAGTCCACTCAATTCTAATTACACAACTTTGACCCTAAGCGATAAAACAATTTCTTATATTGGAAAGGGTATAAAAATCATTTAGTGTATAAGCATAGACTTTGGATTACGACCTGTGGATTATCGCTACTCCTAAATTAAGACTAGACTACCGGTTATATTAGAGAATGCCTGAGACTGATAGATGTAGCTAGGTCAAATCAATACACCTCTTTGATCTGGGTGGCGCAGCGAAAGTGTGGTGGACCCTACCCTATTGGCCCAGGATCGAAACTGTACTCGTTGAATACGAACATTATAGAAGCCTTAACAAGTTCTACTATAAGAAACCGTTTTAGGATGATCTAGTAAGATTTGATTCGCCATTTCTTAGACATAGATAATAACGAGGACTCTCTTAGACCAATGGGCAACCCAAGAAATAGGACATTTGAACCTTTCAATGATGGACATTCCCTACATTTTTAGAGTGATCGGTCTACGGAGTTACTGAAATATACAACTGCGAAGCATTCGCGGCTTGACCCAATTCTCAATCCTGGGCGACTACCAATGGACTCACTGCTTGACCGAGCAGAAGACCAGGATCTACCAGGACTAGGAAGGGATACGATGAGCCTTCTACCCTGGTCAGGTGGATGTTCGATGTATCGGGATCAAGCCCACTATAACCGTCTCTCTGGGTTGGTCAAACATTGAAAACAACTATCTTACTCTAACTAGTTGGGAATCGAAACCAAGACTCCAAATAGGAAAAGAAATCCATTGTAGCAAACCATCAGGATATGAGAAATGGATAAAGAAATAAGTTTTAAGGGGGGTAGACTAAAATGAACCAGGCTAGTATATACCCTACCATGCGTAGAAACTTGAAATCAATAAGTCTTAGGCAAATGAAATAATAGAATTATTACTTATTACCCTTAGGCAATTTCGGGGATGAAATTTTATTTTAAGGGGGGGTAGATTGTAACATCCCTGATTTTTGCCAACCTGGAATTAGACGTCCTTAGGTAATGGGTCGCTCTTGACACCTTATTAACTTGTCAGAACTCAATCCCACTATCTAAAATCGCTTCTTAACCCATTTCCTTCACAAATCTCACCTTTCACCACCTCGTTCTTTAAATCTTTCCAAGTACTTTCACATTAGACACTAATCTTAAGGTTTAGGTGATGAAGAACAATACTTAAACTATAAATTGCTGTAATTAGTAAATACAGAAATAAAATGGGCTTTTAACCAATACCCTTATGGAATTTCACAAAAAGAATAGGTTATTTAGAACATCCGCCTCTCCTGCCCTAGGATTTTCTTCTGCTGTAATTAGGACGTGCTTTAGTAAGTATTGATAAATTGAATCACTGTATGTGCCAACTACAAAGGCCCAAGTACCACCTTAGACAGAAATCTTACAGGACTAAATCCTTTAGAAATTTGATAAAGTTAACTAAGTGCTAAACTAGATTAGCTACGAAATCCACTTGATCCACTTTAAATATGATCTGCAAGACCCAAAACTTGTAGAATCATCGACGCTAGGTTACCCTAAAATCTAGGATTAATCTCATTACCCAGTTGCTCTCGGGAGTACATTGAAACTTCGTATCAGATCTAGACCGCACATCGGGAGTTCGAATAATACGAAGTTAAGGATTTAGGACTGCCTTGCTGGGCTTGACAACCATCTCAGAAATCAAATCCAGACAGTGTCCCACGGCTGTTCGCTTGAGTCTGGAGTGAGGAGTGTGAAAATACTTGATTTTCTTTAAAAATAAATATCTCAAATAGTAATCTGAGACTTGTCGCTTGCAGATCAGTTTTAGGCAACCAAACCGTCAGAATCTGACCCAAATACACCCTCAGATCAGGAAAAATTTCATAAACATATCCATGTACTCGGAATCTCCGATCGACTTCCACTGACCGTTGAATTGAAACTGGTCCGCCACGCCTGATCTGGAATCCCGACTGAAATGAAAACTTGAATAAACCTAGATCCAGTGTTAGTGAGCTTAAGTCCGACCGCACACAAAAAATGGGCCGCTAGAAGTCCTCCGTTGAGCTGAAACAGATGCCCTTTGGATAAAACCTAAGTATACCTTGACCATAAGTCTATTTTAGTGAGTTTTTAGGCTATATAAGGACCTTATGACTCTCTCTCTCTCACAGCCATACGAATTTGAGATTGAGAGAGAGAAAAGAGAGAGAAAGTGTGGGAGATGTGAGAGCATCTCCCTGCCTTGCTTCCCTGCTGCTATTAGTGCTTAACCACTCCATTCCAATCACTTTCTCGACGATTCCGGCTCCGTTTCTAGGTAAGAAACCCTAACCCTAACCTGATTTGGGGTGTTGATAGTTGTATGTTATGAAATAACTAACCTAAAGCATCCTATAGGTTGCCAAATCATCGTAGGTGAAAGCCTAGCAAACTTATCGAACTCGTTACGATTCTACGATAAAAGGTGCGGACTTTAGGTGTATAGGTTATGGTTTTCAACACTTTCAATGTCAGATAATGATAGATTCATGATCTGCATACAATTGCACATGTACAAAGTGCTGTCTATTTTCCGTTTCGATTAAAGACGAGGAATATGGAATTTTACATATTCTAGGTATTCGTAGAAAATACCGTATACGTATAAATTTTGGAAATGTGTTTGCCATGATTATTTGTTGTATGAATATAATATATATGGATAAAATACTTAGTTGGCGAAAGGACTCGCCATAATATATGATTTGCTAATATACACTATGTATATAGAAATAGTGTATTCTAGAAAGTACCGTATACGTATAAATTTTGAAGATGTATTTGCCATGATTATTTGTTGTGTGAATATATTATATATGCGTAAAATACTTGCTTGGTGAAAGGACTCGCCCTAATACATGTTTTGCTAATATACACTATGTATGTTGTAATAATATATTCTAAGTGTTTGTGAAAATGCTTGTGAGAGTAAGTGTTTGGATGATAGTGTCTTAGGTAGGTGTTGAGATGGGATTCTCAACTACCTTAGAGACGTGTATGATTTCCTCCATGTGGGTTATTTACTTTAACCACTTATGAAATATATGTGTTTGTATTCCTGTTTATATAGTGCTTTATAACATGCTTTATGACATGCTTGTTAACTTGCTTGAATTACTTTGTTTAACATGCTTTGCTCTACATGCTCTAAATAAGGATTGATTGAGTTTGGGACTATGTTTATAGTCCAAACAATCGGTACCGGACTTGAGATCATGGTTGAGATTCATTTCGCCACGTAAGATGTGTTTGACGAACCCGATTCGTACTTTGGTTGGCGACAGTGGTTTGGCCACACGAAGTGCTTATGCGCTTCATGTCATTCAGTTGATTGTGCGCTCTAGCTAGTCAGGCTCGTCAAGTAACCCGATATGTTCACCATGTTTGGACGCTATTGCTTGAACCTAGGGTACCAAACTTACCAGTGGAAATCCCATTAACCATGGTACCTCGATCCGCTAAATCTCATGAGCCGGGCATGGTAGTATGGGACACCGTGGTTGAGCTGTCGGCCTACGCTAGGGCCACGTGCCTCCCCGTAGTGACCAGTGAGCAACCAGACTCGTGAGCTGATTATGGTGGTATGGGACACTATATTCAAGCTGTCGGCCTACACTGCTTTGATGGGTGATGGGGGAGTGGTGCAACGATTCCGTGTAACAGTAAGCGTACAGGCCCGACCGCCCTTTGTAGTGACCTCGAGCATACTCTAAATCTGCGGTGAGGCGATGAGCCTTCCCATAGTAACATAGTATAAACTAGGCCTATATTGATAAGGTGATGGGGGAGTGGTGTAACGATTCCGTGTAACAGCCCTTGCAGCAATCTAAAAACACACCATCGTATGAGATTGTCTAGGATTGACGACCCTAGAATGGATCATTGTTTGGGAATGATATAAGGAAGGTACCTTAGTTTTCCAATCCTGCTGTTTGAAATGGACTAATAATAACTCGGTAATCATGCTCATCATGCATTGCATGTGCCTGGAAGATGTGGAGCACTGAGGAATGCAAACATGCCACGAACATAAGATGGTGTCGCACGAGGGAGTGTGTGGTGAGGGCATCCATCATGACTACATTCATACTTGCATTAATAAGAGTAGTTAAGAGTGTTTGATTGTACTGCTTTATCATTACTGCTTGACTGCATTGATAACATGTTAACCTATGCATTATTGTTCCACTGAGTTAATCACTCACTCCCACGTTACGGGACGGTGTTGTATACACCAACCAGACTTTGTCTGATTGTAGATGGCGATGCCGCGAGGCGGAACCGGACCTTTGCATTGACTATGAAGCTTGCTTGCATTGGTTGTTTCAGGCAGGTTCCTGTGAGCCGTGTCCTAATCGATGAGGCTTTCTGGGATATTAATTAGATGACATTACACAACTTGGTATAATTTGGACTTGTACTTGTAATTAATTAACCTGGTAACCTTATCACACTCTGGAGACTCACTACAGTTTATATATTTTACCTATCTATCACAGTCTTCCGCTTACAAATTTAACTCTCTGGAATATGATATGCTGTTTTGGCTTAATCTCACTCATGTTCACTACTCTAATACAGTCAACATTCAATCATCATTCATTTTGTTGCATAAGTGATGCGTTGGAACTCGAGAGTTGAGTTTATGCTCGACCCCCGATTTTCAGGGCGTTACATAAATCCATAGTCAGTGAGCTTAAGTCCGACCTTTGGCTCAAGGGGGGCTCCAGAAGTGCTCCGTTGAGGCGGAACAGACCCGCTTTGGACATAACCTAAGTATACCTTGACCCCGGGTTTATTTTGGAGAGTTTTAGGCCTATATAAGGACCTTAAACCCTCTCTCATTCTCACCATACGAATTTGAGAAAACCTAGGAGAGAGAAGAGAGAAAAGAGAGAGAAAGTGTGAGACAAGTGAGAGAATCTTCCTGCTATTCTACTTTGGTGCTATACGTGCTTAACCATTACGATCTAATCGCCTTTTCGGCAATTCCGATTTCATTTCTGGTAAGAAAACCCTAACCCTAACTTGTTTTAGGGTTTCTATTGGTATAAGTAGCTAAGTAGCTGACTTACCTTGTGTTATAGGTCATCGTATTGACGTTGGCGAAAGCGTAGAGTTTCTGTTAAGTTCGTTACGTTTCTCCGGTGTAAGGTGCGGACTTTAGACGTATAGGTTATGGTTTTAAAAGCTTTCAATGCTAGATAATGATAGATTCATGATTTGGATGCCATTGCACATGTACAACGCGATGTTCGTTTTTCGATTCAATTACGTATGCAAATTATGGTATATAGTGTAATCTGTATATTTGTAGAAAGTATCGTATATGTACAAATTTTGAAAGTGTGTTTGC
Source organism: Magnolia changhungtana (assembly GCA_030180095.1). Classification (NCBI taxonomy): domain Eukaryota; kingdom Viridiplantae; phylum Streptophyta; class Magnoliopsida; order Magnoliales; family Magnoliaceae; genus Magnolia; species Magnolia changhungtana. The sequence continues at coordinate 2,686,686 of JASAUF010000344.1, read as the reverse complement.
TATGATAAATTACTGTATGTACATGCTAGATATAAGTGTAATACTTACTCGGCAAAAGGATTCTCCCTAATACATGTTTTTGCTAATATACGTTATGTATGTTAATAAGTGTATTCTAAGTATTTGTGAAAATGCTTGTAAGAGTAAGTGCTTAGATGATTGTGCTTTAGGTAGGTGTTGAGATAGGATTCTCAACTAACTTAGAGATGTATATGATTTCCTCTATGAAATATATGTGTTGTATTTCCTGTTTATATTGTGCTTTATAACATGCTTTATGACATGCTTGTTAACATGCTTGAATTACTTTGTTTATTCTGCTTTACTTACATGCTTCTGGTTAAGGATTGGATGTGGTTGGGGCCATGATTATAGTCCAGAAAATCAGTAACAAGCCTTGAGTTCGTGGCTGAGATTCATTCATCACGAAGGACGTGTTTGACGAACCCGAGCTGCATGTCGGTTGTTGGCAGTAGTTAGGCCACACGGAGTGCTTATGCACTTCATGTCGTTCAGCTGGTTATGCGCTTGTGCTAGTCGAGCTCGTCAAGTAACCCGATCTGTTTAATGTATGTTCACCATGTTTGGACGCCATTGCTTGAACCTAAGGTACCAAACTTACCAGTGCAACCTGTTAACCTTGGTACCTCGATCCGCTAAGACTCATGAGCTGAGCATGGTGGTATGGGACACCGTGGTCGAACTGTCGGCCTACGCTGGGGCCACGAGCCTCCCCATAGTGACCAGTGAGAAACCCAGACTCGTGAGCCAAATATGGTGGTATGTGACACTGTATTCGAGCTGTCGGCCTACACTGTTTTGATGGGTGATGAGGGAGTGGTGTAACGAGTGCGTGTAACAGCCTTAACAGCCCTGACCATGCCCGGTGTAGTGACCTCGAGCATACTCTAAATCTACGGTGAGGCAACGAGTTTTCCCGCAGTAACAGAGTATAAAATAGGCCTGCATTGATAAGGTGATCGGGGAGCGGTGCAACGAGTGCGTGTAACAGCCCTGACAGCCCTTTGCAGCGACCTAAAACTACGCCATCGTATGAGATTATCTAGGACTGACGACCCTATAATGGATCATTGATTGGGAATGATATAAGGGAGGTACCTTAGTTTCCCAATATTGCTATATGAAAAGGACTAATAACAACTCGGTAATCATGTTCATATCGCATTGCATGTGCCTGGAAGATGTGGAGCACCGAGAGATGAAAGCATGCCACGGACGTAAGATGGTGTCGCACGAGGGAGTATGTTGGCAAGGGCATGCATCATGATTACATTTCATTGTTGCATTAATAAGAGTAGTTAGGATTGTTTGACTGTACTGTTTTATCATTACTGCTTGACTGAATTGATAACATGTTAACCTATGCTTTATTGTTCCACTGAGTTAGCTACTCACTCCCACGTTATGGGACAGTGTTGTGCACACCAACCAGACTGTCTTAGCTGCAGGTGATGGCGATGCTTGTGAGGTGGAGCCGGACCTTTGCGACGACAAGGATGCTTTCTTATATATGTTGTTTTTGGCGACTTCATGTGAGCCGTATCTTGATCGACGGGGTTACAGGGATGTCGACTAGTTGACCTTACACAATTTTGTATATTTTGGAATTGTACTTGTCATTCATTAACTTGGTAACATTATCACACTCTGGAGACTTACCATAGTTTATATATTTTATACATCTATCACAGTTTTTCTCTTATAATTTAACTGTCTCTGGAGTATGATATGCTGTTTTGGTATAATCCCATTCATGTTTCAATGCTCTCATCATAATCATCATTATCTATGTTGCATAAGTGATGCGTTGGAACTCGGGAGCTGAGCTTTGCTTAACCCCCGATTTTTAGGGCGTTACAGTTACCCTTTCTAAATCTACATCAACTTAAAATTAGATTGGACTAATCAACTAGCTTGAACATGACATCTGTAGGATGAAAATCCTGATCAAAATTAAGGCCATCCATCTAGGTCTTCCAGGTACCGAAACGCGCCCTACAACATTCAAGAGGGTGAGATTGCCTGAACACTCTAAATTAAAGCATTTACGTTAATAGATACTGCTACAACACACTTATCACCAACGTCTAAGGATTTGTTAGTGGCAAATCGAACCTTCATCACAACCAGTACCTTATATTAACCATTGAAAATAAGTATCAGACCCACTGGATCAACAGGTCGCGTCCTAGGGGTCGGTAATAGCCCATAGAAGGGTGTAACGGCCCGCCTGGGCCTCACATCCACCCCAAAGTGGGCCGGGATCCTTGAGTAGGGTCCTTAGTGCCAATGGACGGTGTGGATTATGATACTTACACCTCAGTGGGCCCCTACACGGTGCATGTACACTGAGAGTGCTCGTGCACGATGTGCACTAGGACAGCAGGGTCGGTTAAATGGCCTTTGACCGACCTCCTTGCAAAAATGAGAGAAAATGACATTTTTCTCCTGCCAGTTTTGTAAAATTTGAACGTGGGATCTTCTAGCCCCTAGGTGGCCCACCATGGCCATTTTTCGAGCCATCTGAATCGTTCACTTTCTCCACGGGGTCCGACTTAACAAAATCGTATAGCCTCTTGGGCCATTGTAAATAGATGAGAAAGATAGTGTGCAACCATCCAAAACGTTGCACGTGGTGGATATCCGATAGGTGGGGCCATGATGGGATCACCTAGATGGTTCACAATTGGTTCGATCATGCAACCCCAACCGTCCATCTTTCCGTTGAAAGCGTGCCTTCCCTTTATGGAAAATGGCCAGGCACGGCCTATGGGAGGAAAGAGAGAGAGAAAAGGTTTCCTCTCTGGGAAAGACCAGGGCAGGTGAAGTCTCAGCCGTCCGATCGAAGGGGTGTTCTCAGCCGTTCCCTTCTCCCTCTCCCCCTCTATATAAATGATCCTGTAGACCTAAGGATTCACGCCAAGAGAAAGAGAAAGAGAGGTGGAAAGAGAGAGTTTAGAGAGGTAGAAACAGAGAGTTGAGAGTGTGAGAAGGTGAGAGAGACAACCCGGTGCCGCACTGTGTCGACCCGACCCATGCAGGTTGAGACGAGTCAGTGCAGTCCAGTCAAGTCTAGTTGAGGGAGAGAGAAAGGGAGAGGAAATTGAGAGATATCAGGGAAACCGACCCCCTATTCCATCATAAGTAAGGTTGGCCACAACTGTCCCAGGTAGACCACCTCCCTGCTGTTATTTTCATATTTCGTTGTGGCTTCAGATGATGTTGCCTGGAACTGAACTAAGCCAACTAATGGCTGTGTATCAGTTTGGAGCAAAGGTCGGAACCATGCCAGGTTATGGTTGCACGATAGGTTGAAAGAAGACCTTCCATCAGGCCATGTGATGGCTATGTTTGGAGCTGGTAATAGCTCTTAAACAGGTGCATATATGAGGTGGAATCAGGCCAAACAATGACCATGATTTCATACCAATATCAGGCCTGAATGGTGGCCACAGGTAGGGCCAGAAATCAGCCAAGAAGTGGCTGTGATCGTGCCTAAAGTAAGGTTGGAATATGACCCTGTTTTAGTTCGGGCCCAAGCCAAGCAATGGCGGTGGAATGGACTGAGATGTCAGCTTGAAAAGGGACCCTGTTCTGGACTGAAGCTGAGCTGATCCATAGCTCCATTTCAGTCCGAAGTTAGACCCAGATCAAGGCCGAAAAATAAGCCAGGTTTGGGGCCCTGTTTGGAGATGAAACCAAACCATCCATCAGGCCACCAAAAGGCCCTATTTCAGGTTTGTTTAGGCGGGAGATTGGCACTGGCTAGAGCTCTCAGAATGGCCTTTGATTAGCTCCCAAACCGCACCTCTATCAAGCTGCAGTAAGGCCTGAAAGTAGCTCCAAATGACATGCAGGGAAGAGCATGTTTCACGTTAAGCGCAGGTGGGCTGCACGAGTCCTGGGCCCTGTACAAATGCAGGTGGGCCTCACCCATCGTCAATGGGCTGCCCTGACTGAGAGCCCTGCATTGACCGTGGGCCCCACCAAATGCTGGTAGGTTGCTCTAATGTCAGGCCACCATGTGCCATTTGAGTTTAGACCGTCCATCAGGGACGTGGTGTCCAGATAGAAGCCCTGGGCCGAACGTCCCTCGGTGACGTCCAGTACTGGGCATTAGTAAAAACAAAAAGGTGGGGGGGAGAACTATAATATTATAATATAATGTCAGGACATATATACACATGTACACAAGTGATGTGCCACAAGTGGTGGGCCACACATGGGACCCACCTTAATAAAAAAATAATAACTCCTATCCTCACCATCCAGGTTGTTAACGATGGGTACTCACCATAGAGTGTGTGTTTTGTCCCAGCCGTCCATTGTTTGGACGGTGGGCCATCATGCCATTGAGGCAGTGGCAGTTGCTGCATCCAGTCTATGGGTCCTACATCTCATACAGGGATCATTCGGGCCATCCATCGATTGACGACTAGACCTGGATGTGGAAACCAAAATTATTAGTGTGTGTGTGTGTGTGTGTGTGTATATATATATATAATGTATATGTGTAAATGTGTACCATGCAGCTGATGGACGTGCTCCGTCCAGGCCATCTATCCATTTGGTGAGCCCATCCATTGGACGGTGGGCCATGTATGGGGACCCACCTTAATGATGGGATTCACCCTAATCGCCCATCAGGGACGTTATGAACTAGTCTTGGGCCGGATGTCCCTCAATGACGTCCAGTGTTGGACGTTCTCCTCTTCATTTTGATATATTTTTTATTTGTTGTTATCTATTTTATTTATATAGCGAATAAGTATATAAATAAATGTATCATATAGATATGTGGTGGGCCCCACATGGGACCCACCGGTGAAGTGGATGGCTGGTGTACATATGTACCAGCTATATAACTGCAGCACTGTGTGCAGTGTTGTAAATCTAGGCCGTCCACCAACTGACATCCAGACCTGGACGTTTGAATCATAAAACCTATTTTACATGTATATACAATATGATGGGTGTATATGCGTGCATAAATACTGATTGGGCCCAGTTCAATTGAAATAGGGCTACATGTTGGTAAGCTTGATCGCCCTTGGTCACAGCCCAAACAACCTTGGGATAGGATCCTCCAACTCTCCACCTATCCTCATGTACCAAGACCTTGCGACTCATTATCTAATATAAATAAATTCATACAAGAATTTGCATGTACATGTAAGTTCGCTATCTTCCCAAGGAAACTTGCCTTTAAAAGCATTTTACGCTCTATCTGGTGATGATTTCCTCCCCTTAAGCTTTCCATCCCTAACTAGATCAAAAATAACAACTTTATCCGTGCAAATGGCTAACTAGACTAAAGATAAACTGTGTGTGGAAATAAACTGTATCTACTTGATTTATCTGTTTAACATGATAATTCTCATACTTACTATTATATTAGATACTTGATTTCTCTGAACTGGCTAAGTGAATAATCCAGCTATTTATGTCATGTATCTTATGCGAATTCAGTTGTTGTATATCGATAGGAATATATGTATTGTTCCTTATTCCCCTCTCATATTGTGATATATGTTGCTATGACACACATGTTGCTAAAATCTCTCCATTGGAAGCCCTAACAAAGGACAGTCCGTGCTTGAGGTGTAACTAGATTGGTCGTGACAATAGTAGGCCCCTGACATGGAGGTTTTGGTTGTGGTTCTTAACCATGGGATTTACCATCCATGTGTGGTATCACCTAACAGGCTGGGGGTGAATTTCATAACCTTTCCAAGTACTGTTGTTTACTCATTTTTGAACCATTCATGCCGATATGTTTTACTTGCCACTCTTGATAATTTCAACATTTCACCTCTAGTCGGCATTGGCGGCGGCCCCCTTTATATTGAATTGATTGACCACATGTTAGTGGGTATTACACACACCCTAAGACGGTAGTCTTATGGGCCGAGGATGGTGGTAATGGGACACTATACCCAAGTCATCGGCCTACGCTGGGTCTTGTGCTCCCCATACTGACCGTGAGCTTATTCAAAAATGCCTCATTGCAATTGGACTAATAATAGGCTGGCAAATCATGCATGCATGACATACTACGACGGCTTAGATCATTATGCCCATGCGATTACGTCAAGTGTTGTGCTAATAACCAACCGATCGATTTATGATGATGACTTAGATCCTCATGCCCATGCGATTACGCCGAGTGTTGCGATGATGACTAGTCACATCCATAGGTGATGACCCCAATGTCCGTCCGGATGTTTTACCCAGGACATAAGCCATCTAGATGTTTTCCCTGAGTCGACGTTGCATTCATACATCCATGCATTTAATAAGACTGCATCTACTGTGTTTTGGATTATTTGTGTACTTTTATGTTATTCCTTATTTAGGGCGGCGGTGTGTAATCTTGAGGGGAGATCACACTAAGCTGGCCACTCATTCATCAATGTTCAGCCGTATAGAGGACGCAGGTACATGAGACATCTAGTACGCTACAGATCTGGAGGCGGCGGCAGCTGAGGAGGAGCCATATGATGGGGAGTCGCAGTAAGAGGCGACAGCCTACTATGGGCTAAATCAGTAGTTTAATCATTTATTCTATTTCAGTACATTGGGATTTAAGAAAACTTAAGGTTTCGTAAGTCGCCCCCAGCTGAGTGGGCCTAAATATTGTTCCTATTTGGAGATCACATCCATGCTACGTATTCATTTTCGCTACATTACACTTTGATTCATTGATTGATCGTCGTTAACAATAGCTAACTCCTGGGTTCTTGGAATTTGAGTCGTATACTCGGGTTCTGAAAACCAGACCGTTATAAGTTGGTTTCAAAGCGGAGTATGAGACAGCCTAGCTGTGGGAACAACATGCGAACCTTAAGAGATTAGCTTAGGAAAAACTTAGAAACTTTCCCTTAGGAGAATAACCAAGGTGGATGAACATAGAAACAAGAACACTTAGGCCCCTTAGGCATTAGCAATATTGAATACTTAAGCTTATGAAGAGAACCCGACTAGTTACGAAGAACTTAGTATAAGAATCACCTAGGATCCCCTAACAAGGAACAAATTTAGAAACAAAAATCTTAGCTCCCTTGGAGAATCCAAACCAAAAGTACTAACTAAAGGATGAACTCCCTCGCCATGCAATTGTCAAGCTCTTTAACCCTTATAATGCTTCATACTAGCTAGGAATTGTTCTTCTTACTTCTATTCCTGAACCTCAAAAATCTAATTTCGTAGGGAGCCATGTCACCTGTGACACAGTCACGTCAGACCCACACGGTCGACATTCACCCTATACCATCAACAGAATGCTAGAGAGAACGTAGCCCTGTTTACACACCAGGTCTCCCCCTGGTGTGGCGAACAACAATATAGGGTCAGAAGCAGTGGGGATTCTCCTTCCCCCCAATACATCTCGTCAGGACTGCCCTTACAATACTTTGAGCGGTGTACGCCTTTGGTAGATGCACAAGCGAAGTCACTAATAGAGGTGACGGCTTTCGCAGCCTTTGTGCAGATGGCCGCCACCATGCAACAACAGCAAGACATGTTTGTCAGGAAGCAGTAGGATATGCACACACTGGTGATGGAGGCCCTTCGGGAGAGGGACCGCAGGGTAGCATCCAGGGATAGGGATACCAGGGGTTCTGATGTGTTTGAACGATTCATACGACTCCGTCCGTCGACTTTTGGGGGGGCACCCAACCCAGTTCAGGCCGAACATTGGCTGGCGAGAATCGCCAAGATGATGGGGCCTTTAGAGTGCATTAACTCCCAGAGGGTCACCTTAGCCATATATCTGCTTGAGGGAGAGGCCAAAAATTGGTGGAGCAGTGTACAAAGAGGGGTGCCAGCTGGTTATGCCTGGACTTGGGCAGGCTTCAAGACAAAGTTCCTGGAGAATACACAATTCTTGAAGTTGGAACAGGAAAATCTAACGGTCGCCCAGTACGAGGCGAAATTTGATGAGCTATCACGATACGTACCTAAGGCCCTCGAGGATGAGGAATACAAACTGGAGAAGTTCAAGGAAGAATTGAAGCCCAAGAAATAATCTCGATTATGCACCTGGGATTTCAGAGACTTTTCGGAGTTGATGGATAAAGCAATGTGGGTGGAAAAAGACTTTGAGCGCACCATCCTCTCCCCCCTACCGGCTCGAGATGTCCCGTTCCGACCAAGACAGCCTCCTCCTGCCCCGCCTGTCCACTGATCGCACGAGCACAACCTTTGCCCTCTGGTAGAGGCTGCGGTTACTATGGAAAGACAAACCACAACACCCAAAGTTGCTTTCAGAGGATGCGGGATCAAGGTATTTTGCCCCGGATGCACCGACCACCGCAGAAATAGGCGGCAACAAGGACAGCGCCTAGGCCTCAGTAACCCAGACAGGGACTTCCAGTTCAACGGGGAGTTCCCCTAGCACGAGTATATGTGGTTGCTGCAGCAGAGGCCGATCAGGACCCTCTTCAGACAATTCATGGTATAACCCACATTAACGGTACCCCTGTACTTACTCTTTTCGATTCCAGTGCAACTCTATCCTTTATTGATTTTGCTTTGCATCTACACTAGCATTGAACACTACTAGGATGTATGTTCCCTTCATTGTAGCATCCCCTATGGGCAAGTTTGTAGAAACTAATAAAGTATGTAAAGCATGTCCCATCACACTCGTAAATCGTGAGGTCGCTGTGGACCTAATTGTCTTGCCTGTCAGACAATTTGACGTCATCCTTGGGATGGACTGGCTTACGTTGGTGCGTGTGGTCATGGATTATCGCAACAAAACGGTGACTATATCCATCCCAGGGCAGGCCTCTTTCACCTTGAAAGGTAAAGGCAGATGCCAGGAATTCGAGAGCCTGCAGGCTCTAGAGGAAGTGGAGTCAGTGGAAGACACCATCAAATGGATACCGGTAGTCAGGGACTTCCCCGAAGTATTTTAGGAAATACCAGGGCTACCCCCTAGAAGAGCGAAAGACTTCTATATCGACCTCAAGCCAGAGACTGCTCCTATATCACTCCCTCCATTTCGCATGCCTCTTTATGAGATGGAGGAGTTAAGGAGCCAGATTGATGAGCTGCTAGCTCAGGGCTTTATCCGTCCCAGCGTTTCTCCTTGGGGAGCACCGGTCCTCTTTGTCAAGAAGAAGGATGGGTCGATGCGTCTCTATATAGACTACAGGAGACTGAACGATGTAACGATCAAGAACAGATATCCCCTACTGCATATCGACGATCTATTTGATCAGTTGAAAGACTCAAAGTACTTCTCCAAAATAGACATGTGTTCGGGATATCACCAGTTGAGGATTAGAGATGAAGACATCCCAAAGACAGCCTTTAGGACTCGTTATGGGCATTACGAGTTCTTGGTGATGTCTTTCGGTCTCACAAATGCTCTGGCAGTCTTTATGGACCTTATGAACTGAGTCTTCATGCCTACTTAGACCGGTTCATAATCGTGTTCATTGATGACATTTTGATCTACTCCCAAAGCCAAGGGGAGCATGAACAGCATCTGTGTACCATTCTAAGTACGCTGAAGGATAACTAACTATACGCCAAACTGTCCAAATGTAAGTTTTGGGAGCAAGAAGTGAAATTCTTGGGGCATGTGGTAGAAGCAGAGGGAATAGTGGTCGATCCAGCTAAGGTGGAAGCAGTATCTAAGTGGGAGCAGCCCACTACAGTGACCGAAGTTTGGAGTTTCCTGGGCATGGCTGGGTACTACCGACGTTTTATTAAGGAATTTTCTAGAATCGTGCGACTACTCACTCAACTAACAAAGAAGAACACCCGATTCACATGGGATGAAAATGCAGAGGCAACATTTCAGGAGTTAAAGATGAGATTAACTTCTGCGCCTGTACTCACTCTCCCGTAAGAAGGGGAGAAGTTTGTGGTATATAGCGATGCCTCAAAGTTGGGCCTTGGTTGCTTTCTAATGCAGAATGACAAAGTGATCGCCTATGCCTCTCGCCAATTGAAGAAGCACGAGGAGAACTACCCGACTCACGACCTGGAATTGACAACCGTGATATTTGCCTTAAAGATATGGAGGCATTACTTATACGGAGAAGATTTTCAGTTATTCTACGATCACAAGAGCTGGAAATACATATTCACGCAAAAAGAGCTGAATATGCGCCAGCATCGGTGGATGGAGATACTTAAGGACTTTCACTTCAATATCTCATACCACCTAGGTAAGGCAAACTCCGTGGCCGACACTCTGAGTCGGAAGAAGAAGCATGAGCTGGTAGCCACCTTGATGATCAAGGAATGGGAGATAATGGAATTTGTATAAGACTTCGATATCCAGCTCACTCTCGATGAACCTGATGAAAGTGCCCTGGTTTGTCAAGTTACGTGAGTGTTGAGTCAGATTGTCTACAGAGCCTGATAGGAAGATCAATTTAAGCATCTGCTTCAACCGGATGTGTGCAAGCTCGTCACAGGTAAACCTAAAGCCTCACATCCTATAACCCAAAACACTAGGTGAATAAAACCCTTAAAAATAAGATAGAAATCATATGGTTTTAAGGTGAGAAAACTTTTTTCAAAATAGAAAAATCTCTAAGTTTTTCTCGCCTTGTCGATCTTATCGGAACACCCTCGATATGATCGACTTGCTCTGTCGATGTCCTCGATACCTTAACGATATTATCGATGTGAGGACCAAAAGTGTCCAACAATTAAATATTCATCTGGACGGATTTATTGCTGTATCGATACACCTATCGATATAAGAACTAAAAATGTCCAGCAACTTCACAATATATCTGTACGAATTATCGATGTATCGATACACCTATCGATATCATCGATATTCAAATCTCGAGTTCATCGAAAATGGCTCGATAAGATCGAAAGGTAGAGTTTCGGCATCCCTGTTTTTTAATGAAAATCCCAAATTCCTTCGATATATCGATGCTCTTCCAATATGATCTGAAATCAAATTTCGATAACATTAGAAGTCCATCGATGATATCGATCGTGGGCGCGCATTTCTTACAGCAGATATTTCAGGTTGTTTTTAACTATGATCGGGGGTCCTTCGATAGAATCGATATTCAAATCTCAATGATATCGGCACCAGGTCGATTGCATCAAACAAGGTCATAAATCATCTAGCAAGCTTAAAGACAAATCCGCTAGATTTATCAATGCATTGACTCTGATCTCGATATCATCGACATTTAAATTCCGACGATCTCGACGGTTCCCCAATCATTCATGAAAACTTGAAATATTTCAAAGTCAAGTCTCTCTCATTTTTCAAGTGTCGATGGATCGAACCTGTCATCGATGGAATCAGAGTTCGAAATCTGATGACATCGACAATTGTTTTTATTCATCGACCAATTGGCAAAAGTTTCAAAAGCGTATGACATTGAGTTCGAGTCATCAAGCAGACCATCGATGCTATCGAGAGTATACGCTCGATGTTATCGAACCTGCTCGATGATATCGAACTCTGTCATAAATGTGACCGTTTTATATCCGTTGGAACTTTTTGCCTATATATAGAGGACTTGTCTTTTGTTGTTGTGAGAGAAAGTAGAGAGTGCTTTTGAGTATTTCAACTTATATCTTATACCCAAAACCCTTTCCCTCAAGGGAGTTCATCCTCCAATCCACCCTCATCATTGACATTCACTAGAGTAGATTGGGGAATGAACTTCCGCATTCAAGGATCCTCCAGCTACTACCTTAATGACAAATCATTAAGTTGGGATGCCTTGAATGTATAAGATTGGAATTGCTCTATCTTCCAAATAGGAAAATATTCTGAGAGTAGGATTACATCTTCACCTTGACCCAACCTGAAGCTGAGTATTGGTACATCATTTTGTGTTGCGGATCAAGGGAGCAGAAGACTCTTCGTCAACAAGGAGGAGGAGATCTTCGGCATTGTGCTAAACGGGACTCATCAGCTTATTTGTAAGTATCTAGAGTCCAAGAGGACACTTGTGATCAGTCCTTTTTAGGATTGGGTCTTAATTGGTTCTCACCCTTTGAAGTCCTCAAGGAGGCCTTCGGCGGGAGTGTACGTGGTGCGTGCATTGTGTGGACCCTTGCTCTGTGGAGAGCATAAACATTTGGTTAGGAGTGAACTAGTAAAACTCTGGGTTTTAGGTGAACCGGGTAAAAGTGTAACACCTCGAATTTTTCTTAACTTGGTAATGGACGTCCTTGGACATAGAATTGACCTAGGACCTTATTCTGCCGTGATTAGGGCGTAATTTAATTAAGTATTAATAACTTGAATCACCTTCTATACAAACTAGAAAGGCCCGAGTACCACCTTAGGCAGAAATCACACAGGACTAAATCCCTTAGAAATTAGGCGAGTATTAGCTAGTGCGAAACTAATTTACTTGTGAAATTAGCACTAATCACTTTAAATATGAACGGTAAGACCTAAAACTTGCAGAATCATTGACGCTACATTGCCCTGTAATCTAGGATTAATCTCATTACCCAGTTGCTCTCAGGAGCATCACGAAGCTCCGTATCAGACCTGGACCGCACGTCGAAAGTCCGATTACCGCGAAACTAAACGAATATGACCGCCTTGCTGGGCTTGACAACCAATTCAGAAATCAAGTTCTAACTATGTCCAGAAATGTACTTGCAGAATCGTTGATGCTACATTGCCCTGTAATCTAGGATTAATCTCATTACCCAGTTGCTCTCGGGAGCATCACGAAGCTCCGTATCAGACCTGGACCGTACGTCGAAAGTCCGATTACCGCGAAACTAAATGATTATGATTACCTTGCTCGGCTTGACAACCAATTCGGAAATCAAGTTCTAACTATGTCCAGAAATGTACAACTTAAGCCAGGAGCGAAGTGTGTGAGAAACGTGAATATTTTTGGAAATAAAATCCAAACTTAAGTAAACTGAAACGTGTCGCTTGTGGGCCAAATATAAGGATTCAGACCGTTAGAATCTGACCCAAATACACCTTCGGATCAGGAGAAATTTCCCACACATGTCAGTGCACTTGAAGCCCTGATCGAGTACCGGTGACCGTTGAATTGAAACTGGTCCTCCACGGTCGATCTGTAAATCCGATCGGATCGAAAACTTAGCTTGACCTAGATCCAAGGTCAGGAAGCTTAAGTCTGACCGCACGTAGAAAAGGGGCCTCCAGAAGTTCTCCGTTAAGCCAGAACAGAAGGATTTTGGCTATAACCCAAGTATACTATGGCCCTGGGGCCATTGAGCTCACTTTTGAGCCTATATAAAGGCTTAAACCCTCTTTCTCCCATGCCATATGAATTTTGCAAACCCTAGGGAAGAGAAGAGAGAAAAGAGAAGGAAAGAGAGAGAAAGTGAGAGAGTGAACTGGTGTTTGTACTTAGAATTTAATCTTGCCGCTCCACACATCTAACTACCACCTCTGTGTCGCAAATCCAACGATTCTGACTCCGTACTTGGGTAAGAAATCCTAACCTTAACATGTTCTAGGGTTTCCAAAGAGTGTAATAGATGAATTAGCTAACCTATTCCCCGTTATAGGTTATTGTGGTGCCGTAGACAAAAACTTAGCATTTAAACTGATTTCGTTTCGCGTCTACCGGCGAAAGGTGCAGAATATAAACGTATAGGTTATGGTTTTCAAGGCTTTCAATGTCGGTTAATGGTTTATAACTAACGTGGGTGCCATTTCTCATGCCAAATACGATGTTTGTTTCGTTTTCCGTATATATATGAACTCTGTTGAGTTTAGAGTATTCCATGCGTTTATATAAATGATCGTATACGTAGGGAATTTGAAATTGTGTTTGTCATGATTAATTGTCGTGTATATATGCTAGATGTTTGTAGAACAACTCCTTAGCGAAAGGATTGACCCTAATACAGGTTATGCCAACATACGTCGTGTATATTATAATGTGTAGCCTAAGTGTTTGTGAAAATGTTTGAATGAGTATAGGGTTTGTATTCGTGCTTGGCATGACTAACTGGTGTGGGTATATGATTGTTGTATAGGCGACAATTCCCTGACGAAAGGGTTTACCCTAATACGTATTGTAACTGACATACGATATGTATGTTGGGATGTGTAGACTAGGTGTTTGTAAAAATATCTGAATGAGCTAGTAGTTAGCAAGGTGTACTTGTATGCGAGCTGAGATATGATTCTTAACTACGTTAATGGTGTGTATGATTTCCTCCGTGTATGTTATATTATGATGTCTTTTATATTTATGGAATGAATATGTGCGAATTCATGTTTATGTTACATTTCACAACATGCTCAAATGATTGTAGGATTGAAATTATGTGTTTATTACTATGACTATTTCATATGAATACTTGTTGCAATTGGATGTGTTTGGGACTACAGTATAGTCCAGGCAATCGGTAATAGACCTTGATAAGGTGGCTGAGGTTGTTTTGCCACAAAGGACGTGTTCGATGAATTCGAGTCTTACGCTGCTTGTCGGTAGTGATTAAGCCACACGGAGTGCTTACGCGCTCCATGTCGATCGGCTCGACGTATGCTCGTACCGGTCGAGCTCGTCAAGTAACCCGATTGACCCGATATATGTTTACCATGTATAGACGCTACTGCTTGAATCTAAGGTACCAAACTCACCAGTGGAAACCCCGTTAACCTTGGTACCTCGATCCACGAAGACTCATGAGTCGGACATGGTGGCATGGAACACCGTGGTCGAGCTATCGGCCTATGCTGGGGCGATGAGCCTCCCCGTAGTGACTAGTGAGCAACACCGTCTCGTGAGCTGAATACGGTGGTATGAGATACTATATTCGAGCTGTCCGCCTACACTGATAAGGTGACAAGCCCTTTGTAGTGACCTCGAGCATACTCTGAGACTGCATAGAGGTGACGAACTTTTTCGTAGTAACTAGAGTATAAACTAAGCTTGTACTGATCAGGTGACGAGCCCTTTGCAATGACCTAGAACCGCAACTTCGTATGAGATTTACTAGGACTGACGACCCTAGAATGGATCATTGTTTGGGTATTGATATAAGAAAGGTACCTTAGTTTCCCAATCCTGCTGTATGAAAAGGAATAATAAGAACTTGGTAATCACGCTCATGCACCGCACTGTATGTGTTGTTTGGCGTTGGTAGAGAGCATTGAGGAAGTGACTGACATGCACGACCGTTAGATGAAGATCGCAGAGGGAGTGTAGGCGAGGGCATGCATCATTTATACATACCATTCCTGCATTAATCAAAGTACTTAGGGATGTTTGATTATATTGTTTTATTATTACTGCTTGACTGAATTGATAACATGTTAACCTTTGCTTTATGGTTCCACTGAGTTGATCACTCACTCCCACGTTATAGGACGGTGTTCTACACATCAACCAGACCCTGTCTTACTTGTAGGTAAAGGTGATGCCTACGAGGTGGAGCCGAACTTCGAGGATGATAAGGAGGCATTCTCTTACATGCACTTTTCAGGCGGGTTCATGTGAGCCGTGTCCTGATCGACAGAGATTTCTTAGATATTGACTAGATGACATTACACCTTTTGTATATTTTGGAATTGTACCTGAAATTATTTAACTTGGTAACATTATCACACTCTGGAGACTTACCACAGTTTATATATTTTATATATCTATCACAGTCTTCCACTTGCCATTTCACTTGTCTCTGGAGTATGATATGTTGTTTTGGTATAATCCCATTCATGTTTCATGCATTAATATGGACGACATTTAATCATTATTTTATATGTTGCATAAGTGATGTGTTGGAACTCGGGAGTTGGGCTCCTGCTCGACCCCTGATTTTCAGGGCGTTACAAGTTGGTATCAAAGCATGATTTGGATTAAACTGGACCTAATTTATGGTCACACGACGTACGCTGATGCATTTAGACCTAGGTGGGTATAAGAAAAATATAAAAACAAGCTTAGGTTTCCCAGTTTTGCCAATTGACGAAATTTACCGAAAACGATCGTTGAGATCGAGTTTGTGCACATCCGTGATCTCTTGAGACAACCCCAGATCACCCCTAGACCGTCAATCAATGGGTTTAGACCACAATTTACCCCATCCCAGTCTTCAACAATCGATAAATGCAAATATGCATCACAAAATACTCGAAGTGATCTGAAATGACTCAAAATAGAGTCGGGGGCCTAACGGAGCATGACCAGGGGGGCTCGGAGTGGGTCCCACATGTTTTTAGGGTCCAGGGGGCTGGAGGACCTCGCCTCACCACCAAGCCATCGCTGAATTGCCCAAAGGTCAGCTAGGGCCTCGCCGGTTCCGCGAGGCCTCGCCGCCTGGCGAGCGGTCGGGCTTGGCCGGTGCGAGCCATTCGGGCCGACTCCCCTAGGGTGCTGTGTGGCCCACTAAATCATATAAAAAGTGATTTTTTAGTGTCGTTTTCCCCCCTCCCTCATTGGCACCTCTCCAAGCTCTCCTTTCTCCATGAAAATCTGGTTTCCCCTCTCAAATCTCCCCTCCATTCTCATATCTTCTTCTTCTTCTTCTCTACATACTCGTCTCCATCGTCTTCTTCACAAACCTCCAAATGTTAGGACATTTAGGGCCCGTTCAGCCAACTGCATTCGGTGAGATTAAGGTGGATGGAATTATAAAAGTAATAATAAATGTATGTGTCAGGTATTGTCCTTAGATTGGGTGTATCCCATGGTTTCCAACACCATGTTTGAAATGTATGCAATTAAAAGTAAATCTCAGGATTTTCTTTCAAATTACACTTAAAAATTCATCATCATGGGATTTGGAAATCCCATCTCACACTTTCTAACACAAGGCTCATTTTCCAAAGCCTATAAAAAAATTAATTTTAGTCCCATCCCACCCTCCTACCAAACATGCCACTCCCAATCCCGAGGGGGATTAGTAATGTAATCCCATTTAATACAGCTTAGAGTTTTGGACCTAAAGTTGGTAGTCTTAGATTTTGAAAATTTTGATAGTATAGGGAATCCAATAAATTAATAATGTGAACTCTAGGACCTCCTTAGCTGGTATGGGCATATGTGAACTGCTCGAGTGCAGTTAAATTCAAGTTCAGGCAACTCAATTCCAATCAGATAACTTTGACCCGAAGCAATAAAACAATTTCTTGTATTAGAAATGGTATGAAATCATCTAGCGTATGAGTGTAGACTTTGGAGTACAACTATTGGATTACTGTTACTCATAAGTTAAGATTAGGCTACTGGTTATACTAAGGGACGTAAAAGACTAATTATGCTAAGATATTTGAAAGATATATTTAGTAATTGACTTGATTAGGTTGGAGTGAGACCTCATTCCTTTGTTGAATCCCCTTAATACTTATAGGCTTCATTAATAACTCTTAGGAAGGTTGTTTTGATTAGAAACTATTCACGCATAGGAAAAACTTATATATATCCCTTGGATTGAACATTAGGTTTGGATTACTGCTACTCATAAGTTGAGATTAGGCTACTGGTTATACTAAGGGACGTAAAAGACTAATTATGCTAAGATATTTGAAAGATAGATTTAGTAGTTGACTTGATTAGGTTGGAGTGAGACCTCATTCCTTCGTTGAATCACCTTAATACTTATAGGCTTCATTAATAACTCTTAGGAAGGTTGTTTCGATTAAAAACTATTCACGCATAGGGAAAACTTATATATATCTCTTGGATTAAACGTTAGGTCAAATCAACACACCCCTTAGAATTGCTTCTTAAAGACTTATTACAATCGGGAACATGGAGTAGAGAAACTATAAATAAGCGAAATGTTCGCGGTTTGAATCAAATTCTCAATCCTAGTAGCTACCAATGGACTCAATACTCTGATCAAGCAGAAGATCAGGATCAACTTTGATTAAGAACCGATACGACAAACTTTCTGTCGTGGCTAAGAAGAAGGTCCATGTATCCAACTCAGACCCACTACATAACTTTCCTTCCGTGTTGGCCTGACCATTTGCAACTAAAAGTTTATTATTTCGTCTTTAAGAAGTGTTAAGAACATATAGCCAATAGAGATTTTCTCTTTAGGCCCAAGGAATTTCCTAAATGGGCAACATACAGTTAGGAATTAGGTCCCAAATCACATGCCATATTGGCATACATATTGTGCATATGAACTGAGAAAGATAGCCTGCCTGTTAAGCTACATATGCCAAAACAGTAAAAAAAGGACGGTCATGGACCGTCACATAGGCCGTCAAATTTTGATGTATCCTATTTTTTAAAGGACAGTTGAAAACCGTCATTCTTATTGATGGAAAAAAGACGGTCATGGACCGTCCTAAAAAAGGACGGTCATGGACTGTTCTTAAAATGGACTGTCATGGACCATCCTTTATGAGCCTAAAAAGGACGGCTATGGACCGTCCTTAAAAAGGACTGTCATGGACCGTCTCTTATGAGCCTTCAAAGGACGGCCATGGACCGTCCTTTAAACGGATGGTCAGGGACCGTCCTTAAAAAGGACTGTCATGGACCGTCTCTTATGAGCCTTCAAAGGACGACCATGGACCGTCCTTTAAACGGACGGTCATGGACCGTCCTTAAAAAGGACTATCATGGACCATTTCTTATGAAGGACAGTCATGGGCCATCCTTTAAAAGGACTGCTATAGGCCGTCTCTTATGACCCTTGAAGGACATTTTCAAATTTGACCTGTTACAGTATTCTTCATACACCTGTTATACAAAATATTTCACCACATTCACATTCACATCCATCTAAACCCAAACTACGTAAATCCATACAAACATAAACTACATCCATCCAAACACAAACAATCTTATCCACATTACATTCATCCATACATATAAAGTTTAACTTCATAAGTAAAAAAAAGGAAAAAAATCAGCAACAATTTTCTTTTTGTGTCTTTCATCTAATAAAAAAATATTCAACCAACAAAACATTATAATTCAGAATCATGAAGAATTGCAGAAACTTCATCAAAAAAAGTGGGCACTTTTTTAAAATAAAACTAATCATTAAAATAAACCTAATATGAGCAAATAATGCAAAAAAGTGTTTCAATTAATAGAAACAACAACAAAAATTAAAGCTTTGTAAAAAGGGGCATGTGTTAAAAGGGATACATTCTTGTCTGTTGCCATGTAATTGGGCTACATTATTACAGTAATCAGGTTCGGGTTCGGTATCGGGTTTAGGTTTGGGTTTTCAAGTTTAGGTTTAGGATTAGGTGTAGGTCTAAGTTTAGGGATTTGAGAATATATTCAGGTTTTAGGTTATAGGTTTAGGTTTAGGTTTAGGTTTAGGTTTTAAGTTTAGGTTAAGGTTTAAGTTTAGGTTTAGGGTAAGGTTTAGGTTTAGGGAATTGAGAATAGGTTAAGGTTTAGGTTTAGGAAATCGGGTTCGGGTTTGGGATCGGGTTTAGGTTTGGCTTTTCAAGTTTAGGTTTAGGTTTAGGTTAGGGAGTTAAGATTAGGATTAGGTGTAGGTTTAGGTTTAGGGATTTGAGAATACATTTAGGTTTTAGATTTATTTTTAAGTTTTAGGTTATTGGTTAAGGTTTAAGTTTTAGGTTTAGGTTTTTAGGTTTAGGTTACGGTTAGGTTATAGGTTATAAGTTTAGGTTATAGGTTACAGGTTATAGGTTAAGGTTTTAGGTCATAGGTTTTGTTTTAAGGTGGTTTAGGTTAAGGTTAAGGTTTTAGGTCTTATAAGCAATAGGTTTAGGGAATTGAGAATATGTTAAGGTTTAGGTTTAGAAATCGGGTTCCTGTTCGGGATCGGGTTTAGGTTTGGGTTTTCAAGTTTAGGTTTAAGTTTAGGTTAGGGAGTTGAGATTAGGATTAGGTGTAGGTTTAGGTTTAGGGATTTGAAAATAGGTTAAGGTTTAGGTTTAGGAATTCGGGTTCGGGTTCGGGATTGGGTTTAGGTTTGGGTTTTCAAGTTTAGGTTTAGGTTTAGGTTAGGGAGTTTAAATTAGGATTAGGTGTAGGTTTAAGTTTAGGGATTTGAGAATAGGTTAAGGTTTAGGTTTAGGAAATCGGGTTCGGGTTCGGGATCAGGTTTTAGGTTTGGGTTTTCAAGTTTAGGTTTAGGTTTAGGTTAGGGAGTTGAGATTAGGATTAGGTGTAGGTTTAGGTTTAGAGATTTGAGAATACATTTAGGTTTTAGGTCATAGGTTTTGGTTTAGGTTAAGGTTATAGGTTTAGGTTAAGGTTAAGGTTTAGGTTTAGGTTATAAGCTATAGGTTTAGAGAATTGAGAATAGGTTAAGGTTTAGGTTTAGGGAATTGGGTTCGGGTTCGGGATCGGGTTTATGTTTGGGTTTTCAAGTTTAGGTTTAGGTTTAGGTTAGGGAGCTGAGATTAGGATTAGGTGTAGGTTTAGGTTTAGGGATTCGAGAATACATTTAGGTTTTAGGTTTAGGTTTAGGTTTTAGGTTATTGGTTAAGGTTTAGGTTTTAGGTTTAGGTTAAGGTTAGGTTATAGGTTATAAGTTTAGGTTATAGGTTATAGGTTAAGGTTTTAGGTCATAGGTTTTGGTTTTTAAGGTTATAGGTTTAGGTTAAGGTTAAGGTTTTATGTCTTATAAGTTATAGGTTTAGGAAATTGAGAATATGTTAAGGTTTAGGTTTAGGAAATCGGGTTCGGGATCGGGTTTAGGTTTGGGTTTTCAAGTTTAGGTTTAGGTTTAGGTTAGGGAGTTGAGATTAGGATTAGGTGTAGGTTTAGGTTTAGGGATTTGAAAATAGGTTAAGGTTTAGGTTTAGGAATTCGGGTTCGGGTTTGGGATTGGGTTTAGGTTTGGGTTTTCAAGTTTAGGTTTAGGTTTAGGTTAGGGAGTTTAAATTAGGATTAGGTGTAGGTTTAAGTTTAGGGATTTGAGAATAGGTTAAGGTTTAGGTTTAGAAAATCGGGTTCGGGTTCGTGGATCGGGTTTTAGGTTTGGGTTTTCAAGTTTAGGTTTAGGTTTAGGTTTAGGTTAGGGAGTTGAGATTAGGATTAGGTGTAGGTTTAGGTTTAGAGATTTGAGAATACATTTAGGTTTTAGGTCATAGGTTTTGGTTTAGGTTAAGGTTACTGTGTTTTAGGTTATAAGCTATAGGTTTAGGGAATTGAGAATAGGTTAAGGTTTAGGTTTAGGAATCGGGTTTGGGTTCGGGATCGGGTTTAGGTTTGGGTTTTCAAGTTTAGGTTTAGGTTTAGGTTAGGGAGTTGAGATTAGGATTAGGTGTAGGTTTAGGTTTAGGGATTTGAGAATACATTTAGGTTTTAGGTTTAGGTTAAGGTTGTAGGTTATTGGTTAAGGTTTATGTTTTAAGTTTAGGTTAAGGTTAGGTTATAGGTTATAAGTTTAGGTTATAGGTTATAGGTTAAGGTTTTAGGTCATAGGTTTTGGTTTTAAGGTTATAGGTTTAGGTTAAGGTTAAGGTTTTAGGTCTTATAAGCTATAGGTTTAGGGAATTGAGAATATGTTAAGGTTTCGGTTTAGGAAATCGGGTTCAGGTTCAGGTTCGGGATTGGGTTTAGGTTTGAGTTTTCAAGTTTAGGTTTAGGTTTAGGTTAGGGAGTTGTGATTAGGATTAGGTGTAGGTTTAGATTTAGGGATTTGAAAATAGGTTAAGGTTTAGGTTTAGGAATTCGGGTTCGAGTTCAGGATTAGGTTTAGGTTTGGGTTTTCAAGTTTAGGTTTAGGTTTAGGAATTCGGTTTGGGATTGGGTTTAGGTTTGGGTTTTCAAGTTTAGGTTTAGGTTTAGGTTAGGGAGTTTAGATTAGGATTAGGTGTAGGTTTAAGTTTAGGGATTTGAGAATAGGTTAAGGTTTAGGTTTAGGAAATCGGGTTCGGGTTCGGGATCGGGTTTTAGGTTTGGGTTTTCAAGTTTAGGTTTAGGTTTAGGTTAGGGAGTTGAGATTAGGATTAGGTGCGGGTTTAGGTTTAGAGATTTGAGAATACATTTAGGTTTTAGGTCATAGGTATTGGTTTAGGTTAAGGTTATAGGTTTAGGTTAAGGTTTAGGTTAAGGTTTAGGTTTAGGTTATAAGCTATAGGTTTAAGGAATTAAGAATAGGTTAAGGTTTAGGTTTAGGGAATCGGGTTCGGGTTCGGGATCGGGTTTAGGTTTGGGTTTTCAAGTTTAGGTTTAGGTTTAGGTTAGGGAGTTGAGATTAGGATTAGGTGTAGGTTTAAGTTTAAGGATTTGAGAATAGGTTAAGGTTTAGGTTTAGAAATCGGTTTCGGTTGGGATCGGGTTTAGGTTTGGGTTTTCAAGTTTAGGTTTAGGTTTAGGTTAGGGAGTTAAAGATTAGGATTATGTGTAGGTTTAGGTTTAGGGATTTGAGAATACAATTAGGTTTTAGGTTTAGGTTTAGGTTTTTAGGTTATATATTAAGGTTTAGGTTAAGGTTTAGGTTTTAGGCTTAGGTTTAGGTTATAGGTTTAGGTTTAGGTTTGTGTTATAAGTGTAGGTTATAGGTTTAGGTTTAAGTTAGGTTATAGGTTAAGGTTTAGGGAATTGAGAAAAGGTTAAGGTTTAGGTTTAGGAAATCAGGTTCGGGTTCGGGATCGGGTTTAGGTTTGGGTTTTCAAGTTAGATTTAGGTTTAGGTTAGGGAGTTGAGATTTGGATTAGGTGAAGGTTTAGGTTAAGGGATTTAAGAATAGGTTAAGGTTTAGGTTTAGGAATTCGGGTTGGGGATCGGGTTTAGGTTTGGGTTTTCAAGTTTAGGTTTAGGTTTAGGTTAGGGAGTTTAGATTAGGATTAGGTGTAGGTTTAGGTTTAGGGATTTGAGAATAGGTTAAGGTTTAGGTTTAGGAAATCGGGTTCGGGCTCGGGATCGGATTTTGGGTTTGGGTTTTCAAGTTTAGGTTTAGGTTTAGGTTAGGGAGTTGAGATTAGGATTAGGTGTAGGTTTAGGTTTAAAGATTTAAGAAGACATTTAGGTTTTAGGTTATAGGTTTTGGTTTAGGTTAAGGTTATAGGTTTAGGTTTAGGTTTAGGTTATAAGCTATAGGTTTAGGGAATTGAGAATAGGTTAAGGTATAGGTTTAGAAATCGGGTTCGAGTTCGGGATCGGAGTTTAGGTTTGGGTTTTCAAGTTTAGGTTTAGGTTTAGGTTAGGGAGTTGAGATTAGGATTAGGTGTAGGTTTTGGTTTAGGGATTTGAGAATACATTTAGGTTTTAGGTCATAGGTTTAGGTTTTAGGCTTAGGTTTAGGTTATAAGTGTAGGTTATAGGTTTAGGTTTAGGTTAGGTTATAGGTTAAGATTTAGGTTTAGGAAATCGGTTCGGGTTCGGATCGGGTTTAGGTTTGGGTTTTCAAGTTAGGTTTAGGTTAGGGAGTTGAGATTAGGATTAGGTGTAGGTTTAGGTTTAGGGATTTGAGAATAGGTTAAGGTTTAGGTTTAGGAAATCTGGTTCGGGTTCGTGATCGTGTTTAGGTTTGGGTTTTCAAGTTTAGGTTTAGGTTTAGGTTAGGGAGTTGAGATTAGGATTAGGTGTAGGTTTAGGTTTAGAGATTTGAGAATACATTTAGGTTTTAGGTCATAGGTTTTGGTTTAGGTTAAGGTTATAGGTTTAGGTTTAGGTTTAGGTTTAAGTTATAAGCTATAGGTTTAGGAATTGAGAATAGGTTAAGGTATAGGTTTAGAAATCGATTCGGCTCGGGATCGGGTTTAGGTTTGGGTTTTCAAGTTTAGGTTTAGGTTTAGGTTAGGGAGTTGAGATTAGGATTAGGTGTAGGTTTAGGTTTAGGGATTTGAGAATACATTTAGGTATTAGGTCATAGATTTGGTTTAGGTTAAGGTTTAGGTTTAGGTTTAGGTTAAGGTTAAGGTTTAGGTTTAGGTTATAAGCTATAGGTTTAGGGAATTGAGAAAAGGTTAAGGTATAGGTTTAGGAAATCGGGTTCGGGTTCGGGATCGAGTTTAGGTTTGGGTTTTCAAGTTTAGGTTTAGGTTTAGGTTAGGGAGTTGAGATTAGGATTTGGTGTAGGTTTAGGTTTAGAGATTTGAGAATACATTTAGGTTTTAGGTCATAGGATTTGGTTTAGGTTTAGGTTAAGGTTTAGGTTTAGATTTAGGTTAAGGTTTAGGTTATAAGCTATAGGTTTAGGGAATTGAGAATAGGTTAAGGTGTAGGTTTAGAAATCGGGTTCGGGTTCGGATCGGGTTTAGGTTTGGGTTTTCAAGTTTAGGTTTAGGTTTAGGTTAGGGAGTTGAGATTAAGATTAGGTATAGGTTTAGGTTGAGGGATTTGAGAATACATTTAGGTTTTAGGTCATAGGTTTTGGTTTTAGGCTTAGGTTTAGGTTTAGGTTGTAAGTGTAGGCTATAGGTTTAGGTTTAGGTTAGGTTATATGTTACGGTTTAGGGAATTGAGAATAGGTTAAGGTTTAGGTTTAGGAAATTGGGTTCTAAAGGATCGAGTTTAGGTTTGGGTTTTCAAGTTAGGTTTAGGTTTAGGTTAGGGAGTTGAGATTAGGATTAGGTGTAGGTTTAGGTTTAGGGATTTGAGAATAGGTTAAGGTTTAGGTTTAGGAAATCGGGTTCGGGGTC
Organism: Magnolia changhungtana; assembly: GCA_030180095.1. Lineage (NCBI taxonomy): Eukaryota > Viridiplantae > Streptophyta > Magnoliopsida > Magnoliales > Magnoliaceae > Magnolia > Magnolia changhungtana. The sequence continues at coordinate 2,662,172 of JASAUF010000344.1, read as the reverse complement.
GGGTTTAGGTTTGGGTTTTCAAGTTTAGATTTAGGTTTAGGTTAGGGAGTTGAGATTAGGATTTGGTGTAGGTTTAGGTTTAGAGATTTGAGAATACATTTAAGTTTTAGGTCATAGGATTTAGTTTAGGTTAAGGTTATAGGTTTAGGTTAAGGTTTAGGTTTAGGTTTAGGGAATTGAGAATAGGTTAAGGTATAGGTTTAGGAAATCGGGTTCGGGTTCGGGATCGGGTTAAGGTTTGGGTTTTCAAGTTTAGGTTTAGGTTTAGGTTAGGGAGTTGAGATTAGGATTTGGTGTAGGTTTAGGTTTAGAGATTGGAGAATACATTTAGGTTTTAGGTCATAGGATTTGGTTTAGGTTAAGGTTATAGGTTTAGGTTAAGGTTTAGGTTTAGGTTATAAGCTATCGGTTTAGGGAATTGAGAATAGGTTAAGGTTTAGGTTTAGAAATTGGGTTCGGGTTCGGGATCGGGTTTAGGTTTAGGTTTTCAAGTTTAGGTTTAGTTTTAGGTTAGGGAGTTGAGATTAGCATTAGGTGTAGGTTTAGGTTTAGGGATTTGAGAATACATTTAGGTTTTAGGTCATAGGTTTAGGTTTTAGGCTTAGGTTTAGGTTTTAGGTTTAGGTTTAGGTTATAAGTGTAGGTTATAGGTTTAGGTTTAGGTTAGGTTATAGGTTAAGGTTTAGGAAATTGAGAATAGGTTAAGGTTTAGGTTTAGGAAATCGGGTTCAGGTTTAGGTTTAGGTTTTCAAGTTTAGGTTTAGGTTTAGGTTAGGGAATTGAGATTAGGATTAGGTGTAGGTTTCGGTTTAGGGATTTGAGAATACATTTAGGTTTTAGGTCATAGGTCTTGGTTTAGGTTAAGGTTATAGGTTTAGGTTAAGGTTTAGGTTAAGGTTTAGGTTTAGGTTATAAGCTATAGGTTTAGGGAATTGAGAATAGGTTAAGGTTTAGGTTTAGGGAATCGGGTTTGGGTTCGGGATCGGGTTTAGGTTTGGGTTTTCAAGTTTAGGTTTAGGTTTAGGTTAGGGAGTTGAGATTAGGATTAGGTGTAGGTTTAGGTTTAGGGATTTGAGAATACATTTAGGTTTTAGGTTTAGGTTAAGGTTGTAGGTTATTGGTTAAGGTTTATATTTTAAGTTTAGGTTAAGGTTAGGTTATAGGTTATAAGTTTAGGTTATAGGTTATAGGTTAAGGTTTTAGGTCATAGGTTTTGGTTTTAAGGTTATAGGTTTAGGTTAAGGTTAAGGTTTTAGGTCTTATAAGCTATAGGTTTAGGGAATTGAGAATATGTTAAGGTTTAGGTTTAGGAAATCGGGTTCAGGTTCAGGTTCGGGATTGGGTTTAGGTTTGAGTTTTCAAGTTTAGGTTTAGGTTTAGGTTAGGGAGTTGTGATTAGGATTAGGTGTAGGTTTAGATTTAGGGATTTGAAAATAGGTTAAGGTTTAGGTTTAGGAATTCGGGTTCGAGTTCGGGATTAGGTTTAGGTTTGGGTTTTCAAGTTTAGGTTTAGGTTTAGGAATCGGGTTTGGGATTGGGTTTAGGTTTGGGTTTTCAAGTTTAGGTTTAGGTTTAGGTTAGGGAGTTTAGATTAGGATTAGGTGTAGGTTTAAGTTTAGGGATTTGAGAATAGGTTAAGGTTTAGGTTTAGGAAATCGGGTTCGGGTTCCTGGATCGGGTTTTAGGTTTGGGTTTTCAAGTTTAGGTTTAGGTTTAGGTTAGGGAGTTGAGATTAGGATTAGGTGCGGGTTTAGGTTTAGAGATTTGAGAATACATTTAGGTTTTAGGTCATAGGTCTTGGTTTAGGTTAAGGTTATAGGTTTAGGTTAAGGTTTAGGTTAAGGTTTAGGTTTAGGTTATAAGCTATAGGTTTAAGGAATTAAGAATAGGTTAAGGTTTAGGTTTAGGAATCGGGTTCGGGTTCGGGATCGGGTTTAGGTTTGGGTTTTCAAGTTTAGGTTTAGGTTTAGGTTAGGGAGTTGAGATTAGGATTAGGTGTAGGTTTAAGTTTAAGGATTTGAGAATAGGTTAAGGTTTAGGTTTAGGAAATCGGTTTCGGATTTGGGATCGGGTTTAGGTTTGGGTTTTCAAGTTTAGGTTTAGGTTTAGGTTAGGGAGTTAAGATTAGGATTATGTGTAGGTTTAGGTTTAGGGATTTGAGAATACAATTAGGTTTTAGGTTTAGGTTTAGGTTTTTAGGTTATATATTAAGGTTTAGGTTAAGGTTTAGGTTTTAGGCTTAGGTTTAGGTTATAGGTTTAGGTTTAGGTTTGTGTTATAAGTGTAGGTTATAGGTTTAGGTTTAAGTTAGGTTATAGGTTAAGGTTTAGGGAATTGAGAAAAGGTTAAGGTTTAGGTTTAGGAAATCGTGTTCGGGTTCGGGATCGGGTTTAGGTTTGGGTTTTCAAGTTAGATTTAGGTTTAGGTTAGGGAGTTGAGATTTGGATTAGGTGAAGGTTTAGGTTAAGGGATTTAAGAATAGGTTAAGGTTTAGGTTTAGGAATTCGGGTTGGGGATCGGGTTTAGGTTTGGGTTTTCAAGTTTAGGTTTAGGTTTAGGTTAGGGAGTTTAGATTAGGATTAGGTGTAGGTTTAGGTTTAGGGATTTGAGAATAGGTTAAGGTTTAGGTTTAGGAAATCGGGTTCGGGCTCGGATCGGATTTTGGGTTTGGGTTTTCAAGTTTAGGTTTAGGTTTAGGTTAGGGAGTTGAGATTAGGATTAGGTGTAGGTTTAGGTTTAAAGATTTAAGAAGACATTTAGGTTTTAGGTTATAGGTTTTGGTTTAGGTTAAGGTTATAGGTTTGGGTTTAGGTTTAGGTTATAAGCTATAGGTTTAGGGAATTGAGAATAGGTTAAGGTATAGGTTTAGGAAATCGGGTTCAGGTTCGGGATCAGGTTTAGGTTTGGGTTTTCAAGTTTAGGTTTAGGTTTAGGTTAGGGAGTTGAGATTAGGATTAGGTGTAGGTTTTGGTTTAGGGATTTGAGAATACATTTAGGTTTTAGGTCATAGGTTTAGGTTTTAGGCTTAGGTTTAGGTTATAAGTGTAGGTTATAGGTTTAGGTTTAGGTTAGGTTATAGGTTAAGATTTAGGTTTAGGAAATCAGGTTCGGGTTCAGGATCGGGTTTAGGTTTGGGTTTTCAAGTTAGGTTTAGGTTAGGGAGTTGAGATTAGGATTAGGTGTAGGTTTAGGTTTAGGGATTTGAGAATAGGTTAAGGTTTAGGTTTAGGAAATCGGTTCGGGTTCGTGATCGAGTTTAGGTTTGGGTTTTCAAGTTTAGGTTTAGGTTTAGGTTAGGGAGTTGAGATTAGGATTAGGTGTAGGTTTAGGTTTAGAGATTTGAGAATACATTTAGGTTTTAGGTCATAGGTTTTGGTTTAGGTTAAGGTTATAGGTTTAGGTTTAGGTTTAGGTTTAAGTTATAAGCTATAGGTTTAGGGAATTGAGAATAGGTTAAGGTATAGGTTTAGGAAATCAGATTCGGGCTCGGGATCGGGTTTAGGTTTGGGTTTTCAAGTTTAGGTTTAGGTTTAGGTTAAGGAGTTGAGATTAGGATTAGGTGTAGGTTTAGGTTTAGGGATTTGAGAATACATTTAGGTATTAGGTCATAGATTTGGTTTAGGTTAAGGTTTAGGTTTAGGTTTAGGTTAAGGTTAAGGTTTAGGTTTAGGTTATAAGCTATAGGTTTAGGGAATTGAGAAAAGGTTAAGGTATAGGTTTAGGAAATCGGGTTCGGGTTCGGGATCGGGTTTAGGTTTTGGTTTTCAAGTTTAGGTTTAGGTTTAGGTTAGGGAGTTGAGATTAGGATTTGGTGTAGGTTTAGGTTTAGAGATTTGAGAATACATTTAGGTTTTAGGTCATAGGATTTGGTTTAGGTTTAGGTTAAGGTTTAGGTTTAGATTTAGGTTAAGGTTTAGGTTATAAGCTATAGGTTTAGGGAATTGAGAATAGGTTAAGGTGTAGGTTTAGGAAATCAGGTTCGGGTTCTGGATCGGGTTTAGGTTTGGGTTTTCAAGTTTAGGTTTAGGTTTAGGTTAGGGAGTTGAGATTAAGATTAGGTATAGGTTTAGGTTGAGGGATTTGAGAATACATTTAGGTTTTAGGTCATAGGTTTTGGTTTTAGGCTTAGGTTTAGGTTTAGGTTGTAAGTGTAGGCTATAGGTTTAGGTTTAGGTTAGGTTATATGTTACGGTTTAGGGAATTGAGAATAGGTTAAGGTTTAGGTTTAGAAATTGGGTTCGGGCGGGATCGGAGTTTAGGTTTGGGTTTTCAAGTTAGGTTTAGGTTTAGGTTAGGGAGTTGAGATTAGGATTAGGTGTAGGTTTAGGTTTAGGGATTTGAGAATAGGTTAAGGTTTAGGTTTAGGAAATCGGGTTCGGGTCGGGTTTAGGTTTGGGTTTTCAAGTTTAGATTTAGGTTTAGGTTAGGGAGTTGAGATTAGGATTTGGTGTAGGTTTAGGTTTAGAGATTTGAGAATACATTTAAGTTTTAGGTCATAGGATTTAGTTTAGGTTAAGTTATTATAGGTTTAGGTTAAGGTTTAGGTTTAGGTTTAGGGAATTGAGAATAGGTTAAGGTATAGGTTTAGGAAATCGGGTTCGGGTTCGGGATCGGGTTAAGGTTTGGGTTTTCAAGTTTAGGTTTAGGTTTAGGTTAGGGAGTTGAGATTAGGATTTGGTGTAGGTTTAGGTTTAGAGATTGGAGAATACATTTAGGTTTTAGGTCATAGGATTTGGTTTAGGTTAAGGTTATAGGTTTAGGTTAAGGTTTAGGTTTAGGTTATAAGCTATCGGTTTAGGGAATTGAGAATAGGTTAAGGTTTAGGTTTAGGAAATTGGGTTCGGGTTCGGGATCGGGTTTAGGTTTAGGTTTTCAAGTTTAGGTTTAGTTTTAGGTTAGGGAGTTGAGATTAGCATTAGGTGTAGGTTTAGGTTTAGGGATTTGAGAATACATTTAGGTTTTAGGTCATAGGTTTAGGTTTTAGGCTTAGGTTTAGGTTTTAGGTTTAGGTTTAGGTTATAAGTGTAGGTTATAGGTTTAGGTTTAGGTTAGGTTATAGGTTAAGGTTTAGGAAATTGAGAATAGGTTAAGGTTTAGGTTTAGGAAATCGGGTTCAGGTTTAGGTTTAGGTTTTCAAGTTTAGGTTTAGGTTTAGGTTAGGGAATTGAGATTAGGATTAGGTGTAGGTTTCGGTTTAGGGATTTGAGAATACATTTAGGTTTTAGGTTTAGGTTTAGGTTTAGGTTATAGGTTTTAGGTTTAGGTTTAGGTTTAGGTTAAGGTTAAAGTTCAGGTTTATGTTATAAGCTATAGGTTTAGGGAATTGAGAATAGGTTAAGGTATTGGTTTAGGAAATCCAGTTCGGGTTCGGGATCGTGTTTAGGTTTGAGTTTTTAAGTTTAGGTTTAAGTTTAGGTAAGGGAGTTGAGATTATAATTAGGTGTAGGTTTAGGTTTAGGTATTTGAGTCTAAGTTATAGGTTTAGGTTTAGGTTATAGGTTTAACTTTAGGTTTAAGTTATAGGTTTAGGTTATAGGTTATATGTTTAGGTTAAGGTTTAGGAATTCGGGTTTGGGTTCGGGTTCGAGTTTGGATTCGGGTTTAGGTTATAGGATTTGGGATTTGAGAATAGTTTTAGGTTATAAGTATAGGTTTAGGTTAGGTTATAGGTTAAGGTTTAAGGATTTGAGAATAGTTTTAGGTTATAAGTAAGGTTTTAGGTTTAGGTATAGGCTTAAGTTATAGGTTATAGGTTATATGTTTAGGTTTAGGTTTAGGTTTAGGAATTCGGGTTCAGGTTCGGGTTTGGATTCGGGTTTAGGTTATAGGATTTGCGATTTGAGAATAGTTTTAGGTTATAAGTATATGTTTAGGTTAGGTTATAGGTTAAGGTTTAAGGATTTAAGAATAGTTTTAGGTTATAAGTAAGGTTTTAGGTTTAGGTATAGGCTTAAGTTATAGGTTATAGGTTATATGTTTAGGTTTAGGTTTAGGAATTCGGGTTCGGGTTCGGGTTTGGATTTGGGTTTAGGTTATAGGATTTGCGATTTGAGAATAGTTTTGGGTTATAAGTATAGGTTTAGGTTAGGTTATAGATTAAGGTTTAAGGATTTGAGAATAGTTTTAGGTTATAAGTAAGGTTTTAGGTTTAGGTATAGGCTTAAGTTATAGGTTATAGGTTATATGTTTAGATTTAGGTTTAGGAATTCGATTCGGGTTTAGATTCGGGTTTAGGTTATAGGTTTTGGGATTTGGGAATAGTTTTAGGTTATAAGTATAGGTTTATGTTAGGTTATAGGTTAAGGTTTAAGGATCTGAGAATAGTTTTAGGTTTAGGTTTAGGGATTTGAGAATACGTTAAGGTTTAGGTATAGGAAATTGGGTTCGGGTTCAAGATCGGGTTTACATTTGGGTTTTAGGTTTAGGTTAAGCGTTTAGGGATTCAGATTCGGGTTCGGGATCGGGTTTAGGTTTGAGTTTTCAAGTTTAGGTCTAGGTTTAGGTTAGGGAGTTGAGATTAGGATTAGGTGCAGGTTTAAGTTTAGGGATTTGAGAATACGTTGAGGTTTAGGTATAGGATATCAGGTTCGGGTTCGAGATCGGGTTTACGTTTGGGTTTTAGATTTAGGCTAAGGGTTTAGGGATTCAGATTTGGGTTCAGGATCGGGCTTGGGTTTAGGTTTAGGTTTAGGTTTTACGTTTAGGTTAAGGTTATAGGTTTAGGTTATAGGTTTAGGTTTAGGTTATAAGTGTAGGTTATAGGTTATGGTTTAGGGAATTGAGAATAGGTTAAGGTTTAGGTTTAGGAAATCGGGTTCGGTTCGGGTTCGGGTTTGTGTACGGATTTAGGTTTGGGTTTTCAAGTTTAGGTTTAGGTTAAGAAGTAGATTAAGATTAGCTGTAGGTTTAGGTTTAGGGATTCTCTAGTATTATCTACTATTGAACCTAGTATTATCTACTACATACTAGTAACATACAACCAATATTGGGGCACCATACCATAAGCTACAAGAATTTCATGTCCCCCTAAACAAGCTATCCTCCATTGATAATATATATATATTATAAGTTTTTTATTTTCATTTACATTCCCAAATACATTCATCATCCATCCAAGAAAATTGAAACAAGTAGTGTCAATCTATCTTATCTTACCGACCGCCTTATGTTTCTTTTCACCTTTGTAACTCTCATATTTATTGCAGCTACTAGTTCACCATCAGTAGTCTCCCTAACCAAATCTTTGTGCAGTCCCTCCATTTGAAGCAGTGGCTGAATATCCTTATTTCAGCTACACTCATCCTATGAATGCATTCTTCCTTGGCTGCCTAACATTCAATCCCATAAAGCATGGCTGGTCTTATAGTTATCCTATAAAATTTCAGCCCACTATTACTGTTACAAGCAATAAGAAAGATTGTGTGTTGTGTTCACAAGATAAGGAAATGAAAAAATTAAAATAGGGGCTGACTTCTCCTATTTCTTGTTCATAGTAATTATAATAAGAAAGAGGAAATGGAAATTTGGCATTTACCTTATCTTCGTTGAAGTGCAAGTCAAGCCAATTCCCTTTTGAAGCTTTAGACAGTGTGACAATGACTCGGTTGGGCTTAACAACCACCTAAAAAAGAAATAGATAATGACCAGACAATAGATAGTTTTCAATGCACCTAAAAAAGAAATAGATAATGACCAGACAATAGATAGTTTTCAATGCACCTAAAAAAGAAATAGATAATGAGCAGACAATGTTCTATCAAGTATGAACCACAATGCCAGAAACCCACTTACCTATACTCGAGGATTTTGGAAATCATCCATAGCTGAGGCTAATGCATGCAACACCCGTTGATGATACTGAACTTGAAGGTTTGGCCCCAAATCTGTAGACAATTGCCCATTTGCATTAATAACAACCTAGCGCACATGAGGGTGGGGATCTTAGAACAAGTTCAAAACCATACTAAACTATGAACTATCAAGTATTTGCTACAACCAGATCCAATGGTATAAAAAAAAAACTACGGATGTAGTATATGATGTATAACAACAAAGTGCATGGTGCCATTTATTCCTTAAAATACACTTTTATTATCCAATCTTATGTCGCCACAATATGTAATTTTTTATTCAGTTAAAGAATTGTTAAGCATAGTGTCATCATGAAGAAAAAATGTAAAGCAAGCAAGGTGGAGTTCCTAATGTTCTGAGAACTGAAGCTCGAGGTTACAACTTCTTACTTTGAAATTAAGCTTGAACAGGAAAGCACTAAAAAGACAACAGATTATTAAGGGAATAGAATGAACAACTTTTATCACATATGAATGCAAAGCTGCCAATGCATCTGTGAATAAGCATAACTCTTACTACTAGTATCCAATTATTGTACAAGACGCTGATTAAAATTGTTGCATGTTGGAGTTTGTATATGTATGGAATAACACACCAGATGCCTCATGAATACCAGAGCCATGCATGATGACAAAGAAGCTACACATTCATTAATGAGTAACCATACCTCTGATTTTTCAACTACACCAGTTGGCTTTTAAGATTGTTGGCCTCCTCTTTAGCAGCCTTTCTTAAATGGATTCATTTTGAAGCAATTGGTTGACTTCAGGAATTTCCTCTCGCAACAGATCATCGGGCCCTGTGCACCATGAAGAAAATAGAGACAGACAGTGAAAGTGAATTATTCTACAGAGTGATCATGCAATTGGATTTTTCTGTTTTAAATCTTCTAACCAAAATCCACTTGAAACAGTTTTTTTCTGAAGGGCCATCATACTTCCAATTGCATCTATAAAATACGGCATTCAACCTAGCTGGTTTATGCAAAAAAATCAGTTCGAGTCATTTCCTTATTTTATCTATATTAGAAGGATAGCACACAAACCAAATACTCATGAACAAGATACGCTAAGCCGGTCCATAAATGATTTAAATATCTTCTCCAACAATAACAACACTTTTGACACAAGATAGCTCATAAGAAATGAGAATACACACAAAGAATATAACAAGTGGGGAGCGTACCTCACATATCGGTGGAACCATAACATGTACTTGTAAAAGATGACAACATCACCCCTCGTCATGTACATGTAAAAAGTTTCAGGACAACAAGATGTAGTCATACGATACACTCATACTCAGCATAAAGATTCAAAGATTAGTAGTAGAATGTTATGCTTTTCCATATGCAAATAAAATAGAACTGATATATTTCTACTTCTATATCTTACATGGAGCCACAATCCAGTGTCTGGTACAAGCAGGCAACAAAATGCAAGATGCATGATGTGGACTGCAAGGCCAATTTGAGTGTCATTACCACAAGGTAGCTTTATATAAATTGAACAAATATGAATGAGGAATGAACACTTATGAAGGTTTCTAGTTTCATGACTTTGTAGTCACACAAGCTACAAGGATAACTCTGCCCATATATGACCTTGGTGCAGTACTGAAACTCACTTGCCTAACACACAACTTTCATGAACCTGATCATCCAAATTATTCCCAACTGTATGAAATTCTATACTGAGCTACACAAAACTAAAATGGTTGTGACACAACATACCTGAAATATAACATTTTCCATTAGCTTGGTTGTATAACTAAAATGGTTATTCCATACCTAAAATGGTTGTATATTTTGGTCCATTTGAGGATGAGACTACCTGATTTTTGAGGTAGAGATCTAAGCATTATTACCAACCAAATGGAAACATTGACTCTTGCGAAGGGTTTAGCTGACACCATAAAAGAGAAGTGCGAACTTGAAAAGTTGATCCGTGGCTTCATAAGTTGATAAATCAGACTACATCTTCCTTTCTTTCTGATGGGTAGGAGAGAAGATTGCACCTTCATAAACTTGAGGCCATCAGCCATGGAAAAATGGCTTTAACTTCAAGAAAATCATAGTCCATAGCTAGTTATTTAGACTTAATTTAAAACTTTAGCAAGTATGAACTAGGCATGGCTCTAACTTCAAGAAAATCATAGTCCATATCTAATAGGGAATTTAAATATTGATAGAAATGAAATAAACAGTTGCACTGTTATGATTGCAGAACTCATCAAAAATACATTAATTTTCAAAAGGAAAGCTACAGGCATTAGGGCATTTGGAAATGCCACCAAAGTTACCTTAGAAGCAAATCTGTTAATACCATGCCTAGCGACACTGTATGTACTCCAAACTTGGATCGCTTGCAGTCCTTCAAATGCTTAGAGTTGCCTTAGACCACACTTGGTCGAACCATAGCTACAAATTCAAAGAATATAAAGAACAAATTAAATATATAGATCAGAATAAAGAAAAAGGATAGCCAACCAATCCTAACTTCAAAGAATGCATCAATCTTTCTAATTGCATTACCCAAGCCACCCTGAAGGTTTTGAAGAACCTCACCCAAATGGGCCAAGAGAACTTGCAATCCGCCCTGATGGCTTATAATTTTCATGTTTCAAAGACAGCAAATGCAATCATGCAAACCTTAGTTACATGAAAATCCAAATGTAAATTCACTCATTGTCACCATCATCATAATCATAGCCTTTTGGTCCCATATGTCTAATATTGGATCCCTAGTATATAACAATTAGAGGTAAATGAAGGTACAACATGCATAAAAGCTAAAAAGATGGTGGGAAGCGAATGGTTACCAAAAATACACCACCTGCAAAGGGGCTATCTGTTGGTCCCATAATTGTTGCTTGCCAGTGGAACATGTCACCAAAGAACACGACCTATAATCATATAAAATAACTAATTCAGAAAAGCTGAAAACCAACCATAAAAGACCTTAGAGCTAAATAGGAAGCCAAACCCAACTATAAATTAGAAACAACTAGAAAATGGACTGTGGAAGTAATTTCCAGCAGTCTACTAGTCTATTCAACTAGAAAGAGAAGATACAAATCGGTCTGGAACTAGGTAGGCCTTGACTGAGAAACCATTCAGGCGTTGACCTGAACCCAAGCTCAGCAAAAAAATAAAATAAAAATTGAATCCACAAGTCTGATCCATGGTGAGACTAAAACACTTACATCGCTGTGGGCTAAAAATGAAGCATATCCAAAGCTCAAATGGACCACACTACTGGAAAGAGTGTGAATTGAACATCTACCATTGAAAATTTCACGGGGGCCACAAAAGTTTTAGATCAATCCGATATTTGTGTTTTCATTTCATCCATGTCTTTGTGATATTACGAACAGGTTGGATGACAAATAAGCATCACCATGGGCCATAGAAAGGTTTCAATGGTGGAAACATTATTCTAAAGAGATTGTTTCTGTCAGGCATTTCATCAAACATGCAATAGGCATCGTCAAGCTAGACCATTGGATGTATCTAGAGATCATGCAATTCCATGCAACGAGATCAAACCCATCAATTTGCTTGAAGATGGAGACGTATGAATCTAGTATCAAATTTAAGAAAGAAAAAGATCTCCACTATCAAAATCGTAGGAATTGCAAATGAAAACTGTAGGAAGAGAAGTCACGAAATTTACATTTAAAAAAAAAAAAGAAAATTAATCTTCCAAACTGTAGGAATTGTACATGAAACAAAGAAAATCCATAAAAATCAACAGACCTTCGAGTATCCATCTGTATGAAAAGCTTTTCATACTCATGGAGAGATGCAGTCCACTCGCCACTTGCACCTGCCGCAACGAGTCCATAAATCAGAAGACGAGCGATGGCTTCCAGCCCATCATCCAGAGAGGCATTCTCCAGTGAGTTCAACGACGTAAGAGAAAAGAGGGAAATGGAAATGAGAAGAGGGAATTGGAATTAAATCCCTCTTCTGAAATGAGATGTTAGTTTCAAATCTGCAAGTTGTGAGTTTTCCATAATTTAGCACATCAACTACATTAACAACCCTACATTTAAGGGACCATTTAATGGATGATTAAGATAGTTTTATATAGTAAAAAGTTTAAGTATTAATCATTAATAACTAGACCCATTATTTAGATGGTCTGGATAACTCTATATCATTGCCACTATTATTAAGAATGAGTCACCACTATTTTACATTAAACACAAAACTCACACATTGTTTCTATAACCAAATAACGTCACTTGCGCTTTAGATCTGGTATGGCTCTGTGGGCCCCACCATGATGCGTGTCAAACATCTACTCCATCAGTTAGATTCAACATTTCATTGTAGACCTAGGGATTAAAAATAAAATTAATGTGACTTGTGTGGGCCACACCACATACAAAAGTTGAGAAGGTTTACCCTCCATTAAAACATTCATAATTATTTTTTGGGCCCACAAAGATGTGGTTCAAAAATCCAGCCCATCCATTATGTGTGTGCCACTTGGATGAGGGGTCATACTAAGTTTCAGATGCATCCAAATTTCATGTGGGGCCCCATCAAGTACTTTTATATGTTTTAGGCATGTCTTCACATGATTTTAAATGGTATGGCCCACTTGAGTTCAGTATACTGCTGATTTTTGGGATATCCCATAATTTAAAGGGGACCCATCAAATGCACGGTGTTGATTTTTGACACACGTCATGGTGTGGCCCACACAGCTCGACCTAATGGGGGAGTTCCCATGAGCTTGACATACAAAACCTTATATATATATATATATATATATATATATATATATATATATATATATATATATATATATAAACCTATGATGTATTTGTTATATCCACACCGTCCATCCATTTTGATATCATTTTAAGTCATGAGATCCAATCTATGAGACATAAAGATAAAATTCTGTAGTGCACCTCGCCACAGAAAACAACGGGGAGGGTGATTCCCACCGTTGAAACTATCCTAAGGCCCATTGTAATGTTTATTTGAAATCCAATTGCTTTAAAAGTTTTTTTTTTTTTAAATGGTTGCCCTAAAATGATTGTTTGTGCTAGGGTCCGTCATCTGTGCTGGGGTCCACTGGAGCTTTGGATTTAACTCGTTCTTTGGACATTGCCCTTAAATGATCTCTCCAAATAGATGGATGGCATGGATTAAACACATACATCATGGTGGGGCCCACGGAGCACCAACCACCAGCCATTGGATGGTGTTAGGGGGAGTAGCCGTTTTGTTCCCCTTATTTGTGGTGTGGTTCATTTAATTAATCTTTGGATATGAATCATTTTTTGGATAATTCTCTAAAATGATCTTAAAAAATGGATGAACAGTGTGAGTTAATCCCGAATTTTCGGTAAATCCAAAACTCAAGTGGACCATGCCACACGAAACAGTGTGGAATAATGATTTCCACCGTTGATACCTTCCTTGGGCCCATAGTATTGTTTATTTGACATCCAACATGTTCATAATATCAAAAAGATATGAATGAAGAGAAAACACAAAAAAAAAATATGAATTATTATAGGCCAACTTTGTGGTCCATTTAATCTCTTTACTTGCCTCATGTTTAGAAAGTACAGGAGATCATGGTGAGAGAAGAATACTAGAAAATATTAATAAAATAAATCATATAAAAAATGTTCAAGGTTATTTTCGTCTCAAAATTTTGAAAAAAAAGAAGTCATAAAAAATGTTCAAGGTCATTTTTGTCTCAAAAATTTGAAAAAAAAATCGTATAAAAAATGTTCAAGGCCATTTTCGTCTCAAAATTTTGAAAAAAAAATCGTATAAAAAATGTTCAAGGCCATTTTCGTCTCAAAATTTTGAAAAAAAAAATCGTATAAAAAAATGTTCAAGGCCATTTTTGTCTTAAAATTTTGAAAAGGTGTTCCATTTGTATGGAAGAAAAAACCGAATACTTAGACTCTTTACTTGGCAGCAGACGAATGAACACAAAAAAAGACAAAATCTAGTAATGGATTCTGTTAAGGAAGGAAAAGGCTCAATTAATAAACATCTAAGATGGTATAATCATAGAAATTTTAGTTAAAGGTCAATCAATGGTCGATTCCACAAGATTAATAGCGGACGTTCAATCCCCACTTTGTAGTCCACTTAAGCCTTCGACCCGCCCCATTTTTTAGTTAATATCTTAAAATGATCCGAGAAAAGCATTGAACGATATGGAGAAATTCAATCCATGACTTGGGTGGGCCAAGAGCTTAAAAATAAAGTCAATCTATGACTTGGGTGGGCCACACCACATAATATAGTGGAGAGGGGTTTCCTTAAAAAATTCATAATCATATATTGGGCCTGCCTAAATGTGATTCACATATCCAACCCACTCATTATGTGTGTCTCACTTGGATGAGGGGTCAGACCAATTTTCAGTTGCATCCAAAACTCATGTGGGCCCCACCAAGTGCTTATATATTTTTTAGGATGTCTTCACATAGTTTTAGATAGTATGGCCCACTTGAGTTTCGTATATAGATGGTTTTTGAGATATCTCATAACCTAAAGGGGACACATCAAATCCATGGTGTTGATGTTCGACACACATCATGATGGGGCCCACAAAACTTACTAACATCAATTCTTAGGTTCTCACGAGGTCACTAAGTTGGGTCACAATTTTGACCAGAATATTTAGCCCATTTTACATGTATGGTCCGTTCACTCTATTTTACTGATCAATACCCTCCATTTGAGTAGTTACTCGCCACAATCAGTTTACAACAATCAGTTTACATATGAAAAAAGATATTAGGCATACAAGATTGATCACACAATTTCAGTGAAAATTTGATTTAAACATCTGAAGTTATTTATTCGTCAATCTGAACTAATTAGATTGTCCAAAAATGATTAAAGGTTTAACTAGTGGATGTGCCTAATAATTTAGTAATTTTATTTTTCACAGATAAATTTCATTTTCCATTTAAAAATAACATTTTTTTTCAAAATGTATATATTTTTACTCTTTTAACAAAATATCATTTTTATTATAAAATATTTCAAAAAAAATTTATAATACCAATTCTAAATTTTTATTTTCAAAATCTCAAAAAATTTCGTATATTTTAATTTTTTTCTCAAAAATTTTAAAATGCCGATTTTTTTTTTCTTCAAAGGCATAATTTTGTTCTCAAACTTTCTTAAAATTTTAACCTTCGATTTCAAAATTTGAGGGCAGGTGATCCAATTTGGGAGAAATTGGTGAATTTGATTTAAACATTCGAAGTTATTTACTCTTCAATCTGAACTGATTAATTTGTCCAAAAAGAGTTGATTAAAGGTTCAATTAGTGGATGTCCCTAATAATTTAGTAATTTTATTTTTCATAGATAAATTTCAATTTCCATTTAAAAATAACATTTTTTTCAAAATGTATATTTTTTTACTCTTTTAACAAAATATCGTTTTATTATAAAATATTTCAAAAAAAAATAAAATACAAATTTTGAATTTTTATTTTCAAAATCTCAAAAAATTTCTCATATTTTAATTTTTTTCTCAAAAATTTCAAAATTCCGATTTTTTTCTTCAAAAGCATCATTTTGTTCTCAAAATTTTTCTCAAACAGTTAAAATTTCTAAACTTTTCAATATTCTTTTTCATATGATATTTTAAATCATTTAAATATTACCTTTTAATTATATAAAAAAAAAAAAAAAAAAAAAAAAAAAAAAAAAAAAAACTTTTCAGGCAAATGAAGATTTTCTAAGAGAAAAATACAACACTTATATTTTCTCAAACTTTCTTTTTAATTTTTTATATTTTCTTTTTCAAAATATCATTTTAGGTTCAATTTTGTTTAATTTTTTATATTTTCTTTTTCAAAATATTATTTTTTATCGAAATCTTTTTTTTTTCAAAATTATCAACATTATTCAAAGTTCTTAAATTTTATTTTTTTTTCAAAATCTAGATTATTATAAAATCACAATTTTTTTTTTCAAAATTTAAAATTTTCTTAAACATTGTTAATTATTATTTTTTTTCAAAATTCATAATTTTTTGGTTGGGAAGTGTTGACCATTAGAGACGGTTTAGGACCGTCTCTAATGTAGACGGTCTCAGATGACCGCTATAAGACGGTCAAAGACAGTCTTTAATTAAGACGGTCTTTGACAGTCTCAAATTAAGACGGCCAATGACCGTCTCTAATTGAGACGGTCCTTGACAGTCTCATATTACCAGTAAGAGACGGCCAATGACCGTCTCTAATATGGACGGTCTTTGACCATCTCAAAAGGCCGCATATAAGACGGTCGATGGCCATCTTTTTTCTGCAGTTAAAGACAGTTTTTGACCGTCTTAAATGATTTATGGACGTTCAATTTTTTAAGACAATATTAAGGACGGTCAAGAGCTGTCTAAAAGTTTAGAGATGGTTTACGGCCGTCTCTAAAGCATCTTTAAACCAAGCAATTTTAGACGGTCCAGAACCATCTCTAAATCCATCATTTTTTCCATTTTTCATGTAGTGCTAGACATGATTAAATAAGGTAAGTCGAGACCGTGATAAAAGTCCTCCTTTGGTAGGATTGGTCGTCTTGCCACCAACTCACACCTGTCCCTGAAATCAACCACAAATCCCCATCGTTTTAGCTCCTTTCTATAACCATAGGTACCAATGCTGCAGTACACATCGGCGATGGAAGGAAGACCAATGTATTGAGAGGTCATTTCCCATTTCATGTCGAGGATAGGTTCTAAATTACACCTTGTTCCGACATACGGATCAGGACATAGATTCTTGAGCCTTGAGAGTACAAATAATTTTTAAGGGGGGTAGAACATTTTGAACCTAATCTAGTTAAGCCAGTTTATACCTCCTTTTGATCAAAGTGGCGCAGTGAAAGCGTGGTGGGCTCCTGCCTCACTGGGCCAGGATCGAAGGAAATTGATCCAGGCGGTGCGTAGGGATAGGTCACTAAATAGGGTCTGAATCTTCCTTAGAAAGTCAACGTTAAAGTTACCAGAATAAAAGCAATTAGGGTCTAAGTGTTAAACCAATTTATACTAAAGAATAGGCCTAACAATGGGTACAAGCTAAATTATAATAGCCAAGGTCAGTGTATCCACAATGTGCTCATTGAATACGAACCCAATAGAAGTCTTAGCCAATTTCGGGGACGAAATTATTTTTAAAGGGGGCAGACTGTAACACCCCGGATTTTTCCTAACTTGGTAATGGATGTCCTTGGACATAGAACTGCCCTAGGACCTTAATCTGTTGTGATTAGGGCATAATTTAATTAAGTATTAATAGCTTGAATCACCTTCTATACAAACTACAAAGGCCTGAGTACCACCTCAAACAGAAATCACACAGGACTAAATCCCTTAGAAATTAGGCAAGTATTAGCTAGTGTTAAACTAGTTTACTTGTGAAATTAGCACTAATCACTTTAAATATGAACGGCAAGACCTAAAACTTGTAGAATCGTTGATGCTACATTACCCTGTAATCTAGGATCAATCTCATTACCCAGTTGCTCTCAGGAGCATCACGAAGCTCCGTATCGGACATGGACCGCATGTCGAAAGCCCGATTACCGCGAAACTAAACGAATATGACCGCCTTATGGGGCTTGACAACCATCTCGAAAATCAAGTCCTAACTGTGTCCAGAAATGTACAACTTGAGCCCGGAGCAAAGTGTGTGAGAAACGTGAATATTTTGGAAATAAAATTCAAACTTAAGTAAACTAAGACGTGTTACTTGTGGACCAAATATAAGGATTCAGACCATCAGAATCTGACCCAAATACACCCTTAGATCAGGAGAAATTTTCCACACATGTCAGTGCACTTGTGGCCCTGATCGAGTACCGGTGACCGTTGAATTGAAACTGGTCCACCAGGGTCGATCTGTAAATCCGATTGGACTGAAAACTCAACTTGACCTAGATCCAAGGTCAGGGAGCTTAAGTTCGACCGCATGCAGAAAAGGGGCCTCCAGAAGTGCTCCGTTAAGCCAAAACAGAAGGATTTTGGCTATAACTGAAGTATACCATGGCCCTGAGGCCATTGAACTCACTTTTGAGCCTATATAAGGGCTTAAACCCTCTTTCTCCCATGCCATATGAATTTTGCAAACCCTAAGGGAGAGGAGAGAAAAGAGAAGGAAAGAGAGAGAAAGTGAGAGAGTGAACTGGTGTTTGTACTTGGGATTTAATCCCGCCGCTCCACACATCTAACTACCACCTCTGTGTCATAAATCCAGTGATTCCGACTCCATACTTAGGTAAGAAATCCTAATCCTAACCTGTTTTAGGGTTTTCAACGAGTGTAATAGATGAATTAGCTAACCTATTCCCTGTTATAGGTTATTGTGGTGCCGTAGACAAAGACTTAGCATTTAAACTGATTTTGTTTCGCATCTACAGGCGAAAGGTGTGGACTATAAACTTATAGGTTATGGTTTTCAAGGCTTTCAATGTTGGTTAATGGTTTATAACTGACGTGGGTACCATTTCTCATGCCAAATGTGATGTTTGTTTCATTATTCGTATATATATATATATATATATATATATATATATATATGAACTATATTGAGTTTAAAGTATTCCATGTGTTTGTGAAATGATCGTATACGTAGGGAATTTGAAATTGTGTTTGCCATGATTAATTACCGTGTATATATGCTAGATGTATGTAGAACAACTCCTTGGCAAAAGGATTGGCCCTAATACAGGTTATGCCAACATACGTCGTGTATATTATAATGTGTAGCCTAAGAGTTTGTGAAAATGTCTGAATGGGTATAGGATTTGTATTCGTGCTTGGCATGACTAACTAGTGTAGGTATATGATTGTTGCATAGGCGACAACTCCCTGACGAAAGAGTTTGCCCTAATACGTATTATAACCGACATACAATATATATGTTGGGATGTGTAGACTAGGTGTTTGTAAAAATGTCTGAATGAGCTAGTAGTTAGCAAGGTGTACTTATATGCGAGTTGAGATATGATTCTCAACTACGTTAATGATGTGTATGATATCCTCCGTGTATGTTATATTATGATGTCTATTATATTTATGGAATGAATATGTGCGAATTCATGTTTATGTTGCATTTCATAACATGCTCAAATGATTGTAGGATTGGAATTGTGTTTATTACTGCTTTAACTATTTCATATGAATCTTGTTGCAATTGGATGTGTTTGGGACTACAGTATAGTCCAGGCAATCGGTAATAGGCCTTGATAAGGTGGCTATAGTTGTTTTGCCATAAAGGACATGTTTGATGAATCCAAGTCGTACGCTGCTTGTCGGTAGTGGTTAGGCCACAAGGAGTGCTTACGCGCTCCATGTCGATCGGCTCAACGTATGCTCATACCAGTTGAGCTCGTCAAGTAACTCGATTGACCCGAAGTATGTTCACCATGTATAGACGCTACTGCTTGAACCTAAGGTACCAAACTCACCAGTGGAAACCCCGTTAACCTTGGTACCTCGATCCGCTAAGACTAGTGAGCTAGACATGGTAGTATGGGACACCGTGGTAGAGCTGTCGGCCTATGTTGGGGCGACAAGTCTCCCTGTAGTGACCAGTGAGCAACACCGCCTTGTGAGCCGAATACGATGGTATGAGACACTCTATTCGAGCTGTCGGCCTACACTGATAAGGTGACGAGCCCTTTGTAGTGACCTCGAGCATACTCTGAGACTGTGTAGAGGCAACGAACTTTTCCATAGTAACTAAAGTCTAAACTAAGCCTGCACTGATCAGATGACGAGCCCTTTGCAATGACCTAGAACTGTAACTTCGTATGAGATTTACTAGGACTGACGACCCTCGAATGGATCATTGTTTGGGTATTGATATAAGGGAGATACCTTAGTTTCCCAATCCTACTATATGAAAAGGACTAATAAGAACTTGGTAATCATGCTCATGCACCGCACTGCATGTGCCATTTGGCGTTGAGTAGAAAGTATTGAGGAAGTGACTGACATGCACGACCGTTAGATGAAGATCGTAGAGGGAGTGTAGGTGAGGGCATGCATCATTTATACATACCATTCCTGCATTAATCAGAGTACTTAGGGATGTTTGATTATATTGTTTTATCATTACTACTTGACTGAATTGATAACATGTTAACCTTTGCTTTATGGTTCCACTAAGTTGATCACTCAGTCACACGTTACGGGACGGTGTTGTACACACCAACCAGACCTTGTCTTAGTTGTAGGCGGAAGCGATGCCTACGAGGTGGAGCTGAACTTCGAGGATGACGAGGAGGCATTCTCTTACATGCAGTTTTTAGGCAGGTTCATATGATATGTGTCCTGATCGATGGGGATTTCTGGGATGTTGACTAGATGACATTACACTTCTTGTAGATTTTGGAATTGT
This sequence comes from Magnolia changhungtana, assembly GCA_030180095.1. Taxonomy (NCBI): domain Eukaryota; kingdom Viridiplantae; phylum Streptophyta; class Magnoliopsida; order Magnoliales; family Magnoliaceae; genus Magnolia; species Magnolia changhungtana. The sequence continues at coordinate 2,641,920 of JASAUF010000344.1, read as the reverse complement.
ACCTAAAATTATTTAACTTGGTAACATTATCACACTCTGGAGACTTACCACAGTTTATATATTTTATATATCTATCACAGTCTTCCACTTGCCATTTCACTTGTCTTTGGAGTATGATATGCTGTTTTGGTATAATCTCATTCATGTTTCATGCACTAATACGGATAATATTTAATCATATTTTCTATATTGCATAAGTGATGTGTTGGAACTAGGGAGTTGGGCTCCTGCTCGACCCCCGATTTTCAAGGCGTTACAAAAACCTTAGGGTTTAAACCGTGTAGAAACCTCCAGTAGGGTCTTATGGAAGATCCTTGGCCAGTGTGCCTAAAAGTGGGTGCGTTGTGTTGACCCTTGCTCATGAGTGCATAAACAGTCAGCCTCAGTGTAGGTTGTAAAGGTTGAAGGTGAACCATTGTGAAACCTCCTTAGTAAAATCTGCTACACTCAAGGGTTGAGTGTGGTTACCGGGAGTGGTGTAGACTCATCGTCGAACTACTATAAAAATGTTGTGTTTGTAATTGTTATTCTTATGATTGTGTGATTTACGTTAATACTTCCATATCTGAACATTTGATCACACCACATATACTTACACAGTCATATCCACCATAAGCTAGCTTACATACTGCTTATCTCTAAAATAGTTTGTGATTGGATCCTCTACCAGGCTTGGAAGCCAGTAGAGTTACATTTGAGTAATTCTGATAATTGCATGATCACAGGATTAGTGAAGTAGGATTTTTAAATAAATCATAAAAACTTTAAAAAGTCCTATTCACCCCCTCTAAGACATATTGGCATATTCTTTCTTCAACTAGTGCAGTCTTTATCGCCATTTCACCTGATACTTTTGTCGCTCTATTGACTGTGGAGCCAACCCTGGTTCGTCATGTGATCTCTACTCAGGACCAGGATGAATGGCTGGTCAAGATGAAAAAAAGGTATAAGAACGAGAGATGTTGGATTGGAGAGTTGGTAGCGACGGCAGTCTTCGGTATCTGAGACGAGTATGCCTTCCAAACAACGCCGAATTAAGGAAGGAAGTGATGATAGAAGCCCACCATTCCAAGTTAGCTATCCACCCAGGAAGTACTAAGATGTATAATGATGTTAAAAGACAGTACTGGTGAAGCAATATGAAGAGGGATATAGCCAACTTTGTGGCGAAATGCATGGTGTGCTAGAAAGTCAAGGCCGAACATCGCAAGCCAGCTGGTCTCCTTTAGCCACTACCCTTAGCCGAATGAAAATGGGATAGCATTTCTATGGACTTTATCTCTGGTCTTCCTAGGACGCAGAGGAAACACGACTCGATCTGGGTCATTATTGACCGGTTGACTAAGGCCGCCAGATTCCTCCTGATCCGCATGACAGATTCCACCAATAGTTTGGCAATGCTATATATCCGGGAAGTCATGTGATTCTACGGAGTTCCGCAAGAAATTATATCAGATCGAGACTCCAGATTTACTTCTGCCTTCTGGAAGAGGCTGCAGGAAGAATTGGGCACAGAACTCAAGTTCAGTACGGTGTTCCATCTACAAACAGATGGACAGACTGAAAGAGTAAATCAAATTCTAGAAGATATGTTGAGAGCATGCGTCCTGGACTTTCAGGGCAACTGGGACGATCACCTGGCACTGGCAAAATTTGCATACAATAACAGTTTCCAGTCCAGCATAGGCATGACACCATATGAGGCTCTCTATGGTCACCCTTGCCGAGCCCCTCAATGCTGGGCAGAAATTAGAGAAAGAAGTTTGTTGGGTCCCAAGCTGGTTCAGGCTACTACTCAGGTCATTAATGTGGTCAGAAAGCATCTGCGTACCACCCAGAGCAGATAGAAGATCTATGCGGATAATCGACAACGCGACCTGGAGTTTGAAATTAGCGACCACATATTTCTGAAGGGTCACCTATGAAGGGTTTGATGAGGTTCGAGCAAAAAGGGAGCTAGCACTGTGTTTTATCGGACCTTTCGAGATTTTGGATTGTGTGGGAACCGTAGCGTACCGCCTTGCACTACCTACTGCACTGACCAGTATTCACAATGTCTTTCACATATCCATGTTGAAAAAGTATACACCTGATGAGTCGCACATAGTTAGCTGGGAGCAGATCGAGCTGACAGATAACGCCTCCTACATCGAGGAACCAATCCATATCTTGGACCACAAGGAACAGGTCTTGCGGACAAAGACTATACCTCTAGTCTAGGTTCGTTGGTCACACCATGGGGAAGAAGAAGCAACGTGAGAGCGAGAAGCAGAAGTTAGGAAAAAATACCCTCACTTGTTCAAAAGCACACCTCAGGTAATTTTGAGGACGAAATTTTTTTTAGGGGGGTAGACTGTAACACCCCGTACCTTTGGTACTCGGGTGTTACCTTTTCTAAATCTACATCAACTTAAAATCAGATTGGACTAATCAACTGGCTTAAACACGACATCTGCAGGATGGAAATCCTGATCGAAATTAAGGTCATCCATCCAAGTCCTCCAGGAGTCGAAACGCGCCCTACAACATTTAAGAGGGTGAGATTACCTGAACACTCTAAATTAAAGCATTTACGTTAATAGATACTGCTACAACACACTTATCGACAACGTCTAAGGATTTGTTAATGGCAAATCGAACCTTCATCACAACCAGTACCTTATATTAACCACTAAAAATAAGTATCAAACCCACCAGATTGACAGGTCGCTTCTTAGGGGCCGGTAATAGCCCATAGAAGGGTGTAACGGCCCGCCTGGTTCTCACATCCACCCCAAAGTGGACCAGGATCCCTGAGTAGGGTCCCTAGTGCAAATAGACGGTGTGGATTATGATACTGACACCTCAGTGGGCCCCTACATGACACATGTGCACTGAGAGTGCTCGTGCACGATGTGCACTGGGACAGCAGGGTCGGTCAAATGGCCTTTGATCGACCTTCCATTTTTCTCCCGCCATTTTTTTAAATTTTGAACATGGGATCTTCTAGCCCCTAGGTGGCCCACCACGGTAATTTTTTGAGCCATCTGAACCGTTCACTTTCTCCACGGGGTCTGACTTAACAAAACCGTATAGCCTCTTGGGCCGTTGTAAACAGACGAGAAAGATAGTGTGCAACCATTCAAAACGTTGCACGTGGCGGATATCCGATAGGTGGGGCCATGATGGGATCACCTGGACGGTTCACGATCGGTCTGATTGTGCAACCCCAACCATCCATCTTTCCATTGTAAACGTGCCTTCCCTTTGCCAAAAATGGCCAGGCACAGCCTGTGGGAGGAAAAAGAGAGAGAAAAGCTTTCCTCTCGGGGAAAGACTAGGGTTGGTGAAGTCTTAGCCGTCCGATCGAAGGGGTGTTCTTAGCCGTTCCCTTCTCCCTCTCCCCCTCTATATAAATGACCCTGTAGACCTAGGGATTCACGCCAAGAGAAAGAGAAATAGAGGAGGAAAGAGAGAGTTTAGAGAGGTAGAAACAGAGAGTTGAGAGTGTGAGAGGGTGAGAGAGACAGACCCGGTGCCGCACTATGTCGACCCAACCCATGCAGGTTGAGATGAGTCACTGTAGTCTAGTCGAGTCTAGTTGAGAGAAAGAGAGGGAGAGGAAACTGAGAGATAACAAGGAAACCGACCCCCTGTTCCATCATAAGTAAGGTTGGTCGCGACTGTCCCAGGTAAACCACCTCCCTGCTATTGTTTTCATATTTCGTTGTGGCTTCAGATGATGTTGCCTGGACCAGAACTAAGCTAACTAATGGCTGTGTATCGGTTCGGAGCAAAGGTCGGAACCATGTTAGGTTATGGTTGCACGACAGGTTGAAAGAAGATCTTCCATCAGGCCACATGATGGCTATGTTTGGAGCTGGGAATAGCTCTCAAATAGGCGCATATATGAGGTGGAATCAGGCCAAACAATGACCATGATTTCATACCAATATCAGGCCTGAAAGGTGGTCATAGGTAGGGCTAGATATTAGCCAACAAGTGGTTGTGATCGTGCCTTAAGTAAGGATGGAATATGACCTTGTTTCAGTCCGGGCCCAAGCCAAGCAATGGCGGTGGAATGGATTGAGATGTCAGCTTGAGAAGGGTCCCTGTTCTGGACTGAAGTTGAGCAGATCCATGGCTCCATTTTAGTCCGAAGTTGGACCCAGATCAAGGCCGAAAAACAAGCCAGGTTCGGGGCTCTATTTGAAGATGAAACCCGACCGTCCATCAGGCCACCAAAAGGCCTTGTTCCGGGTTTGTTTAGGCAGGAGATTGGCGCTGGCTAGAGCTCTCAGTTTGGCCTTTGATCAGCTCCCAAACCGGACCTCTATCAAGCTGCAGCAGGGCCTAAAAGCAGCTCAAATGACATGCAGGGAAGAGCCTGTTTCACTTTAAGTGCAGGTGGGCTGCACGAGTCCTAGGCCCTCTGCACAAATGCAAGTGGTACTCACCCATCGTCAGTGGGCTGCCCTAACTGAGAGCCCTACATCGACCGTAGGCCCCACCAAATGATAGTGGGTTGCTCTAATGTCAGGCCACCATGGGCCATTTGAGTTTGGACCGTCCATCAAGGACGTGGTATCCAGATAGAGGCCCTGGGCCGAACGTCCCTTGGTGACGTCTAGTACTGGGCGTTAGCAAAAACAAAAAGGGGCGGGGACTATAGTATTATAATATAATGTCAAGACATATATACACATGTACACGAGTGATGTGCCACCAGTGATGGGCCCCACGTGGGACCCACCTTGATAAAAAAATAATAACTCCTATCCTCACCATCCAGGTTGTTAATGATGGGTACTCACCATAGAGTGTGTGTTTCGTCCCAGCCGTCCATTGTTTAGACGGTGGGCCATCATGCCACTGAGATAGCGGCAGTTGCTGTATCCGCTCTATGGGTCCTACATCTCATACAGGGATCATCCGGGCCATCCATCGACTGACAACTAGACCTAGATGTGAAAACCAAAATTACTAGTGTGTGTGTATATATATATATGTGTGTGTGTGTGTGTAAATGTGTACCATGCAGCTGATGGATGTGCTCCGTCTAGGCTATCTATCCATTTTGCGAGCCCATCCATTAGACGGTGGGCCACGTATGGGGACCCACCTTGATGATGGGATTCACCCTAACTGCGCATTAAGGATGTTGCGAATGGGTCCTGGGCTGGACGTGCCTCAATGACGTCCAGTGCTGGACGTTCTCTTCTACATTTTGATATTATTTATTATTATTATTTGTTGTTATCTATTTTATTTATATAGCGAATAAGTATATAAATAAATGTGTCATATAGATTTGTGGTGGGCCCCACATGGGACCCACCGGTGAAGTGGATGGCTGGTGTACGTATGCACCAGCTATATAACTGCAACGCTGTGGGCAGTGTTGTAAATCCAGGCCGTCCACCAACTGACATCCAGACCTGGACGTTTGAACCATAAAACCTATGTTACATGTATATACAATATGATGAGTGTATATGCGTGCATAAATACTGATTGGGCCCAATTCAGTTGAAATAGGGCCACATGTTGGTAGGCTTGATCGCCCTTGGTCACAGCCTAAACAACCTTGGGATAGGGTCCTCCAATTCTCCACCTATCCTCATGTACCAAGACCTTACGACTCATTGTCTAATATAAATAAATTCGTACAGGAAATTGCGCGTACGGTGTAAGTTCGCTATCTTCCCAAGGAAACTTGCCTCTAGAAGCATTCTACGCTCTGTCTGGTAATGATTTCCTCCCCTTAAGCTTTTCATCCCTAACTAAACTAGAAATAACAGCTTTATTAGTGTAAATGGCTAACTAGACTAAAGATAAACTGTGTGTGGAAATAAATTGTACCTACTTGATTTATCTGTTTAACATGATAATTCTCATGCTTACTATTATATTAGATTCTTAATTTCTTTGAACTGCCTAAGTGAATAATTCAGTTATTTATATCATGTATATTATGTGAATTCAATTGTTGTATATCGATAGGAATATAGGTATTGTTCCTTATTCCCCTCTCATATTGTGATATATATTGTTATGACACACATGTTGCTAAAATCTCTCCATAGGATGCCCTAACAAAGGAGAGTTCATGCTTGGGGTGTAACTAGATTGGTCGTGACAATAGTAGGCCCTCGACATGGAGGTTTTGGTTGTAGTACTTGACTATGGGGTTTACCATCCATGTGTGGTATCACCTAACTGGCTGGGGGTGAATTTCATAACCTTTCCAAGTACCGCTATTTACTCGTTTTTGAACCATTCATGCCGACATGTTTTACTCGCCACTCTTGGTAATTTCAACATTTCACCCCTAGTCGGCATTGGTGGTGGCCCCCTTTATGTTGAATTGATTGACCACATGTTAGTGGGTACTACACACACCCTAAGACGGTAGTCTCATGGGCTGGGGATGGTGGTAATGGGACACTATGCCAGAGCCATCGGCCTACACTGGGTCTTGCGCTCCTCATAATGACCGTGAGCTTATTCAAAAACGGTCGATTGCAATTGGATTAAAATGGGCTGGTAAATCATACATGCATGACATACTACGACGACTTGGATCATTGCCCATGCGATTACATCGAGTGTTGCGCTAATGACCAACTAATTGATTTATGATGATGACTCAGATCCTCATGCCCATGTGATTACGCCGAGTGTTGCATTGATGACCAGTCACATCCATGGGTGACGACCCTAATGTCCGTCCGGATGTTTTACCCGGGACATAGGCCGTCTGGATGTTTTCCTCAGGCCGACGTTCTATTCATACATCCATGCATTTAATAAGACTACATTTACTGTGTTTTGGATTATTTGTATACTTTTATGTTATTCCTTGTTTAGGGTGGTGGTGTGTAATCTTGAGGGAAGATCACACTGAGCTGGCCACTCATTCATCAATGTTCAACCGTATAGAGGACGCAGGTAGAGGAGACATCAAGTACGCTACAGATTCGGAGGCAGTGGTGGCCAAGGAGGAGCTATATGATGGGGAGTCGCAGCAAGAGGCAACGGCCTACTATGGGCTAAATCAGTAGTTTAGTCATTTATTCTATTTTAGTACAATGGAATTTAAGAAAACTTAAGGTTTTGTAAGTGGCCCCTAGCTGAGTGGGCCTGAATATTGTTCCTATTTTGAGATCACATGCATGCTATGCATTCATTTCCGCTACATTGCACTTTGATTCATTAATTGATCATCGTTAACAATAGCTAAATTCGAGATTCTTGGAATTTAAGTCGTGTACTCGGGTTCTGAAAACTGGGACATTACATCGGACCCTCGATATGCGGTCTAGGTCCGATATAGAGTTTCAATGTACTCCCGAGAGCAACAAGCTCTTGGGATTTTTCCTAAGTCTTTAAGTGACGTTGAGTCAGTGGTATTAATGGTTTTAGGCCTTCCCATTTGTGGAAATGGTGGTCCAAGCTTAATCCACTAATTATTTAGTTTAGTACTTAACTAATTTCTGCCTAAATTACGACATGATGCGATCCTTAGGTGGTTCAGCCTGAGATGGTACTCGGGTCCTTGTACGGATTTTTCCGAGACGTTACATTAAACCTATCCAGATTCTCAAATATGGCCTTAATATGCTTAGTGTAGGGTTTGAAGTTTACCCAAACTTCTATACTTCTCTCCTAACTAGTTTTAATTACTGGCATTTGTGGGAAATATTGTTTCTAACTGATGAGATGTTTTTGGTAACTCAAATTACAATTTCTAGTCTAATTCCTTAAGTTTGGGGAGTACAATGTTCAATCTAATGTTCAGTACAATGGGTAAAGAATTTCTTATAATGCCTAAGTTCGTTTCATTTGTTCAATATTATAATGGTGTTATTTCTAACCATTGAAATTTTGTGAGAGTCCCAATTCTAGATTTCTAAAGGTTGTTCATTAAGGGTCGAGTTCTATGAATGTTCACGTTTGGTATCATGTACATCATAGTGGGTATTTGTCCTCGCATGGTATTTAGGTTTAGTTTTTAAGTTCAAATGACTAAACCTGAAACTTTCAAAGGAACTTAAAAATTTAAGTTTCAATGTTCAAACAACTATTCCGTTGGTATATAAGGAAACCAAAGTTCATGTTCCCGAGTTTAAATGACTTACCCTAAAAATTTCAAAGGAGCATAAGGTTTCAAATATCTATGTTCTCAATTTTCCCTAATGCTAAAGTAATTTCACATAAGTCTGAATGATTATTCTAATAACTTCTACAGGAACTTAAGTTTAGGTCTTTACATTCTCAAACTTTTCCTAAGTCTAGGGGAGATTCACATAGGTTCAAATCTCTAATTCTAACATCCTAACATGAGACATTTAAGGTTTGTATAAGTTCATTTCCCCAAGGCTTGGTTTGTCTAAACTTTGCTTTGATACCACCTGTAACGCCTCAATTTTTGAAACTTAAGTATACGACTCATTTTCCGAAAACCCAAGTGTTAACCTTTAAAGATAGCCAAATTTCACGTGTGTGTGCGTATTCTTTTCTTTTCTTCTTCAGAATTCGCAATTATATTCTTTTGTTCTTTTTTTTCTTCAGAATTCGCAGTTTAGCGAAAGAGTGACAAATCAAGCATAAAGGGAAGTCCAAAAGGAAATAATTTAACGAAATAAATTGCAACTAGTCTTAAACTACAAGATCACACAGCAACTCTTGGGGTAGACTTTGTACCCTACTCATCCACCTGAACATGAATATCATATAAACCACCTGCACTACTTGTATGGTAATATATTCAAATGATGAGTGGCCAACCCAGTGTGAATTTTCATCAAGATTACATATTGCCACATTAGTTAAGCATAATTTAACAAGAATACATACAAGACAATCAATGATACGATCTTATTTAAATGCATGGATGCGTAAATGCAAATAAACTGGGGATGCACATCCAGTTGGTCAAATGAATGGACCTTTCAAATCGTTAGTTCATTCATATAAGAGAATGAGCCTTTCAAACAATCGACTCATTCATTCATAGGAATATGGGCCTTTCAAACAGTTGACTCATTCATACATAAGAATATGGGTCTTTCAAACAATGGGCTCATTCCTAATAAGATGATGGACCTTTCAAATAGTCAACTCATTCAACTTGCAAAGGAACTTGTCTTTCAAACAGTCGACTCGCTCATGTAAGATAGTGGACCTTTCAAACAATTGGTCTACTTAAGGAAGAGAATGGGCCTTTCAAACACTCGGCTCATTCAATTTGTAAGGGAACAAGTCTTTCAAACAATCGACCCATTCAAATAAGAGAATGGACTTTTCATACAGTTGGTCCATTTAATCAATCCACGAACATAAGAAGATATATAAGTACAACATATAGATATTTGTATAAAATAAATGTTGAGCATATAATTTGATAATCAGATTCAATAACTGACACAAGTAATCATAAATTAGAGATACCAATTATCAGTTGAAATAAAAGTTAGACTATTACTTAAGCTAACATGGAAGAGGAAAGCTCAAGAGGAAGAAATCATCACCTTACATGTTAGTTCGCTAAATGGTGTTTCTCTTAGAAGGTGTGTGCCTCATAAAATCGGATATTACCCTGAATCACAAGCTTGTATGGTTAGATTTAAGTTCCATGCCTTACTTATGGTTGAGATAGTTGTTTAGAACTTGGGTTGTCTTAATTTAGTTCTGGTACAAGTCTTGATATTCAGTCTTTGGGAAGATCATGCATTCTTACATAATTCAAGTTGATTTGATCCATGCGCATTAGAGGGATATATACTACTTACCTTTTTATAGAAGTGGGGCAATTGATTTGGATCAACTACAAATGGGAGCTACCTGTCTAGATGAAGACATTATGTATAAGGAGTCAGCTAGGAGAACAATTACCTCTAATAACTTCTAATCAAGGGAGCTTTGGGGAAAGACCTTACTATATCTGAAGTTGGTACAATATGGTGATAGACTTAATCCCCTATTGCACTTGATTGGGGATTTAGCTTGCCTGACTTCTTCAAATGATGCTGCCCAAATGAATCTAATCTGATTAATTCTACTTCAACTCCATAAATGATTAAGTTAATAACCTATAACTCACTAACTTAACTCACTAACTTAGGATAATGACTCGTATGAGAGATTTTACCTAAGGGTCCGACTCGGCTATGGAGCTGGAGGATCGGATACACTCCAAGGAAGAGTCACTGAATCGGTTTGGATTGGTGCTGCTCAAGTGGCGAATGAGTCAACTTGGCTGGACTGAATTGGTATCCAATCAGCCTTCCTTCTGCCTCCTTCCTTCTCTCCTACTCTGCTTTCTCTCTTTCTCCCTTCCTTTCTACTCTCTTCCCTACTCCTCTGCTCTTTCTTTCATCTGTTGAAGGCTTGGCCACTCACATGACTCGGCCTACGACTCATCCGACTCGCCGATTGCCTACTAACCTGCCAGCCATCCAGGCAATTCGCCAGCTATTTCTATGTACTCTCGTTCCTCCTCTCTTCTTTTCCCATGGAGTGCCTTCAACAACTCCAACCGATCCTGACCAGCGAGTCATGAAGGTGACTCGCTCCTCGCACCGATTCTACTCTGAGCTCTCTCTCTCTCTCTCTCTCTCTCTCTCTCTCTCTCTCTCTCTCTCTCTCTCTCTCTCTCTCTCTCTCTCTCTCTCTCTCTCTCTCTCTCTCTCTCTCTCTCTCTCTCTCTCTCTTTCTCCTTCGATCTTCTCCCTTTCCTCAACCTTTGTTTGGCTTTCTATGACTGAGCAGAGCCAGCTTCCACCAAGATTTGAGCCGTGACTCAGGCGAGTCATTGTGGCACGAAATCAACGCCACACTCGGCTCTCTCTCTCTCTCTCTGCTATTTTTGGGAAGTTTGTCTTAAAGGTTAGGCTATATAGGCGGACCTAATCGATTTTAGAGTCTTCGAGAGTAACTAATCGTTGTACTAGTTAGTCATAATAATTTTAACAAAGCATAATTTGCTTGGTGTTAGCTTCTAATAAGATAGCATGGTTCGAATCACTTGGTAACTATGGTCTTAAGGTGCTACTAGCCATCGAACGAACGTTTCAGATTTACATTTGGGGTCCATTCCAAGGAATTGGGTTTTTCAGTTTGAACAAGAAAGATGACGAACTCGTTCATGGAGGTTCCTAATTGATGGTCTCATATGACGATCCAAGCCTTTTGGATGGACTGGATTGGTCCACTAATCGTCGTGGGACCCACCTTTTGGAGAAACACCATCAAAATCTCGATTGTGCATGAGATTTTCTTGCTTCGCATGGTATTTTCAAATCGGCAAGATATCGTATGGGATCTTCTAACCGATGCTATGATAGCTTCAGGAAGCCCTATATCCAACGTTCAAGATGTTCTGGAGGAGTCCTAGAGGTTCGTCAATGGTTGGGATTGCGCCAACGTCAAAACGATAAGATTCTTTCCGCTTCTCTTTTTGCAGCTGTGGAAACCTAAAACAAGGTTGAAATGGAGGGCTAGGATGATTTGGAATAGAAGGTTGAGATGAGCATAGCCAGACTGTCTCAGATCGCCAGGCTGACAGCTCAACGGACGTGATTTCCGTTTTGGGAATTGAGCCGCACGCACGTGTCAATTGCGACACAGTTCGTGTGCATGCACACGGGTTTCCATGCAATCCTTATGCTCTCCACGATGGACGGTTTGGATCATCCGATCGATCCTTCAAGGTGGGCCTCAGATCGTCCTAAATGGACATTGTCCGTTCAGTTGCTTGTGAGCGGGAGAAAAATTCAACAGAAGGTTGGGTCAGACCTTGTTTACCTGGCTGATCAGTTCGGTTCGGCGGGCGTGCGCACTAGCTGTGAACACACACCACATACAGTGGGATCCACAGTGGTGATTTGACAGAGCAGGTCCGTCCATTAGATTTTGTGGGTCCTATTAGTACATTCGGCCAATGATAAGGCAGATCCAAGGTTTAGGTGGGTCATTCTCAATCAATTCGAGTTATCTTGTTGGTTCTTGTCAATTCGACAATCGGAATGACCCTGAATTTGATTTCGAGTGGTTAGTAGGGCCCTTAGTATATCTTAGTTGAAATTGTATAGTTGATTTTGCAATTAGGTTATTCAATTTGTGATTTTCAGGGATGGATCATCTTCATATCAACTGTGAGTCTAAGGAACGGTGGATCGAGTGACTTAAGTCCCCAAACCGATTTTTCACAGCTTAGTCAGCCTAACAGGACGTTGTCTGACGTTCAGATTCTTTCCAAATCTAGCTATCAACACATATAATTGTTGGGAGAAAAATACGCAAAGTCCGGAAGCTCGGATAGGGGATGAGTCGACTCTGCTCACACTGCTTGAATCGTCCAAGGCAACAGTTATAGCCGAGACAATAATGTGCGAGGCCAACGGGCAAACAAAATAGGACGGTTTAAGCTAACTCAGTATACGTGCTAGCAATGCCCTCCTTAGCCCACTAAGGTCAAAAAGTTATAAGCCCCTGACCGACAGATAAAACCGACTCAATAAGTTGGTTATGTCGGCTACGGGTTAAGGAAGCATGGCGGATAAAAATCGAGACTATTTTCACCCGATAGAAGGCAGAAAGCTTATCCTCGAGAGCCAGCCGAGACTCATCCATCACATGAGTCGGAATCGGTTGAGCCGAGTGAGAGAGACGGTGTATATTCAAATACCGTCCCGAAAATCAAGAAAACAGATGTCCGATCCCGAGGATCTCGGGATCGGATGAAATCTGTTAAAGATATTAAATCTTTGAAGAGATAGGGGGAGAATCTCTACACGGCAAGGCTTCCTCATGCCTACAAGAACCCATCTCCATCGTGGTGAAAGGTATGCAACAGAAAAACCCTAAAAGCCTCTGTCTTTATTCTCGAGAACTGACTTAGGCATCGGTGGTTCCCCTGCTTCAGCCAGGGTCCCCTTTGTGTTAAGGATTGTGTAGGTTAAAGAAGACGGAGGTGACGGGTCCATCAGAAAAACACATCAACAGTTTGGCGCCGTCTGTGGGAAACGGACAAAAAGCCATTTTTCATATTTTACCTAAAGAGCTGTAAGACAAGTTCTAATGGTGACGACTAGAAGAACAGATCAAGACGATGCAAACGAGGCCGTCGCCAGCCCAGCATTAGGAGCTCCACCAATGGTCCCGTCGGCCGCGCTACCGGTGGCCCCGGCCGTATCCATAATCAGCAGAACCGGGGGAACGCGCAATTGAGTCGGGAGGTTCAAGAGATCCGATCCGATATGAATGTCATGAAGCAGATGTTGGAACAAATGTACAACCAGCAAATGCTACCGCATCATCAAGGACAAACATCGCGTGTTCCCCCACCTGCGTCCAGCACTTTGTCTGCTGCTCAGCCCGCGGCTCCGCGAACTTCCCATCAGCCGAGTCAACACTAATGTCCGACTAAACCAACACCAACTCGTTCAGTCACAGCTGCATTACCCCCCTCTGATCTACGACACAGAATAGATCAAAGGAGGGGCAGTCGGCCTCCCGCTGAGGAAACGGCAGAAAGTGAAGAGCCCTAGAAAATGAACATCCAGGACTTCAAGAAAGATATTCGGGAGGAGATGGCGAAAGAGATGACAGATATGAAACAGGGTCGGAATACATATCCAACTCGATTCGAGGCTAAAGCATCCCCTTTTATAGATGAAGTGATACAAGCTCAGTTACCGAAAAGGTTTCGCTTACCGCAAATCGTCCCCTTCACCGGAAAAACTGACCAAACTGAGCACATTGAATGCTTCAAAACTTATATGGAGTTGCACGATGCCTCGGACGCAGTCATGTGCCGAGTCTTCTCTCTCACACTAACCGACGTGGCTCGGCTTTGGTTTAAACAACTGAAACTGAAATCTATCGGTTCATTCGCCGAACTCAGGAGGAAAAGAAACGAGAAAAGTATTGCATCTCGTTCACTGAAGTACAAAGCATAGGTTCAAATCTTGGATGCTTGTTCTCTGCCGAGTCACGTACTAACACATCGTGTGCGCAGGTGTGGCATTTCAGACGCCTTGTTCTTGAGGCACTTAATTCTGACTTGCATGAAGAAGTGGATTTTGTTGCACACATTGCTGAAAATAACCTAAAAAACTATCAGATCTGGTAAGAGCCAATATATCCATCATGGAACTACTTGCATTCATGATATTCCTTGCAAATGGGAAATAGCTGATTCAGGTGTCAAGCTTCTGTGTAACAAGTAAACTATATTTTCAAGAATCCTTGTTGTGTCAAACATGTACAGGAAAAACACATTAAGGATGCATGTTGACTTGTTGATACGGCTACGAGAAAAGAAACGAGAAAAGTATTGCATCTCGTTCACTGAAGACGACGCTCGAGGCGTCCATCATCCCCATGATGATGCGCTAGTCATCACTCTCACCATCGCTAACAGAAAAGTATTCCGTATACCCGTAGACACTGGATCGTCTGTGGATGTGCTATTCACTCAGGCGTTCGACAAAATAGGAATCGAGCGATCAGCGTTACGTCTAGTTTGAACACCGTTGATCGGATTCTAGGGAGGACAGATACTCCTAGAAGGGATTGCCTCACTACCGCTCACTGCCGAAAATCCCCCGCATCAGACGAGAGTAATGGTAGATTTCCTGATCGTTAACCAAACATTTATCTACAATGCTATACTCAGTCGACCTACTTTGAATCTCTTACAAGCGGTGGTATCCACATACCACTTTTCCATGAAATTCCTGGCTGAGTCAGGAGTCGAAATCGTAAAAGGAGATCAGTAAGATACTCGACGCTATTATGCCACTGCAGTAAAAGTTCCGGTTGAAATATCAGTAATTGGATCGCTGGATCCCTGGGTCGGAACTCACGAACGAGGGTAACCGGTGAAAGATCTTATATTGGTACCCCTGGCCGAGGCAGAGGAGTCGAAGGTGGTACGGATCGGTTCATCCCTAAAGTCACCACTCAAGGACAATCTAATAGCTCTGCTTAGACGATATGCTGACATATTCGTATGGAGCCATGAAGATATGCTTGGGATCGATCCCTCGGTCATGACGCACCGACTCAACATCAATCCGACCTACCGACCAATCCGACAAAAAAGACGTCCTCTCGGCCCAGAAAGGTACGCTATCATCGAAGAGGAAGTCGACAAGCTCCTCAAGGCAAAATTCATAAAAGAAGTATACTATCCGAAATGGATAGCTAATGTGGTACTTGTGAAAAAAGCCAATGGAAAGTGGTGCGTCTGTATTGACTATACAGATTTGAATAAAGCCTGCCCCAAGGATAACTTTCCTCTCCTGAGAATAGATCGGTTGGTAGACAGCACTGCGGGCCATGAATTACTTAGTTTCATGGATGCATATTCTGGGTATAATCAAATTGTAATGCATCAATCTGATAAATCTAAGACCACTTTTGTCACTGACAAAGGTCTTTATTGCTACCAAGTGATGCCATTTGGTTTGAAAAATGTAGGCGCAACATATCAGAGGTTGGTGAACAAAATGTTCGCTCGGCAGATCTGCCGGACCATGAAAGTATACATAGAAGACATGCTCGTCAAAAGTATACTCGTGGCCGACCATATAGCCGACCTAGAAGAAACGTTCCTGACCTTACGCAAATACAAGATGAAGTTAAATCCAAGCAAGTGTGCTTTTGGTGTAAGCTCGGGAAAGTTTCTCAGATTTTTGGTCAGTCAGCGAGGAATCGAAGCAAATCCTGAGAAAATCAAAGCTTTACTCAATATGGAGTCTCCCAAAATGATTAAAGACGTACAAAGGCTGACCAGATGAATAGTCGCACTTAACCGCTTCCTTTCTAGAGCCACCGATATATGTCTCCCATTCTTCAAACGATTGAAGGGACGACAATCGATGAAATGGACGGAAGAATGTGAAGTGGCGTTTCAGCAATTAAAGTCTTACCTTAGGTCTCCGCCTCTCCTATCAAAACTCGAGCCAGGAGAAGCTCTGCTGTTATACCTGGCTGTGTCCTACATAGCGATTAGTTCGGCACTGATATGAGAATACGATGGAAAACAACTGCCGGTCTATTATGTCAGCAAAGCGCTCCTACCGGCAGAAATGAGATACCCATTGATGGAAAAGGTGGCCCTGGCTCTAGTTATCTCCTCACGACGGTTGCAGCCATATTTCCAAGCACATAATATTGTCGTTATGACCGATCATCCGTTACGTCAGATTCTACAGAAATAGGAAGCTTCTGGTTGACTTACAAAATAGGCGATCAAACTCAGCGAGTTCAATATTCAATATAAACCAAGGATGGCGATCAAGGGACAAGTTGTGGCCGATTTCATCGCCGAAGTTACACCGCAACTTGTTGCAGACGCTACTGAGCCCGTGGAAAGGTCGATGGTCGCTTCACCCAACTCATTGCCCTCCCCACTTCCTTGGAAGCTATATGTCGACGGCTCTTCCAACTCTAAGGTAAGCAGGGCTGGAGTAGTGCTGGAAACTCCCGATCAAACCTATATGCAATATGCCTTGAGACTTGGATTTCAAACCTCGAACAATACTGTGGAATACGAAGCACTATTACTAGGCCTCCAACTCGCATCCAGCTTAGGAGTAATGCATCTCCACATTTTTAGTGATTCTCAGCTGGTCGTCAATCAAGTCACCAATGTATACCAAACACAGAAAGAACAATTGAAAGCATACATGGAGAAAGCTAAGGAATTGATCAGCGGATTCCAGTAATGTGAAGTAACTCGAATCCCCAGGACCGAGAATACCAAGGCCGATATACTAGCAAAATTGGCCTCGGCCGATGAAGATGACATACCCAAGTCAGTTCTGATCGAATATGTGGCTAAGCCAAGTATTAAGGAACCAGTCAACTCACTCGTATATGCCATTGAGTCGGAACCTACCTGGCTCGACCCTATCGTCCAATATCTCAATGAAGGGATTTTACCCCAGAATCGCGTCGAGGCCCGGCGACTAAAGACCTGAGCATCACGCTACAGCATATTGAATGGGGTACTATATAAGAAAGGCTTTTATGCTCCCCTACTGCGGTGTCTGAACCCCCTTGAAGCTGACTATGTGTTGCGGGAGATACATGAAGGAATTTACGAAAATCATTCGGGCGGACGATCCCTCGCACACAAAGTTTTACATCGGGGATATTACTGGCCTACTATCCAGCAAGACGCCCGCAAGTTCATCCAGAAATGTGACAAACGTCAGAGGTTCGCGAACATCCCTAGGCAACCACTTGAGGTGTTAACTCCCATGACCAGTCCTTGGCCCTTTGCACAGTGGGGAATCAACATTATTGGACCTCTCCCTATGGGGAAAGGCCCAACTAAGTTCGTAGTCATGGCAGTGGACTACTTCACAAAGTGGGCTGAGGCAGAGCCCTTGGCAAAAATAACCGAACAGAAGATTATCGAGTTCACATGGAGAAACGTCATCTGTCGGTTCGAGATACCTCGGACCATTATCACTGACAATGGAAGACAGTTTGACAATAGGCAGTTTCACGATATGTGTAGTAATCTCGGGATCCGAAATGTGTACGCTTCACCTTATCACCCTTGGACCAATGGACAAGTTGAAGCTGTCAATAAGATCATCAAGCAGCATCTTCGAAAGAAGCTTGACCGAGCCAAGGGAGCATGGGCTGAGGAACTCCCGAAGATACTGTGGGCTTATTGAACCACTGCTCGAACGGCTACAGGAGAAACTCTTTTCTCCCTCAGTTATGGCTCGGAAGCAATTACCCCGGTCGAGATTGGGATACATTCAGCCCGAGTCAGTTCGTACAATGAGCAAGATAATGAAGAACTCTTATCGCTTGGGCTCAACCTACTGGAAGAAAAAAGAGAAGAATCTTGGCTGAGAGTGATGGCTTGGCAGAGACAAGTAGCTCAGTTCTTTAACGCCCGAGTCAAAACTAGGCGGTTCCAAGCCGGGGACATGGTCCTCTGGAGAAAGTTTCCAAATACAAAGGAGGTTAGTGCAGGCACACTGGGACCCAATTGGGAAAGACCCTACTTTGTCTCAAGTACCATCCGACCTGGAACTTATCGGTTGGAAAACCTAAATGGGCAGTTACTGCCTCACCCATGGAATGTCAAGCATCTCAAAATCTATTATCCTTAGGCCGGTCATGAAGAGCCTAAAAGAATAAGATAATGTGTAAACCGGGTCGATTCAATAAAACTGAGAATTTTCATTCATCACTTAAGTGTTTTACATCAGGTTACATCATATTCTACTTCAGTTATATTGAAAAAGAAAGAGTAAAAATGACTCCGACAAAGGAAGTAATTTCTCTCGGTCGCAATGAACTATTCTTGACTCGGCCCGGGAGGGAGGTCGGCTTGAGAAGCTGATGACGGTACCAAAAATGAAACGAAGCCCAACACTGTACTGGTGTCAGTACCAAAAATGAAGTGTGATCACTGCTCCTCGGTCGGGAGTACTCCCAAAGCAGTCCCAAACTGGACAACTCCCGAAGCAGTCCCAGAGACATCAGCCTCGACAACAGCAAAAGTCTCTTCACCGACAGTAGCGTCGACATGACCAACCCCAACAGCCTTGGCCTCTGGGCTACCTTCCCCGAACGCAGAGAGATCGAGGTTGGGGAAGGCGACCCTCATTTCCAGGACGCAGGCCCTGTATCCGCCCTGAAACAGGCAATCTCTCTCTTCCCCGAACTCTTGAGATTCGAGAAAGGCTTCTACGGCCTGTTCCTTGGCCTCTTTGGCCCGTGCGGCTTCCTCTTCAGCCTATTGGATAAGCGTCACTGCCTTGGCTTTTGTAACATCCTGAATTCTTGCCAACATGGAGATAGACATTCTTAGGTAATGGGTCGATCCGAACACCTTATTAACTTGTCAGAACTCAATACCAAAGCTAAATTCGCTTTTTAACCCTTTTCCTTCATAAATCTCACCTTGCACCACCTCGTTCTTTATATCTTTCTGAGTACTTTCACATTAGATACAGATATTAAAGTTTAGGTGATGAAGAACAATACTCAAACTCAAAATTACTGTAAATAGTACATATATAAATAAAATGGACTTTTGACCATTAACCTTATGGAATCATCGACGAATAAGTTATTTAGAAACATCAGCCTCTCCTGTCCTAGGACCTTCTTCTGTTGTAATTAGGGCGTGATTTAGTTAAGTATTGATTACTTGGATCACTTTATATACAAACTACAAAGGCCCAAGTACCACCTCAGACAGAAATCGTACAGGACTAAATCCTTTAGAAATTAGACAAAGTTAACAAAGTGCTAAACTAGATCACATACGAAATCTACACTAATCACTTTAAATCCGATCTGCAATACCCAAAACTTGTAGAATCAGTGACGTTAGGTTACCCTAAAATTTAGGATCAATCTCATTACCCGGCTGCTCTCGAGAGCATCACGAAACTTTGTATCAGATCTGGACCGCACATCGAAAGTCTGAATAATACGAAGTTATAGAATTAGGACCGCCTTGCTGGGCTTGACAACTATCTCGAAAATTAAATCCAGATAGTGTCCCAGGGCTATTCGCTTGAGCCTGGAGCGAAAAGTGTGAGAAAGCCTGGGTTTCTTTAGAAATTAAATTAAATTTAAGTAATCTGAGACTTGATGTTTGCGGGCCAAATATAAGCAATCAGACCGTCAAAATCTGACCCCAAATACACCCTCGGATCAGGAAACATTTCTCATACATGTCTGTGTACTTGTAACCCTGATCGAGATTCTGTGACCGTTGAACTGAAACTGGTCCGTCACGTGCGATCTGGAAACCCGATTGGAATAAAAACTTAACTCGACCTAGATCCATAATCGGTGAGCTTAAGTCTGACCTTTGGCTCAAGGGGGGGCTTCAGAAGTACTCCGTTGAGATGAAACAGACTCGCTTTGGACATAACCTAAGTATACCTTGATCTTGAGTCTATTTTGGAGAGTTTTAGGCCTATATAAGGACCTTAAACCCTCTATCATTCAGCCCATACGAATTTGAGAGAAACCCTAAGAGAGAGAAGAGAAGAAAGAGAGAGAAAGTGTGAGAGTTATGGGAGATAGATCCTGTTACTCTACCCTGTTATCATACGTGCTTAATCACCTCGATCTAATCGCTTTCCCGGTGATTCCGGCTTCATTCTTAGGTAAGAAATCCTAACCCTAACCTGTTTTGGAGATTCAACTAGAATAGAAGGTGGAATAGCTAACCTATTCCGTGTTATAGGTTGTTGTTGTGTCGTAGAAAAAGGCGTTGTATTCAAACTGTTTTCGTTTCGCATCTACCGGCAAAAGGTGTGGACTTTAGACGTATAAGTTATGGTTTTCAAGGCTTTCAATGTCAGTTAATGATTTATTACTGACGTGGATGCTATTGCACATGTACAAAGTGTTGTCCGTTTCATTTTTCAGATATACGTTAACTATGTTGAATATACTGTATTCCTCGTATTTATAGAAAATACCGTACACGTATGAAATACGGATTTGTGCTTAACATGATTATTTGTTGTGACTATATGCTTGTATGTATGCGACAACTCCCTAGCGAAAGGACTTGCCCTAAATCACGCCACGGCCAATATACGCTATATATATTAAAGTGTGTAGCTGTAACGCCCTGGAAATCGGGGGTCGAGCATAAACTCAACTCCCGAGTTCCAACGCATCACTTATGCAACAAAATGAATGATGATTGAATGTGATCGGTATTAGTGCAATGAACATGAGTGAGATTAAGCCAAAACAGCATATCATACTCCAGAGACAATTAAATTTGTAAGCGGAAGACTGTGATAGATAGATAAAATATATAAACTGTGGTGGGTCTCCAGAGTGTGATAAAGTTACCAGGTTAAATAATTACAAGTATGATTTTAAATTATACCAAGTTGTGTAGTGTGATCTAGTCAACATCCCTGTAGCCCCGACAATCAAGGCACGGCTTTCACGAAGCCGCCGAAAAAAAGACATATACGAGGAAGCATTCTCGTCGTCATAGAAGTCGGCTCCGCCTCGAGTAGCATCGCCATCTGCAATCAGACAAAGTCTGGTGGGTGTTCGGAACACCGTCCCGTATCGTGGGAGTGAGTGATCAACTCAGTGGAACAATAAAGCATAGGTTAACATGTTATCAATTCAGTCAAGCAGTAATGATAAAGCAGTACAATCAAACAATTTTAACTACTCTTATTTAATGCAAGTATGAAATGACATGATGTTGTATGCCCTTGCCAAACCACCCTCATGCAACAACATCTTACGTTCGCGAATGCATAACTCCCTCAGTGCCCCACATCTACTAGGCACATGCGGTGCAATGATGCGCATGATTTTCGAGTTGTTATTAGTCCGTTTCAAACAGCAATATTGGGAAACTAAGGTACCTCCCTTATATCATTCCCAAACATGATCCATTCTAGGGTCTTCAGTCCTAGTTAATCTCATACGATATTATGGTTTGAGAGGCGTAGCGAAGGTAACACAAAGGGCTCGTCACCTGTCAGTACGGATACAGATCTCACCGTATGCGGCTCAATTGCTGACCGTCAGCTCGAGTACAGGTCTCACCGTACTCGGCTCAATCACTAGCCGTCAGCTCGAATACAGGTCTCACCGTACTCGGCTCAACTCATACTCTAGTTGCTGTGAAAGACTCGTCGCCAATCACAGACCTTGGAGTATACTCGAAGATACTATAGAGGACTCGTCACCCGTCAGCACGAGTACAGGTCTTACCGTATTCGGCTCTCGCCGTAAGTATCGACAGCTCGAATACAGTGTCCCATACCACCGTATTCGGCTCACGAGTTTGGGTTGCTCAATGGTCACTACGGGGAGGCACATGGCCCCAGCATAGGCCGACAGCTCGGCCACGGTGTCCCATACCACCATGTCCCATTTCATGAGTCTTAGCGGATCGAGTACCATGGTTAACGGGATTGCCACCGGTAAGTTTGGTACCCTAAGTTCAAACAAGAATGACCGTGGACATGATGAACACACATTCGACATATCGGGTTAATTGTGAGCAGACTAGCTCGAGCGCACAACAAGTTGGGCGATATGAAGCGCAAAAGCACTTCGTGTGGCCAACCACTATCGCCAAGCGAAGTACGACTCGGGTTCGTCAGACACATCCATTGTGGCGACATGAATCTCAACCACAATCTCAAGTCTGGTACCGAATGTTTGGACTATAGACATAGTCCCAAACTCAAACAGTTCTCATCAATAGCATGTGGAGTTAAGCATGATAAACAAGGTAACACAAACATGTTAGGAGGCATGTCATAAAGCATGTTATAAAGCATGATATAAAGCATGTTATAAAGCATGATATAAAGCATGTTATAAAGCATGTAATAGAGCACTATACAGATAGGGATACAAATACATATACATCATATGTGAGTGGTTATAGTAAATAACCACATGGAGGAAATCCTACATGTCTCTAAGGTAGTCGAGAATTCCATCTCAGCACTAACCTACGGTGCAAACATCCAAGCATTTACTCTCACAAGCATTTACACAAACACTTGGAGTACGCTATTTCAACATACATGACGTATATTAGTAAAACATGTATTAGGGCTATTCTTTCGCTAAGCTAGCATTTTATCCGCGTATATCGTAATTATACAACAAATAATCATGACAATTGCGTTTCCAAAATTTACACGTATACGGTATTTCTAGAATACACAATTTCAACATACGTAGTATTTACAAGCGAACATGTATTACGGCGATTCTTTTCGCCAAGAAATTAATTTATACGCACATAATATATTTATACAACAATTAATCATGATAAACACATTGCTAAAATATACACGTATACGGTACTTCTTACAATACCGTATTTCTACATACATGGTGTATATTAGTAAACATGTATTTAGGCGAACCCTTTCATCAAATAAGTATTTTATCCATACATCATATATCCATACGACAAATAAACATGTCAAATACATTTCCATAAAAAATACGTATACGGTATTTTATACGAATACCTAGAGTATGTGAAATTCCAAATTCTACAATTCTAATCGAAACAGAAAACGGAAAGCACTTTATACATGTGCAATTGCATACAGATCATGAATCTACCATTATCGGACATTGAAAGCGTTGAAAACAGCAACCTATACACCTAAAGTCCTCACCTTTTGTCGTAGAATCGTAACGGAGTCAATAGGTTCGCTAAGCTTCCGTATACGGGAGTTTGGCAACCTAGAGAACGAAACAGGTTAGCTATTTCATAACCTACAACCTATACAACCCTAAAACAGGTTAGGGTTAGGGTTTCTTACCTAGAAACGACGCCGGAATCGCCGGAAAAGCGATAAGAATCAGGCGGTGGAGCCCGAATAGCGGCAGGGAACAGCAGCAGGGAGTTCCTCCCACATCTCCCACACTTTCTCTCTCTTTTCTCTCTCTCAAATCCAAATTCGTATGGCTGAAATGGGAGAGGGTTTAAGGTCCTTATATAGTCTAAAACTTCACCAAAATAGACTTCTAGACAAGGTTCACCTAGGTTATAACCAAAGCGAAACTTTTTCAACTCAACGAAGGACTTCTGGCGGGCCTCCTTGAGCCAAAGGTCGGACTTAAGCTCACCAACACCGGATCTACGTTCTATTAAGTTTTCGTTTCAGTCGGATTTACAGATCACGTATGGCGGACCAGTTTCAGTTCAACGGTCAGTGGATCTCGATCGGAGATTCCGAGTACATGTAAATGTTTATGAAATTTTTCCTGATCCGAGGGTGTAATTTGGTCGGTCGACGGATGCAGTTGCTTAAAACGATCATAGCGACGAGTCTCGATTACTATTCAAGATATTTATTTTGGAAAGAAAAAGTGTTTTCACACTCTCTCGCTCCGGAGTCAAGCGAACAGCCGTGGGACACTATCTGGATTTGATTTCCGAGATGGTTGTCAAGCCCAGCGAGGCGGTCCTAATTCCTTAACTTCATATTATTCGGACTCCCGACGTGCGGTCCAGATCCGATACGGAGTTTCGACGTGCTCCCGAGAGCAGTCGGGTAATGAGTTTGATCCTAGATTTTAGGGTAACCTAGCGTCAATGATTCTACAAGTTTTGGGTCTTGCAGATCGTATTTAAAGCGATTCAAACGGATTTCGTAGCTAATCTGGTTTCGCACTTAGTTACTTTGTCTCATTTCTAAAGGATTTAGTCCTAAGTGATTTCTGGTCGAGGTGGTACTTAGTCCTTTGTAGTTTGTGTATAAAGTGATCCAAGTTATACTACTTAGCTAGTTTAAGATAGTGTCTAGGGCGAAAGTGCTTTGAAAAATTGAAAGAACAAGGTAGTGAAGGGTGGGATTTGTGAAGGAAATGGGTTAAGGAGCGATTTTAGACTGTGGGATTCAGTTCTGACAAGTTAATAAAGTGTTAGGGTCGACCCATTGCCTAAGGACGTCTAATTCCAGGTTGGCAAAAATCCGGGGTGTTACAGTAGCCCAAGTGTTTGTGGAAATGACTAATTGAATATGGAACTTGGATTCATGCTTGACATGATTATCTGCCATCGGTGCACGCGTGTTATAAATGGGGCAGCTCCCTAGTGAAAGGATTTGGCCTAATACCTATGTGATCAACCTACGTCATGTATATTATAACGTGTAGTATAAGTGTTTGTAAAATTGTCTGACTGAGTAAGTAGTTAGTAAATTGCAATATATAAGGGTGTTGAGATATGATTCTCAACTCCTTTAACTATGTGTATGCTTTCCTCCATGTACCGTATATTATAATGTCTGTTTATCTATGTAATGCATATGATTAAATTCATGTTTAAGTTGTATTCCATAAACTGCAAAAACAAAGCCGTGAAGGGTGATGGGGGAGTGGTGTAACGAGTGCGTGCAATAGCCCTGGCAGCCTTAAGCGGACAATATCAGACTTTAATTATATGATTTGAAATCTTGATCCATTACTGCTTTACCTATCCGTAATTGAATGTGATTGGGGCTATTGTATAGTCCAGGGAATCGGTAACAGGCCTTGAGTTCATGGCTGAGATTCATTCGCCAAGAAGGACGTGTTTGACAAACCCGAGCCGCACGTCGGTTGTCGGCAGTAGTTAGGCCACACGGAGTGCTTATGCACTTCATGTCGTTCGGCTGGTTGTGCACTCGTGCTAGTCGAGCTCGTCAAGTAACCCGATCTGTCTAATATATGTTCACTATGTTTGGACATCATTGCTTGAACCTAAGGTACCAAACTTACCAGTGCAACCCCGTTAACCTTGGTACCTCGATCCGCTAAGACCCATGGGCTAGGCATGGTGGTATAGGACACCGTAGTCGAGTTGTCGGCCTATGCTGGGGTCACAAGCCTCCCCGTAGTGACCAGTGAGCAACCCAAACTCGTGAGCCGAATATAGTGGTATGGGACACTGTATTTGAGCTGTCAGCCTACACTGTTTTAATGGGTGATGGGGGAGTGGTGTAACGAGTGCATGTGACAGCCCTGACCATGCTCGATGTAGTGACCTCGAGCATACTCTAAATCTGCGGTGAGGCAACGAGTCTTCCCGTAGTAGCAGAGTATAAACTAGGCTTGCATTGATAAGGTGATGAGGGAGTGGTGCAACGAGTGCGTGTAACAGCCCTGACAGTCCTTTGCAATGACCTAGAACTGCACCATCGTATGAGATTATCTAGGACTGACGACCCTAGAATGGATCATTGTTTGAGAATGATATAAGGGAGGTACCTTAGTTTCCCAATACTGCTGTATGAAAAGGACAAATAATAACTCGGTAATCACGCTCATAACATAGCATTGCATGTGCCTGGAAGATGTGGAGCACTGAGAGATGAACGCATGCCATGGACGTAAGATGTGCCGCATGAGAGTGGTTTGGCAAGGGCATACATCATGACTACATTTCATCCTTGCATTAATAAGAGTAGTTAGGATTGTTTGACTGTACTGCTTTATCATTACTGCTTGACTGAATTGATAACATATTAACCTATGTTTTATTGTTCCACTGAGTTAGCTACTCACTCCCACGTTACGGGATAGTGTTGTGCACACCAACCAGACCCTGTTGTAGCTGCAGGTGATGGAGATGCTTGTGAGGTGGAGCCGGACCTTTGTAGCGACAAGGATGCTTTCTTGTATATGCTGTTTTTGGCAGCTTCATGTGAGTCGTGTCTTGATCGACGGGGTTACAGGGATGTTGACTAGATGACCTTACACAATTTTATATATTTGAGAATTGTACTTGTGATTCATTAACCTGGTAACATTATCACACTCTAGAGACTTACCATAGTTTATATATTTTATACATCCATCACAGTCTTCCGCTTGCAATTTAACTGTCTCTAGAGTATGATATGCTGTTTTGGTATAATCTCATTCATATTTCAATGCTCTCATCATAATCATCATTATCTATGTTGCATAAGTGATGCGTTGGAACTCAGGAGCTGAGCTTTGCTCGACCCTCGATTTTCAGGGCATTACAAGATGGTATCAGAGCATGATTTGGATTAAACTGGGCCTGAGTTATGGTCACACGATGTACGCTGTCACCTTTCGACTTAGGTGGGTGCGAAAAAAATGTAGAAACAGTCATAGGTATCCTGACTTCACCAATTGGCGAAGTTCACTAAAATCGGTTGTTTTATTTGAGTCTGTACTCGACCGTGATCGCACGAGTCAACCCCAAAATACTTCTAGACCGTCAAACAACGGGTTTAGATCACAATTCACCCCATTCTAGCTGTTTGAAATCGGTACATATAGGTATGTATCAGAAACATCCCAAAACTACCCGAAACAACTCAAAACGGGGTCGGGGGCCTACCCACACAAATCTAGAGGCACCCAGGGTGGACCCCACATCATTTTGGGGCCTAGGGGTCACAAGGACCTCGCCCAAATGGCGAGGCATCACCGAACAGTCCAGGGAGTGGCGAGGTCCTCGCCAGGTCGGCAAGGCCTCGCCGGTCAGCGGGCTGGCCTGGGCAGGCCGGTCGGGCCGATGCTGTTTGGGGGCTAGGGTGACCCTCTGAGGTGCGGGTTGTGGCTTAAAATCCTCTCAAACTAGTACTTCCTTCACAAACTACCCCTCCAAGCTCTCCTTTTCACCAAAAGTTTCTGTTTTCTCTCTCAAACCTTCCCTCCATTCACATATTTCATCATTTTCTGTCAAAGCGCACATACCTCCACCGTTTTCAACAATACCTACCCCCTACCCTCTTCATTCTCTCTCATTTAAGCTCTTACACCCCCCATTTGTGGCTCAAACTCGTGTAAACCCACTAGCCATCTCATCTTTTCATTTTCCTTCTTCAACTCCTGTCATTTGAGCCTGTACAACCTCTGTTGAGGCTCAAATCCGTGGAGACCTAAAGACCCCAGCCCTTTCCTCCCTTTTCTTCACTTTTTCATGGCTCTATTCGAGCTTAGTACGGCCATTTTTCTAGATTTTCGCCTAGTTATCCATGTCGTTATCTCGTGATTTGTTTGTTGCTGCGTTAGGATCTTTATGTTTTCATGTTGATAGGCCTAGTGGTATAGTGTTGGTAGTATGTTCTAGTGTTTGACGCCTTAATTATATTAGCTCACATGCATCTTCTGTCATGGTCCACGTAAGGCTACATCCTATGTAGGCTCAAGATTTCGAAACCCAACAAATCCCTCTTCTAGCTTCTTCAATTCCTTTCATTTGAGCACAAGACCCGCAATTTTTGTTTGGAACATTTAGGTCCCGTTCGGCCAACTGCATTAGGTGAGTAAGGTGGATAGAATTGTAAACGTAACAATAAATGCATGTGTAAGGTATGGTCCCTAGATTGGGTGTATCCCATGTTTTCCAATACCATGTTTGGAGTGTATGCAATTAAAAGTAAATCCCAGAATTTTCCTTTCCAAGTACACTTAGAGATTCATTATCATGGGATTTGGAAATCCCATCTCACACTTTTCAACACAAGACTCATTTTCCAAAGCCTATGACATTAATTTTAATCCCCTCCCACCCTCCTACCAAACATGCCACTCCCAAATCCCGAAGTGGGATTAGCAATGCAAGCCCATTTAATACAACTTAAGACCACTGGCCAAATAGGCCCTTGGAGTTTTGGACCTAGAGTGGTGTTCCTAGATTCGAACGACCTAACAGTATGGGAAATCCAATAAATTGATAACGTGAACCCTAGATTGATAACGTGAACCCTAGGACCTCCTTAGCTAGTATGGGCATGTGTATAGTGCTCGAGCGTAGTTAAATTCAAGTTCGGGCAACTCAATTCTAATCAGACAACGTTTGACCCTAAGCGATAAAACAATTTCCTATATTAAAAATGGTATAAAATCATCTAGTGTAGAAGCATATACTTTGGATCACAACTAGTGGATTACCGCTACTCATACGTTGCGACTAGGCTACTGGTTAGACTAAGGAATGTAAAAGATTCATTATGCTAAGATAATTAAAAGATAAATTTCGTTAGTTGGCTTGATTAGGTTGAAGCGAGACCCCATTCCTTTGTTGAATCCCTCGGTACTCATAGACTTCTTTAATAACTCTTAGGAAGGTTGTTTTGATTAGAAACTAATCACGCAGAGGGAAAACTTATATATCCCTTGGATTTAATGTTAGCTCAAATCAATACACCCCTTAGAATCGCCTTCTTAAGGACTTAGTACAATCGGGAACACGGAGTAGAGAAACTATATATAAGCGAGGTATTTGCAGTTTGAATCGAATTCTCAATCCTGGTAGTTACCAATGAACTTTATGCTCTGATCAAGCAGAAGGTCGGGATCAACTAGGATTAAGAACTGATACGACAAATTTTCTGTCCTCGCGAGGTAGAAGGTCTATGTATCCGGCTTAGACCCACTACATAACTTTTCTTCCGTTTTGGCCCTACCACTTACAACCAAAAGTTTATAACTTTGTCTTTGAGAAGTGTTAGGAAAGTATAGTCAATAGAGACTTTTCTTTTTAGGCCTAAGAAATTTCTCAAATGGGCAACAGACAGTTAGGAATTAGGTTCCCAGTCATAGACCATTGGGCATCCATATTGTGCATATGAACTTAGAAAGATAGCCTGTCCATTAACTTCTTGTGTCCCAACCCCCTTATGTGCTAATAATGTATAGATTTGTAAGTGCTATGATTTGATTCCTCTTTGATTGTCAAATTTTGTGTGTCAAAACGTCTCCGTATGTTGTGTGTTTATATTTTAATAAATTTGTTCGAGACACCTCGTCAACACTTGAAGTCTAGCTCAAAGAATTCTTCAAGCTTTATGATAGTTCAAGCTACAATATTAAGAGAGAACTCCATGTCAAGACTCAAGTTCAAGTGCAAGTTTAAGATTCAAATCTAAATGCGGGACTCAAGTACAACTTAAAGTTATATTGAAGCTTCTGAAGTAGTCAAGCTACATCGAGAAGAAATCAAGCTTCGTAAAGATCAAAGTCTAAGCAAATGAAATGTTCAATGCCCATACTTCTTGTTCCAGGTTTGATAGACCATTAGATTGACCTTAGGGTAGGTCACTTTGGATACATAATCCAAATGAATATTATTACATGATTTTGGTCTACTCTAAGACCAGTCCTAAACCCTGTTCGACCAGTCCTAGTACTGTCTCGACCAGTCTAAGAAATTCTAAGACTAGTCCTTAAATGGTTGCAATTTATCAAATTTTTTGGTTCGCCTACGACCAGTCCTGGAGTCTGCTCGACCTGTCGTGAGATGGTCTCGACTCGACCTTCGACCAGTCGTAAAGCTACGACTCAAACTCCAGCGACTAAATCAAGTGTCGCACGACCAGTCGTAGAGGGGTCTCGACCGGTCATGGACTGCCTTCGACCAGTCGTGGACTACCTACGACCGGTCATAAAATGGTCTGATGCGATCGCGCTCAAAAATTCAAAAATCAGTTTATTTCAAGACCAGTCGTGGTGACCCTAGGACCAATCGATGACGAATTTCTTCTACTATAAATAGCACACGAATATCAGAATTTTTTATTGAATAATTAAGTGAATTCAAGGCTCCACTCTGAGATAAGTTTGTGTTTATTTTTAAGCTATTTTGTGCATAATTTCTCTCTTTTTTAGCTTATTTAATTTGATTTTATTTCTATATTCCAATCTGATTTGAAAAGAGGAATTAACTTATTCCTTCTTCTTGGAATCAAAATCAAATATAGCTACGCCCAACTGGTTTAAATCTAAAATCAATTAGAACTTAGAACCATATTAAAGTGAGTTGTGGACATTAAACTTCTATATTCAAACGTCTACTCCAATTGGTTCTTCCTGGTAGCTACAAGAGGAGAAATCCAGGTATTTTACAATTTTGTAAATTCCATTCCTTTTTTGTTTTTGTTTGGGATTCGCCAAAAAAATTTCAAATTGTGTGGTTATCTGAGGAGAGCCAGAAAACTCAGAAGTTTGGGTTTTTGAATTGTGTGAGCCCAAGTTAAAAAGACACAATTGTAAAGGTTTTGGGTGAACCTGTGAAAACCTATTTGATAGTGAACGCTAATATCCCCTGTGTGAGGATATTAGGAGTGGAGTAGCATTCTGTGTGGCTGTTGAAGAACAGTTGGTGTACACACAGGCGAACCACTATAACTTTTTGTCTTGTGGATTGAATGCTTGCTTAATTCTTATTTCTTTTATCATTTAATTGTGTGGAATGTACATGTGGATGTGAATGTTGTAACAATTTACATTTCAAGCAAGTGTGGAGATTGTTATAATAAATTAGATCTACATTTCTGCATTTAATTTCAATTCTCTGCTATTCATTTATCTTTATTAAAATTGAGTTCTTGATCCAAAAGAAGTTCTAGAAATAAGGTTGTCCTACCATAAGCCCTTGTTTATTATGGTGTAAGGTTGTCCTTAGAACTGAACTTGTATCAATCTCTTAATACTTATGTATTAAGGTGATTTGATTTCAGCATTGATAATTGATTTATAATTATAAGGCTATTGGTTAATTTTATTCCGCTGATTTTAATTTAATTTAGCATAGTCATATTCACCCCCCCCCCCCCTCTAGGACATATAGCTTGACCTTTTCAAGTGGTATCAAAGCCTAATAGCTCGTTCTTATTGTTTGTTTTTTGGATTTATTTCCTGAGCTAACGATCTAAGCTATAAGATGTCAAAATTTGATAGCCTATCAGTCACTAGGCCTCCACCCTTTGATGGCTCCAACTATGCCTATTGGAAAGCCAGAATAAGGATCTTCCTCAAACCAATGGATGAGAGTGTGGCAAGCCACAGTGACCGAATGGAACTCTCCTACCATTGAAGTAACTGAATCTGACGGTTCAAAAACTGTATCTGTACCTGCTTATTATTTATGGACCACCCTTCAGAAAAGTGAGTATAATGTCAATGCTAAAGCACTAAATGCAATCACTTGCGCACTATCACCGGATGAGTTTAAAAGAATTATATCCTGTGATACTGCAAAGCAAGCCTGGGATATACTAGAAATGACATACGAGGGTACATCAATTGTCAAAAAGTCTAAAGTCCAACTCCTCACAACCAAATTTGAAAAAATTCATATGGAGGAAAATGAAATGTTTATGGACTTTTACACTAGACTAAATGACATTGTAAACTCTATGTGGGGTCTTGGCGATAAAATTTCAGAAAGTAAAGTGTGTACAAAGATACTACGCTCACTTCCTGAACGGTTCAATTCTAAAGTAACCGCGATCCAGGAACTTCATGATACGGATAATATGAGGGTAGAAGAACTAGTTGGTTCTTTACAAACCTATGAATTAAATTTTAAAGCTCCTAAAGGTAAATCTATAGCTTTGAAATCTTCTAAAGGTATTCCTCAAGAAAACTCAGATTTAGAAAATTCAGAAGATGATATGGCTCTTTTGGCGAAAAAGTTTTACAAAATTTTCAAAAGCAAGAAAAGGGTCGACTTTCAAAAGGGAAATGAAAAGAAATGACCTAAAACTAAGTCCAAAACTTGGAAGTCTTTAAAAGACAGTCAGTGTTACAACTGCCAAGAGTATGGGCATTTAACAAATAAATGTCCTAAAAAGGACAGACCCAGAAGGAAGGGTATGTTGGCTACTTGGGATGAATCGTCTGATTCTGAAGCATCTTCTGAATCAGAAAATTCTGAAACTGAATCGGGCAGTGAAGTTAAAGCCCTTATGACTCTAGCCAAGTTTACTTTTTCAGATCACGATGATTCAACAAGTGAAGAAATTTTGAATAGTGATTATGAAAATGAAGAAGATCTTCAAGATGCTTATAATGCCTTATATAAGGAAAGTTGTAAAATTGTTATCAAACTTAAGCTTCAAAAAGAAAAGTTTTCTAAACTCAAAGAATGTTTTGAAACTCTTATTTTAGAAAAATCGCATATTTCAGATTGTTTGGAAAAATCAAAATGTGATTTGAAATTTAAAACTTCGTTGATAGATGATTTGAAATCTGAAAATGAGAAACTTAAAAATGAAGTATCTTCTCTTCTGAGTTTGAAGGATACATGGAGATATGCCCAGGGTGATCCAAAGTTAGAAAAATTATTATCCGGATCAAGAAAATGTGGGGATAGATCTGGGTTGGGCTATGAGAAAAATACATCTCCTAAACAGAAGTATACTTCTCCCAACTTTGTGAAAGGAGAAACTTCTAACTCAAAAGGAAAAGGTACTAGTCAAGTTTTTTCTAAAAATACAAAAACTTTTCATAAACCTAAAAGCAGCTATATAAATTTTAAAAATCAGAACAAAAATCTTCTTGCTGAAAAAATAATTGATTTACTTAAGGAGCTCTTAAAATCTAACTCTGTAGGTCATTCTTACAACATCAGACAAAAGAAGACCAACCATGTTTCTAAACCCAAAACAGTTTTG
Organism: Magnolia changhungtana; assembly: GCA_030180095.1. Taxonomy (NCBI): domain Eukaryota; kingdom Viridiplantae; phylum Streptophyta; class Magnoliopsida; order Magnoliales; family Magnoliaceae; genus Magnolia; species Magnolia changhungtana. The sequence continues at coordinate 2,608,999 of JASAUF010000344.1, read as the reverse complement.
AAATGGGTTCCTAAAGTTACCTACTTGGTTGCCCACACTGCGTTCAAAGCAACAAGCCATTCAAAATGGTACCTAGACAGTGGATGTTCCAGGCACATGACAGGTGATAAGGCTTTAATCACCGATCTAAAAGATATGACTGATGGATCAGTCACATTTGGTGATGGTAGCAATTGTAAGATTACTGGCCAAGGTACGATTCAACTTTATAATATTCCCTTATTTAAGAATGTTTTATATGTTGAGGGATTAAAACACAATCTGTTAAGCATATCTCAAATATATGACAACAACCATAGTGTTAAATTTTCTAATCAAGGTTGTGAGATTATAGATAAAAAGGGTTCTGTAATATTAACTGGTCGCAGAACTTCTGAAAATTGCTATATAGTATGCAATGGAAGCTCATTTAATCAAACGTGTTACATGGTCCATACTGATGAGACAAAATTATGGCATAAACGTCTTAGACATGTACAGTACCGAAATTTGTACAGATTGAGCAAAGGAGAACTAATTAGAGGTCTATCTAAAGTGCAAAAAGTAGACAAAATATGTGGTGAATGCTAGTATGGTAAACAAATGAGGAGCTCTCACAAAAAGGTGAACTCCAATACCACATCTAGACCACTCGAGCTTCTCCATATGAATCTTATAGGACCAACCAGAACGAAAAGTCGAGGCAGCAAAAAATACATCTTGGTTATTGTAGATGATTATATAAGATACACTTGGGTTTCATTCTTAAGAGACAAATCAGAAACCCTTGATGAAGTGAAAAAAATTATAAAGCAGATCCAAACTGAAAAATGTTCTTAAATTAGTAAGATCCGTAGTGATCATGGATCCGAGTTTGAAAATAGCAGTTTTGAGAAACTCTGTAGTGATCAGGGAATATCACATGAATTCTCTGCGCCCAAAACTCCACAACAAAATGGTATTGTGGAAAGAAAAAATAGAGTGCTTCAAGAAATGGGAAATGTTATGTTAAATAGCATGAAGCTCCCTAGAAATTTATGGGCTGAAGCAGTGAATACCGCCTGCTACATTATCAACCGTGTTTATATCTGCAAATCTAATAATAAAACGGCTTATGAAATGTGGTTTGAGAAAAAGCCTACTGTCAAATATTTTCAAATTTTTGGCAGCAAGTGCTATATTTTACGTGATCGTGAAAATCTGGGAAAGTTCGACACTAAAAGTGATGAAGGGATCTTTTTAGGATACTCTTTAAACAGTCGTGCATATCGTATTCTGAACAACAGGACCGGTGTGATTCAAGAGTCAATAAATGTAGTAATTGACGATCACTTGAACACACCTGCCCCTAGTTCAGATAATGATGAAGCTCTTATATATGAAAAACCAGATACTTCATCAAGTAAAACCAATTCTGAATTAAGAACTGTTAAAGATCATCCAACTGATCAAATACTTAGAAACCCTCTCACTGGTGTGCGCACTCGTAGACAATTAGAGGACATATGTAACTACGTATGCTTTACATCCTAGATAGAACCGGTTATTGTGAAAGAAGCACTTTCTGATGAAAACTGGACAGTTGCTATGCAGGAAGAACTTAATCAGTTTGTCAGAAATGATGTCTGGCACCTTGTTCCTAGACCTAAAGATAAACATATTATTGGAACAAAATGAATTTTCAAAAATAAGTCTGATGAATTGGGAAATATCATTCGAAACAAGGCAAGACTAGTTGTGCAAGGGTACATGCAAATTGAAGGGATTGATTATGATGAAACTTTTGCCCCTGTTGCTCGCCTTGAATCAATCAGACTTTTCATATCTATTACATATTTTAGAAAATTTAGAATTTTTCAAATGGATGTAAAGAGCGCCTTTTTGAATGGCGACCTACATGAAGAGGTATATGTTAAACAACCGACTGGGTTTGAAGACCCTAAGCTTACCAATCATGTATACCGCCTTAAAAAGGCTCTCTATGGTTTGAAACAAGCTCCTAGAGCATGGTATGAAAAATTGACTAAGTTCTTACTAAGTCACAAGTTTCAGATGGGTAGTGTCGATAAGACGCTCTTTGTTAAGAAACATAACGATGATATCTTAATGGTTAAAATCTATGTTGATGATATAATTTATAGATCAACTTGTACTAACATGACTGTTGAGTTTGTAGATCTAATGAAATTTGAATTCGAAATGAGCATGGTTGGTGAATTAAATTATTTCCTAGGGTTGCAAGTAAAACAACAATCTGATGGAATTTTTATTTCACAAACTAAGTATGCATTAAACTTGATTAAAAGATTCAGATTTGAAAATGGTAAGAACTTTGATACTCCTATGAGTACAACTCTAAGACTCTCAAAAGACTCTACAGGTAAAGATGTAGATTCTAAATTGTATCGTACATGGATATGTTTATGAAATTTTTCCTGATCCGAGGGTGTAATTTGGCCTAATTCTGACGGTCAGGTTGCTTAATACTGACCCGCAAGCGACAAGTCTCAAATTACTATTTGAGATATTTATTTCTAAAGAAAACCCAGTGTTTTCACACTCCTCGCTCCAGACTCAAGCGAACAGCACTGGAACACTGTCTGGATTTGATTTCCAAGATAGTTGTCAAGCCCAGCGAGACAGTCCTAATTCCTTAACTTCGTGTTAATCGGACTTCCGACGTGCGGTCCAGATCTGATACGGAGTTTCGGGATGCTCCCGAGAGCAGCCGGGTAATGAGATTGATCCTAGATTTTAGGGTAACCTAGCGTCAATGATTCTATAAGTTTTGGGTCTTACTGATCGTATTTAAAGTGGATCAAGCGAATTTCGTAGCTAATCTAGTTTAGCACTTAGTTACTTTGTCTCATTTCTAAAGGATTTAGTCCTATAAGATTTCTGTCTGGGGTCGTACTTGGGCCTTGGTAGTTGGCACATACAGTGATTCAAGTTATACTACTTAGCTAGTTTAAGATAGCGTCTAAGGTGAAAGTACTTAGAAAAATTGAAAGATCAAGGTGGTGAAGGATGGGATTTGTGAAGGAAATGGGTTCAAAAGCGGTTTTAGACTTTGAGATTGAGTTCTGACAAGTTAATAAGGTGTTAGGATCGACCTATTGCCTAAGGACGTCTAATTTCAGGTTGGCAAAAATCTGAGATGTTATAATCTACCCCCCTTAAAATAAAATTTCGTCTCCAAAATTGCCTAAGGGTAATAAGGAAAGATTTAATTATTTCTTTGCCTAAGTTTTATTGATTTCGAGTTTCTACACGTGGTAGGGTATATACTAGCCTGGTTCATTTTAGTCTACCCCCCTTAAAACTTATTTCTTTATCCATTTCTCATACCCTGATGATTTGCTAAAATTTATTTCCTTACCTCTTTGGAGTCTTGACTTCGATTCCCAACTAGTTAGAGTAAGCTAGCTGTTTTCAATGTTTGACCAACACGGAGAGATGGTTATAGTGGGCTTGATCCCGATACATCGATCATCTACCGGGCCAGGGTAGAAAGCTCATCGTATCCCTTCCGAATCCTGGTGGATCCTGGTCTTTGCTCAGCCAAGCAGTGAGTCCATTGGTAGTCGCCCAGGATTGAGAATTGGGTCAAGCCGCGAATGCTTCGCAGTTGTATATTTCAGTAACTCCGTAGTCCGATCACTCTAAAAACGTAGAGAATGTCCATCATTGAAAGGTTTAAATATCTTATTTCTTAGGTTGCCCATTGGTCTAAGAGAGTCCTCGTTATTATCTATGTCCAAGGAAATGGTGAATCAAATCTTACTAGATCATCCTAAAACGGTTTCTCATAGTAGAACTTGCTAGGACTTCTATTACGTTCGTATTCAAGGAGCACAGTTTCGATCCTAGGCCAGTGGGGTAGGGTCCACCACGCTTTTGCTACGCCACCTAGATCAAAGAGGTTTATTAATTTAACCTAGCTACATTTATCGGTCTCTGGCATTCTCTAATGTAACCGGTAGTCTAGTCTTAATTTAGGAGTAGTGAAAATCCACAGGTGTAGTCCAAAGTCTATGCTCATACGCTAGATGATTTCACATCATTTCTAATACAGGAAGGGTTTTATCACTTAAGGTCAAACGTTGTCTAATTGGAATTGAGTTGTGCAGACTTAAATTTAACTACTCTCGAGCACTTCACACATGCTCATACCAGCTAAGAGGGTCCTAAGGTTCACATTATTAATTTGTTGGATTTTCTAGACGGTTATGTCTATCAAAATCTAGGAGCACCGCTCTAGGTCCAAAACTCCAAGGGCCTATTTGGCCAGTGGTCTTAAGTTGTATTTAATGGGCTTGCATTGCTAATCTCACTTCGGGATTGGGAATGACATGTTTGGTAGGAGGGTGGGTGGGATAAAATTTAATTTTATAGGCTTTGGAAAATGAGTCTTATGTTGGAAAGTGTTGGATGGGATTTTCAAATCCCAAGATGATGAATTTACAAATGTACTTTGAAAGGAATCTCAGAGTTTACGTTTAATTGTATACATTTCAAACAGGGTATTGGAAAACATGGGAGATAGGAGAGGGGTTATTAGGTTTCAGAATCTTGAGCCTACATAGGCTCAAATGAAAGGGAATAAATAAGGAAAATGAAAAGATGAGATGGGTTGAGAGCTTACATGTTTTTTAGCTCTAAATGGGGTATGTAAGAGCCCAAATGAAAGAGAATGGAGAGGGTAGGGAGGTAGGGATTGCTGTGAATGATGGAGGTGAATGGGTTGTGATAGAAAATGACGAAACGAGTGAATGGAAGGGAGGTTTGAAAGAGAAAACAGAAATTTGAGGGAAAGGAAGAGCTTGGAGGGTGTTTTGAGAGAGAGGGAAAAACAGACGTGAAACAGGGGCCCCCACATAATTTGGTAGGCACCACACATGCCTAGGAAAGTTCTATACCTTTTTTCTGGCATTTCTAGTTGGTCTATTATTTTAATTATTTTTCTAGTAGTTCATCATCAAGTATAATTCATCTCCACCAAATTTCATTAGATTTTGTTTTGTAGAAAAATTCTAGAAATTCTAGAAGCAGCAGCTGTCCAAACTAATGATTTTCGGACAATTGACACAACGACCCATATTTAACTATATTAAATATTTTATTATATTTTTTACTTATTTTATATGAAACTAGACTTATCAAGCTTAAATCTGACTTTTGAATCACCTAAATCGGAGTTATAACGAGGGAGATATGACTTTTTGAAGTCAGACCAAAATCGCATAAAAAATGTGGCCGAAAACGGGCCAGCCAATGAACTGCGGCCCGCCCGGGCCCGCTGGACCGTGGTCGACCGCTGTTCTGCCATGGTCCGCCTTGCCTGGCGCTGCGCCGCTGCAGTGGGGTGGTGTTCCCCACCCTCCCAAGGTGCCAAATGTACCCTGGGTCTACCGTGGTTCCCCCCGGAATGACTCATGTAGCCCCCCGACTCCGTTTGAGGCATTTTTAGGGCCAATTTGCAAACCGAAAAGAATTTATGTGACATGTGGTATATGATTTTGGGGTAGGAGGAGCTAATCTATCCAAATAATCCATTTATTTGGTTAGATTCCAAAGTTTGAATGGTCAAAAGTCCAATATATATATATATATATATATATATATATATATATATATACTATTTATCATAACTTTTTTTAAGTATTATTCTTCATCATTTATACGTTAGAATTTATATCTGGTATAAAAGGATTTAGAAAAAATTAAAGAATGAAGTGGTGCAAGGAGAGATTTTAAAGGAATTGGATAAAAAGGGGTTTTAGGCTTTGAGATTAAGTGTAAAGTGTTGTGGTTGACACACAACCTAAGGGCATTCGTTTCTAGGGAACGACTCAAACCCGTCGACTGACGGCCTAGAAGTGATTCGGGATCGTTTCGGGTGATCATGGGTGTGTACGGGCCCAATCTCAACGGTCGATTTCGGTCGGTTTCGCCGTTCAGCAAATTTGAAAAATCCTAAGTGGGTTTCTACGTTCCGTCGCTCCCTCCTAAGTCAGAGTACGTCAGAGTGCGTCGTGTGACCATAACCCAGGTCTGATTTAATTCAAATCATGCTCTGATACCATCTTGTAACGCCCTAAAAATCGAGGGTCGAGCATAAACTCAACTCCCGAGTTCCAACGCATCACTTATGCAACAAAATGAATAATGATTGAATGTTGAATATATTAGAGTAGTGAACATGAGTGAGATTAAGCCAAAACAGCATATCATACTCCAGAGACAGTTAAATTTGCAAGCGGAAGACTGTGATAGATATGTAAAATATATAAACTGTGATGAGTCTCCAGAGTGTGATAACATTTCCAGGTTAAATAATTACAAGTACAATTTCAGAATGTACCAAAGGTGTAGTGTCATCTAGACATCTTTGTAATCCCATCGATCAAGACACGGCTCACATGAAGCCTCCAGAAAATAGCATACACGAGGAAGCCTCCTCGTCGTCACAAAAGTTCATCTCGGCCTCAGAAGTAGCGTCGCCATCTGTAATCAGACAATATCTGGTGGGTGTTCGGAACACCGTCCCATAACGTGGGAGTGAGTAGCTAACTCAGTGGAATAATAAAGCATAGGTTAACATGTTATCAATGCAGTCAAGCAGTAATGATAAAGCAATACAATCAAACACTCCTAACTAATCTTATTAATGCAAGTATGAATGCAGTTATGATGGATGCCCTTGCCAAACCACCCTCATGCGACACCATCTTACGTTCGCGGCATGCTTTCATCCCTCAGTGCTCCACATCTTCCAGGAACATGCAATGCATGATGAGCATGATTAGTCCATTTTAAACAGTAGTATTGGGAAACAAAGGTACCTCCCTTGTATCATTCCCAAACATGATCCATTTTAGGGTCGTCAGTCCTAGTTAATCTCATACAATAATGTGTTTCTAGGTCACTGCAGAGGCTGCCAGGGCTGTTACACATAATGGTTACACCACTCCCCCATCACCTCTTTAACGGTTCATCACTATACAGATACAGACCTAGTTCATACTCTATACACTGCGGTAAAACTCTAAGGCTCAACGTAAATTCAGAGTATGCTCGAGGTCACTACAAAGGGCTGTCAGGGTTGTTACACACAATGGTTACACCACTCCCCCATCACCTTATCAATGTAGGCCGACAGCACGAATATAGTGTCCCATACCACCATAATTAGCTCATGAGTCTAGTTGCTCATTGGTCATACGGGGAGGCACGTGGCCCCAGTGTAGGCCGACAGCTCGACCACGGTGTCCCATACCACCATGCCCGACTCATGAGTCTTAGCGGATCGAGGTACCATGGTTAACGGGATTTCACTGATAAGTTTGGTACCCTAGGTTCAAGCAGTAGCGTCCAAACATGGTGAACATACATTAGACAGATCGGGTTACTTGACGAGCTCGACTAGCAAGAGCGCCCGTTGAGTTGTACGACATGAAGTGCATAAGCACTTCGTGTGGCCTAACCACTGCCGACAAGCAACGCACGACTCGGGTTCGTTAAACACGTCCTACGTGGCGAATGAATCTCAGCCATGAATTCGATCCCATTACCGACTGCCTGGACTATACAATAGCCCCAATCACATTCAATTGCAGATAGGTAAAGCAGTAATGGATCAAGATTCAAATCATACAATCAAAGTCTGATAACATCCGCTTAGGGCTGTCAGGGCTGTTACACACACTCGTTACACCACTCCCCCATCACCCTTCATGGCACTTATGGAATACAACATAAACATGAATTTAAACATATACATTACATAGATAAAATCATACAATCAGTTGAGCATGTTATGAAGTACAACATAAGCATGAGTTTGTACATATTCAATTCCTAATCACACAGATATCTAAAGAAATCATACGCATAGTTAAAGAAGTTGAGAATCATATCTCAATTCCCTTATACATTACAATTCACTAACTACTACTCATTCAGACATTTCAACCAACACTTTAAACTACATACATCAACATACATGACGTATGCTGATCACATAGGTATAAGGCCAAATCCTTTTACTAGGGAGTTGCCCCAATTATAACACACGTGCACCCACGACGGATTGTCATGGCAAGCAGGAATCCAAGTTCCATGTTCATTCAGTCATTTCCACAAACACTTCGGCTACACATTTTAGCATATATAGTGTATATTGGCCGTGGTGTGATTTAGGGCAAATCCTTTCGTCAAAGGAAAATCGCCAATACAACAATCATATATCCATGACAATTAGTCATGGCAAGCATGAATGAGAATTCTATACTCATTCAGTCATTTTCACAAACACTTAGAATACACTATTTTCACATACATAATGTACATTAGCAAAACATGTATTAGGGCGAATCCTTTCGCCATACAAGTATTTTATCCATATATAGTATATTCATACAGCAAATAATCATGGCAAGCACATCTCCAAAATTTATACGTATACGGTATTTTCTAGAATACGGTCATTTCAACATACATAGTGTATATTAGCAAATCATGTATTAGGGCGAGTCCTTTCGCCAAATAAGTATTTTATCCATATATAATATATTCATACAGTAAATAATCATGGCAAACACATTTCCAAAAATTATACGTATACGGTACTTTCTACAAACACCTAGAATATGTAAAATTCCATATTCTACATCTTTAATCGAAACGGAAAACAGACACCACGTTGTACACATGCAATTACTTGCAGATCATGAATCTATCATTATCTGACATTGAAAGCATTGAAAACCATAACCTATACATCTAAAGTCCGCACCTTTTGTCATAGAATCGTAACGGAGTCGATAGGTTTGCTAAGCTTCTGTATACGGCAACCTAAAGAATGAAATAGGTTAGTTATTTTATAACCTACAACTATCAACACCCCAAATCAGATTAGGGTTAGGGTTTCTTACCTAGAAACGGAGCTGAAATCGCCGGGAAAGCGATGAGAATCAGGTGGTGCAGCTTGTGTAGCGGCAGGGAACGGTAGTAGGGAGATTCTCCCACTTCTCTCACTCTTTCTCTCTCTTTTCTCACTTCTCTCTCTAGGGTTTCTCTCAAATTCGTATGGCTGTGAGAGAGAGGGTTCTAAGGTCCTTATATAGCCTAAAAACTCTCCAAAGTAGACCTAAGGTCAAGGTATACTTAGGTTATAACCAAAGTGGCACTTTTCCAGCTCAACGGAGGACTTCTGGCTGGCCTCCTTGAGCCAAAGGTCGGACTTAAGCTCACGGACTTGGGATCTAGGTGGAGTTAAGTTTTCGTTCCAGTCGGGTTTCCAGATCACGCGTGGCGGACCAGTTTCAGTTCTACAGTCAGCGGATCTCGATCGGGGATTTCGAGTACATGGATATATTTATGAAATTTTTCCTGATCCGATGGTGTAATTTGGCCTGATTCTGACGGTTAGGTTGCTTAATACTGACCCGCAAGCGACAAGTCTCAGATTACTATTTGAGATATTTATTTCTAAAGAAAACCTAGTGTTTTCACACTCCTCGCTCCGGACTCAAGCGAAAAGCACTGGAACACTGTCTGGATTTGATTTCCGAGATGGTTGTCAAGCCCAGCGAGGCAGTCCTAATTTCTTAACTTCGTTTTAATCAGACTTCCGACGTGCGGTCCAGATCTGATACGGAGTTTCAGGATGCTCCCGAGAGCAGCCGGGTAATGAGATTGATCCTAGATTTTAAGGTAACCTAGCGTCAATGATTCTACAAGTTTTGGGTCTTGCTGATCGTATTTAAAGTGGATCAAGCGGATTTCGTAGCTAATCTAGTTTAGTACTTAGTTACTTTGTCTCATTTCTAAAGGATTTAGTCCTATAAGATTTCTATCTGGGGTGGTACTTGGGCCTTGGTAGTTGGCACATACAGTGATTCAAGTTATACTACTTAGCTAGTTTAACATAGCGTCTAGGGTGAAAGTACTTAAAAAAATTGAAAGATCAAGGTGGTGAAGGGTGGGATTTGTGAAGGAAATGGGTTTAAAAGCGGTTTTAGACTTTGGGATTGAGTTCTGACAAGTTAATAAGGTGTTAGGATCGACCCATTGCCTAAGGATGTCTAATTCCAGGTTGGCAAAAATTCGGGATGTTACAGAAACGTATGCTGAGTGATTATGGAATCGCACAAGACTCTATAGTTTTATACTATGATAATTCCAGTGCGATAAACATTTCAAAAATCCAATCCAGCATTCACGTACTAAGCACATTGACATTCAATTTCATTACATTCGTGAATTAGTAGAAGAAAAAATAATATCTTTAGAATATATTCCTACCGAGACTCAGCTTGCTGACATTTTCACTAAACCGCTCGACAAAAGCAAGTTTAACAAATTGAAATTTGATCTTGGTATGTGCAAATTTAAATGATTGATCATACATTTTTGTATCATATTGTATATGATGTTAATATATTATTAATTTAAAATTTAAAATTTTGTGAAAATTGCATATATTTTTTTCTGGTCTAAGACCGGTCGAGGACGTGCTCGACCAGTCTTAATACGACCGGTCGAGTATATCCTAAGACCGGTCGTGCGGGCGATGCCCTTTTTAATTTGGGAAAAACTTGTTTCTTCTTCATTCTAACCCTCCTTACCAACGAGCAGAGCTACGACTAGTCGAACCCTTGTGTTCGATTCCTCCAGGTTAGAGTGATTTTTCTTGTTTCCTTGGAGAATCTTAAGCTTAACTCTTAATTTTCTTGATTATTGTTGTCTATTTCATATAAATCTTCAACTTTTTGGGTTCTTCTTCCTTTTTGCTAAATCTAGAGAAACCCATCTCTATTTTCTTGAACTTTCTTTCATTTCTTCAAGAATATGGAATCTAGAGGTAAAAAGAAAATTCATAGAGGTGCATCTTCTTCTCGTTCAAATGCAATCACTAGACGTCATCTTAGGGATCCTGAAGATGATCCTCCGCATGTACGTGACCTGCGTATGCACAATATTATTATTGAAAAAGCAGTTGATTTAAATCATATTGCTCCATACAGTCTCCTTCCTCTCCTTCAATCTGTAGGCTGGGAAAATATTTTACGCTGGGGTGGACCGGCATATAAGTCCATAGCATAGGCCATGGTTGCATGCATATCTGACTTCTCTGCTGAGCAACTGACTTTTACTATTGATACTAGAGAAGGGCTGTTTCATGTTGATCGACACTTAATTTTCGGCCTTATGGATATTCAAGTAAATGATGATGGTGTTCATCCTAGTGCACTTGCTGAGAGAGTGTCAGAATCGAAAAAATGCATTTTTACTAGAGCTTTGTGCAACATGAATGCTCCATGGACTGCAAATGGAAATGCCCTTAAAACCAGACACTTGTTACCCAAATACAGAGTTTTGCATCGTATCTTCACTTCTAATCTATATCCCCGCTCTGGAAACAAGACTGAGTTGACTCTGTTTATGGTTCGTATTTTGTACTCGATCATTACTGGTGCTAACATCTGTTTTCCCTCCTTGATTTGTTCCTCTATCATACAAATTCGTAGTAATCCTGGTCATGGTGATATTCCTTTTGGATATCTGTTAAATGTATTAGTCACTCACATATTAGTCGTTATGCCCGTCGGTGAGGCTCCTATCAGACACCTCATATTAACAATTCTAACCTGAATAAGATGAAGTTGGAGTTGGCTCCTGGTCAAGTTGATGTTGATACGGGTGATGCTGCTGCTGAAGCTGAGATGGGTGTCGAAGGTGATGAGTTGTCGGCCGATGATATTAACATGGATGATATTTTTAATGAAATTGATTCTAATTCTGGAAATGATCCAGACTTTGAACCATCCGATTTCAATGCACGTCTTAGTGCTCTAGAGGAAAAAGTAGAACAGATGAATGTTGGCCACAATCAGCAATTTAAAAATATGTGCAAATATTTTAGGCGCTTACAGAAGAGCCTTCACCAAAGTGATCCTAATATTCCTACTCCATCGTCTGGTTCCGATTGAGAATGTTTAATCTTTGGTCTGTAACAGGTTTACTAAGTTTCGTTCCTTGGTTGTGTAGATTACTGTCTTAAAACATCACCTTGCAAACTTCTCTTGTTTTGTTATTCACTCTGCACTTTTTATTATTCTATCTTTCTGAGTTGATATCTCTAATTCTGTCTTTCATGTCCTATCTTTGTTCTTCCTTTGTCATATTTTGACAAAAAGGGGGAGAATGTTTGCATTTTATTTTTTAGGTATGATTGATATGATGTATACCTACTCAGAGGGAATTGATGTGTATTAACTTAGGGGGAGTTGAGTTGTTGTCTCAGTTAACAACTGGTGCATGATTCGTTATTATATAATGTGATGCTTATCTTATTGAAGTATGAGAAGTGTTTTGTCACAAATTTGATAAAGGGAGAGATTGTAAGTGCTATGATTTGATTCTTCTTTGATTGTCAAATTTTGTGTATCAAAACATCTCGTATGTTGTGTGTTTATATCTTGATAAATTTGTTCGAGACACCTCATCAACACTTGAAGTCTAGCTCAAAGAATTCTTCAAGCTTCATGATAGTTCAAGCTATAATATTAAGAGAACTCTGGGTCAAGACTTAAGTTCAAGTGCCAGTTCAAAATTCAAATCTAAATGCGGGACTCAAGTACAACTTAAAGTTACATTGAAGCTTCTGAAGTAGTCAAGCTACATCGAGAAGAAATCAAGCTTTGTAAAGATCAAAGTCTAAGCAAATGAAGTGTTCAATGTCCATACTTCTTGTTCCAGGTTTGATAGACCATTAGATTGACCTTAGGGTATGTCACTTTGGATACATAATCCAAATGAATATTATTATATGATTTTGGTCTACTCTAAGACCAGTCCTAGACCCTGTTCGACCAGTCCTAGTACTGTCTCGACTAGTCTAAGAAATTCCAAGACTAGTCCTAAAATGGTTGCAATTTATCGAATTTTTTGGTTCGCCTACAACCAGTCCTGGAGTCTGCTTGACCGGTCGTGAGATGGTCTCGACTCGACCTTCGACCAGTCGTAAAGCTATGACTCAAACTCCAGCGATTAAATCAAGTGTCGCACGACCAGTCGTAGAGGGGTCTCGACCGGTCGTAGACTGCCTTCGACCAGTCGTGGACTACCTACGACCGGTCGTAAAACGGTCTGATGCGATCGCCCTCAAAAATTCAAAAATCAGTTTATTTCAAGACCAGTCGTGGTGACCCTAGGAACAATCGAAGACGAATTTCTTCTGCTATAAATAGCACACGAATTTCAGAGTTTTTTATTGAATAATTAAGTGAATTCAAGGCTCCACTCTAAGATAAGTTTGTGTTTATTTTTAAGCTATTTTGTGCATAATTTCTTTCTCTTTTTTAGCTTATTTAATTTGATTTTGTTTCTGTATTCCAATCTGATTTGAAAAGAGGAATTGACTTATTCCTTCTTCTTGGAATCAAAATCAAATATAGCTACGCCCAACTGGTTTAAATCTAAAATCAATTAGAACTTAGAACCATATTAAAGTGAGTTGTGGACATTAAACTTCTATATTCAAACGTCTACTCCAATTGGTTCTTCCGGGCAGCTACAAGAGGAGAAATCCAGGTATTTTACAATTCTGTAAATTCCATTCCTTTTTGGTTTTTGTTTGGGATTCGCCAGAAAAATCTCAAATTGTGTGGTTATCTGAGGAGAGCCAGAAAACTCAGAAGTGTGGGTTTTTGAATTGTGTAAGCCCAAGTTAAAAAGACACAATTGTAAAGGTTTTGGGTGAACCTGTGAAAACCTATTTGATAGTGAACGCTAATATCCCCTGTGTGAGGATATTAGGAGTGGAGTAGCATTCTGTGTGGCTGTTGAAGAACAGTTGGTGTACACACAGGCGAACCACTATAACTCTTTGTCTTATGGATTGAATGCTTGCTTAATTCTTATTTCTTTTATCATTTAATTGTGTGGAATGTACATGTGGATGTAAATGTTGTAACAATTTACATTTCAAGCAAGTGTGGAGATTGTTGTAATAAATTAGATCTACATTTCTGCATTTAATTTTAATTCTCTACTATTCATTTATCTTTATTAAAATTGAGTTCTTGATCCAAAAGAAGTTCTAGAAATAAGGTTGTCCTACCATAAGCCCTTATTTATTATAGTGTAAGGTTGTCCTTAGAACTGAATTTGTATCAATCTCTCAATACTTATGTATTAAGGTGATTTGATTTCAGCATTGATAATTGATTTATAATTGTAAGGCTATTGGTTAATTTTATTCTGCTGATTTTAATTTAATTTGGCATAGTCCTATTCACCCCCCCTCTAGGACATATAGCTTGACCTTTTCAAGATTACCTTACAGTATCAAACTAGACATGATTAAAGAAAGTAAGTCGGGACCTTAACAAAAAGGGTCCTCCTTGGGTGGAATTAGACATCTTGCCACAAACTCACATCCATCCCTGAAATCAACCACAATACTTATCATCTTTAGCTCCTTTCTATGACCATAGGTACCAATGCCATAATACACATCATCGGTGACAAGGAGACTAATGTATTGATAGATCGCTTCCCATTTCATACCAAAGATAGGTCTCGAATTTCAACTCATTCTGACATACAGATCGATGTACAAATTCTTGAACCCTAAGAGTAGAAACAATTTTAAGGGGGGTAGATAGGTTATGAATGCGATCGAGTTAGGTAGGTATACTCGTCTACCCACTCATAGGAGCAGCAGAAGCTTGGTGGGCTGATAGCCTACTGGACCAGGATCGAAGGAAATTGACCCAGGTTATATGTAAGGTTAGGTCATTAAATAGGATCTGGATCTTCCTTAGAATGTCAATAATGAAGTCTTTAAAGGAAAGCAACTAGGGTTTAAGTAGTAAACCAATTCATATTACAAGATAGGCCTAACAATGGGTACGAACTGAATTACAATAGCCAAGGTCAACGTATCTACAACTGTGCTCGTTGAATACGAACATAATAGAAGCCTTAGCAAGTTCTACTATGAGAAACCATTTTAGGATGATCTAGTAAGGTATTGATTTACCCCTATCTCGGACATAGAATAAGATGAGAACTCTCTTAGACCAAGACCCAAAGGGTGACTTTATAAATAAGAAATTTGAACCTTTCAGTGATGGGTATGCCCTAAGCTTTTAGAGTGATCGGACTACGGAGTTACTGAAATATAAACTGCGAACCATTTGCGGCTTGACCCAATTCTTAATCCTGGGCGACTACCAATGGACTCACTGCTTGACTGAGCAGAAGACCAGGAGCCACCAGGACTAGGAAGGGATACGATGAGCCTTCTACCCTGGTCAGGTAGATGAATCGATGTAGCGGGATCAAGCCCATTACAACTATCTCTCCGTGTTGGTCGACTATTGAAAACACATATCTTACTCTAAATATATGGGAATCATTATCAAGACTCCAAATAGGGAAAAAAAATCCATTGTAGCAAACCATCAAGATATAAGTAAGAGGTAAAAAAATAATTTTTAAGGGGGGTAGAGACTAAATGTACCAGACTAGCATGGACAATATACACCCTACTACACATATAAACTTGAAATCAATAAATCTTAGGCAATTGAAATAATAGAATCCTCACTTATTATCCCTAGCCAATTTCGGGGATAAAATTATTTTTTTAAGGGGGTAGATTGTAACATCCCGGATTTTTGCTAACCTGGAGATAGACGTTCTTAGGCAATGGGTTGATCCGAACACCTTATTAACTTGTCAGAACTCAATCCCAAAGTCTAAAATCGTTTTTAACCCTTTTCCTTCACAAATCTCACCTCGCACCACCTTGTTCCTTAAATCTTTCTAAGTACTTTCACATTTGACACAAATCTTAAAGTTTAGGTGATGAAGAACAATACTCAAACTCAAAATTACAATAAATAGTACATACATAAATAAAATGGACTTTTGACCATTAACCTTATGGAATCATCGACGAATAGGTTATTTAGAAACATCAACCTCTCCTGTCCTAGGACCTTCTTCTGTTGTAATTAGGGCGTCATTTAGTTAAGTATTAATTACTTGGATCACTTTATATACAAACTACAAATGCCCAAGTACTACCTCAGACAGAAATCTTATAGGACTAAATCCTTTAGAAATTAGACAAAGTTAACGAAGTACTAAACTACATCACATACGAAATCTGCACTAATCACTTTAAATCCGTTCTGCAAGACCCAAAACTTGTAGAATCAGTGACGCTAGGTACCCTAAAATTTAGGATCAATCTCATTACCCAACTGCTCTCAAGAGCATTACGAAACTACGTATCAGATCTGGACCGCACATCGAAAGTTTGAATAATACAAGGTTATAGAATTAGGACCGCCTTGCTGGGCTTGACAACCATCTCGAAAATCAAATCCAGATAGTGTCCCACGGCCATTCGCTTAAGCCCGGAGCGAAGAGTGTGAAAAAGTCTGGGTTTCTTTAAAAATTAAATTAAATTTAAGTAACCTGAGACTTGATGTTTGCGGGCCAAATATAAGCAATCAGACCGTTGAAATCTGACCCAAATACACCCTCGGATCAGAAAATATTTCCCATACATGTCTGTGTACTTGTAACCCTGATCGAGATTCTGTGACCGTTGAACTGAAACTGGTCCGTCATGTGCGATCTGGAAACCCAATTAGAATAAAATCTTAACTCGACCTAGATTCATAGTCAGTGAGCTTAAGTCCGACTTTGGCTCAAGGGGGGCTCCAGAAGTGCTCCATTAGATGGAACAGACTCGCTTTGGACATAACCTAAGTATACCTTGATCCTGAGTCTATTTTGAAGAGTTTTAGGCCTATATAAGGACCTTAAACCCTTTCTCATTCAGCCCATACGAATTTGAGAGAAACCCTAGGAGAGAGAAGAGAAGAAAGAGAGAGAAAGTGTGAGAGTTGTGGGAGATAGATCCTGTTACTCTACCCTGTTATCATACGTGCTTAATCACCCCGATCTAATCGCTTTCTCGACGATTCCGGCTTCGTTCTTAGGTAAGAAATCCTAACCCTAACCTGTTTTGGAGATTCAACTAGAATAGAAGGTGGAATAGCTAACCTATTCCCTGTTATAGGTTGTCGTTGTGCCGTAGACAAAGGCGTTGTGTTCAAACTATTTTCGTTTCACGTCTACCGGCAAAAGGTGCTGACTTTAGACGTATAAGTTATGGTTTTCAAGGCTTTCAATGTCAGTTAATGATTTATTACTGACGTGGATGCTATTGCACATGTACAAAGTGCTGTCCGTTTCGTTTTTCAGATATACGTTAACTATGTCGAATATACTGTATTCCTTGTATTTGTAGAAAATACCGTATACGTATGAAATACGAATTTGTGCTTAACATGATTATTTGTCGTGACTATATGCTTATATGTATTCGACAACTCCCTAGCGAAAGGACTTGCCCTAAATCACACCACGGCCAATATACGCTATATATATTAAAGTGTGTAGCCCAAGTGTTTGTGGAAATGACTGAATGAATATGGAACTTAGATTCAATTTTAACATGACTATCTGCCGTCGGTGCACGCTTGTTTGTGGAAATGACTGAGTGAAAGGATTTGGCCTAATACCTATGTGATCAACCTACGTCATGTATGTTATAACGTGTAGTATAAGTGTTTGTAAAATTGTCTGACTGAGTAAGTAGTTAGTAAATTGCAACATATAAGGGTGTTGAGATATGATTCTCAACTCCTTTAACTATTTGTATGCTTTCCTCCATGTGTCGTATATTATAATGTCTGTTTATCTATGTAATGCATATGATTAAATTCATGTTTAAGTTATATTCCATAAACTGCAAAAACAAAGCCGTGAAGGGTGATGGGGGAGTGGTGTAACGAGTGTGTGCAATAGCCCTGGCAGCCCTAAGCGGACAATATCAGACTTTGATTGTATGATTTGAAATCTTGATCCATTACTACTTTACCTATCCGTAATTGAATGTGATTGGGGCTATTGTATAGTCCAGGCAATCGGTAACAGGCCTTGAGTTCGTGGCTGAGATTCATTCACCACGAAGGACGTGTTTGACGAACCCGAGCCGCACGTCGGTTGTCGGCAGTAGTTAGGCCACACGGATTGCTTATGTACTTCATGTCGTTCAGCTAGTTGTGCGCTCGTGCAAGTCGAGCTCGTCAAGTAACCCGATTTGTCTAATGTATGTTCACCATGTTTGGACGCCATTGATTGAACCTAAGGTACCAAACTTACCCGTGCAACCCCGTTAACCTTGGTACCTCGATCCGCTAAGACTCATGAGCCAGGCATGGTGGTATGGGACACCGTGGTCGAGCTGCCGGCCTACGCTGGGGCCACGAGCCTCCTCGTAGTGACCAGTGAGCAACCTAGACTTGTGAGCTGAATATGGTGGTATGGGACACTATATTCAAGCTGTCGGCCTACACTGTTTAGATGGGTGATGGGGGAGTGGTGTAACGAGTGCGTGTAACAGCCTTGACAGCCCTGACCGTGCCCGGTGTAGTGACCTCGAGCATACTCTAAATCTGCAGTGAGGCAACGAGTCTTCCCATAGTAACAGAGTATAAACTAGGCCTGCATTGATAAGGTGATGAGGGAGCAGTGCAACGAGTGCGTGTAACAGCCCTGGCAGCCCATTGCACCGACCTAGAACTGCACCATCGTATGAGATTATCTAGGACTAACGACCCTAGAATGGATCATTGTTTGGGAATGATATAAGGGAGGTACCTTAGTTTTCCAATACTGTTGTATGAAAAGGACTAATAATAACTCGGTAAGCACGCTCATAACATAGCACTGCATGTGCCTGGAAGATGTGGAGCACTGAGGGATGAGCGCATGCCGCGGACGTAAGATGGTGTCGCATGAGGGTGGTTTGGCAAGGGCATGCATCGTGACTACATTTCATCCTTGCATTAATAAGAGTAGTTAGGATTGTTTGATTGTACTGCTTTATCATTACTGCTTGACTGAATTGATAACATGTTAACCTATGCTTTATTATTCCACTGAGTTAGCTACTCACTCCCACGTTACAGGACGGTGTTGTGCACACCAACCAGACCCTGTTGTAGCTGCAGGTGATGACGATGGTTGTGAGGCGGAGCCAGACCTTTGCGATGACAAGGATGCTTTCTTGTATATGCTGTTTTTGGCGGCTCATGTGAGTCGTGTCTTGATCGATGGGGTTACAGGGATGTCGACTAGATGACCTTACACAATTTTGTATATTTTGGAATTGTACTTGTGATTCATTAACCTGGTAACATTATCACACTCTGGAGACTTACCATAGTTTATATATTTTATACATCTATCACAGTCTTCCGCTTGCAATTTAACTATCTCTAAAGTATGATATGTTGTTTTGGTATAATCTCATTCATGTTTCAATGCTCTCATCATAATCATCATTATTTATGTTGCATAAGTGATGCGTTGGAACTCAGGAGCTGAGCTTTGCTCGACCCCCAATTTTCAGGGCGTTACAGCTTTGGCCCGAGCTATGGTGCCTTCGCAAGCACCATGAACTTGACGAAGATGCCGATACTCTTCCTCGGTCTTCGTCAGGAGCGACGTAAGACGGGCACTCCCGGCCTTCGCAACCTCGAGAGCTCCCTTCGTTTCCTCAACTGCCTTTCTAGCGAGCGCCAGGTCACCAGTCACAACGCTGACCCGACTCTCAGCAGCCTCTCGACGTCCCTCTGCCTCGGCTGCAAGCTTCTGAGCCGCAACCGGCTCCGAGCAAGCCTTGACCAAGTAGGGGGCCAACTGCAAGTGATAAAAGCCGAGTTACGATAAGAATTCGAAACCAATAATAACAGAAAAACGAAAGGAAGGGATTTTTACCTCGAGAAGCGCCTTCACCGCATGGCTGAGGGTCTGCATTGTGGGAACATTATAAAGACTTGAAAAGTCCTTCTCGCTCCCGTAAGCCAGGGCCCAAGGGATCATCCCCGATATAACCTTCTGAAAGGGCGATGGCTCCTGCTGAGTCATCTCCCCTCTTGAAGATTCTCCACTCGGCCCTTCTCTTGGCCTTGGGACCTCCTCTGCAGCGGATCTCAGCTCGGGTGCCACAACCACTTCCTCTGCCTTATCATCAGGGTCAGAGAGCCCGACCACAGTACGAGTGGCCGGGATAGAAGAAGCCGAGACGGCCGACTCCTTGGTTTTTGGAGCTATCTTTGGCTGTTTTGGAGGCCGAGTCCCTGATAAAAGCATTGATCTAGGAGGAGCCTTCACTTGAGAAATCGGCTTAAGGGCGGGTCAAGAGTCAGCCATATCCGTGGAAGCTGGTTTAAGAATGGGCCGAGCTTCAGGAAGATCTGAGACAAAAACAAGATAGGTCAGATGAAGTTCAAAGAAGACTTAGTAACAAGGAAAAAGTTACCTGATACAACCGAGTCTAATCCTGCGAGCTGAAGTCGCTCAGGCTGCAGTAGCACCTTCCAGGACCGATATTCTGGACTTAGCTTTCTCAAGTCCCTGATTCGAGCTAAGTCGTTGGCTCCAAGCTTCCCTCTCTTCTTCTGGATATCTGCAAAGTATAAGTTAGAATCTGTGCTCTACGACGCAGAAAGACAAACAATGGTGTACCGAATCACCTACTTTCCGAAACGTCCGAGAGACCGTAGGTACAAAAGGCACAGATTCGGCCGTCTCCTAGCGACCACACGCCCAGAACCATCTTTCTTTCCAGTGCTTGTTGAAAGTTGGTGGGTCGGTGATAATAGAGCCGCCTTTGCCTCGCCAGGTGCCCAGAAAGTAAAAGCCGAAGTTTGGATTCGATCGTACTTGATATAAGTAGAGGAATTCGTCGACCGTCAGTGGGGGCTGTTCTAGCTTAGCCCACAGCACCGCACACCCGAACAAGTTCCTCCACCCGTTTGGGACTATTTGTCTGGGAGCAAGCTGGACACGAGATAGGAAGTCTCGGGCAATGGGCTGAAGGGGTAACTGCAAGCCACATTGCATAGAGACTTGAAAAATTCTGACCATCCCGGTAGGAGGATGGTCAGGTAATTCGTCCAGACGAGGAAGACGACTGATAACCGAGTCCGGGACATGATACCCGGCTCGGATTCGGTTCAGATCTAACTTAGTCAAAATCGAGGGAACAGGACCGATCATATCATCTTCGGCCCCCTCTCCTTCGGAAGATGACTCAGAAGCCTGTGCCGACTGAGTTATGGGAGCCGACTCAGATGCTCCCTCGGTGACTCCTGTTTCTCCCTCCTCCTCCAATAAATCCATCGTAGGATTAGGTCTCCCTGGCCGGGTTACCAAAGACGACCGGCCACACGAAGGACCGCCGGAGCGGGACGCTCAGCCTGTGGTCTGGCAGTCCTCTCAGAAAGGAAAGCGGCATTAGCATTAACCGCAATCTCCGCTAGCAGGGAGGGTGATTCCGCAATGTTCCAGAAACGCTGTGTTTCACCCTTGTCGCCGGAAATTCCCTCTCGAGGGCTCTGGGAGTCGTGTATTGCCATTAATGTCAATAGAAAGGGGAGGAAAAAAATCACTGGAGAAAGCAATGATGGTCGAATGAAAGACAACTGAGGAGGAAACGGCAAGGGTAGGAGCCTAACACAGGGACGGGAAGAAACAAAGAAGAAAAAAGAAGAAAGGAAGAAAAAGAAAATGAGGAGCGGGAGCGAGGCAGCAACCTTTTTTATAGTCCTACCACGTGGCAGGAGCAATTAATGAGCAGACGAAACGACGCCTGCCTCGACTCCCTCGCTCGACATGTGGCGCACGCCGACTGACAACGGCAACGTTCTTGCCACGCGTCCAACGCCCATACGCAGGAAAGACAACTTTACGGCTGGCCGCTAGTGCGACCTCGGGTAACGAACCGTCACCTATTAAGGATGACTCAAAGAGCATTAAATGTCTCATTATGACCCCGGCTTCCGGTGCGAACCGACCTAAAAACTCATTACTCCTCAGTGCCGAGTGAGGCATAAGGAGTAAGGGGGGCTTATTGTTGGGAGAAAAATACGCAAAGTCCGGAAGCTCGGATAGGGGATGAGTCAACTCTGCTCATACTACTCGAATCGTCTGAGGCAATAGTTATAACCGAGACAGTGATGTGCGAGGCCAACGTGCAAACAGAATAGGACGGTTTAAGCTAACTCATTATACGTGCTAGCAATGCCCTCCTTAGCCCACTAAGGTCAAAAAACTATAAGTCACCTAACCAACAGATAAAACCGACTCACCAAGTTAGTTATGTTGGCTACAGGTTAAGGAAGCATGACGGATAAAAATCGAGACTATTTTCACCCGATAGAAGGCAGAAAGCTTATCCTCGAGAGCCAGCCGAGACTCATCCATCACATGAGTCAGAATCGGTTAAGCCGAGTGAGAGAGACAGTGTATATTCAAATACCGTCCCGAAAATCCAGAAAACAGATGTCCGATCCCGAGAAAATCTGTTAAAGATATCAAATCTCCGAAGAGATAGGGGGAGAATCTCTACACAGCAGGGCTTCCTCACGCCTATAAGAACCCATCTCCATCGTGGTGAAAGGTATGCAACAAAAAAAACCCTAAAAGCCTCTGTCTTTATTCTCGAGAACTGACTTAGGCATCGGAGGTTCCCCTGCTTCAGCCAGGGTCCCCTTTGTGTTAAGGATTGTGCAGGTTAAAGATGACGGAGGCGACGGGTCCATCAGAAAAACACATCAACACTAATTATTCATCTTGAATAACAACAGATGGATAGCTTAATATATGGGTGGGGATTGCTTTCAACAATCAGATTCAGACTAGAATGAACATAAAGGTTTACTTAAACTAAGTTTGTACTTATACTAAGTTAGGTTACATTGTAACACCCGAATATTAGAAAGTACGAGGTGTTACAATTGACCATGGCCATGTTGATATCCATGTTAAGTGGAAACGGATCGGTGTCAATTTGCATTGCTTATTTTCCTTCTTAGAGAGTTTCAGCAATCATTGGTCAATGTTGTCTTAGATAACATTCTAAAAAATGATACATTTGTTAGTAGAATGGGAATGAGTTCTATGCCATTTGTAACACTCGATCTTTTTCAATTCTTCGACCATAGGTATTTTATGGTCGATAGAAATTTTAATAAATTTTCCGGCCAACATTATATCAAAGATCTCATTGGTTCTGGTAATATTAAATGTATATACCCTTTGGGTTTTCTATTTGGCCGGTAATGTTGCTTTTGCTTTAACCAATGCCAAACAGACAAATAGCTACTTGGCTACTACTTCAGTCGCTGCCACATCGTAGTTAAGATCATATTAGTATGTCAAAACCAACGAGTTCTTTTACCTTGTTCCCTCTTGAAGAAGAGCGTTATACCATGATAACTTTCTAGTTAAATCATATAGATGTACAAAGTCCGTTCTGATTAACTTTTTACGGAGTTTATATTTCAAATCGTCTTGAGTGAGTTGTACAAATTCAACCCCGGTCGTGACAAATTTGCGTTGGTTGTAGAAATTTCTGTCCTTATAGAAGAAGTGAGAATGAAATTTCTCTTCTGTTTCTTGTCTTGTTTGGATGGAGTTTGACAATATATTAGAATACCAAGTGAAAGCCACTGCAGTAAAAGAATGACCAAACAATTGCGATTTGTAATAATTATTATTGGTCAGTTCTCCACATTGTATAGTAAATCGTCCTATGTGTTGTATGGTCGAATGAACAGTGTCACCTGTAAATAGTGAAAAATTAGGTCAGTAATTTCTTGGCAATGGATGTTGCCGATTAATTCATTCAGGATATGATTTGTGATAAACGAGAGTGTTAATACGACCAAAAACTTGGCCTGCCACTTCTTGGACCAATTATAAAACTTGGCCACGGTATAAATAACAAGATTTGGCCATCGAAGTTGGCTTAATACCTACAAGATATTATTCCCCATTGTGAGGGATATTCCTAGGAAAAGGCTACCCCGGGTATTCCTTGATTCCTGGTTGTATGAATGAAATTCATATTCTCCCATTCAAATCGTCTAAACTCAGCAGGTGGAAGAACATTCTGAATGAATGAATCCGCCGATCAGTTAAGCATCGAGTTTAACCTCGTGATTTGTTCACATAGGGCCCAAATCTAGCCAACCTATCACTGACTAATCAAGACAACCACAACTAAATCAAAGATTTACCCAAAGCCGAGACAACTAGGGGTTAGATCTTAATTAACAAACCAAAGTGACCCAATTATCCATTTAGCCTACGAACCAACGGTTTAGAGTGATTATGATAAAATCATCATGTTTGCTAATTGTGAATAACCGCACTATGAACATAGTTAATCCAAACCCTAATTATTGCGCACAAGAAATCTTGATACCTAATTCATTCCAAAAATATCCTGATTATCCAAACGAGCACTAAACCGCTCGTTAGTGGGCCACTAGTTCTGAAACTATAGAATAATGTCCGTCTCACTAGGCTTGACGCCCATCGCGGGTGGCGAACCAAGAAAGTGCCTAGAACAACTTAACTTGGGCCAGAAGCTAAGTGCTTGCAATACACAAATCCCCTAGGCTAAAATCTAAAACTTAACTGATATAGACCTTCTGCTCTTTCACGAAGTCATAGATTTCCGACCATTAGATCGCAACCAAACTTTAGGCATGAGTTAAAGATATTTCTTTGCTGATATCCATATAGTTGCGGCCTTGATTGATCATCGACGATCGTCTATCGTAAGTGGGGTCCCCACAGTTTATCAAAGCGTCTGATTGTCGACAAATTTGTGATATAACATAAATCCCATGGTGGGACACCTACCCTCTGGTGCGGATGAGCCTATGGGCCTCCGTTGAGGCCCTGTAAGTCAAAAACACCCTCCCCCAAGACAAGTATAATAGAAAAAGGGACACTGGGGCTATTTGTGCACATCCTGGCACTATAAGTAGCCCCTATTTCTTACTCTCTCACTCCCATACGAATTTTCACTTGCAAAAAGAGGGGAGAGAGAGAGGAGGAGGAGGAGGAGGAGAAGGGGAGAAAGTGTAGGAGGGGGTAGATTTGAGCATTCGCCCCATCCCTGCTAGCCTGGGACATAGCCGCGACCACTAGAATTGCCCTGACGACAATTAAAAGTAACTAACAAGCCTTTTTTTAAAGATTTATAGGCCAATTGCATGTGCCCTTGTGTAACACCCCAGATTTTTGCCAACCTGGAATGAGACGTCCTTAGGCAATGGGTCGATCCTAACACCTTAGTAACTTGTCAGAACTGAATCCCACAGTCTAAAATCGCTCCTTAACCCATTTCCTTCACAAATCCAACCCTTCACCACCTTGATCTTCCAATTTTTCAAAGCACTTTCGCCCTAGACACTATCTTAAACTAGCTAAGTAGTATTACTTGGATCACTTTATATACAAATTACAAAGGACTAAGTACCACCTCAGACGGAAATCACTTAGGATTAAATCCTTTAGAAATTTGACAAAGTTAACTAAGTGCCAAACTAGATTAGCCATGAAATCCATTTGAATCGCTTTAAATACGATCTGCAAGACTCAAAACTTGTAGAATCATTGACGCTAGGTTACCCTAAAACTTAGGATCAATCTCATTACCCGGCTGCTCACGGGAGCATCTCGAAACTTCGTATTAGGTCTAGACCGCACATCGGAAATCCGATTAACACGAAGTTAAGAAACTAGGACCGCCTCACTAGGCTTGACTATCATCTCAAAAATCAGGTCCAGCCGATGTCCCACGGCCATTCGTTTGGATCCGGAGTGAGGGAGTGTGAAAAACACTATTCCCTTTACAAAATAAATATCTGGAATAGTGATCTGGCACCATTCGCTTGCGCATCAGTATTAAGCAACCAGACCGTCAGAATCAGACTAAATTACACCCTCGAATTAGGAAAAATTTCATACACATTTACATGTACTCAGAATCTCCGATCGAGACCCACTGACCGTCGAACTGAAACTGGTCCGCCACGCGTGATCTGGATATCCGACTGAAACGAAAACTTAATAGAATGTAGATCCAGCATTAGTGAGCTTAAGTCCGACCTTTGGCTCAAGGAGGCCCACCAGAAGTCCTCCGTTGAGCTGAAAAAGTTCTCCTTTGGCTATAACCCAAGTAACCCTTGTCCAGAAGTCTAATTCGGTCAATTTTTAGGCTATATAAGGACCTTAAACCCTCTCTCATTTCAACCATCCGAATTTGGATTTGAGAGAGAGAAAAGAGAGAGAAAGTGAGGGAGAAGTGGGAGAATCTTCCTCCTACTGTTGCAAATCACCCCACGGCCTACACCGCCTCTTTCCAGGCGCTTTCCCGGCGGTATCCACTCCGTTTGAAGGTGAGAAACCCTAACCCTAGGTCTGATTTGAAGTAGATAGGCTATAGGTTTTGAAAATGCTAACCGATTCCGCCCTTTAGGCAAGAAAACTCCCGAATACGGAAGCTCACCAAACCTTACAGATCCGTTGTGATTCCAAGGGCAAAGGTTCAGACTTTAGGTGTATAGGTTATGGTTTTCAACGCTTTCAATGTCAGATAATGATAGATTCATGATCTGCATGCAATTGCACATGTACAAAGTGCTTTCCGTTTTCTGTTTCGATTAGAATTGTAGAATTTGGAATTTCACATACTCTAGGTATTTGTATAAAATACCGTATACGTATTTTTATGGAAATGTGTCTGACATGTTTATTTGTCGTATGTATATATGACGTATGGATAAAATACTTATTTGGCGAAAGGATTCGCCTAAATACATGTTTACTAATAAACACTATGTATGTAGAAATACAGTATTATAAGAAGTACCGTATACGTATATATTTTAGCGATGTGCTTGTCATGATTACTTGTTGTATAAATATATTATGTGCGTATAAATTAATTGCTTGGCGAAAAGAATCGCCGTATTATATAGTTCCTTGTATACACTATGTATGTTGAAAATGCGTATTTTAGAAAATACTGTATACGTATAAATTTTGGAGATGTATTTATCATGATTATTTGCTGTAGTAATATATTATACAAGGATAAAATACTCACTTGGCTAAAGGATAGCCCTAATACATGTTTTGCTAACATACACCATGTATGTTGTAATAGTGTATTCTAAATGTTTGTGAAAATGACTGAATGAGTATAAAATCCTCATTCGTGCTCGCCATGACTAATTGTCATGGATTCATGATTGTTGTATTGGCGAGACCCTTTTGACGAAAGGATTTTCCCTAAATCACACCACGGCCAATATACACTCTATATGCTAAAATGTGTGGCCCAAGTATTTGCGGAAATGACTGAATGAATATGGAACTTGGATTCCTGCTTGTCATGACTATCCGTCGTGGGTGTACGCGTGTTATGATTGGGGCAACTCCCTAGTGAAAGGATTTGGCCTAATGCCTATGTGATCGACATATGTCATGTATGTTGATGTATGTTTGTTTAAGTGTTTCTTGAAATGTCTGCATGAGTAGTAGTTAGCAAATTGTAATGTATAAGGGTGTTGAGATGTGATTCTCAACCTCTTTTAACTATGTGTATGATCTCCTTGGATTGTTGTGTGATTAGGAATTGAACATGTATAAACTCATGCTTGTATTGTGATTCATAACATGCTCAACTGCTTTATGATTATAACTATGTAATGCATATGTTTAAATTTATATTTACATTGTATGATCCGTCATGGGTGATGGGGTAGCGGAGCAACGAGTGCGTGCAATGTACCACAGCAACCTAAACGGATAATACCATACCTTGATTGTATGAGTTGAATCTTGATCCATTACTGGTTTATCTATCTGCAAGTTATCATGTTTGGGGCTATGATTATAGTCCAGACAATCGGTACCAGAATTGAATTCGTGACTGCGATTCATTTGCCAAGTGAGATGTGTTCGACGAACCCGAGTCGTACTTCGGTTAGTGATAGTGGTTGGCCACGCGAAGTGCTTATGCACTTCATGTCGTTCAACTTGTTGTGCGCTCGAGCTAGCCGAGCTCGTCAAGTAACCCGATCTGTCTTATGTATGTTCACCATGTTTGGTCGCTTCACGCTGAACCTAGGGTACCAAACTTACCAGTGAAATCCCTTTTAACCATGGTACCTCGATCCGCTAAGACTCATGAGCCGGGCATGGTGGTATGGGACACCATGGTCGAGCTGTCGGCCTACGCTGGGGCCACGTGCCTCCCCGTAGTGACCAGTGAGCAACTAGACTCGTGAGCCGATTATGGTGGTATGGGACACTATATTCGAGCTGTCGACACCTACGGCGAGAGCCGAGTACGGTGAGATCTGTACTCGTGCTGACGGGCGACGAGTCCTCCGTAGTGTCTTCGAGTATGCTCTAAGGTCTGTGATTGGCGACGAGCCCTTCACAGCAACTTGAGCATGAGTTGAGCCGAGTACGGTGAGATCTGTATTCGAGCTGACGGCTAGTGATTGAGCCGAGTATGGTGAGACCTGTATTCGAGCTGACGGCCAACAATTGAGCCGCATACGGTGAGATCTGTATCCGTGCTGACGGGTGACGAGCCCTTTATGATGCCTTCGCTATGCCTCTCAAACCATAACATCGTATGAGATTATCTAGGTTTAACGACCCTAGAATGGATCATGTTTGGGAATGATACAAGGGAGGTACCTTAGTTTCCCAATACTGCTGTTTGAATTGGACTAATAACAACTCGGTAATCATGATCATCATCGCACCGCATGTGCTTAGTAGATGTGGCGCACTGAGGGAGTTAAGCATTCGCGAACGTAAGATGATGTCGCTGAGGGTGGTTTGGCAAGGGCATACATCATGTCATTTCATACTTGCATTTAATAAGAGTAGTTAGAATTGTTTGATTTGTACTGCTTTATCATTACTGCTTGATTGAATTGATAACATGTTAACCTATGCTTTATTGTTCCACTGAGTTGATCACTCACTCCCACGTTACGGGACGGTGTTTCGAACACCCACCAGACATTGTCTGATTGCAGATGGCTACGCTACTCCTGAAGCAGAGCCGGACTACTACTATGATGTCGAGGAGGAGTTCTCCTACATGTAACTCTCTGACGGGTCTCTGAAGACCTGGTACTGTATTGACGGGGCTATGGTATATGGGATAGAAGACATTACACTTACACATTGGTAAAATTTGAACTGTACTTGTAATTTATTAACCTGGTAATGTTATCACGCTCTGGAGACTCACCACAGATTTTCTATATTCTATATATCTATCACAGTCTTCCGCTTGCTAATTTACTGTCTCTGGAGTATGATATTCTGTTTTGGCTTAATCTCACTCATGTTCAATGCACAAATACAGTCAACATTCAATCATCATTCATTTTGTTGCATAAGTGATGTTCTGGAACTCGGGAGTTGAGTTTATGCTCGACCCCCGATTTTCAGGGCGTTACACCTTGCAAGCTAACCTCACTGGCGCAGGGCACTGGCAAGCCGATCCACGGGACCCTAGCCTTAGAAGCGGGTCCGAAAGTCGATGTACCACTCTAAGGTGCGGACCATAAATGTTTAGGTTGTTGTTTAGTTTTTATTTTATTTTTTTTAGAAGTAATAGAGATTATATTAGAGAAAAAAAGAGAGAAATACAAAAGGGAGGAAAATCCCGCTGAGTTAGCGAGAAGAGGAACCTCCAATAGGAAACAGATTACAGTCCTTAATATTTAGAAAATAATAGGCCCATTCAGCTATGTACTGCTGCACTTTCTGGAGCATAAGATCCACTGGATTTGAAGTATTGTTGAAACATCTCCCGTTTCTTTCTTCCCAGACCGATCACCAAACTGCCATCAGACAAAGCTTCCTGATCTTGTTTGTTTGGGATCCTAGCTTGGAGCCAATCCAAGCTATGAAGAAATCTTTTGTTGAAACAAGGCCACACCAGGAGATGTTGAAAGATCTAAGAACAGCATACCACATTTGAGAAGTATAAGGGCAATGGAGAAAAAGGTGATTCACTGATTCTTCAGACTTCATACAACAGAGGCATATGTTAGGAAGGATCATTCCCTTTTTTCTCAAATTATCCACTGTCAGCACTTTCTTTTTAGCTACCAGCCAGCCGAACACCGAAATCTTAGGAGGAACTTTGATTTTTCATATTTTTTGAATTGAATTCTAAGACGATGCTTCCGAATCGATGGCGATAAAATCGTATAAAGATATTACTGAGAAAAGAGCTGATCGGTCTCGCCACCAGACTAGGGAATCCTCGTAGGATTTATCTAGCTTGTAACTAGACAAGCGACTTTGCAGGGTCACAAACTCCTTAACCTCCTAGTCATTGAGGTTCCTTCTACATGAAATTTCCAAGCCTGATCATCCCCAATTGAAGTATTACAGTCGGCCACCAGAATAAAACGATTTGGGGCCAATCGATAAAGATTAGGAAAGTCATCCTTGAGAAGGGATTCTCCCGCCCATTTGTCTTCCCAGAAACGAATTTTGTCTCCTTCACCGATTGCCATACTAGTCCCAGCTAAAACCAGAATCTTTGAGGATAAAATAACTCTCCACACAGCGGAAACTCTTTTAACCGATGAATCTTTGGTCCACCAGCCACCCGATGAGGAATCGTATTTACTTTTAACAATTCTTGTCCAAAAACTGCCATGTTCTGAACCCAATCTCCACGTCCATTTGCCAAGCAAAGCCCTATTCATTATTTGCAGATCTCTGATCCCTGTGCCACCTAACTGATAATGTTTACAAACTTACTTCCATTTGACGAGATGGAATTTCCTAGCCTCCTTTCCATGCCATAGAAAATCTCTTCTGATTTTATCAAGGAGAGATAATATGGTGCCCGGGCATTTAAAAAGAGACGTGAAGTAAATAGGAAGAATTGACATTGCTGACTTGATCAATGCTGCGCGACCATCCAGCGAGAGATAACGACATTTCCATCTGGCTAGATAGAGCTCGAATCTATCGATTACTATGTCCCATAAATGAAGAGGGGGTTTGCCAAAGCAAAGGGGAAGACCAACAAAAGTGGTTAGGAGATTACTTATCGGGCAATCAAGACTTTCTGTGAATATTTGAACTTCCTCATCTGTTAGATTAACTCCAAACATCTTGGATTTTGCTAGATTGATTTTGAGGCCTGAGACAGCTTCGAAACAGTGGATGATGGTTTTCAAAATGCCAACTTGTTCATCTGCTGCTTGACAGAAACTTAACGTATCATTTGCAAACTGGATGTGCGATATCGTGGTGTCCATCCCTTTCACTTTGAAGCCACTGAACAGATTTTCTTCTTGACCCTTTAATAGCATTCTAGAAATTGCCTCGCCAATGATTAGCAAGAGAAAGGAGGATAGAGGGTCTCCCTAGCAAAGGCCTTTGGATCCACTAAAGAAACCCCATATGGCCCATCATATATGAGAGAAAGCCCCAATCAACATGATCGTAGGCTTTTTCAATGTCGAGCTTATAGATGAGACCCTTAGTACCAGCCTTGGACAAGAATCTAAGCATTCGAGGGCGATAAGGGTGCTATCAGTGATTTGTCTACCAGGGATAAAAGCATTTTGATTTTCGGAAATGATTGAACCCATGTCTGCTTTGAGGTGGGTGGCTAGAACTTTTGCCAGAATCTTGTAGGGGTTGTCGAGCAAACTGATGGGCCTGAAATCTGTCATAGAGTCAGCTCCTGCTCGTTTTGGGATTAAGGCTATGAAGGAAGCCCTTAACTCTTTGGATAAACACCCTCTATCATGAAATTCTGAGAGGAAATCCATAATATCTCCCTTAAGGATATCCTAGAAAGAGTGGAAAAAGCTAATGGGAAATCCATCTAGGCCAGGATGCTTATCTCCTTCCAGGGAAATGAGCACACTTTTAACTTCATCGATCAAAAATTCTGCTTCAAGGGATAAGGCTTCCTCTTCTGAATTTTGGTTTAACAACAGGTTATCGAGCCTTGGCCTCTTCCAATCTTCTTTTTGATATAGATTGCTGAAGTATGTAACTAAGGCTTTCTCAATTTTGAATTTGTCCTCTGAGCGGGCCCCATCGACGATGAGGCTAGAAATTCTGTTCAGCCTCACACGGGCCGAAGCTATTGCATGAAAGTATCGAGTATTCTTATCACCTTCTTTTAACCATTTGCATTTGCCATTTATTAATTCTACTATTTCAGTTAATGATTTATTATTGCCAACTAGGAATTTGCATGATAACCTATCTGTATTTCAATTTCAGTTCATGAATTACAAATTTTAGGATAGCAACACCTACGTGTTCAACAAAATGCCTGAATGAGTAGATTACTAATTTTGATGATTGAATGTAAATCCAATCATCTTTAATGCTCGTTGACTTGATTAGATTAAGAAGTAAGACTACAAGAGTAGTCTAGTTAGTCAGCAAATTTCTGAATATGGGTTGACTAAATTAGGTTGGCTACCCCAGACACTTTTGATTGATCCGGCTCGAACACGGACAACCAATAGTGGCTGGACCACGCAGGTGCTTACACACTCCATGCCGATTACGCCGGTATCCGCCCGTATCAACTGAAATTGTCCAAAGAACCGGCTAACCCCTATATATGTTCACCATGTATGATCACAACTGCTCGAATCTAGGACACCCCCCTTACCATTTGTGAAGGTCTACTATTAACTATTAGCATCGCAATCCTCAAGACTCATGAGTCGGGCATAGTTGTATGGAAAATTGTATCTGTGTTGTTGGCCTACGTCGGAGTGACGAGCCTCCCCGTAGTGATCGCGAGCATTACTCTTACAACTTGTCTTTCGTATGTATTCAGCTGGGAGTGACGAACCCATACGGATCAAGGATTACAGGCATGAGACTGTTGTGGTCGTTCTGCGCCTAGTGATTCAGTTCAGACCGATGAGTAAAAGGGATATGCCCTAGCTTCCCTAAATTATTGGATGAATAGGCTTAACCGGCCACTCGGCTAACATAATCATTCACTGCATCGCACTAGTATAGGATGTGGCGAATCAGGCATTGAAGTTGCGTGTTGAGTGTTGGATTGTAAGTGCATGCATCATTTCATAAACCTCATTACGCGCAATAATAAGAGTAATTAGGAAGTGAATGTTTGCATTGCTTCATCATTCATGTACCATTAGACTTGATAATATGTATAACTTATGTTTTATGGAATCACTGAGTTGATCACTCACTCTCACTATAGGACGGTGTTTTAAAACATCAACCAGACGCTGATATAAATGCGGGGACCACCGAGGCCGATGCATTGGATTAGGCGGGGCATGGACGAGAAGTTCTCTTGCTTCTAGCTTTCGGATGGGCCGATGTAAGCTGCGCACTTCTTGACAGGGAAAGTCGAGCGATCGGGCTTAGCTAGACGCCACATTTCCACATTTTTTGTTGATTTTGGAATTGTATATTGAATCCAGCTGGACCCATACTCTGGATAATCATACTACATGTGTTTCCATTTAATTATTTGCTTTAATTGTTTTTATTTCAGAGTATGATATACTATTTAGTATAATCTTATACATGCTTAACTGCCTAATATATAAGTAATCAAGAAACTGGCTTCCACAAAGCAGAAGTGATGCCCGAAAATTCGAGAGTCGAGCATTTGCTCGACCCTCGAAATTCAGGGTGTTACAGTTCTGTATCAATAATGTAGCGGTCACCGTATGATAAGCAATAGCCAAAATCACATCAATTGGCTAATATCCTCGTGGCCAGACCAATGGCCGAAAATGGAGGATGGAGTTGAGAATGGCTGTCCCTGTTACCCAAATCCCTCTTCTTAATTCATTGATGGAATTAAAATATTACAAAACTTGACACATTTCTCAACTCCTTAATGGAACTGCAATGTTACAAAACTGCATTATTTCATTTCCCAAGATGAAAAACGGTTGCAAGTCAGAGTGACAGTTTGCCTATGTATCAATTTCCAAAAACAAATTTACAGCTGGTGAACACATTTCTAGTACAACTAACAGCCCAGTACACGGAAAAAGCCTAATAAAATTAATACAATAATTCACAAGACTGATGTCAATACATCCTACAGGAGCGACACAAGATCACAATGATCAACCTAAAAAAGCCTAATGTTTATGGTCAATATGCAGCTGTTGATCGAGCGGTTGGCATTTTTTATGAAATTATATTCATATGAGCAACTCACACGGTTTATGTTTTGCTTCCGGAGGGGAATCCTGATTTCCTTGCTTCATCATGGCAACAAATTCCTCGTAGTTAATCCTCCCATCCTATGTACAGTTGGGAGTAAGCAAAGTCAGATGTGGGTTTACATGATATTAAGCACACGTCTCGAGAGATTATATGGCTGGAAAGGTTGCAAAGAGATGAAAATATAGAAAGAGTATTCAAGAGATTATATGATCTTTTTTTCCAGAATATTATGGACGGTATCCACAGATTCTGAGAATGTACAAGTAGGGCCCATGGTTCACTGACCCCATCCATTGGTCTGATGGGACCCAATGTGGATGGTCCATATACCAACAATTTCAAGGCAACAACCCTACTTTTTGTGGCCTGCAAATGGAAAGTTAGTAAAGGAAATACAACAATGATCCACATTCAACTAAGGAAGCAAAAATTGGACGGCTGGGGGGATCTTTCAATCTGGAAGATTTTTGGGTCGTGATCCATCTAAGATGTGTTCCACCAGAAAAATGCTTTGGGTGAATGAACCATGAACCCCACTTGTTCAAACTGAAAACTTGAGCATATATGTGCATTCTCAGGGCGAGGATCATATGATTCCTCTTTACAAGATAATGATTAACTTACATGATCTGTGTCAACATCATTGATAACTTCATTGATCGTCGCTTCATCACCCATTCCATATTCAGTCAGTGCTTGTTTCAGTTCATCTCTTGTAATGAACCTGGAAAGGAAAAAAAAAAAGAACAAAAATAAATAAATCTATGATGACAAACTCACACTCTTCTGATATGAATGATGTGTAAGCCTCAGAGAGTGCATTTGGATTAGCCAAAATTACAAGGGAGAGTGCAGCACTGAGACAAATAGGATATTCTGCAAATCAATTTTTCACACTATAAGTTATGGGACCACCCCAAAATGCAGGGGGATGCTCCTCTTGGTAGTGTCCACTTCTTGATTTATCCCCATAGATGAAGCATTTACCTACACCTCAATTTTGCCTCAGTGGGTGGTTACGTAGCTTTGGTGTACATCCAAACTTACGATGACGAAATGATACCAATCAATGAACAGTCTAACAACTCAGCTCTCTTGAGCGATGTCACCTAGTTGCAAAATGTGTATGAAATTGTGTCATGGGTATATATGGCTTTTTCCCCCCTCCTAGGGAACTGTTGAACATTGATTATTTATTTATTTATTTATTTTTCTTTTGGGAGAAATTATGAAATTTTATTAAAAAGGACTAGAAATACTCAAAAAAAAAAAAAAAAAAAGCTAAAAACTAAGCCGACAAAAATCTAGTGTCAAGCATGGATAAGACATCAATTTTGGATATAAGGCAATATAAAAGCATATGCTGGCTGTTTGGCCAAAGTAACAACCTGTACATGCGGGACACACCTGGTAATCCAAATTTCTAATATGATGGGCCCCACTGTGGGTGGTGGATACCCCTAGAATCTTCCCTGTCAGATGATCTTAACCATCCGATTTAGAACCAATTACATGTGGATAAGTAGTTGCCATGGTCCACTTTCATCAGATGGGCAAGCGCATGCGAAAAGGGAGATATTAGGGCATGGCCCATCCCATGATGGGCCCCACCAGACCATCAACTAAGGTTGTCGAAAGGTAGTTCTCAAATGTACTGCTGCTGGGTCAAGCAAAAAAGAAAACAGTCTCTCGAGTGAACCTCATATGATACCTCTTTGGGTTTTCAGGGTAGCATAGCTCTCGGGGCAGAAAAAGAATACTCACCCACTTTTATCAATATCAAAGAACTGAAAAGCCTTGAACAAGTTCTCTTCTCTTTCTAGCCTATGTCGATGCATAGTTGCAGTGACAAATTCAATGTAATCAATGCTCCCATTTTTGTCGACATCAGCCTGAAAAACAAATGATCAAACTTCTCATTATTCGTGGACTGTAAAACATATCAGGGTCATGATCCGAATGGAATATCTTACCGCGTCAAGCAACTGTTTCACTTCTGATTCAGTAAGCTTTGATCCTAGCTTAGACAGCCCAGTCTTCAACTCTTCATAGGTAATTGTACCACTCTGATCAGTGTCCATGTTGTTGAACATTTGTTTCAGACCCTTGATTTCCTCGTCCGAGAGATTCTCAGCAATGACCTTAAATAAAACAAAAGGAACATTTCTTTTCTTCTTCTTGGCTAGGCAAAGATCATAATATCGTGATTTAAAAAAAAAAAAAAAAAAAAAAAAACAGTTTAGGGTTGAGGAACTAACCTTTAAGGCAAGTTTCTTGAGCTTGTTCATTGCCCTGAATTGCTTCATCCTAGTTAGCACTGCACTGTCGATAGGTCTGTCAGATGCTTCACCGTCTTCTCTCATCCATGGGTGCTCTGGTTCATATATCAATATATGAAGTATAAACTATACCAAATTGTTAAGTGTTTGGCAGATCCTATATTGAATTGGTATACTACACGGCTTGAAAGTCAAGGTGTAAAAGTGGGTCCAGTTATCCATGCAGTTGATATAATGGGTCTTTCTGTGGATGGCCTATGTAACAAAAACCACACAGGTTGGAAGCTTCTATCCATCAACTGTTTTGGTTGAATGCAAACGCATTGCTGTATTTTCTATCTTAACTGTCTATTTGGGGGAAAACATAAACATACTGAAGGGGATAATTTATGTTGCATTGGCCATCCAAAGTGAGTCTAGTCATATCAATGATTCCACAATTGGGATTGTGGAACCATGGTTCTTTGCTATTACAAACACTGAAAACCCGAGCATAATTCACACTCTCGTGTCAACTACCAACTTCATAAACCTGAAAACTTGACGCGATGTTCAGCCAGTTTAGGTTGACTCAAAGACCTGACTCAATATTTAATTATTATAAATTGAAAATATTAGGATTGGTGATAGATATTTAAAATAGTTAGATCTTTTACAAGTAACATAAACCGTAACTCAAAGCAACAAGATTAGTAGTATGTCACTCGTTAATGTCACTGCCTAGTGCATCTGTAGTTGCAGTTGGGGGTTTGAATCTCGCTCCCATCATTTAAATAAAATACAATAAAATCCCCTCTTAAGGTGAGCGAGTCAGTTCAAGTCATGCTGAGTTGTGTCAAATCAACTGAGCCACCGAGTCAACTCGAAAAGTCCCTTAGAGTCCAGGCCAAGTCAGGCCCTATACGAGTTTCCCAGAGACTCAGTCGATATCTCGCTGAGTTGAGTTGACTCGGCTGAGTTTCAAGTTGAGTAAGCGAGTTTTAGAATTATGCTTCAAAGAAAAAAAAAAAAAAAAAGGTCTGCAGGCCTTGTTTGGTCACATAAGTTGTCAACACAAGTAAGGTTAAAGTAGCAACCTAAACTGGATTATGGTCAGCATGTTCCATTCATGTCAATTGACATGCATTCTGGAAAGTTGCAGTGAAGATGATGAAAGAACTAGCAAAAAATTAAGAATGTCATGGACAAGGATGACCATGTGTCAGACATGTTGATAAAGTGCTTTGTAACAAGAACTCATAAGGAAAATTTCGAAAAAGCAAATGCAAACACTCGATTTAATAAAAAATTAAAAAAAAAAAAAAAAAAAAAAAAAAAAAAAAAAAGAAAACTGAGTACTCACCAAGGACTTGGGCAGCAGTAATTCTTTGCCTTGGGTCTGGTGTTAACATCTTCCTGATGAGATCCTTTGCAACATCAGATATAGAAGGCCACGGCTCACTTTTGAAGTCAATCTCACCTTTTAAGATGACATCAAATATACCTTTCTCGGTCTCTGAAGCCAATTTGTTCGTTCAGGTAACAACAAATCCATTACTGGAAGTTTTGAAGGATTGAATGCCAAAAATGGTTTCTTGAAATAGGAAATATTGAATGCTTGATCAAGAAATTTGTTCAGAACAGTAAACTGCAAAGGTGGGGCCACCTTCTGGCAATCCAGCCCGCCATATAGTGGGCCTTGCCATCAATGAAAGATACCCAAAATTTTCCCCCAATTGGATCATCCTCACCATCTAATTGGATCCCAATTAGATGTTTATAATTGGATGTGACTGTACATTTCGAGCCACCAAACTGATTGCTCGAATCAGAATACAGTAGATATTTGGCACTTGATGGGATAATTCAGGATTTCCCAATCCAATTTCTTTGGAGAGTGGAGATTGACTTTTGATTGGCCTAGGCATTGCTGGATTTTGGCATGTGGTGGGGTCTCTTGTCGTTTTCTCTGTTTCAGGGTTCTTGGCCATTGCCTTGATGGATTTTTGTAGATTTTCCTCGCAGGCATTGTTTAATAAAATTTTCGTCATCAATACGAAAAAATGGTTATCTGATACTCAGGCTGTGTATGATTCTTGATACATAGGCACTCAAAAATTGTACACATGGCATATATTAACTCAAATAAACAGACTAGATTGTGCATCTCACCGTCACCAAGGCTCAATCCCAAGATCAGATTGGTTCAACAATCCTAACCTCTGATTCTCAAACACTTGTTTGTGGAAATAGGACTGCTGGATATTTCATTCTGAACCGTCTGATAAATGTCCACCAATCCAATAGTCAGATAATCAAATAAAATTAATTTTTGGTTCATGATGCATCTACACTTGGTTCCATAATCTGGACGGTTTCATGTGACTAATTGTATGCCACGTGTGCAATTTATTAATTTCCAAGTGCTTGCTTATCATCCATCACACTCTGCCAGAGTACCAAAGTTTTCTCTAAAACAATGATAGGGTGGATATTTGGCAATGGCTGAGCATGTGGTGGGCTCCACCAGATGAAGTTGCACCATTGTTCGATCAAGCAAACTATCTTTTGGTCGGCATCATATAATACCTCTGAAAAAGTACAAATTTCTCAGATTGTGGAACAAAACTGAAATGGAAAGTACTGAATTCTCCTTACCAGCCCAGAAGGGGGGAACGCCACTTAGAAGAATATATAAGATGACTCCGGCACTCCAAACATCGATTTCCTTCCCGTAGTTTCGGTGCAATACCTCTGGAGCT
The DNA here is from genome assembly GCA_030180095.1 of Magnolia changhungtana. NCBI lineage: Eukaryota > Viridiplantae > Streptophyta > Magnoliopsida > Magnoliales > Magnoliaceae > Magnolia > Magnolia changhungtana. Next base: position 2,569,782 of record JASAUF010000344.1, on the reverse strand, counting down.
ACATAGTAAGCACTGCCTACCATATCCCGGTAAACTTTCCCTGGACGGTCATTTGCAAAGCTCATTTTCAGCAGAAAGTATCAATGCATGAAAAGGAAGATTTATTACTTAAAAAAAAGAAGCATAAATCTATAGCTGAAATAGGAAGAGAAATGGGAAGTGGCCTTTTTCCTAGTTTGATAGGGAGACAGAGCGTTGAGCGGGCTAGAGCTCTCATGTAAGGCCTTACAGGCTTACATTGGTCATAAATGTATGAGACGGCTGTTAAGGTGACCCATCATAGCCTTCATCATTGGAGTAATTTCATGCATAATTTCTTGTGTAGAGGTTGTGTTGCACGGCACGCCAACAACACTAGTGAACCGAGATCCAATCTCCGGTCTCACCCACAAACGATAAACAGAAAGAAATATAATCTAGAAGAAGAATCAAAGCATTCCAAACAAACCACAAGACAGGATATACGTGAAAAAATCCCAACAAAGGTAAAAAAACACGGGTGCAAACTTCCACTATGAAGAAAAACGAAGATTACAAGCAATATACTAACCTCTTGATGCTCCCATGCATAGAGATAACCCTTAGCCTAGCTTAGAAAACCCTTTCTCATACCCTAGAATAGCCTTAGGAACCCCTATTTATAGTTTAGGCAACTCCCTTCCGCACCTTGGCGAAAACCGCCTCAAATTTACGCAGTCCACACCAAATCCACGCAAAATCTGCGAAACCTCGACTGGTCGAGAGAGGTCCTCGACTGGTCGAGCGGGCCACTCGACCGGTCGAGCACCACGGACCAAAAATCAATTTCGCTCGTTGGACTTTGAGTCGAGTGAACCCTCGACTGGTCAAGTGGGCTGCTTGACCGGTTGAGTAGCGCCTTGGTGTGGCTCCACACCTCAACAGGTTGGATTCTCACATGCCCCATGGGAAGAAAATGAATTGCATGATGCGTGGATATTTGGTAGTCTACCCCACTTTTCATGGTGCTATGAGTTGCATTGGGACACATGGATAGTTCGGTTGACCGACATGGACTCTTCACTAGGTCAGCCACACTTTATGAGCTACCAAGCAAAAAAAAAAACCACTTTGGAGAACTCCATCCCATCTATCCGCAAGTTGTTATCGCTTTTTCAATAATCATCTATGCTTAGGATCGTTAAATGAAAGTGATTCTTTGGAACCATAAGAAATCCATGATGGGCCCCCACTAAATGGATGGTTTAAATTAGGTCCTGTAGTCCTCTTAGACTCAAATTTCAGAGGATTATAAACTGGATTTCTTACTATAAATTAGCCGCCTATTTCTACAGCATAATAATTCTGTTATAGTGAAAGGCAATAGAACAATTTGGCAACAACCTTCAAACAATTTAGTAGACATAAGGCATCTCAAGATTAGTTCAATAGATGATGATTTTTATCTAAAATTCACATATTTTCCCCTCCAAGGGGACCACCTCCCAGAGAAAATCCAATGCATTTACTGGTAGAGTATGATTCTAGATTTTTATCAGTTGAAACTCATTAATGGATTTAAATTTTATATGCTGTTCAACATCAGTATAGTCTCTAGGATGACTTCAAAATTCTTGGTCTGTTCAACATCAGTATAGTCTCTAGGATGACTTCAAAATTCTTGGTCTGGTGAATTTCAGTATTCAACAGAATGTCGTATACATACACAAAAACATAATGGGTTAAGGCTGCAATTGGATGCACTACAAAATGGAACTGTTATAAATTTTTTCAATGAAGTGAAAATGACCAAGTTGTTATTACCTTTGTCAGAATTCATGATGAGGAAATTTCTTTCAAGTCCAATTTGGAAGTTTGGAGCTCGATTCCTCAACATGAGCACTAAGGGATACAACTTATATGATGATGATGATTATAGCAATTCAATTTCCAACAGTTCTCTGTCTACCTTTCGGCATCCATTACCTTGGTGTCTCAACTGTTTGCTGAGTATTGACATATGAGTTCCAATGAAGGAATAAGCTTTTATTAGTGCCAATGCGGACTATGTTAAAGAAAACTCAAAAAATTGGTTCCCAATGGACCAAAATGAAAGTTTATTAATGATTTTAAAAAAAAAAAAAAAAAGGAGGGTTGGAGATCACTCTTATGCACTAGAGCTTTTTTGGAAGTTCTCTTTTATCTTACCATCACCTGACTAGACATAACCTTCACAGATGTAACCCAAGTTAGTTCTCTCTTGTCCTAAAAATCTTGGAGTTTGTATATTATAGCCTGAATATGATAAAAAGAACTCTGCAAAAGAGGATATTGTTGCCTTCGATGTTTTAAATATCAACGATATTGGCCGATATATCCCACGATATATCTTGTATCCCACCTATGCGATACAAAATGCACACGTAGTGCCGATATATCCCACATGTTCGATCCGATGAGCATTTTCAATTTTTGATCCATTTTTTTGTTAAAATTATGTTAAATCAGTGTCAATTTGTTATAAATCCATTGGTTCTTCATGTTTTGCATGAAAAATCATGGAGTTGGAGCTTTGATTTCGATATTTTCTCCATTTTTTTTTTCAAAATTTCCCTTCAACCAACTGTCGATTGAGACTAATTTTGAAGTATTTAAGAATATTTGATGAAATGATCATCACGTATACTCTAATTTCGAAATTTGAGTGTAGGTAGTCTGATTTGGGAAATTTTCAAAATTTTTCCAATTTCTCCCAAATTGCTCGTAATGTTACACTCTAAACATGAAATCAAGCATGTATGAGAGTTGATCTACTGATTTGTTAAGTCCTTGTCAATTTTTTTTTAAAAAAATAATTTTTAATTAAAAATTAATAAAATATTATTTTGTTTTTCAAAATTTTCCTTCAACTAGCTGCCAATTGAGACTAATTTCAAAGTATTTAGGAGTGTTTGATGACATGATCATCGCGTACACTCTAAATGTTATGCATTCAATTTGAATATAGTTGCATTATTTCAGTCAGACAACGCATAGCTTAGGACCCTATACAAGGGAAACCTATTATGTGCACTTCTTTTTTGAGATGCTATGATTTAAAAGTGTGTATTAAGGTCTTTTTTTAACAATCCCTGAAGTTTTATTATATATATATATATATATATATATATATATATATATAAATCAACCATTTTCCCAATGTTTCCCAAAAAGTGCGATAAAGTACTTGATACAAACAATATATCCCGTCTGATAACCAATTCGTATCTATATCTCAAGGATGCAATACGTAACGCGATACTGATATTTCGAACACTGGTTGCCTTCATGGTCAAGTACTCTAGTTAGATTTTTATTATATTGGTTGGCTAGGAAGAAAGAACATCATCATCATTATAGCCTTGTACTAGCTATTTGGGCTTGGCTTACTCATGATTGCTTTAGCAGGAAGGAAAGAGCAACCGAATAATACTTCAAAGAAAAATCTAATTCAAAGGAAGAGAAAAACACAAGACATAACCACAAAGTGATGAAGCAGATTATAGGGAAAACAAAGTGAGATTCACACCGCCCTAAATCCAAACTTAATTGATAAAGCAAAATCATATTTAAATTAACTAGCGGGACCCATGGTTGATGCCTATGAGAGAGGGAACCACTGGTTATCTATACCATCTCCTTCCAAAAACCTATGACGTAACCATTACTTTCTCATGATTAGATGCACAACTAATGAAGGATTAAGCTAATTTTGTGTCATGTATCGAGTACATACAAACCATGCAAAGGTTGAAAGCAGTGTTGTCATGTGCGATCGCACATTCGAATATACGATCACATATTCGCACATTGAGATGGAAATCGCATATGCGACAGTGACATATGCAATTTCCGCAAATATGCGATCGCGTATTCACAATATGTGATCGCATATTCACAATATGCGATGTATGCAATCACATACAGCATATGCAATCGCATATTCGCCAACGGTCAGAAATTTGACCGTTTTCTGACCGTTGGGAATTTTTTTTTTTTAATCTATATTTTTTGTCTATAAAATGAGATTCTAAACACTCCTATATGCACTCAAAGTTCAAACTCTCTCTCTCTCTCTCTATTTTTTACTCTCTTACACCCTCTCTTACATAATTCCAAGCCCCAAACTCCACTCCATCCATATTTCTTTCAAGTTTGAAGTTTCAATCAAGAGACAACTACAACTCTAAGGATTCAAGAATCAAAAGACAATCAAGCTCCATCCATTGAACTCTCTTTCTAATTTTTCCAAGTTCTAAAGATCATAATCATATTCACACACCCACCACTCTCTCTTTCTTTTTCTCTCTCTTTCTATATCTCTTTCTTAAAGTTTCTTTACATTCAAGAGACTCAACTTACATTACAAGTTGCAAGTTTAATTTATTATAGTTTAAGTTTCTTCTAAGTTCTAACATTTTTTTTAGTTTGTTACTTTGTTACTTGCAAGTTACAAGTTACAACACAACTTACGAGTTACAAGATACTTACAAGTTACAAGCTCAAGTTATAAGTTACAACAAGTCTACAATATTCTAGACTCAAGACTCAAGGGTCAAGGCAAAAGTGAAGACAAGAAGTGAAGAATTTGTGTTTTTGTAAATTTGTAATTGTGTTTGTGTGTAAAGCTCTCTCCCCTCTCTTTTACTACAAGTGTAAGTATAATTCTCTCTCTCTCTTTCTCCTTTTCTTTTCCCTCTCCCTTTCTACTACTAGTGTAAGTGAACTCTCTCTCTCTCTCTCTCTCTCTCTCTCTCTCTCTCTCTCTCTCCTATCTCTTTAGTCTCTTTACTCTTTAGTCTTTATTTACTTTACTTTAGCTTTTAGTTTTCTTTTTAGTTACTTTTTAGTACTAGCAAATAGCAACTTACAATCAATACACACACCACCAACATAATGTCTTCTTCCCAATGACCTGGGTTGGAAATATGGGCACTATCATAGTGTTTCGGATAGAACTCACATAATATGTGAGTTATGTGGGTATGTGGGTTCTAGTGGCATTGCAAGGCATAAGCAACACCTTGCGCATTTATCAGGGTTAAATGCGAAAGCATGTGACAAAATTACTCCAGAAATCCGAAGGAAGATCATGGAGTATATGGATAAGCAGTCAAGAAAGAAATGTGATAATGCCCTATGTCACGAGGAATATATGAAACAAGACGCATATGAAGATATAAACGTAGTTAATGTAGATGAAGCTAGTCTCACTCCCCCTACTTCAACAGGCCGGTCTAAACCACAAGTACAACCAACGGTCTCAAAAAGAGCCTAAGGGCATGGGCCCATGGATAGATGGTGTAGACCACACCCTGAGGATGTGGTCGACCAAAGGAGTCGAGGCAAAGAGCAGGGTCAAACAACTTTAGAAAACTGGTATAAACAAAAAGATAAGAAAACAATTATTCAACATATTGCTAAGTGGTTTTACCAAACCGGTATTGCTTTCAACGCCATTAAATTGAGAAGCTTCAGAGTAATGTTTAAGGCTATAGGTCAATTTGGACTTGGGCTTAAACCTCTTTCATATAATGAAATGAGGGAGACATGCCTGAAAATCGAATTTGATTATACATGATCATTTATAACTGAATATAAGGAATCGTGACAAACATATGGGTATTCAATAATGGCCGATGGATGGACCGATAGATCCGATCGGTCTCTCATAAACTTTTTGGTAAATTGTTTAGATCGGACAATGTTTTTGAAGTCCATGGATGCATCGGGTCATTCACATACATGAGAATATTTGTTTAGCTTAATAAATAATGTAGTTGAGGAAATAGGTGAGGAATACGTTATACAAATAATTACAGACAACGCAGCCTCGTATGTAATGGTCAGTCGTCTTCTTATGGAGAAGAGACGTCGTTTATTTTGGACCCCCTGTGCGGCCCATTGTGTTGATCTTATGTTAGAAGATATAAGTTATTTATAAATGTGATTGCAAGGGCTAAAAGAATCATGGTATTTATGTACAAACATGTCATTCTTCTCAGTCGAATGAGAAAACACATTGAGGGTAACTTGCTACGTCCAGCAGTCACCCGTTTTGCTACAACATTTTTTAATACTATACAGATTACATGCTAAAAATAATAATAATAAAAAAAAAATCAAAAATCAAAAATCAAAAAATCAAAACTTAGAAGCTTTGTAGTGTCGGCCAATTTTACAAGTGGGCCTTGGTCAAAGAAGGCTGAGGGGAAACAGGTTCAACAAACAATCTTTTCGTAAAGTTTTTGGACACAAGTGGTAAAGGCGCTAAAATCATCCGAGCCCTTAATCACTATGTTGTGATTGATGGACGGGGATGAAAAACCTGCAATGGGTTACATATATGATGCGATAAAGAGGGCGAAAAATAAGATCATGGACCATTTTAACTATAGAGACCGTGATTACAAGTCAATTATAATAGATATTATAGATGGAAGATGACACAACCAAATGTCATCTCTATTGTATTCGGTTGCTTACATCCTTAACCCAGCTTGTTTATTCACTTCTACTGATCCAGCAGAAGTACTTACTATGCATATGGTTGGATTCATTGATGTGCTGGAAAGAATGATTCCAAATAGAGAAGAACAGGACAAGATCTCAACTTTACTGGACTTCTATACAAAGAGTGAGGGGATATTCTCAAGGGATATCATCATCAGGCATCGGACAATGAAATTACCCAGTAAGTACTATGAATATCAGTCTTATAAATAGTTTTTTTACAATGTAATCTACAAAGTGACTCTAACTTACTTAAACTGTTTTTCTCAGCTAACTGGTGGGTTGCTTATGGAGTGGACCCGAACAGGAAGGGTCTAACTCTAAAGAAGCTGGCTATGAGGAATCTTGGATTCACGTGTTCTGCCAGTGGTTGCAAGAGCAATTAGAGCACGTTCGAGGCAGTAAGTTTAGTAATTGTAAACTTTTATTATTATTATTATTATTTACTGTAAGGCGTAAGCTAAATTAATTACCTAAATAGTTAATGTCAAATGCGCTTTCTTTCATGAAAATTCACACCAAGAAAAGGAATCGCTTTGAACAAAAAAGCTCAACGACTTGGTTTTCGTCCAATACAATAAAAAATTGCGAGAACGATTCCAAACTAGGAAAGAAGCTTGGTTTCTTTGACCCTATCTGCATAGATGAATTGGATGCAGATAACGAGTGGCTTATAAAGATGGAGGACCCAGTATTTGCTAGAGAGGACTTAACATGAACACAAGTTGAAGATGCCGCATACGGATCGACACTTGGAGAAGGTACCACTCGAAGGCAAAGGATGGGGGGTGTCGGGGAGCAAGTAGTAGCCGTCAACCCGTTGAAGAGATTGAAGAGATGGAAGAAGATGATAATGATTAAGCTTAAGATCCACCATTGGATGTTGATGAAATATTAGTATATACAGATGATGAAGAAACAAAAGAAGAAGTGTATGTGGAAGAAAGAGATGACTCGAATGATGATGGTGATGATGACGATGGTGGTGGTGATCAAATGCCACAATGACAAATAGATCAATGTATATAGTATATGATTAGATCAATAATAAATAAATAACTTCTTCATTTTGTTTACTTACTAAGTGTGCTGATGTTGATTGTTGACTCTACTGTTGAATGTTGATATTTGTTAACTATATTGTAGAATGTTGATGAATGATGACTGTACTATTGATGTTGAATGCCATAATGGCAAATAGATCCATGTATATAGTATATGATTAGATCAATAATAAATAAATAACTTCTTCATTTTGTTTACTTACTAAGTATGTTGATGTTGATTATTGACTGTACTGTTGAATGTTGATATTTGTTAACTATATTGTAGAATGTTGATGAATGATGACTTAATATTTAATTCATTGTTTAATTGGTTTTATTTTACTTAAATGTATAGCAAGGGCATATAAAATTATTTATCTAATAACTTAGGAAAGTTCCCCCTACTTTCTTATATTTTATTCATTTTTTTCTTAATTTCTCTCTATTTTTCTAATTTTTTTAAATTTTTCAAAAAATTTTTATATAAAAAAATAATAATATGTGACCGTATATGCGATTGTACAATCACATATGCGAACAGGCATATGCAATCGCACACGATCGCATATGCGATTTGACAACATTGGTCGAAAGCACCCTAAAGATCCCATTCATTGAAATTTGATTGATCCACTCCTAAGCAGTCCAGACATATATCTTTGGTGCTCTTTGGTTGGCTATTGATTTTAATGACAAGGCCCATAGTTGGTGGGTTCATTGCTTACAAGAGGTGATCTTTCCATCGGGAAGAACCTATTTCACAAATCTGGTGTCCTACGTGTGTGAGACGTAGGTTAGAAATTTTTGTTGCATGGTAAGCTTATTGAAATTGCGTCGGTTGTCTAACACAACACCACGCTCCGCGGAAGCTTAAAGAGCTTAGAATTATTGCCAAGTCCTAGAGAGGGGCGAATAAGACCACTTAAAAATATTCGCCTAATTAAAACAATTTACCAATTTAAACAATAAGGCACAAGGGTCCAATTGAATAGACTACAAAAGATTCAACTAATTGTGTGAAGTAGTTTAAGAGGTGAGATGTGAAAATACCAATTGTGTGTGCTTTAAGTTAAGTGCCTAGCATATAATCAATTTCACGCATTCATATATGCAAATCATCCACAAGCATAAATAGAATTGCAACCATATAAATAATTGCAAACAAGTGGTTCGGCTAATTGCCTACTCCACTCTCGACAGACGCATTCTCCTCGAGTGTACTGGATTTCACTATCTCGGAGGTTTCCAATAGATTCACCTCTAACCTTTACAATGGTTTTACAGGTTCACCACAAACCTACACGTAGATACTCGTGTCGGTGATAGTCCTACAAAAACACCTATATGTACTCACCCTTGTTGGTGGAACACATTTCCACTCGTGTCAGTGGCTGTGGAGGTTTGATTTTTTATCGGCTAACCAAGAACAATTGCGTTCTTAATACAAAGACCTACGTATACTCCTGCTGAAGGCTCCCATAGAGACTAACACGTACACACCCAAGTCCGGTGAATTTGGTTCTACACAAGGACCCACGTATACTCCCGTCGGAGGTGGTCCTACCCAAATACCTATTCGAGTTCTATCGGCAATGATCTTCCTATTGAGATGCCAAGGTAATGAAAGAGAGGGTGAATTGGTTGAATCTCCTACAACTATGGGATAGTTGGTTCCAAATGGGGATTCACCTAGATAGCATTCTAGAGGATGATAGATATTAAGATTTACCTATAGGATTGATGTCTACCCTCTAACGAATGTAAGATACCATGCTCTTCCTCAAATGGAGCTTGGAATGCTCTTTAGAGTGATGAATCACGAGGAGGAAAGCATGGATCTCTTTGAGTGATGGCCTAGGAGTGGTGGGAAATCTTGGAATACATTGGGGCTTCTAAATCACCTAAAACCATCATTTGCACAAAGATATAGTAGCTGGATTTATATATAAAAAGCTCCAACAGATTTATAATGGCTAGATCTTTGATCGATCAATTGAACCTTTGATTAGATCAAGCGCACTTTCAATACGATCGAGAAACTCCATATTTAAACTGTTTGCTTACTAGACATTTCTGGCCGTTTTCAATCGATCGAGTGATGAGCCTTCGATCGATCGAGTCCGATTGATGGACTGTCGATTCGATTGATAGTTGCCAAAATCCTACTGTTTTGGGATTCAGATTCACAACAGCCTTGCAACTCTTTTAAGCTTAGCTTAACATGTTCATTTAAGGTCTAAAGCTTGGGAAGCTAAATCAAATGTTTACCTATGGAATGAGACATCTAGAGGTAGGTTGCTTTGGAACTTAAGAGGTCTAAGGCTAGGTTTACTAAGGCACCTCATGTTTACTTGTGTCTTCAAGCCTTGAAGATTCAAGTCTTCGAGTTTTTGGTCTTCACTGTTTTCCTATGAAGGCTCAACCGACTTAAGACACCCTAGCTCACGTTATTGACAAACTGAGGTACTAACACTTACCACACCATTGCATGTGGTCACTGTCCATGCCATGGAAAAAAGAACTATAGTGGTAGCCTAAAACTTCTAATAGGTGTCCAAAAAAGGAAAAGAAAAAAAAAAAAAGAAAAAAAAGATACAACAATAGTTCCCATTCAACCAATTAAGGGCCAAACATTCCCTGGATGGAATCTTTAATCTATTTGATTTTACGTGCATAGACCATCCATGTTGCTTCCCATTGTACCTATGCTATGGAATTTTGGTTAGTAGACCCATTTGTATGATTACAAAGTCTTGGATCTCAAAATTTTGGGAGTTTTATGTTCCTAGGCTATCCATGATGAGGCCAATTGCACCAATGTATTTGCATTTTTGTCCCTGAACCAAGCATCGAAATGTACGACTATAAAGTCCAAGGTCTTCAAATGTTCACAATTTTATGTGCAGAAGCCATCCATGGTGAGTGAAAAAGGCCCAAGATTGTTGGTGCAAGGTTCATTCACAACGGGTACCTTCAAATTGATGGCCTGAAACACTCAATCATTAGGTCCACTTGTACTATTTAAAAGGGAATGTAATATGATATCCTCAGGTTGAGGATGACATCTGCTCATAGCAATTGCCAAAACTAACTAAATGTAAGAGGGCCAAGATTCTAGTCTCCTATGGTCCATAGGGAGGGAGGGAGGGAGGGAGAGCTGAAATGGAAAATAATCAATAGTCCTAATTGGGAAAACAGGTATTCATGGACCAGTTGGTACGATCATTAACCGATCTATTTTTGGAGTTGCGGCCTACCTCTGTTCAGTACCACAGATTGGATGGTTCAATTACAGCCAATATATGAATCTTTATACAGTTTTTGCATCCATGCAAATCAACCTAAAAGAAAAAGAAAATATGTACATGGAGAGAGAGAGAGAGAGAGAGAGAGAGAGAGAGAGAGAGAGAGAGAGAGACATTGTAACCAGGAAACGGAGAAGAAAATACAGTCAAATTGTAGAAAATAGCTCTAAATTTTAGAAACCACACACCTAGGAAGAGACTTCCAAATGACATCTGATTGAATATATTTCTACATGCTAGTTTGTCAGATAAAACGTAGACTATAGTTGCGGATGACTTCTTTCATGGTTTGAAGTATTGTCTGAAACTGATACTATTGCACGAAATCTTGCCCGATAACTACTGGTACCGCCCATGATATAGATACATCTGTACTGGCCTGTATCGGCCTGAAACAGCCCGATACAGGGGTGGCACAGGGCCTTATTGGTGAACAATATGATATCCGATACACCAATTTAAAACCTCATCTCCTTTTGTCAGAAGAAAATGAAGAAAGCAGGTCTTCTCACTGAAGTACCAAAAAAGAGATAGATGTCAATCCTCTATAAGCAAGCTATGAATGATAGATTAGTTCCTATGGATTGTGTTTTCCAGTCTGGAATTCCCCACAAATGAAATGTCTACGTTATAAGTATGAATTTTCCTGATTGGGCCCCTGTTTATTGAACATAATAGCCGACAACTCTAATACAATCAAATTCTGAACAACAGAGTCCTAAAGAATTATCAGGGGCCATTTGGCAGCACGGATTTGGATTCCGACTTTGCATTCATTCAGTTGCATTTGACATCCTGGAATTTCAATCTTGGGGAACCCATAAATTATGTTTGGCAGCTAGGATTTTAACTTAAAGGGGCCTTAAAAGAGAGCAAAAGGCAGTTATGACAGTTGGAACGGATTGGAAATCCAGGATTTTGCACCCCACCTTTCTCTGGAATTTTAGAAGTGGTCGTTTCAAGGATTTTCAACCCAAGTTGGACTTGAAATCCAGGATTTCTGTGGGTAGGGTGTCAAACATGATTTGGTGAAAATCCTGGATTGCAATTCCTAACTGACCAAAATCCATGCTGCCAAATGACCACTAATTTTCGTGACACGGCACAACAAGCATATTGAAATTCACATGGTTGTGTTAAATGTACTACCATAGATTGCAACAATTAATCATAACAAGGAAGTAGCCTTCATATTGTAATTTACATGCCTCTTAAGTCCCACTGAAGTTGTAGAATAGCTTTTTAGAACTTTGTTCATTTCCGTTTCATTGAACTAATTATTGAAATTCAGTTCCATATCCATCTAGAGGAGGCATATATAATTTCAATTATATATATATATATATATATATATATATATATATATATATATATATATATATATATATATATATATATATATATATAAGAAGGAAAAATCCATAGAAATCAAACCATATACATCAAAACAATAACAACCCAATTCATGAAAAAAAGAAAAAGAAAAAGAAAGAAAAGAAAGCAGAATCAACATCAAAATCGCATACAAGCCATCAAAATCCAACCTTCTTCGATGAATACGGAGAGCCCGAAATCCGTTGCCTTGAGAGGTGAATCTTCCTCATTGCTCACCAACAGGAAATTCTCCGGCTTCAAATCCCGATGCATAACTCCCATAAAGTGACAAACATGGACCACGTTAACGATGGCCCGTCCGATTGCCGCAGCAGCCCGTTCCGAGTAACTCCCCTTGGCAATGATTCGATCGAAAAGCTCGCCACCAGAGCACAGCTCCATCACCAAATGCAAGTTCCGGCCGTCCTCGTACATGCCTTTCAATTCGACGATGTTGGGCTGGCCAGTGAGATGTTGCATTATAAGAATCTCTCTCCGGACGTCTTCAACGTCACTCCTGGCAATGAGCTTCCGTTTGGGTATGGACTTGCATGCGAATTTAAGGCCAGTGGATTTCTCGGTACAGAGATAAGTGATGCCAAACTGGCCTCGGCCGAGCTCTCTTTCGAGTGTGTAGAAGGAGGTCACGTCTGACATGGGTTTTGAGAGGATGGGGCTGCTGTGCCGAGACAAAGAGCGAGGAGGGCGTTTTTGGGGTCTTTGCATATTGTTGGGTGAGTGTAGATGGTGTGATGGTGAGGCTTCAGAAGAAGAGGAGATTGGTATTTCACGGCCTTTTGTGAAACATAGGCCCATTTGGGAGGTTGGTCGTTTTTCTTTCTTCACAGACTTTGGAGAGAGAGAGAGAGAGAGAGAGAGAATCCTTCTTACAGAAATTTCATGGCGGTGGAAGGAGGATATATACAGAGAGAGGGTACTTTTCTTGTTTGCAGAGCTTTCAGGTTAGTGGAAATAGGATATACAGACAGAGAGAGAACATTTCTTGAAGAGCTTTCATGATAAGTTGAATGAAAGAGGATAGCTACAAGAGAAAGATACGAAGCGTGTTAGTCAGCTGCGCACTTTCATCTTCCCGCAACCGTTGGAATGTTGGATGCTCTCGGTGGTACCTCTACCACCATAAGCTACGGTGATCTCGCTACAGAATTGGTGTCTACGTGATGTACTCACCACATCCGACCCGTACATCAGATACTTCACCTCAGTAGGCCACTAAAATTGGAGATTAGCTGAGATGGAACACCCACCTTGATTTGTGTGTCCATGAAGGTCAGAACAAAAACTAAAATGTTTTTCAACTTAGGCGAGCCCCGATGTACTTCACTGTACCATGGCCCAGCAGCGTTCTGGATGGAGAGCTGATTTTCTGGTCTTCTACGTAACCTGATCAGGGACGCATCCGGTGGACGGGTTAGATGTTATGCATATACCACGTGGGCCCCACATCTTCTCGCTTAAGGGGACGCGGCTTCAATGGTTTCGGGAACCTCCGAGCTCGGTGCTTCCTGGAATGTGTTCCCACCGCGATATATGTCTTTTATATCGACGCCGTCCATCCGCTTGCCCATTTCATTTTATGTCACGATCCCAAAAACGAAGTAGATCCAAATCTCAGGTGGGCCATAGTGCAGGGAACTGTGTGGATAATAACACCCACAGTTTAAACTTTCATACGGCCCACTACCATGTTTATTTGTCAGCCACTCTGTTGATAATGTGACATAGACTTGGATGAAGAGAAAACACAAATATCAGCTTGATTCAAAACTTTTGTGGCGCACAGGAATTTTTTGATAGTCATGTCCAATAACCATTGTTTCCTGTGGTGTGGTCTACCTGAGATTTGGATCCGCTTATTTTTTTGGCCTCATGCCATAAAATGATCTGGAAAAGTGGATTCACGGCGTTGATATAAAACACATATATCACGGTGGGCCTCACAGTCCGGAACCACCGAAGCTGTGTCCAGCTTAAGGTGGTACCGATACCAGTGGAGCGCACCTCTTCAAAAACGACCATGACGAGTAATAATTTCTTTTTGTCCAACGACAGACGCAATGGAATTTAGGACGTTAGGGTATTGCCGTAATTTCAAGTGAAGCGAATATGGATGATGGCGAGCGACAATATTACGTGACAAGTGAGTCAGTAAACCACGAATATGAGCGCGCGGCTTCGGTGGATCCCTCGATCCACCCAGCAGGGCGAGACCCCTGATTGTGGGGCCCACCGTGATGTATGTGACTACATCCACACCGTCCATCCGTACTTAAAGTTCATTTTAGAGCATGATCTAAAAATTAAGCAGATCTAAATCTCAGATGGACCATAGTATAGGAAACAATGGTAATTGACCATTACAAACTTCGTGTGGGCCAAGAAAAATCTGGATCAAGATGATATTTTTGTGGTCTCTTCATCTAGGTATTTTTGAACTTATGAACAGGTTCGATGGAAAATAAACATGCCGGTGGAATCCATGAAGTTTTTAATGGTGAGGATTCAATCAGGACTGTTTCCCGTGGTATGGTCGACCTAAGTTTTGGGTCAGTTTCATTTTTGGGATCATGTCCTAAAATGCGCCGTCAAAATGATTAGACGGTGTGGATTTAAATGAAAACCCTTGACTGTGAGCCTCACAGTCATGGGTTCCGCCCACCTTGGTGGATCCCCGGATCCACCGAAGCGGGTCCCCGAATCTGAGATCATGAAAATATCCTGAAAATCACAATCAACAATCCTTACCGTCAAATTGATTCTATAGCTAAGATTATAAGGTTTAGTAGCAATCGGAAGGTTATGGTCATGAAACAGAGGTGGGCCTGTGATCTGTTTGGAGACGGGAGACATGAATTTTATCTCCCATTAGTCTAGATTAGGATTGCATTGCTTTAGATACCTTTTAATACACTTGGACAAGAAACGAATCTTAACATACGCATGGAAAAGACAAGAAAAAAAAAAGTGGCATCAGACCTCGCGGGAACACCCACTTCCAACTAGGTAGCCTTTCATCGTCTGATCTGTACTCCAGCCCTGTACGTCAACCCCACATTGGCTCTATAGCTGTCACCAGCCCTCAGCATTTGCTCCCATTAGCAACCTATTGCTGGCTCTCAATATACTTTGGTCACGTTTCATGTGTGCGGGCATGCTGACGGTTAGATTCAAACCGAACAACATGACTCCGAATGCCATCATATACGACTGAGATATGAGAATTTCGGTCGCCTATTCAGTTACTGGGAAGATTGTTATACGATAATTAGGTGATTATTAAGGGTGAAGTTCTTCCTCCGAGGATTACACCTTGCCTTCCAATACAAAAGGATTTTCGTACGTGGAAACAATCAAGCAAAAGAAAATACTTAGTATCTAGCGTGAAAATAAAGACTTAGATTATATCTAAAGATTACCACTATTAGATTACAACTAAGTATTACCACTACTGGATTATCACTACTTTCAACGCCTTAAAATTCGAATACAAAATATGCACCCTCACACTCGAGTTACGGTTTATGACTCGTACACCAAGTATAAATAATTTCACTCATCATATAGTTGTTTGGAAACATAATTTAATGTATTCTAAGTTCACATTGAATTAACATCCATATATCCACACATTCGTATACTTTCCATTTTCATATCCATCACATTCACAACTACAATAATAAATAAAAAAAAATTCAACTACATTCACCCATTTGGGACTTTATTTAACTATAAGATCAAATATTAATTAATCTAATCATGTTAAAAAACAATCCCAAATCAAATCTAAACACCAATCGCTATGATGTGGAAACTACTTCCCCTAATAGTTAGTCGTATAAACAATTTATATATCCATCCAACACAGAGAGTTTGTTTTCTGCCGGATAAGGCCATTGGTCCTGTGTTTGATCCGCCAACCAGACTTTATTATCCGGCATTTGGTTATATCTTGTTTGCCTTTGTAAGGTTGTCAATCCACAACATTAGTTGGTCAAACTAGTGAGTGAACCCATCATGGCTCATACACAACACAATATAAGATAGGACAAGTAAGAACAAATTATATATATGCAGGCATAAGTATGTATGCTGATGTGTCATGAAATGCATGTTAAGTGGGATGATCATCCTCTTGCTTGGGTTGGATATCTATCAAGTAGGTATACACAAGGCCCGCAACTACTTCATGAGTAGGCTTCCACTAATGTAGACATCTAACAACGAATCTACCAAGAGAATCATTCATGGAGATAAGGCTATACACGAGTCGAGCTAGCTCGAAAAGCTCGCTCTACTCGGCTCGAGTCAGCTCGGATTGACTCGGCTTGAAAGGTCAACTCGGGGTGAGTCAAGCTTTTTTTATAAAGCTCGAGTTGAGTTCGAGCCGAGTTCGACCATGGTGCATTTCAACTTGACTTGAAGCTCGAGCTAGAGCTCGACTCGGCTCAAGTAATATATTTTAATATTATATATATATATAAGTTTTATATATATAAAAAAAAGAATTTAAAACTATAAGTTTTTACTAAAAACCCTACCTGTCCCCATTCCCTCTCTTTCTTTCCCTTACCCTACCGAGCACGAGCAGCCCGCACGGTCGCACCCAGCACGACAGCCCGAGACTCTCTGCCCCTCTTTATCTCTCTCTTTCTCTCATTCTCTTGATTTCTCCGAGCAACCCGCGTAGCCCACTCAGCAACTTCGAGCAACCTGCGCCCAATCCCAACTCGGCGACTCATCTCAAGCCCGCTTAGCCCATTTGGCCACCACAAAGGTAGGTGATTAATATTATATATATATATATATATATTATTGGACATTTTTTTTAAAATATTTATATAATTGGCAGATTGGGTCGGGTTGGGCAATGGGTTGGGTCAGGTTGGGCAATGGGTTAGGTCGGGTTAGGGCGTTGGGTTGAGTCGGGTTAGGGTTTGGGTCGGGCTGAGGGCCGAGTTGGATTGGGTTAGGCATTGGGTTGAGTCAGGTTAGGGGTATGGGTTAGGTTGGGAGATGGGTTGGGTCGGGTTGGGCGATGGGTTGAGTCGGGTTGGGGTTTAGGTCGGGGTGGGGGTCGGGATGGGTCGGGGTGGGCGCCGAGTTAAGTCGGGTTAGGGGTTGGGTTGGGTTGGGTTGGGCAATAGGTTGGATCGGGTTGGTCTTGGGTTGACTCGAGTTGGGATTTGGGTCGGGGTGAAATGGGTTGGGTCGGGTTGGGCACCGGGTTGAGTCGGGTTAGGAGTTGAGTTGGGGTGGGGGTTGGGTTGGGCGCTGGGTTGAGTTGGGTTAGGGGTTGGGGGATGGGTTGCGTCAGGTTGGCCGCTGGGTTGAGTCGGGTGTGAGGTTGAGTCGAACACTTCACACCAATATTTGTTTATAACAATATTCTAAATGGTGTGCAGCAATGTCTTTAGATGATTCATCCACCAATATTTGAGATTATGGATCCCAAGTCTACTCCACAGACTCTGAAAGAATGAAAATTCAATGTAATTTGTGTGGAGCCGGATTTGTTAACAAAATAAATTGGCTTAAACTACACTTATCAAGTCGGCAGGAGGGGGGGGAGGGGAATGCAAAACCATGTCCCAAAGCATTAAAGGAGGTACGATTTTTATTCCAGACTTTTGTAGACTCCAACAAGAAGCCTTCCACCCCCTCCCACACACCGAATACAACTAGCTACAAGATATGCTATAACAAACCCGTTCTAATCAACGAAGAATCTGAAATTGAGAGGGTGAAGAGAATAAGTAGAGAAGAGGAAGAGGAGAATGAATCTAGATTAAGAAGATTAGAAGAAGAGCAATTATAATAACCTTGAAGTTAAGCAAGGAAGAGGCAGATGCATCAAGATATCAATGAGGTGCTCCTCGACAACATGACACAGAAGCAGGATCGAGCTTGATAAGTAGGAAGCCATTAAAGTTTATTTCCAAACTTGCCTCATTCTACAAGATCTTGGGTATTCTGTATAAATCATCTCATAAAACAAGTTTGAAAAAATTATTTGAATCTATACAAGAGCATGGTGAAAAAGTCTCCCCGCCTTCTGATTCAAGGGAGGTTAATGAGCATATTGGAGAGGATGTCACCAGCCTGAGCTTGGACGACGAAAAATATGGATCTGATCTAGAGTAAAATAAGGAGAATATTAAAAGTTAACTTTGATTTATTAAGTTTTTTAGTTGTAGCCTTGTAGACTTGGAGTTGTACTTGTATGGAGTAAATACATTGACTTAACTATCCTATTATAATACTCTAACTTAACTTGTCTACCATAAATGCATTTTCTTCTTATTTGTTTTTAAATTTTTTTACTTGTAGACTTGTAATTGTATGGATAAACTGTTTCTTATATATTTTGATATTTATTCTTTAAATATTAATGCTTATAATTCTTTGTCATCAGATGTTGTTATTAGTATTTAGGCCACCTAGTGGTTTAGCAATATACCCCCCGTTTAGGAATTTATATTGAACAAGTACAATCATGTACTTGTTATTTATAGATTCCTAAATTGTCCAATTTTGGATAGTTCGGTACCATACAATGTACTTAGGTTGTCCTCATTCAATTTACATGTAGTTGGAATTTCGGTAGTGTTTCCCTATATTTTCTCCAGATATGTGGTTCTTTACTAGTTAGTTTCCACTACATGTATAATGGATTACATGTGGGTGTGGCAACTAATTAGTATTGAATTTTACATATATCTGAAAAATATAGGGAGGTGCTGCCGAAATTTCGAGTCGTATGTAAATTGTATGGGAACAATACATGGTATGTTATCGAATGGGATAGAGACAAGTAGCACATTTAGATAAAGACAAGTAGAATTATATGAGATATTTAGATACAATTAGTAAACAAAATTTGAAACAATTATGGACAATTTATAGTTATGTATGTGTATGTATCCCAGTGGATTTATTTATTCGGGGACTATTTGAGACACTTGTGTCTTGTAGTTTAGGGAGAGGCCTGATATTTCTTGTATTATATATTTATATATACGTATAAATGTGATTGACTAAATTACTTCAACCTATAAAAGCCCTAATCTTACCCTACCCTTGTTATCTTTTGATTTTTAGATGAATAGTGGAGAAAACTCCTGGCCTTGGTGCATCAATTACATCTCCTTTTGTTGTGGAGGGAGATAAATTAGAAAACATGGTTGAAACAGCTTCAAGTTCGGTGAAAGGGAAAAAAGATCAATGATATGGGAGTTTTTTTATGAGATCGTGCAACCAGATGGTTCAGTCAAGATTAGATGCAAATTTTGCAAAACTCTTTACATCAAGCATTCCGGTTTTCTACAACTCACTATAAGAGGCATCTTGATAAATATGTGAAGAGACCAAGAACAATGAAGGGTGGAGTCCAGCAACTGCTTTTATTTACCATTTCTGAAGATGACGACTCTCAAACTACACTCTCAACATATAAGTATGATTCGAAAAAACTGAAAGAGTGGTATACGAGGTTGGTGATAATTAATGAGAAGTCATTTAACATGGTAAAAAGAAAAGTTTTCATGAGATTTTACAAATTTTTAAATCCCAAATGTGAGAAGGCCTCTCGTATTACTATGAAAAGAGAGTGCATGAAGATGTATGTGATCGAGAAAGCTAACTTGAAAGCTCTTCTGACATCTGTATCCAGAACAAGTTTGACTTCGGATATGTGGACAACCTCGAATCAAAGAAATAGATATATGTCATTAATCGCACACTTCGTTGATGCAGATTGGAACCTATAAAAGAGGATTATAAACTTTTGCTATGTTCCTCCTCATACCGGTGTGGTACTGTCCAATTGCATTTATAATTATCTTGTTAAGTGGGGCATTAAAAAGAAAATTTCTTCAATTACTTTAGATAATGCCTCTTCCAATGATACTTTGGTTTATTTCTTACGTACTCAATTTAAGGCTCCCGAAAATTTATTCTTCGAAGATAAAATATTCCAAGTCAGATGTTGTGCTCACATACTCAACTTGATTGTGCATGAAGGGTTGAAAGAAATTGATTCAATGATTACCAACATACGAGATAACGTTAAATATATAAGGGGATTTAAGACTAAGTACGTGGAATGACATAATCCATTCGAAATCTAAATAGCGGTTGAAGTTGGATATCTGCATACGCTAGAATTTAACTTATGAAATATTGGATACGATTTTAGAATTTAAAGTTGCATTCTCTGAACTTGCGGCGCGTGATAAAATATACACATACATGCCTAGTGATGAAGACTGGAAGAAATCTGAACATGTTCATCAGTTTCTCAAAGTTTTTTATGACTGCACGAAGACTTTTTTAAGGAAATAAGTATCCTACAAAAAATCAATTTCTTCCTGAAATTATTTTCATTATAAACACACTAAAAAAGTGTGCCGCTGAGGGTCCAGATTTTTTACAAGTGATAGTTATATGAATGTGGATGAAATTCAATAAGTATTGGGCTGAATGCCACTTGTTAATGGCCATTGCAGTTATTATGGATCCATGATACAAGATGGCAATGGTTAAGATTTGTTTTCAGATCACTTTATTCCAGTTCTAAAAGAGTTTCAATGGAGACCACCATTATTAATGCCGCAGTTGAAGAGCTGTTCACTTCATATGTTGATAATTCGGCCGAAACATTAAGTACAATAGGTACTTCTCAAACTGGGGGTAGTTCTTCTACTGCGGGTAAGCAACTTCGTGACTTTGTCTTTTTTAGACGAAGAAGAAATGGAGACGCATAAAACTGAATCCGAAGTGGAGAAATATCTAAAGGAGCCCGTCATAAGGCTATAAGAAAATGATTTCGATATTTTGCAGTGGTGGAAGTCGAGAGCTCGTGAATACCCTAGAATTTTGGTGGTAGCACAAGACATATTATCCATTCCAATTTCGATCGTGGCATCAGAATTAGCTTTTAGCACCAGGAGTAGGGTAGTTAGCAAGTATCGAAGCTCACTTGCCTTGAATACAGTTGAAGCACTGATATGTACGTAAGATTAGTTGCATCCAGTTTGGGGCAGTAATAGTTTCGATGTTGAAGAGTATGAGGAGGAGAATGGAAGTGAAGATGAGGTCTAGAATGCATCTAAAACTGCTTGAAGGAATGTAAGCTTTAAAATTTTTGTTTAACATTTTATATTTTTTGATATTTTTCAACTCTTTGGATTTGATGTTGAGGAGCAACATGTGGTATGATAGTATTTAGAGGATTATGTGAATGTGACACTCTTTTTTGTCTTAATAATGTGGCATATGAGAAATTTTAGACTTAATATTGTTGACATTTAATTTGTATTTTTTATCCAAAAATATAATAAATTGACATATGAACAAACTTGACTCAACTTGAGGTAAACTCAACTCGACTCGAACGATTTGGCAAGCAAGCCAAGCTTCAATGTTGAGCTCGTGGGTGAGCTCGAACTCAAACTTGAGTATAGCATGGACGAGTTGAGCCGAGCTTGGCCCACCTTGACTCAACTTGGCTCGACGTACAGCCCTACATGGAGATCCCCTAAGAACCTAGGCACGAGGTATGCATGTATTCATGTGGAGTATACCTCTAGGAATCAATGCTAGAATGTTATGGATGCATGCTCAATGTTTATGTAGTGTTATATGTAGTCAACATATACATCTCTTTAAAAGGAACAATAATTCATGATATCAATGTTTTGCATGTCCATATATTTAACTCACATTAATAATCGTTCATGTTATTGGTAAAAACGGATTAACCAATAAGATAAGGTCCGGTCGGACATCCATGCATGTTACGAGGTCGGCCAACAGAAGCTTTTGACAAAGAGCTCGGTCTCATCCCTGATTCGAGCAGGAAAGAAGTTCAACCTCGATCCTCTAACGTAGCCTCTAAAGGTAGGTCGATAGGTCGGTAATCTGCCTGATGGCAGGAGAAACTTAACGGTGATTCGTTAAGAGAACTTAGGTTAGCAAAACCCCTCTTTGGAACAATTGCCCACCTCGGACACCCGTCACGCGCTTCTACTAGTACCGACCTGGCTCTAATCGACCTTATTGAGAATCTAGCCAAGGATCTCGAGAAATTACTACAGCACAGATCTATCCAAGATCTTTGCCAAAGATCTCAAAAGATCATTGCAATACACTAGGGATCCGAATCCCACTACGACACGTTCCTACTAAACAAGGAATACCCCTCTGCGTCACCGTCTCTCCTCACCTATAAATAGGAGCATCCCGAATGGTAAAAGGTACGCACAATTTTGAGCTTAAAACCCTACTTTTAACTAGACCCAGATTCCCTAGCCTGATTTTAGCATTGGAGGGTCCCCTGCTCTAGCCGGGGTCTCCTTTGTCTGTTCCTTGTGTAGGCATTCGAAGGTCCAGGGAAGGATAACCAGTTTTCTACATCAACAATTTGGCGTCGTTTGTCGGAACGACAATGAAAACCGTTCTTATAATCCATCAAAACTCAACAATGTCGAAAGGGAAAAAGAAAGTTCCAACCTCTACCATAACACCTGATCTCGCATCGCAAGAGAAGTTTGCTAGCCACTGGGATTCCTCTTCCCAACTTCAGGCTAATTCTACTCCTGCAGGACTGATGCAACATTCCCAAAATTGGGGAGGATAACTTGTATCCCTCGAGTAGCAAGTTGAGGCACTGAACAACAATATGAACAGGACGAAATAGATGTTAAAGTAATTACGATCTCTTCCTATGAGGCTCGTATCCTAGACTGTACCGTTCCGTAGGCTATTGCGGTCCTCTTGGTCGAATTCCGGTGACCTGCGACACGTAGATAATATTTACGCGCATCCCTAAGTCATACCCTTTTAATCTGAGTCGGTTCAACTCAAGACTTGCACCCTTGCGACAGCACCGTCACCATGGTTTTGATGCCACGTCTCGCACACTGATACGATACCCAGGCCAGGAGATGTGGGCCCGCGTTCAGTTTGAGGAAAACGTCGTGCATTTGCAAACCCAAGAGAACATGTCCCATCAATCACATCAATCATGTCAAGTACATATTCCATCCCCAAGTACAAGCAACCCCAAAGTCAACTCTCTCTCTCTCTCTCTCTCTCTCTCTCTCTCTCTCTCTCCACCCATCCCTTTTCAAGTACACCCATCACTCCATCCATTACCCATCCATCACCCATCCCTTACATCATCTCTCTCTCTCTCTCTCTCTCTCTCTCTCTCTCAAACCATTCCCCCAAGCAAGAGAGCAACCGTCCATGGCTTTCCAAGGAGAGGAAGAAGCTAGGTGTGGCCCACCTCCCTACCACCCAATCCCAACCCTCCAATCTCCATCATCCTCCATCAAAGTGGTAGCCAAGGTGTTAGGCACTCCATGGAGCCCAGAAATAGTAAGAACGGTGGGTAATTTCATGACTTCCACCGCTGTTTTTATTATGATTTGAGGGCCCACATATGGTGGGACCTATCTTGATGTATGCATTGTATAGGGAGGGCCCATAGTGGTGGGGTCCCTCCCCTTCTCATGTCTCTCTATCTCTCTCCCTCTTTTTTTGATGCCGTGTGGCCCACCTAATGCATGTGTTATATTCATGCCATCCATCACGGTGGAGCCCACTTTGGTTTATGTGAGAAATCCACACCGTCTAGCTATCTAGACGGTGAGACCCACCCCATGTATATGTTGTATTCAGGACGTCCTTCCTGGACAGACCCTGGAAGAAGGGAGAAAACAAATATCAGCTTCTTCCAAGCTGGTGGGTCCCACACTTGTGGACCCACCTACCATGTGGGGTCCCTCTGTGATGTATGTGCCATCTGCACCGTCCATCCAGTGTTGTGCAGACCCACGTGATGTGTGTGTTATCTACATCATCCATTTGGACAGATGGACGGTGCTGTGCACGCCTATCTTTGATGAATGTGTTGTCTGTGAAATTGAGGTGAAGATCGCTTTAGTTGAAGTAAGAATATGCCAATATGTCCTAGAGGGGGTGAATGGGACTTTTTAATAATTTTATAATGATTAAAATCCTATCACTCTAATCCTAACAATAAGCATATATTAAGATTACTCAAGAGTAACTCTACTGGCTTCCAAGCCCGGAAAAGGATCCAATCACAAACTATTTAAAAGATGAACAATATGCAAACTAGTTTATGATGGATATGCCAGTGTGTGTGTGAGGTGTGATCTCAGTTAGTCAGATATGAAAGTATTCAAGAAAATCACATAAACAAATAAAAGATAATAACAATCTCAAACACAGTCATTTTTATAATGGTTCGACTACTTGTCTACTCCACTCCCGGTAACCGCACTCAACCCTTGATTATACCGAATTTCACTAAGGATGTTTCACACCGTTCACCCCAAACCCAAGGTTTTAAATCCGGTTCACCTTTAACCTTTACAACCTACACCTAGGCTGACTGTTTATGCTCTCACGAGCAAGGGTCAACACAAAGCACTCACTTTTAGGCATACTGGGCAAGGATCTTCCACAAGACCCTAACTTTTTATGCTCTCACGAGCAATGGTCAACACAACGCACCCACTTTTAGGCACACTGGCCAAGGATCTTCCATAAGACCTTAATGTTTATGCTCTCAACAGGGCAAGGGTTAACACAACGCACCCACTACGTACACTCCCGCTGGAGGCTCCCTAGAGGACTTGTAAGGGGTGAGAAACACCTTAGACCCAATCCTAGAAAGGAATGATCACAAGGGTCCTCTGGACTCTAATAACTTACAGATAAGCAGATGAGTCCCTTTCGGCACGTTGTCAAAGATCTCCTCTTTTGTTGATAAAGAGTCTTCTGCTTCCTTGAACCATAACTCAGAAGATGTACCAATGCATGACGATGGGTTGGGTCAAGGCTATGATGGAATCCTACTCTCCTAAATGTTTTCCTATAAGGAAGATAGAGCGATTCCAATCATCTATGCATTCAAGGCATCCCAACTTAATGATTTGTCATTAAGGTAGTAGCTGGAGGATCCTTGAATGCGGAAGTTCATTCCCCAATCCACTCTATTGAATATCAATGGTGATGGTAGATTGGAGGATGAACTTCCATGAGAGAAAGGGCTTTGGGTATATGATCTAAGGCTAAACACTCAAAAGCACTCTCTTCTTTCTCTGCTAGCAATAATAGACAAGTCCTCTTTATATAGGCAAAAGGTTCCAACGGATATAAAACGGTCACATTTATGAAAGAGTTCGATATCATCGAGCGGGTTTGATATCATTGAGCATATACTTTCGATTGCATTGACTGACCGCTTAATGACACAAACTCAATGTCATATACTTTTGAAACCTTTTACCAGTTGGTCGAGGAAATCGAGATAGGTGTCGATATCATCGGATTTCGAACCCGATAGTATTGATACGAGGTTCCATTCGTCGACATTTGAAAATTGAGAGAGACTTATTTTGAAATATTTCAGGTTCAAAAGAATGATCAAGGGACCTCAATATCATCGGTATTTGAATGTCGATGATATCGATAGCTGTGTCAATGTATCGATAAATCCAACGGATTTTCTATTAAACTTGCTAGACAGTTTATATCCTTGTTCGATGCAATCGATACTGTATCAATATCATCTATATTTGAATATCGATTCTCTCAAGTGACCCTCGATCAAAGATAAATTATCCTGAAATATTTGCTAGATATTTGTGAGTCTAATACCGATATCATCGAAGGCCTTCCGATATCATTGAGATTTGAATTTTGATGATATCGAGGAGGACCTCGATATATCGACGATCTTATGATTTTTCTTAGTAAAAACAGGGACTCGTTTTCTCTGATGTCGATTGTATCGAGTCAACTTCAATAGACACAAGATTTGAATATCGATGATATCGATACATCGATAATTCTGTCCAGATGAGTATGTCGTTGCTGGACATAGTTTGTCCTCTTTTCGATGATATCGTTTAGTCATCGAGGACATCGACAGCGCATGTCGATAATATCAATCAGTATATCGATAAAATCGACAGAGCTAAAAACTTAGAGATTTTCTGAATTTTGAAAAGTTTTCTAACTCAAAACCCTATGATGTTCTAATTTATTTTAAGGGTTTTAATTACCTGGTGTTTTGGGACATGGGATGTGAGGCTTAGATTTACCTGTAGCGAGTTCGGGCCCACATCCGGTTAAGGCAGACGGTTAACTGAACTTCCTATGGAGCTTCTCTGTCTAGCCGACTCAACACTCACGCTAATTGACAAACCAGGGTACTTTCAGTCTGCACCGTCCATCTGATGGTGTTGTGCAGACCACCGTGATGTAGGTGATTTGTGAAAGTGCCCTAGTTTGTTAATTAGCGTGAGTGTTGAGTCGGCAAGATAAGGGAGCCCCATAGGAAGATTGCTTAAGCTTCTGCCTTAACAGGATGTGTGCATGAACTCGTCAAAGGTAAACCTTAGCCTCACATCCCATGTCCCAAAACACCATGTATATAAATCCCCTAAAAATCGGTAGAACATCTTAAGGTTTTTGAAATTAAACTCTGTTATCGATGTCCTCGAAAATATCTCGATATTATCAAATGTAGGACTTCTAATGTCCAACAACTACAAAGAACTCTGGACTGAATTATCGATGAATCGATGTATCGTTCGATATCATCAAAATCTGAATCTCAAGTCCATCGAGATGTCTCGATAAAATCGACATCTGGTCAATTGTGTCCCATATTCTGCTAAGGCAAATCATGTGTGTCTTGATATATCGAAGAGAGACTTGATATCCTCGAAATTCAAATCTCGATGATATCGATAAACCTTTGATGATATCGGATTGGGACACAAATCTGTCCAGCAAGTTTTCAGGTAAAATTATTCAAGTATCGAGGATCTCTCGATAAAATCGATATTCAAACATCGATCATATCGATAAGAGGTCGATGTCATCGAAACAGGACAAAAGTCGTCCAGCAAGCTTATAGGAAAATTCTTGAAAATTTTGATGAATCGACACCTGATCGATACCATCGATATTCAAATTTCGATGATATTGAAGGATCCTCGATCATATCAAATACCTATTTTGTTTCAAAGGCATCCACTCTCTCATTTTCAAATGTCGAGGAATTGAACCTCGTTTCAATGAAATCGGAGTTCGAAATCCGATGACATCGAAACACATTCGATTCCCTCGACCAGTTGGCAAAAAGGTTCGAAAGCGTTTGATAGTTTTAGTTCGTATCATCGAGCGGCCATTCGATGCTATCGAGAGTATACGTTCGATGATATCGAACTCTGTCAAAAATATGACTGTTTTATATCCATTAGAACTTTTTGCCTATTTAATGAGAGCTTGCCTTTGATTGTTTGTAGAGAAAATAGAGAGTACTTTTATGTGTTTAAACCCAGATCATATACCCTAAGCCTTTTCTCTCATGGAAGTTCATCCTCCAATCCACCCTCATAATTGATATTCAATAGAGTGGATTGGGGAATGAACTTCCGCATTCAAAGATCCTATAGCTACCATCTTAATGGAAAATCATTAAGTTGAGATGCCTTGAATGCATAGATGATTGGAATCACTCTGTCTCCTTTATAGAAAAATATTTAATAGAGTAGGATTCCATCATAACCTTCACCCAACCCGTTGCCTTACATTAGAGCATCATCTGAGTTGCGCTTCAAGGGAGCTGAAGATTCTTCGTCGTCAAAGGAGTAGATCATCATCAAACGTGCTTAATGGGGCTCATTTACTTATTTATAAGTCATTAGAGTCCAAAGAACCCTTGTGATCATTCCTTTTGTAGGATTGGGTCAAAGGTGATTCTCAACCCTTTCAAGGCCTCGTAGGAGGCCTTCGAAGCGAGTGTACATGGGGGTGTTGTGTGTTGACCTTCGCTCTGTGGAGAGCATAAACTTAAGTCCTTGTGTAGATCCTTCACCTGTGTGGTTTAAAACTTGGGTGTTGTGTGTTGACCCTTGCTCATAGGAGTATAAACTGGTAAGTTCCTTATGTGTATCCTTGGCCTGTGTGGCCTAAAACTTGGGTGTTGTGTGTTGGCCCTTGCTCCTGTGCGGGGCATAAACTTGTGTCGTGGAGACACGTTAAAGTCAGCCTATAGTAGGTTGTACTAGTTTGAGGTGAACCTGATTTGAAACCTCCGTTAGTGAGATCCGGTACACTCAAGGGTTGAGTGCGTCCACCGAAAGTAGAGTAGACACGTAGTCGAACCACTATAAAAATGATTGTGTTTGGGATTGCCATTTACCTCTTCTGCTTATGTGATTTCTCTGAATGTTCTCATATTGCATGAACACATGATTATCTAGAACTGAGTAGAATCACACCTCACACACAGTCACATCTATCATGAACTATGTTATGCATCTTTTTTATCCTTTGAACAGTTTTGTGATTGGATCCTCTATTTGGCTTGGAAGCCATTAGAGTTATTTTTAAAGAAATCCCTATACTTGCATTATCACGCCCCAAACTAGGAAATCGGGCTCACAAAATTCTCAATTGTCAAATTCGGTGTCAACAGCCTCCGTAGTACCCCATTATCGGCTCCCAGCACCCATACGCCAGGTTCCGATCCTAGGATCCTATAAGGAGGATTTTCCAACATACATTTGTCTTATAAGAAGCTTAACCACTAGTATACCCAAATCATAAAGGCAACATCATCATCACATATCCACTAATATAAACATTTGAATACAATGCTAAAAGAGAAATACATATATCAAAAATCAAAGCTTCAAAAAATGTTGCATGCTCCAAGCTCCACTCTACTACAACCTGACGCCACCTGCACGCATCTATCATGAATAAGCTTATAGAAAGCTTAGAGGGTGGTGAAAGTGTATGCACAAGGTAAGTGGCAAGTATTCAATATCATGTCATAATTATACAATGTCGGAAATGTTGTCAAGATCATGTATGATATAATATCAGAGTAAGTGAAAATACTGCAAGTCTATAAATCATTCAATATCAGAATATACAATGCGAATCGACTATGCAATGCGGAGACATAGTGAACTAAATATCATATACCGATGGATGCAATGCAATATGCAAATCCTGCTAAGTTCGTCTAGGCCATATAAGTGCAGAAACATAGTAACCCAAAAATGTCATATGCCGCGGATGTAATGCAATATGCGGTGCAAAAGGAATGACCATGTTGGAGTGTAAAGTCGGGATGATAGTACGTAGTATTACAGGCTACGAGGTCCACCACAAGGGACTTCTATTCGAACTAGTCCCATACCTAAATTTGGATAGTCAGACTCATTGTGGTAAACTCCTGATCTCAGGTTAGTCGCGTGCCCCAACCGAAATCCTGACCATTGTGAAGATACACAACAATTAGTTGCACACCACCATCCCGAGTGAATAGTGAATGAATGAATGAGTATGCAACTCCTGCTCAATAAGTCCACAATCAGTACGGTTCCTCTCTAGGATCATCGCTGGGGTCTATTACACTCTACGCCAGCTTGCCGCCCCTATCCGAGTGCACGATTGGGTAATTGGAAGAGACTTTACTATCCACCTGCCAATATCGGGCCCGGCTCGTCGATAGTAGATCCATTCCTTAAGCTAGTCAAATTAACTTAGATATTACCTCCTCACTTAGGCGATTAAGGTCACACCCCCTCCCAATCGACCACGACATAGTGGGAGATGCAACCTACTAATATACGGCCCTCATGCGCTCATATATATCTACTCGGTCTAGACTTTGGAGCATCCTCTGGTACTAAGGGGGTTTAAGGATTTTCACTCAGGGCCATCTATGGCAGCTCGATGCTAGTAACAGATTTTCGGTGTCCCATCTGGCTATCCACGATATGCCTGTGGAGGCTATGACCTTGATGTCGCTAGGGCGTACAGTAATCACAACACATAATGCATGAGTCATACAATCTAGTCATGCATCAATCCTGTGCATACCGTGTGCTCATGTGAGATAATCTCTGCCTATC
Source organism: Magnolia changhungtana (assembly GCA_030180095.1). Classification (NCBI taxonomy): domain Eukaryota; kingdom Viridiplantae; phylum Streptophyta; class Magnoliopsida; order Magnoliales; family Magnoliaceae; genus Magnolia; species Magnolia changhungtana. Next base: position 2,539,551 of record JASAUF010000344.1, on the reverse strand, counting down.
AGGGAGTCTCATAACAACATGCCCAATGATATATGCAATGATTAACCACATCTCATAACAAACATGCAAATGATGCGTATGGGCATGTATTATGATGCTATGCTGTCACATACTCATAATCGGCATTGATAATTGTAACGCCCTAGATTTCGAGGGTCGATCAAAGCTCTACTCCCGAAATCCAACACATCACTTATGCAACATGAATAATGATGTTCATATTTTATCCATATCAATGAGTTAAACATGAGTGAGATTATACCAAAACAACATATCATATACTAGATATAATTAAATTAAGCAAGCGGAGGTCCGAAACATATGTATTTAAATATGAAAGGGTTTCACAAATTCCGGAGTATGAGTATGTAACCAGGCTGAACGTATACGTGTATTGTTTCAAAATATACAAAATGTCAAAATGTAAAGTGTCCAACTAATCCACGTGTTCCTGTAATCCCGTCGAATCAGCACGAGGTCTACATAGACCCGTCTGAGAGCTGCACGTAGGAGAATTCTTCCTCCTCATCCATGAAGTCTGACTTTGTGGCATAGTCTACATCGTCACCTGTATCTAAACCATAGTTTGGTTGGTGTTTTAAAACACCGTCCCAAGGTGAGAGTGAGTGATCAACTCAGTGGTACTATAAGGCAAAGGTTAACATATTATCAAGTCAATCAAGTAATAATGATAAAGTGTAACATCCCAGATTTTTGCCAACTTGGAATTAGATGTCCTTAGGCAATGGGTTGATCCTAACACCTTATTAACTTGTTAGAACTCAATCCCAAAGTCTAAAACCGCTTTTGAACCCATTTCCTTCACAAATCCCACCCTTCACCACCTTATTCTTTCAATTTTTCTAAGTACTTTCACCCTAGACACTGTCTTAAACTAGCTAAGTATTATAACTTGGATTACTTTATATACAAACTACAAAGGCCCAGGTACCACCCTAGACAGAAATCTTACAGGACTAAATCCTTTAGAAATTAGACATAGTTAACTAAGTGCTACACTAGATCACATACGAAATCCACACTAATCACTTTAAATCCGATTTGCAAGACCCAAAACTTGTAGAATCATTGATACTAGGTTACCCTAAAATCTAGGATCAATCTCATTACCCGGCTGCTCTCGGGAGCATCTTGAAACTCTGTATCAGATCTGGACCGCACGTCGGAAGTCCGATTAACACAAAGTTAAACGGTTAGGACCGCCTTGCTGGGCTTGACAACCATCTCGAAAATCAAATCCAAATAGTGTTTCACGGCTATTCGCTTGAGCCCGGAGTGAAGAGTGTGAGAAAACGTAGATTCTTTAGAAATTGGGTCTCATTTAAGTAATCTGAGACTTAATGTTTGCGGGCCTGATATGAGCAATCAGACCGTCAGAATTTGACCCAAATACACCCTTGGATCAGGAGAAATTTCATACACATGTCTGTGTACTTATAACCCCGATCGAGTTTCACTGACCGTTGAACTAAAACTGGTCCGCCACGCGTGATCTGGGAATCCGACTGGAACGAAAACTTAACTTCACCTAGATCCAAGGTTGGTGAGCTTAAGTCCGACCTTTGGCTCAAGGGGGGCCACCAGAAGTCCTCCGTTGAGCTGGAACTGACCCACTTTGGATATAACCTAAGTATACTGTGACCTGAAGTCTATTTTGGTGAGGTTTTAGGCTATATAAGGACCTTTAAACCCTCTCTCATTCAGCCATACGAATTTGAGAAAACCTAGGAGAGAGAAGAGAGAAAAGAGAGAGAAAGTGTGGGAGATGTGGGAGGATCTCCCCGATACTCTACCCTGCCGCTATCCAAGCTTAATCATCACGATCTAATCGCTTTCCTGGTGATACCGGCTTCATTTCTAGGTAAGAAACCCTAACCCTAATCTGTTTTGGGGTTTTGATAGTTGTATATTATGAAATAACTGACCTAAAGTATGCTATAGGTTGCGAAATTACCGTATACGAAGACTTAGCAAATCTATCGTTTCCATTACGACTCTACGACAAAAGGTGCGGACTTTAGGTGTATAGGTTATGGTTTTCAACGCTTTCAATGTCAGATAATGATAGATTCATAATCTGTATGTAATTGCACATGTACAAAGTGCTGTCTGTTTTCCGTTTTGGTTAAATACGAAGAATATGGAATTTTGTGTATTCTAGGTATTTATAGAAAATACCATATACGTACAAATTTTGAAAGTATGTTAGCCATGATTAATTACTGTATGAACATGCTATATATATGTATAATACTCACTCGGCGAAAGGATTCGCCCTAATACACTTTTTGGCCAACATTGTTTATGTAGGCTAATGTGTGTAGTCTAAGTGTTTGTTGAAATGTCTAAATAACTATGGATTTATGATTTATGCCTACCATTTGTATTGAATGTAAGAACATGATTGATGTATATGTGACAACTCCTTGCTATAAGGATTTGTCCTATTCTATGTTGAAATCAACATACGTCAGTATGTTGGAGTGGTGTAGTTTAAGTGTTTGATAAAATGCCTGTGTGAGAAATTGTGTGACAAACTAAGTTTAATAGTGGTGTTGAGATAGGATTCTCAGCTACCTTAAAGATGTATATGATTTCCTCCATGTTGTTTGTTTAATTTAACCGCTTACTATAAAATATATGTGGTTGTATTTCTTAATTATATTTTACTTTGTTACATGCTTTATAACATATTTGTTAACATACTTGAATTACTTTGTTTATTATGCTTTACTCCACATGCTTCTGAATAAGGATTGATTGCGATTGGGACTATGATTATAGTCCAGACAATCGGTAACAGACTTGAGTTTGTGGTTGAGATTCATTTCGCCACGTGAGATGTGTTCGACGAACCCGAGTCGTACTTCGGTTGACAATAGTGGTTAGCCATGCGAAGTGCTTATGCACTTCATGTCGTTTGACTTGTCGTGCGCTCGAGTTGGTCGAGCTTGTCAAGTAACCCAATCTATCTAATGTATGTTCACCATGTTTGGACGCTACTGCTTGAACCTAGGATACCAAACTTACCAGTGAAATCCCGTTAACCATGGTACCTCGATCCGTGGTCGAGTTGTCGGCCTACGCTGGGGCCACGTGCCTCCCCGTAGTGACCAGTGAGCAACCAGACTCGTGAGCCGATTATGGTGGTATGAGACACTAAATTCGAGCTGTCGGCCTACACTGATTGGTGATGAGCCCTTTGTAGTGACCTCGAGCATACTCTGAATTTGCGGTGAGGCGACGAGTTTTGCTACAGTGAATAGAGTATGAACTAGGCCTATATCAATTTAGTGATGAACCATTAAAAAGGTGATGGGGGAGTGGTGTAACGATTACGTGTAACAGCCCTGACAGCCTTTGCAGCGCCCTAGAACCACACTATCGTATGAGATTATCTAGGTTTGATGACCCTAGAATGGATCATGTTTGGGAATGATACAAGGGAGGTACCTTAGTTTCCCAATCCTGTTGTTTGAAATGGACTAATAACAACTCGGTAATCATGCTTATTATCGCACTGCATGTGCTTGGAAGATGTGGAGCACTGAGGAATGAAAGCATGCCGCGAACGTAAGATGGTGTCGCATAAGGGAGTATGTCGATGAGGGCATACATCATGACTGCATTCATACTTGCATTAATAAGAGTAGTTAGGAGTGTTTGATTGTACTGCTTTATCATTACTGCTTGACTGAATTGATAACATGTTAACGTATACTTTATTGTTCCACTGAGTTGATCACTCACTCCCACGTTACGGAACAATGTTGTACACACCAACCAGACTTGTTTGAGTTCCAGATGATGGCGATACTGCAAAGCGGAGCCGGACTTTTATGAGGATGAGGAGGATTTCTCCTTTATACAGTTTCGGGCGGGTTCCTGTGAGTCGTGTCCTGATCGACGGGGCTTTCTAGGATATTGACTAGATGACCTTACACAATTTGGTATATTTTGGAACTGTACTTGTAAATAGTTAACCTGGTAACGTTATTACACTCTGGAGACTCACCATAGTTTATATACTTTATATATCTAACATAGTCTTCTGGTTGTAAATTTAACTGTCTCTGGAGTATGATATGTTGTTTTGGTATAATCCCATTCATGTTTCAATGCTCTCATCATAATCATCATTATCAGTGTTGCATAAGTGATGCGTTGGAACTCGGGAGCTGAGCTTTGCTCGACCCCCGATTTTCAAGGCGTTACATAAAGCAATACAACAATCACTTCCTAACTACTCTTGTTAATGCAGGAATGAAGTGCAGTAATGATGCATGCCCTCGTATAAAGCCCCATCACAAGCGACTTCGACAACCAAGTTCGCACATGACAACCTCCCTAAAGTGCAACTTCCTCTCCGAAGCATATGCAATGCGGTGCATGGTCGTGTTAGCCAAGTACTTAATTAATCTTATTCATACAGCAAGTTCGGGAAGCTAAGGTACCTCCCTTTATATCATTAACCCAAGCAAAGGATCCATCTAGTGTAAGACTCGTATCGTAGACCGTACTGTTCCGTCGGTTTTCGCGATCCTTCCGGTTGAATTCTGGCAATCATCGACCTGTTTCCGACGTTGCGCGCGATCCTAAGCTGAGTCTCGCATGCCGAAGCAGGCTCGACTCGAAACCTGTATCTTGGCGACCGCGCCGTCGCCGTGATTCTAACGCCGTGACTCATGCACCGACCCGATACTCAGGCTAGAAGATGTCGGCCTGCGTTCAATTCGAATAAAACAGCGCACGTTGTAAACTTCAAGGGAATCTCTACGAGATGTCCCATCAATCAAATCAATCACTCAAGTCAAGTCACACCTACCCAAGTACAACAACCCATGCCTCTCTCTTACACAAGCAAGCCCAAGTCAACTCTCTCTCTCTCTTTTTCAACTCTACCCATGCCCATGACATCATCCCTCCATCCCTCCCTCTCCTTTTATTTTATTTCTTTTTTCTCTCTCTCTCATTCTCCCATTTTCTCCCTCTCACACGTCCAAACTCTTCTCTCCCTTCCAAGAGCAACTAGTGTGGCCCACTTTCCCCCCCCTCTCATCTCTCATCCACACCATCAAAAGTCCATCATCCACCATTAAAAGTCAAACAAAGGAGCATTGGAGTGCAAGGAGGCAAGGAGGAGTGCAAGAGGTGGGTGATCCTTGAATTTCTACCGTTAATTTCATGATTTGAGGGCCCACTTATTGGTGGGACCCATTTTGATGTATGTAATGTATCCATGAGGGGCCCATAGTGGCGGGGTCCCTCTATGATCACCGTCTCTCTCTCTCTCTCTCTCTCTCTCTCTCTCTCTCTCTCTCTCTCTTTCTTTGAATGGTAATGATGGTGAAGGGGTGTGTGGGGCCCACCACGAATCACATATTTCATGTGGGACCCACCGGATGAATGTGTTGGATATACCCCATCCAGCCATTAACAGGCCCGGATGGAAGGAAAACATAAGTATCAGGTTGATCCGAATCAGGTGGCCGCGTTTATGCGGGACCCACCTTGACACAATAGGGGCCACGTGCATGTGGGACCCACCATGGTGTCTGTATTATATCCTTGCCGTCCAGCGTCCAGAGACGCTAGACGGGTTGAAATGAGTGCGCTGACATGGTGTGTACTTTCAAGCTAACCCTAAAAAAAAAAGTTGGGATGGGCCGTCCATACGGGCCCCACCTTGATGTTGGAGCATAATCCAAGCCATCCATATCAACCCTTGCATCATTTTAGGCGTTGAGCCAAAGCCTTAAGGTGATCTGATCACCAGGTGGGCCATACCCTCTAAAACTATGTAAAGACATGCTAGAACGTATAAAAGTACACGGTGGGACCCACTTGGCGTTTGGATGCATCTGAAACTTGGTCTGAACGGCCAGACAAGCGGGACTCACATAATGGATGGGCTGGATTGTGAATCACATTTGGGTGGGCCCCAAAACAAAAAAAAAATTAAAAGCATTGCCTTGTTGCCGTTAGCAGCACGACACAGTGCGCCGCTCGCGCTGCATGGGTAACGGGGCGGGCGGACGTTGGGCCTCACGGCTCCAGTTGTGGGCCCCCACTGTGATGCATTTCGATCATCAACACCGTCCATTGTGGGGCCCCCTTATAAAAATGGGCCTGTTCCAAAAATCAGCCGTATACGTATCTCAGGTGGGCCATACCATCTAAATCATGTGAAGACATGCCTAAACCATATAAAAACACTTGGTGGGGCCTACCTGATTTTCTGATGCGGCTGAAACTTGGTCTGGACGGTCAATATGGGGAAACACACATTATGTGTGGGCTGGATTTATGGACCACATCATGATGGGCTCCTTGGTCTACTGACCATATAAACGGGTGGTAGGAATAAACATTACAGTGGGCCCTTGCCCGCAACCTTTTCAGTTGGTTGGTTGACAAATAAACATTTCAGTGGGCCCTACCCTGGCCCCACCGTGATGTGTGTGCACGGCCCCACCGTGACGTGTGTTGGCCCATAGTGCAGGCAACAGTGTTGAATGAATACCCACCGTTGAAATTAAAGAATAATAATAATAAAATAAATAAATAAATAATGTTACAGTGGCCCCCCCTTGGTCCAGGTGACCACATCAACAGGTTACATGGACAACAAATATTTTGGTGGGCCCCTTGCCACATGCCCTTATCAACAGATTGGATAGGAAAATAAACATTATGGTGGGCTTCACATGTGGCCCACTTGGATGCATATGGGCCCATGTACTTAGGCCCATCTTGATGTATTTTTTGGGCCCATTATTAAGGCCCACTTGGATATTTATGGGCTCATGTATTAGGCCCATCTTGGCATGTATATAGGCCCATTATTGAGGCCCACTTTGGTATATATATGGGCTCATGTATGTAGGCCATCTTGATGTGTTTATGGGCCCGTTGTTGGGGCCTACCTTAATGTATATTGGCCCACGTTATGAGGCCCATTTGAGGTATTTGTGGCCTATTGTTGAGGCCCACTTTGATATGTATATGGCCTATGTGATTAGGCTCATTTGATTCACATAGAGCTTATGCGATCAGGCTCATTTTAATACATTCTCAGGCCCATGGATGATGGCCCATTGCAATGTACCTAAGGCCCATTGGTGAGGTTCATTGAGGTGGCCCACTTGATGAATATAAGGCCTATGAGATACGGCCCATTTGATGTATTTAGGGCCCAGTGGGATGTACCTAAGGCACATTGCAATGTGTGATTCCACCAGGATTTACTTAATGGTATTTGAGGCGAGCCGAGCCTTGGGGACAATATTGGTTTGACGTCCACATTGTACGAGTAATGTTGGTTTGATGTCCACATTATAACTCTCCCTAAGGCCACTGATAGGCCCGTATCTGTTTCATGTAGGCCATATAGGCCCATCTTCATTGAGAGGATACTTATTGCTTTATAACATGTTTAGCACAGCCCATGATTCATGATCATACGCATCATACGTATGCTTGAGATGAGGAGTGTCTGATTATAGCATATGCCTTCGGGCAGACTGTTTACGGGCTCCCTGATAGGCGGAGTTGCCCTACATGAGCGCGCGCTTCACGCAGGATGGTTGCATGATTGGTAGTGTGGTTCATGCATTTGCATCTGTATGATTGAGATATGCCCTAGCGACATCAGGGCCATAGCCTCCACAGATATATCGTGGGTGGCTGGTTGGATACCGAAAAATCTTGTTCCAAGCAATTGGGGCGCCATAGATGTCCCTGGGTGAGAGTCCCTGAACCCGATGGTACTAGAGGATGACTCCAACGTCGAGACCGAGTGGATATACGAGCGCACGAGGGCCGAATACCATGAGGCCGCGTCTCCCACTGTGTCGTGGTCGGTTGGAAAGGAGTGGTGGCCTTACTCGCCCGAGAGCAGGGGGCATTACTAGGCTGAGTTTGACCAGCTCGGAAATGGGTTCGCTATCGACGTGCCGGATAGGTATTGGCTGACTATTGGCCAGGCGGATAGTGAGGTTTCTTACGCTCACTTGGACTGTGCTGCTTGGAGAGAGACAGTGCCACTTGGAGTGTATTGAACCCCGGTGATTATCCAGACTGAGAACCGTACTGATTTGACGCTCTTGTGAGGAATTGCATTGGTATGAGGATTGACATATTCGACTTACATATTGCATTGCATGGCCTTGGTATGGCCGATAGCATTCACATCTTGTACTGCATAGCCTTGGTACGGCTAGTTGCATTTCGTACTCATCAGCATGATTCCGCATTACTCCGGCATTGCATTCTGAGCACGTTCGCACACACTTACACCGCCCTCTAAGCTTTCTATAAGCTTATGCACGATTGATGCGTGCAGGTGACGCCAGGACGCAGCTGTAGTTTCGCCGCAGTTGGAGCGTGCCGCCGAGCTTTTGGAGTTTTTATTATTTGCACTATCTTGTATTTCCCTTTATACGCACTGTACTCAAAGTTTTTGTTCATAGTGGATTTTGTGATGGTGTTCTAGTGGTTATTGTTCGTGGGTTATGCTGTGGTTATGCTCATTACGAATCAAATGGATTATCAGAAATCCTCCTTGTAGCATCGTAGGATCGAAACCTGGTATATGGGTGCCGGGAGCCGAGAATGGGGTACTACAGAGGCTGTCGGCGCCGGATTTGGCGATCGGGAATTTTGTGAGCCCAGTCTCCGAGTTCGGGGTGTGACAGAAGTTGGTATCAGAGCATAACTTGGGAATAACCGAGAACAACATCACATGTTTGCTATGAGTTTAGGATGATTAGGTTCCGAGTGCAAAACCTTCTGTTTGACTTCCCTAACGCGCGATTCTCAAAATTTATTGGTGCCTTATCTTTTTCATAGGACATGCCGCCCAGGAGAGCGACCCGAGCGCGCCCCGATCCACCACCTGAGGCTCCAGCCTTACCACCCGCGCCTCCCGTTCCACCCCCAGAGATCCCTGCTCCCTGCCTGAGGATGACGTTCCTTCGCCTGATGCCGGTGCGGATCCGATCGTGCCTGTTAGCGCCTCTCAGTTACATGCGGATGTTACAGGGTGCATGTGATGTACCGCACTTCGCCGGCAGGGGCAGGCACCCAGTTGTTTCTGCAGCTCAGGCAGAGCAGGAGCGCGCGAGTGCCCTTCTTCGCGAGTTCAGACGGATGGATCCTCCACGATTTCAGGGCGAGCCAGATCCGTCAGTAGCTGAGAGATGGCGCTCCGATGTGGAGAAGATTTTTGATATTATGTCATGTACGACCGAGCAGCGAGTCCGATTGGCCACATTCCTTTTCCAGGGCGAGGCAGAGCACTGGTGGACCTCTGTTACCCGCGTTGCAGGATCCGATCATGTTTGGACATGGGAGGATTTTATCAGCCGATTCGAGGAGCAGTACTTCCCTGACCACATTCGTCGTCAGAGGGCACGAGAGTTCGAGACTCTAGTACAGGGAGATATGTCTGTGGCGTAGTACGCAGCTCGCTTCGTGGCGCTGTCACGGTATGCGCCATATATGGTTGATGATGAGGGGCGGAAGGCCCGCCGTTTCGAGAGCGGCTTACGTTTTGGTCTTCGAGGCCGTGTTATTAGGCACGAGCTCCCGACCTTTTAGGCGGTGGTACGAAGGGCCCAGATCTACGAGACTGAGTGGGCTGACTCTCAGAGCGGTCGAGATCAGAGGAGAGGCCGGAAGAGGCCAGCCCAGTCCAGTAGCTCTCAGCAGCATCGACGACCATAGAGGTTTAGGGGTCATCCACCTGCTAGAGTACCAGCAGTACCAGTGACACAAGCAGCACCAGCAGCGTCAACGGCACCTTCTGCGCCACCCCAGCAGCTGTTTCCGAGGACATGTTTTGGATGTGGCAGTTCTGGACATCGCATATCTAAGTGCCCCCGTCCTCATTTACAGCAGTCTAAAGGGCCACAACAGTCTCCAGGACAGCCGCGACCACAACAGATTCCACCACCGAGGCCCCTCAAGAAGAAGACACCGGCGCCGGCCTCCCGAGACCGGCGAAGAGAGAGACAAGAAGATAGGCCGCCGTAGAGGCAGCAGCAGCACCAGGGACCTCAGAGGGGACAGGCACCTCCCCAGCCAGCTCAAGCCAGGTTCTATGCAGCTCAGCAGGACCTGCAGACTTTCGGAGGAGTCATAGAGGGTATACTTCCTGTCTCCTCATGCATCGCACGAGTATTATTCGATTCCGGCGCTTCGCATTCATTTATGTCTGAGGGTTTTCGTCGATCGACTGGATTGCCGACCGAGTCTTCTAGCGAGAGATTGACCGTATCGACGCCTTTAGGGAAGACTACAGTATTGGGCCGTTTATGTCCGTCTTGCCCTGTTCTGGTCGGTGATATATTCTTACCTGCTGACTTATTTGTGCTGCCGATGACAGATTTCGACGTTATCTTGGGCATGGATTGGCTTACCGAGTACCACGCCATCATGGACTGTTCCGCGAGGATAGTCATGTTCTGCATACCCGGCTTGCCGCAGTTTCAGTTTGTTGCCGAGCCCCGAGGAGAGTCGTTGTCATGCTTGATGTCCTGCGCCGTTGTGGAGCCTGTTGTCGATTGTATCTATCATATTCCGATTGTTTGTGATTTCCCCGACGTATTCCAGGAGATTCCAGGGCTGCCGCCTCGTCGCCATATTGAGTTCGGGATTGATCTTGTGCCTGGTACCGCGCCTATCTCGAAGGCCCCGTACCATATGGCACCGATGGAGCTGCATGAGTTGCAGCGGCAGTTGGACGAGTTGCGTGAGTTGGGATTTATACGTCCAAGCAGTTCACCTTGGGGAGCGCCGGTACTCTTCGTCAGGAAAAAGGATGGGTCGTTGAGGCTCTGCGTCGACTACCGCGAGCTCAACCAGGTCACGATTAAGAATAAGTACCCACTCCCGAGGATTGACGGTTTATTTGATCAGCTGCGAGGTGCACAGTTCTTCTCGAAGATTGACCTACGTTCCGGTTATCATCAGATTCGTGTCCGAGAGGAGGACATCCCAAAAACAGCTTTCCGGACGCGTTATGGTCATTTTGAGTTTCAGGTCATGTCCTTCGGACTGACCAATGCACCCGCGGTCTTCATGCAGTTGATGAACGAGGTCTTCCGTCCATATCTCGATCAGTTTGTTGTGGTCTTCATCGACGACATTCTGATATATTCGAGGACTCGTGAGGATCATATGCAGCATTTGGAGATCACTTTGCAGACCCTCCGTGCCCACCAGCTGTATGCAAAGCTGGAGAAGTGCGAGTTCTGGCAGGAGGAGGTGAAGTTCCTCGGTCACGTGGTGACGAGGGAGGGTGTCGCAGTGGACCCCTCGAAGGTTGAGGCAGTGCGTCAGTGGAACCAGCCCACGACTGCATCTGAGATCCGTAGTTTCCTTAGTTTGGCGGGCTATTATCGGCGTTTTATTGAGGGCTTCTCCCGTATTACTGCCCCGATGACCAGGTTGACTCGGAAGGGCGAAGATTTTGTTTGGACTGATGCATGTGAGCAGGCATTCATGGAGCTGAAGGACCGTCTGACGTCCGCTCCTGTCCTCACTCTTCCCTCTGGGAGTGATGGATTCATTGTATTTACTGATGCTTCGCGTATTGGATTGGGTGTTGTCCTGATGCAGCACGGCAGGCCTGTAGCTTCGCGTCTCGTCAGCTCAAGGTTCATGAGCTGAACTACCCTACGCATGATTTGGAGCTGGCAGCAGTTGTCTTCGCACTGAAGGTGTGGAGACACTATCTCTATGGGGTCAGGTTCGAGCTCTTCTCTGACCACAAGAACTTGAAGTATCTATTCTCTCAGTCCGAGCTGAACATGAGACAGAGACGCTGGATGGAGCTTCTAAAAGACTATGATTTTGACCTCCAGTACCACCCAGGTAAGGCAAACGTGGTGGCGGATGCCTTCAGCCGTCAGCCGTAAGGCCTGGTGGTACACATGATGATTCAGGAGTGGAGGATGCTCGAGGATATCACAGAGTACGACTTCGATTTTGGTCTGCAGTCTTCTATCGTCCAGCTATCGAGCCTGTCATTTCAACCCTCTCTTGTTGCAAGGGTGATCGAGGCTCAGCAGACAGATGAGTCGTTATAGGATTACCGAGAAGAGGCAGCATCTGAGAGTCAGACAGATTGGCAGATGGGTGCTGATGATGGACTTCGCTTTAGAGGTCGATTATGTGTCCCGGATATTCCAGAGTTGCGCAGAGATCTTATGACCGAGGCACATCGATCGCGGTTTTCTATCCACCCTGGCTCGACGAAGATGTATCGTGATATGAGGAGACAGTATTTCTGGGCGGGGATGAAGCGCCAGATTGCCAGTTTTGTGGCCGAGTGTGACACATGCCAGCGTGTCAAGGCCGATCATCAGAGACCTCCTGGTCTGTTGCAGCCGTTGAGCGTTCCGATGTGGAAGTGGGAGCATGTGTCGACAGATTTCATTATGGGCTTGCCGAGGACTCAGCGTGATCATGACGCCATTTGGGTTGTTGTGGATCGTCTGACGAAGTCGGCACATTTTCTCGCGATGCACGTGACCTTGTCTATGAACCGGCTTGCGAGGTTATTTATTGAAGAGATTGTGAGACTACATGGCGTTCCAGTCTCGATCGTTTCTGACCGAGATTCGAGGTTCACGTCTCAGTTTTGGGGGAGCTTCCAGAGAGCAATGGGGACTGATTTGCAGCTCAGTACCGCGTATCATCCGCAGACCGATGGCTAGACCGAGAGGGTCAACCAGATCCTTGAGGATATGCTTCGGGCCTGTGCGATTGACTTCGGTGGTAGCTGGGATGAGCATCTACGATTGGCTGAGTTCGCATACAACAACAGCTATCAGGCGACCATTGGCATGGCTCCTTTTGAGGCATTGTATGGCAGACCGTGCAGATCTCCGAGTTGTTGGACCGAGGTTGGAGAGAGGCGTCTCCTAGGTCCCGAGCTTGTGCAGGAGACTTCAGAGGCTATTGATATCATCAGACAGAGGATGCGCAAAGCCGGCAGAAGAGTTTTGCTGATCGCCGGCGTCGTCCCTTGGAGTTTGATGTAGGGGACCATGTGTATCTCAAGGTCTCGCCCATGAAGGGCGTGGTTTGATTCAGAGCGAAGGGCAAGCTTGCCCCGAGATTCATAGGACCTTTCGAGATCACTAAGTGCATTGGCGCTGTGGCCTATCGGCTTGCCTTGCCACCTCAGTCGTCTGGCGTCCACAACGTTTTCCACGTCTCTATGTTGAGGAAGTGTGGGTCAGACATCGTCCCTGTTATTGATTGGCAGCCGTTAGAGGTTCGTGAGGACGCTTCTTATATTGAGCAGCCAGTTCTTATCCTTGATCGGAAGGAGCAGGTCCTCTGGACCAAGGTCATACCACTAGTGAAGGTTCAGTGGGGTCACCATTCTGCTGATGAGGCATCTTGGGAGCGCGAGGCTGAGATTCGGGAGCGTTATCCCCATCTCTTTGATGATTGATCTTGTGCTGTATCTTGTACACTGTCTTCGAATTTATATGACGATGCTTTGTTTCCTCTTTTATTATGAGTTATGTTCACTTGCGATGATAGATTAAATTTCGAGGACGAAATTTTTATTTGGAGGGGAGAGTTGTAAGACCCGTATCGTAGACCGTACTGTTCCGTCGGTTTTCGCGATCCTTCCGGTTGAATTTCGGCAATCATCGACCTGTTTCTGACGTTGCGCGCGATCCTAAGCCAAGTCCAGCATGCCGAAGTCGGCTCGACTCGAAACCTGTATCTTGGCGACCGCGCCGTCGCCGCGATTCTAACGCCGTGACTCACGCACCGACCCGATACCCAGGCTAGAAGATGTCGGCCTGCGTTCAATTCAAATAAAACACCGCACGTTGTGAACTTCGAGAGAATCTCTATGAGATGTCCCATCAATCAAATCAATCACTCAAGTCAAGTCACACCTACCCAAGTACAACAACCCATGCCTCTCTCTTACACAAGCAAGCCCAAGTCAACTCTCTCTCTCTCTTTTTCAACTCTACCCATGCCCATGACATCATCCCTCCATCCCTCCCTCTCCTTTTATTTTATTTCTTTTTTTCTCTCTCTCTCATTCTCCCATTTTCTCCCTCTCACACGTCCAAACTCTTCTCTCCCTTCCAAGAGCAACTAGTGTGGCCCACTTTCCCCACCCCTCTCATCTCTCATCCACACCATCAAAAGTCCATCATCCACCATTAAAAGTCAAGCAAAGGAGCATTGGAGTGCAAGGAGGCAAGGAGGAGTGCAAGAGGTGGGTGATCCTTGAATTTATACCGTTAATTTCATGATTTGAGGGCCCACTTATTGGTGGGATCCATTTTGATGTATGTAATGTATCCATGAGGGGCCCATAGTGGCGGGGTCCCTCTATGATCACCGTCCCTCTATATCAACCCTTGCATCATTTTAGGCGTTGAGCCAAAGCCTTAAGGTGATCTGATCACCAGGTGGGCCATACCCTCTAAAACTATGTAAAGACATGCCAGAACGTATAAAAGTACACGGTGGGACCCACTTGGTGTTTGGATGCATCTGAAACTTGGTCTGAACGGCCAGACAAGCGGGACTCACATAATGGATGGGCTGGATTGTGAATCACATTTGGGTGGGCCCCAAAACAAAAAAAAAAAATTTTAAGCAGCGCTGCTGCTGCTGCTGCAGACGCAGGTGCTGCCTGCGCTGCATGGGTAACGGGGCGGGCGGACGCTGGGCCTCATGGCTCTAGCTGTGGGCCCCCACTGTGATGCATTTCGATCATCAACACCGTCCATTGTGGGGCCCCCTTATAAAAATGGGCCTGTTCCAAAAATCAGCCGTATACGTATCTCAGGTGGGCCATACCATCTAAATCATGTGAAGACATGCCTAAACCATATAAAAACACTTGGTGGGGCCTACCTGATTTTCTGATGCGGCTGAAACTTGGTCTGGACGGTTAATATGGGGAAACACACATTATGTGTGGGCTGGATTTATGGACCACATCATGATGGGCTCCTTGGTCTACTGACCATATAAACGGGTGGTAGGAATAAACATTACAGTGGGCCCTTGCCAGCGCAACCTTTTCAGTTGGTTGGTTGACAAATAAACATTTCAGTGGGCCCTACCCTGGCCCCACCGTGATGTGTGTGCACGGCCCCACCGTGACGTGTGTTGGCCCATAGTGCAGGCAACAGTGTTGAATGAATACCCACCGTTGAAATTAAAGAATAATAATAATAATAATAAAATAAATAAATAAATAATGTTACAGTGGCCCCCCCTTGGTCCAGGTGACCACATCAACAGGTTACATGGACAACAAATATTTTGGTGGGCCCCTTACCACATGCCCTTATCAACAGATTGGATAGGAAAATAAACATTATGGTGGGCTTCACATGTGGCCCACTTGGATGCATATGGGCCCATGTACTTAGGCCCATCTTGATGTATTTTTTGGGCCCATTATTAAGGCCCACTTGGATATTTATGGGCTCATGTATTAGGCCCATCTTGGCATGTATATAGGCCCATTATTGAGGCCCACTTTGGTATATATATGGGCTCATGTATGTAGGCCGTCTTGATGTGTTTATGGGCCCGTTGTTGGGGCCTACCTTAATGTATATTGGCCCACGTTATGAGGCCCATTTGAGGTATTTGTGGCCTATTGTTGAGGCCCACTTTGATATGTATATGGCCTATGTGATTAGGCTCATTTGATTCACATAGAGCTTATGCGATCAGGCTCATTTTAATACATTCTCAAGCCCATGGATGATGGCCCATTGCAATGTACCTAAGGCCCATTGGTGAGGTTCATTGAGGTGGCCCACTTGATGAATATAAGGCCTATGAGATACGGCCCATTTGATGTATTTAGGGCCTAGTGGGATGTACCTAAGGCACATTGCAATGTGTGATTCCACCAGGATTTACTTAATGGTATTTGTGGCGAGCCGAGCCTTGGGGACAATGTTGGTTTGACGTCCACATTGTACGAGTAATGTTGGTTCGATGTCCACATTATAACTCTCCCTAAGGCCACTGATAGGCCCGTATCTGTTTCATGTAGGCCATATAGGCCCATCTTCATTGAGAGGATAGTTTATTGCTTTATAACATGTTTAGCACAGCCCATGATTCATGATCATATGCATCATATGTATGCTTGAGATGAGGAGTGTCTGATCATAGCATATGCCTTCGGGCAGACTGTTTACGGGCTCCCTGATAGGCGGAGTTGCCCTACATGAGCGCGTGCTTCACGCAGGATGGTTGCATGATTGGTAGTGTGGTTCATGCATTTGCATCTGTATGATTGAGATATGCCCTAGCGACATCAGGGCCATAGCCTCCACAGATATATCGTGGGTGGCTGGTTGGATACCGAAAAATCTTGTTCCAAGCAATTGGGGCGCCATAGATGTCCCTGGGTGAGAGTCCCTGAACCCGATGGTACCAGAGGATGACTCCAACGTCGAGACCGAGTGGATATACGAGCGCACGAGGGCCGAATACCATGAGGCCGCGTCTCCCACTGTGTCGTGGTCGGTTGGAAAGGAGTGGTGGCCTTACTCGCCCGAGAGCAGGGGGCATTACTAGGCTGAGTTTGACCAGCTCGGAAATGGGTTCGCTATCGACGTGCGGATAGGTATTGGCTGACTATTCGCCAGGCGGATAGTGAGGTTTCTTACGCTCACTTGACCGTGTCTTTGCTGGAGAGAGACAAAGGCCACTTGGAGTGTATTGAACCCCGGTGATTATCCAGACTGAGAACCGTACTGATTTGACGCTCTTGTGAGGAATTGCATTGGTATGAGGATTGACATATTCGACTTACATATTGCATTGCATGGCCTTGGTATGGCCGATAGCATTCACATCTTATACTGCATAGCCTTGGTACGGCTAGTTGCATTTCGTACTCATCAGCATGATTCCGCATTACTCCGGCATTGCATTCTGAGCACGTTCGCACACACTTACACCGCCCTTTAAGCTTTCTATAAGCTTATGCACGATTGATGCATGCAGGTGATGCCAGGACGCAGCTGTAGTTTCGCCGCAGTTGGAGCGTGCCGCCGAGCTTTTGGAGTTTTTGTTATTTGCACTATCTTGTATTTTCCTTTATACGCACTGTACTTAAAGTTTTTGTTCATAGTGGATTTTGTGATGGTATTCTTGTGGTTATTGTTCATGGGTTATGCTGTGGTTATGCTCATTACGAATCAAATGGATTATCAGAAATCCTCCTTGTAGCATCCCAGGATCGGAACCTGGTATATGGGTGCCGGGAGCCGAGAATGGGGTACTACGGAGGCTGTCGGCGCCGGATTTGGCAATCGGGAATTTTGTGAGCCCGGTCTCCGAGTTCGGGGTGTGACATCTAGGGTCATTTATCCTAGTTAACCACATACGATAGACAAGTTGTAGGGCATCACCCCTAATGAAAAGCAGTTGATAGGCAAATTCAAAGTTTATACTCGCGGTCACTACAGGAAGGCTCGTCACCTTAGCGTAGTCCGACAGCTCGAACACGGTGTCCCATACCACCATGCTCGGCTCATGAGTTTGGGTTGCTCACTGGTCACTACGGGGAGGTTTGTCATCCCAGTGTAGGCCGACATCTTAACCACGGTGTCCCATACCACCATGTCCAGCTCATGAGTCTTAGTGGATCATGGTACCATGTTTGAAATGGGCTTTTACATTAGTAAGTGGTACCTTAGATTCAAGAAAAGGTGTTCATATATTATAAACACACAATAAGTTGATCGGTTTATTTGGCAAGTTTGATTGGTACGATTACACGTTGACTTAATCGACATGAAGCGCATAAGCACCCCTTGTGGCTTAACCACTGTCGACGATTGTCTTGCGACTTGGATTCATCGAGTTATCCAATGTGGCGAGACTAATT
Source organism: Magnolia changhungtana (assembly GCA_030180095.1). NCBI lineage: Eukaryota > Viridiplantae > Streptophyta > Magnoliopsida > Magnoliales > Magnoliaceae > Magnolia > Magnolia changhungtana. The sequence goes on along the minus strand of JASAUF010000344.1, from coordinate 2,521,613 downwards.
CAACCACCTGTACATGGACTGTTACCGATTTCCTAAGCTACGTTGTAGCCCCAATCTTACTCAGATACAATAGGTAGATAATGTGATAATCATATCAGCATTTAACAAATAATCCAAGTCAATTCCTCATTTGAGCATTTCGTCAAACACATTGATCATACTACCTAACACTTGCATTTTATCCATAAATCACGTAGAGACAAATCAGATTACATGAAGGAAAACTATACATATGCATAAGGTAATTGAGAATCCTATCTTAATACTTTTAATAAATACAAATCGTCAACATTTTCTCATTCAGACAATTTATCAAACACTTAGACTACACTTCACCAAATACATAGACTAGGTTAATTACAACATGTATTTTGGCAATTCCTTACACAAGGAGGTTAGCATGTATATGGCAACAATGAATCCTAGATTAATAGTCATGGCAAATGCAAATCATGTTTACATGTTCATTCAAACATTTCAACAAACACATAGGATGCATATTTGTTCAACATAGTTCATACATGTATAATACATCGAAACCGACGTGTCTAAGATGATATGGTAGAAATCAAGTCAGACATAAATCATTAGCTGACATTGAAAGCATTGAAAACCATAACCTAAACGTTTATAGTCTGCACCTTTCGTCGGAATACTCGATTCGAACTCGGTTCGAATTCTACGTTTCCGAAAACGGAACGACGGGTACCTAAATGGTGAAACCGGTTAGCTAGGTTGGCAAACAATCATTCTAGATCTCAACTACGGTGTTAGGGTTAGGATTTCTTACCCAAATCATAGCCGAAACAGGTCGTGTAGTGAAATGGGGAGGTGAATCTGTACGTGGAGTAGTGGGAGAGAACCACTCCAGCAATCTCTAAAGATTTTCCTTCTCTCCTTACTCTTTTCTCTTCTTTTCTCTCTTCTCTCTCCTAGGGTTGGAGAATTTCGTATGGAATAGAAATGAAGTGGTTTAAGGGCTTTATATAGGCCCAAAACCGATGTAAATGGCCCCAGGGCCATGGTATACTTAATTTATAACCAAAGGGTGACTGTTTCTGACGAACGGGGCTCATCGGGAGATCCATTACTCACCTACGTCACAGGGTAAGTTCCCTGACAATAGACCTATGCCAGGATGTGATTTCAGCACGATTGGATAAGCCGATCGGCTGTGGAGGTCTCGTGTCAGATCAACAGTCATGCTTACTCGATCGGGGCCACAAGTATACAGATTCGTGCAACGAAATTTCCCTTTTCCATGGGTAAAGTTTGGAAAAGGGAAATTTGGTAAGAAACTGACGGTCCAAAATCTTTAATTTCGCGTGTAAGCGAATGACCTAATTTACTTAAGTTTCATTTCGTTTTCTAAAGATATTCGCATTTCTTACACACTTTACTCAGAGCTCAAGTTGTACATTTCTAGACACAATCTGGGCTCGATTCCAATGATGGTTGTCAAGCCTAGTAGGACGGATAACTGTGAGACCCGTATCCTACCCCGTACCATTCTGTATGCCTCCACGGTCCTCCCAGTCGAATTTTGGTGACCTGTGATCTATTATCGGCATTTGCGCGCGATCCTGACACATGTCCCGTATATCAGAGTCGGCTCGACTTGAAACTCGTACTTTTGTAACTACGCCGTCGCTGCGGTTTTGAAGCCACGTATTATGCGCCAAGGCGATTCCCAAGCCAGGAGATGTGGGCTCGCATTCAGTTCAAGGAAAAATGCCATGCGTTACAATCCCAAGAGAACATATCTCATCAATCGAGTATACATCAATCAATCATGTCTCATCCCCAAGTACAACCACCCCTCCCCTAAAGTCAACTCTCTCTCTTACAACCAAGTACACCCATCCATCACTCACCATCCCTCTCTCCCATCACCCCTCTCTCTCTCTCTCTCTCCTCTCTCTCTCTCTCTCTCTCTCTCTCTCTCTCTCTCTCTCTCTCCATTTTCAAGCAATTCCATGAGAGTCCAACGTCCATGGCTTCCATGGAAGAGAAGCTAGTATGGTCCACTCCCTACCACCCAATCCCACCATCCAAAGATCATCTCAACCGTTAAAATCGTTCCCTTAGAGCTCTTGAGGCTCTAAGTGGAAGAAGGATGAGGAGATCAAAGGTGGGTGTTCATTTCATTTAATTTTGATGTAGGGTTCACATGATTTGGGCCACTTGATGTATGCATCGTATAGGGAGGGCCCATAGTGGCGGGGTCCTCCCTTTATCTCACCGATCTCTCCATCTCTCTCTCTCTCTCTCTCTCTCTCTCTCTCTCTCTTCCTTGTGTGATGGTCCACCTTGATGGATGATGCTGATTTTACTACACCATGTTTGGACGGTGCTGATCTTATTGGTCAACGTATAGATAGTGCTGATTTTACTACACCATGTCTTGATGGTGCTGATCTTGCTGGACGTGGGACCCACATGCTATAAGCCGTCCATTTGCTGTCTGTATGGGAAACCACCTTAATGTATATGTTTCTCTACACCGTCCATTTGTATGTTTAACCCACCGTGATGTGTGGATTTGATCCACATCGTCCATCTGGTGGACGCTGCTGGACCGCTGTCTAGTAGCCGTGGGACCATGATATATGTGTTATATCTCACCGTCCATCCATGTGCGGCCAACCCTGCACATGTCACACTTGCAGGTGGTGGGACCACCTTGATGTCTTACATCCCTGCCGTCCATCTAATGAAAGTCCAAGACTGGATGTTTGATCCAAAAAAAAAAAGAAGAAAGAAGAGATAAAGATAACGTAATAAAATAATAATATATTACATATAATATAATATATATTATATATATATATATATATATATATATAAAATTTATATATACGTGGCTGGTGGGCCACACGTGGGACCCACCAGATGTGCATGATCATCCATCCTTCACCGTCCAGCAAGCTGGACGGTGGGGCCCACCTATGATGTATGTATTGTAGCCGTCCATTCATGTGGGACGTGCAGACCCTACCTTAAGGTGGTGTTGCCTCCAACACGTGGGACCCATGTGATTGTGTGTGAGGCCTGCCATGATCATGTGGTATCCACACTGTCCAGACCTTGGACGGTGGGACCCACCATGATTTATGTAAATATCCACACTGTCCAGATTGTGCTGGACAATGCTGGACAATGTTTGAACGGTGCTGGACAATGTTTGGATAGTGATGATTCACATGGACATTGTTTGGGCGATGCTGATCATCACTAGTGCGCCATGTGCCCAATAGAATGATAGTGTACAGTGATACACCTGTGACACCTGCCACTGTGAAATGATTTAGATGTAATCCAAGCTCTCACCCACATCATAGTGGGACCCACCATTGATGTATTTAGTCTATATCCACGCTTCTATCAGGTGGACCACTGCAGAAAAACAGTGGAGATTGAACGCCTACCATTGAAACCCTTTTTGGGGTTACAGAAGTTTTGGATCTATATGAAATTTATTTTCCCTCTTAATCCAGGTCTTTGTAACCTTATGACCAGATTGTATGGAGAAAATGGTGGACCCTACCTTGATGTATTTTTGGCCCATCCATGGGGCCCACCCGGATGTATTTGTGACCCATCGATGCGGCCCACTTGTAGATAGTGTGGCCCATTGGTGCAGTCTGTAAATGCGGCCCACCTTAATGTATCTATTGCCCATCCAGGAGGCTCACCTTGATGTATCTATGGCCCATCCATGAGGCCCACCTTGATGTATTGGTGGCCCATCCGTTAAGGCCCACCTTAATGCAATTGCGGCCCATTGTGATGTATTTTCGTCCCATTTGGTAAGGCCCATTGAGATGTATTTCCGGCCCATTTGGTAAGGCCCATTGTGATGTATGTTAGGCCCATAAGAAAGACCCATCGTAATGTGTATTAAGCTCTTGAGTGAGGCCCATGGTGTTATATATTTAGCCCTTGTGTGAGGCCATGGGTTATGTTAGGCTCTATGTGGGCCATTCCTTGGGGGACAACGTTGGTAAAATGTCCACATTGTCGAAGTCGATTGTCGATGCCAGTTATTGATACCGATTATGAGTATGTGACTGCATAGCATCATGATACATGCCCATATGCAACATCTGCATGTTTGTTTTGAGATGTGGTTGACCATTGCATATGTCATTGGGCAGGTTGTTATGAGACTTCCTAATAGGCAGAGGTTATCTGTAACACCCTGGTTCTCAAAACCCGAGGATAGTCGCTCCTCATTGAGAACCCGAGTATTACGTTATGAAATGGACTAACATACATCTAAATAGCAGCAAATCTCATAATGTAAAACCAATCAACTACCATGTAATCTAGAATATCAATAGTAATAATAAGGAAGTGTAATACATGTAAATGGAAGTAAAATGAAATCCCACAACAGGGGAAATATTTTTACAACTCAACCAAAATACACAGTCTAGAATATGAAAGCAAGTAACTCTTAAAGTATCAGTCGAGCTCCAACGGCTCAACTACAACGACATAGAGGCCTTCCCTGAAGAAACTCCACCTCAGCCGTCCTTGGGATCCTGTCATAGGTGTCTCCACCTGTCATCAAACCTGCGTCAATTTGGTGCAACCGCACGATTGGATGAGTGAAAACTCAGTGAGAATTTTCGGCAAGGATTCATGTATACCATGTCATTCCAAAACAGTTTAAATCAACAACATATTCAAATTACAAGGAGACTGATCATGAAATTATAAATGAATGTATGGCTGTATGAATGTATGTTCAAGTCACAGATCAGGGAATGCACATCCAGCTGTCAAAATAAAGGGGTCGCCCAAGGCGAACTAGTCACTCGGAAAAATACTCGAAGGTACGCCCAAGGAGAACTAGTTGCCCGGAAAAGACCATGCAGACCGCCCGCGGTAGATCATCTACCTGAAAAAAGCCATGAAAGTGAGTGCACCCAAGATATCTCCTGGAAAAATACACTGGGTATGCCCGAGGAGTGTCTAATCTCGGAAAAGCCTCATGAAACGAAAGATCGCCCAAAGTGACCCAAATGCACAGGTTTTGTGAGTTAAACTAAAGTATTGGAACTTTTACTAAATCGAACAGAATGTGGCTTACATCGAGCACCCGGAAAAGCTCATATGTCATGAGTGAATGTCATGTACCATGATGCTCATGTAAACCCATATGATTAACAAGGTTGCTTTCATAGACGCTGTCAAGGATCACAAGATACTAAACATCCAAGCATGATTTCAATCATAGATTCATTTACATTTTTCTAGGTCCAACTGAGGGTCCCTAAACATGACATTTCAAGCACATTGAATTAGTGACAAATTTATTATACTTCATAAGAAAGGTGATGTGCCACACTTAGCATTCGTTGTTCAACTTTTGAGATAAAAGGAATGGAAGCATCATATGACTCCTTTCTACTACAATAAAGCTATGTCCAGAATTGGGCAATTTCTAGGATAGCATAGAGAATACAAAACTAAACCAAATTACATAATCATGAATTGTAGGGCTAGAGTGGTAGAAGTTAATGTAATATCCCACATTCATCAATTCCACATAGAGCTCTAAGGTACTAAATTACCAATTGTAACATTTTAATGCTATATTAGGTTCAATGTATAACAAATCTAATATATACAAGGGGTTAATGGAGCAACTTATCATTAGAATAGAAGCAATATATCTAATCTCCTAACACGACTAATAGAAGTGCACATGTACATAGGCAATTCCAAACAGGGCATAATGAGCATAATACAGTTCTTATAACATGGAGTAAACCACTAAGAGTCAAGATAATCCTACATAATCATCGACATCAAATACAGATTTAATGAAGCAACATTCACATTGCACAACTTTACAGTCTTCGTACTATTATGCTATTTTAGAATTCAACAACATGATGAAGTCATGTGGGATATCCCTCACCTATGTAAAACGTTCTTCTTGACTTGAGCCTTCTTATGAGGTGGGTCTATGAGTTCCTGATTTGAGATTGACTGAAGTGAAATATCTTTCAAGGATATCAGTTCCAAATAGTACCTGGATGAGGCATTTCAACATTCCAGTGAGTCATGACTGAGTTGACTCAGATGGAGTTTTCAACTAACGATTAGAGGAGTTAGTTTTAATAAATCTACCATCATCAAAGTTGGGTTGCTAATCCTAAGAATGTCATGCTACTGCAAATCATCTCTAGATGATCGGAGTCGGCCTGACTCAGTCGGGAAACTGACCGAGTTAACCCGACTTTGAGCATTGAGTTGACTTAGTGTTAGCTCGATCCAGCCGAGTTCCTTGGCTAGCAGCGTGTAACAGCCCAGATTTTTGCCAACCTGGAATTAGACGTCCTTAGGCAATGGGTCGTTCCTAACACCCTATTAACCTGTCAGGACTCAATCCCAAAGTCTAAAACTGCTGTTGAACCCACTTCCTTCACAAATCCCACCCTTCACCACCTCGTTCTTTAAATCCTTCTAAGTACTTTCATATTAGACACTATCTTAAAGTTTAGGTGATGAAGAACAATACTTAAACTAAACATTACTACAAAGGACTGAGTACCACCTCGACCAGAAATCACTTAGGATTAAACCCTTTAGAAATTTGACAAAGTTAACCAAGTGCTAAACTAGATTAGCTACGAAATCCGTTTGATCCACTTTAAATACGATCTGCAAGACCCAAAACTTGTAGAATCATTGACGCTAGGTTACCCTAAAATCTAAGATCAATCTCATTACCCGGCTGCTCTCGGGAGCATCTCGAAACTCCGTATTAGTTCTAGACCGCACATCGGGAGTCCGAATAATTCGAGGTTAAGGACTTAGGACTGCCTCGCTGGGCTTGACAACCATCTCGAAAATCAAATCCAGACAGTGTCCCACGGCTGTTCACTTGAGTCCGGAGCGAGAGAGTGTGAGAACACTTGTTTCTTTACAAAATAAATATCTTGAATAGTAATCTGAGACTCATAGCTTGCGGATCAGTATTAAGCAACTAGACCGTCAGAATCTGACCAAATTACACCCTCGGATTAGAAAAAATTTCATACACATATCCATGTACTCAGAATCTCCGATCGAGATCCGCTGACCGTTGAACTGAAACTAGTCCGCCACGCATGATCTGAGAACCCTACTGGAACGAAAACTTAATGGAACCTAGATCCATAGTTTATGAGCTTAAGTCCGACCTTTAGATCAAGGAGGCCCGCCAGAAGTCCTCCGTTGAGCTGAAACAGGTCCGCTTTGGTTATAACCTAAGTATACTTTGACCTGGAGTCTATTTCGGTAAGTTTTTAGACTATATAAGGACCTTAAACCTTCTCTCATTGTAGCCATACGAATTTGAGAGAAACCCTAGAGAGAGAAGAGAGAAAAGAGAGAGAAAGTGTGGGAGATGTGGGAGAATCTCCCTGCCATGTTTCCCTGCCGCTCTACGAGCTCCACCACTCCGTTCTAATCGCTTTCCCGGCGATTCCAACTCCGTTTCTAGGTAAGAAACCCTAACCCTAAACTGATTTGGGGTTATTTAGGTTGTAGGTTATGAAATAGCTAACCTATTTCATTCTATAGGTTACCAAACTGCCGTATTCAGAAACTTAACAATTCTATCGACTCCGTTTCGATTCTACGATAAAAAGTGCAGACTTTAGGTGTATAGGTTACGGTTTTCAATGCTTTCAATGTCAAATAATGATAGATTCATGATCTGCATGCAATTGCACATGTACAAAGTGCTTTCTGTTTCCTGTTTCGATTAAAGATGTAGATTATGGAATTTTATATATTCTAGGTATTCGTAGATAATACCGTATACATATAAATTTTGGAAATGTATTTGACATGATTATTTGTTGTATGAATATACGATATATGGATAAAATACTTATTTGGCGAAAGGATTCGCCCAAATACATGTTTTAATAATATACACTATGTACGTAAAAATACTGTATTGTAGAAAGTACCGTATACATATATATTTTAGAGATGTGTTTGTCATGATTATTTGTTGTATAAATATACTATATATGCGTAAAATAATTGCTTGGCGAACGGACTCGCCCTAATACATGTTTGTTAACATACACTATGTATGTTGAAATAGTATATGTTAAGTGTTTGTGAAAATGCTTGTATGAGTAAGTGTTTGGTTGTTAATGCCTTAGGAGGGTGTTGAGATGGGATTCTCAACTACCTTAGAGACATGTATGATTTCCTCCATGAGGTTGTTTACTTAAACCGCTTACTTGACAAATTGTTTATAATGCCCCTCCCACCATTCAAAAAAGGTGTCCATCATCTAGGGACGGTTTGAAATTTTGGGAAGCTCAAAAGACATGCTAGCTGACTGGAAAGTGAAATGGAGAGAACCGTAGAGTTCAACCTGATTGATGATCAGTTAAGAGAAATGGGGTTGGTTGCAAGTCTTTTGGGTGAAGAGACAGACAATACATTGGACGAGGCCGAATTTTCAAGCAAGTAAATTTGGACAGTATTGCTCGATTCCAGCCTTGGCATTTTTGCCAGTTTCTACTATGCCGCCATAAGGGAAATCACTACAGATGATGTAACTTTCCCAAGCCTGAAGCATCGGTGAGGTCAATTATTCGTCATTTTCTTCAAAATCGCCCGTGAACAAAGCTATGCCAAACTTTTTCATGTAAAAAAGGGGTAAATGTGCGATAATGCTTACTTTTTATTTTTTATTTTTTTGTTTGAGAGAAAATTAGGGGGCATTTTGTAGGAGATTTTGATTGCCCATAACCTTGAGTATTATTTCAGATGATTTTAACTGTCCAAGCAATGGTCGAAGATCATTATGGAAAACGTTGGGTTAACTCTTCTCTCAAGAGTCACTTCAACTGCAAAATCATGACCAACACGCCCAAAATACCTAGAGGAAAAGATTAGAGAACCATTGCGTGACTTGCATAAGTACTCAGGGAGCGTGTTTCCTGCTTCGTTGATGGGAACTACTTTACACGCATGATATCAACGCCGTCCATCATGTATAACACCCCTTGTTTGGCCTTGATCCCAAAAACGAGGTTGATTCAAAAGTCAGGTGGGCCACCCCATAGGGAATCATACCTAAAACTTCTAAATTCACATGTCATGGCCCACCTGAGTTTTTGGAATAGCGTAATTTTTGGGGAGTGTTTTCGTCCTGATGAGGAAAGTTGGATGAATGCACTGATGAAATGCAGTCACCATGTAGGCCCCACACAAAACTAATGGTGGACATTCCACCACAACTATATCATCCTATGGTGTGGCCTACCTTAGTTTCGGATCGTCATGATTTCCGGGTACCCGGCTGGTGAACAGGAGGCAGCGTACATGCTAAATGGGTTGGATCACATGAAAGTTCCACCCACGTGGCAGTAGGCAGGGTTCCGAGAGATGATAGGAAGAGAGACGCTCCCAAGACCGAAAGCACAATCGTCTTTCATGACAGTCGTAGGAAACCAGAATATACACATTTTGTTTGCAGTCATAGTTGGTTTATGTGGATCATCGTTTGGTGGTGTAATCAAGTAGCGTTCTAAAACCTGGTAGGGACCATAAATGGAAGGCAAAACAACCCAGGTCAGTGAAATCCCAAATCAACAGAAACTAAAATCGTTTATCTGATTTCCAAGAAAGCATTACTGCACCTGGCATAATTCAAACCCGACAACCTCCATTCCAAAATGAAACATCCATATCACAATGGCAGTTCTGCTGTTTAGAATTTCATTTCATTTTAGGCTGTTTGGTTGCACGAAAAAGCATCATATTTCATGTAGAACATACACGCATACAAGGAAGCTCATGTAGAACATGTACACGAGACCCGATCCATCCAGAGGGACATAACACTACAGATTCTCTGGACGAAGAAACAGGTCGTTCCACTAATCAGCAGCAGGCCACAATTTCCGGACTAAATGTGTGGCTCAATTTCTCTAAGCCATCCAATTATTTCTAACATCATGGGCCACGCACCACCCCAATTCTGGGTGAGAATAGACGGTCAGACCCACCTGGTGGTCGGCTTGGATTTTTTTCCTGTTCGCCATGTTGGCACATATGCATGGAGATAGCATGCCCAGTAAACACATGGGCTTCGCAAACCCCTCATGGCTCAATTAGGGGTGTACACGAACCGAGTTAGTTTGGTTAGCTCGCTCGACTTGACTCAAAAAGGCTTGATTCAACTCGGTTCGAAGCTGAGTTTGAGCCGAGTCGAGCTGATTTTTTTAGCTCGAGTTCGAGCTTGCCCAAGCTCGACTCGACTCGGATCAAACCAGTTCAGTGACTCGGTTACTTTGATATTGATGTTGCTCAAGTGTTTTATGAAATGACTCAACAAAGTGTCGGCTAGTGGCAAGGATGGTATGTATATGAAACAAATACAATTTTTCTTGATTTTGATGTTGCCTACAAGGTGTTTGATGAAATACCTGTGAACAGCTGCTGATGTTTTACATACAGTGAGAAATTGAAAGTGCACTTCATGTGTTTGTGAAAATGCCGTAGAGGCTCGAACTCAACTCGAACTGGCCCGTGCTGACCGAACCAAGCTGAGCTGGCCAGTCAGGCTCGAGGACCGAGCCGAGTTTGAGCTGGGGTCAACTAGTGGCCAAGCCGAGTCGAGCTGTGCCAAGCTCGACTCGTGTACCCCCCTAGGCTCAATCCCCAAACAAGGTATTGATAGAACCAGCATGTGCATTTCAGTGTAAAAATCAATCGGCACTCTCCGCATATTGGTAATACAATATTTCCATTGTCAACTGTGTGAACTCTACTCTGCCATCATGCTGCAGAAATCTCCATCCCTCCAACGGACTCGAGGTTTCTAGCATACACTAACCTTATCTACATCTGGCCTAACATTACAGTCATCTATTTGAGAATTAAGAGTACTCATCAAGCAGACTATCGCAGCAGCAAGCAGCATTGTACTCGATCACACAGTAAAGTAATAAAAATTGATATCAGTTTGTCAAATCTAGCATATAAAGAGGTAAACAGAAGAAATATCTCAATGGAACTTATGCAATGTTTTCTCACTACCCATCACCTGTGTTTTACACCTACATCTCAGCCGTAGTTTTGTGGTGCGACAATCCATCTTCCAACAAATATTTCCCACATATATTTACTTGTGACAACAAAAACCTGTCTTTATTCTTTCAACAGAGTCTCAACAGTGATTCTAGTTAGCGGATATCATTGGTCAAAAATTGTAGGCATATGGAAGCACCTGAGTTGTAAAGAATACATGATGCATTAGGGCTCCCATCTGAGGCGGGGAAGCTCTGGCTGATATTCTATAACACCAATGGTTATACACGCTACCAGATATCGACACAAGCAGACTCTTCCTTGCAATCTGGAAAGCCTGCAGGAAATGTAAATTTGCAATGAATCAAGAAAGTTCAGAGAAAAATAATAATAATAATGATGTTCAAGCTAGATATAAACCTTGAATTTCATAATAAATCTGTTGGGAAGAGAGAAAAAGAAGCCAGGAATTCATTTTTTCCAAATTTCTTCCCTTCCCTCATTTCCAGTGTAGCTTATATCCTGCGAGATCATATTTTCACCTATTTTCACTATATCACATAAAAATTCTTACTGAGCCAAAATCCGAAATTCCGCAAGTTCCTTGACAGTAGGGTTGCAACTTGGGTTTGGGTCAACCCTAGTTCGGGTCCAATTGGTTCCGGTTGCCAAGGTCCTCATGTTAGGTTTGGGTTGGAATATGCCAACCTGATTTTAAATCAGGTTTCGTTTGGGTTGAGCAAATTTGGGTCAGGTTAGGTTGGGTTGGGAATAGTCACGTGTATTTGGGTCAAGTCAAGTCCGGTCAGGTTGGGTGAAGAATAAAGGAATTCAGGTTGGGTTCGGGTTTGGCACCTCAGGTTGAAATTCAGGTCGGTTCAGGTTGCGGGTTGGGTCCTCTTGAGGTCAGGTCAAAACCCACCCGAGTTGCCCCCTACTCAAAGTATGTCCAAAAGATAGACCACCTTCGAAACACCTCATCACTAAAGAGTAAGTGACCTCAGTAGTCATCTTTGAACTACGACAAGAAACACCCATAAGTTTCGGGTCCGGGCTGGAATATGCCAACCTGATTTTAATAGGGTTTGGTTCGGGTTGAGCAAATTTGGGTCAGGTTAGGTCGGGTTAGGAATGGTCACATGTATTTGGGTCAGGTCAAGTTGGGTGAAGCATAAAGGAATTCAGGTTGGGTTCAGGTTTGACACCTCGGGTTGAAATTCATGTCGGTTCAGGTTGTAGGTTGGGTCTCCTTGAGGTCAGGTCAAAACCAACCTGAGTTGCCCCCTACTCAAGGTATGTCTAAAAGATAGACCACCTTCAAAACACTTAATTGCTAAAGAGTAAGTGACCTCAGTAGTCATCTTTGAACTACGACAAGAAATTTTAAATCGGATTTGGTTCGGGTTGAGCAAATTTGGGTTAGGTTAGGTTGGGTTGGGAATAGTCACATGTATTTGGGTAAAGTCAAGTCCGGTCAGGTTGGGTGAAGCATAAAGGAATTCAGGTTGGGTTCGAGTTTGGCACCTTGGGTTGAAATTCAGGTCGGTTCAGGTTGCAGGTTGGGTCCTCTTGATGTCAGGTCAAAACCCACCTAAGTTGCTCCCTACTCAAGGTATGTCCAAAAGATATACCACCTTCGAAACACCTCATCGCTAAAGAGTAAGTGACCTCAGTAGTCATCTTTGAACTATGACAAGAAACACCCATAACCTCTGAAATATTAGACACCTCAGCAACAATCGACTAAAACACCAAGGACCCAAACACACTGTCTTGGCACACTTAATCATGTTAAGCGAATTGCCTTGTGCAATATGAGGGCCAAACAAAAGCGGAAGGCCTGGAAAAGAAATCCTGATCCACCATGCCCACTGCATCTCACTTGAACTGCCATTGAACTTGAGCTTCAAAGAAAGGCTTATTCCATCTTAGCAAAAACTTCTCTCCTTCTGAACGCCCCATAAAATAGCAAATGATAGGGGTCCTCTGCAAAATCCAATTTCTTCCACCAAAAGTTTCTGCCGCACAATCTCACTCCCACAGCTGCTCTAGACATAGTTCAAGGGGCTATGATCCTTCCCTTCATTACACAGATATGGGTATAGGTGTCAGGCGCAGGTTCAGATCCAAATCCACTCACTTGACCCTCAAATCTCAAGGTACATGGATACATAAAGAAACATGGTGATCTGGGAATGATACATGTCTATAAACAAGAAAAGATCCTTCAATGATGACTAGCAAAATATCAATGATGAGAAAACCTACAAAAGGTTTTTTTTTTTTTTTTTTAAATGACCTAACTTGAAAGGAAGCAGAAAATGGTGCAAGGATGCCAAGGAGTACCTTGATTTGTACGATATCTTATGCATTGGGGGGGGGGGGGGGGGTGGAGAAACAAAACTGACATTAGATGTGTTAAAGAGTTACTGATGAGTCCGGCGAAAGCCAACGAAATTAGGGCAATATGGAGATCTTAGTTTCGAAGGTTGTTTAAGGATGGAATAAGGAGCTTCGGTCCCAGAGGGATGGGGGACATCCATATTGTTGTATAAATTGGGTAAAGGGGAGCAAAAGTAGCCCTAACAATGACGAGAACAAAGGAAAGACAGTTGGGACAAATGATATACAAATAAAGGTGTGGAAGATTATGGGTGAAATTGAATTCGTTTGCTTAACTAATCTTTTGAACAAATTTATAGACCGAAATGCCTGAGGCGAAGAAGACAAGCATCATAATACCTATTTACAAGAACAAGGAAATACACAAAATTGCACAAACTAACATGGTATCAAACTTATGAGTTGCAGAATGAAGCTTTAGGAGAGGTTGGTGAGAAATGAGCATATTAGAAAATTAATCTGTCTTCATGCCCAGGGAGATGAATGATCAAAGCTATTTTTCTACTTGGCTGATGAAATGGTATAGATAGAAGTGAAGATGTCCTTTATTTGTGTGATCGTTCCATGGCTAGGAAAAGTGAAAGGGAAAGTTTTATAACACGACTACTTTTTGGCTATTGCTCTATTGAGCAGTTAGAAGGCAGCAGAAGAAGTGTTATAGAGATGTGAACATTAAGATGGATGTGTGGGAAGGCTAAAAAGTATAGAATAAGAATCTGGTATCATCTAAAACAGCCAGGGATAGTTCCACTAAGAAATCAAATGATGACTAGATTGATATGATTGGGTCATGTGCAACAAAAGCCAAAGGGATGAACCATATTGGAGACATATCCAATATTTAACATCCCATGAAGAAGAGATATTAGCAGTCCCTGTTTTATTAATTTTTTGTATGTTTCACTTACAAATTTTTCTTTTTAATATAGAATATTTAGGTGTAGATGAACCATATTGGAGACAAATATCCAGGTGATAGTCACATCCTAACAAGATACCCCAAGGGATTTGAAATCTGAGCATCAAGGATTGTTCCTGGATCTTACTGTGCAATTCTACCACATTGTTGATTGGGAAGTATCTCCTACTAAAACCAATGAAAACATCATGATGAGCATATCAAATGTACGAAAATAAAAGGATGCTTCATTGTTCCTGCTGAGGAAAATTGTTGCTTTGCTCAACACTTCAGCTAGGTAAAGAAACAGTCCACACTTTCAATTCTATCATATTAACTTGTGGTCAGCCACTGCTGATGCACCATCAATGTTTTCCAGTGACAAGGGGGCAAAAAGGCAGTAACCTAGGGAAATTATCTGGTACATATCTGGATCTAAGAAGAGTACATTTAATTTCCCTTAACTTAAAATACCAATCCAGTTGATATGAAAGTGTACCACATAAAGATCGAAAAACTTTAAAATAAAAATATTTAGGAAATATGAAATTAACTAAAATCCATCCTAATTAAATATGCTAAAATAACCATTTAAACAAATTAGGCAATAGACACTATATACAACATGGAAGTGCATGACTATTCTTTATGTAAAAAACCAGCAAGCATGAAAATAACAAAGAATAGTTGGAACCAATTAGTTGGAATTTATGAGTCTAAAACCAATGTTTTCAATCCCAGACCAGAGAACAATCAGACAGGTTGGAACCAGAGATGTCCACAAAAGCCTGGGTTGGTAAAACTGGGATGTCAATGGGTCGCGCCAGGGTACTCCCAAGCCTGGCCCAGTAATGCAGAGGCATTTTCACACTGGGCTCGAGTGGGGTCGCCTTTTAGAGCAAGTAGTTAATTGTCCTGCATCAAATTGGTATCAGAGCGGGAGGTCTCATGTTCGAGACTCCTCACTGGAGGTGATTAATGCATGGGCATTTTCACACTGGGCTCGAGTGGGGTTGCCTGTTGGATGCAGGGGCACACTCGGGGTGGGTGACCCATGCGATTTGGGGCCCACGGGGGAGGTCTCGTGTTCGAGACTCCTTACCAGGGGTGAGTAATGCGCATTTCACACCGGGCTCGAGTGGGGTAGCCCGTGGGATGCGGGGACATACTCGGGGTGGGCGGCCCATGTGATTTAGGGCCCACGAAGGGGGTTCGGCCGAGGTCCTAACCCATGAGATGTGGGGCCTGGGCTATGAGATAAAAAGATTAATTCGCCATACTCTAACAGTTCGAGCTTTTAGAGCAAGTGGTTAATTGTCCTGCATCACCCAGTTAATAAGCAATGTAGATGATCAAGCCAGAACAAGAGGTGACAGGCCTCAAGGTGGACCATGCCATATATTTTCTTTACAACAAAGAACTTATGAATGGAGAAGGGAACAGCATTTCCTCCTTTCATTTGGGAAAAAAAAAAGCAGCAAGAGAAGGACCAGGACGGGATCTATTGTAGCACCGAACCCATGGAGTCTCTCCTCATTTCCTCTTTGTCATGTCTCCTATCACAAATCTCATAATGGTATCAGAGGTAGAAAATGATAACTTCCTACATTGGTTTTAATTTTCGATGTGAAGTTCGTCGATTGTCAAAATATTGTAGAACTTTGCTTTCTTCAAGTATTAATAAAAGTACGAAATCGTTTGATTTGATTCATTCTCATGTGTGGGGACCTGTTGATGATCCCTCTAATTTTACATGGGCTTATTTGATGAACAATAGTGATGAGACTCCTTTTATGTCAAGAAGTTTCACAGGATGGTCCTAACTCAGTTTGGTACTAGAATGTAAGTTCCTCAATCAGACAATACCAAAGAATATTTACATCATGACTCACAGAATTACTTTTTTGAGCATGGTGTAGAATTCCAAACATCTCCTCCATACATACCACAATCGTGTTGCTGAACGAAAAAATTGTCACTTGTTAGAGGTCTCACACTCCATCATGATAAGAATGCTGGTCCCTAAAACATATTAGGATGAGACAGTTCTCACTCTCATCTATATGATTAATAGGATGCCAACTCCTATTCTCAACCACAGCTATCTTGTAG
Source organism: Magnolia changhungtana (assembly GCA_030180095.1). Classification (NCBI taxonomy): domain Eukaryota; kingdom Viridiplantae; phylum Streptophyta; class Magnoliopsida; order Magnoliales; family Magnoliaceae; genus Magnolia; species Magnolia changhungtana. Next base: position 2,505,139 of record JASAUF010000344.1, on the reverse strand, counting down.
AGTACTTGAAATCTACTCTTACTTCCAGTGTAATCAATTCATCTTCCAATGCAACTATCTTATTTCCATTGCCACTCTTTCGTTGGAAAACTTCCTGTATAAGTTCCTCATGCATTTCACCTTTTAGTGGAGGGGCCATGTGGCAAAAAATCCACAGCTCAGAGATCTTCACTGTCTATACAAAAGTCATCAGAAAAAGTCTACCTTTCAACACCTTTTAGCAAACAATGAGGATCATTGATGACTGGAGTGACCCATCCCCAGTGGTGGACCTAGATGAATGGTTGGACAACCAAGCGGGGAGAGGGAATGAGTAACAATGGGAGTGAGAAATGAACTCAACAGTAGCAAAATTCTCACATTATGAAATGCAATAACTATATGAAGTACGACTAACAATCAAGTATCATGTTCTCACAGTTACATTTCCAATGTCACTCTTTTGTTGGAAAACCTCCTGTATAAGTTCTCATGCATTTCACCTTTCTCAAGCCAACACTTTTAATGACTTGGATAGTCCCTGGGAAATTGGACCTGCATGCAAGTTATGGGCCTAGGCCTGGCTCTTGGAATATGGCCTGGGCATGGCCCCCTCACCATCATTAATCCACCTAATGGATATGGATCACCAGCACTTGCATGTGTGATTTGGTTGATTTCCTTGCCTCGCTAATTCATTTTAAACATTTTGAGGGAGTTTCTAGACAGAGACTGGATGGGTAGAAATTATTTCCTTTCATTCGAGGGCATCATCCAAACGGGCTTTTAAAACTTCAACATAAGAGCTTTCTCAGCAGAACAAGGCCATTTTTATGAGAATGAATCAGTGGCTAAACAACTCTGGTAACTACTGAGAAAAAATGACTCCTTCAGATTGTCTCTATAATATAACAGTGGGTGGAGAAAATACCTTAAAAGTATATTAGATTAAACCTTGTACTCGCCGACATGCATCCACTTTGTTGATGACCACTTATTCCCACTTATTACGGGGCAACCACCTGGAAGAAGCAAAGCATGAGAACATAATTTCTGCACTAGTTAAGACTAAATGACCAACACAAGCCTACTGTGCTCAAGAAGAATGGTAGCTTTCAGCCAGAAGGGATGAGGTTTGCTAGCATTGCCCATGCTTTTTTTCTCTTTTCTTTTCTATTTTAGGCACATGTCAGGTCAAAGCAGTAGTGCAACACAAGTATGACGCATGAGAGCCTCAAAAGCAAGCATGGCCCACCCATGTTGCTCTCTCATTGATGTCTGTCTATTGTGTCTCTCCAAATGGTCAGTTTGATCAAGAAGAATGGTAGCTTTCAGCCAGAAGAATGGCCCACACGTGCCTACTGTGTTCAAGAAGAATGGTAGCTTTCAGCCAGAAGGTATGAGGTTTGCTAGCATTGTCCATGCTTTTTTGCTCTTTTCTTTTCTTTTTTAGGCACGTGTCAGGTCAAAGTAGTAGTGCAACAGAAGTATGACACATGAGAGCCCCAAAAGCAAGCATGGCCCACCCTTGTTGCTCTCTCATTGATGTCTGTCTATTGTGTCTCTCCAAATGGTCAGCATGATCATTCACCCAGTAGGTCCAACTATGGAGGGGCCATGTCGCAAAAACATCCACAGGTCAGAGATCTTCACTCTCCATACAAAAGTCATCAGAAATAGTCTACATTTCAACACCTTTTAGTGGACAATAAGGATCACAGATGACTGGAGTGGCCCATCCACAGTGGTGGACCTAGAGGAATGGTTGGACAACCAAGCAGGGAGAGGGAATGAATAGTAACAATGTGAGTGAGAAATGATCTCAACACTAGCAAAATTCTCACATTATGAAATGCAATAACTACATGCAGTACGACCAACATTCAAGTATTTTGTTCTCACGGTTACATCAAATGTGTCTATGAGTAACAAATGAAGTTTGTGGGCTACATAAAAAGAACCAGATCTACAAGAGAAATGGAAAACAAACAACTGACCATGCAAACTTGTTGGATCTAGAGAGGCATCGGGCCTCATACTCCAGAAAAGCAATGCATCCCCCATCCTTGGTTTAACAGAGAGGCCCTTCTTTCCGCATTCAGATAATTCATTCCACCAACGAACAGAGCTGAAATTTGCTTTGGCTGAGGGAAACACAGTCTCACCGCCGTCTTCAACATCTGAACTGTATCATTCACAAACCAAAGAAAGAAAGCAAGAATCAAAGAGGAAAGAGTCAGAAAGCCATCTTATGTAAATCTGAATCACAATAGAAAGTGCATCTAGAAAATATGTGGAGTAGGTATGGTTCTCACAGATACATAAGAACGGTAGCTATGCGCTGACCCCCATTCTTAGTGTTAAATTCATCGAGGAAGTAGTCATAGTGAGGTTCATATTTCTGTCCAACTTCATAGTGGAGAATTTGAAGCCCCTCCCCATGCTCTGTATATTGAGATATTGATAAAAGCAAATTATGTAACATGGACAAGAATAATGAAGCTAATGAAGCTATTAGGCAACAAACAAGTACATGTCAAGAACTTTGAAGAAGCCAAAAGGGCTAAGTGAAAACAAAATCCAAAATATTGCCAATCAATATAGCATCTGGATGAACCAACATCAGTCGCATAACAAATACTGTTTCCTTTTCCAGAAGACATCAGAATCATTTATAATATGGAAACTATCAAATAATTACTTCCATGCTGTTTTAATCATTCAGGGAAATAAAATAAAAAATAATCTGTCAAAAAGGAAAAAAAGGTTAATAATTAAGTTTTCTATCAGACACCTGTTAAAACCTTGGGAAAAGCCATACACCTAAAACAAGAAGCTTTACCTAGATTAGAAAATACTTCCTACGTAATATCTTGAAAGCAAATGTAATTATTATCATTAAGTTGAGTAAAACATAGGCAAAAGATCTACCCTAATCGCTAATCGTAGGAGGTAGCAGAGGTCATGATAAGGAACATAACCATCAAAGAAATCTACTTCATGAAAGCTTAAGGCAACCATATATTACCCAGACTAAGTGGTATAAGAGATTGTTGTATATCATATTTACTGAGAGACACCTACTGTGTAATACACTTGGGAAACTCCTTTCTAAGATTGAAGCACGAATAAGATGGAGGAACAAGTTCAGAGACAGGATTGGATTCAAAGAGCACTTCTGCAACTCATTCTCATCTAGGCTCTGTTTGGGCTTCAATACCAATTCTCTAAGCTAAAATATGTTTAGGACTTCCATGGTTATTCCCTCTCAATGGAAAGATAAAGGTTAATCCAATGGAAAGTGGGACAAAATGTAGCCATAGAGAATTCTAAGAACAATACAAAGACAAGCACTCTGATATTACCACATGAGATTACCATTCAAAATAACAAGTGCATGACTTCAATGCACCCCTGGAGCATGAAGAGTCGGTGCACAAAATACCTCTCACCATTTAAAAATGAAGAAAATCTATATGCAATTCAAAATTTGAATTTCCAAAGGTCCATTTTGAAATGCCCAGGGTGCTCGGCGGCGCACATGGAGATTAGCATGCACCTCGCCCACCATCCGACAATCATGGGTGGAAATCATACCGTGCATTTCAAAATTTGAATTTCCAAAAGTCCATTTTGAAATGCATGGTATGATTTCCACCCATGATTGTCGGATGGTGGGCGAAGTGCATGCTAATCTCCATGCGCAACGTGCACACTAGGCACCAACAAGATGAAGGCATAGAATGTGTACTCTCCCAATCGCATACCTACAGGTATGAAAGTGAAATCTGCTATCCTTTTCTCAATAGTCCTGATGATTTTATCTTGTCCTCTCCTTAGAAACATGCCTGAGCTTGTGCGCACCCTGAAGCATGGAAGTTGACGTCAACATACCTTCAATGAGATGCAATTTGTTACTTGAACTGCAAAATTGGATAAGCAAAGAAGACAAACCTGCTGTCTTTACTCCGACCAGTTGTGCTATCAACAACCGTCGACTTCGCCATGTGAGGCTTGGCAAGTTCAATTAGATACTCACATTCCTCTTTGGACTGCTAAAAAACTAGATTAGTATTTGTTCTTTTAAACCAACGCTACTCAATTTCATCCAATCCCATCACACATATAAACAACCAACACCTCAATAAACGTAAATGAAACAATTTTAGATGAAGATGACGCACGTATAAACAGTCTACACATTAAGAAGCTTGAACACACCAATTACACTCAAAAGCAAAATCATGTAAATATGGCTATCCATCACATTTATGAATATTCGGGCCTTGAGCAAATGATTGAAGATAAATTCAACTGTATATACACTGTTTTGTCATGCATTCTCATCCATATGGTTCCCAAACTAGTTCACGTGAGACCCTAAATGCTAATGCATGCCTTTCTAATAGTTAATTGAAAGAAAAAATATCTGACAAAGATAATTCAACTAAAAAACTTTGGTTTTTGAATAATCCTTGCAGGAAGAAGGCTTTATTTTCTCACAAAATGTAAAAAATAAAATAAAATAAAAAGGGTTTACAACCGCCTCTTTGCCTTCAAATTAGAATAGAAGTAATTAAGAGAACAGGTGCCAATTTTATTTTGTTTCAGCTGATTTTTTTTAATGGTTACAGAACTTAATTATTAGAAAGAGAAGAAAGCAAAATTTTATACAAGGGAATCAAGTTCCCAATACAGAGTTTGCCCCCTTGCTCCCTCCTTAGCCAAGCCTGAAATTGGCCTCTAAAAGAGTGCATAAACAAAATGTTTAGCCTCAAGGGACCAAATTTCTTTGAAACAAAAGATAACTCCCATGGCATGGCACCTTCCTCTCCCACCACCCATTTAATGATATCAACATGAGCCCCCTCAACTTCTCATGAGAACTTGTTGCAAAAGATACAGCAGGCTTCTCTCAAATAGAAGGATGAAGTCGTCAATGCATCATTTGGGGTGGCAGGGTGTGGGAAAACATGTGAATGCCACCATTGTCATTCCTAAATCCTAAGGATACCTCCAATTCCCGAGGAATTAGGATTTCCACCTGCGACTCCATAAAATTGTACTTCCAAACACCTGCCTGGGGGGAGGGGACCAATAGACCATGCCACCGGACTTCAGAGATTCATTTTTTGCACTCCAAATGTTCCTTAGCTTCAATTTTGAAGCCTCTACGAGTGAGATAAGTGTGACCAGGAAATGATGCTGATATGGATAAAAGATCGCATGGTGTGTGAAATGGGATAGAAGTCTGCTACGAGTTGTCTTTGGCTATGAGTTGTCTTTTGTTGTTTTACTTGGACACTTAAACTTTAATTAAGGGTGGAACATCAATAGAATTTGGAGTGTTTCCTCAATAACAAGATCTTGAATTGTCTGCTATGTAATAACTGTATGCTTTGATTGAGAGAAAACGATACTACATTTCTTGTGTTATCCGTTCAATGAGACCCATTCCCCTCAAAGTGGAATATCCTTTCTTTATCTTGCCTTTTTTTTTCTTTTTTTTTTTCTTTTTCTCCTTTTTTTTGAAGGATATTCCTTACCTTACTATTACATTTTTCTTCTTGTAAGATCTGCAACCTATCATCTAGTATCAAAGCTAACACCACGTCTTCTATTCGAGTCACATGGAGGGCAACCTGGACCAGAGTGAGAACTGCCAAAAGTTTAAAGGGCTACCTGGAAGGCAAGACTGAAAAGCTGCTACAAGGTGGAAAGGGCTACCTACACATATGCCATACTGTGTGCCACCACAGATGTTGGCTGTGTAGTTTGGTGGTGTGTTACAAACTTACAATCCCTAGTTTTAAGGGCCAAGTTTAATGCATTCCATCGGTCTAGGGCTTTTGGCGTATTGGTTATCTGAAGGAACTGGATGCATCACCCATGGCAGGATATTTTGATTATCTGAAGACTAATAAGCAGGTTTCACGTGTTTTTAACTAGAGGAGAATGCAGAAGGATATTAAACGGTTTATTAATGATTGTGAGGAATGCCAAAAAAAAAAATTATAATGAAACGGCGGCTTGCCCCAGATCTCTCCAACCATTGCCCCATCCCTAAGCAAATATGTTCGGATATAGCAGTGAACTTCATAGATGGATTCCCTAATTGCTTTAGAAAGAGCACCATCTTTGTGGTGGTGGACAGACTATCAGAATAGACCCATTTCCAGCCACAGACTATCAAAATACACCCATTTCCTGCCACTATCCCATCCATTCACAGCCAAATCGACAACCAAAACTTTAATGGATCAAATCTTCAAGTTGCATGTAAGCCTAAGTCCATTATCAGTGATAGAGACGCTGTACAAGCAAAAATTAGCAAGAGCTCTTATGTTTGCAGGGAACATGACCCATCGGTCCATTTATTTAAGCCAAAGAATTAAGAAAGAAAAAAAAATGTCAAAAAAGGGACACAATGAGATATTCAAGAATCTCTCTCTTTTTTCTTTGATAAGAACGATGTTTTTCGAACTTCACTTGTTTAAAGTCAACCACATGGGCCCTAATGGAACATAAATCAAACATGATTTGGTAATTAGGGTCCATTACATTGAAATACAATGAAAAGTGGAAGGAAAAAAAAAAATAATTTGATGGTTTACCCTTTTTTATGATTTTTGCCATGATGGTCCATTCCGGTTTGATTCGTTGAACTGCAGTCAAATGTTTTGTTTGATCTCCAAAAGAGGCTAGATCTAGTCTAAAATGATTTTCTAAGCTTCCTCTATGGTTTAAATATAAATAATTAAAAAAACAAAGAAGAGAAAAAACACAAAAAATTGGGGAAATTTTTTTAATGTGGACCTTCGGCCGATACAGCCCCTCTTTAATTGGGGTCGAGAAAGCCCGTATCGCGTATCATATCGAGCCAATAATGGATATGATATGCCCATATCGGCCGATATGATACGGAGATTTCATCCACGTTTCCCAAATTCCAACCTTGATGACAAGGTTAATTTTCTTAGGAGGGATGGATGATATGTCAACAAGATTGCATGGTGTGTAATGTGGGATAGAAAAAGTTGTCTTTGGCCATGAGTTTCTTCGGTTAATGTTTTACTTTAGTCACTTTCCTTCAATTAAGGGTAGAATATTAGTAGGATTAGGAGATTTCCTTAAATAACGGATCATGGTTTGCTACTCGATTCGTTAGGATCGGGAATTGTTTACAATGTAGTAGTCGTATGCTTTGATCAAGAGAAAACAATATTATGTTTTCTTAGTCAAATGCTCTAGGAGGCCCATCCCCTCGAAGTGGTCTATCCTTTCACTTTTCTCTTATTTTTACCTTTTTTTTCTTCTAAGAGCTATGACCTATCGGATGCTTCATCAATGATCCTTCTTTAGTCGTAACCAGTGTTCGAAATATCGATACTATCGGCTGATATTATCGGTATCGGGCCCTAGCAAGACGAAACTCCTCCGATAACCCTCGGAAGATACCGAAAATCCAAAACTTCAAATATCGGCCGATATTATCATCGATATCGCACCTGGGACAGCATCATTATCCGAAAAAAATGAAAAAAAAAAAAAACTTTCAACGGTAGATTTCAGTACCTGTAAAGAAGATCGACTTGATCGGAAGTTGTGTTTGATGGGCCATTCGAATAGAAGCCTCTGATTTGGAGAGATTTGGGCGCAAAATCCGTCGAAATCCCCGAAATCATCGGCCCTTGGGAGAGATTTTAGGGTTCTGGCGTTGCGAAACCCTCTCTACTTCGAAAAAAAGGGCCCCGAGCCCTTACTCAAAGGAGGCGGACGGACTGGTGCATCGCACGTCACCGATTGTGTTGACGTCACCAAGTTATGTGGGTCCCATCATGAGGTATATATTATATCCAAACCGTTCGTCCATTTGGCGAGCTCGTCGTAATGCTTTATCCGAAAAATTAGACAGATCCAAGGATCAAGTGGACCACACTGGAAAAAAGCAGCTGGATATTGAACGTCCACCATTGAAACACTTTTGGGGTTGCAAAAGTTTTGGATCGTATGATATTTGTTTTTCCTATTCATCAAGGTCTTTGTGACCTCATGAATAGATTGGATGGAAAACTAACGTTATGGTGGACCTACGAATGTTATAACGATGAGAATCATTGTCCTCACTGCTATTTGTGGTGTGGTCCAATTAAGGTTTGGATGTGACTCATTTTTGGGTTCACGATCTAAAATGATCTCTCCAAATGGATGAACGGTGTGGATATAATAAATACATTATTGGTGGGGCCATGTAACTCTGATCTCCTTTCAACTGTTTGTACAACATGGACGACGGAAGCGGATTGCGTACTGAGTAACTCAGTACGTAAGGGTACTGAGTAAACTGTGAGGTCCACTGTTATTTTTTTATTTTATCCACTCCGCTAATCCATGTTAAAAGATAATTTTATGGCTTGATCCCAAAAATGAAGCAAATTAAAATCTCAACTGGACCACACCACAGGAAACATTTTGATTGAACCTCTACCATTGAAAATTTTTTGGAGGCCAAAAAAGTTTTGGATCAAGCTGATGTTTGTGGTTTCTCTTCATCCATGTCTTTGTGATCTTATGAACAGGTTGGATGACAAATAAAAATTACTTTGGACCTTAGGAAGGTTTCAACGGTGGAAATCATTACTCCACACTGTTTCCTGTGTAATGGTCCACTTGAGCTTTGGATTTACTTCAATTTTGGTAGAAATCCCTAAAATTAGCAGTAAAAATGGATGGACGGTGTGGAAAAACCACATACATTCATAGTGGGTCCAACTGAGTTTACTCAGTACGATAAAAGTGCACTGAGTAACTCAGTACGCAATCCGATTTCATGGACGCTCGTCTAGGCTTCACATGAAGTTCATGCGCTGGAAACTTAGGTAGGGTCCACTGTGATGTTTGTGAGAAATCCACTCCGTCCATCCGTTTTTTGAACACATTTTAAGACATAGGCCCAAGAATGAGCCAGATCCAAGACTCAAGTAGGCCGAAAACGTGAGGATTGAAGGTCCACAGTTGAAATATTCATGGGGCCACAGGTTTTGAATTAGTCTAATATTTGGGTTTTCAATTCATCCCAGTAGCGATGACGTAATGAACGGTATGGATGGAATGTAAACATCACTATCGACCCAGGAAGGTTTCAACGGTAGGAATTTCCCTACCCACCTTTTTCTTTAGTGCGGCCCACTTGAGTCTTGGATCCTGCTCAATTTTTGCCTCAAGTCTTAAAATAATCTCACAAAACTGATGGATGGAGTAGATTTCTCACAAACATCACGGTGTGCCCCACTCCTGCGAAAGGATTTAGTAGGAAATCCGCGTCCCATCTTCGCACGACACATGCCCATACCTCGTGTGGTACACCAGCCAATCCACACCCTCCATCCATTTTCATAAGTAATTTTAAGGCATGAGCTAATGCAGGGGCATTTTCACACTGGGCTCGAGTGGGGTCGCTTGTAGGATGCAAGGGCACACTTAGGGTGGGTGCAGCCCACGGAGGAGGTCTCGTGTTCGAGACTCCTCACCAGGATGCACATTTCACACCGGGCTCGAGTGGGGTAGCCCATGGGATGCGGGGACACTCAGGGTGGGCAGCCCATATAATTTGGGGCCCACGAAGGGGGTTTGGCCGAGGTCCTAAAACCCATGAGATGTGGAGCCTGGGCTATGAGATAAAGGGATAAATTCGCCATACTCTAACAGTTCGAGCTTTTAGAGCAAGTGGTTAATTGTCCTGCATCAAATTGGTATTAGAGCGGGAGGTCTCGGGTTCGAAACTCCTCACCGGGGGGATTAATGCAGGGGCATTTTCACACTGGGCTCGAGTGGGGTCGCTTGTGGGATGCAGGGGCACACTCGGGGTAGGTGCGGCCCACGGAGGTCTCATGTTCGAAACTCCTCACCAGGGGTGATTAATGCGCATTTCACACCGGGCTCGAGTGGGGTAGCCCGTGGGATGCGGGGACACGCTCGGGGTGGGCGGCCCATGTAATTTGGGGCCACGAAGGGGGTTCGGCCGAGGTCCTAAAATCCATGAGATGTGGGGCCTGGGCTATGAGATAAAGGGATTAATTCGCCATACTCTAACAGTTCGAGCTTTTAGAGCAAGTGGTTAATTGTCCTGCATCATGAGCCCAAAAAGGAGACAAATGAAAAATCAAGTGTATCATACTACAAGAAAATGTGGTGGCAATGATGTCCACCATTGAAGCTTTTTAGGGCCCACCGTAATGTTTATTTGCCATCCAATCTATCCATGAGGTTTGACAAACCTGGATGGGAAAACATAAATATTAGCTTTATCCAAAAAAACTATAGGCCCAAAATAGTTTAATGGGGATCATTCAATGAACACTATTTTGTGTGGTGTGGTCCACCTCAGATTTGGATCTGCCTTATTTTTCGGCCCATGCCCTAAAATGACATGTTAAAATGATTTCCAAATGATGTTTGGATGTGACTCATTTTCATACATATCTTTATACATTTATAAATGGTATGCATCATATTTAAATATATTTACCTTAGTTTAATCAGATAACATGCATAACTTAGTACCTTATACAAAGGAAATTTATTATGTGCACTTCTTTTTTGATATTTTATGATTTAAAAGTGTGCATTAAGGTCTTTTTAAATAATCTCCAAAGTTTCATAAAAAAATTCAACCATTTTGCTAATGTTTCCCCATGTTTCCCAAAAAGTACGATAAACTATGTGATACAAACGATATATCCCGTGCGATAGCTGATACGTATCTGTATCCCAAGGGTGCGATACATTGTGCGATACCGATATTTCGAACACTGGTCGTAACTCAGCCATCACCACATTGTTGAAGACTTAGTTTTTTCTTTCCTTCGAAACTCCCCAATTTAAGATAAACTGGACCATCTTCAAGGATGGCTGTTTAATGGCAAAGGAAACCTCCAAAGGGTGAGCAGGGATGCAACTTGGGTTAGGCTCAACCTTCCCTACTGGCCCAACTTGAACTAATCAGGACAAGTTGGCTAGGGCTAGAAATATTCCACCTGACCATAGGGTGGATTGGGCTTGGATTGAGGCCTCAGGAAACACCCAACCCTACATCTTTCCTTGTATAACACGAGTATCCAGGGGCAAAATTTTCCACCCAATTAAGTTTCAGAGAGGTTAAAAGCCAAAACTTTGCCTTAGTAAATATTTTTTAGCCAAAGATTAAGGGCAGCTTTGCCCCAACCTGAGTTGTGTTAGATTGATTACTCAATACCTTAGGTTGGTAGCTCGCATTAGGTCTCAGGTTTGTCGAACCTTAGCTAGACCCCTCTCGAGGTCAAGTTGGGCTTAGGTTGATCCTCAACCTGACCCGACCTGCATGAGTTGCATCCCTAGTGAGAAGGAAACCCCCTCCTCACCATGCATCACACGCCTAGTTAGGAATTGAAACCCCCTCAAATTCAGCTTATCAAGGGCAAGAAATTTCTCTTGCTGCCACGCACCTAAAAGTGGCAATTCAGGGAGTGCAGGAGTGGCTACTGTTGCGCAGCACGCCAACAACGCAGTGAATCGAGATCCAATATCCGGTCTCACCCACAAATGATAAACAGAAAGAAATATAATCTAGAAGTAGAATCAAAGCATACCAACAAACCACAAGACAGAATATACGTGGAAAACCCCCAATAAGGATAAAAAACCACGGGTGCAAACTTTCACTATGAAGAAAAACAAAGATTACAAGCAATATACTAACCTCTTGATGCTCCCATGCACAGAGATAACCCTTAGCCTAGCTTAGAAAACTCTTTCTCATACCCTAGAATAGCCCTAGGAACCCCTATTTATAGTTTAGGCAGCTCTCTTCCGCACCTTGCAAAAACCACTTCAAATTTACGCAGTCGGCATCAAATCTGCAAACGAATTTACGTAACCTCGACTGGTCGAGCAGACTCCTCGACTGGTTGAGCGAACCCTCGACCGGTCGAGCAAGGGCCTCGACTGGTCGAGCACCTCGGACACCTAAAATTGCAGCTCGCTGGACTTCGAGTCGAGTGAACCCTCGATTGGTCGAGTGGACTGGTCGAGTGGCCCTGTCTAGATGTGGCTCCACATCTCAACAATCTCCCACTTGGAGACACATCGCCATAATCATTCGTCTTCTACATCCGGAGTGCACCACCTCCCCGTCTTCGAGCCTGAAGACCAATCAAAGCTGAACAGAGCTTCAGCTTCTCCCGTGTGACCTCCTTGGTCAGCAAATCCGCATGATTCTCACTTATATGGATCTTCTCCAGAGCAATCGATCCATCTTCCAGTAACAAACGTATGAAGTGATATCTAATGTCAATATGCTTAGTCCTTGAATGAAAGGCTAAATTCTTAGCCAAGTGTATTGCACTCTGACTGTCACTGTACAGCTTGCAATCTGCTTGCTTCTTTCCCAACTCTTCCATGAAACCTTGCATCCACACCATCTCCTTGCACGCTTCTGTAGCTGCAACATATTCTGCTTCCGTTGTGCTGATAGATATTATCTTCTGTAATTGAGAGACCCAACTGACTGCAGCACTACCCAGAGTAAAGACATAACCTGTAGTGCTTCTTCCGCTGTCGATATCTCCTGCCAAATCTGAATTTACGTAGCCTTGTAGCTTGATTTCTGATCTTCCATAACACAGCCTTACATCCGTAGTACCTACTAGGTATCTAAGGATCCACTTCACAGCTTCCCAATATTCCTTCCCGGGGTTGTTCATAAACCTGCTAACAACTCCCACTGCTTGAGCAATATCTGGTCTCGTGCTCACCATAGCATACATGAGACTCCCAATAGCTGACATGTATGGGACTTTAGCCATGTAATCCCGTTCCTCCTGCATTTTTGCTCCTTGCTCCTTAGAAAGCTTGAAGTGGTTGGCTAATGGAGTGCTAATCGGCTTAGCACCTCCCATACTGAATCGATCAAGTACCTTGGCTATGTACTTTGTCTATGACAAAACTAGTTTCTTGTTTTCCCTATCACACTTTATCTTCATGCCTAGGATTTGTTTTGCAGTTCCTAAATCCTTCATGGCAAATTCTCTAGACAGTTGTTTTTTGAGATCTGAGATGTCCTTTATGCTTGATCCGGCCACAAGCATATCATCAACGTACAGAAGAAGGATGATGTACGACATATCAAACTTCTTCAACTAGCAACAGTGGTCTATATGACACTTCCTAAAACCGTTTCCCGACATGAAACTGTCGAACTTCTTCTACCACTACCTCGGGGCCTGCTTTAGGCCATATAGACTCTTCTTCAGTCTACACACCTTGTTCTCCTTTCCTGGTGTCACGTATCCTGTCGGCTGATGCATATATATCTCTTCTTCAAGGTCCCTATGAAAAAAGGTTGTCTTAACATCTAACTACTCTAGATGTAAGTCCTCTGTAGCCACTATACTCAAGACCATACGAATCGTAGACATTTTCACCGCTAGTGAAAATATTTCAGTAAAGTCGATACCTGCCTTTTGTTGGGATCCTTTCACAACCAATTTGGCCTTGAACCGTTTCGAACCATCGTGCTCCTCCTTCAGTCTATAAACCCACCTATTATGAAGAGTTTTCTTACCCTTAGGTAGAGTGACTAGCTCCCACATACGATTAGACTCAAGAGAGTCCATCTCATCATCCATGGCGTGCTCCCACTTAACCCGTGTATCTGACTGTAATGCCTATTCAAAACACTCTGGTTCACCATTATCTGTCAGTAGTAGATACTGTAAAGAGGGTGAGTATTGGACCATGGGTCTCCTCTCCCGAGTAGACCTCCTCACAACCGGTGTTTACGTCTCTGCCTCATTATGCTCATGTGCATGATCATCCTGTGGTACTGTAACACCCGTGTCTGATAACTCTTCCAACTCTACAAATTCTTTCTCGTCGGCCTTATTTTGCTACACATTGTCCTTATGCATCACCTTTTCATTGAAGACTACGTCTTTGCTTCTGATGATTTTCCTATTTTCTAAATCCCAAAAACGGTAGCCAAAATCATGCTACCCGTAGCCTATAAACGTGCACCTCTTGGATTTCGCATCCAACTAGTTTCTATGCTCTACATCAATGTGAACATATGAAGTGCAACCGAACACTTTGAGATATGCAAGGTTCACTTCTTTCCCAATCTATGTTTCTTCTGATAGCCCATCATCCAATGGTGCTGAGGGACTTCTATTAATGAGATATGCGTCAGTATTCACAGCATCTGCCCAAAAAGTCTTAGGCAACCCTGCATGTAACCTCATGCTCCTGGCACGCTCAAGGATAGTCCTGTTAATGCGCTTAGCCACACCGTTCTATTGTGGTATCCTTGGAATCGTTTTCTGATGTTTGATTCCATTTGTTGCACAATACTCCTCAAACCTCTTATCACAGTATTCTCCCCCATTATCTGATCTGAGATATTTTACTGTTTTACCTGTCTCGTTTTCTATCATTACTTTCTACTTCTTAAATACATCAAATACATCAGATTTATGCTTTAAGAAATAGACCCACAGTTTTCTACTAGCATCATCAATAAAAGAAACAAAATAACGTGAGCTACCAAGAGATGATACCCGTGTCGGTCCCCACACATCAGTGTGTACGAGCTCCAATAGATACGTCTTTGGAGCGCGTCCTGTTTTCTTGAAACTTACCCTCTTCTGCTTGCCATACAGGCAGTCCTCGCAAAATTCCAAGTCAATAGACTTCAGCCCTAGTAGCACTTTCATCACTCGCAAAATTCCTTTTGACAATAGCACTTTCATCACTTTCTCACTCATATGTCCCAACCTCTAATGTCATAACTGCCCATTCACTCTAGTTGATGCGACTGTGAGTGAACTATACGATCCTGAAATCACGTACAAAGTACCTTCCTTCTTGCCTCGAGATATCACCAAGGCACCTTTTGTGATCTTCTAGGAATAACTAGTGAAGATCGTCACATATCCGGTATCGGCCAACTGCCCCGCTGAGATCAAGTTCTGTTTCAAACTCGGTACATGTCTGACATCCTTCAATTTCAAAGTCGTTCCGTCTTTCTAATTTATATGAACGTCTCCCTTTCTAACAATACTGCACGGCTCATCATCGCCCAGGTAGACTCTCCCGAAGTCACCTGACACATAATCACGCAGAATTTCCTTACACGAAGTGGCATGAAACGAAACACCCGAGTCTATGACCCAAGACTCATTCTTCGTATCAAGAGACAAGATCAACGCCTTTATATCACTCTCCTCAGATAGATTCACTGAATCATGCCCGCCTTGAGAGTTTCCTTCTTGTTTCTCAAGCATCTTGCAATCACGTTTCATGTGCCCCTTCTTCCCTCAATGCCAACCCGTCTTTGTCTTTCGGTCCCTTGGACTTCTCCCTCGACTTAGAACGTCCGTGTTTATTGCCTCCTTTGTTCAGCGATCTTCCTCTTCCTTCAACGTTTAGAACATTCCCTAAATCCCCTAAAACTCCCGATGTCTTTCTTTTAGATTCTTTACTGAGAATTAGACCGGCCAAATCATCGAATTTCAGTTTTGTCGACCCTGAAGAATTGCTCACGGCAATCACCAAACCATCCCAACTGTCTGGCAAACTGGACAAGATCAATAACGCCCTGACCTTGTCTTCAAAAACAATGCCAACGGATTCCAACTGGCTCGTGACTGTATTGAACTCGTTTAAATGTTCAACTACGCTCCCACCATCTGACATCTTCATGTTGAATAGCCGTTTCATGAGATGAACCTTGTTGGATGCTGAAGGTTTCTCATACATCGTAGCTAGGGCATGCATTAATTCTTTTATAGTTTTCACCTTGGATATATTGAAGGCGACACTCTTAGACAGAGAGTCGAATCGTTCCTAAAGCCTTCCGATCCAATAAAAACCATTCATCATCTGTCATCTTCTCTGATTTCTTCTCTTTTCCTTTTAGGGGAATATAGAGGTCCTTCTGATACAGATAATCCTCCATCTGCATATTCCAGAAAGCAAAGTTTGAACCATCAAACTTCTCAATTCTAGTCTTCCCTTCTTCCGTCTTCGCTCCCACTTGAACTAAACCAATAGCTTTGATACCAGTTGTTGCGCAGCATGCCAACAACGCAGTGAACCGAGATTCAATCTCCGATCTCACCCACAAACGATAAACAGAAAAAAAAATATATAATCTAGAAGTAGAATCAAAGCATACCAACAAACCACAAGACAGAATATACGTGGAAAAACCCCAACAAGGGTAAAAAACCATGGGTGCAAACTTCCACTATGAAGAAAAACGAAGATTACAAGCAATATACTAACCTCTTGATGCTCCCATGCACAGAGATAACCCTTAGCCTAGCTTAGAAAACCTTTTCTCATGCCCTAGAATAGCCCTATGAACCCCTATTTATAATTTAGGCAACTCTCTTCCGCACCTTGTGAAAACCGCCTCAAATTTACGCAGTCCGCATCAAAAATCCGCAAACGAATTTGCGTAACCTCGACTGGTCGAGCGGACCCTTGACCAGTCGAGCAAGGGCCTCGACTGGTCGAGCACCTCGGACACCAAAAATTGCAGCTCGCTGGACTTTGAGCGGAGCGAACCCTCGACTGGTCGAGCGGCCCTGTCCAGATGTGGCTCCACATCTCAATAGCTACTCATTCCCAAACTGAAACAAGAGATTCGGGCCCATCACTAGAAGTGATTGCTTGGAAGACTTAGCTGAAAAGTTACCCAAGGCGCTTCATTTACGCTGATATCTTACAAATGCCCAAGGAAAAAAACACAGGTACCTCATAAAGCAATTGATGATATGCTTCAACTTCACCTTTCAAATTCCTCCTGAAACTGAATTGCCAAAATATCTGACCCCCACAAATTTCAATATAATCTTTGACTATCGCTTCCTTACTTGGAACCACGTTGAATAGGCTACGGTATTTTGGCTCCAACATATTTTCTTCTTGCCACTCATCCTCCAAAACCTCAATCTCCTTTTCCCATCATGAAACTCATCCCTTCTTTCGAATTCTCCCCTAAATCTTTTGCTCATCTTCTATACGCTAGGGCATGTCTTGTTCCAGATACCAAAACAAAATTGAACACTCTATGTGTTGTTTGCCCATAAATTTTGCCCGTTTCAATCCATTTTTTTGCCAAAACATCACACAACTTTATTATTTTTCAAAATTTGACCATTTTATTAGTGAAAAAATACTCAATCCAGTGGGAGGTTAAAATATGTGATAGTCTTCATGCTCTCCCCGTTTCAGGGGGGAATTTTTAACTGCAAATTTCCTAAAGTGAAACACCAAAACAACCAGAACAATGAAGCATACCATTCTAGCAGGGAAAAATAAATAAAACACTCACTGAAACAGATTTAACAGTTACAATTAAAAATCAATCACTGACTACTAAGTTATACAAAATCACATTTCCACGGAAAATTTGTGGAGACGCATGACTGAAGTGAGATGTCGTACTATAGTCTCAGAATTTCTGGAGTTGTGACTTAGAAACAATAGTCCTATAATTCAATTGGTTAATTTTGAGTTAATATATATGCTTCATGTACAATTTTTTAGGGCCTTGTACATGGGGCCTACCACAACGTATGTGTTGAATATCCATGTCGTCCATCCGTTTTGCCAACTCATTTTAGGGCATGGTCTAAAAAAGCGACAGATCCAAATCTCAGGTGAATCACTAGTAGGTGAGGCACTAAAAGTGGGCCCCACCATGATGTATGTGTTGCATATCCATGCTGTCAATCTGTTTTGTTATGGGCCCAAAAAATTTAGGGCATGGCCCAAATGCTATTGGATGGTGCTCTGTGGGCCCCACCTTGATGTATATGTTTTATGCACGTCGTCCATCCATTTTGCCAGTTCATTTTATGGCATGAGCCCAAAAATGAGGCAGATTCGAATCTCAGGTGGACCACAAGATAAGGAAAATAGTAGTGATTGAATGTCCACCATTAAAAACTTCCTAAGGGTCCATTGTAATGTTTACTTGCCATCCAACCTGTTGATTACACACAAACCTAGAAGAAGGGGGAACACAAGTATCAGCTTGATCCAAAACTTGTGGCTCCAAAGAAGTTTTTAATGGTGGGCGTTCAATCACCATTGCTCCCTATGGTGTGGTCCACTTGAGATTTGGATCTGCCTCATTTTTCAACTCATGCCATAAAATGATCTAGTAAAATGGATGGACACCATGGATGAAACGCATACATCATGGTGGGGCCCACAGAGCATCGTCCAATAGCAGTTAGCTACTGGTAGTGTCAATAGGCAATCTACGTCTGTGGGCGAGGCCCTGACCATGGAGCCCACCTCAATGTATGTGTTGTATATCCATGCCGTCCATCTGTTTTGCCAACTCATTGTAGGGCACGATCCGAAAAATGAAGAAGATTCACAGGAAAAAGTGGTCATTGAACGCCCAACATTAAAAGTTCCTAGGGTCCAACGTAATGTTTATTTGCCATCCAACTTGTTGATAAGGTCACACAAACCTGGAACAAAGGGAAAACACAAATAGCAGCTTGATCCAAAATTTTGTGGCCCCCAAGAAGTTTTTAACGGTGAAAATTCAATCCCTACTATGTGATCCACTTGAAATTTGGATATGCTTCATTTTAGGGACCATGCCCTAAAATGAGTTCAAAAAATTGATGGACGACGTGGACATACAACACATACATCAAGATGAGCCCCATGGGTGCGAGTGCACATAGTGTCATATGCCATCGGACTATTAAATAATCGAAACGTGGTTGTGAAACAGCCACGTCGTTTCTCATTTAAAGAGGAGAGAGAGAGAGAGAGAGAGAGAGAGAGAGAGAGAGAGACCAAGAGGGGGGATCAAGAACTCACTAATGAAGAAGAAGAAAAGTATTTTTTCTTCTTTTTGTAAGCACATATATTTTTTACTTTTTTTTCTGTTTGTTTCATCATCACGGGGCCATAACGGTCGTTATAGCTTGCAACAGCCAATAAGGCAGCCATAACGGCCTTTACGGTCCCTATTTTTCTCCCCCACCCCACTTTAAACCCCTACCACGTAAGGGCCTTGATGGTTACCAATATGAATCAGCCATTTTGGCCGAAACGTTTTAGTACACCTTGCCAGAAAGTGCACGAAGATAGTTGGAATTGAGATTTTTGGAATAAGACGTCTTTTAACTTCCATATCTCCTAAATTACTTTGAACTTTGATTCCTAACCAAAATCAGTGTTAACTTTCCAACAAAGCACCCAGGGAAAAAATGCCTGAGTGCTGAGATATGTGATCGAAATACCAAGAGCACAATCTAAAAATTAGACAATTTGATGCAAGAAAGAAATTGGAAAATGAATGTCTTGTCGAAAAATGTAAAACGTAAAACCCATTTATTTGACAACTTTGACCAAAATAGACCCAAAACATTGTAATTAGACCCCAATCTTCCTTTTTATGTAACTACCCAAATTTGTCCCTTGGTTTGCAAATTTTAACAATTTTGAAAGATTTTACCCATCCAAGGAAAAACCTTTGTAAAAACTTCCAAGAAACCCTCAATTCACCTTAATTGACCCTCTTAACACCATAATTTACCCTCTTACCTTAAAATCAACCATACATATTAGGCCACTTGCCATCTGCCTAGAATCCATCCTACTACATGTTATCAAAAAAATCGTAAAATTTACAATTCGAACCGTATCGTATATAGAGCTGTACACGAGCAGACTATGGCTCGAGTACTCGCTCGACTCGACTCGGAATACTCGACTCGTACTCGACTCGCCTAAGTTAGAGCTGAGTACGAGCGGGTTTTCACTGCTCGTTTAGATTACGAATAGAATACGAGTCTATCGGTACTCAACTCGGTACTCGACTCGTACTCGACTCGTACAAGTGTATATAACCGCTCAAAAAAAACTACCCCCACACCCGTCATTTTCCATAAGCACTCGCTCACCCAAACCCTACCCCACCCCACCCGTCCTTTTCATAGCAGCGCCCGACCCCTTCCCTCCCAGCGAGCTTTCAAAAATCTCTCTCTCCCAGAGCCTGTCCGGCTCGTCGCTACCACTTGTCCCGTCGTCCGTCATCGCCCTGCCCTGCACGCAACTGCCGGTCGTCCCTCTTCTGCTCGCCCGGTAAGGCCTGGGGTTAATTTTTTATTTTTTATTGCTAATATATATAGTATAAATTGCTAATATAGTTGTGAGATTAAGATCGTTGGAGGGGGATTGAACGCCCGGTCGGTACGATTGAACTTTCTAGGGCTCAATGTACTGTTTACTTGCCATCCAATTTTAGGGCCTGTTTGGCCGGGCGAACGCCCAGTCGCCCACCATTAAAAACTTTCTAGGGCCCACTGTACTGTTTACTTGCCATCCAATTTTAGGGCCTGTTTGGCCGGGCGAACGCCCAGTCGCCCACCATTAAAAACTTTCTAGGGCCCACTGTACTGTTTACTTGCCATCCAATTTTAGGGCCTGTTTGGCCGGACAGACTGGATGGGATTAGATTGTATTGGAAAGGATTGGAAGGAGCAATCCCAGGATTGGCTGGGCGTGCCAAACAAGCACGTTGAAATTCTGCATGGATTAGATTTGGTCAGGTGGAGTAATACCCAGTTGGGTCAGGCTGTGAACTAATTTATTTTAAGAATGGGCCTAAAAATAAACTATATCTAATCTTGAGTGAACCAAACTATAAAAAATAATGATGATTGAATGCTCACCATTCAAAACTTTGAATGGGTTATTAGCTCATTTTAAGGTATAGGCATAAAAATAAAGTAAATCCAAATCTCATGTCTCATGTTAACCACTTCACAGGAACAGTGGTGAATGGCCATAAAAAACTTTTTTGTGAGCCACAAAAGTTTTGGATTAAGATGATATTTGCATTTTTCCTTGATCCATGCCTATGTGACCTTATCAATCAGTTTGATGGCGAATAATCATTATAGGGATCGTAAGAAGTTTTTAATGGTAAGAGTTAAATGATAATTGTTTCGGCGTGTTTACTTAGATTTGGATATGCTTCATTTTTTTGGCACACATTAAAATGAGAGGGAAAAATAGATGGATATACAATACATACATTGAATTGAGGTGACCATGGAGCCCCATGGTCCTAACCCACGTAATCTATGCCGAGTTGTTTTCCCTTGATACCGTGCCCTAAAATAGTTATGTTTTCCATGTTTCTTAATTTACTTTATAAATGACAGTTTACTTGTTACTTTGTTAGTGTTAAATGCCACCACTTTAAGATGCCTTTGGCTTTTCATTTGACATTTTGTTATTAGTTAGCTAGATGATAAATGTCAATTTCAGCATGCTCCTTTGTTTGCATAGATATGAATTATTTATATTGTTCTAGTTGTAGACTTGTAGTATAGGATAATCAGTTGCCCATTTGAGGATTTCTATGTTGCCAGACATAGATTCAGTGTGTTCTTGGATGCATAGAAATTGCTCAAATTGTCCCTTTTTGGACAGTTCAGGATTAGATAGATTATAATGTCTTCATTTATTCCAATTTAAATGCATATGCCTGTTCTGGTTTCGTCTCTCCTTTTTCTCTCTGGATATATTTCATGTATTTATTTCCGTCGTCAAATGTCCACACTTTGTGTTGATGATTGACATGGAATCAAATACAAGATTAATATATTCGGAGAGATAAGGGGAGATCTTTTGAATTTCGGCAGTAGCATTTAAATTGGAAAATGAAGCATTACAATCCATCTAACTTTGAATGGGTGATGATTTAGACATTAAGTAATTATGCCCGTCTAGCGGTCTAGCCATCTAGGACCCTAGGTATAGCTGTATAACATATCGAGAACTTTATTTTATAGATGGCTAGTCAAGACGAAAGCCCAAATACCCCTGGAATGGGTGCATCGGCCACATCTCCTCTAATAGTAGAGGGAGACACAGACACGTCAACCGCATGCAAAGGGAAGAAGAAGAGATCAGCAGTGTGGAATGATTTCGAAGATGTGACAGTTAACGGTGTACAGAAGATAAAGTGTAATAACTGCAAAGGGTTATTCAGCAAGATTCTAGGAGGATCTACGACACATTTAATTAGACATTTGAAGACGTGTCCTAAGAAAACAAGACTCCCTCCTCCCGGCCAACAGACGCTGTCATTTACGAAGTCAGAAGGGGACGACTCCCAAGGCGTAGTGTCCACTCATAAGTTTGACAAGGAGAAGCTGAATGAGTGGTTTGCTAGATTAGTGATTTTGGAAGAAAAACCTTTCAGAATGATTGAAAGTAAAGGGTTTAGGGCTTTCTCAATTCCTTAACCCTCGGTGAGAATGTCTCCGCGTCACGCGTCGCGAGAGAAAGCATGAATATCAAGGTGTCCGATTATCGATTCGTACGGCCGTATCGGCCGATACGTAACGGAAACGGTAATGGCGATACGCGATACGGTCGTATCGGCCGTTACGTTTTTGCACCAGTCGGACACGTCTGGGCCAGATCGACCAGATCGGCCAAATCCCCGTAACGGTCGGCCAGAACGGTCCGATAATGTGGTCCGATATTTTTTTTTGTCGTTTTAACGACTTTTTTCTTTTTTTTCAAAATTCTTGCTTCCAAACCTGCTTTTTCATACCTTCCAATAGTAATTTCGACCAACCTTAATTTGGTTATTTGGGACAAAAACACGTTATATTACGGATTTGGTTGAATCAAAGCTTCGGTGGGCCATTTTTCGTAAATTCGTCAAAAATAGGTATTTATTTTTTTAAATATGTTTTTGTTTTAATCATGCCATATGATGTGTTAATCATAGTAGAACATGATAATGTGCATTTTACTGATTTGGGGTGTCATTTAATATTTTTTTAATATTTTTTTCTATTTACGCATGAATTTTGACCCTTTTTTTTCAAATTCCAAAATCAATTTTTAAGGGTTGTTTTTTGTTTTAATCATGTCATATGATGTGTTAATCATAGTAGAACATATTAATGTGCATTTTACAGATTTGGGGTGCCATTTTATATTTTTTATATTTTTTTCTATTTACGCATGAATTTTGACCATTTTTTTAAAATTCAAAAATCAATTTTTAAGGGTTGTTTTGTTGTTTTAATCATGTCATATGATGTGTTAATCATAGTAGAACATATTAATGTACATTTTACTGATTTGGAGTGCCATTTTATATTTTTTTATATTTTTTTCTATTTACGCATGAATTTTGACATTTTTTTTAAAATTCGAAAAATCAATTTTTAAGGGTTGTTTTGTCGTTTTAATCATGCCATATGATGTGTTAATCATAGTAGAACATGTTAATGTGCATTTTACGTAATTGGGGTGCCATTTTATATTTTTTTTATATTTTTTTCTATTTACGCATGAATTTTGACCATTTTTTTTAAATTTGAAAAATCAATTTTTAAGGGTTGTTTTGCTGTTTTAATCATGTCATATGATGTGTTAATCATAGTAGAACATATTAATGTGCATTTTACAGATTTGGAGTGCCATTTTATATATTTTTATATTTTTTTTCTATTTACGCATGAATTTTGACCCTTTTTTTTTTAATTCAAAAAATCAATTTTTAAGGGTTGTTATGATGTGTTAATCATAGTAGAACATGTTAATGTGCATTTTACATATTTGGGGTGCCATTTTATATATTTTTTATATTATTTTTTTATTTACGCATTTATTTTGACCCTTTTTTTGAAAATTCGAAAGATCAATTTTTAATGGTTATTTTTGTTGTTTTAATCATGTCATATGATGTGTTAATCATAGTAGAAGTGTAAAACATGTTAATGTGCATTTTACAGATTTGTGGTGTCATTTTATAAATTTTTTTTTGTATTTTCAAATTAGTGACTTTATATTTTTATTTGCTTATATTGGACAGGTTTTGGAGCTTCTTAGGGTTTAGTTAGAACATAAAATTATCTTTATTAACATAGGTCATACACTTATACTCATATCCTAAACCTAAAGAAATGTCTGGGTCTGGCCAACAACAAGTGAGGATATTGGATGGCAACATTGTGAGAGGGTTGGTGGTACTAGGCATCAAATGAAGTGCAAGTATTGTGATAGACTAGTGACTGGTGGAATTACCCGTCTCAAACAACATTTAGCACATCGAAAGGGCCAAGTTGCGCCATGTGTCAGAGTACCGAAAGAGATAATGCTTTTAATGCAAGCTAGTTTGGATGAGTCGAAGGGTAAACGTGCTGCTGTACAAAAGAAGAAAGATGATATTTTGGATGCAGCTCGACAGGAAGTGTTTGGTCCTGAATATATGGGCGTTCGTGATGAAGATATTATTGATTCTGACGAAGATTCAGATCGGGAATTAACTATAGCTAGGAGAGAGAGCGTGCGTCTAGCTCGTGAAGAGGAAGAACGTCGCCGCATGTTTGGCACGCATGGGTCAGTGCGTGATACAGGGGGGGCAGTGGGAGTGGGAGTGGGACAGGGAGTGCAACTGGAAGTGCAACTGCTTCGCAGTGGGACTGAGGGTGGGGGTAGGTTTGGTGGGTTACGACGTATGTTTGGGAGCCGACGACAGACATCTTCACGTGATGCCCCTATACGTTTGGATGAAGAAGTAAATGAGCCTAGGATACCCTCTATTGATCCAATCCTATTTAGGAAAGAATCAACTAAACAAAAAAAAAAATAAAACAAATGTGAGTAGAACTTCCGTTGAGAAATTAGGTAGAGCGGCAGCAAAGTTATTTATACATGCCAACATACCTCCTAACGCGGCCAATTCTCCATATTGGCAGGTGGTAATTGATGCAGCAGCAGAAGCAGGTGAAGGAATAAAAGCTCCCACGGCTAAGGAGATTAGGGGGAAATGGACAGATGCAGAGTATGCGGATGTGAAAGCATACGTGGCTACCTTTAAACCTATATGGCAAGCCAGAGGATGCACGATCATGTGTGATGGTTGGACTGGCCCAACCAGACGTAGCATGATCAACTTCATGGTGTACTGCCACTTAGGAACTATATACCACAAGTCAATTAATGCCTCAGAAGCAACAAAAGATTCTAAATATATTATGGGCCTAATGGATAAAGTTGTGGATGAGATTGGAGAGGAGAATGTAGTGCAGATTGTGACAGATAAATGAAGCATCATATAAGCTTGCAGGACATGTTGATGGATGAGAGAAAACATCTTTTTTGGTCACCATGTGCTGCCCATTGTATCGATCTTATATTGGAAGATATTGGGAAGAAGAAGAATGTTAAGGAAATGGTCGAAAGGGCAAAGGAAGTGACGACGTTTATTTACAACCATAATCAAGTAGTCGCAATAATGAGAAAGTTCACGAAAGGACGAGAGTTGTTGAGGCCTGCGGCGACTAGATTCGCAACAAACTTTATAGCATTAGAGAGTTTATTCCAGCATAGGGGAGAGTTGAGTGAGATGTTTGCTTCCCGAGAATGGCTCAACACAAAACATGGGAAGAAGACATCAGGCACACCGGTCGACGTTGTGAATACCATACGGGACAACAAATATTGAAAGAAGGTTAAGGCGATCCTAAAGGTGATGGAGCCACTAATGAGGGTACTCCGTCTTGTTGAAACCGATGAAGCACCTACCATGGGCTTCCTATATGATGCCATGGATAAGGCAAAGCTTGCAATTCAACGTGATTGTAGAAGCTAGGAGACCTATTGGAAGATGATCGACAGGAGATGGACAAAACAACTCCACGATCTTCATGCAGCAGGTTACTACCTAAGTCCTAGGTATAGATATGCTCAATCATTTGTTGAGGATGATGAAGTTCGTGTCGGGCTAAAAAATGTGATAAAGAGATTAGAGTCTGACTTAGATTTACAAATAAAGGCGTTGAATGAATTAGATACATTTGGAAATCGCCTTGGTAGCTTTGGAGATGTTCTTGCACACATGCGTTGTCTAGGTTGAACCTTAGGCCGAATGGTGGATTAATTTCGGAGAGAGTACGAAGGCTCTCCAAAAATTACAAGAAAGTTTTGAGCCAAACAACATCTTCCTCTAGTCTGCGAAAGGAATTGGAGTTGTTTTGCGCTCATTCATTCAAAGAATAGGAATAGATTGCGGACTAGAACATTAGATAGACTTGTCTTCATGCACTACAATATAAAACTAAGAATGCGACGACATCATAGGAGCATTACAAATTTCTTAGATGACGAGACTCTTTCCAATAAACTTGGATAATATTTATGATGAGGATGACCCACTTCTACCTTGGTTGGAAACAAGGGAAAAGCAAATTGAAGAGGATAGTGAAGAATTGGAAATTGATGACCCAAAAATACGCAAAGCGCAACAAGAGAGTCGTGTAGATGTGTTGGACCCAATAAGAGGGGCAGCATTTATGCCACGTACGGATACGGCTCAAGATCAACAAAAGAGTACGAGCAGTGGTAGCGTGACCGTGTCGGATGATGACGACCCCCCGCCCCGGTGCTTTGCACTTCGGTGTTGCTTACCCCCTATACAAATTACATGATCGCGATGGCGATGAACATCGACGACGTGGTACACGTGGTCGGACTTAGGAGTGTACCGAGTCACGATACTGACCCGGTGGATGAGGGTACATCTAGTGGTGCACGGGTCCGGAGGTCCTAACATCGCCAGGCTCATGGTCTTGGTTATTATGATGGATATTCTTATAGTCAATTGGATTATGATTATGATGGTTATATCGAGCCTGTTCCATCACATTCATGTTGGAGTAGCCTCTCGATCAATATCCATATGATTATATATATCCGCATCCAAATCCAAGTTACTCATCGCACAGACGCACTCTCAATCTCAAGATTCTCAACAACAGTATGGGCACCAAGTATGGCTATTCGACGGCACCGGTGGATATCCTTACTTGGGGTCGAGTTGTTGCCTAGTCAGATCACATCCTCTGGTTTCGTTGATCTAGTATTTCCTTCAGCACCGGATATTATGGATATGCAAAGACTACACCTATTGACAACCTCGGCGATGGTGACGATGACGATGATGTGGAGGTCGAGCAACCACAAAAAGCGATTTTCATTTTGGTGGTGACTTGTGATTGTGAGTATATATTTGTATTAAGGTAACTAGGTAAGTATTTGTAGCAGGTGACTCACAAGCAAAGATTATTGCAAAAAGCCATGCAAATCATGCACACACTTGACAATCATGTCGAACTTGTATTTAAAATAACTCCCCTGACAACCAATCAAGTAATCCTTAATCAAGTTGCAGGGGAGTATATCAGACACTACTAATTTATTTTTTTAATATTCTTGACTTGAGGATGACAGGTTATAGACAGGAATCACAGTCACGCGCACAGGTATGTTCGAGAAATTCCTCAAAAATAATTGCAAATACCTAATGTAAGATATTTTCATATTACATTCATTCTAATATATCTATCATTGATAGTAGACAGTTAGAAAATTAAAAATATGAATTTTGTAGTCAAATTTAGGTTATCTGGTTCATAAATTCATCAGACAGTCCGATACAACTTCTCACCAAAGAGTGGACCGTTACACCACCATAACCATGTTCCAATTTATAAATGAATGCATATTTGGAATGCTTAGAATATTCCGGATTTAATCCATATTTTTTCATATTTTTTTGGCAAAAAAAATTTTTCATACCGTTATGCAGACGTTACGCCCCGTATCGCCGTTACGCCCAGATCCCAGATCGGTTTTGGAGGTCACCGTTACGCCAACCGATACCGATACGGGACACCTTGATGAATATGTACGCAAAGGAGAAGATGAAACTGAAAGAAGTTTTAGCTTTAGTGACCAGAATAGCTTTGACTTCTGATTTATGGACGTCGTCCAATCAAAGAAAAGGATACATTTCATTAACCGCTCACTATGTCGACAATGATTGGAAACTATGCAAGAGAATTTTGAACTTCAAACACCTTCCTCCTCCACATACTGGTTTACTTATTTCAGATTGCATCTACAGTTGTCTAAAAGGCTGGGGCATTGAGAAGAAAATTTCAAAGAATAACTTTAGACAATGCTTGAAAAAATGACAAGTGTCATTTCATGCTTACGTAACCAGCTTCAGTGGCTACAGAAATTTATTTTTTGAAGGAAAAATATTCCAGGTTAGATGTTGTGCCCATATTGTAAATTTGATTGTACAAGAAGGGCTGAAAGCAATCGACGACACTATAGAGAACATAAGAGAGTGTGAAATATATAAGGGGGTCGCCATCGAGACTGAGTGTATGGAATGACATCATCCAACGTTTGAATGTGCCATCTAAAAAAACGTTGAAGTTGGATGTCTGTACACGTTGGAACTCAACCTATGAAATGTTAGATGCGGCAATGGAATTACAGCTTGCATTTCCTGAATATGCGGTGCATGACAGAACGTATTCTTGGTTGCCGAGCACAGATGATTGGGCCAAAGCACAACAAGTTCACACATTTCTCCAAGTTTTCTACGAGTGCACGAAGATTTTTTCTGGGAATCAGTATCCAACCGCGAATCTGTTTCTTCCATCTCTTTGGAAGATTAAGGATGCTCAGAGAAAATGTCGTCTGGGGTCCAGATTTCATACGCCAGATGACAGCTTGGTATGAAGACGAAGTTCAATAAATACTGGGACGAATGTCATCTGTTGATGTCCTTGCGCTTGTTCTTGATCCCCGTTGTAATACGGGATTGGTTAGCTTTATTTTCATGAAGCTTTATTCTACTGAAAGAGCGGCAGCAGAGACGTCTAAGGTTCGTGAAGCCCTTAAAGATCTGTATAAATCGTATGTTAATACTTTACCCGCAACGAGTGTTGAAGAAAGTAGAGATGCGGATATTTCTGTACCTGGTAATCCGGATGTGCTAAATGAATACATATCATATTTGGCACAAGCACGAATGGGAGTTGATACTAAGAAATCAGAGTTAGAAATGTACCTCAAGGAGTCAATCGTAGTGCGAGCTGAATTTAATGTGTTGGAATGGTGGAAGATGAGGGTTAGTGAATCAAAATACCCTACATTATCTGTGATGGCACGGGACATATTATCAATACCTATTTCAACAGTGGCATCAGAATCCGCATTCAGCACAGGAAACAGGGTTGTGAGCAAGTATCAAAGCTCACTTTCGCCAAACACAGTTGAAGCGTTGATTTATACGCAAGATTGGTTGCGCCCGATATAGGGAGGAGATATGAATGATGATGATGAAGAAGAGGAGATTGAGATTCATGACGAGTCTCTACCTACAGATCAGTAATTATTTTCGATTTTTCAAATTTTTTTGGCTGAATGTTGAATGATCTGTAATATTATTTCACTGCAACTGCAAACACAAAAGTATTGGTTCTTTTGGAATGTGGTTTGGAAGACTTTGAATCATTGATATTTATTTACATATGCCTGTTCATTTGCTTTTATTTTTGAATTTTGATACATTTATATTGCTTTCTTTTGTTGCTATATCAAGTTCAATTTATTTATCAATATTCTGATTTTTTTATTAAAAATTGAATGTAGAAATGTCGTCATCTGAGCCATCGACAAACATTTGGGACTATGCTTCCCTAGTTGAATCACCGCCACGGTCTGGAAAAACAAAGATTAAGTGTGGTTTGTGTGGCGCAAAGTTTGTAAACAAGACTAATCGCTTTCGCCTACACTTGTCATGTCGAGGTAGTGATGCAAAACCATGCCCCAATGCGCCTAAGGATGTCCAAATTCTTTTTCAAGCCCTGTTAGATTCGAATAGAAAGTCTTCCACTCCATCCAAACCTTCTGCTTCTGGATCTGGTACACAAATGACATCCACAAAAGATGCAGAGGAGGAAGCCAGATTAAAAGCTTTGGAGGAAGAACAATTCCAAATCGCCATAAAACGCAGTATGGAAGATGCTTCTAGACTTCAGCGATATTCGAGTCAAAGACAACACGATGTTGAAGCAGGGTCGAGTTACTCGTCGAGTACGACAAACAAGAACAAGAAAAAGAGTAACAAATTGAAATTCCTGACTCGTCTCGGTGAATTTTATAAGGCATTGGGCACATACAATTCTTCACATAAAGCAAGTTTGAAAAATCTAGTTGAAAGTGTAGAAGAGCACGAAGGAAAAATCTCTTCGCCTTCTGACTCAGAGAAAGTGAATCAATTTGTATATGAAAAAATAGATAGCAGTTCCGATGGATCAGATGACAATACAGGAACAGGAAGGCACTCATCTTATAGAGGTTATTAGTTATAAATTGTCATTTTGAACAACATAATGTAATTATGTAAAGACGTTAATGTAATTATGTAACAATGTAATGTAATTATGTGCAATTTATATATTTTATTGTTTCGTTACTCGAAAACCCTACTCGAATTGGCCTCAAATTCAGACTCGGACTCGAACTCGCCTCAAAAACTCGTACTCGGTACTCAACTCGTGTGCTCGTACTCGGACTCGACTCGAAAACTCGGACTCGACTCTACTCGTTTACTAGTACTCGGCTCGTACTCGGGCGAGTAGAGTACGAGCAGGGGGTCCCTGCTCGTTGGCCGAGTAGAGTCGAGAACAAGCAACACTCGGGCGTTAAGAGCCGAGTACGAGTAGGGTGATACTCGACTCGACTCGACTCGTGTACAGCTCTAATCGTATACACATATATTGTGTTGCATGCCCAACTTGTAAATCCATAAAAATCATACACAGATCGAACAATCGTATCAAACCACACAATTTGTGTGGACGAACCCCAAAAACATTAAGAAAATGGAATTTATTCCATTTTTTTGTTTGCTTCGGTTTTTACCTTTTGCCTTTAAAACATATAAAAAGCCCTCATTGAAATAAACCCTTTTTTCTTGTCTTTTTTTTTTTCAGGAGTTTTTTGAGGAGTGCGTGAGTCAGTGGAGATTTGGAGATTTTTTATATTCAAAAACTTACAAAGAAATCAAGATAACTTTTTCATCAGTTAATGGAAAAAACAACTGCTTTTTTCCAACATGATTCTACAATTAAGGAAGGTACAAAAGAACATAAAATTATTAGACTTCTCTTCTCGGAGATTCTAGCCCTTGTACTAAAAATTTTGCAAAAAATTAGAAATATATATATATATATATAGAAAATGATTGCTCCAATTCTAGAGGAAACTAACCTATCGTAAGAGATCAGCGAGTATAAACTCATCCTCCATGTTGTGAGCACCGTCTTCTAAACCCCTTTGGATGAAGGATTTTTTTAGCGCATATCTGAGTGATGGACGGAAATGAGTTTGTTCCATTTTTACCCCCAATCGTGCCACTATCTCATGTTAGCTGGCGTTTTATTATAAATGTTTTTAAAAAAAAAAAACGAAGAAGAGTGCAATTCTTGTGCGAAAGAATAACCCATTCCCCATTCCCCAATCTCTCTCTCTCTCTCTCTCTCTCTCTCTCTCTCTCTCTCTCTCTCTCTCTCTCTCTCTCTCTCTCTCTCTCTCTCTCTCTCTCTCTCTCTCTCTCTATATATATATATATATATATATATATATCATTGTCCATTGCCATCGTCCTATATTTCTACATGATGATGATGGTAATGGTTGTGATGATGATAATAAATGTGGTGATAGTAATATCATGATGGTGAGGAGGGCTGAACAAGGTATAGTACCGTTCAGTTTTTCAGTTTATACAAGTGGATCCTTTTTTAGTGTTTCAAATTGTTGATTTTTGTCCTCTATTGTTGAGTGGATTGCACCATTCATTATCACCTTCATCATCATATTGGATGCAATATGATAAAAGGCCCACCAATTTTTTAACGTCCTCTACTGCATTACTTTCATAAAATGATTTTTTCCAGAGTAAAATCCAAAAATGTGGTGCAATCCACAAATTACCTTCCAAAAAAATCCAAACATTATTTTAGGTTTAACACTTGCATTATTTTCACAAAATGATTTTTCCATACATTAACATCCAAACATGTAGGGTGGTCAGCAAATTACCTTCGAAAAAAACATCCAAAGTTTAACACCTCTGCTTCTCTAACCACATCACAAAGTAATTGTGTCATCTACAAATTGACGGTGCATAATTTAGAGATCCATCCTTCTCACCATGAATCCCTAAATCAGCTCTTGCATTTAGCTTTTTATGCCATTCTACTAACAGCCTCAAAGAAGGAATAGAGAGGGTCTCCTTGCCAAAGACCAAGGAGGCTTGGAGAAACTTTTGGAGAGCCTTTCAAAAGCACTGAAATCCAGCTAATGGACATGAACATCCAACCGTGTTAGCTCACTCTAAATCCACGCTGCTCAACAGGTCATCAACATCTACTAAGCCTTATCCCAATTAATTGGAGATGCCTATCATTATCGCCACCATCCTATTGGATGCAATATGATAGAAGGCCCACCAAATGTTTAACATCCTCATCATCCTCTACTACATTACTTTAATAAAATGATTTTTTCCAAAGTAACATCCAAAAATGTGGCACAATCCACAAATTACCTTCCAAAAAAAATCCAAACATCATTTTAGGTTTAACACCTGCATTATTTTCACAAGATGATTTTTCCCGACAGTTACACCCAAAAATGTGGTGTGGTCCGCAAATTACCTTTGAAAAAAATATCCAAACATCATTTTAGGTTTAACACCTGCTTCTCTAACCACTTGACAAAGCAATTGTGTCGTTGCAAATTGATGATGAATAATTTAGAGATCCATCCTTCTCACCATGAATCCCTAAATCAGCTCTTGCATTTAGTTTTCTCTACCATTCTACCAAGCGCCTCAAAGAAAGTATAGAGAGGGTCTCCTTGCCAAAGACCAAGCTATCTTGGAGGCTTGGAGAAACCTTTGGAAAGCCTTTCGAAAGCACTGAAATCCAACTAAAGGACATGAACATCCAACTGCTTCAGCTCACTAAAAATCCACACTCCCCAACAGGTCATCATCATCATCAACATCTACTAAACCTTATCCCAACCAATTGGGGTTGCCTATGTTGGAAGTTATGGCATTAGTTTGATACTGGTTGCCAACCTGATGCGACCCTCCTTATCCAGGCTGTAGACCAGCAATGAGAGCACAACACTCCCACAAGAGCAATGTAATAGACTACTACATAGGTTGATTACAATCAAGCACTATCTAATGGTCTATTACACAGGTTGAGCAATGTCATAGACTACTACATAGGTTCATTACAATCAAGCACTATCTAATGGTCTATTACACAGGTTGATTACAACCAATGAGTTGCGCTCCTCAACAGGTAACCAAGGAAATCCAATCAACATTCTAGTGCGCTTTTTCAAGAACACTGCAAACCACACCTGGTTGAATCACCCTATAACGAGAATCAATCCTGTAATAGGCTATGAGAGAGCTATACAAAATTTGACAGCCAGCAGTGAAAGATCCCTACAACTATCCAAGTTAGGAGGCTTCTTGGCCAACTCAGCTCCCAACTCCCAGTAACTTCCCTGCCGGTACCAACTTTTACCGAATTTTTTTCACCAGGTTACGCCAACTTGCAGTCAAATTTTCAGCTTTTCCAGGAACATTTCCAAGCACTTCCAGTCCAGCTTTTAGTGACTTCTAAGGTTTTCTAGCGGAAACTTGTAGACAATTCCTAGCAACAAACTTCTGGAAACTTCCCAACCAACTTCCAGTGACTTCTTGGAAACTCCCTAAAAAATTTCACAGTTTTCTCGCCTGTTTCTGAAACTTCCCAATGCCTTCGCTAGCAACTTCCCAACAAGACTACAGCCACTCGAAAGTTTTTGGGCATAGATACTGAATTTTTAAACAATCTTATAATTTGTTTCTATTAATAAATGTGACTGAAGAAACATCTCAAAATTCCACTGCCAGGAGAAGTTCAGATTCTGAACAAACTCCAACAAATTTGATAACCTAGGCTTGGAAGTCACTACCGTTAGATCTATGGATTTCCATGCAAGCATTCTTCAGTAAAGCACTTGACGATTCTCATAGTTTTACATGCATTCTCTAGAGAACTCACAATTATCACAAATGACAGCATATCCCTTACTTCCATTGATCACAATAGGCCAGACTGGTAACATCGGATTCCTTAATCAGGCATCAAATTCAGACCCATTCTGCACCACTGCTCCTAAAGCCATGAGACTCTTTGATCAAATTTCTTGATCAACCCAACCTGAAAACTGGCTCGGCCAAGGCCCCAGTAACAAAACGTAGTCAGAACTCTCACCCGGACCAGCCGATTATTATTCAGCCTGAAATTCAGGCAGGGGCCAACTTACAGAACTAAAGACCCAAACAAAACCTATCGTATTGCCACTCCTACTTTCAATCTTCTTCTGCATCGTATTCCATTTCTTATGATCTCCTCCACATGATATCCAAACCATCCTGACAACCCAGCAACAGAAACAAGTTTCTTCTTCTCCATTCTGGTTTTTTAAAGAATCGACATGAACACAACAGAAGTCAAGATCTCAGATCTTTCTAGAATTCAGAATTCCACATTCGATCAGTGCCGGAGGAATTAATTCAAATGATAGAATTCCTAAAACTATAGTACTCGATCTAATGAATTAGAAGCTCAAAAACACAAGATCTACAAAGAATAAAATACATTTCACAAAATAAAATAAAATTAAAAAAACAAAAAACAAAAAATCCGAAACGGAAAGTGAGGAATGCAGGAGCACGCACGAGGAAATTATGATAGACGAATGCCCTCGGTTCCCACGAAAGAACTTCCGTCCATTGCTCGCCTCTTTCTCCCAATCCGTTTGCTCTGAAGAAGAAAAGAAAAAAGATATATTTCCTCAAAAAAGGGGGAGATCCCCAAACAGGCGAAATTCAACGCGAAACCAGATCAACGGATACCTTTCGGTGGAGGTGGTCGTGGCCGTACTGATCTGCATGACAGCATTGAGATCGACGGCATCAGGAGAATTGTTGCCGGTGTGAACGGGGAGAGAGAGGATCCCAAAGGTGAGGAGCATGAGGAGAACGAGGGAGAGCATCAGGAGCATGAGGAGAACGAGGGTTGAAGTCGAAGATCGCCTGCCTGGCAGGAGTCGAGAATGCCTTCCTTTCGCCATGGAAGAAGCAGCAGAAGCTCTAAGAAATGGAAGAAAATCCTAGCGATAGATCGATCGGAGAAGATGAATAAGATCGGTTTTTAGAGATAGAGAGAGAGGAATGGGTTTTAAAAGGCAAGGAAACGCACGTTTTCTCAACGACGGACCTGAGGAGCAGCCGCTGCTTTTCTTGTTTTGTGACTGGAAACCGGAGAGGAATTGTGTGAGAGAACTGCTCCAGTGCTCCGGAAGGACGGTTAGTTATAGTGCTACTAGTTTCATCAGTTAACTTAGACAATCCAATCGACCGATCTGTACCGTCCATTAAGTGTAGAAAACATTTTTATTCCAAGATGCAAAAAATCACACTGGTTGGATGATCTAATCTATCCATCATTTAACCTAATTTTCTATAGCCATCCTTTTCAAGTGATGGATGGGACGGCTCGAATTGTCTAACAAAATTGCTTCTTTGGAATCATAATTAATCCATGATTGGTAATAAGAAATAGATGGTTAAATTATCGATTTGATATAGTTTTGGGCAACCGATCTTGACTGTCCAAAAAATCATTAAACGAATGGTTAATATTTGTCAGATAGTGTGAGGCTTGCATCCCAGCGTACAATGGAGCTAATTAATAGTGGATTGGGCTGCCTAAGGGGTCGTTTGGTTGTAATCTAATTACAAGTAATATGATTACATATGTAAAGATATAAAGTTTTGTTGAGCTTTAAGCTGTAATCTAACAATACCAAACAGAAACAATTTTGAAATATGTTTACGGCCTGAATTTATGTATTCACTCACAACAGATCTTAGAGTGATAAATCTTTTTAAAATAATTAAATTATATAAAAGGTTTTTATGTATGATAGATCACTAGGATAGGCCTAACTCGATAAAGTTTGTGGTCGAATTTTATGGTAAACAAATCAATTGATGACTCACATAAGTGGGCCTGCCAATTTAAACACAACATTAAGGTTTGACAACATCCCAACCTATAAGAAGTTTCTACCCTAGCAACAGTAATAGAGAGATATGGAGAGGTTTGTCTTCTTTTTCTTCTTCATTAAGTTCTTCTTTCGTTGTGGGTCCTTGTAACTAATGGAAGATGATCCGCAATTCTTCATGTTGTTGAATTTTTTCAAAAATAACAGTTGTTGCCTGAAATCCCTTTGCCTATAATTTGTCACATGACTTTTCTCGCGTTTCATCTTACAACTTCGGATTGCAACCTACAATTCAATAACAGGTAGATATACCCATCCAAACAACCCTTGTAATTTGATTACCTGTAAATAGATTCTCACTCAAGGACTTTCCAAGAAAGTACATGATGGATAGACTGGATGTACCATACACATTATTGTGGGCCCCACATATCATGAGTGTATATTAACCATTGTATTATAACATGTATAATGTCATTTTAGCTGTAAAGACTTTACCTCTAATATGAAACAAAACTTATTGCAATTAATCTATTTATATCATGTAAAGTCTTTACACGCAAATACATGCATCCAAACCCCCGTAATCTGAATACCTATAAATGAATTCATACTTAAGGACTTTATAGGCATCTAAACAACCCATAACGTCCTTAAGTTGTAAAGGAATTACAAGTAATCTAATTACAGAGGTTGTTTGGATGCGTGTATTTGCATGAAAAGACTTTACAGGCTGTAAATAGATTAGCTATAATAAGTTGTTTCATATTAGAGGTAAAGTCTTGATAGCTAAAATGGCATTGTACATATTAGAATACAATGGTTAATATACACTCATGATACGTGGGCCCACGGTAATGTGTATGGTACATCTATTCAATCCACATGTACTTCCCTTAAAGCTCTCATGTTGCCCTAAAAAAACAACTCATCCATTATCAAATGAACCACACGAGGGAAGGATGGGACGTCCATTATTCAAAACTTCTAGATTACATTTGAAGCCCACTCTGATGGGTGGAAGACATCCAATCCATTTAGCGTGTGCATGCTCGGATGCTCTCTTAAAGCCCTGAAAAAAATCACGTCATTCTTATGTGATTTGTGGGATTTTGGAAGGTTCACCGCCCAATCTTTATGGTATGAATACCTGATGTATTCATTGTAAACACTTTACAAGCTAGCTAAACACAGTTTATATACCTCTAAACAGATTACACCTTAAACTCTTTTCAGGTGTAATGTGTTTACAACTAAAAAAATTGGGAGGCATCCAAATGATCCCTAAGTGTCCTAATTCGAGGAAGACTTTTAACTTATAGTGCTTCGAGCACTTGAGCACTTCTTATTGTATGATATAGGTCGTAGGGCTCATTTGTAACGCAGGATTAGGTGGGATTAGATGGCATAGAATTGTATTTGGTTCCATAGAAATTCATCTGGCATTTGAAATATCTGGAATGACTGGATTAATTAAGGTATCATATCATCCAGTTCCAACAATAAGTAGAAAGGATTTATGGTGGATTTTGAAATTCATTAAATCTACAAACCCCACACTGATGCTTATGTTTTATTCATGATGTTTAACCGTATGTTTCCTTTTACACGTAACATTCTGAGATTGCATATGTATACAAGTAATTGACATCATTGTGAAATCTAGTCAGTTGATTATAGTTCCATGGTCCACCAAACACAAGTTTCACTTAATACATTTTTTTTTAATGAAGAATTTGACCCCAACATGGGATTGGATGGTTAAAATACTATGGTATTTCCAAACATGCAATCATTATATAATAACGGTGTTAATTCCATCTAATGCAATTGCATAGATGATTAAAACACCATGGTATTTCCATACACGCAATCATTGTGTAATAATAATGTTAATTCTATCTAAAAGTAATTCCATGCCATTTAATCCTGCATCCAAAATAGCCCTTATAGTGTTCTGTTTGGTCGTAAAACAAAACTAACTGATTCAAATTTCAAGTGGGCCCGATCATGGAGGACAGGGGAGATGTCTATTAGGATATGTTGTGATATTTATATGCCATCCAAGAAGAAGCAGAAAACCATGTATGCTTGATCCAAAACTTCAATGCATCCCAAGAAGGTTCCAATGATGGGCATCTCATCCCCACTTTTTCATGTGGCCCACTTGAAGTTTGGATAGGCTTGGATTTTCGTGTAACATTCTAACAATAGCCGGAGCAAATGACGGACAACTTGGGTATGAAACACATAACTGTGGGCCCTACATGACTTCTTCTTGCAGTTACATGGACTCCCAACTGTTGTAGGAAATATGTGTGGTGCAACTAATGGATTTCAATAGCATGCACGGGTTTTTTATTTTTGACAAGTGGGTCCCCGGCTCGGTAATATGGACCATTGATCTGTTGACTCTAGCTGAGGATGGACTAGTCCTCAACAATATTACCAACACGACAATCTTGAATTTCTGACGTGTGGAATAAAAATGGATGGTAAAACGCAAATACAGCAATGGTCCCCATTCAACTGAAGTAGTGTGCATTTTTGTGGTGTGTCCATCTCTATTGTCTCCAATTCCTGCCGAAGCCAATCAAGTAGGTTACATGTAATATGGATGGATTTGGAGTTCTTCGAGGATATACAAAGAGGATTCTACAATAATTCAACCGGAATGCATCGAGCAATGCCACGTCATCCACTAAGTGGTCAAGTCAAAAGTGAATGTGTAGAAGCCTTACAGGATAGAAGATAGGTTTATAAGCAAAGAGGGTTAAGTCATGCTAAACAGTTACAACAACCATTAGAACGTGGGAAACATCTAGATGGCCGGATTAAAGCTATAAATAGCAAAGGATTTCAGCAAGGCAAATTGTCTCATACCAACCCAATCAAACCAAATCTGTCTTTCAATTATCCATTATTTACATTCCTTAGTGTAATCCCTTTATTTTTCTATAAGTCAATTACATTTTGTAGTGTAATCATATACTTTTGCCAGATGTTTACATTCCTTAGTATAGTCTGTAGCGTTAATTAAATAACTTTTAACTTTAATTGTAATTCGGATTTACGCTCATACGCTAGATTTAGACTGAGCATTAATCAAAATTCTCCATTCAGGAAGGTGTTTTGTAACTGTTCTCTGTGACCAACTGTAAGAATTCCTTTCTTATTCTTTTATATATATTGAAAAGTCCTTTCATACCGAAGGCAAAGGTGTAACCCATTATCAGAGGATGAACCCTAGCCTCTGACTGTCGCCTGATCCTTGTAATATACTATGTGAGTGGCTGAATAGTCATCGATCTTATTCTGTCTCGGTTACATATTATGTATCTGCCTATCATGGCACTTGGGGTCATAATTATTCAGTTTGAATTAAGCCACACATTCAATTCCGGCACGCTCGCATTTGTCACATGACATATATTGTAAATCAAAACACAATAGTGTGGTCCATCAACCGTTAAATAAAAAGTGCATTGACAGTAGGCTTCACTTTGTGAGATATGGATTTTGGATACCCATATATTGTAAAGTCGTGGGTCGCTTATCATTAGGGTTGTTAATGGGCGAGCCTAGATAGGTCTCGGCTTGGATTTTGAATTGTTTCAAGTAGGGCCATTGGCCCAACCCTATTCAAAATTTTAATTTTTTAGGTTGGAGCTCAGCCCATTAAAACCCCTACTTGTCATGTATTTCGAGAAAGGAAAGCTTTGATACTCTACCATAATGTGATGAATGATAAGCATGCACTAAGAAAAATTGGAAATTGCATACATTGCATACAGCTAATTTAAGTTCTAATTTAGATACATCATGGACAAAAAAAAAATCCTTAGTGGACATTTAGGGCTTGTTTGGATACCACCAAATAAGTTACATTTTCTACTTATAGCATTAAATAAGTAACTTATTTGAGATTGAGTCCTTACTCTTATCCCAGTGGTAGATTCACAAGAGTTTCAACACCAGGTCAAGGGTTCGAGTACCCATAGGTGGTGAAATCCCATTATGGCATGAGTGTGTGGGTGTGTGTGCATGTGAAAAAAAAATTAAAAGGAGAAAAAAGTAACTTATTTGAGATAAGTTTGGTTTATGATCAAGTATAAGTAACTTTTTTTTAAACTTAAAATTACTTAATCATTTCAACTTAATAAGTAAAAAATCAAGATAAGTTACTTGAGGCATAAGTAGCTTATCTTAAGTAACTTACAATCCAAACGCCCCCTTATTGTGTGGTTGAAAGTGATAATCATCCAACAGTTTTGCTTCAACAAACAAGTGTCGACAAATCGATGATGGGTGTTTACACCCATTCAGGCTCATCCATGCTAATGAATAAAAAAAAAACTACCACGTGGTGACATTATGTATTAACTATGGATGAAATCTTACGCATGCCTTGATGATAGCTTTTGCCCCCATATCCTTTAGTGGCACGAAACTGTATACACATTTATAGATAAGACACTGCGATGAGGGATGTAGCCCTAAGATGAGTGGCATTTGTGTGTAGACACCCCCACCCAGGGCTAACAAGTTGATCAGAGTGCAGTAGTAACCCCCCATAAAACCCTAAAACCCAACTCCAAAATCCAAACCCAGCCAAAGTTCAAGCCTAAGTGCAAGCCTGGTCCAAGCCTAGTTTAAGCCTAAGCCCAATTCCATTAGCACTTACGACCATAATAAGGCATATCTAAGTGGAACACAGGGGAAGCACTATCCCGAGGGGGGGGGCGGCAGTGCATTATCCGCCACCTGCCATGTGGATATCCACTATCTTTCAAATAGGGTTAGGTGGGTGATGATGTTAGTGTGAATGCATTAAAAACGTACTGGAGATAGAATGACCCCTTTACCCTCTCCTTTACCCAAAATTATGCCTTTTGCCCTCGATACGACCACCCAAATTGCGCCACATGGTGATCTTATTCCAATAACTAATCCTAGCCTTTAGAGCCTCTTTTACCTTTAGAGTTCCTAAGAATTACCAAAAAAATACTCCACAAGCCTATAAATACCCCATTCCTCTCCCTTTCCAAATTATCTTTTATCACTCGCCATTCATCAAGAGAACTTAAGGAAGAGAAGAGTGAGAGAAGGAGAGTGGGACCTAGCCCATCCATCTATAAAGGAAAGGGATAGTGCAAGAGAGGAAGCCCCTTCTAACCTAAAAACAAGTCATAATCGCAGCCATTCAAGCAACCAAGAGGCCAATCCAATACACTCAAGCCAACTCTTATGACAAACCCATCCACTCACTCATCTAGCTCTGATCAACCTCATTCATACTTGCATATTATCATACATCATCCTCTCCACTCTAACTGTCACACCCCAAACTCGAAAAACGGGCTCACAAAATTCTCGATCGCCGAATCGGCGCCGACAACCTCCGTAGTGCCCCATTCTCGGATCCCGGCGCTCATATGCCAAATTCCGATCCTGGGATCCTAAAAGGAGGATTTTCAATATTTTTTTGTAATGAAGCATAACTACAAGCATAACCAAGTCACAAAACAACATCACCACATATCCACTATATCAAAACTTTAAGTACAATGCAGAAAGGAAAATACTAGGTGATCAAAAACTTCAAAATAATCTGATGTGCGCTCCTGCCTCATCCCTGTTACGATCCAATGCCACTTGCACGCAACGGTCATGCATAAGCTTACAAAAGTTTAGAGGGGGGTGTAAGTGTGTGCGAGAGGCAAGCACCAAATGTATAATATCAGAGTAATGAGGAAATATGCGGATAAGCCCATGAATGCTATCAGCTGTACCAAAGCTATATGATGCAAGGCATGAATACTATCAGCCATACCAAGACCATGCGATGCGAGGCCTATATAACCAAATGTCATATGCAAGATGCAAAGCAAGCATGTTAGTCCTCATCAAGTATACATATCAGTACAGTTCATCTTTGGGATATCACCGGGATTTAGTACACTCCACACTGACTGCCGCCTCCCTAGCCGCACAGCCCAGCCAGCTGAATAGATCTCACTATCCGTCTGACCAGCAGTCTGCCAATACTTACCTGGCTCGTTGATAGCGAACTCATTTGCGAGTTGGTTAAACTCAGCCTAGCTTATAGCCCTCTCACTCGGGCGAATAAGGCCACACCCCCTTCCAACCGACCACGACACAGTGAGATACACAGACTACTGGTATTCAGCACTTGGGCACTCATGTACCCACTCAGTCTAGACGTTGGAGTACCTCTTGGTACTAAAAAGGTTCTGGAACTCTCATTCAAGGATATCCTAAGTGCCCACAGTGCTAGAACCAAGTATTTCTGGTATCCGATACGACCATCCACGATATGCCTGTGGAGCCACGACCCTGATGTCACTAGAGCGTACAATGATCATGACATGCAAATGCGAGATGCATGAATCACACCATCAAATCATGCACCAATCCATGTGGGGCACTTCGTCTCATAAGGAGTCTCGTAAATGTCTTAGCCCAACTGACTTATGCTATGATCAAACATTCCTCATATCAAGCATGCATATGATACGTATGGGCATGAGTCATGAGATTTTACTAAGCATGTTATAAAGCAATGAACTATCCTTACAACGTAAATGGGCCTAGACAGCCTACACACAACAAGTATGGGCCTATCAATGGGCCCTAGGGAGAGTCGTAATGCGGACATTTAACCAACATTAACCTTACAATGTGGACGTCAAACCATCATTGTTCCCAAGGCACGGCTCGCCATAAACATCATTATATATACCATGGTGAAATCACATGTTGTGATGGACCAATATACATCTCATTGGGCCTCGACCCATAGGCCTTAGATACATCAAATGAGCCACCTCATATGGGCCTTATATAAATCATGTGGGCCGCATCAATGGGCCTTATGTACATTGCAATGGACCATATCCCATGGGCCTTTGAATACATCACAATGGGCCTTCATATGGCAATGGACCACATCACATGGGCCATATGTAAATCAAATGGGCCATACCAAAGATAAGTGGTGATAATGATTTTCCACCATTAAAATTTCCAAGGCCCATGATAACATTTATTTCCCATCCAATCTGATCATGAGGTCACACTGACCTGAAAGGGGTTTTAATAGTGGACGTTCGAACCCACTGTTTTCTATTAGTGTGGTCCACTTAATCATAAATATGTCTTAATTTTGAACTCAAGCCTTAAAATTACTTGACAAAATGGTTGGACGGTTAGAATGCAACACATGCATCATGGTGGGGTCCACACACATGGCCCACCAATTAAATGGACGGTTTGGATATAACACAGACATCAAGGGTGGGGCTTACTAG
Organism: Magnolia changhungtana; assembly: GCA_030180095.1. Classification (NCBI taxonomy): domain Eukaryota; kingdom Viridiplantae; phylum Streptophyta; class Magnoliopsida; order Magnoliales; family Magnoliaceae; genus Magnolia; species Magnolia changhungtana. Next base: position 2,461,772 of record JASAUF010000344.1, on the reverse strand, counting down.
CCGTCCAGCAATTGCCTGGATGGCATTGATAAAACACATACATGGTAGGTTCCACCATCCACAGGTGTGAATAAAACACATACATCAATGGTGGGTCCCACGTGGGGCCCACCATAATGTTTATCTGCCATCCAATCTGTTGATAAGGTTACACGGACCTGGATGAATAGGAAAAACAAATTTCATAACGGATCCAAAACTTCTGTGACCTAGAAAAGGGTTTCAATGGCAGCTGTTCAATCACACTGTTTCCTGCCGTGTGGGCCACTTGAGTTCCGGATAGGGCTAATTTTTTGATGGGGCCCACTGCCCTAAGGGGCCTAACAGATACACGATGTGGATATTCAACACACATCACGGTGGGGCCCACATATGAGACCGTGGTCCCTGCGTCCGTCCGCCAAAACGCAGCAGCGTTCTGCTGCTGTGTCAGTAGCAGCAGGCACTGCCTGCTTATATATATATATATTCTTTTCTTTGAAAAATAGTATTTCTAAGTTTTTTTGTACGTGGGGCCCACATCAGGAGGATCCACTCCACCCAATGGCTCCTATGGCTCAAAACAAGCCAAACAAGCCCAATATTCAATATATTTTGGTGTGTGGAAACATCATGTAGATTTTAACGGTGAGAAACACTATTTTCTATGTTATGGCCCGCTAGAAAGTTGGATTGGCCCTATTTTTTGGCTTAACGCTTAAAATGGTCTGGGGAAAGGGATGGACGGTGTGGATTAAGTCCATACATCAAGGTGGGGCCTGTATGAGTGACCCACCCAATAAGCTTTGAAACAAGCTAATATTTTTGTTTTCTTTTCACGTCCAGCGTCCCTAGACGCTGGACGGTTTGGGAATAACACATACATATGAGGTGGGCCTTGCTCAGGTGGGCCACCAAATGGCTGGATGACTTGGGTAAGACACACATATAAAGTGGGCCCCACCCACAAATGGCTTGGATAAAATACATGCTTCATGGTGGGGTCCATCCGGGTGGGCCACACGGCCAGATCATCACATACAATAGAAAAATGAAAGAGAGAGGAAGAGAGAGAGAGAAAAGAGGGACACGTGTGATGGAGGGACCCCGACACTATGGGCCCTCCCTTGCATTCAATCATACATCAAGTGGGTCCCAATACATGTGGGCCGACCAAATCAAAGATCAACGGTGGAGATTCCTTCTCCACCAAAATGGAAGGTCTAGATGATCTTTATCCATGCAAAGAAAATAAACATCATGATGGGGTCCATGGAGAATGGCCCCACCATGGAATGATCATGAGAATCAAGGTGGGTCATTGGCCACACCTAGGGTCCAAAGTGAGATCCATACTATTAATCGGTAGGCCTCACTTAACCCTTCATAAAAAAAAAGAAATCTAGGCCTATAGAAGCACCCACCGTTCGATCTTCTTGGTTCGATGGAAAGCCGATCTCCTTGTGTCTCACTTTGATGGTGAAAGATGAGAAATGAATGGCTAGGATGAAGGTTTTTGGGAGAGGAAGTGGGTCACACAACTCACTCTTCTCTCTTGAGAAAGGCTTGGACGTGCACTCCTTTGGGTGCTTGGAAAGTGTGTTTAGAAGAGAGAGAGAGAGAGAGAGAGAGAGAGAGAGAGAGAGAGAGAGAGGGTTGTAAGGGGAGAGAGTGATGGGTGATGGATGTGACATGAGTGATGGATGTGAGGTGAGAGACTTGTTGACTTTTGGGGTTTGCTTGACTTGTTGAGAAAGAAAGTGTGGGTTGCTCTTGTACTTGATATGAGGTGATTGATTGATTGATTGATGGGATATGATGTAGAGATTCTCTTGGGATTGCAAACGCGTGGTGTTTTCTTCGAAATAAACGCTGTCGCACATCTCCCTGCCAGGGTATCAGATTGGTGCACGAGACGCGGTGTCAGAACCGTAGCGACGGTGCGGTCGCAATGGTACAAGTCTCGGATTAAGCTGATTCAAATCTATAGGATATGACTTAGGATCACGTGCAAATATTGATTATCGGTCACAAGTTGCCGAAATTTGACGGGAAGGATCGCGGGAGTTGACGGAACAGTACAGACTAGGATACGGGTCTTACACTAACCCACCTATTAGTCTAATCGGTCTAAGTGTATGTTATGTGGCTCACTGGTATACCAAATATTGCCCGTTAAAAACTTAGACTGATTAGGCTTTGATTACTTCTTCAAGTGGGTGAGTCTATATAGACTTGTCTAACCTAGGTCATTACTTGTAGTATACATCGCATCGCTACACTGCATCTCACACACTCTTGCATTATTTGTATACAAGAACCAACTCAATCCCTAGTATTTTGTTTTGTCTTATGAAGTAGAGACCATACATTTATACCAATAGAGAGAGTGCCTAACACCTTTCCTCTTATAACCACGGTCCCTTACCTAGAATTTTCCGTCGCAGATCATGAGTCATTTTAAGACTGGAATCTCCTTCAATTCCTTCTCTTAAGGTTTCTACAGGGTTGTAACACCCCGTACTTTTCGATACTTAGGTGTTACCGTGTAACATAACTTAGTATAAATACAAACCTAATTTAGAATTTTAGCCACCCTATTAGGTGATTAAACCTCACAGGGTCTACCGCAGGCATGGTCCACTATTTGTCTAACTTATATCGTGGTCATTGACAATCTATTCAAATTCATACAAATCCCACCATACAATTATAAGACTAATCATCAGTTTAGATTAAGAACTTGTTTAATCACAAGCTCGACAATCGAATCATTCATCTTATAGTTAGGAGTTTGAATAAGAGATCCACAATGTTCCGTCGACCACCCCAACACTCGATTTCCCTAGTTCAACCACCAGGTTATTTTAAAAAAAAATCAACTTTTAGGATGCAACTAGATAGCCTTAGAAACCATTGAAATCGATGAATGTGGACTATGGAAGGCCATGACCTTAAATCACCTTAAAATTTAGATCCAATCTTTCCAGATCCACACCGTTAACGGGCCTACAACACTCAAGCTCATAGCCCACTAATTGATCATCCTTATCCCAACTCCTAGTAATGGAATGTACCATTGAAACCCACTTAAAAAGGCCCTAGGACCCTTCTAACCATTGACGTTCAAGGATAGAGTGATCTGACTATCAGATCAATGAAATTCCACAACTAAAGACTAAAAACGCAGAAGGATGGCCCACTTAAACTCGAGTCCACCTTGTCTCTAGCTAGACATCCTATTACGACCCGTATAATTGGATGAATGGAGTAGATTTACCGGAGAAACACCACTGTGTACGCCACCCTAGTCGCATGTGCGTAGGATGCACATGCACTCGCTGTGCACCGGAACAGCAGGAGCAGTCAAACTGTTTTGACCCGATAAATGAGCTTCCTGCCCACGACCGTTTAAAACGCAAGAATGTTGTGAGGAGCGATGACCCACCACAAACAATCAAAGGGATGATCTGAACCATCAATTTGGTTTGGATGGAGATTTCGACCACACCCTACCCGGTTTCGTTGGCTCCCACACATGTTCATGCACACGATTTCCAGCATGATAGAAGCATGCGTGCGGCCTTCTACGGAGATAAAAATCTGCTGCATTGCTAGCTTGGAAATCTGAGGCAAAGACTTTCCATCGATCTTGGTCGTTCACAAAGGGCGCATCTTAGCGTTCCCTTCAGTGCCAAAAATGGGTAGACACCCGACTGGAAAATGAGAAAAGGCGTGGGAGACATTTTCACTTCAGGTAGGACCACGCTGGCACGATCCGGACCTCTCCCTGAGCTCTGTAGACTAATCTCAGCCGTTCCCTGTAGGGCAGCAACGGCTCCCTCAAAAAAGCCTCCCATCTCGCGAGAAGACATCAGAAGCAGAATATCTCATGGGTTATTACACTCGGACGAGATGGGGCAGGAAAAGTGGGCCCCACGATGATCAATGGCCCCATCCAAGCCTTCCAGATGGACCAGATTACCTTGATGGGCCATAGGTGAAGATCGGCCATTAACGGCCATGTCATCTTCTCCAATAGGTCGAGTAACCCACCATCATGACGTAGGCCCCATTTTAAGATCTGAGTTGCTTTTTTGGTGGGCCATGGTGATGGAAATCCATCCCTCACAACAGATCTCTCCCATGCAAGCAAAGAAATGAAGAAGAGAGCACAAGAAGGGCCCTCATCCTGGCCGTTCACTGAAACGGCTAGGGCAGTTGTTGGCAACCCTACGCCTATAAAAAGATCCCTATTCTCTCGGGATTCCCACCAGCATTCTAAGAGTGGAAATAGAAAAAAAAAGATAGGAAGGAGGGAGGGAAAATTAGTGACGGTTTCGGTGCCGCACTGCACCGAGTTATCTGTTTCTGCTTGACTTGGGCCGAGCTAGAGAGAGTGAGGAAGAATAGAGAAGGGAAACAAGCTAAAGAGAAACAAGGAGAGAAAGAAGGAGGAGAAATAAGAGAAAACAAAGGAATATTGGAGGAGGAATCGAGCTGACTGCCCCAATGTCGTACCAACGACTTGCATCGATTCCAAACCGAGATCGGTCTGGGCTAGGTGAGTACTGATTTGCTCTTGGCCGATTCCAACTTCATCCAGATGCAGGGAAGGAATGGAGGGACAAATGGCTAAGCTCTAAGGGTCCATCATCCTCCATTATGGGCCAAACTCGAGTCTGTCGGGTCCTAAACTGACCAGACTCTCAAACCAGCGACTCATTGTTGGTCCCTTGCTTGTCCAGAAAGAGCTACGAAAGGGTGAAAGGAAGAGGAAGGAAAAAAAGGAAGAAGAAGAAAAGGAGAGAGAGCATTTGAGGGAGGAACGAGCACCATGCTGCTTGTGGTGGGTACCGCACTACACTGACCCGACCGAGTTTGGTTTGAGTTGGGACCGAGTCTAGGCCTTGTCTAGCCATGAGACAAGGCTCAGGGAGAGAGGAAGGAAGAAGGAAGAGGGTGAGATAGAGGGTGTGTTGCTGCACCAGCTTGAACCGAGTCGAGTCGCTGGGTCAGGTTGTGTGAGTCGGGGTTGCTGTCCGTCTGAGTTGGGCGCGGATTTGGTCCAGTCCAAACTTTTGGGAAGTCTAGGGAGAGAAGAGGAGGAAGAAGAAGAAGAAAATAAGGTGGAGGGAGAGCCACTGAGTCGACTCAGTTTGGGACCGAGTTAAATTGTCGACTCACTATTGACTCATTGTGCTTGAATCGGGGCAAGTTGTTGGGTGATTTTTGGTCTAGCAACCTTGCTGGACATGTCAGCGAGAGAGTGGGTTAGTGAAAGAGATAGAGAGAGAGAGAAAACGAGTATGGGTTCGGTGCCGCTCCAAACCACATAGTCATTGACTCGCTGAATTGAGTCGGGCTGAGTTGGGTGGCACAACAAGGCAAGTCCCAGCCATGCTGGACTTCTAGGAAAGAGGGAAAGGGAGAAGAAAGAGAATAGAGAAGGATGGGAGAATCGAGTCAAGTAGACTCGACACATCGAGTCGAGTCGGTAGCTTAACTTGTTATCGAGTCAGTTGGGCCTTAACTCATTGACTCTTTGAGTCAGTTGGGTCTAGCTAGTTACTGGCCGTGGTTGTGTTGAGGGAAGTAATGAGAAAGAGAGTGGGAGAGAATAGGGTTGGCAGTTGTGCTAGGATAAGTTAACTTGGGAGTTGAGGTTGAGTCAATACAAGCTAAATCAACTAGTTAGCCCAAGGAACCACTTTGTTCGGGTCGAGTACGAGTCAGGTCAGGTTTACCTTGGGAAGGTTCCAAGGGTGTGCGTACCTCCTAACAACACTAGAAGAAGAGTCAACAACACAAGGTCATGATTTCTTCCCCTTAAGCTTTCCATTACCAAGTTAGCCCAAGGAATAGTTTTAATTAGAAATACAAATGTTATCTTATAACTTATGATTGCTTAAATATGTTATCAATTCCTAAGAAATTGTTTACATTTGAAATTATAATTCATAGCTTGTACATCATACTCACATGCAATAGTCACTTGTGCATTGGCTTCCATCCAAATTCCAATTGATAACTTATATGTTTTGTTTATGATCTATTCATGAACTTAATGTGGGCATATATCATACATGTTGTATCCATACACCTTCACATGTCAACAAATTGTTTGCAAGTCACTTATAGAATCCAATTCACTACATCATCTAGTGGAAAAACTCCATGTATGTATGTGAGCTCATACTTAGGGTGTAACGAGACGGAATGTGTTAGAAATGGACCCTCGACTTGGAGGTTATCTTTGGTGGCAAAATGTTAATGTGGGTTTACCATCCATGGGTTGTTTCGCTTACGTGGCCTTAGGGATGAGTCTTTACCGCCCTGATTTAACGTTGCCCTACCATTTCAAATTAGTATTTACTCTGTACGACCTTTTACTGCTCCGACTTGTTTTTGTCCTAAGGTTTGATATTTGCCCTGCATGGCTTTGATGGTTCATTCCCATATAACCATGCGATGGTAATTCCCACATATTTAAATTTAATTGGTCAATAGTCGATGGGCATCCATTAGACATCCTAAGGCGGGAAATCTTATGTGCTGAGGATGGTGGGAATGGGATACTATGCCCGAGCTGTCGGCCTACGCTGGGTGACGAGCCCCCCGTAGTGACCCTTGAGTTACTTAAATTGGCTGGTTGTAATTGGAATAATAATGGTTTGGCTAATCATGCATTCATAACATACTGGCGATGACGGGTGTCTAATTCTGAATACTTAGCATGTGCCCTTAGGCTTAATGGGGTATCATTTTGCTAGCTCCCAGACCATCGACTATTGACCTACGTACGTGATGTACAATGACTTGGTCATTTTGCTGTACGTGATGTACACACGTGATGTGCTACACTAGTGACCAGTCATATGCATGGGTGACGAGCCCAAGTCCGACTAGATGAGCATTACTAGGTCAATGTGCATTCACGCAATCATACGTTTAAACAAGATTGCATCATGTATTATTTTGAATGCCTTGTTGTTTTTAATTATACTTAGCTAAGGCAGTGGAGTGTAATCTCGAGGGGAATTGTAAGTGCAATTGTTATTTGTCCCTTTGGTTGTCAAATTTTGTGGTGCCAAAAACACAATCTATGTATGGTGTCAAAAACACAATCTATGTCTTGTGTAGCATGTTGTTTTATATGTTCGAGGCACTGTATCACAATGCTTCAAAGTTGAGAATGAAGATCTACTTCAAGAAATTCAAGTTCAAGTTCTTTGACTACTTCTGCAAGTTTCACAAGAGCTACATCAAAAGGCATGTTCTTGTTCAAGTCTCAAGTACAACTTAAGACAAGAGTATAAGATATAGTCCAATCTTAAGAAGATCTCAAGTTCAAGCTACATCAGAGATCTCAAGCTTCACAATCTTCAAAGGTCAATCAACATCTGAAGAAATGAAGACTCAATGTTCATACTTGACATTTAAGGTTTGCATGACCTTAGTTTGACCTTAGGGTAGGTTATTTTGAATACATAATTCATATAGAATAATTTTATAAGTGTTTGGTCTATTCTAAGACTAGTCCTGGACCTTGTTCGACTAGTCCTAGAATTCGCTCGACCAGTCCAAGAAATTCTAAGATCAGTCCTAAGTTGTTGCAAATTTTCAGAATTTTTTGGTTAAGCTTCGAACAATCCTAGAGTCAGTCGATCGGTCGTAGGAACAGTGCTGACTCGTTCATGACCAGTTCTACAGTTACGACTCAAACTCCAGTAACCATTCTGAGTTTCTCACAATCAGTCGTGGGATGGTCACTGATTGTGAAAATCTAAGTGATTGGCTAGTGGTGACTCTAAGTTAAGTATATCATACCCTAAGACATAAATATACACAAAAGCCCTGAAAAGGCACTCGTGAACACTATTCGCCCACAATCCAACATCCATAATGTGGTTGAAGTAGTGTGCTCGACAAGCTTATAAAGACCCACCAAGATAGGGTTTCTATTATGATTCAGATATCTTAGCAAGGACGTCTATAAGGCTCGTATCTTAGACCGTACAGTTCCATAGGCTTCCGCGGTCCTCGTGGTCTAATTTCGGCAACCCGTGACCTGTATCCAACATTTGTGCATGATCCAAAGCTGAGTCCTGCATATCGGAGTCGGCTCGACTCGAGACTTATATCAGTGCGACCGCATCGTCGCCGAGGTTCTGACGCTACGTCTCGCACGATGAGGTGATACCCAGGCTAGGAGATGTGGGCCCGCGTTTAGTTCGAGAAAAACGCCGCGCGTTACGAATTTCGAAAGAATCTCTAAGACATGTCCCATCAATCACAAGTTAAGTACATCCCATCACAAGCCATCACTTACCCTTACCTCTCCTTACCCAAAGTCAAAGTAACCCATGCTTAGCCTTCCCTTTCTTACCAACAAGTTAAGAGAGCCCATACGTTCCATCCCATCTCTCTTACATCTCCTCTCTCTCTCATTTCTCATTTTCATTCCAAGTAAATTCCATGAGAGCAACGTCCAAGCTCCCCAAAGAAACAGGCGTGGCCCACCTTCCTACATCCCATCTCCATCATCCAAGCTTCATCTCGACCGTTGAAATGCATTCCATGGAACTCTAGGACGCATCAGTGGGAGAAGTCCAAGAAGATCTTTAGGTGGGTGATCTACTGTCGATTTCCATTTGAGGGTCCACTTGTATGTGGGACCCATTTTGATGTATGTATTGTAAAGAGAGGGGCTCGAAGTGGCGGGGTCCCTCCATCTCACCGATTCCTCTCTCTTTCTCTATCTCTTACTTTCCTATTTAGTGGCCCACTTTGATGCATGATATTATCCATGCCATCCATCATATGGACGATGGAGTGGAAACCCCACCTTGATGTTTGTGTTGCACATCAACCGTCCATCCATTTATAGTTGGGACGGGCAGGAGCTTTGAGTAGCCACTGTGATGTATATGTTACATCCAAACTGTCCATTCATGTGGGGCCTAATATATTAGGTGGGCCCCTTTCATCCAGGCCGTCCAGTGTCTCTGGACGTTGGACGCTACCATTTTCACAGTTTCACACACACACATGTATATATATGTATATATAATGCATATATTATATTTGTACTATATAATATAATATATATTATATATTATATAGATGATGTGGTGGGCCATTGCTACGTGGGACCCACCTTTATCATGATGTTTTTGGGTAGCCTCCTGCCACGTGTAGATATATGTAATATATAATATTATATTATATAATATATTATATATTAATAACATCATTGGTGGGCCACTATGTGGACCGCACCATGATGTATAGTTATATCTGCACCGTCTAGTTGCTGGACGGTGCAGCAGGCATGTTATCCTAGCTGTCCATCCACATGTCGCACCTCATGAGCCCCACCTTGATGTATTGTTCAACCCACGCCGTCCATCCAAATCTCGTGTGGACCCAACATGATCTCATGCGTTAGATCAGCACCGTCCAGAGCGTCCAAACTCTGGATGGTGGCTTTTTTACATTTCATGTATGCATGTTATGTATATTATAATATAATATAATATATTATATTATATGATATTATATTATATTATATTATATTATATTATATTATATTATATATATACATGTATGCATATGCCATATGACACCAGTCAAATCAGTGGGACCCACTACTGGTGGGCGCATCCCATCCTGACCGTCCAACTACCTGGCGTGCAGGGTACGGTCCCACTTGGCATGCAGGGTACGGTCCCACCGTGATGCACATGTTGTATCCCTACCGTCCATTCCACCCTGTGAGTATTACTGTGATGTATGGGTTTTAGCCGCACCGTCCACGTGGCTAGATGGTGGGTCCCACCCACTGATGTATGTATTGTATTCCACACCTTCCATCAATGTGGACTCCACTGTGATGTATTTATAATCTACATCGTCCGTTTGAACTGTGCCATGAGGGCCATTGTGATGTATGGGTCATAACCACACCGTCCAGATGGCTGGACAGTGGGACCCACTATTGATGTATTTATTTTATATTCACGCTGTCTGTTAAGTGGACCACGATGCAAACGGTGGAGGTTTGAACGTCTACCATTGAAACCATTTTTTTGGGTGACAGGAGTTTTAGATCTATATGAAATTTGTTTTTCCTCCATATCCAAGCCTTTGTGACCTTATGAACAGGTTGGATAGGAAATAATACTATGGTGGGGCTCCACTGGAATTTAATAGTGGAAATCATCATCACCACTATTAGGTGTGGTATGGTCCAGATAATCTTTTGACTTGATATATTTGAGGGTCATGTGCAGGGCCCACTTGTTATGTATTTGTGGCCTATTTGGTAAGGCCCATTGTGATATATTTCCAGCCCATTTGAGGCCCACCTATAATGTATATTTGAGGCCCACCTATGATGTATATTCGAGGTCTATATGATGGGGCCCACCCACTTGAATCTGAGGCCTATGGGCAAGGCCCATTGTGATATGTATTAGGCCCAATGGTACGACCCACTTAATGTTTATGAGGCCCATTGGTGCAGCCCGTTGATGCAGCCCACTTGATGTATATGAGGCCCGATATGATGTATTTATGGACATGTGCCAAGGCCCATTATGATGTATATGCGGCCCATGAATGTGGCCCATAGTGATGTGTATTAGGTCCGTGTATAAGGCCATGGGCCCACGATACGTTTGGCTCTATGTGGGCCACTCATTGGGAGCAATGTTGGTTGAATGTCCACATTGATGGGCAGTGATGGTTAAATGTCCACAGTGTGACCTTCCCTTAGGCCTGATTAGGCCCATTCTCATCATTCTCTAGTGTGTTAACTCAAATTATTGGGCCCTATTGACATTGTTTGATTCATCATTGGCTGTCCATCTATGGACCCTGCTTTGCGTTGAGGCCAATTCTGATTCGGATTGTCGAGGCCAATTCAGATTGTCGAGGCCGATTCTGATTGTCGAGGCCGAGTCAGATTGTCGAGGTCGATTTCGATTCCGATTGTCGAGACTGAGTCAGATTATTGAGGCCGATTCTGATTCTGATTGTCGAGGCCGATTTCGATTGTTAAGACTAATTCCGGTTGTCGAAGCTGATTGTTGAGGCCGATTCCGATTGCTAAGGCCGATTATTGAGGCACAATGCGATGTATATGCGGTCCGTATTTGAGGCCCATTGTGATGTGTATTCAGCCCATGTTTTAGGCCCAATGTGATGTATATGAGGCCTATGTGATGAGGCCCATCGTGGTGCATTTGAGGGCTAGGCGATGGTGCCCATTGTGATGTATATTAGGCCCATATGAGAGGCCCATTGTGATGTGTATTAAGCTCTTGAGTAAGGCCCATGGTGTTATATATTAGGCCCTTGTGTGAGGCCATGGGTTCACTATATGTTAGGCTCTATGTGGGCCATTCCTTGGGAGTAATGTTGGTTAAATGTCTACATTATCGAGGCTGATTGATTGATGTCGATTATTGATACCGATCATGAATATGAGAAGTATAGCATCGTGATGCATGCCCATACGCATTATCTGCATGTTTATTATAAGATGTGATTGACCATTACATATGCCATAGTACAGCTGGTTTATGGGACTCCCTGATAGGTGGAGATATCCCACATGAGCGCATGGTATGCACAGGATTGATGCATGGTTGGACTACATGACTTATGCATCTTGCATTGTGTGAATATGATTATTGTATGCCCTCGCGACATCAGGGCTGTGACCTCCACAGGCATGACGTGGATGACTAGATGGGACACCGAAAATATTTGGGTTCAAGCATTTAGGCACTTTGGATGTCCGTGGGTGAAAGTCCTTAAACCTCCGAGGCCAGGAGACGCCCCAACGTCGAGACCGAGTGGATACATGAGCACCCGAGTGCCGAATACCAGGAGGCCACGTCTCCTACTGTGTCGTGGTCGGTTGGGAGGGGGTGTAGTCTTACCCGCCCGAGAGAAGGGGACATAGCTAGACTGAGTTTGACCAGCTCGTGAATGGTTCCGCGATCGACGTGCCGGGTAGATATTGACTGACTACTGGCTTGGCGGATAGTGAAGTCTCTTCCACTTTCATGGTCGCGCGCCAGTGGGCGACGATTGCATGTAGAGTGCACTAGACCCCGGTGATGATCCCATAGATGTACAATAATGATTTGTAGAGCAGGAGTTGTATATTCATTCATTCATTCACATCCACTTGGGTTGGTGGTACACAATTATTGGTTACGTGTACCTTCGTAATGGCCAGGATTTCGGTTGGGGCGTGCGACTAACCTGAGATTAGGAGTTTACTACATTGGATCTACTATCCAAATTTAGGTATGAGACTGATTTGGGTAGAAGCCCTTTGTGATAGGCCCCATAGCTTGCGATACCACGTACTATCATCCCGGCTTCACACTGTAGCTTGGTCATTTCATTCGCACCACATATTGTATTTTGCATCACATCCTCAGCATATGACATTTTGAGTTGCTATGTTTCTGCATTTATATGACCTAGATGAGGTTGATGGTATTCGTAGTTCTTTCGAATTGCGTATTGTATTGCATCCTCAATATCTGATATCTGGTTCATTATATTTTCGTATTACATAGCCGATTTACATTATTTTTTCAGTATATGACATTGACTTGCCATATCTTTTCATCATATATCTTGGATGAGGTTGATGATATTTTATAGACTTATCAGTATTTTCGCTTACTCTGATATCGTATGATTCATGACCTTGTCGCAGCAGCATTGAGCTTGGAGCGTGCAACAGAATTTTGAAGCTTTAATTTTTGATATATGTATTCCCCTTTCAGCACTGTATTCAAAATTTTATATTAGTGGATATATGATGATGACGTTGTTCTTAAGATTTGGGTATACTTGTGGTTATGCTTCTTATGAGATAAATGTACGTTGGAAAATCCTCCTTGTAGGATCCCAGGATAGGAAATTTGGTGCATGCACGCTGGGAGCCGAGAGTGGGGTACTACGGAGGCTGTCAGCACCAGATTCAGCGATCGAAAATTTTGTGAGTCCGGTTTCTGAGTTTGGGGCGTGACAATGTCTCACACAATCCTACCAAAGTGGGAAGACTTCCTAGAGATGACCAATGCTTTCATGTCGATTATGAAGGTTCAAGAAGCAGATTCCTCTCAAAATGGAAAGAAATCGAAAGACACTGTGAGGAATGTAAGTCCAATAAGACTGATTGTATATAAAGCTAGGCACGAACCGACTCGACCGGACTAACTCAACTCGTCCGACTCGTTCAGACCCGACTCAACCCGAACCGAATGGGTGAGTCGGTCCAAACCAAGCAGGCTCTGCCCAATCCGAACTCAAATTGAGTCGAGTTCGAGTTACCCAGTAACTTGATCTGACTCGACCTGAAACTTGATCTATTAGACTTAACCCGATTCGAAACCCGACTCGACTCGGGTTATTGGGTATGGTGTGTGTGTGTGTGTGTGTGTGTGTGTGTGTGTGTGTGTGTGTGTGTGTGTGTATATATATATATATATATATATATATATAAAACCTAACTTCTAATCCACTCTACCTTACCCTGCTGCACTCCCTAATTTAAAAAATAAAACCCATTCCCATCCGACACCTATCGGCACAGCCCTCCGACGTTTCTCATCCTCCTCTCTCTCTCTCTCTTCTCTCTCTCTCTCTCTCTCTCTCTCTCTCTCTCTCTCTTCTCTCCTATCCCATCCAAAGAAGCGGCAACCAATGACCCATTAAGTGTGTCACTTCTTCTTCTTGTTTTTTTTTTTTTTGTAATTTTTTTTTTTTAATGTTGAGAGGATGGACCACATAGGAAATGGTGGAGATGGAAGGAAGCAGGTTGGGGACTGAGTAAACTTTATGAGGTCCACCATGATTTATGTATTTTATCCCCTCCGTCCAGCTCGATGACCCGATCCAAATCGGTGCCAACTCGATTCGACTCGGTATTTCTGACTGGGTCGGACTTGGTTTGAATCAGACCAGCCCAGACTCGGACTCGGATCGAGTCAGACATGCTGGACTTGGTATCGAGTCGGATTGAGTTCGGGTTAGGCATTTTTCAAAACCGAATCGAGTCGGGTCGGACCTAACTCGGTCCGACTTGACTCGATGCCCACCTCTAATTGTATATAACATTTAACGATCTCTTCATCCATGCTGGCAAGGATATTTGAAAATGGTTTCATCGTGTAATCGTCAAGGATGCTGGACTAGCAAAGAAACTCGAAAGGTTTTGCCACCTCCGAAGCTATATAAGGAGCACACGATGAAGAGTTTGGGACCCACGCCAAACATAATCTCTCTACACAGTGTAATATTGTTTATCTTAGTCTAGCTTTAGAATCCTCCACTTCTGTCCAGCCACGTTGCAGAATGCCTGGAGTTTAGGATAATTTTATATTGTTGTTGTACGACCCTTTTGTTGTAGTATGCATAAAAGTAATATAAATATCCACGAATTACAATCGTTGGATCTCCCAATAGATCGAGTCCTTACTTCGAAGATCGCACTCCAATCATATCCTGCCGACTATCTGCCTCGATTGTTTGTTCATATAGATGATCACATGTATTTATCTTTTATCTATTTCTCTACTTATTTTGTTTATCTGTTGATGTACCGAGCTTTTATCATATATTAATAAAATTAATATTGTTGGTCTTTAGTTTTTATTCTTTCCATTAATTATTGTATTATTGAGAAATACAAGGCTTGCAATCAACGTTGTAAAAAAATTATTAGCATAAGACAAAAAGTTCACATTAAGAACCACTAACCTTTTCCTTTTGAAATCACCTAATCGTTACAATAATCAATGGTTGAGTGGGTAGCTGATCTTAACTGGTCTATCTTGGTGTTTGCGGTCACAAGCTATCAATTGAACTCGGGTTGATTACGACTCTAACCTGCTCTAATATCTTAATTGCACATGTTTTACTAAATGCAGGCCTTATTTAACACCCAGGGCCAGGTCTTTGATTGAATAGCAAACAATTAACTAATCTGATTTGGGGACAAAGACCATGTGGGCAATTTAACTTGTTTTATTTGATTTAGTTAGTGACAAGTTTCTGAGTGCCAGAGTACCAGGCATTGTACTCTTTAAGTATAGATAACGCCCTTTTTTGAGAAGCAGTCTGGACTACTAAGCTTCCTCGTATTTCGAGGGAACTATATCATCGTTGACCCGGCGATATGCATATCATCCTCGGTCTTCCTTTGTATAAGCTGGGCCCATGGTTCGGTTATCCAAACCACTGGTACGATGGTCCCCACATCTAGTGGACCATGTTCGAAAAGTTTTATCAAGTGATGATTCCTGCTCCATTTACACTTTTGGGTTATGGTCCATAAGACCAATGGTACGTATCACTCATGACAAAATGTTTGGTACTCTGGCTAAGTGTGATGGTTGATACGCCAGCACTAAGAAATTGCGAGCAGCTCAAGTCAAACCGCACAAATAACCCCACTCTAGAAACTAAAAGTTACCATAGCCGGGTTACTGAACCAGTAGATTAGTGGACATTATTGGACGGTTGAGATTAATATTAGCCATCAGACCAGACTCAACAAACAAGTGTCCTCGAATAGGAGATCGAGATCGTTCGACCAATCTGATTTTGGGGCGATGACCTATCTACAGTGGCCCCCACAGCTTGGCCACGTTAATTTGAGTTGACATATGCCACTGCTGCGTATCAACCACAACACTCTGCCGGAGTACGGTGTTAAATAATTCCTCGGTATTCTAAATGGCGCCCACGGTCCGGTGATCCAGACAGCTGATCTGGTAAGACAAATCAGGTGAACGTGTACCGTCATTCTTTTGTTTTTACAAAATCCATTTCTTTTTCTACAGGTGTGGCCCACTAAGTGAGCTGGCCGGTCTGATTTTTCCAAAGAAGAGCATTGACTTGTATATTAAATGCATCTTTCGCCAGTGTAAGATCCGTAACAGAGTGCGGTGGATCCGTTGAAATAGATGGTTGAAATAATGGGGGCGTTGTACCGAAACTACGGTGCAGCTGAGGCGGACGCGAATTGCCCGTGCCCAGCCACGGGAAGTTCCTGCGGTCGGAAGCAATGTGGGGACCACAGAGGTGCCCGTGAGTGGAAGAGGATTGGCTAGTGTACCTCACAAAAGTTATATAGCTGCTGACGTAAGCAAGTTCCGTTGGTTTTATCACTAGGTATGTTTTTATATCCAAACCATCCATCCATTTTTCGAGCTCATCTTAAGACTTGAGACGGCTGATCTAACTTAGATCACACTGCAAAAACCAGTAAGAGATTGAACGTCTACCATTGAAACCCTTTTTGGGGTCACAAAAGTTTTCGATCAATATGAAATCTTTTTTCCTTCTTCATTCAGGTATTTTTGACTTTATGAACAAATTGGATGTAAAATAAACATTATGGTCGGCTCTAAAAATTGTTTAATGGTGAAAATCGTTATCTCTGCTGCTATTTATGGTGTGGTCCAGATGATCTTTCGATATGATTCATTTTTTGGATAATACTGATCTCTAAAAATAGATAAACAATGTAAATATAATAAATACATCACTATGGAGCCCATGTAACTTTGATCTCCTTTGAACCGTTGGTACAACTCGGAGCTCGAGGAGCGTCAGTGCTCGTCTTTGCACGACACGTGCCTACAGCAGCTATGGACGCGGATTGTGTCCTACCCCCGCCTGGACAGTAATCTGTCCGAGTAGGGCTCTGGGGGGCCCAACGTGATGTAAGTGTTTTATCCACGCCGTTAAATGCTTTTCTCATATAATTATAATATGTGAACCAAAAAAAGAGGCACGTATAAGGCTTAAGTGGACCACAAAGTAGGGATTGAATGTCCACCATTAAAAAACTCTTGGGAGCTGGAGAAGTTTCGGATCAAGCTGATATTTGTGTTTTCACTTCATCCACGTCTACATGACATTATTAATAAGTTGGATGGTAAAAAAACATCATGTTGGCCCTTAGAAAGGTTTCAACGGTGGGTGTCATTATCAATGCAGCTTCCTTTGGTGTGGTCCATTGAAGCTGTGTACATGCCTAATTTTTCACATCTTACCTTAAAATGATATGCCAAAAGCGTTGAACGGCGTGGATAAAACACTTACATCACGTTGGGCCCCATAGAGCCCTACTCGGACAGATTACCGTCCGGGCGGGGGTAGGACGCAATCCGCGTCCTAACAGCTATATAGCTGGTGTGATTTACACCAGCCAATCCACTTCCCCTGTGAGAAATTTGGAAACAGATTGGCTACTCCCCTTGACACCATCCAATGGTTGATGGTCGGTGATATGTGGGCCCCACCATGATGTATTTGTTTTATCCATGCCTTTCATATATTTTTATAGATCATTTTATGGTCTAAAAAAAAATGAGTTATATTCAAATCTCACGTGGACCACATTACAGGAAACAGTGTTGACCGAGCATCAACCATTAAAATTTTTTTGGGGCTATAAAAGTTTTGGATCAAGCTGATCTTTGTTTTTTCCCTTCATCTGGACTGTATGACATAATCAACAGATTGAATGTCAAATAAACAGTACAATAGGCCTTAAGAGGATTTTAATGGTGGATATCCAATCACTATTGTCTTCCTGTGATGTGGTCCACCTAAGATTTATATTCCTCTCATTTTTGGGATCAAGCCCTAAAATGATCTGTAACAATGGATGAACAGAATGGATGAAACACATGCATCATGGTGGGGCCACAGAGCACCGACCACCAGCCACGGGGCTGGTGGCGAGGGGAGTAGCCAATCCGTCTCAGAAATTCGGAAGCGGATTGGCTGTTGTACCACACGCCAGCTATATAGCTAGTGTATCGACGTCAGCAAGTTCCGTGGGTATTATCAGGTATGTGTTATATCTAAACCGTCCATCCATTTGGTGAGCTTGTCTTAACGCTTAAGCCAAAAATAAGACACATCTAAAGATCAATTGGACCACACTGAAAAAAGAAGTGGGGGATTGAACGTCTACCATTGAAACCCTTTTCGGGGTCACAAATGTTTCGGATCAATATGAAATTTGTTTTTCCTCTTTATTCATGTATTTGTGACCTTATTAACAGATTGGATGGAAAATAAATGTTATGATGGGCCTTACAAATTTTTTAGCGAAGAAGATTATCATCATCGCTGCTATTTTTAGTGTGGTCCATTTGAGCTTCGGATATGATTTATTTTTGTCTAATGCTCTAAAATGATCTCTAAAAATGGATGAACGGTGTGGATATAAAAAATACATCATTGTAGGGCAACTTTGATCTCCTTTGAAACGTTCATACAACTCGTAGCTGGAGGAGCGTTGGCGTTTGTCTTCACATGACATGTGTCTACACCAGCTATATAGCTGGTGTGTGTGATACACCAGTCAATCCGCTGTGGAGAAATTCACCCTGTTCACTAGTTTATTAGCCTCAAGAACAGACAGGAATTAAAAATCAGGTAGTTCAAAACTCATGTGGCCCACACGACAGGAAACACTGGGAATGGAAATGTCACCCTTGAAAAAATACCGAAGCCTACCATGTAACGCCCTGAAAATTGGGGGTCGAGTATAGACTTAACTCCCGAGTTTCAACGCATCACTTATGCAACATAAATAATGATGATTAAATGCTGTCTGTGTTAGTGCATTAAACATGAGTGAGATTAAGCAAAACAGCAACACATAATTCAGAGACAGTTGTAATGCACAAGCGGAAGGCTGAAACGAAATGTATAACAGTATAAACCAGTATAGGTCCCCAAAGTATGTATGCGTTGCTAGGTCAATAAGTACAAGTATTGTTTCAAAATACAAAACGTCAAAAGAATGTGATAATCCACTACAAGTATAACCCTGAAGCCTCGTCGATTCAGAACGGCTCACATGAACCCGCCTGAATACTGCATATACGAGAATGCCTCATCGTCATCACAAAAGTCAGGCTCTGCCTCAGGAGTCGCGTCTCCATCTGCAATCAAAACAGAGTCTGGTTGGTGTTTAAAATATTGTCCCATAACGTGAGAGTGAGTGATCAACTCAGTGGAACAATAAAACAAAGGTTAATATGTTATCAATTCAATCAAGCAGTAATGATAAAGCAGTACAGAAATCATGTCCTAAATACTCTTGATTAATGCAAAATGATATGTAAGAATGATACATGCCCTCGCCTACACTCCCTCAGCGTCTTCATCTTACGGCGCGCATGGCAACCACCCGAAAGTGCTCTTCCACGCCAAAGTACATGCATTGCGGTGCATGCACGTGATTAGCCAGGTTCTTACTTAGGTTTATTCATACAATAGAATTGGAAAACTAAGGTACCTACCTTATATCATTTCTCAAACAATGATCCATTCTAGGGTCATCAGTCCTAGTAAATCTCATACGATGTTGCGGTTCTAGGTTGCTACAAAGGGCTCGTCACCTGATCAGTGTAGGCCTAGTTTGTACTCTTGTTGTTACGGAAAGGCTCGTTGCCTCCACGCAGCCTTAGAGTATGCTCGAGGTCACTACAAAGGGCTCGTCACCTTATCAGTGTAGGCCGATAGCTCGAATACAGTGTCTTATACCACTGTATTAGGTTCACGAGCTTTGGTTGCTCACTGGTTACTACGGGTGGGCTCGTCGCCCCGGCGTAGGCCGACAGCTCGACCACGGTGTCCCATACCACCATGTCCTGCTCATGAGTCTTAGAGGATCGAGGTACCAAGGTTAACAGGGTTTCCACTGGTGAGTTTGGTACCTTAGGTTCAAGCAGTAGCGTTTATATATGGTGAACATACATCGGGTCAATTGGGTTATTTGACAAGCTCGATTAGCATGAACGCACCTCGAGTCGATCGACATGAAGTGCGTAAGCACTCCGTGTGGCTTAACCACTGCCGTCGACCGAAGTACGGCTCGGATTCAAGGAACACGTCCTTTGTGGTAAAATAATCTCAGCCACCGAATCAAGGCCTGTTACTGATTGCCTGGACTATAAATAGTCCCAAATACATTCAATTACAACAAATAATCATCGAGATAATCAAAGCAGTAATGGATCAATAATTTAGCTCATACAATCATACACATAGTTAAAGTAGTTGAGAATCATTTCTCAACACCCTTATGCATTACAGTTTACTAACTACTTACTCATTCAGACATTTTAACAAACACTTAAACTACACATTCCAACATACATGATGTATGTTGGCTATACCATGCATCAGGGCAAATCCTTTCACCGAGGAGTTGTCACCTATGCAACAAGCATATATGCACGACAAATAATCATGTCAATCACGAATCCAAATTTCATACGTATTCAGTTATTTCAACAAGTACATAGAATACACTATACTATACATCTTGCATACGTATTCGTAAAGCGAAATAGACGTCACGTTTGGCATGTGAAATAGTACCCACGTCAGTAATAAATCATTAACCGACATTGAAAGCCTTGAAAACCATAACCTAAACGTATATAGTCCACACCTTATGCCGATAAACGTGTATTGAACTCAGTTTGTAAGCCAAGTCGTTGTCTACGACACGAGGGCCACTTATAGCATGCAATAGGTTAGCTATTTCATCACTTAGACTATTTGAATCCCTAGAACGGATTATGGTTAGATTTTCTTACCCAATTACGGCGTTGAAAACACCGAAAGAACCACACGGGAGTGGTGTTTCAGCGGGTGGATTAGTAAGGAACAATCCCAGGAATCTTCACTAACTTCTCTCTCACTTTCTCTCTCTATACTCTCTTCTCTCTCCTAGGGTTTTTTCCAAATTCGTATGGAGGGAATGAGAGAGGGTTTAAAGTCCTTATATAGGCCTAAAACTGATGGAAATGGCCCCAGGGCCAAGGTATACTTAGGTTATAGCCAAAGGAGGCTTATTCGGTCCAACGGAGCACTTCTGGAGGCCCCCTTTCTATGTGTGGTCGGATTTAAGCTCCCTGACCATGGATCCAGGTCGAGTTAAGTTTTCAGTCCGATCGGATTTACAGATCGACCGCGGCGGACTAGTTTCTGTTCAACGGTCACCGAAACTCGATCAGGGCCACAAGTACACTGCCATGTATGGGAAATTTCTCCTGATCTGAGGGTGTATTTGGGTCAGATTCTGATGGTCTGAATCCTTATATTCGGCCCGCAAGTGACAAGTCTCAGATTACTTAAATTTAGATTTTTGTTTCTAAAGATATCCATGTTTCTCATAGACTTCACTCCGGGCTCAAGTTGTACGTTTCTAGACACAATTTGGACTTGATTTCCGAGATGGTTGTCAAGCCCAGTAAGGCGGTCCTAACCGTTTGGTTTCGTAGTAATCGAATTTTTGACGCGCGGTTTAGGTCCGATACGAAGTTTCAATGTGCTCCCGAGTGCAACAAGGAAATGAGATTGATCCTAGATTATAGGGTAATGTAGTGACGATGATTCTGCAAGTTTTTGGTCTTGCAGTTCGTATTTAAAGTGATTAGTGCTAATTTCACAGGTAAATCAGTTTAACACTTAGTTAATTTCGTCTAATTTCTAAAGGATCTGGTCCTGAGTGATTTCTACCTGAGGTGATATTCGGGTCTTTGTACGGATTTTTCCAAGACGTTACAATCTACCCCCCTTAAAGAAAAATTTCATCCTCGAAATTAGTACCTTTTCGTACTCCTCGAGAATCTGAGGGTAGTTCTTTCGAACTTCGGCTTCTGTCTCCCAAGTAGCCTCTTTTTCAGTGTGGTGTGTCCATAACACTTTCACAAGTGGAATAACCTTGCTACGTAGCACCTGCTTCTTCCTGTCTAGGATACGCGTTGGTCGCAATATATATGTAGCGTCCTCGCTCAACTGTACCTGCTCCCATCTGATAATGTGTGAAGGATCAGGAACGTATTTCTTTAGCATAGATACATGAAATACGTTGTGCACGCCCGCGAGTGGTGTGGGCAAAGTAAGGCTGTAACGCTCTGAAAATCGGGGGTCGAGCATAAGCTCCACTCCTGAGTTCCAACACATCACTTATGCAATATAGATAATGATGATTAAATATTGTCCGTGTTTGTAATGCCCTGAAAATTGGAGGTCGAGCAAAACTTAGCTCCCGAGTTCCAACGCATCACTTATGCAGCACAAATAATGATGATTATGATGAGAGCATTGAAACATGAATGAGATTATACCAAAACAACATATTATACTCCAGAGACAGTTAAATTGTAAGCGGAAGACTGTGATAGATAGAAAAATATATAAACTATAGTAAGTCTCCAGAGTGTGATAAGGTTACCAGGTTAAAGAATTACAAGTACAAATCTAAAATATACCAAATGTGTAGTGTCATCTAGACATCTCTATAATCCCGTCGATCAAGACACGGCTCACATGAAGCCGCCAGAAAATAACCAATATGAGCAAGCATCATAGTCAATGCAAAGGTCCGGCTCCGCTTTAGAAGTAGCGTCGCCATCTGCAATCAGACAAAGTCTGGTGGGTGTTTGAAACAGTGTCCCGTAATGTGGGAGTGAGTAGCTAACTCAGTGGAACAATAAAGCATAGGTTAACATGTTATCAATTCAGTCAAGTAGTAATGATAAAGCAGTACAATCAAACACTCCTAACTACTCTCATTAATGCAAGTATGAATGCAGTCATAATGGATGCCCTTGTCAAACCACCCTCATGCGACACCATCTTACGTTAGCGGCATGCTTTCATCCTTCAGTGCTCCACATCTTCCAGGCACATGCAATGCATGATGAGCATGATTACCGAGTTGTTATTAGTCAATTTCAAACAGCAGTATTGAGAAACTAAGGTACCTTCCTTGTATCATTCCCAAACATGATCCATTCTAGGGTTGTCAAATCTAGATAATCTCATACGATATTATGGTTTGAGAGGCATCGCGAAGGCATCGCAAAGGGCTCGTCGCCTGTTAGCACGGATACAGATCTCACCGTATGCGGCTCAATTGCTGGTCGTCAACTCGAATACAGGTCACACCGTACTCAGCTCAATCGCTGGCCGTCAGCTCGAATACAGGTCTCACCGTACTCGGCTCAACTCATGCTCTAGTTGCTGCGAAGGGCTCATCGTTAATCACAGACTGTAGAGTATACTCAAAGATACTACGAAGGGCTCGTCGCCCGTCAGCACGAATATAGGTCTCACCGTATTCAGCTCTCGCCGTAGGTGTCGACAGCTCGAATACAGTGTCCTATACCACCGTATTCGGCTCATGAGTCTGGTTGCTCAATGGTCACTACGGGGAGGCACGTGGCCCCAACGTAGGCCGATAGCTCAACCACGGTGTCCCATACCACCATGTCCGGCTCATGAGTCTTAGCGGATCGAGGTACCATAGTTAACGGGGTTTCGATTGGTAAGTTTGGTACCTTAGGTTCAAGCAGTAGCGTCCAAACATGGTAAACATACATAAGACAGATCGGGTTACTTGACGAGCTCGACTAGCATGAGCACCCGTTGAGTTGTATGACATGAAGTACATAAGCACTTCGTGTGGCCTAACCACTGCCGACAAGCAACGCACGACTCGGGTTCGTCAAACATGTCCTACGTGGTGAATGAATCTCAGCCACAAATTCGATCCCATTACCGACTACCTGGACTATACAATAGCCTCAATCACATTCAATTGCAGATAGGTAAAGCGGTAATGGATCAAGATTTAAATCATACAATCAAAGTCTGATAACATCCGCTTAGGGCTGCCAGGGCTGTTGCATGCATTCGTTACACCACTCCCCCATCACCCTTCACGGCACTTATGGAATGCAACATAAACATGAATTTAAACATATGCATTACACAGATAAAATCATACAATCAGTTGAGCATGTTATGAAGTACAACATAAGTATGAGTTTATACATATTTAATTCCTAATCACACAGATATCTAAGGAAATTATACACATAGTTAAAGAAGTTGAGAATCATATCTCAACACCCTTACACATTATAATTTACTAACTACTACTCATACAGACATTTCAACAAACACTTTAAACTACATACATCAACATACATGACATATGCTGATCACATAGGTATAAGGCCAAATCCTTTCACTAGGGAGTTGTCCCAATTATAACACGCATGCACCCACGACGGATCGTCATGGCAAGCAGGAATCCAAGTTCCATGTTCATTCAGTCATTTCCACAAACACTTGGGCTACACATTTTAGCATATATAGTATATATTGGCCATGGCGTGATTTAGGGCAAATCCTTTCGTCAAAGGGATATCGCCAATACAACAATCATATATCCATGAAAATTAGTCATGGCGAGCACGAATGAGAATTCTATACTCATTTAGTCATTTTCACAAACACTTAGAATACACTATTTTCACATACATAGTGTATATTAGCAAAACATATATTAGGGCGAGTCCTTTCGCCAAATAAGTATTTTATCTATATATAATATATTCATACAACAAATAATCATGGCAAACACATTTCTAAAATTTATACGTATACGGTACTTTCTACAAATACCTAGAGTTTGTAAAAATTCCATATTCTTCATCTTTAATCGAAACGGAAAACAGATAGTACTTTGTACATGTGCAATTAAATGCAGATCATGAATCTATCATTATCTGACATTGAAAGCATTGAAAACCATAACCTATACACCTAAAGTCCGCACCTTTTGTCGTAGAATCGTAACGAGTTCAATAGGTTTGCTAGGCTTTCGCCTACGGCAGTTTGGTAGCCTAAAGAGTGAAATAGGTTAGGTATTTCATAACCTACAACTATCAAAACCCCAAAACAGGTTAGGGTTAGGGTTTCTTACCTAGAAACGGAGCTGGAATCGTCGGGAAAGCGATAAGATAAGGGTGGTTGAGCATGCATAGCGGCAGGGTTCAGCATCAGGGAGATCCTCCCACTTCTCTCACACTTTCTTTCTCTTTTCTCTCTTCTCAATCTCAAATTCGTATGGTTGTGTGAGAGAGAGAGAGAGTTCTAAGGTCCTTATACAGCCTAAAAACTCACCAAATTAGACTCCAGGTCAAGGTATACTTAGGTTATAGCCAAAACAATACTTTTCCAGTTCAACGGCGGCCCCTTTTTTGTGTGCGGTCGGACTTAAGCTCACTAACACTGGATCTAGGTTCAGCTGAGGTTTCGTTCCAGTCAGGTTTCTAGATCGCACGTGGCGGACCAGTTTCAGTTCAACGGTCGTGGGTCTCGATCGGAGATTCTGAGTATATGGATATGTTTGGGGAAGTATCCCTGATCCGAGGGTATAATTTGGCCTGATTCTGACGGTCAGGTTACTTAATACTGACCGCAAGCGATAAGTCTCAAATTTATTTATTTTGAATTTAATTTAGAATTATTTTCACATTTCTCACACTCCTCGCTCCGAGCTCAAGCGAATAGCGCTGAGACACTGTCTGGATTTGATTTTCGAGATGGTTGTTAAGCCCAGCAAGGTGGTCCTAATTCCTTAACTTCGCGTTAATCGGACTTTCGATGTGCGGTCCAGATCTGATACGGAGTTTCGAGATGCTCCCGAGAGCAGTCGGGTAATGAGATTGATCCTAGATCTTAGGGTAACCAGCGTCAATAATTCTACAAGTTTTGGGTTTTGCAGATCGTATTTAAAGTGATTGGTGCTAATTTCACAGGTACTCTAGTTTAACACTAGCTAATTCTCGCCTAATTTCTAAAGGATTTAACCCTGTATGATTTCTGTTTAAGGTGGTACTTAGTCATTTATAGTTGTGTTTAGTTTAAGTATTATTCTTCATCACCTAAACTTTAAGATAGTGTTTAATGTGAAAGTACTTAGAAGGATTTAAAGAACGAGGTGGTGAAAGGTGAGATTTGTGAAAGAAATAGGTTAAGTAGCGATTTTAGACTTTGGGATTGAGTTCTGACAGTTTAATAAGGTGTTAGGATCGACCTATTGCCTAAGGACGTCTAATGCCAGGTTGGCAAAAATCTGGGATGTTACAGTGTTAGTGCATTAAACATGAGTGGGATTACACCAAACAACATATCATACTCTAGAGACAATTAAATTACATAAGCAGAAGAACTGTGATAGATATATAAAGTATATAAACTGTTGTAAGTCACCAGAGTGTGAACATGTTACCAAGTTAAATACATGCATGTATACTTCCTAAAATGGACCAAAAATGAATATACATGTGTGTTTCAAAAAGATAAAATAGTAAGTGTAAGGGCATCTAGTCAACATCACAGAAGTTCCCATCGATCAGGCCACGACTCACATGAACCCGCCTGAAAACTGCATGAAAGAGAATGCCTCCTCGTCATCCTCATAGTCCGGCTCCGCCTCGTAGGCATCTCCTCCACCTGCAACTAAGACAGGGTCTAGTTGGTATGTACAACACTGTCCCGTAACGTGGGAGTGAGTGATCAACTCAGTAGAACCATAAAACAAAGGTTAACATGTTATCAATTCAGTCAAGCAGTAATGATAAAATAATACAAGCAAACATCCCTAAGTACTCTGATTAATGAAGGAATGATATGTATAAATGATGTATGCCCTCGCCTGTACTCCCTCTGCGATCTTCATCTCACGGTCGTGCATGATAGTCACTTCCTCAGTGCTCTACCCAACGCCAAACGACACATGTAATGAGGTGCATGAACGTGCTTACCAAGTTCTTATTAGTCCTTTTCATACAGCAGGATTGGGAAGCTAAGGTACCGCCCTTTATATCATTAACCAAAATAATGATCCATATAGGGACGTCAATCCTAGTTAATCACATACGATAGGTAAATTCAGGTCACTACCACCAATGCCTTACCAACTAGCAGTTTATTTTCGAAGGCTCATCACCAACTCGACTGAGGACCACAACCAGGTTGCACCGGGGTAGGCCTATTTCATACTCGAGGTCACTCCACCAACGCTCTACCAACTGGCAATCTATTTTCAAAGGCTCGTCACCGACCTGACTGGGGACCACAGCCAGGCTGCGCCAATGGAGGCCGATAGGTCGAATACAGTGTTATATACCACCGTATTCAGTTCACAAGTCTGGGTTGCTCACTGGTCACTATAAGGAGGCTTGTCGCCCCAGCGTAGGCCGACAGCTCGACCACGGTGTCCCATACCACCATGCTCGGCTCATGAGTCTTAGTGGATCGAGGTACCAAGGTTAACGGGGTTTTCACTTGTGAGTTTGGTATCTTAGGTTCAAGTAGTAGCGTCCATACATCGTGAACATACATCGGGTCAATTGGGTTACTTGACGAGCTCGACTAGCACGAGCGCACGTCGAGTTGATTGACATGAAGTGCATGAGCACACCGCGTGGCCTAACCACTGTTAACAACTGAAGTATGGCTTGGATTCGTCAGGCACGTCCCGGGTGGTGAAACAACATCAGCTACCTAATCATGATCTGTTACCGATTGCCTGGACTATATAGTTGCCCCAACCACATTCAATTACGACAAATTATCATATGAGATAATCAAAGTAGTAATGGCTCAATACTTCAAATCATACTATCATTTGAACATGTTCTGAAATGCAATGTAAACATGAATTCGCACATTCAATTCATAAACAAAACAGACATCAGAATATGACATACATGGAGGGAATCATACACATCATTGAGGTAGTTGAGAATCATATCTTAACTCACATACAGGTACGCCAGGCTAACTACTAACTCATTCAGACATTTTTATAAACACTTAATCTACACATTTCATTATACATATTATATATTAGTTATCATACGTATTAGGGAAAATCGTTTCGTCAAAGGATTGTCGCCTATACGACAATCATTTATCTACGACAGTTAGTCATAGCGAGCACGAATGCAAATTCTATACTTATTTAGTCATTTTCACAAACACTTAAGCTACACATAATAACATACACAACGTATGTTGATATAACATGTATTAGGGCTAATCCTTTTGCCCAGGAGTTATTATACATACATCTGGCATACATAGACGGAAGTTAATCATGGCAAACTCAATTTTAAATTCCCTACGTATACGATCATTTCAACAACCACATGGATTACCTTATATTCAACATAGTTCACATATAACTGAAAAGTGAAACAGACATTGCATTTTGCATATGAAATGATACTCACGTCAGTAATAAATCATTAACCAACATTGAAAGACTTGAAAACCATAACTTATACGTTTATAGTCCGCACCTTATGCTGGTAAACACGTAACAGATTCGTTTTAAACACGTAGTCTTTGTCACCGGTAGAATGACAATCTATAATATGAACTAGGTTAGCTATTTCATCATTTCAACTATTTGAAACCCTAGAACGGATTAGGGTTAGGTTTTCTTACCTAAGAACAGGATTGGTATCACCGGTAGAGTAATACAGAAGTGGTGGTAAGGCACGTGGAGTAGCGGGGATCGAATCCCAGGAGTGACTCCAACTCTCTCACACACTTCCTCTCTCTTTCCTTCTCTTTCTTCTCTTCTCTCTCTTAGGGTTCTAGAGAATTCGTATGGAGTGAGAGAGTGAGGGTTTTAAGCCCTTATATAGGCCTAAAACTGATGGGAATGGCCCCAAGGCCAAGGTATACTTAGGTTATAGCCAAAATTCATCTGTTTCGGCTCAATGGAGCACTTTTGGAGGCCCCCTTTCTGTGTGCAGTCGGACTTAAGTTCCCTGGCATTGGATCTAGGTCGAGTTAAGTTTTCGATCCGATTGGATTTATAGATCGACCGTGGCGGACCGGTTTCAGTTCAACGATCACCGGTACTTGATCAGGGCCATAAGTGTCACGCCCCAAATTCGAAAATCGGATTTACAGAATCCCGATCTCCGAATTTGGCGCCGACAGCCTCCGTAGTACCCCATTCTTGGCTCGTAGCTTCCATACGCCAGATTTCGATCCTGGGATCCTACAGGGAGATTTTTTTTTTTTACATTTAACTCGTAATAAGCATAACCATAAGATTACCCAATTCACAAAGACAACATCATCATCACATATCCACTAATATAATCATTTGAGTACAATGCTGAAAGGAAAATACATAAATCGAAAATCGAGCTCTAGAAGACCGCTACATGCTCCAAGCTCAACACTGCTGCAACCTAACATCACCTGCATGCATCTATCGTGCATAAGCTTATAGAAAGCTTAGAGGGTGGTGTAAGTGTGTGCACAAGGTAAGTGCCAAGTATTCAACGCAATGTCATAATCATACAAGGTCGAAATAAGCACAAGGTTATGAATCTACGTTATCAGAGTAAGCGAAAATACTAACAAGTCCATGAGTCAAGCAATATCAGAATATACGTAATACAGATCAACTATAAAAATGATGAAAATATCAGAATACGTGATACAAATCAACTATACAATTGAGAAATAATATCAGGATACGCAATACAGATCAACTATACAATTGAGGAGTCGTAAAGAGTCAAATATCAGATGCTGTATCTAAACCATATAAATGCAGAAACACAGGTAACCCAAAATGTCATATGCCGCGAATGTAATTCAATATGCAGTGTGAATGGAATGACCATGCTGAAGTGTGGAGTCGGGATGATAGTATGTAGTATCGCAGGCTACGGGGTCCACCACAAGGGACTTCTATCCAAACCAGTCCTATACCTAAATTTGGATAATCAGACTCAACGTGGTAAACTCCTGACCTCAGGTTAGTCGTGCGCCTAACCAAAATCCTTGCCATAATGAAGGTACATAACAATTAGTTGCGCACCACCAGCCCGAGTGGATAGTGAATGAATGAATGAACGAGCATACAACTTCTACTCAATAAGTCCACATATCAGTACGGTTCCTCTCTGGAAAATCATCGGGGTCTATTACACTCCAAATCAGATTACTGCCCCATCGCGCGCAACAAGGTGAGTGGAAGAGACCTCATTATCCGCCTACCAATATCGGGCCTGGCTCGTCGATAGCGGACCCATTCCTCGAGCTGGTCAGACTCAGCTTAGCATTGCCCCCTCCTCTCGGGCAGGTAAGGCCGCACCCCCTTCCAACCGACTACGACACAGTGGGAGACGCGGCCAAATGGTATACGGCCCTCATACGCTCATGCATCCACTCGGTCTAGACGTTGGAGCAACCTTTGGAACCAAGAGGGTTTAGGAACTTTCACCCATGGATATTTATAGCACCTCATGTAGAACGGATTTCCGGTGTCCCATCTGGCCATCCACGAAATACCTGTGGAGGCTACGACCCTGATGTCGTTAGGGCATACAGTAATCATAATGCAAGATGCATGAGTCATACAATCCAGTCATGCATCAATCCTGCACATACCGTACGCTCATGTGAGGTAACCTCCGCCTATCAGGGAGTCTCATAACAACATGCTCAATGACATATGCAATGATCAACCACATCTCATAACAAATATGCAGATGATGCGTATGGGCGTGTATCATGATGCTATGCTGTCACATACTCATAATCAGTATCAATAACTGGCATCGACCATCGACCTCTACAATGTGGACATTTAACCAACATTGCCCCCAAGGAAGGGCCCACATAGAGCCTAACATATAGTGGACCCATGGCCTCACAGAAGGACCTAATATACAACACCATGGGCCTTACTTAAGGGTCACGTACACACAACAGGTGGGTCCTGCTCATGGGCCTCAAATACATGACATGTGGGCCCTACACATAGGTCTCAAATACGTCAAATAGGTCATGCATCATGGGCCTAATACATATCGCAATGGGCCTTGCCCATAGGTCATGAATATATCACGATGGGCCTTACCCGTAGGCCATAAATACATCACAATAGGCCTTAACTACGGGTCGCGTATGTATCATATAGGTCTTGACAATCGGCTTCGACAATTGAAATTTACCTCGACAAATCGAAACTGACACTTGAAAACGGCCTCGATACTTGGCCTCGATAATCAGAATCGATCGATAATCGGAATCGACAAATCGGTCGATAATCAGAATAGACAAATCGGTCATGTTAATCGGAATCGGCAATCGGTCACTATCGAGATCGGTCGATCAATAATCAGAATCGGCAAATCGATCACGTCAATCGGGGTCAGCAATCGGCCACGATAATCGGGATCGGTAAGAATGGGCCTAACAAGGCCTAATGGAAGGTCGCAATGTGGACATTAAACCATCATTGACGTGGCCATTCAACCAGCATTGCTCCGAAGGAGTGGCCCACATAAACATCATTACATACATCATGACAAGTGGGCCCTACACCTGGGCCTCAAATACATCACATTGGCCCCTCATCACACGGGCCTCAAATACACAATAGGTGGGCCCTGCACCTGGGCCTCAAATACACAGTATGCAGGCCCTACACATGGGTGTCATATACATCAAATGGGCCACGTATCTGGGCCTCAAATACATCAAGTGGGCTGCATCATATAGATCACACCAATGGGCAAATATACATCAAACGGGCTGTATCAAATGGGCCGAATCAAATGGCCTGATTCAAACGAGCCGATACAAATGGGCCAAAAACATGGGTCGATACAAATGGGTCGATACAAATGGGTTGATACAAATGGGCCGATACAAACGGGCTGAGTTGAATGAGCCGATTCCAAATGGGCCGAATCAATGGGCCGAGTCAAATGGGCCGAGATCATCTACACCATTCACCTAGAGATTAATTAAGAGTATTATTAAAAAAAATGAATCATATCTAAGGATCATCTGGACCATACTACACATAACAGTAGAGGTAATGATTTTCCACTGTTAAAACCCCAATGGGCCCATCATAGTATTTATTTTCCATCCAGTCTGTTCATAAGGTCACAAAGACCTGGATGAGAGGAAGAACAAATATCATATTGGTCTAAAATTTTGGAACCCAAGGGGTTTCAATGGTAGAGGTTCAATCCCACTATTTCTCCAATGTGGTCCACATGATACTATATTTGTCTTATTTTTGATCTCAAGCCTTAAAATTATCTGTCAAAATGGTTGGACGTTGTAGCTACAACACATGCATGATGGTGGGGTCCACCTGATAACTGGATCTGTCTTATTTTTAGTCTCAAGCCTTGAGGCGAATTAGCCAAAAGGATGGACGGTTCACATACATCAGTGGGGTCCACATACGTGGCCCATCACGTCAGATGGATGGGCGGTAGGGATACGACACGTGCACCACGGTGGCTGTTCAAAGCTCTGCATAGCAAGATGGATGGACGGTTGGAATGCAACACGTGCACCATGGGATCCTCGTCCAGATGGATCAACAGATGGACGGTTCGGATGGGTCCATCCATCAGCAGGAATCCCAGACAGTGAGGATCTCTCCCCATGTCAGCTACAACTGACGTTAACAAAGCTGCTAGGTAGCTGCTGTAGGTACGGTGGGTCCCACGTGAGGGTGGCCCACCATAGCTGTATTTTATATTATACAATATATTATCATATATTATATAATTAAATATAATATTATATATATAATATATATGCAATGAGGAGTGGCTGCCCTATCTGGACGGTGCAGATCTCATATGTCAAAGGCGGGTCCCACGTGGGAGGGTGACCCACCATACCATTATAATATAATATATTATATTATATAATAATGATATACCATATATATATATATACACATATATATTAGTGTATGTGTGTGGGAGAGTGGAGCATCAGCGTCTGCTGGATGATATGGGTAAAACACATGCAGTTGGGTCCCACGTGGTGGGCCATCCCACAGACGGATAGCGTGGAGAAAACACATACATCACGGTGGAGTCCCACCGTCAATGGACGGTGTGGACAAATACATAAATCAATGTGGTCCCATGGACGGACGGTATGGGCGCACACATAAATCATGATGGGTCCACGTTCCAGATGATGGACAACGTGGGCACTACATATGTAACGTGGGTCCCATGGATGTGGGCCACCTAGGGGGTGGGCCAATCCCTTATTTCCACCCAAAACGGCTAGACAAGGTGGATAAAACAACACAACATAGAAGGTTGTTGGCCGTTGGGTCTGTCCATTCCAAAAATGACCTGAAAAACTGGATGAACGGTGCAGATTTAAAGCACGTAAATTAAGATGCCACGTGAGTGTGGCCCACCAACTAAAGAACAAGCTGGTATTTGTGTCTTTCCTTCCACCAGCGCCGCTTCTGCTGACAGTCCAGTCCAGTGCACCGGCCCACAGGCCTATGTCTAGAGGCCTCTCCAACGAGACAGACGGTGTGGATGTTATCCCACATACATTAGGGTGGCACGGAACTTGCTGGCATCTTTGCAGTCAGGTCTTCTGTGCGCGGGAACCACCGTCTCTACCAATGGATGGTGTGGATCAATAGAAACATCACGATTGGCCCCATAGCATGGGTGAAACACATGCATCATTGGTGGGCCATACATCAAGAGAGAGAGAGAGAGAGAGAGAGAGAGAGAGAGAGAGATCGGATGGTGGAGGAACCCCGCCACTATGGGCCCCTCACCACAATGCATACATCAAGATGGGTCCCACCATAAGTGGGCCATCAAACTAAAAAAAATCGATGGATAAACACCCACCTCGAGATCTCTCCTTCTTTCTTTCGCCAATGCATGCTAGAGCTCCAAATGAACAATTTTAACGGTTGAGATCAAACTTGGATGGTGGAGATGGGAGATAGGAAGTGGGCCATACTAGCTTCTTCCACATGGAAGCCATGGACGTGGGTTGCTTGGAGAAAATGAGGGAAAATTTGTTGTAAGAGAGAGGATGGGATGTGAGTGATGGATAGGTGTACTTGATGGGTGGAGAGAGAGAGTGTGTGTTTACTTTAGGGGTTGCTTGGGGATAGGTGAAAGGTTATGTGTACTTGACATGAGGTGATTGATTGATTGATTGAAGTGACAAGTCATAAAGATTCTCTTGGGTTTTGCAACGCGCGACGTTTTCCTCGAACTGAACGTGGGCCCACATCTCCTGGCCTGGGTATCGCCTTGGTGCGCGAGACGTGGCATCAGAACCGCAGCGACAGCGCGGTCACTAGGGTACTAGTCTTGGATTGAGTTGACTCAGGTTGATGGCTTGTGACTCAGGGTCGCGCGTAATTGCCTGTTAAGTGTCGAAGGTTGCCAGAATTCGTCAGGGAAGATCGCGGGAACCTACGGAACTGTACGATCTACGATACGGGTCTTACAACAAGTGTACTAACATATGTGGAAAATTTCTCCTGATCCGAGGGTGTATTTGGGTCAGATTCTGACAGTTTGAATCCTTATATTTGGCCTGCAAGCGACACGTCCCAAATCACTTAAATCTGAGTTCATTTCTTAAAGATATTTGCGTTTCTCTCACACTTCGCTTCGAGCACAAGTTGTGCGTTTCTGGATACTATTTGGATTTGATTTCCAAGATAATTGTCAAGCCTAGCAAGGCAGTCATAATCGTTTAGTTTCGCGGTAATGGGACTTTCGACATACGGTCCAGGTCCGATACGGAGTTTCGTGATGCTCCCGAGAGCAACTGGGTAATGAGATTGATCCTAGATTATAGGGTAATGTAGCGTCGATGATTCTACAAGTTTTGGGTCTTGCAGTTCACTTGTAAAGTGGTTCAAACGAATTTCACAGCTAATATAGTTTAACACTTAGTTAATTTCGTCTAATTTTTAAAGGATTTGGTCTTGAGTGATTCCTGCCTGAGGTGGTACTCGGGTCTTTGTACAGATTTTTCCGGGACGTTACAAAGGCAGTATGTTACCACCCCCACTCGATCCAATATCTGGAATGGGCCAATGAATCTTGGCATAAGCTTCCCCTTCCTGCCAAACCGAAGGACTCCCTTCATAGGGGAAACTCTGAGGAACACATGGTCTCTGACCTCAAACTCAAGCAATCGCTGTCTCGTATCGGTGTAACTCTTCTGCCTGCTCTGCGCCATCAGAAGTCGACGCCTGATAATGTCGATCTTCTCTGAGGTTGCCTATACTAACTCTGGGCCAATCAAACTCTTCTCGTCAACCTCTGGCCAGCAATGTGGTGCTCTACACGGACGCCCATACAAGGCCTCATAGGGAGCCATGCCAATACTCGCCTGAAAGCTGTTGTTATACGAGAACTCTGCGTAAGGAAGGCAGTCGTCCCAACTGTCCTTAAAGTCCAAAACGCAAGCTCGCAGCATATCCTCCAAAATCTGATTCACCCGCTCCGTCTGCCTGTCGGTCTGTGGGTGGAACATGGACTGAACTTCAACTTCACACCCATCACTTCCTAGATACGAGTCCAGAAGATAGATGTGAATCGCGTGTCTCAGTTTGACACGATCTCCAAGGGAACTCCATGCAGGGGCATTATCTCCTTAATGTACAGCCTAGCCAACTTGTCTGCAGAGCTCGAGACTTTAATCAGGAGGAAGTGGGCCGACTTAGTCAATCGGTCCACGATCACCCAAATAGAGTCATGTCCCTTCCTCGTCTTCAGTAGTCCTGAGATGAAATCCATAGAGATGAAATCTCATTTCCATTCAGCTATGGGCAGGGGTCGAAGTAGTCCAGGAGGTCGGCAATGCTCTGCCTTGACCTACTGGCACATGAGACAGCGTGATACATACTCTGCTATGTGGGTCTTCATGTTGTCCCACCAGTACGACCTTTTCATGTCGTGATACATCTTAGTGCTGCCAGGATGCTTTGTCATCATTGAATTGTGAGCAGCCTTGAGAACTTCCTTCCGCAAGTCAGGAATATCTGGGATGCATAAGCGGCCATGGTAACTTAAGCCCCCATCCATACCAACTCTCCACTTAGCGTCCTCATCATCGCTAGCGTGCTCTCGAAGCTTAGACACCCGCTCATCGCCCTTCTGGGCTTCAATAATCTTGTCACCAATAAGTGGCCACACCCGAATGTGGGTAACACTCTCAAATGGCTCCTCCACGGTGAGTTTCTGCTCGAAGTCCCACACGAACTCTACCATATCCTACTCTGCTATCATCAGCGGAGCCGCAAATGCTATCGCCTTCTTGTGGCTCAACGCGTTTGCCACAAGGTTGGCCTTACTAGGATGGTAGGAAACCTTGAACTTAAAGTCCTTCAAGGTCTCCATCCATCGCCGCTGCCTCATATTCAGGTCCCTCTGAGTGAATATATAGCGAAGGCTTTTGTGGTCGCATAAAAGTTTGAACTCCTCTCCGTAGAGGTAATGTCTCCAGAGCTTCAATGCAAAGATGACGGCTGCCAATTCCAAGTCGTGTGTAGGGTAATTCTCCTCGTGTTTCCTCAACTGTCTCGAGGCATATGCAATCACCCTGTCCTTCTGCATAAGGACACAACCCAAACCAACGCGAGATGCGTCGGTGTATATAATATACTTAACCCAATGCTCTGGTAATACTAGCACAGGGGTGGACGTCAACTTGTCCTTTAGCTACTGAAAAGCTACTTTCGCTTTCTCGTTCCAGGCAAACTTCAGATCCTTCCATGTCCACTGAGATAACGGTCTGGTAATCTTGGAGAAGTCCTGAATGAAACGTCGATAGTAGCTAACGAGTCCCAGAAAACTCCTCACCTCAGTAACCGAACCGGGCTGGCCCCGGTCCTGTACTGCGGCTACCTTAGCCAAATCTACCGCTATCCCTTCCTTGGACACCACATGTCCCAGGAACTTGACTTCTTTCTTCTAGAAGTCGTACTTCTTGTACCGCGTAAACAACTAGTTCTTCCTAAGAGTATCAAAGACCGCTCTCAGGTGCTCCTCGTGATCTTCCCGACTCGTGGAGTATATCAGGATGTCATCTATAAACACGATGACGAATCAGAAAAGAAACGGCCAAAATACCCTGTTCATCAAGTCCATGAACATGGCCGGTGTGTTCGTAAGGCGAACGACATCACAAGAAAGTCTTCTGCACATCCTCATCCCTGACGCACAACTGATGATACCCCGACTGTAGATCGATCTTCAAAAAGTATCATGCTCCCTTCAACTGATCTAACAGGTCATCTATCCCGGGCAAGGGATACTTGTTCTTTACCGTCACTTGGTTCTGAAAGTACACCTGCAAGAGCCCTGGTTTGTCAAGTTACATGAATGGTGGGTCAGACTATCTACAGAGCTCGATAGGAAGAACAATTCAAGCGTCTGCTTCATCCAGATATGTGAAAGCTCGCCATAGGTAAATCATAGCCTCACATCCATTGTCCTAAAACACCAGGTGATTAAAACTCTTAAAACAAGATAGACATCTTAGGGTTTTTATGGTGAGAAAACTTTTTTTAACAAGAAAATTTCTAAGTTTTTCTTGCTGTGTCGATTTTATCGAAGCACTCTCGATATGATCGACCTGCTCTGTCGATGTCTTCGATACCTTACCAATATTATCGATATGAGGACCAAATCTGTCCAGCAACTAAATATTCATCTGGACAGATTTATCGATGTATCGATACACCTATCGATATCAGCGATAAAAGCACTAAATATGTCTAGTAACTTCATAACCTATCTGAACGAATTATCGATGTATCGATACACCTATCGATATCATCGATATTCAAACCTCGAATCCATCGAGAGTGGCTCGATAAGATCGACAGGCAGATATCTGGCACCCCTGTTTTTTAATAAAAATCTCAAATTCCATCGATATATCGATGATCGTCCGATATGATCTAAATTCAAATATCGATAAGATCGGAGGTCTATCGATGATATCGATAGTGGGCGCGCATTTCTTACAGCAAATATTTTAGGTTGTTTTTAACTATGATCGGGGGCCCTTTGATAGAATCGATATTTAAGTATCGATGATATCAGCACTAGGTTGATTGCATCGAACAAGGACACAAATCATCTAGCAAGCTTAAAGACAAATCCGCTGGATTTATCGATGCATCGACTCTGATCTCGATATCATCGACATTCAAATTCTGATGATCTCGACGGTTTCCTCGATTATTCATGAAAACCTGAAATATCTCAAAGTCAAGTCTCTCTCATTTTTTATGTGTCGATTAATTGATCCTATCATCGATGGAATCGGAGTTTGAAATTCGATGACATCGATAATAGTTTCGATTCATCGACCATTTGACAAAGAGTTTCAAAAGCATATGACATTGAGTCCGAGTCATCGAGCAGACCATCGATGTTATCGAGAGTATACGCTCGATGATATCGAACCTGTTCGATGATATCAAACTCTGTTATAAATGTGATCGTTTTATATCCGTTGGAACTTTTTACCTATATATAGAGGGCTTGTCTTTTGTTACCGTGAGAGAAAAAATAGAGAGAGCTTTTGTGTGTTTCATCTTACATCCTATATCTTAAGCCCTTTCTCTCAAGGGAGTTCATCCTCCAATCCACCCTCACCATTGATATTCAATAGAGTGGATTGGGGAATGAACTTCCATATTCAAGGATCTTTTAGCTACTACCTTAATGGCAAATCATTAAGTTGGGATGCCTTGAATGCATAAGATTGGAACTACTCTATCTTCCTTATAGGAAAATCTTTAGAGAGTAGGATTCCATCATAACCTTGACCCAACCTGAAGCCGAGTATTGGTATACTATCTTGTGTTGTGGATCAAGAGAGCAAAAGACTCTTCGTCAACAAGGAGGAGGAGATCTTTGACATTGTGCTGAATGAGACTCATCAACTTATCTGTAAGTATCTAGAGTCCAGAGGACACTTGTGATCATTCCTTTCTAGGATTGAGTCTTATGTGGTTCTCACCCTTTGAAGTCCTCAAGGAGGCCTCCGGTGGGAGTGTACGTGGTGGGTGTGTTGTGTGGACCCTTGATCTGTGGAGAGCATAAATATCTGGTTAGGAGTGAACCAGTAAAACTCCCGGGTGCATTGTGTGGACCCTTGCTCTATAGAGAGCATAAACATCTGGTTAGGAGTGAACCAGTAGAACTTCGGGGTTAGAGGTGAACCGAGTAGAAACCTCCATGTAAAGGTTGAAGGTGAACCTGATTTAAAACCTTAGGTTTGAGGTGAACCCTGGGAAACCTCCTTAGTGAAATCCGGTACACTCAAGGGTTGAGTGCGGCAGCTGAGAGTGGAGTAGACAAGTAGTTGAACCACTATAAAAATGACTGTGTCAGTGATTGATTCTTATGCTTAATCATTTGTGTGATTAAGTTAACTGAATTCATATCTGCTCACACTTCACACATAGTCACATCTATCATAGACTATAACTGCTTCATGCTTATTATTTGAATAGTTCTGTAATTGGATCCTCTACTAGGCTTGGAAGCCAGTTGAGTTACATTTGAGTAATCCTGAAAATTACATACTTGTTAGGATTAGAGTGATAGGATTTTTAATAACTTGTAAATCTTTAAAAAGTCCTATTCACCCCCCTCTAAGACATATTGACATATTCCAACTTCAACTCAAGCGGTCTTCACTGCCATTTCAATTGGTATCAAAGCGGGTCTCTCTTTAAGGGCTTCACCGCCTAGAGAGTGATCTTGACTGAAGTTGGGAATATGGCCAAAGGAGAGGGCTCATCAGTCACTAGACCTCCAGTATTTAACGGCTCAAACTATGCATACTGGAAGGCTAAGATGCACTTCTTTCTGAGATCTTTGGACCATGTTATTTGGGATATAGTTGAGAATGAATATGTGCCACCAACGGATCAAGTTATACTAGATAGTGACACAACTATCACAAAACCCAAATCCAAAGAGATGTGGACGGCGTTTGATAAAGATAAACAGACTTCTGAAGCTAAAGCTATGAACGCTATCTACTGTGCCGTGTCCCAGGATATTTTCAGTCAAATCAGTATGTGTGGGACATCCAAAGAAGCATGAGATCTATTGGAAACAACCCATGAAGGCACAAGTACTGTGAAGAGGTCCAAACTACAACTTCTGGCTTCACAGTTTGAAAGTCTCAGAATGGAAGAGCATGAGACATTTATGGAGTTTTCACCAAATTGAACATAATTTGCAACTCCATGGGTGGATTAGGAGAAAAAGTTCCGGTACCAAAAATCTGTAGGAAAATTCTAAGATCCCTAACAGAACGGTTTAATCCCAAGGTTATAACAATTGAGGAGTGTAGGAACATAGATGAAATGAAGGTAGAAGAACTGGTAGGTTCCCTACAAACTTTTGAACTACACTACACACAATTCTAAAAATCCAAAAACACTGTCCTAAAAACCTCTAAGAAAGCATTACATGAGGACAGTGAGAGCAAAAATGAAAAAGAAGATGAAGAAGTGGCTTTGCTGGCACAAAAATTCAAAAAATTCTTTCAAAAGAATCGTGGCCATCCTTCTAGAAGAAGAAAGGTGAACTATAAACCTCCTGCAGGCAAATTTGGTAAAAGAACTAGAGAACCACAATGCTACGCCTGTCATGAGTATGGACACCTATCTACCGAATGCCCAAACAGAAAAATCAAGGGCAAGGCAATGGCCGCCACGTGGGATGATACAAATGAGTCAAATTCAGAATCTAGTGACTCAGAAAGCGACGGAGATCAGAAATCATTGAAAATACTCATGGTCTCCACTGCTTCAATCATTCCCACCGAATCAGAAAACGAGAAAGAACAGCCATTCGATAATGAGGAAATTGAAGAAGAGGAAGAAAAAGGACAAGATGAATTACAAGACGCTTACAATCAACTTTACATTCATAGCGTCAATATTGTCAAAAGACTTGGAATAATTAAGAACAAAAAGGAATTGCTGCAACTAGATCTAGACAAAACATTAGATATCAATACTCATCTGATTAATGATTTGCAGCTTTATCATTCAGACAATGATAAACTTGAAAGAATCAACATTTCTCTTAAATCTGAATTTGAAAGTTTAACTAAACAAATTAAAACATTAAATGAGAAAAACATGATTCTTCAAAATGAAAATCATACACTTCAAGCTGAATTAGAGGAATCCAGAAAAATGGCCAAGCTAAACTGCAAATTTTCCCAAAGTGGTGAGAAATTCGAAAAACTGTTAGGCATGGGAAAATGTGGGGAGGACAAAAAGGGAATAGGTTATGGAAAGGCTAGAACAAAATCTAAATATGGGGCGAGATAACTCGTGCACTATGTCAGGGAACTACTATTTCTCGGAATGATGATAATTCCCTTCATATTAATCATCTTGGACCCACCTTTAAAATCCTTCATAACATTTTTGGGTCCAATGTCTATCCTTGTGATGTAAATGGTAATCATCTGTCACCCTTTGTGTTAAATGTGTTGTATGATGTATATCAGGAAGTTCAGGTGTGCCTTCCAACACTACTTCTTAAACAGCTAATTCGGATCATTCAAGGAAATCATCATGATACAGTAGATTTTCCTGTACTCATCTGCAAATTAGCTCATCATGTTGGTATACCTACCTCATCTGATAGAGTCTATCCAGAGAAGTGGTTTGACAGTGATTCAGCTCAGGTGGCACAACAACTCTGTCTTCCTTCAGTTCTTCCTGAGAACAGTGCTCCCCTGCAGTTGGCAGCGCTATACGCTCCTCTGTCATATCTATGGGGATCCAACCGAACGACATTGCTAAGTCCGAAGTCGATCACAAATCGCCAAACCCATCGTCTTGAACGTCACCTACTGAACGGTATGGCAAGCATGGAGGAGCGACTTCACAATTGTGAGAGACATCTCACCATGATTGAAGAAAAAGTCGATTCTTTCCAACAAACAAATCAGCAAGTTGTTGATTTACTCACACGTGGTGACTCGAGAAGATGGTAAAAGCTGGTCGTGTTAATCAAATGCCATTTTTTTTTAATGGGCTTGGTGTTTTTGCTAGGATACTTGTTAATTTGCTGCCAATCTTGGGCAGTCTATTTTGGATAATTGGATAACTCTAATCTTATTTTGAATATGGCTGAATAGAATTCATATCATTTTTGCCATATTTGTATTCAGTTCCCTAGTTTATCAAGGTACGGATTGCATGTGATTGAAAACAGCTATATAACTGCTCTAACATGCATCCATATGTTCTGAAATTGATGCTTGCTTAAATTTGAGTTAACTCCTATAAATCAATTCATTTGTTTTTGCCTGGATGGTTCTCCCAAGCACTTCACTCTTCAGTCAATATCACTTGTTATACCTTTGCCAATGACTGACAAAAAGGGGAAGAATAGTTCAAAACA
Organism: Magnolia changhungtana; assembly: GCA_030180095.1. Classification (NCBI taxonomy): domain Eukaryota; kingdom Viridiplantae; phylum Streptophyta; class Magnoliopsida; order Magnoliales; family Magnoliaceae; genus Magnolia; species Magnolia changhungtana. The sequence goes on along the minus strand of JASAUF010000344.1, from coordinate 2,419,599 downwards.
CCCCGAGCGAAAAATCGTATATCTAATGTGTTGCAAGTGTTAGGGGGAGCAGCTGCACCAAGAAAGGGGAAGTTTTTTAAGTAAGGGGGAGCAGACAATGGTTGTGTACATGGGTTAAAAAATTGTAAAATTGTGTAAAAGCATGTACACACAATTTAGGGTGTGTTTGTCTAGACGTATTCTAGGGTGTTTTAGGTATTTTGTCACATAATTGACAAAGGGGGAGATTGAAAGTGCACCTGCTAGAGCCTTGGTTTGTCAAGTTACGTGAATGGTGGGTCAGACTATCTACAGAGCTCGATAGGAAGAACAATTCAAGCGTCTACTTCATCCGGATGTGTGGAAGCTCGCCATAGGTAAATCATAGCCTCACATCCCTTATCCCAAAACACCAGGTGATTAAAACCCTTAAAACAAGATAGACATCTTAGGGTTTTTATGGTGAGAAAACTTTTTTTAACAAGAAAATTTCTAAGTTTTTCTCGTTATGTCGATTTTGTCGAAGCACTTTTAATATGATCGATCTGCTTTGTCGATGTCCTCGATACCTTATCGATATTATCGATATGAGGACCAAATTTGTCCAGCAACTAAATATTCATCTGGATGGATTTATCAATGTATCGATACACCATCGATATCATCAATAAAAACACTAAATATGTCCCAACATATATGGACGAATTATCAATGTATCAATATCATCGATATTCAAACCTCGAGTCCATCGAGAGTGGCTCGATAAGATCGACAGGCAGATATTTGGCGCCATTGTTTTTTAATAAAAATCTTAAATTCCTTTGATATATCGATGACCGTCTGATATGATCTAAATTCAAATATCGATAAGATCGGAGGTCCATCGATGATATCAATAGTGGGGGCGCATTTCTTACAGCAAATATTTCAGGTTGTTTTTAACTATGATCGGGGGCCCTTTGATAAAATTGATATTCAAATATCGATGATATCGGCACCAGGTCAATTGCATCAAATAAGGACACAAATCGTCCAGCAAGCTTAAAGACAAATCCGCTGGATTTATCAATGCATCGACTCTGATCTCGATATCATTGACATTCAAATTCCGATGATCTCGACAGTTCCTCCGATCATTCATGAAAACCTGAAATATCTCAAAATCAAGTCTCTCTCATTTTTCATGTGTTGATTAATCGATCCTATCATCGATGGAATCGGAGTTTGAAATCTGATGACATCAACAATAGTTTCGATTCATCGACCATTTGACAAAGTTTCAAAAGCGTATGACATTGAGTCCGAGTCATTGAGCAGACCATCGATGCTATCGAGAATATATGCTCGATGATATCAAACCTGCTCGATGATATCGAACTCTGTCATAAATGTGACCGTTTTATATCCGTTGGAACTTTTTGCCTATATATAGAGGACTTGTCTTTTGTTGCTGTGAGAGAAAAAATAGAGAGAGAGTTTGTGTGTTTCATCTTACATCCTATATCTTAAGCCCTTTCTCTCAAGGGAGTTCATCCTCCAATCCACCCTCACCATTGATATTCAATAGAGTGGATTGGGGAATGAACTTTCACATTCAAGGATCCTCCAGCTATTACCTTAATGGTAAATCATTAAGCTGGGATGCCTTGAATGCATAAGATTGGAACTACTCTATCTTCCTTATAGAAAAATCTTTAGAGAGTAGGATTCCATCATAACCTTGACCCAACCCGAAGCTGAGTATTGGTATACTATCTTGTGTTGCGGATCAAGGGAGCAGAAGACTCTTCGTCAACAAGGAGGAGGAGATCTTTGACATTGTGCTGAATGAGACTCATCAACTTTTCTGTAAGTATTTAGAGTCCAGAGGACACTTGTGATCATTCCTTTCTAGGATTGGGTCTTAAGTGGTTCTCACCCTTTGAAGTCCTCAAGGAGGCCTCCGGCGGGAGTGTACATGGTGGGTGCATTGTGTGGACCCTTGCTTTGTGGAGAGCATAAACATCTGGTTAGGAGTGAGCCAGTAAAACTCCCAGGTGCGTTGTGTGGACCCTTGCTCTATGGAGAGCATAAACATCTGGTTAGGAGTGAACCAGTAAAACTCCGGGGTTAGAGGTGAATCTAGTAGAAACCTCCGTGTAAAGGTTGAAGGTGAACCTGATTTAAAACCTTAGGTTTGAGGTGAACCCTGGGAAACCTCCTTAGTGAATCTGGTACACTCAAGGGTTGAGTGCGGCAGCCGGGAGTGGAGTAGACAAGTAGTCGAACCACTATAAAAATGACTGTGTCTGTGACTGATTCTTATGCTTGATCATTTGTGTGATTATGTTAACTAAATTCATATCCGCTCACACTTCACACACAGTCACATCCATCATAGACTATAACTGCTTCATGCTTATTATTTGAATAGTTCTGTGATTGGATCCTCTACTAGGCTTGGAAGCCAGTTGAGTTACATTTGAGTAATCCTGAAAATTGCATACTTGTTAGGATTAGAGTGATAGGATTTTTAATAACTTGTAAATCTTTAAAAAGTCTTATTCACCCCCCTCTAGGTCATATTGACATATTCCAACTTCAACTCAAGCGATTTTCACCGCCATTTCAAGTTCAACCTGCAATAATCAATACATAATCGCAGTGACCCATCCTTCTTCTTTACGAACAACACTGGTGCTCCCCAATGGGACACACTAGGTCGTATGAACCCGGCCTCTAATAAGCCATCGATCTGCTTCCTCAACTCCTCCATCTCACATGGAGGCATGCGATAAGTCGGCAATGAAATGGGTGTCGCACCAGGTGTAAGATCAATAGTAAAGTCGATCTCGCACCGAGGAGGCAATCTAGGAATCTTCTCAAACACATCCGCAAAATCCTAAACTACAGGCGTGTCTACAAGCGTCAGACTTTCAATACCCTTCAACGAAGAAGCGTAACACCTCAACCGGGAAGTGTGACTAACCTGAACAGGGAAATTAAATGCTGTGCTCTCAGGTCCATGGGCTGTCACCACTTTAGTCTTGTAATCGATCTCTGCTTGTATCCCAGTGAGCCAGTCCATACCGAAAATAACGTCGTAATGAAATAGGGGGATAACATCAGGTCGACTAGTATCATCCTGCCCCCTAAGTCTATCGGGCAGCCCTCGCACATCCTGGTAACGTCAGAGAAGGTCCCTGTGGCAGTGATGACCCTTACTCCCTTCGTAGGAGCAGTGTTTAACCCCAGTCGCTTGACTGCCGTGCATGATATCATAGAGGTAGTAGACTCAGTGTCCACCAGCAAGAAGATTGAAGTACCTTGGATCTGTGTCGTAACCTCAAAAGCCATCGGCGCTGCATCTATTGTCTTGGATGCCTCAACTGTAAGTGAGTGCACACGAGCCTGCTGTTGACGGTTCGGCTGCGGAACCATTGGCCGTTGAGGCGGGCTGGAGTGAGGTGTAGGCGGCCTGAAAGATGGATGAGCTGGTGCTGACCGTAGAGGTGGTGTTGATATGGTTTGAGAAAGTTGGCAGTCGATCCTCTGAGGTGGCGAGAATCCATTATCCCTCATCCTGCTAAAACAATATCAGTCTGTATGCCATGCCTTCCCGCAGTAAGTGCATCGCAAACCCGCTCGTCCCATCTGAGTCGGTGGTACTGCAAGCCTGGGAGGAGAGTCAGCCCGTGGTTTCTTGCCAAGAAATGGCCTATCCGTGAAATCAGATTGGGGCCTAAGGGCCACGGATGCTCGCATAAGGGACTGCTGTAACGCCCCGAACTTTTCAATACTCGAGTATTGAAAGTTCTCGAGCGTTACCTGAAATTTTACTTATATGTGCATGTGTACGATACCAATTTGACAATCCTAGCCTTACATCCTCACTCTGACACAAACTTAACCATTAGGAATGACCCTCATTCATAGATTAAGCCATCTAACCGTTGATTTCCAGGAAGGACCATCCATCGCATGATTTGACGAAGTACCTTCCCACGAAGGGCACGACGAATAACTCCCTATCTGTAGTGAATTAGACATACATTCATTTATAAGAATTTCTTAGAGATGTGCCCATAACCACGTGGACCCATTAGATTTCCCAAAATTCACAGATCAACAATAATTACAGAAATGCCATTGACCTGTACCCCTGAATTCCAATTCACATAGTTCTCATTTTCTGTTTTATGTGAAATTTTATACCAGGACTAATTATCACAAATTAACCGTACACATCAAGTTTCAGCCCTTAGATCATAGTAGATTTACTATTTGACCTCTACATCCGTTCGTGTACTTATCAGATCAAAATTCAGATCCGTTCATCTTGTTTGTTACCTATGAATACGCTTAACCCACCATCAGAATTATGATCTGAGAAACTCACGCACGTGAATAAAACACTTTAATTTGACTATACATATGCTCTACCCCTAATTACCCAAAGAACCCATTTTCTGTCCATCCATTTACTAAACCGACCATATATTCACCTACATACATGGATAGAGTTCTAATCATTAAGCCCCCTTATTTTTAGCAAGTCATCTGACCATCCATCATGTCTTAATCCGCCACATGGGCCACCCGAATATTGGGATGAATCAGTAATTTTGAAGATCTTAAAATACAGGTCCAAACTACCGGACAAAACTACAGCCAGACATATATAAACGCCACATTAAAACCCAGGAATGGTATAGTCCATTGAAGTGGTATCTTAGTCGTCCGTAAGTGATCGAGACCCAAACTGGACTAATGAAAAGAGCACGAAAAATGATACATACCCCTCAAATTTCAAAATATTTGGACGGTGCAACCCAATGCAACAGGCAGCGAAAGACTAGTTAGAAAACTAATGGCAAAGTTGTAAATAACAAGGGTCATGCATGGCAACTTACGTGAAATTACTCAACGGTGAACACCCTCCCGCTCGTTGGTGAATCTTGTGGCCCACCTTAAGATCTGATCTATTTCAGATTTGGGGCCATGGGTCAACACAATCTGGTTAAAGCGGTGAAGGGAATGGATCCCCCGGAAGTCATCACAAGTGGACCCCACTAAATTCCCAACAAGCATGCGGAACGTCCGCCAGTAGGTGGTGAAAACGTTAAAACAAAGGGACTCATCCCATTTTCCCTTCTTTGATGTGGACCATCCGATCGTCCGATCGACCCCAAATTTCAGCCACGACCTAGCACCCTCACACAGAGCAAATGAACGGTGTGGATCTGCCAAAGGGCTGCCACAAGTGTGCCCACCAACCATCACCGACTCTAACAAAATCCGGGTCGTCTCCCGCAGCAACAGTGAAACCGGACTCTTCGTCCGCTGGGACGATTGGTGGCCCACAACGGGTGATCTGCAGGGAGATCCAAACCATTCATGTTGTCACCCATCCAAAACTGACCCTAGGGCGTCAATTAACACCACGTGTCAGCATACGAACCAAATCACAACCACCTCCCTTCTCGGCTGCGAAAACGGATGCTACGTAGTCTCACGCAGTTTCCGCTGCATAGAGGGAATTACGTAATGCTACGCCTGGAGAGTTCTATCATGCATATAAAAGGGCAGTCCGACCGGGAGAAAGGAAGGGAAACAAGAGAAAGAAAGAGAGAGAGAGAGAGAGAGAGAGAGAGAGAGAGAGAGAGAGAGAGAGAGTCGCTTAGCAACGCTCGTGCGATTAGAATGAAAGGCCTGTCATTGTCCAAATCAGGGAAGAAAGGAAAGAAATAAAAGAGAAGGAAAGAAAAGAAAGAAAGAAAGAAGGAAAAGAAAGAGAAAGAAAAGAAAAGAAAGGAAAAGAGAAAGAAAGAAAAGAAAAGAAAAGAAAGGAAAAAGAAAAGATGAAAAGGGAGAGAGGAAACTGAGTATTGCGCGTGGATGGCGACTCACTGAGTCATTGATTCGGGTCCAAGATCGGGTCAGGTCCAACTGTCCTAATGACGGGTACTAGTCAGAAATTCCCTGGTAATATCCCTAACAACTAGGCTTCCACGCTCAGGAGCTCAACAAGGTAAGACACCCACCTCTACAAGGAAGTAGTTTATGGTTTCAAATTAAACTATTAAATTAGCTTGGATCTAACATTAACATAACTTGACCGCCCTGGCTTAAATTGTAACCTAATTATATTATTCCAGACAATACAATATCCTAAGTAGATGAATCGTATCAAGTCTATGAGAGTTGGAGGATGACAATACCGATCTAACAATATCAAGGTGAAATTGAGATTGAAAGGTGAGGGTTTTATCCTTTAAGGCTTACAGTAATTTAAGTTGATAAATTGAATTTTGGCTTTTCCTGCCTTCATGAGTTTGAATTTGTCTTTACATGTAACTTATAAGGTTTCTACATATCACTTTGAATCTTCCATGCTATTATATGTTTCACATTAATTATTGGCCTATTTCGTGCCTTTTTATGCTATGAATTATCCTGTATTTCATGTTTACATGTTTTGTGGGAATTATCCTATCAATTGATTATTCTATAATATTGGCCCTTTTGGGATTTCGACATGATGTCAAGTACCAGTGATTCTCTGAATTCATGCGAGGCCATGGGTACAAGCCTTGCCCTGCCTTATCCATTATTGAGTTGGCTCTGCCACTCGTCTTTATATTTGAGTTGGTTATGCCACTCGTCTCTTTATTTGAGTTGGCTCTGCCACTCTTCTTTTTAAGTTGACCATTGTCACTCTCCTCTTGTTATGTTGGCCATTGCCACTTCTGCTGAGTTGACCATTGTCACTCTTCTCTTTATTATATTGGCCTTGTGCTGTCTATCTTTAAAGGCATGGGCATGTGTTTTGTTATTCCAGAACCTCCATGATTCAGTTTATATTCTTCATGATGCAGCTATATTTTCTATAAGTGCAAGTATTGTGTTATGAGGTATCACAACTAGTGAATCAATTATCTTACCATGGACGTAATGCGTTACGGGTAGCGGCCCTTTTGGTCGGCACGTAATTTCGTGGGTTGGTTGACGTGGTGCACAATCGATGTATGTAAATCGGTATACGTGTTACATCAACTTTTCGGGATTGGATGTCGCAATTAGTCGCTCCATGAACACATCGTGTTACGTAAATCCCCCAATCGCGTGTTGTGTTGCCTTGAGATGTTCGCATAAATCCACGTTAGCGTTGGCCATGCCGGCAAATATCCGTAGTTATGGGATGCGGGTCGAGCCGGGTTTCCTATGAATTATATTCCACATTGTGACGATCACTACGTATGATGAGCCGCACACACTATGCTAGGCATGCATCTCATGTAGGTTGTTTGTGCATGCTGATACCCTCATGTTAGTGGAGCATGGGACATATCAGACCCTTACTTTACCTGTTATGAATCTCTTGAATTATTGTTAATCTAGAAGGGTAACCTTCACTATGAGTAGGGCATTGACCCTCTCCCAACCGTACAGTTGATGCAGGTGACGTACAGAGTGAAGACTTAGAGAGCTACTTCCCTATAGAAGACTACGCTGAAAGAATTGGAAGCTAAATTGCTTAATTAGATTTACACTTCCGCTGTGAACTCTGATGTTGTAATAAACCTCTCATTATGAGGCCTTGATTATTCCTTTACTCTAATGATATATAATCAATACAGTTAATTTCTCTCTTGTGAATGTTACCTTCATGAATGTATCTGGATGTGATTAAAAAAAAAAAAAATAGGGTGCGATTTCAGAGCATCCAATTTATTCATTATTAACACCCGGTTTCCTCGGGCACGAGTACAAACTCTGGCCGTGAAAATTCGGGCTGTTACAACTGCCTATCCCCGTCCTGTTCAGCTTGCATGGACATGCCCACTAGCTCAGCATAGGTAGATATGCTAGCGCAGCACATCTTCGAGCGGATTTCGGGTCGTAGACCCTCAACAAATCGTCGCATCCGCATATCCTTATCCCACAATATCAAGGGAACATACCGACCCAACTTCGTAAATCTGTTCTCATACTCCACCAGTGTCATGCCTCTCTATCGAAGGTGGAGGAACTCACTCTCCTTCTCATGGCGGTAAGTGAGAGGGAAATACTTCTTGTGGAAGCGCGCCTCGAAGGCCTCCCACGTCCATACGTAGCCTTCCTCAACAGTGCGGAGAATACTGTCCCACCACAAGCTGGCCTCCTTTTCCAACATGAAGGTGACCAACTCCACCTGCTCTACCTCGGTGCAGCGCAGCGGCTTCAGCATCTTAGAGATGCGGTCAAGCCAATATTCAGCCTCTTCGGGTCTATGAGTACCTGCGAAAGTGGGAGGCCGTAAGTGCTGGAATCGCTCAAAGGTGCCGCTGGCACTAGAGGTCCCAGCAGAGTGCATAGGTGATGTAGGTAGAGTCATCCCCATACTCTGGGCAAAAATACCAGCCATGGTGGTCAAAAATCTATCTTGTTGTTGCTATTACGGTACGATGCGTACGTGCATCTTTCTTCTCTTTGCTGTGCTTCATTCTTGCATCGACAAGAAAGACATCATCTGCTCCAGCCTATCAGTAGGGGGAATGGCTGAGGCATGGGTGACGTCGACGTTGATGCACGGTTCTGCTCAGGAACCAATGGTGTAATAGGTGGCACCACAAGCGGTGTTATATGTGTCGGCCCAGTGGCAGGGCCAGCTGAGAATCCTGCATGACAGTGTGGGTCAGGCCCAAACTAGGGTCCATCTGGCAATCACTCAGGGAAGATACCCCGTCAATCAGATCGTCAAACGTGAGACGCGCTGCAACCCGTGTAGCCTTAGGTGGCATTCCCTATATTCAACATAGGGTGCAACCCAAGTCAGATTCAGGATACTCACAAACTCATTTATGCAGCATTCATACACAGATTAAAGCAACTTCATATATTTCATTTACCCAAATTGTCATAATACATGAGATACAGTGTTACATGAATCATGACAGAAGATGTAGTGAGCTAATACAACCAAGACTTCAAACATTTAAAACATACTACCAACTACTACACTACTAGGCCTATCAACATGAAAACACAAAGATCCTAACACAGCAACAAAACAAGCCACAGGGTGATGGCATGGATGACTAGGCATCCGAGTCTGGCGACGGAGGAGGGGCACCCTTATCCTGTACATAGCACAGGATGGCCCTCAAGGTGCGGGACACCTTCTTGAATTTCCGCTTCATGAAGGCCTCGGTCTCTTCAACCGTGGTTCGGATCTGTGTGATCTCCTGTCGCAGGGCAGCTTAGCCCTCTTCCAGTTGAGCCAAGTGGGCTTCCCTGGCAGCCCGATCACTATCGTGCACCTGAGTAGCAGGGGGAGAGCCTTCCCCAGTGCCTTGTACCTCATCTTCCTCTGCCTCACTTTCTCTCTCTTCACCTCCTTCCTCCGACTCGCCTTCTTCTTCTATCTCATCACCCTCTTCACTCTCTGTCTCATCCTCATACTGGTCAAGTCAGGCTTGACGTTGCCGAGGGCCAATCCCCATGTTGTTAAGCTAGCCTCATTGATGTAGTGGATCAGCGCAAAGTCATCCATGTTAAGTCTGTAGGCAAACTCTCAGGCAATCTTGCGTCTGAGTCGGCCAAATGGTAGCGAGACATCATTCCTAGGAGAACGCGCCATCTGGACTATCTGTAGCAGGGCAAATGTAGACAGACACAGCTTGTCTCCCTGCCCAGCTCTATACAGGAAGTCTACCATTAGGCAAGTACATTCGGTACGGTTGCCCCACCTAGAATACATGTTATACGTGAATATGTGGTGAAGGAGGCAAAATTCATCTGTCATCTCCATCGCCGGGAGGCTTCCGCCTTCCTTCCAATGGACCAATTTTCCGCAGAGGTAACGCTGCGACGATCTCTTTCTTGCTCATTTTTGAGAGGCTTATCGCTAGCGTGCACCTCCCTACGCTCCCCACGCAGAACTCCCATGAGCCGGGAGACTAAATTAACATCAACAAAACAAGCTATAGGGTAACAACATGGATGACTAGGCATCCGAGTCTGGCGACGGAGGAGGGGCACCCTTATCCTGTACACATCACAGGATGACCCTCAAGGTGCGAGACACCTTCTTGAATTTCCGCTTCATGAAGGCCTCGGTCTCTTCAACCTTGGTTCGGATCTGTGTGATCTCCTGTCGCAGGGCATCTTGGCCCTCTTCCAGTTGAGCCAAGCGGGGTTCCCTGGCAGCCCGATCACTGTCGTGCACCTGAGTAGCAGGGGGAGAGCCTTCCCCAGTGCCTTGTACCTCATCTTCCTCTGCCTCACTTTCTCTCTCTTCACCTCCTTCCTCCGACTCGCCTTCTTCTTCTATCTCATCACCCTCCTCTTCACTCTCTATCTCGTCCCCATACTGGTCAAGTCAGGCTTGACATTGCCGAGGGCCAATCCCCATGTTGTTAATCGTAGCCTCATTGATGTAGTGGATCGGCGCAAAGTCATCCATGTTAAGTCTGTAGGCGAACTCTCGGGCAATCTTGCATATGAGTCGGCCAAATGGTAGTGAGACATCATTCCTAGGAGAACGTGCCGTTTGGACTATCTGTAGCAGGGCAAACGTAGGCAGACACAGCTTGTCTCCCTGCCCAGCTCTATACAGGAAGTCTACCATTAGGCAAGTACATTCGGTATGGTTGCCCTACCCAGGATACATATTATACATGAATATGTGGTGAAGGAGGCAAAATTCGTCTGTCATCTCCATCACCGGGAGGCTTCTGCCTTCCTTCCAATGGACCAATTTGCCGCAGAGGTAATGCGTGCGACGATCTCTTTCGCGCTCATTTTTGAGAGGCTTATCTCTAGCGTGCACCTCCCCACGCGGAACTCCCATGAGCCGGGAGACCAAATTAACATCAATCATTGCTTCCCGCCTTCTAAATGGAATCTTGAACTGCAGAGGCTCTAGTGATGGGTCCCGTATATGTGCGTAGAAGGCTTGAACCATGTTCTCACACGTGTGAGACTTGCCCTCGAATATGGGACCCCACCCGTTGTCCGCCAGGTGGTCCATTATCGGGTACGTCCCAAACAACCTCTCGTTCACATGAGCTTCAAGCATGACTCTACGACCACCAAATCGACCATGCTCGAAGCCCGCCGGTAGAACTTGCTCAAGCGCGAGTCAGGGATCGAGCTCCTTCTTCGACCTTCGATCTTGGACGTCGATTGTGCTAGGTTCGGCACCCACTTTCTTCCTCAGATGGGTAGGGCGGCTAGGCCCAGCTTCCTCCGTAGGAAAAACCATAACCTAAACGTATATAGTCCACACCTTGCACCGGTAAACACGTATTGAACTCAGTTTGTAAGACAAGTCGTTGTCTACGACACGAGGGCCACCTATAGCATGCAATAAGTTAGCTGTTTCATCACTTAGACTATTTGAATCCCTAGAATGGATTAGGGTTAGGTTTTCTTACCCAAGTACGACGTCGAAAACACCAGAAGAACCATACTGGAGTGGTGTTTCAGCAGGTGGATTAGCAGGGAAGAATCTCAGGAATCTTCACCAACTTCTCTCTCACTTTCTCTCTTTTTACTCTCTTCTCTCTACTAGAGTTTTTTTTCCAAATTTGTATAGAGGGAATGAGAGAGGTTTTAAGGTCCTTATATAGGCCTAAAACTGATGGAAATGGCCCCAGGGCCAAGGTATACTTAGGTTATAGCCAAAGGAGGCTTGTTTCGATCTAACAGAGCACTTCTGGAGGCCCCCTTTCTATGTGCGGTTGGACTTAAGCTCCTTGACCATGGATCTAGGTCGAGTTAAGTTTTCAGTCCGATCGAATTTATAGATCAACCGCGGTGGACCAGTTTCCGTTCAACGGTCATCGAAACTCGATCAGGGCCACAAGTACACTGCTATGTATGAGAAATTTCTCCTGATCTGAGGGTATATTTGGGTCAGATTTTGACGGTCTGAATCCTTATATTCAGCTCGCAAGCGACAAGTCTCAGATTACTTAAATTTAGTTTTTTATTTGTAAAGATATCCACGTTTCTCACACATTTCACTCCGGGCTCAAGTTGCGTGTTTCTAGACACAATTTGGACTTGATTTCTGAGATGGTTGTCAAGCCCAGTAAGGCGGTCCTAACCATTTGGTTTCGCAGTAATCGAACTTTCGACACTCGGTCCAAGTCCGATACGAAGTTTCAATGTGCTCACGAGAGCAACAATGTAATGAGATTGATCCTAGATTATAGGGTAATGTAGCATCGATGATTCTGCAAGTTTTAGGTCTTGCAGTTCGTATTTAAAGTGATTAGTGCTAATTTCACAGGTAAACCAGTTTAGCACTTAGTTAATTTCGTCTAATTTCTAAAGGATTTGGTCCTAAGTGATTTCTGCCTGAGGTGGTACTCGGGTCTTTGTACGGATTTTTTTGAGACGTTACACACCATGATGCTTATATTCCATCCAAACCGTTCATGATATTATTAATATGGATAAACTATAGGCACAAATATCATCCATAATCAAGACTTCTTTGCCCCTAGAAAGTTTCCGTTGGTATTCTGTTTGTTTTCTATCACATTTAGTACATCTGTCGCTGCTTGCTAAAATTAATATAGTGGTTTGATTCAAACTAATCAACTTTGACCCCAAGCACTCAAATTAGTAGATTCATGGACGTATATGATTAAAATCTTCTTAGATCGGCCACTTAGTCACATGCAAAATTTTTATAATGATTTAATGACAATCGGAAGGTGAGGTTTTTCCTCTCAAGATGGGTTGCATTTTACTTTCCATTAAAAAACTTTTCAAAATACTAGTGCAATCAAATAAAAGGAAAAACTCACAACCGGTCAATAAGAATAATTAAAAGAACAACTGCAAGAATGCATCTCTTAAAAGAACCACGTGATATTGGATAAAAGACAAATGCAACGTATGAGCGTAGATTTAGATTATAACTAAAGGCTATAGCTAAGAATTACCGCTACTGGATTATCTCTACTCTTAGGATAAGCTGAGATAAAAGATAGATTTGTTTTGATTTGGTTGTGTTGCCACTCAGTTTTTTTTTTTGTCACGTGTAGTATGTACGGGTTTGACATAATTGTTATATCGACTCGATTCAAACCGATCAACTTTGACCCCAAGTACCGAAATAAGCATCTACGTCCAATATGAACATATATGACCAAAATTTGAGAAGATTGTACTCAACCACTTGCATAATTTTTATAATGATCAAGCGCTAATCAGATGGTGAGGTTTTTCCTTCGAAGATGGGTTGCGTTTTTTTCCTTTCACAAGAAAGGACTTTTTAGAATACCAGTGCAACCAGACAAAAGAAAAAAACTCATAATTGGTCACTAGGAGCGACTGCAAGAATGCATATCTTGAAAGAACCGCATGATATTGGATAAAAGACAAATCTGGTGTATGAGTGTATATTTGGATTATAACTAAAAACTATAGCTAAGAATTACCGCTACTCCTAAGATAAGCTGAGATAAAAGATAGATATGTTTTGATTTTGTTGTGTGTTGGATTTTTATTTTTTTATTTTCTGTTGACTTCCTCTACTACTTATTGATCTCTCTTGCAGCCTTCATTCAAGCGTTTCTTCTCTTCAATTCGGTAGTTATTATAGCTAAAGAGTTACCATCTAGATCATTCTTCTGTGTATGTTCCTCTTTTGACTATTCCTCTTCTCTTGACTAAACTCCATTCTATCTTCTTGATCACATTTACCTCTTAGTTGCACTCCAAGCTTTTACTTAGCTCGATCGCAATACCTTATTGACTACGCATTATCCTCAGATGATGTGTAGTGCCAAATCAGTGCCAGCTATGATTCTGAAATCTCTCTAAAAATCTTTTCATACACCTCCTACCCTCTGTGTAATGCCCCATGTCATTCCCTTATTGTCTTTGTTTCGATCGATCGGAAATAGGGTACATCATTGTAACATTCTGGATTTTTGCCAACCTGGAATTAGACGTCCTTAGGCAATGGGTCGATCCTAACACCTTATTAACTTGTCAAGCTCAATCCTAAAGTCTAAAATCGCTTTTGAACCCATTTCCTTCACAAATCTCACCTTTCACCACCGTGTTCTTTAAATGTTTCTAAGTACTTTCATATTAGGCATGAATCCTAAAGTTTAGGTGATGAAGAACAATACTTTAGAAATCTGTACAAAGACCCTAGTGCCACCTCAGGCAGAAATCGTTTAGGATCAAATCCTTTGGAAATGAGATAAAGTAACTAAGTACTAAACCAGATTAGCTACGAAATCCGCTTGATCCACTTTAAATATGATCTGCAAGACCTAAAACTTGTAGAATCATTGAAGCTAGGTTACCCTAAAATCTAGGATCAATCTCATTACCCAGTTGCTCTCGGGAGCACATTGAAACTCCATATCAGATCTGGACCGCACATCGAAAGTCCGATTAATGTGAAGTTAAACGGTTATGACCACCTTGTTGGGCTTGATAACCATTTCGGAAATCAAATCCAAATAATGTCCCACGGCTATTCGCTTGAGCCCGGAGTGAAGATTGTGAGAAAATGTAGAATTCTTTAGAAATCAAGTCTCATTTAAGTAATTTGAGACTTGTCACTTGCGGGCCTGATATAAGAAATCAGACCGTCAGAATCTGACCCAAATACACCCTCGGATCAGGGGAAATTTCATACACATGGCAGTGTACTTGTAACCCTGATCGAGTTCCAGGGACCGTTGAACTGAAACTGGTCCACCACAGGCGATCTGTCAATTCGACTGGACCGAAAACGTAACTTGACCTAGATCCATAGTTAATGAGCTTAAGTCCGACCTTTGGCTCAAGGGGGGGCTCCGGAAATGCTCCGTTGAGCTGAAACAGATGCCCTTTGGATAAAACCTAAGTATATCTTGGTCCTGAGTCTATTTCGGAGAGTTTTGGGCCTATATAAGGACCTTAAACCCTCACTCTCTCATCCCATACGAATTTGAGAAAACCTAGGAGAGAAAAGAGAGAGAAAGTGTGAGAGTTGTGGGAGGATCTCCCAAATGCTCTACCCTGCCGCTGTACAAGCCTAACCCCCTCATTCTAATCACTTTCATGGCGATTCCGGCTCCCTTTTTAGGTAAGAAAACCCTAACCCTAACCCATTTTAGGGTTTGGATTGATTCAAGTAGCGAAATAGCTAACGTATCCCGTGCTATAGGTTGATATATTGCCGTAGATGAAGACTTAGAGATTCTATCGATTCCGTTACGATTCTACAACAAAAGGTGCGGACTTTAGATATATAGGTTATGGTTTTCAACGCTTTCAATGTCAGATAATGATAGATTCATGATTTATATGCAATTACACATGTACAAAGTGCTGTCCGTTTCATTTTTCGGTTATATGTTAACTATTTGAATATACTATATTCCTTGTATTTGTAGAAAATACCGTATACGTACAAATTTTAAAAGTATGTTAGCCATGATTAATTACTGTATAAACATGCTGTATATATGTACAATACTCACTTGGCGAAAGGATTCGCCCTATTACATGTTTTTGCTAGTACACGTTATGTATGTTAAAAGAGTGTATTCTAAGTGTTTGTGAAAATGACCGAATGAGTATGGAATTCGCATTCGTGCTCGCCATGACTAATTGTCATGGATATATGATTGTTGTATAGGCGATACCCCTTTGACGAAAGGATTTGCCCTAAATCACGCCACGGCCAACATGTTAAAATTGTGTAGCCCAAGTGTTTGTGAAAATGTTCAAATGAATATGGAACTTGGATTCATGCTTGCCATGATTATCCATCGTGGGTGCACGTGTGTTATCCATGGGGCAGCTCCCTAGTGAAAGGATTTGGCCTAATACCTATGTGATTAACATACGTCAGGTATGTTGATGTATGTAATCTAAAATGTTTGTTGGAATGTCTGTATGAGTAGTAGTTAGTAAATTGTAATGTATAAGGGTGTTGAGATAGGATTCTCAACTACCTTAGTAATGTGTATCATTTCCTCCATGTTGTTTGTTTAGTTTAACCGCTTACTTATGAAATATATGTGTTTGTATTTCCTGTTTATATTGTGATTTATAACATGCTTTATAACATGCTTGAATTACTTTGTTTATTCTGCTTTACTCTACATGCTTCTGAATAAGGATTAGTTGTGTTTGGGGCTATGATTATAGTCTAGGCAATCGGTAATGGGATTGAATTCGTGGCTGAGATTCATTCGCCACATGAGATGTATTCGACGAACCCGAGTCGTACTTCGGTTGACGATAGTGGTCGGCCTACGCTCGGGCCACAAGCCTCCCCATAGTGACCATTGAGCAACCAGACTCGTGAGCCGATTATGGTGGTATGGGACACTATATTCGAGCTGTCGGCCTACACTACTTTGATGGGTGATGGGGGAGTGGTGCAACGATTCCGTGTAACAGCCCTGGCAGCCCTGACCGTACCCGGTGTAGTGACCTCGAGCATACTCTAAATCTGCGGTGAGGCGACGAGCCTTCCCGTAGTAACAGAGTATAAACTAGGCCTGTATTGATAAGGAACTACCAAAAAAATGTCCAAAGCCGACGGTCGTAGGGTGGCTTCGCCGACAGCTAAAAGCTGTCGGAGAAACCGATGGCTTTTAGCCGTCGGCAAATCACATTTCACCGTCACCTCTCATTCTTCATTGCTGGAGAAATCGTGTAGGTGGTTCCATCGTATTTTAGGTGTTGCCCTTACCTTGGGGCAACCTTTATGATTTGATAAATATCCAACCCGTCCATCCTTTTTTCCAACTCATTTTAGTATGTGGCACTAAAAATTTGGCAAAATACAAATGTTTGGTAGACCACGCCATAAGAAACAATAGGGATTAAACACTTGCTATAAAAAACTTCCTTGGACCCACCGAATGTTTGGTTTTAACTAAGCCGTCCTCACATTTTGACAACTCATTTTAGGGCATGATCACAAAAAAGTTGGCTGATTGAGGGCTCAAGTGGACCACACCGTAGGAAGCATTGCAGATTACGTTCCTTACGGTTGAAAATTTTCTTCCCAGTGGTGTGATACACTTGGGCCTTTTCTATGCCTCCTTTTTTGGATCATGTCTTAAAATTATCCATTAAAAAGAATGGACGGCATGGATAACCTACATCCATCATGATGGGCCCCACGGAGCTCTTGACAGGACCGCCTGTCTCCAACTCCACCCACGCCCATCGTAACCTTGGGAACCTCCAGGGCGTTACCCATACCTTGGGGCCCACCTTAATGATTTAATGTATATCCACGCCGTCCATATGTTTTTGCATCACATTTTAGGTTTTGGTACTAAAAATTAGGTAGATTCAAGTCTCAAGTAGACCACACCATAGGAAACAGTAGAGATTAAGTGCGTACCGTTGAAATTTGGTGTGGGCCACTTGGACCTTCGACCTGCCTTGTGTTTTGGATATTACGCTAAAAAGAACTTTTAAAATGAATGGATGGATTGGATAAACTACATACATCGTGGTGGGCCCCATGGAGGCCCTGACAGGATATTTTGTCTCTACGTCCGTCCACGCCCAAAAGAGAGCCCGCGATATGGTTTTCATTCTCGCGGGCTTGTGGGAAGGTTTCCCTCTCGGCTACCCCCCTCTTGCCACCTCTTTCTCGCTCCCTCGCCTCTCGTGATCTACCTCTCTCTCTAGCCTCTCACGATCTACCTCTCTCTCTCTAGCCTCTCACGATCTACCTCTCTCTCTCTCTCTCCACTTTCATTCGAGAGAGTGCGGTTGGGGAAGATGATGGGTTTTGGACAGGGTCGCGTCAGATGGTGCGCGATCGGGACTGGTGGTCCGCGATTGGGATTTTGCCAGAGTTTGGGGCGGCGGCAGTGGGGTTTTTGGTGCGTGATCGGATCTAGGACTGGTGGCTGAGGGTTTGTCTGGGCTAGGGTTAGTTAGGTTCGCGGTGGCGGGCCGGAGATGGAGCAGGAAGCTGCTACGATTTTCGTTGTAGAGGCTGTTGTGGGGTTTGCCAGAACGGGGTTTGCAGTTAGGGGATGGGAATCGAAAATTGGACAGGGGATGCGGTAGGGGTTTGGACAGGGTTTGCAGATCCAGCCATTCATAGATCTCTGTTTACTAGAAAGAGGTGATCTCCATCTCCAATCTTTCTTTTCAGCTCTGTTTCCTTCATATTGCCTCTTCTTTTTCTTGAAAAAATCGGTTCTTTTGTGCTTACTCTTGAAATTTCTGATTTCTATTTCCCTTAGTGACAGTAGATTTACTAGAAATTGACTTGTCTGAGTTGGTTCAGTTATTGTCGAGCTATGTGATTTGTTGGTCTCGCCTGAAACTAAATGAGTTGTAATGGTTTCGGTCCCCAAGCAAGTATAATTTTGAAACTGAGTTTTAGGACCTTGATCGTGTTTGACATGCTGGTACCATGATGTTATTGTTAGTTATAGGTCATACAGGTTTTTGTCAAAACAACCTTTATATACTAGGATGTGGTTAAAGCGTATCCTATGAGTATCCAGTACTAGTATCAGTTTTCATATCACATCAGTATTGGATGCTTCTTGTTCTTTGTAGCAAGTTTCTCAAACCAATTTGAGGAAATACCTTGTTGGTGAGTCATTTTAAAACCAAGGGACTTCTGGGAGTATTTCGTTTATGGTTAGGAATATGATGCCAAACTCGTCATTAGGTGTATATTTTTGCTCATTATTGTGAATTCTTCAGATCTTCAATTTGGAGATTTTCAACAGGAACTGAATCCATGCATACTAATGTGAAAGTTTAACCGGTGGTTAAAAAGGGGGGAAAAAAGAAGGAAAAAGGTGCCACTTTGCACAATTTAATTCTGCTTGGAATTTGGTGCCTTTTTCAGATACATGGGAAGGATGCTTGAATAGTCTATTATCCTTCATTAAGGAGGAGATGAAAGGGGCTGATAGTTGGGGTTTCCATAGGGGTAATTAGTGGTGCACTTCTGGCTTTATTTGCTCTGTTTTGTATAAGGTTTCCTAACAGGGACACACAAATAGGGAGTAGCAGTTCATGGAGCGCTTCAACCATCCCCATGCATGCCTATGGTGCTGATTCCTTTACAGTTTTGTTGGACTCAACCGTTAGTCAGGAGTCACTGAATCCATCTGAAGGGAATGGCATGTCCTTATGGCTGGAAGGACCTAAGAGGTAGAATGTAGTCTCAGTGTCTACGTTGCACTAAAACCATGTTTGAGAGGAAAGGTGTTTTTTTAATTCTTTCTAGAAATTGAACTAATTCAATTCCTTTGATTCATTATAGAAATGACCAAAGGTGGGCAGCACAATTTTGATTCAGATCAACAATTTGGTCATTTACTCTTTATGGATTCAACTGTTGCAATCAAACTTAGTTGTAAATCCAACTCCGCATTTATAAACTTTGAATTGGTTACTATTTTTCTGTATTTTTGGTGTTTTTGTTTTTCATAGTTTAGTTTGCATTTAAGCGATATTGACTTCCTAGTTTTTATAGTGATTAGAATTTTCCCTTTTTACCAATTTATGTGCATTTTCTGCTTAAATATTTGGTTTTCATGTTTTGACAGGATGAAGTTAACCCAAGTCTATTTTTTTGGGTTTATGTATAATAGAAATCAATGAATTTAATTCCCACACTGGTTTCTACTGAAATCAGTGGGAATTCTCTTTTCACGCCGGAAAGCCAAAGCAGTTTGATATAAATGACTGTAGAAAGAATTCATTTATAGAACCAAGCTCAAACCATATGATTATGGGCTCAAACAAATGTGACCTCAAATGAGTTCCTTCTTGGGAAATAAAAATAATAATTTTAAAGGTCATGGCAGATCTATCTGGGATAACAGGTGCATCCATATCTCTAAAACCTGTGGTGACTCTCAAAATTGTGTAATGAGTGTATCTTCATATCTGAGTGACGTAGTAATTCAGTCGATGCTGTTCTAAATTTGGTCCAAATTATAGGAAGGATTTAAGGCTTTGTGGACTGGGCTTGGTCCTAATATTGCACGTAATGCCATCATAAATGCTGCTGAACTAGTGACTTATGATCAAGTGAAGCAGGTAAAAGTTACAATAGTGAATCTCATTGATGCACTCCTCTTGTTGTATGTCCTTTATTTCAATCTCTAAAATCTACCTATTTAATTGACACGTATATTTTGTTTCTTCCAATGTAGACAATCTTGAAAATTCCCGGGGTTCTCAGACAATGTTTTTACCCACCTGTTGGCCGGTTTGGGGGCAGGTTTTTTTGCAGTATGCATTGGTTCACCTGTTGATGTGGTAAGCTTTCAAGTCAAATTTGTTACTTTTTATTTCAAATTGGCTCCTTTTTGCTATCTCATTGTGAGTTGTTTTCAATTGTATTGGTGTGTAAAATGCATGGACACAGGGACACAACTTCATGCTTCTAGACTTGGGATTCTAATTTAATTTCTAAGACCAGTTTCTCATTCTAGAGAATTTCACACTTTACTACTTATTGCAGATGAAGTCAAGAATGATGGCAGGTTCTACCTACAAAAACACCCTTGATTGTTTCATCAAGACTTTGAAAAATGATGTGTGCACTTTTTTGTCTTTTTATTTTTTATTTTTTTTATTTACTTTGTGATTTAACATTTGTAGCTACATGTTGCTGCAAATATCGTTCATATAAAATTTAGTCAGTAATGATGAAAGTTTGTTTAGAAACCAAAATGAAGTATAGAATATAGATGCAAATATCCATCTAGTCAGTGGATGAGAGGAGCCAGAGACTGTGCTTACCATAACCATTGCTTTGTGGAAAAAAATTACTCCATGGTTTAAAACTAAGATTAATTGCATTCTCATATTTGTTTCTAAGTTAGAATCTTTTTAATTGGGATGGTTTGTCAGTCCAAGCTAATGCCAGTTATGTTAAGCTTCACATGGTAGTGTGAGTTGTGGCCCATCTTTTGGTTGTGTGTGAACTGATGTGCAATTTGGACTCACTAGCAGATGCTTCAGATTATAAGCTAGACCCGGTCCTATTTAGGTGGTTTTCGTATGCATGAAACGAAGGGTCCTGCTCATCAGTAAACATATAGTTTGTTGATGCACTACATATGGGGCCATGGTTTGGTGACCCAAGCCTCGAGAATCTTCAAGATTAGAAGATCCTAACCTTTTGATTGATAGCCCCAGTGTCCAATGCATGTTAGAACTGACTGCTTCTACGACGTAGTGAAGCCCACCTTTTTTTTTTGGATTATTTTGTATATGATATTCGGATATGAACAATGCAGTGTCAATATCATCATTTCAGTTTAGGGAAAAAAAAAAAAACCAACTGATTGGTTCTATTTGCAGGGACCACTTGCCTTTTATAAAGGTTTCATCCCAAATTTCAGTAGGCTAGGATCGTGGAATGTGATCATGTTTCTGACTTTGGAGCAGGTAACTTTAGAATTGTCTTTTTGCATTCTCTATGATGCTGCACTTCTATACTGTAAATTATGGCAGGCCCATTTTACAATGACATATGATGGATGAACCTCCCGAAATCTTTTCAAATCAGAAGAAACAATGCCAAGAGTGACTGCAGCCCTCTATCATCCTTTGGGATGGTGCATCATCTCTTAGATTAGCTAAGGGCATCATGTGCATTGGGGAGACTTGCCTGTCGTTTCAATGGTTTTATGCAGTTCGGTTCTTCTTTCAGGATGCTGGGATCAAACTTTGCTTTCTGAGGAAACATATTTCCGTTTATGCCACCACGCATGTGTTTTAGCATGTCTTCTTTTGGTAGCATCAGTTTGATTGGTTATCTTGGGGGGCATATGTTAATGAATGAACTTTACTTTCCTTCTGCAGACAACTCACTATTGTAGTAGCTGTTCCATATGGTGTTGTTCAACTTGGATCCTTAAATTCGGTCAGCAAGATAAATTTTAAAATTACATTGTTGGTGCTTCTAAGCATCACCTGTACGAACATGAAACTTTTATTTGGTATTTCTAAGTATAACTTCTTCTCAATTTTCTTATTTATATGGGAAAACCTGTACTCAGTATTTGCCTTCTTTAACATGGAAGAATAGGCAGTCAAATGTTGCAACTGGTGACCATGCCCTACCAGCTGCAGTTGCAAAGCTTCTGGATGGCCTTTCCATTTCAACATGTTCCTCTGACAGCTATATTGCTTACTATATTTGGAAGTTTTTGGTCTGGTTCTAGTCTCCCAACTGAAGCTATTGGCTATGGACTGGTACTTCTCTTGAATTTTGATGCATGCTAATATTTTTCATGTGTAAAGTTGTTAGGAAAATTACAGTCGAGCATCTATATTTATGTGTAATTACCGTTATCCATCTATATTTATACTTACCCTGATTGATTTTAAGTACACCCACTTTCAATTTCTTGAATTGAAGTAGTGCGGAATTAGATGAAGTTGTATGCAACCAAGCACGGTGTATGTCCCCCTCCCCTCAGCTGCATGGGTATTAGATGAAGGTATGTCCTTGGTCTATTACTCATTGTAGTTTATTGTTTGAAACCCAAAAACCTTGATGTGTGCATTGTCAATTGTTGATGTCTGACATCATAGGTTCAGTTTAGAATGACCAAGGAACCTGCAAATGAGCTGAGCCGATGACTAGATTGGGTCGACCCAAAGACTTGTTTGAGTCTTCAACTGAATCAATTTATTTTCAACATCCTACCCATCCAAAAGGTCTGCTTCACCATGAGGATCATGTTGTGCAAAAATTAGTTTGATCCACTCATCATGCAAAAAGAAAAGTTTTGACTTTACTGTGATGAAAAGTGCATCCAAATGCTGTGTTAGTTCTTCTGATGGTGCTTTCAGGTTGTTGATTTCCCAAGTTTGTGTAAAGAGTTCAAAATTTACACTGTTTTCATGACCTCCTTACATGTAAACTGTTTACATATAAATTTTTTACATTTAAGTGGGACCTTACCCTCATCAAATCGACCCTTAGTGATCTTTTTCATTTTTTGTTCTCTTGTTCATCATCGTCATCATCATCTAAGCCTTATCCCAATTAATTAGGTCAGCTACATGAATTTTTTGTCCGTATTATCGAGGGTAAAGTAGTTGTTTCTACTGGTGGGCCTTTTTCCCTCATGATTATTGTAAAAATATGTTGATCTTCAGATTTGTTTTTGGTTTTATCATAACTACCAGTCTGGATGCAGTGGATAGTTAAATTATGAAAGTGTTACATTAGTATGGATGCAGTGGCATGTTGGGTTTTGTGGTGAACTGCGTTAACACTTGTCTGTCTGGGACTGACAGATGCTCCCATGTTATGTTTGTGATAGCGTCTTTCTTTGTTGGATACTTGACAAGCCATCATGTATAATACACAACTTCTAGTGCACCATAAGCATTTTATAATTCTATGTGATTGAAGTAAATGCAATGTACTGTCAATCCTATATTCATATTTGATCTTCTAATTTGTAGCATGCTTTTGAATGTGGTCTTGCTCATCCATTTGTTTTCTGTTCTTTCACCAGACACAAGGAATGAGGACAGGAGTGGTGCCTTACAGGAGCATATTTTCCGCTCTGAAAAGGATCATACATGAAGAAGGCATACGAGGATTATACAGGTCAGTTGTTTGATTCTCCACATTTTCTACCCTGAGGAATTGTAGCTTCCTTATGCACCAAAACACGAAATGTCATGATGTGCATTATTCATACAATGATCTTGGTTGTTCATCTGAGGGGCTTTGGGATGGACAGTGGGTTCTCGAAGTCTCCCATTCAGAAGATCCAATCTGTGGACTTATGACCGTCGATGTCTTTATTTTCTAAACCATATATGTATAAGCCACTGATAATAGCTTCTTCCAATCTGGTATAATTTTGGGCCATCCCCATTTGTGGCGTGGCCTATCAAATCAACGTTCTAGATTGTCAAACCATTGCCCCACGTGGACTTGGGCAACTATGCGATACTTCCCAGTTCTCTTTTCTTCCAACTCTTGATTGCATGGATAACTCAACTTGCTGAGCCATTCTCTGGTTGAGTTGGGAACTTGCCAGTTTCTATTTCTTTATTCACTAGTCACGAATAATTTTCCTTAATAATTTCAACTTTGTCTTTGTTTTCATGTCAGTCCGTGGCCTTTTGCCTGCATTAGTGGGTGTTAGCCATGTCGCCATCCAGTTTCCGGCATATGAAAAGATCAAAGAATATTTAAGCAAGAAGGGGTAATGAAGTAACTTCTTTATATTGTTTTTAGATCTTTTCATTACCCCTTCATTACCCCTTAGCAAAGCTGTTGTTTTTAATGTACTTTGTTATTTCTTATCAAAATCAAAATTCCCAGATAATACAGCTGTGGATAAGCTCAGTGTAGGAAATGTTGCTATTGCCTCTTCATTATCCAAGATACTTGCATCAACAATAACTTACCCCTATGAGGTATGTTTCTTGGCCCAAATAAATCAAATTTCTCCATTGGTATCTGTGACAATATCTGTTTGTGGAGTTTTGCTAGTGCTAGATGCTGCTGCCTTATATGTGTTGGAAATCAATCTGAAGGCCCGCGTCCATTTGTGCCCCATTGTCTAGAAGAGGCGCTGGACTAAAAAGTCAATCACCGTCAATTTTTGAAGTGGGCCACACATTTTTGGATGTCCATTTCTGTAGCAGTGTAGACTACCTGATGAGTTGCCCAGCTTGATTTTCTGTAAACAGATGCATGGACAAGAAGCTTCAAAGTAAGTTTCCATCTCCGAAATGCATGATTTTGATACATCTCTTTCCTTCCTTACGAGTTATATTTAAAATATAACAAAAAAGAAAAGAAGAAGGATAATGATTATTCTCTTCGAAGGGGATCTCCTCCTGTTTATCGACACGAGAATGATTTGTAGAACAAAGTCTGATCATTGTTCATTCCTCTGCATTTTTATTTATCAGAAAAAGAAAAAGCTACATAACTGAAATAGAAAATGCTACACAACTGACCCACTAATCCAGATAATAACTCGCTAATACAGATAACTGACCCATGATCTATGATAACTGAAACAGAAAATACTATATAACTGACACACTAATCCAGATAACTGATCTTTGGTAACTGTTGCATGCACATAAGGCCCTTATCAATCCTTCCCCTTGGTTTCGCCTTGTCCTCAAGGTGGAACTTGGGAGAACTTTTTGTGAAGGTTTGAAATCATTCCCAAGTCGCATCTTCAGGCGGTGTGTCATGCCATTGTACTAACAGTTTTGTGTCTGCCTTTATGTTGCTTGATGGACAAAAACTTCCCTGCACGTTGATGAAATCATGCAGAGAAATCAAAACAGATTGATGATTCTGACAGTAATTAAATGATGCATTACCCCCACATATATTAGCTAGGCCTCTCTAGTGCTCTCTTAATTGTTCGTGTGAAGAATTTAAACATAGTTTCTTCCTATTTTTATTTGGTGCAGTCAATTGAAGGCATGAAAGTTGTTTGTCATGAGCTGACCACTGCTGATCCTGAGAGTAGTGCGATGGATGATACTGTCAAGGATGCAGGAAGGCTAGTTGCATGTCTTGCAAGCAAGGTAAATATCTTCTATTCTCCTCATTGGTATCCAAAGTTAAAAATATTCTCAGAACATGGTATGTTTTGTGTGATTCGTACCGGTTTCAATACTAGGAGACATGGTTTCAATACTAGACAATACTATTTCTAATTATTTTCTTTTAAAGGTGGCCAATAACTGCTGCAATTTCAAATTTTCTTGATGTATTAGCTAATTCAGCAAACAAATAACCAAATCATGCTATTTTAAAAACCCATTCTCAAATTCTGCTAAAATTTTGACTTTTTTTCCCTTGTATTCTTGGGTGTTCATTGAATGGAATATTCCAAGTGGAATGGAATCATTTATGAAATAGTGGATCAACATAAACACCATTGATTTCTCTTCTTTTCTATAGACTTCTCACATAGGTTGGGTGGTTGGTTTAGGGCCTTGGGAAATGGGTATATCTATTTTTGGATGTGTTAATATATGAGAAACGCCGACGGCTTTTCGCTGTCGAAAATGCCGACAGCAAAAACCGTCGCCTCGTCGGAATCGCCGACGGTTTTAGCCGTTGTAGACACCGACGGCTAAAATCCGTCGGCGAGCAATGCCCACGCCCCTTTTCCCAACGGACCGTCCAACGGATTTTATCCGTCGGGAAAACACATTGCCGATGGCTTTTAACCGTCGGCATTACCCTATTTTTTGGTAGTGAGGTGATGGGGGAGTGGTGTAACGATTCTGTGTAACAGCCCTGACAGCCCTTGCAGCGACCTAGAAATACACCATGGTATGTGATTGTCTAGGACTGACGACCCTAGAATGGATCATTGTTTAGGAATGATATAAGGAAGGTACCTTAGTTTCCCAATACTGCTGTTTAAAATGGACTAATAACAACTCGGTAATCATGCTCATCATCGCATTGCATGTGCCTGAAAAATGTGGAGCTCTGAGGGTGACAGCATGCCGCAGACATAAGATGGTGCCGCACGAGGGAGTATGTTGGCGATGACATGCATCATAATCGCATCTCATCCTTGCATTAATTACAGTACTTAGCAATATTGATTGTACTACTTTATCATTACTGCTTGACTGAATTGATAACATGTTAACCTATGCTTTATTGTTCCACTGAGTTGATCACTCACTCTCACGTTACGGGACGGTGTTCTAAACACCCACCAAACCTGTCTGATTGCAGATGGCGACGCTACTTCTGAGGCGGAGCCGGACTTTTGTGACGACGAGGATGCTTCCTTGTATATGTTGTTTTCTGGCGGCTTCATGTGAGCCGTGTTTTGATCGACGGGGTTACAGGGATGTCGACTAGATGACCTTACACAATTTGGTATATTTTGGAATTGTACTTGTAATTAATTAACCTAGTAACATTATCACACTCTGGAGACTCGCCATAATTTATATATTTTATATATCTATCACAGTCTTCCGCTTGTAAATTTAACTGTCTCTGGAGTATGATATGCTGTTTTGGTATAATCCCATTCATGTTTCAATGCTCTCATCATAATCATCATCATTTGTGTTGCATAAGTGATGCGTTGGAACTCGGGAGCTGAGCTTTGCTCGACCCCTGATTTTCAGGGCGTTACAATCAAATTGTGTGTTGGATTCCTTGTTTTGTTAATTCCCTCTGCACCTTATAGATTTTTCCTGCGGCTCTACTTAATATGTTTCTCTTCTTTTATTGTGACGATTATGACAACTAAGGAGTCATCACATGGGTCTTTCAGATTCTTCCCTGACTGTTCTTGAAATTGCATGGTGGGATACCATGGCTATGCGTGAAAGCTTGACAGAGCTAAGGAATGAATGGTTGTGTCCTAAAGGGAGGGGGTGATTAAGACCAATTAAAATTTATGTCAATTAAAACATAATTACCAATCTAAACTAATATGCTAATTTAAAGTACGTCAATTAACTCTAAGACTTCCAAGCCAATAGAGGATCCAATTACATAGACTACACAAGATATACAAATTAGGAAATTAGTTAATAAATGATAGTGTACAAGTGAGTGTGAGATGTGTTAACTATTCCAATCATAACATTCATCTAATCATGCATACATATTATTCACTACCCCAAGTATAGGGTTGCGATGTAATAATAATCTCGGTAAGACCGAGGTCGAATCCATAGGGACTGAACCTTGTATGTAATCTAAAAGTAGCCAGAACTAGAACTAGAAGAATATGTGATCTAAAGCAGGGGAATTTAAAAGAATAATCATAAACTATGTAATTAAAACTTGTAAAATTCAAAGGTGGGAAACTAGGGTGCCAAGGATTTACTTGTAGAGATCAGGGAGATCTATGCTTGATTCAAGAACACAACTAAAATTAGAGTCCTATCTTGATCCAATTAGAAGATAATTCATTAAAATCCAAATATGTACTTCCTTTGATTTAGTTTTCAAGAGATGAGAGGTATGAGAATTAGAATTTGATTCCATCACAAAACCATGCCTGTGAGACAAAGCAAACAACAAAATTTAACTAATCCATATCTAATCTGAGAGAGTTATGAACGTTAGGAAGGATTCCATCATCCAACCATGTCCATGAGACGATAATAAATAACATGGCTTGTAAGGCCTATATCCTAGCCCGTACCATTCCATAGACTTCCGCGATCCTCCCTGTCGAATTCCAGCGACCTGCGACATGTAGATAACATTTGTGCATGACCCTGAATTGCACGCTGTTAACCTGAGTGGACTCGACCCAAGACTTGTACCCTTGCGACCACGTCGTCGCCGCGGTTCCAATGCCACGTCTTGCGCACCGATGCGATACCCAGGCCAGGAGTTGTGGACCTGCATTCATATTGAGGAAAACACCGCACATTGTGAATTCTTAGAGAATCTCTACCATCCATCACATCAATCAATCAAGTACACAACCCTTACCTAGCCCATCCCTCTCCCATCCCCAAAGTCAACTCTCTCTCTCCACCCATCCCTTTCTTACTCTCACCCATCACTCACACCATCCCATTCATCCCATCACATCCTCTCCTCTCTTATTTCTCTCTTCACTCCTAAGCAACCAAGAGTGTGGACGTCCAAGCTTTCCATGAGAGAGCCAAGTGTGGCCCACTTCCTACCCCTCTTATCTCTCATCCAACCCTTCAAATCTCATCATCCTCCATCAAAGAGGAAGCTTAGGAGCTTGGAAAATTAAGGAACCTAGAAGATTTGCAATTGGTGGGTGTTTCGTAGGATTAGATTTTAATTTTTGTGATGGACCAAGTAGGGCCTACCGATTGATGGTATGGACCTTATTTGGGACCTATTTTGATGTATGTATTATTAATCTTAGGAGGGCGATGGAGCCCTCCATCACACGATTTCTCTCTCTCTCTCTCTCTCTCTCTCTCTCTCTCCTTCCATCTTCTTGTGGCCCACCTGATGTATGCTTTTCATTCATGCCATCCAACCGTCCAGATGCTTTGGACGGTGGGGCCCTGACCCGTGTTCTATCCATGCCGTCCATCTTGGACGCTGGATGAAGGGAAATACAAATATCAGCTTGATCTCGTTGATTGTGGGGTGACCCACTCACATGGACCCCACCTCGATGTATGTACACTATATCCTCATCGTCCATTTGGAGAGATCATGGGCCAGATGGGCCAGGTGCACAGTCCAGCCTGTTGTCTAGCAACAGGCCTAGACGCAAGGAAAATAAAAATATTAGCTTGGTCCGTGTGGACCCCACCACGATTCATGTATTTCATCAATGCCTGTGGGGTGGCCACGTGTGGACCCCACCTTGATGGTGCTGCCTCCACTGTCCAGACCTTGGACGGTGGAGCCCATGTGATGTATGTGTTTTATGGTCTGAATGGTGGGGCCCCTGCATGATGTAAGTGTTGTATCCTCACCATCCACGTGGATGGTGGGAGCAACCATGATGTACATGTGGTGCATCCACACTGTCCAGTTGCAAGGATGGTGGGACCTACCTTGAGGTTGTGTTGTATCCGCACTGTCCAGCCCCTGGACGGTGGGAGTTGATCGGCTGGTGTACCTCACACCAGCTATATAGCTGTTGTATTGACGTCAGTAAGGTCTGTGGGCCTCCATCATGAGGTAAGTATTATATCCCAACCGTTCATGTGGGACCCACTCCACACGTGCCACACGTGTGGAGGTTGGGCCCACTAGATGTATGCATTGTATATTTACATCATCCATTTTGGACGGTGCCACGTGGGGCCTACCATTGATATATGTGTTTTATATCCAATTGTCCATCCATTTTGATGTGGCCCACCATGATCTGGATGGTGGGCCCTATCTTGATGCATATGTTCATCCATGCAGTCCACTGTCCAGATATGGATGGTGGGACCCATACAATATATGTGTTTTATATCCCAGTCGTCCTTCCCTTCCTGGATGTGGACTCACCTCGATGTATGGGTTCTATCCTCGCTGTCCATTCATTTGATGGGCATGGGACCCACATGATGTACGTGTCTTATTCACAGCATCCCACACGTGGGACCCTTGATGCATGTATTCTATCCACACCCTCCAGATAGGCTGGATGGTGAGGCCTGCAATGATGTATGTGTTTCATATCCGCGCCATCTGTCCGTATTGTTGGACGCAGGACTCACCTGCTGTACATGCCGGGCCCACTTGCTGTACACGTGGGGCCTATTTGCTGGTTGTACAGGGCCCACCTGCTGGTTGTACAAGGCCCACCTACTATGAGGCCCATTGTGATGTATTTGAAGCCCATGTGATGTGGCCCATTGTGATGTATATTGGGCCCAAGTGATGAGGCCCATTATGATGCATTTGAGGGCCAGGCGATGGGGCCCATTGTGATGTATATTAGGCCCGTATGAGCGACCCATTATGATGTATATTAGGCCCGTGTGAGCGGCCCATTGTGATGTATATTAGGCCCATGTAAGAGGCCCATTGTGATGCATACGAGGCCCATGTAATGTGGCCCATTGTGATCTGTATTAAGCTCATGAGATACAGCCCATTGCGATGTGTAAGACCCATGTGATGCGGCCCATTGTGATATGTGAGGCCCATAAGATGAGGCCCAGTGTGATGTATGTGAGGCCAATGTGATGAGGTCCGATGTGATGTATATGTGGCCCATGCGATGCGGTCCACTTGATGCATATGAGGCCCATGTGATACGGCCTATTATGACATGTGAGGCCCATTATGTTGTATGTGAGGCCCTTATGTGAGGCCATAGGCCCCACTATATGTTTGGCCCTATAAGGGCTACTCCTTGGGAGCAATGTTGGTTGAATGTCTACATTGATGGGCAATGATGGTTAAATGTCCACATTGTGACCTTCCCTTAGGCCTCGTTAGGCCCATTCTTGATATGAGTAGGCCATCTAGGCCCTTCCTTGACACGAGGAGAGTACATCATGATCATATAACACCTTCTTAAAAAATACATTAATAGAAAATGGAACGGGCTAATTAGTTAGTTGAACACGGTGTATGCAGGGTGTGTACTCCAGCTAGCATCAGAGCCATCCACCTGGGGGCCCTAGAAGCTGAGACGAGCTCCATGATGGTCAGGAAGGTAAGAACAACTAAAACCCCAGCTTACGAAAACTCTAAGTCGTTAAATTAAACCATATCGAGAACAACATCCTATAACTAACCCTTGAGAATTAATTAGAATCAAACCAAGCCCTCATCGTGACCAGGACCCCATATTAACCATTGCAAACCGATTTCAAAATGATCCAACCTAGGCATCTAAGTGCATGGCCTAATGGGAGCTGTAGACGAACGTTATGGCCCACTTGGGCCTCGGCCCCGCCCCAAAATGGGCCTGAACCTTTAGGCAAGGATCTTAAGATGAACGGATGGATTGGATTTGTCACCACCATTGTGATGGACCCCACACGTGGTGCATGTGCACCCCATGCATGTATACACGACCTACATTGAAACGGTGGGCTCGGTCAAATAGCCATTAAGCGAGCCAAATTCGTAAAGGAGAGAATGGATTCTCCCGCCAATTAGAATTTCAAACTAATGATTTTTGGATCCCAAAGTGACCCACCTTGGGCATTTTTTGAACAATCCGAACCGTTCACTAGACTCATGGGCCCCGCCTGATCAAAACCGTAAAGGCTCTTAAGCCCATGTAAAGGGATAAGGATTTTTGGATAGGACCGTTTAAAGAATTGCATGTGGCTAAGATTTGGCATGTGAGACCAATCCCGGACTGCATGGGTGGCCCATGATCGTCCCGATCAGGCCATCCCAACTGTCCATCATCAGGGAGAGTGGTGCTCTCTCTTTTCTAGAAATGGCCGAGCAAAGGCCTATGCATGGTAAAGCATAAAGCTTATTTCCCTCTTTGGGGGAGGGAGTGCTAATGCATTTCTAGCCGTCCCTGGGGCTAGGTGGCGCCATCCCAGCCGCTACTTCTAAAAGAGATCAGAAGGAGAAGAGTGAGCTTTTCATCTAACAAGAAATGGAGATTCTCGTGAGATAGTTCAAAACTATCGTTTAGGGTCCAAAAGGTGGACCCCACATTGATTAAGAACCTCATCTGGTCCATCCAAACGGACTAGATCTTAAGAATACACTATATATGAGGAGTTGACATTAAAGGCTCTCTCATCTCCTCCGTTAAATCATCCAAACTCGACCCCGAAATAGGCCCCGCCAGATCAGAAAACTTACTTTTCTGGTGGGCCTGGGTATTAGCCACCCATCCTAGTGTGTGGATGGGCCTCATGCAAGGACGCTTTTTTATCACCGCCGCAGCAAAGTGGGCCATTTCCAGCCATTGGAACTCTTTCCCTCACAGCTATAGAAAGAGCCCTATAGCTCTTGGGATTCACACCAAGGAGAGAGGAGAAAGAGAGTGGGAAGAGAGAGAGAGAGAGAGAGAGAGAGAGAGAGAGAGGGAGAGAGAGAGAGAGAGAGGTGTGAGTTGAGTGCTCAGTTCAGCCGACTCACCCTGTCTCAGTTCAACTCAGTCGAGTTGGTAGTTACCCCACCAAGTTCCAGACCATGTAACGGTCTCTCTCCCTCATTTTTTTCTTTTAACTGATGACACCGATGTGAGAGCTAAAGTCGACCTCCTTCAATCCTTGAAGATAGGCCGTGCCAAGCTCTAATGGGCAAGTGAGTCAAGTCCATGACCAAGCCAATCGATGGTCGTGGGTCGGACTGAAAAACCAGTCAAGAAAGGGCCTCTATTTTGGACTAAAACAATGGCCGAGTAGTGGCTCTATTTTGGACTGAAACAATGGCCAAGTGGTGACTTTGTTTTAGGCTGGAACAATGGCCGAGTGGTGGCTCTGTTTGAAATAGAAATCGGCCCAAACCATGGGCGCTTTTTGGGACCTAAAATGGACAGCCAACGACCATGAGCGGGTTGTGCTCTAGCTCAAAACCAAAGCTCAAATAGACCTGGGTTGAGCCCTTGGTTAGGTTTTAAAATAGGTCTAAGAACCCACCTTAGATGGCTCTCATCTGGAGCATAAATCCAGCGGCAACTGTGGTAGGAACCACACTCCGGTTGGGCCTTAATTCCAGCTGGAAACTGGACTGGGAGTATTGCTGAAACCACGGCAAATGATGGCTGTGTTTCAGGTCGAGATTGGGTCTGAAATTAGTCCAGCAGTGGGACATTTTCTTGACAGAAGTTGGGCGTTATGCTGTGGGCTGCACAGAAACAAATCTCAGTGGGCCACGTTATAGTCGTGGTGGGCATGTTCATCGATTCGCTGACAGGCATGATTCTGCAAGTGTGGAATCTGTTGGTAGCAATCTGGAACGATCATGTTGCATATGGGTCCGATTTGGATTGAAGATGGCGCTGCAATAGGCACCTATCCGTGCCTTCAAATTCCAGCTGAAGGTAGTCCTTTGGGAGACTGTGAGTTGGAGATGAAAACCAACTCTCTAGCATGCCATGAATCTGCTAAAAATAGCAATTAGTGGGCTACGCTGAGGATAGGCGCAGGGGCTTTTAACATGAGCCCTGGACCAAGCTAGAAACCAGCCCAGAACTGGGTCGATAACAGCGAGGAAGTAGGTGGGATGTACCACATACATCTATGGGCCTCATTGCTGTGGGCTGCATGAAGAAGTGGGTTGCACTTGAGTTTCAAATTTCAAGTGGGCTACACCTTGTCTGAAAATAGATGGGCCACACCATATATAATAGTGGGCCGCACCCTGTTTAAAAATGGGTAGGACACACCATATATAACAGTGGGCTACACTGTCTAGTGGGCCGCACCATGTATAAAGCTGTGGTGGGCCTCACCACACATGAAACACTGTGGGCCTCTCACCAAGCATTGTTGTGGGCCATCTTGGGACCGCAGTTGGCACAATGGATCTGGGCTAGGACAAGTCCAGCCCAACCAAACCTTGGGCCATTAGTACACAACTACAGCTGGGCCATCAAGGGCTAGCCACGTTGGGCCATGAGTAGGCCCAGTTTAGGCTACAACTAGCCAGCTGGGCATTGGGATAAATCAAACTAAGGTCAGGCCCAATCTAAGCCATTTGAGAGACAATGATTTAGTGGGTTTAGCCACTCTAAAGTGGGCCTAAATGAATGTAATTATAGGCCCTTCAAATCCCCCACAACTTTTATTATGCTTAAGAAGTGTTATCTAATGCAAACTAATCCTCTAAGGAGCTACTTGCGTAAATTGGGGCAACTAGCTACACACGAATATTCGAATCAAGGACAGGACCACGATAACTTAGGTGATGATTCTCTTCCCCTTGGGCTTTCCATTCCCAACTAGACTAAGAGTAGTCATTATAATGATCTAGAAATGTAAAGACATTTAATGGCTAATTAGACTTATGGTGGATTGTTTTCAAATTAGTTACCTAGACACTGCTTCAAGGAATGATTTAATAGCTTGGAATTAGATTGTATTTATTTGGTACATTTGTTTAGATTAATGATTCCCATGATTTAGAAATAATTGACTTACCTGGTGAGACTATTTAGTACATTCAATTGATGGGATTGAAAACATGCTCTAGGGTCACATTTATACTTGGTTAGCTCACTTGAACATGTGTATTAAACTTATCCAAATTACATGCGTAATGGGTTGGTTCACTTAGTGCATATTTTGAATTATAAACTCATGATCACGTGACTCATAGGAATACATGCAATGCTCTCTACCTCTTATTCATAAGTAGACTTCATGCTATTGTTTATGACATATACATTGTTGAAATCGCTCCATGGAAACTCTAACTAAGGAGAGTCTGTGCTTGGGGTGTAACTAGACTAGTTGTGACGTAAGTAGACCGCTAACAAGGAGGTTGTGGTTATTGTCGTTGATTATGGAGTTTACTATCCATGTGTTGTTACACCTATCTAGCTATGGAATGAACCTTGCAATATTTACAATTACCGCCATTTACTCATCTTTGAATCATACATACCATCATGTTTAATCGCCATACTTAACAATTTCGATATTTCATTCCAAGTCAATACTTGGTGGTGGCCCCATTCGCATTGGAATTAATTGACTACGTGTTGGTGGGTTCTACATACACCCTAAGGCTGTAGTCTCATGGGCCAGGGATGGTGGTCATGGGACACTATGCCCGAGCCGTCGTCTTAGTCTAGGACATGAGCTCCTCATAGTAACCGTGAGCTTATTTAAATTGGCTGAGTGTAATTAGACTAATAATAGGTTGGCTAATCATGTATACATTGCATTCGGGCGATGACAGATGGCTAATTCTGGATGTTGTAGCACGTGCCTAATAGGATTTAGTTGGGGTATTATTTCGCTTGCTCCCAGACCATCGACTGTTGACCCACCTTTAGTGAGTTTAGCACTACACATGTACCCTGTACTTTCGCTGGTGATCGGCCACAATGCATGGGTTTTGCCCAAAAGCCAACTGGATGAGCATCCCCAGTTGATGTGCACTCATTCATCTACACACTAAATAAGATTTGCATATTGCCCTATTTTGTATGATGTGTTATTTTGTACTATATCTTGTCTAGGGTGGCGATGTGAAATCTTGAGGGGAAATCACACTGAGCTGGCCACTCATTCATTAATGTTCAACCGTACGGAGGACGTAGGTATACGAGCCGATGAATGTGCAGTAGATCTGGAGGCAGTGGCGGTCGAGGAGGAGCTCTATGACAAGGAGCCGTAGCAGGAAGCAGCCGCTTATTTTGGACTAAACCAGTAGATTAGCCCTTCATGATTATTTCAGTACATTTAGAAGCTTGAGTTTTTATAATTGGCCCCCAACTGAGTGGGTCAGGATATTGTTCACACTTTGGGTCATATTTATGCTATGTTTCATTCCGCCATTTGCACTTTGATTTACACATTGATTACCACCATCATTCAGTTAACTCCTGGGTTTTTGGGATACGAGCGATATACTTGGGTCTCAAAAACTGGGGCATGACAAGTTGGTATTAAAGCAAAGTATGAGATAGCCTGGCTGTGGAATCAATATACAAAATTTAAACAAGGCAAAATTTAGAAATCTCCCTTAGAGAGTAGATGGATGAGCGAACATATAAACAAAACACTTAGCCCCCCCCCCCCCCCAAACATTAGTAGAATGAGAAAAATTGAACCTATGAAGCAGTTCCAATAGCTAGGGAGAAATTA
Organism: Magnolia changhungtana; assembly: GCA_030180095.1. Lineage (NCBI taxonomy): Eukaryota > Viridiplantae > Streptophyta > Magnoliopsida > Magnoliales > Magnoliaceae > Magnolia > Magnolia changhungtana. The sequence goes on along the minus strand of JASAUF010000344.1, from coordinate 2,383,443 downwards.
GAACATGAAAAGGACCTAGGATCCCTTGGAAAACAATGGGTAGTCGTTTGAATCTGGAAACGGAGACTTTAGATCCCTTGGAGAATGCAATCAAGAGTATTATTTAGAAGATAAATTCCCTCGCCATGCAATTAGCAAGGTTCTCTAACCATTGTAGCACTTTATATTTATTAAAATCATTCTCCTCCCTTTAAACCTTTGAACCATGAATTCTAATTCCACAAGAAGCCATGCTGCCAGTACTACGATCCCACTAGACCCACACGGTTGACATCCATCCCATCCCCTCGACCGAGCGCCAGTGGGAGCGCAGCCCGATCTACACACCAGGTCTCCCACCTAGGGTGGCAAACGGGGACACCAGGTCGAAAGCTGTTGGAGATTCCCCCTCCCCAGATATTCATGTCAGGGTTGAAATAGCGGTGAAGACCGCTTGAGTTGAAGAAGGAATATGCCAATATGTCCTAGAGGAGGGTGAATAGGATCTTTTTAAAGTTTTTATGAGTTATTTGAAATCCTATTACACTAATCCTAATAACATGTACAAATTAGGATTACTTAATTGTAACTCTACTAGCTTCCAAGTCTTGTAGAGGATCCAATCACAAACTGCTTAAAGAGTAAACAACATAAAGTCTAGTTCATCGAAATTTGAATGTTGATGATATCGAGATCAGAGTCGATGCATCAATAAATCCAGCAGATTTGTCTTTAAGCTTGCTGGACGATTTGTGTCCTTGTTCGATGCAATCGACCTAGTGCCGATATTATCAATATTTGAATATCAATTCTATCGAAGGGCCCCCGATCATAGTTAAAAATAACCTGAAATATCTGCTGTAAGAAATGTGTGCCCTTGATCGATATCATCGATGGACCTCCGATCTTATCAGTATTTGAATTCAGATCATATCGGACAGTCATCGATATATCGAAGGAATTTGAGATTTTCATTAAAAAACAAGGGCACCGAAAATCTGCCTGTCGATCTTATCGAGCCACTCTTCGATAGGCTCGAGATTTGAATATCGATGATATCGATGGGTGTATCGATACATCGATAATTTGTCCAGATATGTTGTGAAGTTGCTGGACATTTTTAGTGCTTATATCGATGATATCGACAAGTATAGCGATACATTAATAAATCCGTCCAGATGAATATTTAGTTGCTGGACATTTTTGGTCCTCATATCGATAATATCATTAAGGTATCGAGGACATCGACAGAGCAGGTCGATCATATCGAGGGTGCTTTGATAAAATTGACTGGGTGAGAAAAACTTAGAAATTTTCTTATTTTGAAAAAAGTTGTCTCCCTAAAAACCCTAAGATGTCTATCTTGTTTTAAGGGTTTTTTAATTACCTAGTGTTTTGGGACATGGGATGTGAGGCTTTAATTTTACATGTGACGAGCTCGCACACATCCAATTGAGGCAGACGCTTGAATTGATCTTCCTACCAGGCTCTGTAGTCACTCTGACTCAACGCACACGTAACTTGACAAACCATGGTACTTTCAATCTCCCCCTTTGTCAATTACGTGACAAAATCCCCAAAACACCCTAGGATAATATCTAGACAAACATATCCTAAATTGTGTGTACATGCTTTTACACAATTTTACAAAATCTAATGAACCATGTACACAACCCAGTATTTTCTCCTCCTTACTTCAATACTCCCCCTTTCTTAGTGCATCTGTTCCCCCTGACACCTGCAACACCATTTGATATACAATTTTCCGCTCGGGGTGTTTTGTAAATGTTCTCCCCCTTTTTATCAGTCATTGGCAAAGGTATAGCAAGTGATATTGACTGAAGAGTGAATTACGTGGGAGAAACCAGTGGAAGCAACAACAGATATTGATGTATAAAGATGAACTCATTTTCAAAACATACATCATTTTTAGAAAATATGAATGTAGATTAGATAAAACTTGACACAATCAGATAAGATAATCAAGAAAAAAAACACATGCATTCTATATCGGAGTAGTTCAGAAACATACAGTATTGGCAGAGAGTGTGGATGCATATCAAAACAAATGAAGTCGATAGAATAAGCAATAAAATCATATGCATTCCATAAGTTTGTAAAGAAAACAGTTTAACCAAAAAGAAATTCTTCTCATCAGCAATCCACATCGAGGTATATGCAAGCCAAAAAAAAAAAAACTTTGCCAAGTCTGTAATTCATCACACCTACAAATATGATCACAGGCATTCAAAAGGTATTTAGGCCTGAAGCATTTCAGGAGAACTTCAGGAATGTGATGGATATTTATCCTGAGTAAGCTTATGGAGTAGGTAGCCGTTTCAGAACTTGTTTTGTTGTGCGTTGCAGGGCCACCAGTCGTTGTCGAACTTCAGAAAGATAGGCTTCGCAGTCATCTAGTCGCTTTACAATGTGAGCTTGTTCATCCAAAAGATCTTATACACTGTCTCTTGTAGGGATGTTTGGAATGACTTCAACAGAGTCAGAACTGTGCACGAGACTGCTACTGCTAGGAATTGAACCGGTTCTACCACCACAAAACATATTTTCAAAGATGTTCAGGTTACGTATGTCTTTATAATTGAACCACGCTCATGGATGAGGGAGATCATGAGACGATGGCAGTCCGAATTGACGTGAAAGCTTAGATAGAAGACATGGAAATGGTAGTGTAGTGATGGATGCTTCTGTAGACACACGGATCAGTTGCTATACGATCAGAGTGGGTAGGCATATTGGAATTCCCAGATGAATATCGTACAGAATGTTAAGGATGTATGGCGAGAGCTTGTTGCTGGAGACTTCACAGGGATAGACGTTAGAGCTAAAAATGCGGTAAAGAATCCTATAGGTAGGATCAAGATGCTTGACATGAAGAACATTTTTGGCATTCCTAGGAATTGTGGCACCGTTACACAATGCTCGAGTAACTTCCCCCCACACACCTAGGTGATTCATATTTCGATTAGATACAGTTATTCCAGTCATTTTCATGTTAATCATCCTACTTACCCGATTTAGTGTGATGTATTCAACCCGATTCATGACCATAACCGAGATAACTGGAGGATCGTTTTCAACATTGTAAACCAAGCTTAGAAACTGATGTACCAGATTATGTTGAAAAGTTCCTCCAATATTCACAACATTTTCCCATCCAATTTGTTTCAAGAGATCGATGATCCTAAAGGGCTCAATACTCTTTCTGTGAACCATTCGTTCCATCACAAGGTGTAAGTTGAATGAAGGAGAAGAGGTGGTTGCGTCATGCTTATCTTTCTTCTTTTCAATTGATGCATGTTGTGGATGGAACAATCATTTGTCTTTTCCCATCTTGGAGAGATGAAATATCCAAGACTGAGAGCTCCCGATGAGGCTCTTCTTCTTGATCTACTGACTCTTACCAAGCAACGACTACCTATCCCTTTGATCATGTTCTCAGTTTTTGAATTTTGATTTTTAATTTCAAGTTCTATGGAAGAACAACCGTCCCGACGTTTCAGCTACCCGGAGAGTCGTCGATGATATCGACCCGTGATCGATTAATCGGAAATGTCAGATCGATAGGTATGAGAAGGAATATTTTTCTTTTTCAACCCTTCAAGTATATTGATAGCATACTCAGCAAAATTATGTACAATTACTATACATCAAAAATTATAAACATTTGCATGTTTATTTACAGAAGATTGAGGTGAGGACCTCAGATATATCATTTGACGCTCAACAAAATTGCACCATTTTGGCAAATATCCAATCTAGATGCATGATCTGGATTAGTTTCTTCATGCTCAGTGTTTCTCAATGTCGCTCCTTTCTTTTTCTATAATAAGGTAGCAATGGTTGTTTATGCGATGACCCTTAATTACTGATTTTTCTGATTGATCTAGGATATCGCATTCTTCTTTGTTGCATTTGACTACATGCCCATTATCACAGATTTGAGAGATGCTTAACAGATTATGTGCTAGTCCTTTAATGCAAAAAACATTCTCATTTTTAAGCAAATCAATTCCTCTTATCATTCCTTGTCCAATTACATTAGCAGTGGCTCCATCTCCATAGGTGACTATCCCTTTATGAAAATTTTTATAGTTGGAAAGAAGGGATTTGTCACCTGTGACATGTCTTGAGCAACCACTGTCAAGGTACCATTTGACCTCATTACCTGGCAGACGATCTGAATGTATAACAAGGCAATTTGTCTTTTCCTTAATCACCCACTTTGTGACAGGAGTTTTACTTGTGATAGATTTGTTCATCTTATCCGATTTGTCCACATGACTTAATGACTCCTTCATCCTGTCAACTAGTTTGAGTGGTGATGTTTACATATTTCTTTTGTTCGGCTCACAAACTGACTCACCATTTTTGTGATGAGCTGGGATAGGTCTGATGTTACTACTAGAGGCAACAGATTTTCCAAAAATTTGTGCATCATATTTAGTTTTTGTTCTAGATTTTCCATAACCTAATCCCTTTTTATCCTCTCCACATTTTCCCATGCTTAACAGTTTTTCTAATTTCTCACCACTTTGGAAAATTTTGCAGTTTAGCTTGGCCATTTTTCTGGATTCCTCTAATTCAACTTGAAGTGAATGATTTTCATTTTGAAGAATCATGTTTTTCTCATTTAATGTTTTAATTTGTTTATTTAATCTTTCAAACTCAGATTTAAGAGAAATGTTGATTCTTTCAAATTTATCATTATCTAAATGATATTGTTGCAAATCATTAATCAGATGAGTGTTGATATCTAAAGTTTTGTCTAGATCTAGTTGCAGCAATTCCTTTTCTTTTCTCAACTATTCCAAGTCTTTTGACAATGTTGACGCTATGAATATAAAGTTGATTGTAAGCATCTTGTAATTCATCCTTTTCAATTTCTTCTTCTTCTTTTCCATTGTTGGATGACGATGATTCTGTGGCTAGCTATTCTTTCTCGTTCTCTGATCCTGTGGGAGTGATTGAAGTAGTGGAGACCGTGAGTATTTTCAATGATTTCTGATCTCCATTGCTTTCTGAGTCACTAGATTCTGAATTTGACTCATCTGTATTATCCCATGTGGCGGTCATTGCCTTGCCCTTGGTTTTTCTGTTTGGGCATTCGGTAGATAGATGTCCATACTCTCGATAGGCATAGCATTATGGTTCTTTGGTCCTTTTACCAAATTTGCCTGCAGAAGGTTTGTTATTCACCTTTCTTTCCCTGAAGGGATGGTCGCAATTCTTCTGAAAGAATCTTTTGAATTTTTGTGCCAGTAAAGCCACTTCTTTATCTTCATTTTCCTTTTCACTTTCACTTCCTCATGAATTGTTTTCTTTGAGGTTTTTAGGACAGTGTTTTTGGATTTTTGGGGTTGTGTGAAGTGTAGTCAAAAGTTTGTAGGGAACCTACCAGTTCTTCTACTTTCATTTCATCTACGTTCCTACACTCCTCAATTATTGTTACCTTAAGATTAAATCGTTCCAGTAGGGATCTTAGAATTTTTCTACAAATTTTTGGTACCGGAACTTTCTCTCTCAATCCACCCATGGACTTGCAAATAATATTAACTTGGTGAAAAATTCCATAAACGTCTCATGCTCTTCCATTCTGAGACTTTCGAACTATGAAGTCAGGAGTTGAAGTTTGGATCGCTTCACAGTGCTTGTGCCTTCATGGGTTGTTTCCAATAAATCCTATGCTTCCTTGGATGTCCCACACATACTTATCTGATTGAATATATCCTGAGACATGGTACAGTAGATAGCATTCATAGCCTTGGCTTCAGATGTCTGCCTTTCTTTGTCGATTGTTGTCCTCTTTTCTTTGGATTTGGGCTTTGTGATTGTTGTTCCACTATCAAGTATGATTTGTTCAGTAGGTGGCACATATCCACTTTCAACGATATCCCAAACATCATGATCCAAAGATCTCAGAAAGTAGTGCATCCTAGCCATCTAGTATGCATAATTTGAGTCGTCAAATACTAGAGGTCTAGTGACTGATGAGCCCTCTCCTTTGGCTATATTCCAATCTTCAGTCAAGATCACTCTCTAGGTGGTGAAGCCCTTAAAGAGAGACCCACTCTAATACCAATTGAAATAGCGGTGAAGACCACTTGAGTTGAAGAAGGAATATGCCCATATGTCCTAGAGGGGGGTGAATAGGATCTTTTGAAAGTTTTTATGAGTTATTTGAAATCCTATTACACTAATCCTGATAACATGTACAAATTAGGATTACTCAACTGTACCTCTACTGGATTCCAAGCCTTGTAGAGGATCCAATCACAAACTGCTTAAAGAGTAAACAATATAAAGTCTAGTTCATGATGGTTATGACTGTGTAGGTGTGTGAGAAGTGATTGGATATTCGGATATGGAAATATTAACGTAAATCACTCAATTAAAATAACAAACTCAAACACAGTCATTTTATAGTGGTTTGACGATAAGTCTACTCCACTCTCGGCTACCGCACTCAACCCTTGAGTGTACCGAATTTCACTAAGGAGGTTTTCCAAACCTAAGGTTTTAAATCAGGTTTACCTTCAACCTTTACACGGAGGTTTCTACTCGGTTCACCTCTAACCCTGGAGTTTTACTGGTTCACTCCTAACCAGATGTTTATGCTCTCCATAGAGCAAGGGTCCGCACAACGCACCTGGATGTTTATGCTCTCCATAGAGCATGAGTCCACACAACACACCCATTACGTAAACTCCCGCCGGAGGCCTCCTTGAGGACTTCAAAGGGTGAGAATCACTTAATACCCAATCCTAGAAAGGAATGATCACAAGTGTCCTCTTGAACTCTGGATACTTACAAATAAGTTGATGAGTCCCATTCAGTGCAATGACAAAGATCTCCTCCTTGTTGTTGAAGAGTCTTCGGCTTCCTTGATCCGCAACACAATAGATGTACTAGTACTAGGCTTCAGGTTGGGTCAAGGTTATGATGGAATCCTACTCTCTAAAGATTTTCCTATAGGGAAGATAGAGTAGTTCCAATCATTAAAGTATTCAAGGCATCCCAGCTTAATAATTTGCCATTAAGGTAGTAGCTGGAGGATCCTTGAGTGCAGAAGTTCATTCCCCAATCTACTCTATTGAATGTCAATGGTGAGGGTGGATTGGAGGATGAACTCCCTTGAGAGAAAGGGATTTAGATATAAGATATAAGTTGAAACACTCAAAAGCTCTCTCTTCTTTCTCTCACAGCAACAAGAGACAAGTCATCTATATATAGGCGAAAGGTTCCAACGGATATAAAACGGTCACATTTATGATAGAGTTCAATATCATCGAGTAGTTCAATATCATCGAGCGTATGCTCTCGATAGCATCGATGGTCTGCTCGATGACTCGGATTCAATGTCATACGCTTTTGAAACATTTTGTCAATTGGTCGATGAATCGAAATTATTGTTGATAACATCGGATTTCGAACTCCGATTCTATCGATGACAGGATTGATCTATCGACACTTGAAAAATGAGAGGGACTTGACTTTAAAATATTTCAGGTTTTCATGAATGATCGGGGGAACCATTGAGATCATCGGAATTTGAATGTCGATGATATCGAGATCAGAGTCGATGCATCGATAAATCCAGCGGATTTGTCTTTAAACTTGCTGGATGATTTGTGTCCTTGTTTGATGCAATCGACCTGGTGCCGATATTATCGATATTTGAATATTGATTCTATCAAAGGGCCCCCGATCATAGTTAAAAACAACCTGAAATATCTGCTGTAAGAAATGCACGCCCTCGATCAATATCATCGATGGACATCCGATCTTATCGATATTTGAAGTCAGATTATATTGGACAGTCATCGATATATTGAAGGAATTTGAGATTTTCATTAAAATACAGGGGCGCCGGAAATCTGCCTGTCGATCTTATCGAGCCACTCTTTGATGGGCTTGAGATTTGAATATCGATGATATCGATGGGTGTATCGATACATCGATAATTCATCTAGATATGTTGTGAAGTTGCTGGACATTTTTAGTGCTTATATCGATGATATCAACAAGTGTATCGATACATCGATAAATCCGTCCAGATGAATATTTAGTTGCTGGACGTTTTTGGTCCTCATATCGATAATATCGTTAAGGTATTGAGGACATCGACAGAGCAGGTCGATCATATCGAGGGTGCTTCGATAAAATCGATAAGGCGAGAAAAACTTAGAAATTTTCTTATTTTGAAAACATTTTTCTCTCCCTAAAAACCCTAAGATGTCTATCTTATTTTAAGGGGTTTTTAATTACCTGGTGTTTTGGGACATGGGATTTGAGGCTTTAGTTTTACCTATGATGAGCTCGCACACATCCGGTTGAGGCAGACTCTTGAATTGATCTTCCTACCAGGCTTTGTAGTCACTCTGACTCAACGCACACGTAACTTGACAAACCAGGGCACTTTAAAGGGTTGCCATCGCAGTATTTTGAGTGATGGACGCCTTCAACTGAACCATCAGCTACCGTGTACACAGACACACCGACAGGAGCCACCACCATCATCGCCTTTGCGCAGATGGCGGCGACCATGCAGTAACAATAGGCTGCCTTCATGCAACAACAACAGGACTTGTACGCTCTCATGATGGAGACCCTGCGGAGTCGTGGAGGGATGTCCCGAGATACCGAGATACGAGTCGTCGATGTGTTCGACCGTTTCATGAGGCTCCGTCCACCGACGTTCGAAGGGGCGCCTAACCCGGTTCAGGCTGAGTACTAGTTGGCGAGGATCGCCAAAAAATGATGGGGCCCCTGGAATGCTTCAATGCTTAGAGGGTCAGTTTGGCCACAAACCTGCTGGAGGGTGAGGCAGAAAATTGGTGGAATAGTGTATAGAGGAGTGTGCCAACTGGGTATGCCTGGACGTGGGCTGGCTTCAAGACAAAATTCCAGGAGAAATATTTTCCACGGTCTTGCCGAAGTGAAAAGATCGGGCGATTCCTGAAGTTGGAATAGGGAAATCTAATAGTTGCCTAGTACGAGGCGAAGTTTGATGAGCTATCTCAGTATGTACCTAAAGCCCTTGAAGATGAGGAGTACAAGTTGGAGAAGTTCAAGGAGGGGGTGAAGCTCGAGATATGATCCCGGTTGTGCCTATGAGACTTCGGGGACTTCCCAGAGCTGGTGGATAAGACAATGCGAGTAGAGAAGGACTTCGAGGGCACCATTTGCTCCCGTCTTCTAGCATGAGATGCCCCGATCAGGCCAAGGCAGGCACCTCCTGCCCCACCTGCCCCAGTAGGGAGTATCAGAGTTCAGCCTGTAGGCGTTCTGCCTGCACCCCTGAGAAGGTATTGTGAGTACTGCAGGCGAGATGGCCACACTGCTCGGTTCTGTTACAAAAGGATAGCCAATGAAGGCAACGCGCCTCCAGCGAATCGCCCTCAGCACAATCGAGCGGCGATTTGAGCTATGCCTAGGCGGGCTCCCCAAGCCAAGATGTATGTCGTTGCCGCTACTAAGGGCAAACAGGACCACTTACAGACTATCCATGGTACTGACCACATTAACGGTACCCTTGTACTCACTCTATTTGATTCTAGTGTAACTTTATCTTTTATTGATTCTGCTATTGCATCTAGACTAGAACTGAACACCACTAGGATGCATGTCCCCTTAATTGTAGCATCCTCTATAGGCAAATTTGTGAAAACGGATAAGATATGTAGGGCATGTCCCATCACACTTGCAAATCGTGAGGTGCCTATGAACCTAATTGTCATGCCTGTCAGGCAGTTTAACATCATCCTTGGGATGGACTGGCTCACATTGGTGCTTGCAGTCATGGATTGTCGCGATAAAACAATTACAATATCCATCCTAGGGTAGGTCTCCTTCACTTTGAAAGGGAGGGGCAAATGCCAAGAGTTCGAGAGCTTGCAGGCTCTAGAGGAAGCTGAGACAGTGAAAGCCACTATCGGATGAATACTAGTAGTCCGAGACTTTTCTAAAGTATTCCAAGAGATATTAGGACTACCTCCTAGGCGTGCGGTAGATTTTTATATTGACCTCAAGCCAGGAACCGTTCCTATATCACTCCCTCCATTTCGCATGCCTCCTTGCGAGATGGAGGAGCTAAGGAGTCAGATTGATGATCTGTTGGCTTAAGATTTCATTCGCCCCCGCTTTTCTCCCCGGGGAGTGCCTGTTCTCTTTGTAAAGAAGATCGATGGGTCGATGCACCTCTATAAAGACTACAAAAGGCTGAATGAGGTGACGATAAAGAACAGGTACCCCTGCTGCGCATCGACGATCTATTTGATCAGCTGAAGGATGCCAAGTATTTCTCCAAGATAGATCTATGGTTTGGGTATCACTAGTTGAGGATCAGGGATGAGGATATCCCTAAGATGGCCTTCAGGTCTCATTATGGGCACTGCGAGTTCCTGATGATGTCTTTCGGTCTCACAAATGCTTCGGCAGTTTTCATGGACCTGATGAATTGGGTTTTCATGCCTTACCTCGACTGGTTCGTGATCATATTTATCAATGATATCTTGGTTTACTAGAAAAACCGAGAAGAGCACGAGCAGCATTTGCGCACAGTGTTGAACACTCTGAAGGAGAACCAGTTGTACGCCAAGCTAAGAAAGTGCGAGTTCTGGGAAGAGGAAGTGAAGTTCCTGGGACATGTAGTGAAGGCAGAAGGGATAGCAGTTGATCTGACTAAAGTAGAAGCAGTATCTAAGTGAGAGCAGCCCACTACGGTGACCGAGGTTCAAAGTTTCCTAGGCATGGCTGGGTACTACAGGAGCTTTATCAAGGAATTCTCCAGAATTGCCTGACCACTCACTCAACTGACAAAGAAGAACGCCTGATTCACGTGGGACGAAAATACAGAAGCAGCTTTTCGAGAGCTAAAGATGAGGTTGACTTCCGCGTTAGTGCTCACTCTCTCACAAGAAGGGGAAAGGTTTGTGGTGTATAGCGATGCTTCAAAGTTGGGCCTTGACTGCATTATGATGCAGAACGACAAGGTGATCGCTTATGCCTCTTGCCAGCTAAAGAAACACGAAGAGAACTACCCGACTCATGACCTGGAATTGGCAACGGTAGTCTTTACCTTAAAAATATGGAGGCATTACCTATACAGAGAGGATTTTTAGTTATTCTGCAATCACAAGAGTCTGAAATCATATTCACGCAGAAAGACTTGAACATGTGCCAACGTCGATGGATGGAGACACTTAAAGACTTCCACTTTGATATCTCATACCACCCTATTAAGGCGAACTCTATGGCCGATGCTCTAAGTCGGAAGAACAAACATGCGTTGGTAGCCACCTTGATGATCAAGGAATGGGAGATGATGGAATTTGTTCAGGATTTTGACATTCAGTTTACCCTCGACAAGCCAGATGCATACGTAGCCCTTTTGACTATAGAACCCACCCTGGTGCGCAAGTAATCGCTGCCCAGGACCAGGATGCGTGGCTTGTCAAGATGAAGGAGAGGTGTAAGGATGAGGAAATGCCTAGTTGGAGGGTTTTTAGTGACAGCAGCCTTCGATATCAGGGACGAGTATGCGTTAGAGACAACACTGATTTGCGGACGGAAGTGATGGTGGAAGCTCACCACTCCAAATTAGCTATCCACCCAGGAAGTACCAAAATGTACAATGACGTCAAGAGGCAGTATTGGTGGGGGAATATGAAGAGGAATATAACAGATTTTTTGGCAAAGTGTATGGTGTGTCCAAAGATCAAGGTCGAGCATCATAAACCCACTGGCCTCCTTCAGCCATTGCCATTAGCTGAGTGGAAGTGGGACAACATCTCCATGGATTTCATATCTTGTCTCCCTAGGACGCAGAGGAAGCATGATTCAATCTGGGTCATTGTCCATAGGTTGACAAAGGCTGCCAGATTCCTCCCGATTTGCACGACAGATTCCACCAATAGTTTGGCAAGGTTATACATCTGGGAAGTCGTGCGATCCTACGGAGTTCCGCGAGAAATTATATCAGATAAGACTCCATTTTACTTCTACCTTTTGGAAGAGGTTACAGGAAGAGATGGGCATGGAACTCAAGTTCTGTATGGCATTTCATCCTCAGACAAATGGGTAACTGAGATACTAAATCAGATTCTGGAAGATATGTTGAGAGCATACGTCCTAGACTTTCAGGGCAACTGAGACAATCACCTGGCACTGGCAGAATTTGCATACAACAATAGCTTCCAGTCTAACATAGGCATTGCACCATACGAGGCTCTCTATGGTCGCCCTTATCTAGCTCCTTAGTGTTGGGTAGAAGTCGGAGAGAGAAGTTTATTAGGGCCCAAGCTTGTTCAAGCTACTACTCAGGTCATTGACATGGTCCGAAAACGATTGCGCACCACCCAGAGAAGACAAAAGAGCTATGCAGATAATCATTGATGTAACTTGGAGTTTGCAACTGGCGATCATGTATTTCTAAAAGTTTTGCTTATGAAGGGTTTGATGAGGTTCGGACAGAAAGGGAAGCTAGCACCTCATTTTATCGGGCCTTTCGAGATTCTTGATCATATTGGACCTGTAGCATACCGCCTTGTGCTACCTGCTGCGCTAGCCAGCATTCACAATGTCTTTCACGTATCTATGTTGAAGAAGTATACGCCAGATGAATCGTACAACATTAGGTGGGAGTAGATTGAGTTGACAGATAATGCCTCCTACATTAAGGAACCTATCCACATCTTGGACCACAAGGAGCAGATCTTATGGACGAACACATACCGCCGGTCAAGGTTCTCTGGTCACATCATGGGGAAGAAGAGGCGACTTAGGAGTGAGAAGCAGAAGTTATGGAGAAGTACCCTCACCTGTTCAGTGGCACATCGTAGGTAATTTCGAGGACGAAATTTTTTTCAGGGGGTTAGACTATAATATCCCGTATCTCGAGTACACGGGGGTTACCTTCTTAAAAACCACATTAGCAGAAAATGGAACGAGCTAATTAGTTAGTTGAACACGGTGCATGTAGGGTGTGCACTCCAGCTAGCATCAGAGCCATCCACCTGGGGGCCCTAGAAGTTGAGATGAGCTCCATGACAGTCGGGAAGGTAAGAACAACTAAAACCCCAGCTTATGAAAACTCTAAATCGTTAAATTAAACCATATTGAGAACAACATCCTATAACTAACCCTTGAGAATTAATTAGAATCAAACCAAACCCTCATCGTGACCAGGACCCCATATTAACCATTGAAAACCGATTTCGAAACAATCCAACCTCGAGATCTAAGTGCACGGGCTAATGGGAGTCATAGACGGACGTTATGGCCCACCTAGGCCTCGGCCCCACCCCAAAACAGACCAGAACCATTAGGCAAGGATCCTAAGATGAACAGATAGATTGGATTTGTCACCACCGTCGTGATAGACCCCACACGTGGTGCATGTGCACCCCATGCATGTACACATGACGTGCACTGAAACGGTGGGCTCGGACAAACAGCCATTGGCCGAGCCAAATTCGTAAAGGAGAGAACGGATTCTTCCGCCCGTTAGAATTTCAAACTGATGATTTTCATATCCTAAAGTGGCCCACCTTGTGCATTTTCTGAACAATCAGAACCGTTCACTAGACTCGTGGGCCCCGCCTGATCAAAACCGTAAAGGCTCTTAAGCCCATGTAAAGGGATAAGGATTTTTGGATAGGACCATTCTAAGAATTGCATGTGGCTAAGATCTGGCATGTGAGACCAATCCCGGACTGCATGGGGTGGCCCATGATCGTCCCGATCAGGCCATCCCAACCGTCCATCGTCAAGGAGAGTTGTGCTCTCTCTTTTCCAGAAATGGCTGATCAAAGGCCTGTGCATGGTAAAGCATAAAGCTTATTTCCCTCTTTGGGGCGGGAGTGCTGGTGCATTTTTATCCGTCCTTGGGGACAGGTGGCACCATCCCAGCCATTGGTTCTAAATGAGATGAGAAGGAGAAGAGTGAGCGTATCATCTCACGAGAAATGGAGATTCTCGTGAGATAGTTCAAAACTAGCGTTTGTGGTCCAAAAAGTGGACCCCACATTGATCAGGAACCTTATCTAGTCCGTTCAAATGAACCAGATCTCAAGAATACACTATATATGGGGAGTTGTCATTAAAGGCTCTCTCATCTCCTCCATTAAACCTTCTAAACCCGACCCCGAAATGGGCCCCACCAGATTAGAAAAGTTACTTTTCTGGTGGGCCTGGGTGTTAGCCACCCATCCTAGTGTGTGGATGGGCCCCATGCAAGGCTGCTTTTTTATCACCACCATTGCAAAGTGGGCCATTTCCAGTCGTTAGAACTCTCTCCCTCACAACTATATAAAGTGCCCTGTAGCTCTTGGGATTCATGCTAAGGAGAGAGAAAGGAGAGAGAGAAGAAAGAGAGTGGTGGGAGAGAGAGAGAGAGAGAGAGAGAGAGAGAGAGAGAAGAGAGGTGTGAGCTGAGGGCTCAGTTCATCCAACTCACCTTGTCTCAGCTCGACTCGGTCGAGTTGGTGGTTGCCCCACCAAGTTCTGGACCAGGTAACGGTCTCTCTCCCTCATTTTTTTCCTTTAACTAATGACACCGACATCAGAGCTAAATCTGGCCTCCTTCAATCCATGAAGACAGGCCGTGCCAAGCTCTAATGGGCTAGTGAGTCAAGTCTAGGACCAAGCAATCGATGGTCGTGGGTCAGACTAAAAAATCGGTCAATATAAGGACTGCAACAATGGCCAAGTAGTGGCTCTATTTTAGATTGAAACAATGGCTAAGTAGTGACTCTGTTTTAGGCGGGAACAATGGCCGAGTGGTGGCTTTGTTTGAAAAAAAAATCGACATAAACCATGGGCGCATTTTGGGACCCAAAACGGACAGCCAACAGCCATGAGCGGGTTGTGCTCTGGCTCGAAACCAAAGCTTAAGTAGACCTGGGTTGAGCCCTCAGTTGGGTTTTTAAATAGGTCCAAGAACCCACCTTAGCCGACACTCATCTGGAGCATAAATCCAGTGGCAACCGTGGTAGGAACCACACTCCGGTTGGACCTTAATCCTAGCTGGAAACTATGCGTGGAGTATTGCTAAAACCACACCAAATGATGGCTGTGTTTCAGGCCAAGATTGGGTCTGAAATCAGTCCAGCAGTGGGACGTTTTCTGGACAGAGGTTGGGCGTTATGCTGTGCTGCACAGAAGCAAATCTCAATGGGCCACGTTTTAGTCGTGGTGGGCCTCATCAGCGTGGGATATTATCCCCATAGGTGGGATTGTTGGGCATGTTAATCGGTTCGTTGACAGGAACGATTCTGTAAGTGTGGAATCTGTTGGCATCAATCTAGAACGTTCATCTTACATATGGGTCCGATCTGGACCGAGATGGTGCAGCAATGGGCCCTTGTCTTTGCCTTCAAATTTCAGCTGAAGGCCATCCTTTGGGAGACTATGAGTTGGAGATGAAAACCAACTCTCCGATGAGCCATGAATCTGCTAAAAATAGCCATCAGTGGGCTATGTTGAGGACGAGTGTAGGGACTTTTAACGTGGGCCCTGGACCAAGCTGGAAACTAGCCTAGAACTAGGTCGAGTATAGCGAGGAAGTAAGTGGGCTGTACCACATACATCTGTGGGCCTCACTGTTGTGGGCTGCATGAAGCAGTGGGTTGCACTTGAGTTTTAAATCTTAAGTGGGCCGCACCCTATTTGAAAACAGGTGGACCACACCGTTTATAATAGTGGGCCGCACCCTGTTTAAAAACGAGTGAGCCACACCATATATAACAGTGGGTTGCACTGTCTGGTGGGCCGCACCATGTATAAAGCTCTAGTGGGCCGCACCATGCATGAACCACTATGGGCCTCACCAAGCATTGTTGTGGGCCATCTTGGGACCGCGGTTGCCACAACGGATCTGGGCCGGGACAAGTCCAGCCCAGCCAAACCTTGGACCGTTAGTAGGCAACTATAGCTAGGCCATCAAGGGCTAGCCACACTGGGCCACGAACAGGCCTAGTTTGGGCTACAACTGGCTAGCTAAGCATTGGGTGTAACATCTCAGAAAAATTCGTATAAAGACCCGAGTACCACCTCAGGCAGAAATCACCAAAGACCGTATTCGGTGGAAATTAAATGAAAATTAATTAAGTACTAAACTAAATAATCGGTGAAATTAGCTCGAACCACTATCTATATGAATGGAAGGACCTAAAACCATTAAAATCACTGACTCAACATTATTTAAAAACCTAGGCGCAATCTCAAAACCCAGTTGCTCTCGGGAGCACATCGAAACTTTGTATCGGATATGGACCATGCGTCGAAAGTCCGATGACCGTGAAACTATAAGGTTATGACCACCTTATTGGGCTTGACAACAATCATAAGAATCGAGCCCAAATAGTATCCAGAAACGTATAACTTGAGCCTTGAGCGAAGTATGTGAGAAACGTGAATATCTTTAGAAAATGAACCAAAACTTAAGTGAATTAGGCCGTTCACTTGCGGGAAAAATTGAAGGTTTCAGATTGTCAGTTTTTTACCAAACTATACTCCTGGATCAGAGAAATTTTCCTACACATATCTGTGTACTTGTGGCCCTGATCGGGTGACGACGACCGTTGAATTGACATGGGTCCTCCATGGTCGATCGGCCTATCCAAATGTGCTGAAATCGCATCCTAGCTTAGATCCACTGACAAGGAACTTACTCTGTGACATAGACAGGTAATGGACCTCTAGAGGAGCCCTATTTGTCAGAAACAACCGCCCTTTAGCTATAACCTAAGTATATCATGGCCCTAGGGCCATTGACATCAGTTTTGAACATATATAAGGCCTTTAAACCACCCCACCCTCTCTCATACGAATTTGCTCAAACCCTAGGTGAGAGAAGAGAGAAAAGAGGAGAAAAGAGTGAGGAGAAGAGTGAGAGTTTGGGAGATCGTGGCAGTGTTTCTCTCCCACGACTACACGCACTAGATCGCCTCTTTGTTACACTACACGATATATTCTGACTTCAATTTGGGTAAGGAATCCTAACCCTAATCTCGTTTTAGGAATCCAAATAGAGGGATCTACGAAATAGCTAACCTATTTCATTGCTTAGGTGTCCAATGTTCGGTTTACGGGAATATAGTGTTCGAACCGAGTTCGAAACGAGCAATCCGATGAAAGGTGCGGACTATAAACGTTTAAGTTATAGTTTTTAAGGCTTTCAATGTCGGCAATGATTTATGTCTGACTGGATTGTTGCCATATGATCTTAGTTATGATGTATTTGGTAAATTATATATATGTGTGAACTACGTGAATAAATATGCATTCCATGTGTTTGTTGAAATGTTTGAATGAAATTGCAATTATGATTGTGCTTGCCATGACTATTAATCTAGAATACATGTTTGTTGTATGTATGACAACTCCTTTATGAAAGGATTTTCCATAATATATGCTATAACTAATTTATTTCGTGTATGTAAAAATGTGTAGTCTAAGTGTTTGATAAAATGTCTGAATGAGAAATAGCTTGACAAATTGTAGTTAATGAGGGTATTAAGATAGGATTCTCAACTACCTTATCAATATTTATAGTTTCCTTCATATAATCTAAATTGTTACTATGTGATTCATGGATGAAATGCATATGTACAATAATACTCAATGTGTTTGTTAAAATGCGTAAATGGGATTTATATTTGAATTATTTATTAAGTGTTGTTTTGACTATCACATGTAAATACTTATTGTATTTGAGTATGATTGGGACTAATACATAGTCCAGACAATCGGTAACGGTTCCCGATTGAGTGACCGAACTAGTCTCACCACCTTGGATTAGTTTGACAAATTCGAGTCGGACGGTGATTGTTGACAGTGGTTAGGCCACGTGGAGTGCTTATGCGCTCCATGTCTATTAATTCAACGTGTGTTCGTACCAATCGAACTTATCAATTAACCCGATTGGCCTATTGTATATTTACCATGTATGGATGCTACTGCTTGAATTTAAGGTACCGCTTAGCAATGTAAAGCCCGTTTCAACCATGGTACCATGATTTGCTAAGACTCATGAGCCAGACATGGTGGTATGGGACACCGTGGTTGAGCTATCGGCCTACGCTGGGGTAACGAGTCTCCCCGTAGTGACCAGTGAGCAACCTAAACTAGTGAGCCGAATACAGTGGTATGAGACACTGTATTCGAGCTATCGACCTACGTTCAGGTGACGAGCCTACGAGCCTCCCGTAGTGACCTTGAGTATAATCAATTGAACTTACCTATCCACTGCTTCCATTAGGGGTGATGCCTTACAACTTGCCTATCGTATGTGATTAACTAGGATTGACAACCCTATATGCATCTCCGTTTGGGTAAATGATAAAAAGGGAGGTACCTTAGCTTCCCAAATCTGTTGTATGAATAAGCCTAATTAAGAACTTGGCTAACACGATCATGCACTGCATTGCATGTGCTTTGGCGAGGAAGCTCATGTTTAGGGAGTTTGCCATGCGCGACCGTTAGATAAAGTCGCTGAGGGAGTGCAGGAGAGGGCATTCATCATTACAGCATACCATTCCTGCATTAATAAGAGTACTTAGGATATGATTGTTGTACTGCTTTATCATTACTGCTTGACTAAATTGATAACATGTTAACCTTTGCCTTATAATACCACTGAGTTGATCACTCACTCCCATTATGGGATGGTGTTTTAAAACACCAACCAGACTCTGGTTTAGTTACAGATAACGATGTGGCTTACGCGACGGAGCCAGATTTCTTAGACGAGGAGGAGTTCTCCTACGTGCAGCTCCCTGACGGGTCCGTGTATACCTAGAGTTGTGTCGCCGGGATTACAGGGTTATGGATTAGTTGGACATTACACTTGATATTTTATAAATTTTAGAATAATATATATATATATATATATATATATTCAGCCTGGTAACATACTCATACTTTGGGGATTGAGAAACACTTATTACTTTATATGCCTATCTATACGCCTATCTCAGTCTTCCGCTTGCTGAATTTAATTATCTCTAGAGTATGATGTATTGTTTTAGTGTAATCTCACTCATGTTTAATGCATAATATGGATAACATTTAAACATCATTATCTATGTTGCATAAGTGATGCGTTCGATCTCGGGAGTTGAGTTTTGGTCGACCCTCAAAATTCGGGGCGTTACATTGGACCAAATCAAACCAAGGTCAGGCCCAACCTAAGCCATTTAAGAGATAAAGATCTGGTGGGTTTAGCCATTCTAAAGCGGGCCCAAATGAATGTAATTATAGGCCCTTCAACCCCCCCCCCCCTGAACTTTCAATATGCTTAGGAAGTGTTGTCTAATGCAAACTAATCCTTTAGGGAGATACTTGCATAAATTGGGGCTGCTAGCTACACACGGATATTCAGATCAAGGACATGACCACAATAACTCAGGTGATGATTCTCTTCCCCTTGGGCTTTCCATCCCCAACTAGACTAAGAGTAGTCGTTATAATGACCTAGAACTGTAAAGACATTTAATGGCTAATTAGACTTATGCTAGATTATTTTTAAATTAGTTACCTAGACACTGCTTCAAGGAATGATTTAATAGCTTGGAATTATATTGTATTTATTTGGTACATCTTTTTAAGTTATTGATTCCCATGATTTAGAAATAATCGACTTACCTGATGAGAATGTTTAGTACATTCGATTATTGGGATTGAAAGCATGCTCTAGGGTCACATTTATACTTGGTTAGCTCACTTGAACATGCATATTAAACTTATCCAAATTACATGCGCAATGGGTTGGTTCACTTAGTGCATATTTCGAATTATAAACTCATGATCACGTGACTCGTAGGAATACATGCAATGTTCTCTACTTCTTATTCATAAGTAGACTTCATGCTATTGTTTATGACATATACATCGTTGAAATCTCTCCGTGGAAACTCTTACTAAGTAGAGTCCGTGCTTGGGGTGTAACTAGACTAGTTGTGATGTAAGTAGACCCCTAACACGAAGGTTGCGGTTAGTGTCGTTGATTATGGGGTTTATAATCCAGGTGTGGTTACACCTATCTGGCTATGGAATGAACCTTGCAATATTTACAATTACCGTCATTTACTCGTCTTTGAATCATGCATGCCATCATGTTTAATCGACGTACTTAACAATTTCGATATTTCATTCCAAGTCAGTACTTGGTGGTGGCCCCATTCGCATTGGAATTAATTGACCACGTGTTGGTGGGTTCTACACACACCCTAAGGCGGTAGTCTCATGGGCTGGGGATGGTGGTCATGGGACACTATGCCCAAGCCGTCGGCCTACGCTGGGACATGAGTTCCCCGTAGTGACCGTGAGCTTATTTAAATTGGTTGAGTGTAATTGGACTAATTACGAGTTGGCTAATTATGCATACATTGCATTCGGGCAATGACGGATTGCTAATTCTGGATGCTGTAGCACGGGCCTAATAAGGTTTAGTTGGGGTATCGTTTCGCTAGCTCCCAGACCATCGACTATCGACCCACCTTTAATGAGTTTAGCACTACGCATGTACCCTATACTTTTGCTGGTGACTGGCCACATTGCATGGGCTTTCCCCAAAAGCCAACTGGATGAGCATCCCCAGTTGATGTGCACTCATTCATCCATTCACTTAATAAGATTTGCATATTTCCCTATTTTGTATGCTGTGTTGTTTTGCACTCATCTTGTCTAGGGCGGCGGTGTGAAATCTTGAGAGGAAATCACACCGAGCTGGCCACTATTCATCAATGTTCAACTGTACAAAGGACATAGTATAAGAGTTGATGAATACGTAGTAGATCTGGAGGCAGTGGCAGTCAAGGAGGAGCTCTATGATGAGGAGCCGCAGTACATGATTATTTCAGTACATTTTGAAGCTTGAGTTTTTGTAATTGGCCCCCGGCCGAGTGGGTCAAGATATTGTTCACACTTTGGGTCATATCTATGCTATGTTTCATTTCGCCATTTGCACTTTGATTTACACATTGATTGCCACTATCATTCAGTTAACTCCAGGGTTTTTGGGATGCGAGCCATATACTCGGGTCCCAAAAATCGGGGTGTGACACTTGCATTGAAAACACTCAGGCTTACATTGAAAGAACTCGCATGACAACATTATCCCACTCCCATCTAATGCTAATATTGTCTCAAATTAACAGAGAAAGGGAGAGGCTTAAAAAAATCTCAACTCACATCCCATTTGCTTTTGTTTGAAAAGATTGAATTGCACCTCATGTCTCATTTTTCACACATATATTTTCTTCTTTTCTTGAGTTTATTTTCTCATTTTATCAATCCTTGTATGCATATTAAACAAAACCAAGTGATAGGCAAGTAAGATTACTAATTTACTTTATCATAACAATGCTTATACTTTTAGTATTCTGGAAATCTATATCGTTTCTCATCTTTTTATAGATTTATCTTCTTTTCTCTAGCTAAGATAGTTCGTTAATTTTTTTCATGATGATTAGATGCAATTGACAAAATTGATAGGATACAACCTACCTTTTGGAGAGAATGAAAAGCAAAATTAGAAGAGTATAAGTGGTTAGCTGCTCGGGCAAGAATGGTAGAGCAAATTATGCCTGGGGTGGAAGCTGCATGTTTTTTATTTGGGGACTTCGAGCACGTTTGTAGTGTTATTTTCTCCTTTAATAATCCGATAAAGCTAGAGAAAAATCCCATCTTAAAGGAAGTGCCAAAATTAGCCAATATGCTTGGCTGGGTTGAATCTCACTAAGGTCTCTATCATCACTATTTTGTTCATAGCTAATACCTATGTGAAATTTAATCATACTTCATAACAACGTATTATGGTGAAGCATAAATTTATAAAAAGAATTTGATAATTGATTTTGTATCGTAATATTTCTCTTTATCTTGTTACAGGTCCAAGTAGTTGCATTAAATCAACTGGTGTAGTTCTTCTCAATAAGCTTTTTCATCATTTGATAGTCATGGTAAGAGAACACCATCTCACTTCTGAACCTTGCTTACTACCTATTTACCTTATAGGAATTGTACCTTGCATTAGGTAATGAACATGCCACATTGGCTTCTGGGTTCGAGTCTCAACCTAAATAGGTTGGACATGAGCCTAATATATACCCATTGATGGGCCTAACCCTAATTTTAAATGCATTGGCCTTAGACCTAGGTCAGGCCAGCCTATGGGTTAACTGACCCAATCGACTTTTGAGGTGGGTTCTAGCTAAACTAATTGGGTAGTGGATCGGGTTCGAGTTAGAAATATGTTCGTTTAAGTAAATAGGTCAGGTACAAGGCACCCCTAGACGTGACCCAACCCATCCCATTTGCAACCCTACATGTCGGGCTTTTAGGCCTCCCTGATATGGGCTGGGCTCACGTTTAAAATTCAAGCTTGTTTTTCAATCTGGCTTTTCTTAGACTATGTACAATAACATATTGGCCCGACTCATTAGGGTTTGGAGGGCAATTTTATAACATGCGTAAAACATTTTATATATCTATATTGCACAGGACCGTAAATGGCCATTTATGGTCTAAAGGTCTGGCCGGTTCATGTGGGCCCCACCATGAAGTGTACTTAAATTCCACTCTGTACATTAGATGTGTTAGACCACGTTAGGTCTAATGCCAAAAAATTGGCCCTATCAATGATTGAGGTGGGCCACATGGGTGAAATAAGTGTTAAGAGGATGCCTACTCTCCAAACTTTTTTCCCTTTGTGTGGCCCACCTGAATATGGATAGGGTTTTTTTTAGACTATGAACTTAAATTTTAGTGTGACTTATAATGGTTGGAGTGAATTTTTTTTTTTTTTAAATACATGATGGTAGGGCCATGCTAACTGTACAATCCTTTGTATGAAATTTTATGTAAGTTCTTATATGTTTAGCACACATAAGGTTGTCAAATTTCATGAGCCAAAAGTGATACTGGTCAGATCGCAAGTATGGTTAGATCGCAACTACTCTACATGTCTGAAGATCAACTTAAGATCGACTTATCATCTTAAGAATACGTCACTCGGTCTCAAGACTAGTTGAACTCTGTATTTGCTAAACAACAAGTGATATAACCCTAGAAAGACCTCAGGTTAGGTACTTAAAAAAAAATCATTCATTTTGGGTTTTCTATAGTATATTTTCTCTAGAGTTCGGCAGCTTAACTTTCTTGGCTAACCTAACTTCAAGTTTAGGCTAAAAATAAAAATCTGTTAAAAATTCGGCCAGCACGAGTGAAGTTCGTGTCAAATTCCAGCAATGCAAACTTTTATAATTTATGAGAATTCAGCCAGTCGAATTGTGATATTCGGCTAGCCGAACTTCACCTCGAGCCAGCCAAATTTTAGATAAATCTTATCCCGAGCAATCTGATAAATGTTGAAATAAATTCAGTGGAATCCGGCCAGCTGAACCTATTCTTAAGCTAGCCGAATTTCCAAACCCTTTGGCTATAAATAGAGGCCTTCTTTTATTTTACAGAACAATGAAAAATCATTCTAAACCTTTTACAAGTGAGAGAGAAGCTCATGTCCTCGTCAAGCTAATTATGCGGTATTTATAAATTCTTTTTAAGCTTATTCAATTCACTTTCCTAAGATTATTTCAATATCATTTTAAAGAGTAGTGTATACTCCTCTTGAAATTTAAGAGAATTGAATTAGTAGTATTTGGGTTTTTCATTTTCAAAACACTTAAGAACCCTATACTCTTTCTGTTGAGCGAATACTGCCTCATCTACATATAAGAAAGAAGATCTCTGCTACAAGCTTCTATTGCATCTTCGAATCTACGTTTGAAAATAAATATTTTACTTTATTTCATTTTAGGTTATTTTGAGATAACTTGTGAAAATCTCAGTAGATTGTTTTGTGATAGCCTGTGAAAATCACGAAGTGGGTTTTTGTTTGTGATAGCCTATGAAAATCACAAAAAAAGGTTTTATTGTAGTGAGCCCATGAAAATCACAAGGAACTGTATAATGTTGTTAAGGTGAACCTGTGAAAACCTTGTTATAGTGAAAGCCAAAAATACAAGGGTAGTAATTTTAAGAGTGGAGTAGGTGTGGTTTTTAAAGCACCGATCCACTATAATCCCTTGTGCCTTACGTGAATGCTTATTTCTTTTTTGTGGTGAATGTTATTCTTTCATTCTTATCGTGAATGTTGTAATTATTTTATCTTCTCACGCTAGTTTGAAAGATTAATTTTAAAGACATTCGTTGAATAAGGTTGTCCTGCCTAATATATTTTAGGTGAAGGTTGTCCTACAAATTATTTTGAATTAAGGTTTCAATACTTGAGCGATTGAGATTTTGTATTCTTTATATATTTCACTTTTATTTTAATTATTTGGCATTGTCCTATTTGAAATTGTGGTAAGACAATTGTTACTGAAGTATGGATATATGTCTAAGTGTCCTAGAGGGGGGTGAATAGGACTTTTAAAAATTATGCTAATAAAAAATATTAATTGCCTAACTTAAACTAATGTACAATTAAACTAAGGCAATTTAAGTCTAAGGCTTCCAAGCCAATAGAAGGTCTGATCATATAGGCTACACTAGATATGCAAGTAAAACAACTAGTTTATAAGGATAGTATATATGAGTGTGTGGGATGTGATTCCTACAATTCTAGATATTCATTTAATCATGCATCATAATTAAGCATTCAAAGTACATAAGCATAATTAAATAAATGTGCAAAGACAATCTCAAACACGATCATATATAGTAGTTCAGCTATATGCCTACTCCACTCTCTATTGACGCACTCCACCCTAGAGTGTACCGGATTTCACTATCCAATGGTTTTAAATCATGTTAACCATAAACCTTCATAACTTACGCAAGGTATCACCTACACAAGGCAATCAATACATGCCTACACAAGGACTTTACACATATTCTCCCGTCGGAGGCCTATGAAAGGTCTTAGAGAGTTTGAGTATCAAACTCTGAATCCCAATCCTACACAAGGAACGGTTTTCAGATCCTATGGACTCTAATAACTTACTTTTATGTAGGTGAGCCCCGTTTAGCACATTCTAAAGACAATCTTTCTTGTTGATGAAGAATCTTTAGCTCCCTTGATCTACAACAACTGTAGATGTTCCTTATGGAAATTTCTGGTTGTTGAGTCAAGGTATTTTGGTGAATCTCCTCTATTAAATGTAGGTCTTTAAGTGTGGATGAGATTCCGAAATGTCAAGCATTCACATGATTCCAGCTCAATAATTTTCCAATAAATGGGCTGTTGGACGATCCTTGAATGGTGGAGTTCATTCTTCAATACAATCTATTGATATTTTAATGATTGCATTTAAGATAGGGTTGAAGGATGAACTCCCATAAGAAAAGGAATTTAAGATGGTGGGTGCTTTCCTATAGCAATTACTCTCTTAAATCTCACTATTGTTCTCAATACAAACAAAGAAACCAAGCCTCTGTTTATAAAGACAAAAATCTCAATGGTAAAAGAAAGGGCAGATTCTATTCATGTTTGATGTCATCGAAAGTCATCGTCGATGTCATCGAGTAATAGTTCGATGGCATTGGGATTTTCACTATAATTGCTTGGAGCTTGCTGACAACCTCATTCAATTGTTCGATTCATCGAACATGCTTCGATGTCATCAAAATTTAAATTTTGATGTCATCGAAGGTGATTCGTTGAGATCAAAGAGTTTAGTTCATTTTCTATAAAACACTTTGGACAAGTCTGGTCCATTTTCGATGTCATCGAAATTTGAATTTCGATGCCATCGAAGGAAATTCGATGTCATTGAAGAGTTCACGATTTTCCAATAGAATTCTCTGGACAAGTTAGGTGTTGGTTCGATGTCATCAAAATTTGAATTTCTATGTCTTTGAACATATTTCGACTCACTGATCAGTTTAAGTGAATTTCAACTTAAGCTTGCTGGACATATGAGTTTTATTTTTTGATGTCATCGAGATAAGTTCGATGTTATCGAACATGTAAGTTCGACGTCATCAAACCCTATTCGATGTAATCGAGATTTGACCCAAATTATTTGGTTTGGTTGCTCGACATTCTCGATGTCATCGAAGGTTGTTCAATGAATTGAAAGTTGCATAAGACTTGTGATTTTTTTCATTTGCTTAAGCAACTTATTTTTATAATTTCTAACCTTCCAGAGATGTTTTCCTAGTTGATTTTAGGATAGATTATAACATATTTAAGGGGATAATTATTTGAGGTGTTTTGGTCATGGGATGTGAGGTTTATTTTACCTTTGAAGATATTTGAACACTTCTAATTTATAGAGTCTTCTACTTGTAGTCTTTCGTGTAGGGCTCACTAGACTATGACTCAACCGTCACATTAATTGACAAACAAGGGCACTTTCATTATTCACCCCCCCCCCCCCCCCCTAAGACATTGATAGCTCGTCTTTTCAATATCCATAGGTAGATTTGGTGTGAGGCACTCACCACCTTTATAGTGCTGTTATCTATAGGGCCCACCATGATGTATGTGTTTTATCTTTGTCGTCCATTTGTTTCTCTAACTCATTTTATGGTATGAAGTCAAATTTAAAGTATATCCAAAGCTTAAGTGGACCAACCATACCATAGGAAATAGTAGGAATTAAACACCCTCATTGAAAACTTCTTGGTGGCCAAGGAAGTATTGGTTCAAGCTTTTTGTTTGTGTTTTCCATTCATCTAGGTCTGTATGACCTTATTAATAGGTTGGATGAGAAATAAACATCATTGTGGACCATACAAGTTGGATGACAAATAAACATCATTGTGGCCCATATGAATGTTTCAACTGTGGACGTCATTATTCTCACATTTTTCTTTGGTATGGTCCAGTTAAGCTTTGGATATGAATTAAATTTGGGCTCATTCCCTAAAATGAGTTGGAAAAATGGGTGGACGGTGTGGATAATACACATACATCAAGGTGGGCTCCATCGAGTCTTAACAACACCATAAAGGGTTGTAAGTGAGCAGCTCACTGTGAAGGGTGGTGAGCGAGCACCTCACTGCAACGAGCTCCTGTCACATTGCGTAAAAAAATTTAATGTCAGGGGGTGGTCCAGCTCAAGTGGGCCTTACCGTCATGCATTTCCAAAATCCAACCATTAGGTAGGTGACTTAATTTTAGGCTTAGTGCATAAAAACCAACCCCAAATTTAGGTGGATCACAAGATTGGAAAGTGTACATGATGACACTCACCCTCCAAACTGTTTCCCTTAGTATGACCCACTTGATTTAATTATAAAAAAAAAAACTATCTAGATAGTTTTCAAACTTAAATTTCCAATAATCTTGAAATCATTTTTTTTTTTTTGAAAAAACTATCTAGAACTATGGTTGCATCCAACTTGTTATAAATACATTAGGTAGTAGCACAAAAGAACACCCATGGACCTAATTTGTTAGCCATTATCCATATAAATTTGAGTCATCATATCTTGACTAATGGCCATGATCTTGTACATATCTGTCGCACATGAACCATGTTGGCTAGAACATGTACAAAGGCTAAAAGTTTTGTTCACTAGAGTTAGAACCTACATGCAAATGTTTTTGTCATGGACGCGTGCCATCTAATCACACATGTATTAGAGGAGATCCTTGCCTTCCACAAACCATCCGTCATGAGATGAGATGTAGGATTTATACATCCCGTGTTTATTAACGCTAGCCACATTATAAAAGCCCAAGTAACTTATGTTTGCTATATCTATTCACTATGATTGTCAAGCAGCTATTGCAAGTGCATGGTAAAGTAGACACATTGGACTCTGACACAATATTGTGAGACACCTGTTGAATGATGGAGTCATAGCTGTTGATTTTGTATAATCAGAAAAGAATTTAGCTGATCCTTTGACCAAATGACCATATAAAGGATTAGTCATGAAAACATTGAGAGGAATGGGACTAAGCCTAACTGAATGAGATACCAGTGTTGGTAAGCATCAGTTCTGAGGCCCTAACAAGTACCACCCAGTGCGTGGCACTAGTTTCTTTGAATTCTGATGTTGCTTGTCTATCTACGGGGCGTATATATGCTCCAAACTTTGTCAATTTTTACTTTCTTACTTGACAAGACTCGTCTTTGCTTTGAGAAACATGTCGGTCCCTTGTGTTGCACGTTTGCCATCTTCCTTACACAACAACCACGTTCTTTACATAATAACATTTTACTGAGTGTGACAACTAGGTTTTTGATGCAGGGATGAACGTGATGAGGATAACTACTCCGAATCCACTGAGCTTCTCTAGACTCCTCACAGAGACTTCTCAAATCCACGAGGGAAGAAGGCAGAAAATAGAAATAAATTCAAAGAAATTCAAAATTGATTAATTGATCATTGATAATTCCCTAATGTGTCTCCTTACACCGTTAATATAGAAAAAAAAACTAAAATTCGTAATTACCAAAAATAGCAAAATTCTAACTCTAATAAAAATCCTAATTCTAATAAAACTCTTCCAAGGCCTAATTTCTAAAAATAAAAATTGCAAATAAACTTTCTTTAGAAGAGTCCTAGTATAACTAAAAGTTATTTCTATAAGGAAATAAAATCTAAAACTCAAAAAAATATTAAAAAATCAGAATTACTAAAAATAGTAAAAATTTTCTAAATATTCATTTTTGAGCTGAAAGTGCGCGTTTTCTGACGAAACGTACAAATGCGACCCACCTTGTAGGTCGGTTCACCTCGGATGGCCCGTTTCAGTAAAGATTGATAGGTTATACGCCCCATAACGATACCCGGATCAAAAGTTATGGTCAATTTACGGTCCACCTCCTTTTGGCTCAACCATGATGGGAATATCTCTGTGACATGTTCTACATCAGACCCCTTCACTTGAAAAAAACTCGACCTCGAGTTACGCAAGAGACTTGGCACATGAGTCTGAGATAACTTCTGACGCCGATGTTCATTAGCCTTTTTTTTGTACTTGACATTAAGCTCTTGAGCTGACACAATACATGTACTCACGCTTTCCTTGACTTGACTAATATTGATCAGTTCCTTCACATCTGACACAATACATGTACTCATGCTTTCATTGACTTGACTAATTTTGATTAGTTCCTTCACATCTGTCTTTAAGATCTCATATTTTTTTCTGATAATGTGGGCAATTAGGCGGACTTGCCCCTGAGACGGGATCAACATGATTTTATATATCTCGTATGAGAGGCAACTTATTGGGGGGTTCATCGAGCACAATCTCCTTGAACTCCTGCAATATTGGCTTCAAATCTTCTGGGATATTCACATGCTCCATATATTTTTTTCTTTCTAACTAATGGATATATATATATATATATATATATCTTGTTTCCTCAGATTGTTTAACAAAGCCTATTTAGTTGTAAGAGATTGTTCCTTAACTCTAGAAGTCTTGGGTTAGTTCTCTCTTCCCATAGGGCCGAGGATAATCTTTTTACCATCTTTAGTAAAGATAAATAGGTTATCCCGATCCTTATGTGTAGCATTAATATTATTTTGTCGGGGTTGACCAAGTAACATGTGACAAGCTTCCATGTCAACCACGTCACACATTACTTCATCCTTATAATATTTACCAATGGAAAAAGATATACGGCATCATTCAGTTACCTCTGTTTTGTTGACCTCTTTGATCCATCCAATCGTGTATAGAGATGAGTGTCTTTCTATTTTCAGTTGTGGCTTTTTGACCATTATTTTCGACATAAAATTCTCATCACTCCTGACATCGATGATCACATTGCAGACTTTTTTGTATGCAGTGCACCTTGTTCGAAAGATGTTGTCTTGCTGTAATTTTATTTCACTACAAGAAAATAGGCCTTTAGCCACAATTTTTTAGCCTCAGTTGAAAAAATGGAGGTTAAATGTGTCTTTTTGCCTCGGTTGTTAAGGAACTGAGGCTAAAAGTTCATCTTTCGCCTCAGTTGTATAGGAACCGAGGCGAAAAGTCTACCTTTTAGCCTCAGTTGCATAGGAATTGAGGCGAAAAATCTACCTTTTAGCCTCAGTTGCATAGGAACCGAGGGAAAAAAATCTAGTTTTTAGCCTCAGTTGCATATGAACCGAGGCGAAAAGTCTACCTTTTAGCCTCAGTTTCATAGGAACCGAGGCAAAAAGTTTACCTTTTAGCCTCAGTTGCATAGGAACTGAGGCGAAAAGTTTACCTTTTAACCTCAGTTGCATAGGAACCGAGGCGAAAAGTCTACCTTTTAGCCTTAGTTGCATAAAAATTGAGGCGAAAGGTCTAGTTTTTAGCCTCAGTTGCATAGGAACCGAGGCGAAAGGTCTAGTTTTTAGCCTCATTTGAATAGGACCCGAGGTGAAAGGTCTACTTTTTAGCCTCAGTTGCATAGGAACCAAGGTGAAAGGTCTACTTTTTAGCCTCAGTTGCATAGGAACCGAGGCAAAAAATCTACTTTTTATCCTCCGTTGTAAAAGAACAGGCCAAAAGTATATATTTAGGAATATTGAAAAAAATTGAGAATATTGAAATAATTAATAATTTTTAAAATTTTTGACAATTGTGAAAAAATTGAGAATTTAAAAAAAAAATGGAGACAATTGGGAAAAAATTGAGAATTTTGAAGAAAAAAATTGAGAGTTTTGAAAAAGATTTGAATTTTAAATTTTTTAAGAATAAGAATTTTTAAAATTTTTGAAAACTTTCAAAAAATTAAGAATTTTTTTTTTTTAAAAATTAAGAATAAAAAATGATAATTATGAAAAAGTATGATTTTTTTTAATTGAGAATTTAAAAAAAAATTAAAAATTTTGAAAATTTTTGTAATTTTTGAAAAAGAAAAAAAATTTTGAATTTAAAAATCTTGATAAAAATTGAATTTTTTTTAAATTTTGAGAAATTTCAAATAATTAAAAATTATTAAAAAAAAGAAAAAAGAAATTTCAAATGAAATCGGATGGACGGAAGAAAGAGTACCTAGTGTCTATGTTTTTAGCCTCGGTTGCAGAGGCCACTTTTGGCCTCACTAGCATAGGAACCGAGGCTAAAAGTCTGATCTGGTGGCCGTAATTTCTCACCATCTCATGCACGACCATCATCGTGACAATAAGAGGATAAATAAGATATGAGTAGAAGAACCAGAATATGTTACACTCATTTTTGTTAGTAGTTGTGAAATATGATATCTCAGTCAGAACCGTTCAGACAGTGGGGCACATCATTGATGGCCAGTATTTCAAAAATTGAATCGATCCTATCCATCCATTATCCTTCCCTTTCCATCAATGAATATCTACCGTTCAGTAAGTTTTACTTCTACGCAGAGCTTGACGCCACTGATTGAATGACTTCAATAACTGTACTAATCTTTTTCGTAAACCTTCCGTCAAGGATCTACTAGATGGATGGTCTAGATCTACTCACATCCATGCCACGTGTACAGAGATCCCAGCTCCATCCATTTCAACTGGTTCCACCGATATTTGAAGAGGAGAGGCTGCCAAACGCCAGGAGTCTTCACATTCATTTCGCTTCCTTGCTTTGTCTGCTCGTTTTCCTCCAAACCTTGAAATCGGAGAGAGAGAGTGTTCAAACCATCTCCTCCTCTCTCGTTGCCCTAGATTTTTGCAGAAAATCCATCATCTCTCTCTCTCTCCCTCTCTCTCTCTCTCTCTTTCTCTCTCTCTCTCCGATCATCAGATCCTTCAAAGATGGCGAGCTTTTTTTCTCCTCTTCTCTAATTTTTTTTTTTTTGCCACCTATAGTATGATTTTTCTGATTTTTTTTCTCGATTTTTGTTGCTTGATCTGTTTTGATCCGAATACGTCTTATGCATTTCGATTCCGAGAGATTTCGTTGGATTTTGATCCGATTCTCGCTGATGGATCTGTTTTGCTTTCGGATTCGATTATCTGAAGCTTTGGTTTTCAATTTTTGGTTTTGAGCTGATGATCTTTACATGTTGCCTTCCTTGGGATTCGTGTTTGTGATGGAAAATCTGTGATAATGTAGTGGTAGTTGTTGTAGATCTTCTGGCACTAGTGATCGGTTGTGTTGTTTTTTCTACATTTTTGGTATGGAATTTTAGATCCTGGAGGATCGGCGGCTGTGTTGCTTTTTCTGCATTTTTGGTATGGAATTTTAGATCCTGGGGATATGATCTAGGGTTTTGCTCAAATCTCAGAGAAACTTTGATGGTTTCGATTGGATTGTTGTAGATTTCTATGATAAAGTTGAGGTGACACACAAAAGAATCCAAGAGATGAGATGTCATAGATCTTCTGGTTTGTGTGAATTTTCATGGATGAATTATGGATTGTGTTATTTAAGGTTCTGTTGAAAGAAAAGGTTTGTGTTTATAGATCTTGTATATTTCGTTCAAATTCATATCTGGCTTATGATTCATCAGTTCTTTTTGGGGATTCTTTTGGCTGAGAAAATTTCTCTCTGTAGATTCTAAGAATGTGATCTGATTATAATTATGGATATACTTATGGTGGGCCTAGCATTGCAGGGTATATACATAGGTGGACACTCAGGAGATTCCAGCCACCTTAGATTAGCTAGAATTGGTAGCTTAGTTCGGCTGTTTGATGTACTAGTTTCCATCTTTTTCTGGATTATCATTAATGTGTTATTTGAGGCACTAGTATTCATGTTAGTCTTAAATGTCATTTCTTTTACTGTAATTTTGCTTACATCAATTATATGCAGATGCTATTTTGCAATATGACTAAGTTTCTATTATATTATTTCCCTGGTATCATTTAATTGAAAAGGTTAAAATAAATGAGATTGTTGGATGATAGTTAGCATCACCTTTCAAAGGGGAGGAAAAAGAAAGAAAGAAAGAAAAAAAACCTTTGGCACTGGTGCAATGATGCGCCGATATTTAACTGAAAATCCAATTTTGTATACTCTTAGCGACACTGGTTTTTGATCCTGTGGATGACTCCCCTGCATCAAGAGAATAAGGTCGATGAGAATTTTTTTCATAGTCATACGAGTAATTGATAGGTCATGCTCCTCTAGCACCTACAATACATTTTTTTTAATTTTAATTTTTATTATTTTTAAAAAAAAATCTAATGTACGGTCAGTTCCAGTTTATGGAGCGACTACTCTATAAATTTAATGCACCTACAATTCAGAACAACCACCTAGTGACTTCTCTATTGCTCAGTTCCAGTTTCTGGAGCGACTACTTGTCGTCCATGGGCACCGGTGCTATAAGAGGATTACCCAAATGGTAAGAACTACAAAATCCCTTCTTTCTCTACTTTCACGCAATACAAAATTGTATATTTATATGGGTTGCATGGCTAATTCGTACTCGTGGAAACTACATTGCATTCATATCTGCTATTTCTTTTATAAGAATATTTTATTTTGCAAGATGAAGGTCAAATTGGAAATTTAGAGCAGGTTTGTTCAAATGTCTGCACGCATTTGTATAAATACAGAAACGTGATACACAGTGGCAATGAAAGACGGCGTCCGACCAAAGTCTCCCAATGAAAAATCTTCTTCAAAACTCAGGCGTCCGCAGCCTCTCATTAAACTTGTAATGAGAAGGTTTGAGAAGTTCATTGGTTGTGTATTTTATTTTATCTTATCTTATTTTTTCTGTTATTAAAACTTTGCTAGAGTCATGATTGTTTATCATTGTTTTGGGGAGATTGATTGTTATCAAAGCTACAGTTGTGTATGCTTGTACTTTTATTTATTTGTTTATTTATTCTGACATCCTTTTGATTTTCTTTGCCTTCTTTGTTAGACTTGAGAGTTCTTTCCGAAGTTTCTCTCGGTCTGTCCTTCATGCAACAGCAAGAGTTGTGCAGGAGATAGGGAAAAGTAGGGCTGCGCATTTGCTTTAGGTCTCCATGACATGGATGAAGGAACCCATCTTCAAGGATATTCTAAAAACACTGATTCAATTGACCCAGATCTCAACGAAAGCTCACAACCTGAAGGTAGCCTCTTTCAGATGTACTACTACATGTTTAATGCCCTTTGTGCAGTTTTGTGCTTCATCCTTGAATGTCTGATAATTGATGTTTTCTATGAGGTAAGTGATTGGATGCATTTTTATTAAATTCCATGCTTTTAACTTAAGCTACATTCGGATGTGCAGTTGATTTAAATTAAATTCCAACAAGTAAGATATCCAAAATTGGATTACTCCCACTTTATTTAGTGAGTGATATGTTCCAAGTTGCAATTGCATTTATTTTAAGTTGGACTTGAAACAAAAACAATTGCAACAATGTTGAGAGAAAACTGCATCTATAATCAGAAAGTTGTTGCGATTGTTTATTTCCACTCTGTTGCATCTTTTTAACTTAGTTGAAGTTTGTATGTCCAACCTTATTGTAGTTTTGCTTTGAAGAAAACTATGCTTGCATTGCAGTGTTTTAGATATTTTTTCGCTTTTCCTTTTTCGAAGTTGGATGTTGTATCTTGCATACCATTTCTCATTTTGGTTATTGGATTGGAATTATGAATGCAGATGGAAGGACAATCCAGTAATACAAGATTCGTGAATTCCCAGTATGTTTGTTATCCTTGGGTTTTCATATTGCTTTATGGGAAGTTGTGGAGGCATTAAAATTAATTCACAAGATCCATGTTTGTAGTTTAAACTTTCTTGAAGAATTAGATTGTGTTGAGAGCTTATATAATCATCCATGTTTGTAGTTGGGAATGATCACTTTCATGCTCAAATCGACACGTGTGATCATTGGATGTTAATATCTTGGTCCTAGTAGGTATCGTTAATGGTAGTATGTTCTCTCTTAAACCAAAAAGGTGGGGTCGCAGGTTAGCTTCTAATAGCCAACTGTATGATCTCACACTAACACGAGTTTAAAATGAAAATTTTGGTTCCATTAAAATGTGGAAAACCATGTTCTTACACAGCTGTTTGATGTTGAGTAGGATGCCTCAATCAATCTTTTATTTGATATCTAATTTTCCATGTGTTTTGTAGGGTCCTTATAGAAATCAGTCAACTGTTTGCAAGGCCCAGGTTAATGAAGCATGTTACTGGAAGCAATTCATTGTTGTCATCATTATTTTTTATTTGAAATATTGCTTTTGGCCTTTATTGTGCTTGTTTTCTACATCAAAGATTGCTGTGGGGAAATCATCGAATTCCACCTCAATCCCCCCAAATCAAGTTGGAAGTCCCGTCATCTGATAGTAAAGATGTTGAACCAACAACTGAACCCAGTCTTACTCATGTCTCCATCTTTGCATTCATGACTGAAGTGGCAAGCCTGGTTAATTAAGCACATCACTTTTGTTAAACTGCATTTGGTTACCGGTTGTTCTTTAGAGGCGTTGAACTGTTTAGCTTAGTTTATGAATTAAAGCTGATGTTGAAAATTCTTTAATTTCTGGTTCAAACCCTACAATGATTTGGATCTCATAGGAAAATCACTCACAAATGATTTTTGAAGTTCTTTTATGTTGAATGATGAAAGGTGAAAAATAACCAGTGTTTTAGAAACTGGAATGGATTGGCTATTTTGACTTGTGGGACTGAACTTGGCGGGTTGTGCGCTCTGGTTTCTTCCCTTAAACCAGTTCTTTATTATTATTATTATTATTATTATTATTATTATTATTATTATTTTAAAATGTAAATATTATAACATTCTGATTGCACCGCCTGGTCAGTTGCATTCTTCTTTTTGGCAAAATATGCATTTACGCAACTTGAAACCAAATCAGTCATGTTCACAACCTGTATTTCAACTAAAACAAAATTGTCTGTTAGTACTGTTGGCACAGGTTTTTTAAATAAACAAAAGCAAAGCATATTATTGAAGGGGTTCTATTAATCAAATTGAGTTGTCCAACGTGTCTAAATGCCTTGACACATTTCAGTATGGTACCCATGTCCAAGACCAGCCTGACCATTGGTCAGCTCTACCATGTGGATTGCTTGGCCAAAAAAATCGAACTACAAACATGTATGTCCAACACCTTTTTTTTTTTCCTTTATTTATTTATTTATTTTTGTTGCTATATTGCATATGATTTGTTGCCTGTATTTCTAATGGATTGATTTATTGAGGGTTGAAGGGAATCAAAACTTGCAACAATCTTGGAAACTCATGTTGTGTCGCCATTTCTATACTGATAGCTGTTAGTCTTTCTAGTTGGTTATTTTATTTCAGTTTAGTGTTGATTCATTCGGCATGGGTTGTGATAGGGAAGATAGCATGGGGAGTTGTGTTCATTTGACACATGGACAGTCACACACAAAATTATTGCTAATGGCGAGTTCTTCTTCTTTGCAGATGCTTTCAGACAACCGTCAGCCAAGCAAAAGTCATACCTAAATCTTGCGTTGTGACTTTGTATTATTTGTGGAACCTAATGTTGTGTAATAGTTTGATTGAGTTTGTGTTGAAAACTTTCAATAGTAAACAAGTGAGATTGATTGTTCGATTGAGTTGTTAACTATTTTGTTAGTATTATGGCTTTCATGATTGATTGTTTCATGAGTGGATTGAATGAATGGATTAGTAGTTTAAATAAATATTGAAAAAAATAAACATTTTTAGCCTCGATTTGTAACCAAGGCTTGGCTTTAGCCTCGGTTGTTGAGAACCAAGGCTGAAATTCCCGTGGCTAAAGGCTTTCGCCTCGGTTGTTGAGAACCGAGGTTAAAAATAGATTTAGCTTCAATTGGAGGCAATTGAGGCTAAAATTTGGATTTAGTCTCAGTTGGAAACAATGGAGGCTAAAATTTTGATTTAGCCTCATTTCGAGAAAACTGAAGCTAAAAAGGTCTTTTAGCCTCAATTGAAGAATTGAGGCTATAAAAGTCATTTTAGCATCGGTTGCTAAAATGAGACTAAAGCCTTTAGCCACGGGGGTTTCAACTTCGGTTTGGATAAATGAGGCAAAACTGAGGCTAAAGGCTTTAGCCTCAGTTTTTAACCTTTTTAGCCTCAATTTTGAACCAAGGCTAAAGCCCCCTTTTCTTGTAGTGTTTCTACCTTTAGCATGTATAGCGACTTCCTCATAATCAAAGTGGTGGCCTGTGATTTACCATCATCTGATGGTGCTTTGTAGAAATTGGGGTTGTATTGTACAGCGGACATGGGCGATTGAGCATCACTTTGAGCTCAGGGCGGAATTAGCGCATCCGCAATACAGTTGAGGATTGCCTGCAGCCCTTGCATGGTCAACTGACTCTCCCGGTGGAAAGCTTCCATTCTTTCCAAAAGATAATGAATCTCTGGATTACCGTCCATAGGATTTTGATTCATACCTTCATTGTTTGTCATCGACCTGAGGGAAAAAGTTCGGTCTGATACTAATTGACGCAGGGATGAACGTGATGAGAATAATTACTCCGAATCCACGGAACTTCTCTGGACTCCTCACAGAGACTTCTCGAATCCACGAGGGAAGAAGGCAGAAAATATAAATAAATTCTAAGAAATTCGAAATTGATGAATTGATCATTAATAATTCCTTAATGTGTCTCCTTACACCGTTAATATAGAAAAAAAATTCGTAATTACCAAAAATAGCAAAATTCTCACTCTAATAAAAATCTTAATCCTAATAAAACTCTTCTAAGGCCTAATTTCTAAAAATAAAAATTGCAAATAAACTTTCTCTAGAAGAGTCCTAGTATAACTAAAAGTTATTTCTATAAGGAAAGAAAATATAAAACTCTAAAAAAATATTAAAAAATCGGAATTACTAAAAATAGTAAAAAATTTCTAAAAATTCATTTTTGATCTGTAAGCACGCGTCTTCTGACAAAACGGACAGATGCGACCCACCATGTGAGTCGATTCAGCTTGGATGGCCCATTTCAGTAAGGATTGATAGGTTGTACGCCCCGTAACCATACCCGGATCAAAAGTTATGGTCAATTTACGATCCACTTACTTTTGGCTCAACCATGCTGGGAATATCTCTATGACACGTTCTATATCCGTTTTTCATGTGCCAATGAGTTCTCAAGAACTTTAGAGTATTCCCCTGCACGTCGACCACAAGCCTTGCGATGTAGCTGGCACGTTAGGACAACCCTTTACGCAGCGCCTTCCTTGGTTTGCCTCCGCGCCTCTCATGCCCTAGTTATGCTGCCCGTGCACCATCTTGTACGGCAGCTTAGGGCTTGCGCGAATAGCCCAGGGACTTGTGTGGAGCCCCGTGCGATAAGTAATGACTTAGTTACTGATGCTTCTTCTTACGATTTATGCACAGTCTGGTTCTAATAAGCCCGATGATACCTTGGAATGCTGGGTTACCTTTGGTTATGTATCGATTCGAGTGGGTAATGATCCTTTAATTGCATAAAAGGATCAAGTTGCCCAACAGGGCAGTGCTTTGCGTGGGTCAGTTGGCGGTGAAGATCAGGCCGCTGATGCCCGAGGAGTTCAAAACCAAGTCAGGCCTCTACCTCCATCCAGTGATCTAGAGGGTAATCCCTCACTTCCTTTGACCCAATTGATGGGGGGATTCTCACGGGTCAAGATCAAGACCGGCCAATGGGGTATTGTCCGGTGACTAGGGAAGCATGTCAAGGAGCTCTCGAAAATGAAGGCTGCAGCCCGGGAGAGCGGCTTCGACCCGGACGCATAGGTGCCTATTGACGAAGACAAGAACACAAATAAAGTCGGCATCGAGGGTGGTCAAGGTGTTGGGGAAAGTCGAGAAGAGGGAGAGATTGACCTGAGGGATCAATGAGAAAGCATCGCTCATGAGCCCATCAACATCAACGGCAGTAAGGGCGAACCAGTGGGAGGAGCTAGTTCTGGTGAAGAGCCCAGACTTGGAACTGAGGAGGGTCATGCCCAACCATCACAAGTGAACATCGACTCCCTTGCCCAGTTAGTCAAAGATCTGGATGAGGAACTGGTGGACTATTTAGGTGAAGACTGTAACACGAGAGGAGGTGACTTGGATGTGGATGATTATGCAGCTGAGTTCCAAGGCATTGCCACCAACTCTGATGCCGACCTCTCAGCCATATCGTCCCATCACGATCAAGGGACTTTGGTCATCCCTTCTGCTTCTTCATCCTCACCCAACGCATCCATAGACTACCATGCTCTGGCCCCCGAGGGGACTGTAGTCATGCAAACTGCAGAACCTCTTCCTTCTGCCATACCTTCATCTACGAGACCGATAGTTGTCTCCTCCATGGATGCTGAAGTATCACTAACGCCTTCACCAATTGTTGAAGCACCTACTTCCCCTACCCAGATTGAGAGAATGGAGGAGCTCACCAATATGTCTCGAACCCTTACTTCGTTGGTGGTTGACCTGCCCTTCGTTGCGCCTTCTGCCGGTCCATCTACCGTCTTAGGTACATGCAGTGCTTCTAATATATTTCCCTGTCTTTTATGTTTCCCTTGTTTTAAGCACATCTTTTTTACAGTCGCCTTAGATGGTGCCGAACTTGGCGCCCTTTCGAGTGTTGTGGGTCGTGTGGAGCTTGTCATCCCTGCTTCGCGAGGCTTAGAAAACATCAAAAAGTCAAAAAGGGGGTGTCGAGGGGTCTGCCGAGTGTCCTGGCGAATTCACTCCAAGATCCTAACAATGGCTCGTGCTAGGGGTAGCAATGAATGCGTTGGCAGCTTCTGACAACTGGGCAAGGGTTGATATATCTGTGATCAACCACTCTAACTCAAGCCTTTTGCGATTTAACTACACATTTGGCCATTGTGAAGAATGCGGAGGTTGACCCAGCTGTGGAGGAGAGGAGACAAGTGTTGTGGTCTTTGCTTCGGAGCATAAGGGACGTTGTCAGTCACCTTTCACCATTTAGAGGATCTTGAAAGATAATGAGGCTAAGCGTCAAGAATGTGCCGCTCGCAAAGTTTCACCCTCGGTGAGTGCCTCCTTTAGCAATTCAAGCAACATAGTGAATAAATTGTCACTCAATCCACCAAGGCACTTCACATGATATAAGTGAACAACAAAAGATAGCTTGGTGAACTTTTTATAACCTGAGTATAATTCTTGATTTGTGTTTTACACTAATTTGAAAAAATTGTTGTGCTTCGGCATTAAGCCTCAATTTACGTCCATATTCTGTATCACTCTCTTGACCATTTGGGAACGAAAAACCAAATGCATTATGTAACAATTCGTGCATGGATTCGTATCATCACCTTTAACATTTGCAGTTGCATGCATAAAAGAATATGTAGCTTCCCCTTGAAAATGCTAATGGGTGTAACTCGTATTAAATTCGTCACTCACAATATAATCGTATGCTTCTTATCAAGACACCCAGAAGTTGTTGTTGCATTTCTTACATAGACATTTGATCATCCTTTTATTGCTTGCATTTGCAAATGCAAATTCTTAGAATTTCACAACTCCTCTTAAGTATTTGTTGCTCACCCTAAACCATCCAATAAAATTGAAGGACATGTTAAAAAAAATGCATCTTAACCATTGGGCCATAGAATAGCGCAACTAAAACGCTACGTAGTGTAAGCTACGGGGCACATAACATAAGCTATAGAGCATGCAATGTATGCTACATGTGGCGTAGTGTAGGTAGCGTATGTAGCTTACACTATTTAAAACACCAATTAGAATGAAACAAGCATCATAATCATCATTTCTTTCAGTGGAAGATGATCAAGTGACTATATTTCATCTCTATTTCATTATCCCTCTTTTAACTATATCAAATGACTTACTTGATGCAATACATTAAATTCCATTGATTACTTGACTTTTAACCCACCCTTCAACAAGGAAGCTATGTTGTGTAAGATGGTTCACTATTGTCACAGATTTAGGCATATAATAGAATCATTAATGGTATTTCTAACTAACTACTAAATCAGTCACACATCTAAGACCAGATAAATTGTAATGCTTTCATGTTCTCATTTAAATGTCCACGCCAAAATTCTGGCAGCATCTCCCCGTGTCTCTCCAGATACATTGATCTTGTATTTTATTCCCACGTCAAGTATCCGCACAATGTGAGGATATTTAACATTAAAAATAAATGTAAGAAACGTAACCAGAGATAAATAGAGAGATGTAATGTAGAACAAGCATGAACATTTAAATTAAGGAATCGGCAACATTTTAATATATCCAACTTTGAATTGTCCAAATGTGGGACAATTTGAGAATTTCTATGCCTTCGAAAGCACGCTATATCTATGCTTGGCCATATAGAAATTCTCAAATGGGCAACTGATTGTCCTATACTTGAATAATTCCATAATCAATTGCAATCGACATTCATCATCTAGCTAACTAATAACAAAATGTGTTCAAAATGAATAAACAAATTTTATTTTGATAAATTAACCCAGTAATATCTACTATATACTAGTAACATACAAGTAATATTGGGGCACCATACCATTGGCTACAAGAATATCATGTCCCCTTAAAAAATAAGTCCTCCAAGGATAACATACATACATACATATATATATATATATATATATATATATATATATATATATATATATATATATATTAAGATTCTCAATAGCAAGTATCATTCTTTATCCAACTAACTATTAACAATATTTACAAAAATCGAAGATATTCAACCAAGTCTGGATAATAACTTGCAACTTAGCCTGTTGGGAACCATTGCGCACCGTAATGTCTTACAGTAGAGCGAGTTTTTAGAAGTTTCATGCTTGGCCTCCAGGAAAGC
Organism: Magnolia changhungtana; assembly: GCA_030180095.1. Lineage (NCBI taxonomy): Eukaryota > Viridiplantae > Streptophyta > Magnoliopsida > Magnoliales > Magnoliaceae > Magnolia > Magnolia changhungtana. The sequence continues at coordinate 2,341,798 of JASAUF010000344.1, read as the reverse complement.
ATATAAATGAATTGATAAAAACATAAATTAAGCAGATCAATTATTTGTGGAAGAGATTGATGAATAATGCCCAACAACTTTCTTGATTTTCTTAATGGAACAAACTTTGCACAAATTGCTAACACAATTGGATGGCCTAATATAAAACCCATATCCTCAACTCCTGTAAGCACATCAAATTCAATATCAAATCCATTAAATTAAGTACCTTCATAGGTATAAGCATAAAATAGGACTAACAAACAACGACATAAAATATTGCATTGATAAGTGTAAGTGCAATTGTTATTTGCCCCTTTTGGTTGTTAAATTTTGTGGTGCCAAAAACACAAACTAGGTGTGGTGCCAAAACATATTCTATGTCTTATGTAGCTTGTGGATTTGTATGCTCAACTCACTACATCAATGCTACTAAGAACGGTGATCTACTTCAAGTTCAAGTTCTTTGACAACTTATGCAAGTTTCACAAGAGCTACATCAAAAGGCATGTTTTTGTTCAAGTCTCAAGTACAACTCAAGACAAGATTACAAGATGAAATCTAAGCCTAAGAAGATCTCAAGTTCAAGCTACATCAGAGAACTCAAGCTTCACAATCTTCAAAGGTCAACCAACATATGAAGAAATAAAGACTCAATGTCCATGCTTCACATTTAAGGTTTGCATGATCTTAGTTTGACCTTAGGGTAGGTCATTTTGCATACATGATTCATATAGAATACTTTTATAAGTGTTTGGTCTGTTCTAAGACCAGTCCTGAACTCTTCGATTCTAGACTAGTCCTAAACGCTCGACTACCCAAGAAATTTCAAGACCAGTCCTAAGTTGTTGCAAAATTTCAAAATTTTTTGGTTGAGCTTCGATCAGTCCTGGAGTCAGTTTGATCGGTCGTAGGAATAATGTCGACTTATTCACGACCAGTCCAGCAGCTACGACTCAAACTCCAGCAACTATTCCTGATTTCTCACGACCAGTCATGGGATGGTCACGACCAGTCGTGGACACCCTAAGACCAGTCGTAAAACAGTTTTATCCGATCGCGGTTAAAATTTCAAAACGCAGTTTGACCTAGTGGCCACACGACCAGTCGAAGATGCGATTTCTACAACTATAAATAGAACACGAATTTCAGAGTTTTTCAAGAGAATTAAATTCAAGTAAAATGAAGGCATCACTTTGAGATAAGTTTGTGTTATTTAAGCTATGCTATGCATTTTTAATATTCTCTTTTGTTAGCTTTATTTATTTGATTTTGTTTCTGCATTCCAATTTGAATTGAAAAGACGAATTGTTGTATTCCTTCTTTTAGGAATCAAAATCAAATATAGTTAGCCCATCTGCTATTAATTTAAAATCAATTAGAACTTAGAACCATATCAAAGTGAGTATTGGATAATTGAACTTCTATATTCGAGCTTCTACTCCGATTGGTTCTTCCGAGCTGCTACAAAAGGAGAAATCCAGGTATTTTTCATTTGTGTAAATCCTTTATGCTTTTCGTTTTTCTTTTGAGATTGAGCCAGAAAAATCTTATTGTGTTGGTTATCCGGGGAGAGCCAGAAAACTCAGAAGTGAGGTTTTTTAATTGTGTAAGCCCATTTGAAAGACACAATTATGAAGGTTTTGGGTGAACCTATGAAACCTATTTTCATAGTGAGCACTGATATCCCCTATGTGAGGATATTAGGAGTGGAGTAACAATCTGTGTGGCTGTTGTTTAACAGTTGGTGTACTCACAGGCGAACCACTATAATTCTTTGTGTTTTGTGGTTTGAATGTTTATTTAATTTCTATCTTTTATCATTTAAAGCTGTTGAATGTATTTATGGATATGAATGTTGTAATCTTTTACATTTCAAGCATTGTGGGGAATGTTGTAATAACTTAGATTTAATTTCTTTGTTATTTATTTATTCCTCAGTATCAAGTTTGAGTTTTTGATACAAAGACCTTTCTAGGAATCAGGTTGTCCTACCATAAACCTTGGTTTTCGGTGTAAGGTTGTCCTTAGAACAACATTTATATCAATCTCTCAATACTCATACATTTGAGGTTGCTTTACATTTCAGTACTGTGAATTAGTTATAGTGCTATCTTTCTTTTATTTATTTTTAAGGCTATCTTATTCATTTAAATTCCGCTGTTAAAGTTTTAATTTGGCATACTCCTATCCCCCCCGTTTAGGACATATAGCTAGGCCCTTTTCAAGTGGTATCAGAGCTTAATAGCTCATTTTAATTGTTATTATTTGGATTTATTTCCTGAGCTAATCGATCTAAGCTATTGATAAGATGTCAAATTTTGATTGCCTTCTAGTCACTAGGCCTCCACCATTTGATGGCTCCAACTATGCCTATTAAAAAGCCAGATTGAGGATTTTTTCTCAAATCAATGGATGAGAGTGTGTGGCAAGCCACAGTGACTGAATGGATCCCTCCTACCACTGAAGTGATTGGTATCGATGGATCAAAATTAATGAGAATATCACCCTATTTTTCTTGGACCACACTTCAGAAAAGTGAGAGTAGTGCCAATGCAAAAGCACTAAATGCAATCACTTGCGCACTATCGCCGGATGAGTTCAAAAGAATTATATCCTGTGATACTGCAAAGCAAGCTTGAGATATTTTAAAAATGACACACGAGGGTACATCAATTGTCAAGAAGTCTAAAGTCCAAATCCTCACAACTAAATTTGAGGAAATACATATGGAGGAAAATGAAATGTTCATGGACTTTTATACTAGATTGAATGACCTTGTAAACTCTATGTAGGGTCTTGGCGATAAAATCCCAGAAAGTAAAGTGTGTGCAAAGATACTACGCTCACTACTTGAACGGTTCAACTTAAAGGTGACTGCGATCTAGGAACTTGGTGATACGGACAATATAAGGGTAGAAGAATTAGCTGGGTCTTTACAAACCAATGAGTTAAACTTTAAAGCTCCTAAAGGTAAATCTATAACCCTTAAGTCTTCCAGAAGTATTTCTCAAGAAAATTCTGAAGATGATATGGCTCTCTTAGTGAAAAAGTTTTATAAGATTTTCAAAAGTTAAAAGAAGGTAGACTTTCAAAAATCAAATGATAAGAAAAGATCTAAGTCTAAATCTAAAACTTGGAAATCTTTAAAAGATAGTCAATGTTACAGCTGCTAAGAATATGGGCATTTAGCAAACAAGTGTCCGAAAAAGGACAAACATAAAAGGAAAGGAATGCTGGCTACTTGGGATGAATCTTCTAACACTGAAGCCTCTTCTGAATCAGAAGATTCTGAAACCGAGTCGAGCAATAAAGTCAAAGCTCTTATGACTCTAGCAAGTTCACTTTATCAAATCATGATGATTCTACTAGTGAAGAAAATCTGAATAGTGATCATGAAAATGAAGAAGAACTTCAAGATGCTTATAATGCCCTATACAATAAAAGTTGTAAGATTGCAGTAAAATTAAAGATTTAAAAGGAAAAGTTTTCAAAGCTTAAAGATAATTTTGAAACTATTGTTTTAGAAAAATCTCATCTTTCAGATTGTTTTGAAAAATGCAAATGTGATCTAGATATCAAAAACACCCTTATTGAAAATTTGAAATCTGAAAATGATAAACTTAAACTTGAAGTCTCTTCCCTTTTGAGTTTAAAGGATACATAGAGGTATGCCCAAGGTGATCCAAAATTAGAAAAACTTTTAACTGGATCAAGAAAACGTGGCGACCGATTCGGTTTGGGCTACGATAAAAATATTCCTCCCAAACAGAAGAATTGTCACGCCCTAAACCCAAAAATTGGATTCACATGAATCCCGATCGTCGAATCCGGTGCCGACAGCCTCCGTAGTACCCCATTCTCGGCTCCTAGCATCCATATGCCAGATTCCGATCTTGGAATCCTACAAGGAAGATTTTTTTAATACATTTGACTCGTAATAAGCATAACCACAAGATTACCCAATTCACAAAGGTAACATCATCATCACATATCCACTAATATAATCATTTGAGTACAAAGCTGAAAGGGAGATACATATATCGGAAATCAAAACTCCAAGAGATCGCTACATGCTCCAAGCTCGATACTGCTGCAACCTAACATCACTTGCACATATCTATCATGCATAAGCTTATAGAAAGCTTAGAGGGTGGTGTAAGTGTGTGCACAAGGTAAGTGTCAAGTACTCAATACAATGCCATCATCATACAATACCGGAAGTACTGGTAATCCATAAATCATACAATATCGGAATAAGTAGAGATACTGACAAGATCATGAATTATCAGAGTAAGCAGAAATACTGAAAAGATCATAAATCATACGATAACAGGATAAGCGGCAATATGAACAAGTCCATGCGTCAATCAATATCAGAATACTCAATATATAACAACTATGCAAATAAGGAGTCATAAAGAGTCAAATATCAGATGCCGAGGATGCAATGCAATATACAATTCTGATGAGTTTACGAATAGCGTCAACCATATCTCGACCATATAAATGCCGAAACACATTAACCCAAAATGTCATAAGCCGCGGATGTAAGACAATATGCGGTGCGAATGGAATGACCATGCTGGAGTGTGAAGTCGGGATGATAGTACCTAGTATCGCAGGCTATGGGGTCCATCACAAGGAACTTCTATCCAAACTAGTCCCATACCTAAATTTGGATAGTCAGACTCAATGTGGTAAACTTCTGATCTCAGGTTAGTTGTGCGCCCTAACCGAAATCTTGGCCATTGCGAAGACACACGTAACAAGTAGTTACACACCACCAACCCGAGTGGATACTGAATGAATGAATGAATAAGTATGCAACTTCTGCCCAATAAGTTCACATATCAGTACGGTTCATCTCTGGGATCATCACCGAGATTTAGTACACTCCAAATGGCACTGCAACTCTCTCAGCCTCACAGTCTAAGTGAGCGTAAGAAACCTCACTATCCACCTGGCCAATAGTCTGCCAATACCTATCTGGCATGTCGATAGCCGACCCATTTATGAGCTGGTCAAACTCAACCTAGTATTGCCCCCTACCCTTAGGCGGGTAAGGCCACACCCCCTCCCAACGGACCACGACACAGTGGGAGACACGACCTCCTAGTATTCGGCATTCGGGCCTCATTTATCCACTCGGTCTCAACGTTGGGGCGTCTCCTGGCCATGAGGTTTAGGGATTTTCACTCAGGGACATCTATGGTGCCCGTATGCTAGAACCAAATATTTCTGGTGTCCCATCTGGCCATCCACGATATGCCTGTGGAGGCTACAACCCTGATGTTGCTAGGACATACAGTAATCATAATGCAAGATGTATGAGTCATACAATCTAGTCATGCATCAATCCTGCGCATACCGTGCGTTCATGTAAGATAATTTTCGCCTATCAGGGAGTCTCATAACAACATGCTCAATGACATATGCAATGATCAACCACATCTCATAACAAACATGCAGATGATGCGTATGAGAATGTATCATGATGCTATGTTGTCACATTCTCATAATCGGTATCCATAACCAGCATCGATAATCGACCTCGACAATGTGGATATTTAACCAACATTGCTCCCAAGGAATGGCCCACATAGGGCCTAACATATAGTGGTCCCATGGCCTCATACAAGGACTTAATATACAACACCATGGGCCTTACTCAATGGTCACATATACACAATAAGTGGGCCCTGCTCATGGGCCTCAAATACATAACATGTGAGCCCTACACAAGGGCCCCGAATACATTAAATGGGTCTTGCATCATAGGCCTAATACATATCACAATGGGCCTTGCACATAGGCCACAAATACATCATAATGGGCCTTGCCCATAGGCCGTAAATACATCACAATAGGCCTCAACTATGGGTCGCATGTATATCATATAGGTCCCGACAATCGGCCTTGGCAATCGAAATTGACACTCGAAATTAGCCTCGATACTCGGCCTCGATAATTGGTACCGATAATCAACATCAATAATCAGCACCGACAATCAGCATCGATAATTGGCACCGACAACCAGCATATATAAACAAGGCGGGATCCATAGATAGACAACCAATCAATCATAATGTAAGGATCGACTTTCGACCGTGGTTATATCAAATCCGATAGCACGGAACCATACGTCTATGGCGAATGGGGCCCGCTTATTTGGGTTAACCCATGAAGAGAATGAGCCTAACAAGGCCTAAGGTAAGGTCATAATGATGACATCTAACTATTATTGCTCATCAATATGGACATCTAACCAACATTGCTCCCAAGGAGTGGCCTACATAGAGCCAAACATATAATGGGCCCCACGACCTCACACAAGGACCTAATGTACATCACACTGGGCCTTATTGAATGGGCTGCAACACATCATATCGGGCCACGTCCTACGGTCCTCGAATATGTCACAATGGGTCGCACCACCTGGGCTGCACCAATGGGCCTTATATACATCGTGATGGGCCTCGGCACATGGGCCATAAATACACCACATCAGTAGTTTGCTCTCCTAAGTTTATAAAAGGAGAATCCTCTAACTCAAAAGAAAAAGGTTCTAGTTAAAAGTTTTCTAAAAATGTTAAAACTTTTCGATCTTTCAAAACTAAAGGTAACCATATCAATTACAAAAATCAAAACTGAAACCCTTTGGCTGAGAAAATAGTCGATCTACTTAAGGAGCTCTTAAAATCTAACTAAGTGGGTCAGTCTTACAACAACTACAAACATAAGAAGACCAACTATACTCTTAAACCCAAAACAGTTATGAAATGGGTTCCTAAGGTTACCTGCTTGGTTGCCCACACTACATTCAAAGCGACAAGCCATACAAAGTGGTTCCTAGATAGTGGGTGCTCTAGGCATATGACAGGCGACAAGGCTTTATTCACCGACTTTTAAGATATGACTGATGGGTCAGTCACATTTGGTGATGGTAGCAACTGCAAGATTATTGGCCAAGGTACGGTTTGACTTTATAATCTTCCCTTATTTAAGAATGTTTTATATGTTGAGGGGCTAAAACACAACCTGTTAAGCATATCTCAAATATGCGATAACAATCACAACGTGAACTTTTTTAATCGAGGTTGTGAAATTTTAAATAAAAAGGGTTCAGTAATATTAATTGGTCGCAGGACTTCTGAAAACTGCTATATTGTAAGCGATGGTAGCTCATCTAATCATTCATGCTACATGGTCCATATCGATGAGACAGAATTATGACATAAACGCCTTGGATATGTATACTATCGTAATCTATATAGATTGAGCCAAGGAGAACTAATAAGAAGTCTACCTAAACTTCAAAAAGTAAATAAAATATGTGGCAAATGCCAGATTGGTAAACAAACTAGGAGTTCTTACAAAAAGGTGAACTCCAATGTCACATCAAGACCACTTGAGTTACTCCACATGGACTTATAAGACCTACCAAGATGGAGAGTCGAGGTGGCAAAAAATACATATTGGTTATCGTGGATGATTTTACTAGATTCATTTGGGTAGCCTTCTTAAGGGATAAATAAAAAACCCTTAACGAAGTAAAAAGGATTCTCAAACGGATCCAAACTGAAAAAAATTCTCAAGTTTGTAAGATCCGTAGTGATCATGGATCTGAGTTCGAGAATTGCAGTTTTGAGAAATTTTGTAATGAACAGGGAATATCACATGAATTCTCTGCGCCCAAAACACCACAACAAAATGGAATTGTAGAGAGGAAAAATAGAGTGCTTCAAGAAATGGGAAATGTAATATTGAATAGTATGAAGCTCCCTAGAAACCTTTGGGCTGAAGCCGTAAATACTGCCTGCAATATTATCAACCGAGTTTATATTTGTAAATCTAATAATAAAACTGCTTATGAAATGTGGTTCGATAAAAAGCCCACTGTCAAATACTTTCGAGTTTTTGGCAGCAAGTGCTATATTTTACGTGACGTGAAAATCTGGGGAAGTTTGACACTAAAAGTGATGAAGGTATCTTTTTAGGGTATTCTTCAAACAGTCGTGCATATGAGTATTGAACAAAAGGACCGGTGTTATTCAAGAGTCCATCAATGTGGTCACTGACGATTACTTGAATACAACTACCCCAAGTTCAGTTAATGATGAAGTTCTTTTAATTGACAGATCAGATACTTCATCAAATCAAACTAATTCTGAACTAAGGACTGTTAAAGATCATCCAACTACTCAAATTCTTGGAAACCCTCTCACTGGTGTGCGCACTCGTAGACAAATAGAAGACATGTAATTACCTGTGCTTTACATCCCAAATTGAACCGGCTAACGTAAAAGAAGCACTTTTTAACGAAAACTGGATAGTTGCTATGCAGGAAGAACTTAACCAATTTGTGAGAAATGATGTTTAGTATCTTCTTCCTAGACCTAAAGAAAAACACATTATAGGAACTAAGTGGATTTTCAAAAATAAGTCTAATGAACTTGGTAATATTATTTGAAACAAGGCAAGACTGGTTGTACAAGGGTACACTCAAATAGAAGGGATTGATTACGATGAAACCTTTGCCCCAGTTGCTCGCCTTGAATCAATTAGACTTTTTATATCCATTGCATGCTTTATAAAGTTTAAAATTTATCAAATGGATGTAAAGAGTGCCTTTTTAAATAGCGATTTACATGAAGAAGTATATGTTGAACAACCTACATGGTTTGAAGACCCTAAGTTTACTGATCATGTATACCATCTTAAAAAAGCTCTGTATGGTCTAAAACACGCTCCCAGGGCATGGTATGAAAAATTGACTAAGTTTTTACTAAGTCATAATTTTCAAATGGGTAATGTCGATAAGACGCTGTTTGTTAAGAAACATAACAATCATATCTTAATGGTTCAAATTTATGTTGATGATATTATTTATGGATCTACTTGTACTAACATGACTGTTGAGTTTGTAGATTTAATGAAATCTAAGTTCTAAATGAGCGTGGTTGGGGAATTGAATTATTTCCTAAGGTTGCACGTAAAACAACAACCTGATAGTATTTTTATTTCTCAAACTAAATATGCTTTGAACTTGATTAAAAAATTCAGATTTGAGAATGGTAAGAATTTTGATACTCCTATGAGTATAACCTTAAGACTCTCAAAAGACTCTACAGGTAAAAATGTAGATCCTAAACTATATCGTAGCATGATTGGTAGTTTACTTTACTTAACTGCAAGTAGACCTAATATTGCTTTAGGTGTTGATATTTGTGTTAGATATCAGTCTAACCCTCAAAAATCTTATCTAACTACTGTTAAGCGGATTATGCGATATGTCGCAAGTTCTGCTAATTTGGGTCTCTAGTATCCATATGATACTAGTGTTCAATTGGCTAGGTATTCAGATGCTGATTGGGCTGGTAATATCGATGATAGGAAATCAACCAGCGGTGGTTGTTTCTATATCGAAAATTGTTTAGTTTCTTGGTTTAGTAAGAAGCAAAGTTCTGTATCGCTCTTCATAGCTGAGGCTGAATACATTGCAGCTGGAAATGCATGTACTTAGCTTGTTTGGATGAAACGTATGTTAAACGATTATGTAATTGCACAGGAATCAATGATATTATATTGTGATAATTCCAGTGCTATAAATATTTCAAAAAATTCAATCCAGCATTTACATACCAAGCACATTGACATTAGGTATCATTACATTCGTGAATTAGTGGAAGAAAAAATAATCTCTTTAGATTACATTTTGACTGAGACTCAACTTGCTGACATTTTCACTAAACCGCTCGATAAAAGCAGGTTTAATAAATTGAAATTTGATCTTGGTATGTGCAATTTAAATTGATTATTCATGCATATGTGTATCATAGTGTATATATATTTGATAATTTATTGGTTTAAATTTTAAATTTCTATTAAAAATACATATTTTTGTTGGTACTCGACCAGTCGAGGAAGTGCTCGACCAGTCGTGGTACGACCGGTCGAGAATGGTCCTCGACCAGCCATGTAGCGTGCTGGATCTTTTTAATTTGGGAAAAAAACTCATCTTCCTCATTTCCTATTTCCTCTCTAACGGGCATAAGCACGACCAGTCGTACCCAACCGTCTGATTCATCAAGGTTAGTGTATCATTTGTGTTTTTCTTATAGATTCAAGATCTATTCACTTCATTTTCTTCCTTAAAGTGCTTGATTTCAAGTTTTTTTGAGATTTTGGGTTTTTCTTCTTCATTTGCTGATCTTAGAAAACCCATCTCTATCCACTTTGCATCTTCTTGTTTCCTTGGTTTTCCAATTGCTAATGGATGTTATAGGGAAAAAGAAAATTGTCCGTGGTCCATCATCCTCTAGATCAGCTCCTATCACTCGGCACTATCTTCAAGCACTCGAATATGATCCTGCACATGTACGGGATTTACGTATGTGGAATGTCATTGTTGAAAAAGCTGTGTGTATTGATCATATTGCTCCTTTTGGTATCCTTTCTCTTCTCCAATTTGTAGGTTGGGATAACATCCTACATTAGGGTGGGCCTGCATACCAATCCATTGCACAGGCTATGTGTGCATGTATCTTTGAATTTTCATCTGATAATTTAACTTTTAATATTGATACTAGAGAAGGTCCATTTACAGTAGACCGTCATCTGATTACGGATCTAATGGAAATACCTGTTAATGATGAGGGCATCCCTATTCATATTCTAATGGAAAAACATTCAGAATCAGAAAAATGGATGTTAGACAGAGATTTATGTAATATGGACATTCAATGGACTCATAAAGGGAATACGCTCCCCGCAAAGTATTTGTTACCCAGATATAGGGTTCTCCACAGAATCTTTACTTCAAATTTATATCCACGTTCTAGTAACAAAACAGAACTAACTTTATATATGGTTCGGGTTCTGCATTCTATCGTCACTAGTACTAAAGTCTGTCTGCCTTCTTTGATATTTCATTTCATCATTCAATTTTGACTCCATCCAAGACACAGTGATATTCCATTTGCTTATCTTATGACTGTGTTAGCTACTTACATGCTAGTTGTTATGCCTGTCGGAGAGGCTCCCATTCATCATCTGTTGTTTAACAATACTAATTTAAATAAGATGAAATTGGAACTGACACTTGGCTAAAGAGATGTGGGTGGTGGCGGTGCTGAAGCTGGGAATAATGAACAAGGTGGCGATCTTCCTCCTAATGATATCAATATGGATGATATATTTGATGAAATTGGATCAGACTCTGGAAATGATCCTGACTATGAGCCATCAGATTTTGATGCTCGTCTTCGTGCTCTTAAGGAGAGGGTAGAGAACGTGAATATTGCCCATGATTTGCAATTTAAATATACGCGCAAGTACCTTAGGCGTTAAAACAAGGGCCTTCATCAAATTGATCCTACCATACTTGCTCCCTTCTCAGGATCTGATTAAGTATTTTAATCTTTGGTCTGTAATAACTTTTTATACTACTTATGTTGGTGTGTGGACTTTCATTTTACTTCAGTTTGTATGACTAATTTTTGTTTCAGCTGGTTAATGCTATATGAACTTTGATTTGCTTATTAGATATCTTAACTAGTTACTCCTTTAATTACTCTCTTATTGGTCTTCCACTATCATTTCTTCCTTTATCATATTGTGATAAAAAGGAGGAGAATAATTTAATGGTTATATGGGGGAGATGAATATGGATTGTGGGGGAGAAAAGTAAGCATCATTTTTTATGAAGGATTTATGTATGCTACTCAGGGGGAGTAAGAAATGAACAATTTGTGAATAACAACTGGTGCATGATTCGTTAATCATGTTATAACTAACTAGTGCATGATTCTTTGTGTTCATAATGATCATATCAAATTCTTGTTAAGTGTATTTTGTCACAAATTTGACGAAGGGGAAAATTGTAAGTGCAATTGTTATTTGCCCCTTTTGGTTGTCAAATTTTGTGGTGCCAAAAACAGAATCGAGGTGTGGTGCCAAAAACACATTCTATGTCTTGTGTAGCTTGTGGATTTGTATCTTCAACTCATTGCATCAATGCTACTAAGAACGGTGATCTACTTCAAGTTCAAGTTCTTTGACTACTTATGCAAGTTTCACAAGAGCTACATCAAAAGGCGTGTTTTTGTTCAAGTCTCAAGTACAACTCAATACAAGAGTACAAGATGAAGTCTAAGCTTAAGAAGATCTCAAGTTCAAGCTACATCAGAGAACTCAAGCTTCACAATCTTCAAAGGTCAACCAACATCTTAAGAAATGAAGGCTCAATGTCCATGCTTCACATTTAAGGTTTACATGACATTAGTTTGACCATAGGGTAGGTCATTTTGAATACATAATTCATATAGAATACTTTTATAAGTGTTTGGTTTGTTCTAAGACCAGTCCTGAACTCTGTTCGACTAGTCCTAGAATTAGCTCGACCAGTCCAAGAAATTCAAAGACCAGTCCTAAGTTGTTACAAAATTTAAGAATTTTTTGGTTGAGCTTCGACCAGTCTTGGAGTCTGCTTGACCGGTCGTAGGAACAGTGTCGACTCATTCACGACCAGTCTTTCAACTACGACTCAAACTCTAGCAATTATTCCTGATTTCTCACGACCTGTCGTGGGATGGTCACGACCTGTCGTGGAGGCCTCATGACTAGTCGTGGATACCCTAAGACCAGTCGTAAAACGGTTTTATCCGATCCCGCTTACAATTTCAAAATGTAGTTCGACCTACGACCAGTGTGGTGGCCACACGACCGGTCGAAGATGCCAATTCTGCAACTATAAATAGAACACGAATTTCAGAGTTTTTCAAGAGAATTGAATTCAAGTAAAATCAAGGCATCACTCTGAGATAAGTTTGTGTTATTTAAGCTACACTGTGCATATTTAATATTATCTTTTGTTAGCTTTATTTATTTAATTTTGTTTCTGCATTCCAATCTGAATTAAAAAGAGGAATTGCTGTATTCCTTCTTTTAGGAATCAAAATTAAATATAGCTAGCCCATCTGGTATTAATTTAAAATCAATTATAACTTAGAATCATATTGAAGTGAGTATTGGACAATTGAACTTCTATATTCGAACTTCTACTCCAATTGGTTCTTCCGGGCTGCTACAAAAGGAGAAATCCAGGTATTTTACATTTTTGTAAACTCTTCATGCTTTTAGTTTTTCTTTTGAGATTGAGCCAGAAAAATATCATTGTGTTGGTTATCTGAGAAGAGCCAGAAAACTCAGAAGTGGAGTTTTTGAATTGTGTAAGACCATTTGAAAGACACAATTGTGAAGGTTTTAGGTGAACCTGTGAAACCTATTTTCATAGTGAACGCTGATATCCCATGTGTCAGGATATTATGAGTGGAGTAGCAATCTTTGTGGCTGTTGTTTAACAGTTAGTGTACACATAGGTGAACCACTATAATTCTTTGTGTTTTATGGTTTGAATATTTATTTAATTTCTATCTTTTATCATTCAAAGCTGTGGAATGTATTTATGGATATGAATGTTGTAATCTTTTACATTTCAAGCAATGTGGGGAATGTTGTAATAACTTAGATTTAATTTCTTTGTTATTTATTTATTCCTCAGTATCAAGTTTGAGTTTTTGATACGAAGACCTTTCTAGGAATCAAGTTGTCCTACCGTAAACCTTATTTTTTGGTGTAAGGTTGTCCTTAGAACAACATTTGTATCAATCTCTCGATACTCATACATTTGAGGTTGTGTTACATTTCAGTATTGTGAATTGGTTATAATGTTATCTTTCTTTTATTTATTTTTAAGACTATCTTATTCATTTAAATTCCAATGTTAAAGTTTTAATTTGGCATAGTCCTATTCTCCCCCCGTCTAGGACATATAGCTAGGCCCTTGTCATTAAGAAAAAGAGACTGAATTCAGGTAGGCCAGACCATTTTTAGGCAAGATTTATGTTATTCACTCTGTTGTGACCCAACTGGGTTTTGGATTAGCTACTTTATGATGTCACCTTCTTTGTGTCTTGAATCTATGTATACGTGGGCTAGAAGAGCACACTATCTAGAATCTATCTATTTACAATAAAGGCTCCTTGATTCTCCAATGCTAAGGTCATGGATGAGCTACTCGATAAGTAAATGTACAACTGAATTGGGTTGACTCATAGACTCGGCCGAGTCTTCATATATTTGACCCGTTGAATCAGAACATGGGATAGTGTCATGATCCCCCCCCCCTCCCCCCATTTTGTGTAGATAGGGCCCACACATCAGTGGTCCAAACCATTGATCAGAGAACTATGAATTGGAGATTTCTCAAAAATTTCTTGTATCAACTATTTAGTGGTGGATGCATTGCATTTCAAAATTGAGATAATGGGTTCGAGTGCCCATGTACGGTCTGTGTTAAAAAAAAAAGAAAGAGTTCATGATCCTTACATCGTTAGCGTAGAAACAAATTCTAAGAGAAAAAAGCACAATAGTGGTTCAGAAAAATGGTCAGAACTGGATATACAGGATCGTCCAGTCTCCAAGAGATCAATGGTCTCAATAGCCATACGATGGGGCTCACTTGTAGCGAATCGGTGCATGACAATGTGCACATGCACGTGCACCAACATGGACACATGAGTTAAAATATGAATAATGCAAAACATGAATACCCAATAGCATGCGCATGGAAATTATACATGCACCTTAAATTAGACCGTGCAAGCCACATGCCCCAATACAGATGGGCCATAAACATTTTTTAAAAATATCACACCAAATGTATGGATTTACCCATGCAAATAAGAAAGGCCGAATTGCCTTTTGACCCATTTGGTCTGAATTTTAAGCCATGACCCACGAAAAATGGGTCCACATGTTGGACAATTTAATTTTAGGTAAATGTTTGTAATGCCAATAGTTGCCCACTTGCATATGGATCATCACACTCATAGGTTAGAGTATTAAATGAATAAAACTAAAATTAAAACATATAGTAAAAGAACATTTCATAATAAAACATATATTCAAAGTACATTTGACATAATTTCCAAACAACATAAATATTCCAGGAGCTCAAGAAGTTTGAGATATTTATGTATTGTTCCTGTCACACTCCAAACTCGGAAACCGGGCTTACAAAATTCTCGATCGCCGAATTCGGTGCCGACAGCCTCCGCAGTACCCCATTCTCTACTCCTAGCACCCATATGCCAGATTCCGATCCTGGGATCCTACAAGGAGGATTTTTTTTCCAACATACATTTAACTCGTAATAAGCATAACCACAAGTTTACCCAAATCACAAAGGCAACATCATCACACTACCAAAAAACTGGGAAAAGGCTACGGATAAAAACCGTAGCGAAAAGCCTATGACTACGGTTAAAATCCGTAGCACGACCGTAGCCATAGGGCTAAAAGCTATGGCTACGGATTTAATCCGCAACCATAGAAACAATAGCTACGGATTAAATCCGTAGCAATACTTTCCGTAGCTCTAAAGTATTTATAGCTACGGATTATATCTGTAGCTAAAAGTAGTGCGAGAACCGTAGCAATAGACTGAAATTAGCAACAACTACAGTTTCTAGATAAAGGGCTACAATTAATAGCCGTAGGTAGTACCTATTTTTAAAATAAAATCATTTAAGAAAATATAATAATGGCATCTCTTACCAATGTAGTACATGCCCTGATGGATCAACTCATATACGCTAATATAGATAAATACTTCATGGATAAATCATTCAATCAAATACAATCATTCGTTCATTCAATTAAATACAATCATTCATTTTAATCCATTCACAAAATTACAATGCCAACATAATAGTTATATGTCTATTTAAAGTTCTCATTGACTACAAGATCCAATGCCTTCTTGCAGCAAATAGCTTCTCAACAATCGCAAATGAGAACTCCATGGATGTGCCTCTACTGGTTATCACTTTGCCATCAACTAACATCCTATTCTCAACTTTGGTTTCATCCGAAAGCTTACTGCACATGGTTGAAAATCAATTTCATCATACAAACAATGTAGTCATATGAAAAAGCTATGCCTCGAAACTGAAGAACTAAATTATAGAGAAATATGATGACGAGATGACATAAAAAAGAAAGACAGTACTCGGGAGCATACATTGATCTTCTCATTTCTAAACAAGCAAAATCTGCAACAGCCAAAGACAAAATAAACATTCAGCTATTCAAAATACCAACTAATATAGGTAAAGCAATACCAACTAAATTTGCAAAAACAGAATAGATCAACTATTTTATCTAAACTCAGCCAATGTTTAACATTGAGGCAAGCTTCAAATTTAATAAAACACAAAACCAAGAAACTGAGGTTCCATATGCACATGCTTTGCCAAGAAAAAGGCACTTTAGAGTCACTTTCCACTACAAAAGTCTGCAGTAGTGATTTAAAATATCAGTATTGACGCATGTATTGCACCGTTGGGATTTAAAAACTCATCAGTATCGCATGAGAAATATCACATGTATTGGGGAATGTATCAGTCTGAAGGAAACATTCAGAAAGTATGATGGGATTTTTCAATGATTATACACTCTTGAAAACATTACAAAAAACAAGTATGCACAATGAGTTTTCTTGTATAGGGTCCTAAACTATGTGTTGTCTATAACAATGCAATTATATCCAAAATGAGTTAGCATAATCCATAACCACATCTAAGAAAGATGGATGGATAAATCTACATTGTTTTTTCAAATTTAAATGGAGATCTTTTCCAGTTGAAGGATCTGCTGCCTTTGAGCAAAAATAGAGAATGATCATATGCAACTCTGTCCAGATGGTGAAGAAAACAATGCTTCTTCTTACCCATTCTAAATCTATAAGAGTTTAATCCAACCATCCTGCAACAAAACTGGTTTGCTTGCGATTGTTATTCCATGTGAATGGGTGCTTTGAATCTCCAATATTTAGGAAGTCACAATCAGAAATGATTTCCTGAAATCCAGTAACAAGAAACAGATTGATTGATGGACCTTTTGCTTCTCATATAGTATGGCATTGAAGATCCCCATAACACACCATGGAAACCTATTGGCAGCAGCTCCATCCGCTAAAATATTCCATAAGTTAAAGATTATCATTGTAGCCTGTCCCAGATATTTGGGGCCAGCAAAGCATGAAATTACTGACAAAATATCTAAAGACAACAATGAATAAATTGTTAATGCATGCAGTGTACTGATTAAAACTACTAATCCCATCCTCTACTTCTAAAACACGCATGACATGGTTAGCTCCATAGAGCAGATTCCAGTATTAAATAAAGGCGAAGTTTACCTGGTTAGTCAGTTCCTCAGTTTCCTCTTCGGCCTCATCATCGTCTAAGACATTGTCAAGCGATTCTGACATCATCTCACTCTGCATATAGGAATGGAAAATAGGTAAATATTGTAACTTCACAAACCAAACAAACATGACATTGTCCTCCATCATGACAAAGATGTCTCTAAAGCTGTGAAAATAACATTTTATGAGCAAGTCGTTGAAGGTCAACTGAAGGCAGCAGGGCCTTAATTTTTTATGTTCCTTAACCGGGTTAGATATTTCACTTAACCATGTGGGTAGAGATGTTGTTGGCTTTGCAATTATCTTGTTTATGAGAGTATCAAGAGCAGATATTTGTTTTTGGGATCCGTGGCTCCTTGATGCAATAATGTTGTTCCCCTTTGGCAGAATGTTTTTTTTTTTTTTTAGAGAGAGAGAGAGAGAGAGAGAGAGAGTAAATGTTATTAGTAAAGATTTAAGATGATCAATAGATGCTCTACAGATTTACAAAGAAGCAGCCAAAATGAATCAACATAAATGTAAGAAATTCCGTCCAATAGCCTAAGGTTCGATGCCCTGGTGCGATTTGCAATTTGGCTTGCCTAACTTACTCATAAAAAATCATTTTTCTATTGGTTAATGGAACAGGTTACCACCAGAAGATGCATGCATACATGAAAAATGCCTAAAAGATTTTTTTTAATTCTCGCCTCTTGAGGCAGGGAAAAAATGCAGGAAATATTTAACAGAAGCCCATGCAAGCAACAAAGATATGAAGGATGGCTTAGCCACAGAAACATGGAATTCAAAAATCAAAGTTATTGACAATATGAAACAGAAATTCTTCAGCGAAAGGAAATTGCAGACATGGAGCTTCAGTTTGGTTATCTTGTGCAAAGGCAATTAATATGAACTGGCAAGCGGGGAAGACAACTCCACCCACACATGCTTTTTAGAGACTCCACTCACACATGAATGTAACCCAATGAATGGTAACCGCTACAGAACAGTAGAATAAACTTCCATGGGACTTTGACATTGTCATTTGTCAGTAACAACACCACAGTATTTCACAATTGAAATAAAAGATAATATCTTACCGTCATATCCATTTGTGTTGATTGCTTCTGAAATTCTTGAATCACCTTCATTTGCTTTGCAAGTGCCATTTGCTGAAAATAAGTTCTAGATAGTTTAGTCAGGTGCAAGGAAAAAGGAGACACGAGAAAAACCAGATGAAGTTACAATTTTAGGCCAGATCTTTATGGTAACTGAAGCCTAGACACCAACGAAATATCCATTGGACATGTCCATCTTTGGAGTCATAAAGCATGGAATATTAAAGAGATCTAATAGTAGCCTTCAATTAATGTGCGTGTAGTTTCCAGACCTTGTTCATGGCTTCCATCACCTTACTTGCACCTTTCATGCCATTAGCAACTGAAGTATTGGCATGCATTGCCTGCAATGGATTAAATAAAACAATTCAAGCAAACAATCACATCCAGGAAAAAAAAGAGAGTCAATCTAATAGCAAACCCACTGAATGAGGTAGTGTTGGTTCACCTGTGTGTGAGTTGCTATACCTCACATCTGAGCTCGACTACCTTGTAAATTAGCAATTTGTTGCCTAAGCCTGATAAGTTGACGGGCCAAAATTTTAGTTGCAACCTGTAAATGAAACAAAAATATAGTTAGTAATCCTTCATTTAAAACAAGAGAAGGACTTCATAACCATTGACAATGGATTCAATGATGGACACTCCTTGCCTCCTAGGAAAGGAGAAACACAATCTGCTAATCAAGCAAAAATAAACAAAAACCTACTTCATTTCCAGTTTTGGCGGTCTTCTTTATTTCAGCAACAAGCTTTTTCTCGCTTTTTCTCCTGCCATGATGATAGCTTAAATTAAATCTAATCCAATCTAAAAGTATCCTAGGAATGCATGACAATGTATCAAAATTCAATTCCAAGTTCTTAACATCCTTCTAGCTGCAGTGCTCCAATCTCCCTGTTGATCCCTGAAACATGACAAAAAATAAGAAACTTAACATAATACATAATGATGACTAAACCTGCAATTTTATGCATCTCCAGTTGGAATTGAAACGACCAAATGTTAAGGTTGGGGCTACTCCCTCATTATGAAGGGAGCGGTTTTAGCCCCACATTTGTCGTTTCCTCCTCACCTTTGTATCATTGTGGTTCATTTCACTAGAGCATCCAAATGCGTCCTTGTTTTTAAGTGTTACATCACTTATACATGATGTCATTTTGAGCAGGACATGAAAACATGAGCAGAACATTTGTTAATTAATAACCATGCTCAAAGAAAGCAAAAACAGAGAAGCCCATACCTCCTGCTATCAGTACGCGGAGGCACCAATGCTGCTATCTTGGACCAGCAATGTCCATGTTCAGCGATTGCTGCTTTCAGTTTAGAGTCCTCTTCTTCAGTCCATGGTTCCAGATTTAAAGACGGATCCAGAGTGTTGACCCACCTGTCACCACAGTCAAGACTCTGCAATTTAGTTAAATTAATGGTTCATTCTTATATATATATATATATATATATATATATATATAGGAAAACGCTCACCTGCGAACTGGTTCGTACGTAGTACGTACGAACTTTTTTGATGACCCATCATACGTGATGAATCTCGCAAATCTGAACGGTTCACATGAAGCAGAACCTCATGAAACCCCATGATATGAATTTTTACTTTGATCTGAAACTTTGGTGGACCGTGAAAAATGTAAACAGCTTCTTTCCTTGATTTGAATTTCTCTTTGCTATGGACGGTATGGATAAAAGTTTTAGATAAAAGTAAAACTTGGTCCTGGGGGTTTCACTAGGTGCTGCTTCACATGAACGGTTCAGATTTTGGATCAACATCACTGATGATGGGTCATCAAAAAAGTTCGTACGTACTACGTACGAACCAGTTCGCAGGTGAGCGCTTCTCTCTCTATATATATATATATATATATATATATATATATATATATATATATATATATATATATATATATAAACTAATGATATATGAATGAATCCTACAACCCTTGTTTTTTATGCATTTGCCTCCCTTTCGACTATTTGTGGTATTAGAATAGTACTTTAAAATGCTCAGCTACTACCGATAAGAAAGAGAGAATCTGTATATCAAAGATGGGGGCAGAATAGTAACTAATGGTTTTAAGCAATTGGTCAGGTTAAATTTTTAGGAAATTATTTTGAAATACCTCTTTCTACATTGAACTTGAGTTCAGCCAGGGACAAACTGAGCAATTTTCATCCAGTTTTTCTGACCGAAAAGCATCACAGCTATTTTCAAGTGTTTGTCTTCATCCACAGTCCATCTCCCTACCCTTTTCCTAGAAGGGTGAAGTGCCTTTCTCCATCTGCATTCAATAGGATCACATGATTGACTTCAATGAAGAAAGTTCATGACCCAACCCCTATCAGGGACTACATTGTTTCAATCTTCTGGCCTATAAGTTTCAGGCTGTTCCACTCCTCAAGTGGGCCACGGTGTACAAAGTAAACTAACCGTTGAAACAAATTTTCCAACCGTGCATTTGTATTGTATGCTGTGACCCACCTGAGGTATGAAGTGGCCTAATTTCTAGGCCAGAAGATCTAAACAGTGCATCCCACCTGATGGAAAGCTCAGAACTTGCAAACCTGCTCTACCAAATGAACCTGCATAAGGATGAGCAGGGCTCCACTGCGTGCAGTATTAGAAAGCCTTTTTCTGAGAAAATGAAAATAGCAAAAGATCTCGACTTGTTTTCCATTTTCTGTGCAGTAGAAACAGGCTGTGGTTAGCTCAATTTCAATCTAAAGAAGTCCTAAACAACTGAGAAGGGAGATTGGTATAGAGAACATTTAGAAAATGGAAGTGCCGACAAATGAAACTCAGCAAATTATTTCATTTCTACCTAGCTGATGTAAAAAGAAGGAAATTAACAAACAAAAGAAAGAAGAAGAAGAAGAAGAAGAAGAAAGTCAGCAAATAGTATAAGGGCAGTTTGTAAAACATTTACAATACAACACAGAAATGATCCAATGCTTTCAGAGCACCATTGGTTATAGTGCTCTTAGTAGAATCTGGACATTTGGACCATCCAGTAGATTGATCTGGACAGTCCAGGTCTAGCACATATTTCATGGGCAACAATGCAAAAAATGTACTGATTGGACAATTCTAACCATCATTGAAATCTATATAACTGGAAGACAAGGAAGTGAAAGAAACAGTCCAGGAGAAGTGAATTCTTTCTTACATTAATATCCTCATATGCTTCCAAATTAAAAGCACATCCACAGATTACCAAGCATGAAACACAGGAATTATATGTTCCTCAACCAAGAAGATATGTATAGCATCCTTGAATCTACAACTTACACAAGTGAGGCCCATGATTCAGTGATCCACAATGTAAATCGATGGACCTCACCATGGACAAGGTATGCTCCAAAATTTCTCAGATTGGAAGATCCTAACCCTTCAATTTGGGGCCTTTCAGAAGACCATTAAGGAAGTAAACACAGGAACCATCCACATTTAACTGGAACAATGTGAAAGACTGGATGTTTCAGATCATCCAACCCAGGAGATTTTTGGGCATGGTCAATCCACACGGGTCAATCCAATGAATGTTTTGGATAATTGAACCATGGGCCTGGCTCATACACAGAAATCCCAGCCGAATAGAAGGATTGTATAATTCCTCGAAGACAATATATGCGGCATGCTGACATTCATTTCACCCAGACGATCAGCACAATTATCAAACCCTCACACTCCAGCATAAACATGGATCAAAGAAATCTGTTACTCAGATCTGACAACATCCTAGTCAAAAAGGAAATAATGATTGAGAAATCTCCTCCTAATATATCCCAAACAATAGAAAAGGGTGGGGAAAAAAAATCGAAGCTGCAGTTGCCATCATATGGCGGAAAAAAAATGGGATCTTTGCTCTCTTTGACTGCCCAACACACATGACGTGTATGTTCGGAGTTCTGGTCATTCTGTGCTACATACAGTTAATTGTAAGAATCTTGCTGGGACCTATAGCATAAAACAAGGAAACATACAACCCTAACGGAACAAGGAATAAATTCCAGCAAACTGGTGGATATGCAACCTCTCTTTTATCAGCAACTAAGAAACACAAACAAGCAAATCATTCTTGCATACCTAAAATGGACGTGGATTATGGCGTCAGAGAGGGAAGTCTTCGTGAGATCGAGAGAGGGGATGCATAGGCAGAGAAGAGGGGTTCGTGAGAGGGGAGATCAAGAGAGAGAAAAGGGGCGCGGGAGATAGAGAGAGAGAGAGAGAGAGAGAGATGGGCGCGGAATGGTTTTTTTTTTTCCCAGGAGTGGAGGGAGATGAAAGGTTTTGTGAGTGGAGGGAAAAGAAAAGGGCAGCGCGGGATGAGTTTCCGCATTTTTATTTGCTACGGCTCTACTACGGTTTTAATCCGTAGCTAAAAGTCTACTAGACCAAAGCCATTTACGGCACATCCACTTTCACAATGTTTTGACGGTCAAGGACGGCCCTCTCACGGGCGGCTTTGTGGGATCCATCATAATACGTTCCATATATCCATTCCGTCCATTAATTTTTAAAATTTTTATTATAGGGAATGACCCCAAAATATAGGCAATTCGAAGGTCAACTTGAAACACACCATCGATCGATGGTAGGTATTTAATCTCCATTGTTTCCTACCGTGTGGTCCACTTGAGCCTTCGATTTACTTCCCTTTTTAGGCTCTTGCCTAGAAATACTCTTTCAAAATGAATAGACGTATTAGATGTAGCACACACATTTTAATGTGCATCATAGAGTCCCTTGTGTGCCGTCATAGGTGGTTAGCTACAGTTTGATTATTTTTAGCTACGGATTTAAGCCGTCGCTATAAGGCTACGGTTTATAGCCGTAGCTAAAAACTATCATATTCTGTAGCCTTTGACCGTTTTTTTGGTAGTGTCATCACATATCCACTAATATAAATAGTTGAATACAATTCTGAAAGAGAAATACATATATCGAAAATCAAGCTCCAGAAGACTGTTGTGCGCTACAAGCTCAATGCTGCTGCAAACTAATGCCACCTGCACGCATCTATTGTGCATAAGCTTATAGAAAGCTTAGAGGGCGGTGAAAGTGTGTACAATGCACATGCTAAGCATATAGATATCAAAGTAAGTGGAAATACTGACAAGTCCATAAATACCATCAACCTTATCTAGGCAATACGATGCAAAAACATAATAAGTCGATATTATATACTGAGGAAGCAATGTAGTATACAAATCTTGATGGGTCCACAAATACCGTCAGGATCATCTAGGCCATATAAATGCAGAAACATAGCGACCCAAAATGCCATATGCCATGGATGTAATGTAATATGCATGCGAATGAAATGACCAAACTGGAGTGTGAAGTTGGGATGATAGTACATAGTATCGCAGGCTATGGGGTCCATCACAAGAGACTTCTATCCAAACCAGTCCCATACCTAAATTTAGATAGTCAGACTCAATGAAGGTAGACTCCTGATCTCCAGTTAGTCGCTCGCCCCAACCGAAATCCTGGCAATTGCAAAGGTACACATAATAATTAGTTGTCCACCACCAGCCTGAGTGGATAGTGAATGAATGAATGAATGAGTACGCAACTCTTGCTTAATAAGTCCACATATCAGTACTGTACATTCTCTGGGATCATCATCGAGGTCTATTACACTCAATGCCAGCTTGCCGCCCCCATTCGAGCGCACAACTAGGTAAGTGGAAGAGAACTCACTATTCGCCTGCCAATATCAGGCCTGGCTCATCGGTAGCGGATCCATTCCTCAAGTTGATCAAACTCAACCTAAATATTGCCCCCTCACTCAGGCAGGTAAGGTCACACCCCCTCCCAACCGACCACGACAGAGTGAGAGACATGGTTTACTGGTATACGACCCTCATGCGCTCATATATATATCCACTCGGTTTAGATGTTGGGGTGTCTCCTGGCCACGAAGGTTTAGAAATTTTCACCCAGGGACATCTATGACGTCCGTATGCTAGAACTAAACATTTTCGGTGTCCTATCTGGCCATCCACGATATGCCTGTGGAGGCCACGACCCTGATGTCATTAGGATGCACGGTGGTCATATTATAAAATATGAGATTCACGAGTTATACCATCCAGTCATGCAACAATCCTGCGCGTACCGTACGTTCATGTGGGCAACTCTGTCTATCAGGGAGTACCATAAACAACCTGTCCTATGACATATGCAATGGTTAACCATACCTCATAACAAACATGTAGATGATGCATATGGGCATATATCATGATGATATGTTGTCACATACTCATAATCGGTATCGATAACCAGCATTGATAATTGTTATCGATAATCGACCTCGATAATCGGCCTAATAAAGGGCCTAAGGGAAGGTCACAATGTGGACATTTAACCATCATTGCCCATCAATGTGGACATTTAACCAACATTGCTCCTAAGGAGTGGCCCTCATAGGGCCTATCATATAGTGGGCCCATGGCCTCATACAAGGGCCTCATACACAACATAATGGGCCTCACACAAAGGGTGTAATACACAACATAATGGGTCACATACAATCTCAACGGGCCTCATACAATCATAATGGGCCTTACCATATGGGCCTCACATATCACAATGGGCCGCATCACATGGGCTTCTTATACAACACATCGGGCCTCATCATATAGGCCTCATATACATCAAGTGGGCGCACCAATGGCCTCATAAAATCAAGTGAGCCACATCAACGGGCGACACCAATGGGCCACATACACATCAAGTGGGCCGTATCAATGGGCCACACCAATGGGCCACATATACATTAAGTGGGCCACATCAATGGGCCGCATATGTATCAAGATGGGCCATAATACATGGGCTGTACCAATAATAGCAGCGGTTATAAGGATCGAAAGATCATCTGGACCATACCACAAATAGCAGTGGTGATAATGATATGCACTGTTAAATAGTTCACAAGGCTGGGGCCCACCATAACGTTTACTTCCATCCAATCTGTGCATATGGTCACAAAGACCTGAATTAAGTGGAAAGACAAATATTATATTGATCTAAAGCTTTTGTGCAACCAAAAGGGTTTTAAGGGTAGTCGTTCAATATCCTCACTATTTTTTACAGCATGGTCCACCTGATAAACGGACCTGCCTCATGTTGTCTCAAGCCTTAAGATGAGCTCATCAAATGGGATGGATGGTGTGCAGATATAACCCATACATTTAGTGGGGTCCACAGATAAATGGTGTAGATGAAGCACTGCATCATGGAGGGCCACTGCATAGACAATGCAGATACAACACTGCATCATGGTGGTGCACATGTCCAACCACTGGACAAGTGATGTAGAATACATACATCAAGGTCGACCCTACCCTCCACACGTGCAGAGTGGGTCCCAGATGAGATTTAGATCTAACTCATTCTCTTTAAAACGCAAAAAAAATAAAAAAACAAAAAAACGTGTACAATGGTTGTACGGTATGGATTTAATACATACCACATGCGTGGGTCCCACAATACCGTCCAGGCATGGATGGCCTGAAATACAAAACATACATCACAGTGGGGCCGAACATGGCACTGTCCAGATGGATGGTGCTGATGAAACACATGCATTGAAGGTGGGTCCCACAGAATTTGTTGACGTCAATGGCAACAACAGTTGTTGCGTGGGACCCAAAATGGATGGACGGTATAGATATACAATACATATATCAGGTGGGCCCAACCCCCACATGTGCCACACATGTGGGGTGGGTCCCACGTCCTAGAAAAGTGGACGGACGGGATGGATATGAAACACATATCTTAGTTGGGTCCCACAGACCTTGCTGACATCACAACATTGGGACCCACAGAGCTTAGTGGCCTCAATACACCATCTATATGACTGGTGTGAGGTACCCAGCTAACCCGTTTTCCTCCAAACGGGATTGGACAGTGTGGATTCAACACATCCATCATGGTAGGCCCCACACCCCACACGTGCAAAGCGTGCAGGGCAAGTCCCACCAGGTGGACGAACCATATACATCAAGGTGGTCTCCACTGTCCTGATAATAAACGATGTGGATAACATATATATCATGGCTGGCCCCACACGTGGTAGGTGGGTGCCACACCTACATCACAATGGACCCACCATCCAGCTTATCTGGATGGTAGGGATAAGGCACATAAATCACGTGGGGTCCATGGAACTTTGATGGCTACAATACAGCAACTATATAGCTGGTGTCAGATGCACCAACCAATTAGCTTTCAAAGTGGGGTCCATCTCATGGACGGTGTGGATCAAGTGGGCCATACATTCATCATCATCATTAAGAACAAAAGAGAGAGAGAGAGAGAGAGAGAGAGAGAGAGAGAGAGAGAGAGAGAGAGAGAGAGACGGTGTAGTAGAGGGACCCCGCCACTATGGCCCCCTCATGATTTCAACACATAGATCAAATTGGGTGTCATCAAAAGTGGGCCATCAAATTGAAAATCAAAGGTAGATCGCCCGCTGATTTCCATTTCTCTAGGCTTCATAGACTCCTTAGCTCCTTGTCTTTAACTTTGATGAGGATTGAATGGTGGAGATGAGAGATTAGGGGGTAGGAAGTGGGCCACACCTAGCTTCTTTTCTTTCATTGGAGACCATGGACGGTTGCTCGCTTCTCTTGGTGCTTGGGAGTGAAGAGAGAAATGAGAGAGAAAGAGAGAAGTAAGGAGAGAAGGATGGGTGTTATGGGTGAGTGATGGGTGTGTAAGAGATGGGATGGAAAGGTTGACTTTAGGGATGGGTTGTGTACTTGGAGATGGGATAGAGTGTTAAGTTGTGTACTTAACTTGATTGATTGATTGATTGGATGAGTTGTAGAAATTCTCTCGAGATTGTAAATGCGCAGGGTTTCTTTGAGATAAATGTGGGCCCACATCTCCTGACTTGGGTATCGCATCGGTGCGCAAGACGCGTCGTTGGAACCGCGGCGACGGCACGGTTGCAAGGATACAAGTCTCGGGCTGAGCTGACTTAGATCGACAGGATGCGACTCAGGGTCATGCGTAAATGCTATCAACACGTCACGGGTCATTGGAATTCGACCGGGAGGACCGCAGAAGCTTATGGAACAGTACAATCTAGGATACGGGTCTTACAGTTCCCATTAGGTGGAACTATGAAAAATCAACCCAAGCATAATACATGATAATTAGACAAGAAGAGTTTGACGGATCCATCTATATTTGCCAAAGAATCACTTGGCCCACCACCAGAAGATGGGCCAATCTTGCATTAATGGGATGATCAAGCCAATCAATGAAAGACAACCAAATGAAAATAATAATAGGGGGGGGGGGGGGGGGGTAAACACCCACATACATCTCTCAAGAATCCTTGTATAAGATTGGATCATGTACTGATTGAGACTTAAGTAATCTAACAGCAATAGTGAGAAAGGAAAAAAAAATTCAGTTACAGAACTACACACTTCCTGCCTACCAACAACAACACAATCAAACAAACATAACATAATCAAGTTGTTGATCTTTTTTCATCCAATACAGACTTCAATAATAATAATGTTCTTTTATCCACCTTGCACTCATATGATATCAACCAAAAACTAGAAATTAAGATGAAGCAAGTCTCAATCACATTTCATTCAAATTCAACAAACGAATACTCATTCTCATAAATCAAACATATATAAAAGAAATTCCACATTATTTTAAGCATCACACATTCAACAACAAAAAAAAAAAACAAATTGATCCAAATATAGCTCAACACGAAAGATTGAATAACTTTGTTTGAATTTTCCAAATAGGTGGATGTCCTCACCCTATCATGGGGCCAACAAATAGATGTCTAAGAAAGAAAAAGAGAAAGAGTTCATACCATGATACCATTCACATATCTTAGTCAATGAGGTAACCTATCAGTCCTTGGGAAGAAATGGGGACAACTGCTTATTCAAGAACCTATTTCAACTACAATACCCAATAGCTAACAAGGTTTGCAAATATGTTTTTGTGCATTGTACCAGTCATAAATTACTAGTTCATATCACTATTGTATTGGGTTGTTTCAGGATGATGCAATACTTTAAAAACTTATTAGATTCACTTGGTCACCTAATATATTCCCTTCAAAAAATTTTCTAATTAAGGGTTTTGAATTTTGAATCCCCAATTAGGGATTTTATAGTTTTTAATCTATAATCCACAATTAGGGAATTGACACTACAAATCCCTAATTATGGATTCAAAATTCAAAAATTCCCAATACACAAATCATTGCACAATGCTACTTAAGGATTAAAAAATGCCCAAATTGATGAGATATGGATAGATAAGGAGAGAGATAGAGAGAGAGGGGGGGGGGGGGGGAAGATACGGGATGTTGCACAATGCTCCTTGATGTGTTGGGCCAAAGAAAAGAACAAAATATCCCTAGAAAGAGATTGAGAGCGAGAAAGGGAGGGAGGGAGGGAGGGAGGAGAGAGAGAGAGAGAGAGAGAGAGAGAGAGAGAGAGAGAGAGAGAGGGGAAGATACGGGATGTTGCACAATGCTCCTTGATGTGTTGGGCCAAAGAAAAGAAGAAAATAAAAGAACAAAATATCCCTAGAAAGAGATTAAGAGCGAGAAAGGGAGGGAAGGAGGGAGGAAGGGAGAGGATAGAGAGAGAGAGAGGGAAGATATGAGATGTTGCACAATGCTCCTTGATGTGTTGGGCCAAAGAAAAGAAGAAAATAAAAGAACAAAATATCCCTAGAAAGAGATTGAGAGCGAAGAAAGGGGAGGGAGGGAGGGAGGAGAGAGAGAGAGAGAGAGAGAGAGAGAGAGAGAGAGAGAGAGAGAGAGGAGAAAGGTAGGGAAGGGAGGGAGGGAGGGAGGAGAGAGAGAGAGAGAGAGAGAGAGAGAGAGAGAGAGAGAGAGAGAGGCGGAGGGAGGGAGAGGGAGAGGGAGAAAGTTGGTGGCTAGGAGAGAGGGAAAGGGTCAAATGAGGGTTAGATTTTATTTTATTTTTGTATTTATAGGGATCCTTTGTCGACACCCAATTTTAGTTAGCACCAGCAAAGGATCCCCCAAGCATCAGCAATGCCTAGTTTTGTTGTAGTGCTTGTCCATGCTGAGTAATATACAGCGTGTCGCCCAGCTTGATGTATATGTTGTATCTTGAATGTGGGCCCCATAGTGGTGGGGTCCACTTCACACAATCATTCCCCCTCTCATTTCTTTCTCCTCTCCCTTTCTCTTTTGGTGATCCAGTTGGGTCTAACCAAGGTGGTCCACGCTGTGCCCCACCGTGATGTTTATTTTCCATACAACCCATTGATTTGGTCACTAGGACCTGGATGAGGGGACCACTTGGTGACTACTTGATCTAAAACTTTTGTGGGCCCCACCTCTGGAAACAGTGGGGAAGGCCACCGTTAAAACCCTACTGGATAACAACGCTATCCAGTGTGTTACACCTGTAAATTCCTTGATATACGTGTGTTTTCTAGCTTGGTGTGTATGGGTTCACTTGGTAGACTAAGTGAAAGATACCTCGTTTCAACACTGAGGTCTTGGTATCGATCCTTAGTGGGGGTGGCTAACAGTGAAGTGTGAACTGATAGTGGGGTGTACCAACAAGCTAATAGAAAAACAAGTGTATGGGCTCATGGGTCAGTGGGGGCCACGCAACATGTGTGTATGAATGCACACCATCCAACCCTTACAAATAAGGTAGATCCAAATCTTAGATGGACCGTATTTCAAGAAGCAATGGGGATTGATGTCCACTATAGAAACCATTTGTGGGACTACCATAATGTTTGTTTGTCGCCAACCTGGGCAGGTAGGGCCCACTATGGACTCCCATCATGATGTACTGTGTTACTCTGGCCATGGAAATGGGCCACAGGCCCTGCTAGGCATATAAAAAAATGAAACAGATCCAATGCTCAATTGAAATGCACTCGTGGTTGGGCGTGTAACTTTTTTATTTGCCGCCCAATCTGAGGGTTGTGGGATCCACTGTGGACTCCCACCATGTGGTGGAGGCCCCTCTCAAAGCCATCCGCCCATTTAATATAAGGCCCGTATCCTAGACCGTACCATTCCTTAGACTTCCGCGATCCTCCCCGACGATTTTCAACAACCTGTGACTTGTAGATAGCGTTTGCGTGTGACCCTGATTCGTATCTCGTAGATTTGAGTTGGCTCAACTCGAAACTTGTACCCTAGCGACGACATCATCGCCGTGGTTCCAACGCCGTGTCTTACGCACCGATGCGATACCCAGGCTAGGAGTTGTGGACCCATGTTTATTTTGAAGAAAACGCCGCGCGTTTGATTCTCAAGAGAATCTCTACCATCTATCACATCAATCAATCAATCACAAGTCAAGTACACAACTCATCCCTCTCTTACACAAGCCATCCCCAAAGTCAACTCTCTCTCTCTCTCTCTCTCTCTCTCTCTCTCTCTCTCCACCCATCCTTTTCTTACACAACTCATCCCTTTCTTACACACACACCCATCTCTCTCTTACACCACCATCCCATCTCATTCTCCACCAATTTTCCCAAGCTTCCATGAGAGAAAATCCCAAGGAGAGAAAAGAGAACCCAAGATCAAGGCCCACTTTCCTATCCCCTCATCTCTTATCCTAGCCCTTCAATCTTCATCATCCTCCATCAAAATCAAAGCCAAGGAGCTTAGAAGGACAGGGAACTAAGGAAGATGACCATAGGTGGGTGATTTGTAGGATTAGATCGTGTTTTTGATGATGGGCCAAGTGGGGCCTACCGATTGATGGTATGGATCTCACTTTGGACCCTAAGTGTGGCCGATGGCCCGATTCATATGTTCATCCCATGATGGGGTCATTCTTCATGGACCCCATCGTGATGTTTATTTTTTTTTCAATTGATAAAAGGGTCATCTAGACCTCACATTTTGATGGAAATAGGGATCCCCATCGTTGATTTTGATTGGTGGGCCCACATGTATTGGGACCCACTTGATATATGTTTTGTAATGCATGAAAGAGAGGGCTCATAGTGGTGAAGCCCTCCATCGCATGCCGTCTCTATCTCTTTCTCTATTTTTCTTATATAATGATGTGGGGCCCACCTGATGTGTACAGCACATCCAAACCATCCATGGACCCCACCATGATGTGTGATGCATCCATAAATGGACAGGCCCAAATGAAGAGGAAAATATAAACATCAGCGTGATCCTGAGTTGGTGGGGCCACGCACGTGGACCCCACCCTGATGTACGTTGCTGCCCACCGTCTAGCAGGTCTAGATGGTGGGAAAGACACAGATATCAGCTTTATTTAAAGCTGAGGTGGGCCACACATGTGGACCCACCTGATGTCTACGTTTCATCCATGCTATCCACTATCCCTGGACGGTGGGGCTTACCTTGATAAATGTGTTGTATTATCCACCGTCCAGTGTCTGGATGGTGGGACCCCTTAATGCATGTGTATTATCCACCGTCCAGTGTTTCTGGATGGTGGGACCCCATGATGCATGTGTATTATCCACCGTCCATGTGAGACGTGTGGACCCACTTGATGTATTTATTATCCACACACATGGACTCTACTGTGATGTATGTGTCCGATCCACACCATCCACCCTATTTTCCAGCTCATTTTAGGCATTGAGCCAAAAAATGAAGTCAATCCAAATCTCTGGCGGGCCATATTATAGAAAGTAGTGGTTTTGGGTGATATAAATTGTTAGGGCCCATTGTGATGTTTCTGTGCACCAAAATATATCGACTATTGGGCTTGTTAAGATTGTCTCGAGCTTGGGAACCCAACCGACGAAGTAGATTCTCCTGATGTGGGCCCCACCTATGAAAATCCATCAAAAAATTAAAAAAAAACAAAACAAAAACAAATATATATATATATGGACTTTGTTGCTGCTAGCATCCAGAGGACGTTGGAGCAAGCAGCGTCCTTACTGCTTGTTGAAGGGTGAAACCGTGGGTCCCACCATAGGTCCCACTGCGATGTATGTCGATCATCTACACCGTGCATTTGATGGGTCCCCCTTTTGGAATGGGATGTCCCCAAAAATCAGCCATACACGGAACTCAGGTGGCCCACACCATCTAAATCATGTGAAGACATATAATAACACTTGTTGGTGTCCATCTGAAATTTTGGATGCATCTGGAACTTGGTCTGATCCCTTAACCAAGTGGCCACACATAATGGATGGGCCGGATTTGTGAACCACGTCTTGGTGGGCCCAACAAATTATTATAAACATTTTAATGGAGGGTAACCCTCTCAACTGTGTGCATGGTGTCGCCCATACAGGCCATAGATTGACTTGATTATAAGTCCCAGGCCTCACCATGATGTGTGTATCATATACACCCTATCCATTTTTTTTTTCTTTTTTTTTTTTAAGGGCCATAGGCCCCATTGTCTTAAGAAGCCCACCCTATGTATGTGCCCAACCATGGGCTGTCTTATGCAGGCCCACCATGATTGATGTGTTACATGCATGTCATTCATCTGAGGCCCACCTAGTCAGGCCCACCATGATATATGTTCCATCCAGGCCGTCCAAGTACTGGATGTCCAGCAGGCCCAAGTGGGCTAGACATCGAGCCCTTGGAGCCCATCATGATATATGTGTTGTATACATGTTATCCATCCCTTTTGTTGGGTCGTGGGCTGCTTTATGAGGCCTAATATGATGTAAGTGTTGTGTCACACCGTTCATCCATTCCCTGGACATTGTGGCTGTATGAGAAGCCCATGTGATATGGCCAATTGTGATGTGTATTAGGCCCATGTGATGCGGCCTGTTGTGATATGTGAGGCCCATATGATGAGGCCCATTATTATGTAGGTGAGGCCCTTATGTGAGGCCATAGGCCCCGCTATATGTTTGACTCTATGTGAGCCACTCCTTGGGAGCAATGTTGGTTAAATGTCTACATTGATGGGTAATGATAGTTAAATGTCCACATTGCGACCTTCCCTTTAGGCCTTTGTTGGGTCCATTCTCATCCTTCTCTAAGTGGGTTTACCCTAATCATTGGCCCCATTGATAATTGCATGACCCATCTATTCTTATTGGGCTAATCCAAATTGATGGGCCCCCACTATTATTAGTATGATCCATCTCGCCTTATTGGGCTATCCCAATTCTTTGGGTCCCCATTAATGCTAGTAGAAATATTCAAACTTCGAAGCCCTCTCTTAGGCTCATAAGTAGGCCATTTAGACCCATCCTTGTTATGAGGAGGATGCATCATCACCTCTGGCCATAGGTAGAAGAATTTATGGTGTTAGATTTGATATATCCACTATTGGTGACTGATCCTCATGTTATGGATCAGATCTGCTATCCTTCTATGGACCCCCACCCGCCCCTCATATATAGGTTGATTATTGATTACGACTATGTTAGTATATGCACTGAGTATGTATTAGTATAACATTATGACTGTATAAGGTCATTGTAAGGCTTATTGTGATTATGTGATTATATGAGGCCCATCGTGATTGTATGAGGCCCATTGTGTGATTGCATAAGGCCCATTGTGATTGTATGAGACGTATTGTGACTATGTGAGGCTGGTTGTGATTATAAGAGGCCCATCGTGATTGTATAAGGCCCATTGTGCGATTGCATGAGGCCCATTGTGATTGTATGAGGCCCATTGTGCGATAACATGAGGCCCATTGTGATTGTATGAGGCCCATTATGACCATGTGAGGCTCATTTGAGGCCCATCGTGATTGTACAAGGCCCATTGTGTGATTGCGTGAGGCCCACTGTGATTGTATGAGGCCCATTGTGACCACGAGGGGCCCATTATGATTATATGAGGCCCATTGTGATTGTATGAGGCCCATTGTGCAATTACATGAGGCCCATTGTGTTGTATGAGACCCAATTGTGATGTATGAGGCCCATCATATGTGTAAGGACCATTATATGCGTGAGGTCCATTGTATGTGTGAGGCTCACCATGTGTAGGTGATTATTGCACACCACCCATTCACCTATACAAGCCATGGGCTGTCTTATACCAGCCCACTATGATTCTGTGATTATAATCATGCTTGGTATACTTTATGATACATACCCATACGCATCATCTGCATGCTTGTTATGAGGAGTGATTGAGCATAACATGTGCCATTGGGCTGAGTATTTATCGGACTCCCTAAGAGATGGAGTTGCCCCAATTGAGCGCCCGGTATGCGCAAGTTTGATGCATGACTAGATGGTATGGCTTATGCATCTCACATTTTATGACATGATCATTTGGAACCTTAGCAACATCAGGGCTGCGGCCTCCACAGGCATATCGTGGATGACCAAATGGGAAACTGAAAATGTTTGGTTTGAGCATATGAGCACTTTGGATGTCCATGGGTGAAAGTCTCTAAACTCTCGTGGCCAGGGGATGCTCTAACGTCTAAACCGAGTGGAAGACATGACCGTCGAGTACCGAATACCAGGAGACCGCGCTTTCTACTGTGTTGTGGTCGGTTGGGATGGGGTGTGGCCTTACTCGCTTGAGGGTAGGGGAGGCAAAGCTAAGCTGAGTTTGACCAGCTCATAAGTGGGTCCGCTATCGACGGGCCAGACTGATATTGGTAGGATGATAGTGAGGTCTCTTTCACCTACCCAGTTGTGCGCTTGATGGGGCGACAAGCTGGAGTAGAGTGTACTAGACCCCGATGATGATCCCAGAGATGAACGGTACTGATATGTGAACTTATTGAGCAAGAGTTGTATACTCATCATTTTACTCATTCATGCATTCATTCACTATCCACTCGGGCTGGTGGTGCATAACTAATTTGTTATGTGTACCTTCATAATGGCTAGGATTTCGATTGAGGCGTGCGACTAACCTAAGAACAGGAGTTTACCACATTGAGTCTAACTATATAAATTTAGGCATGAGACTGGTTTGGATAGAAGTCCCTTGTGATGGACCCATAGCCTGCGATACTACATACCATCATCCTGACTTCACACTCCAACTTGGTCATTTCATTTGCACCACATATTGCATTGCATCCTCAGCACATAGTATTTGGTTTACTATGCTTCTATATTACATAGCCTAAATGAGGTTGATGATATTATGGACTCGCCAGGATCTGCATATTGCATTATATCCATGGCTTATGGCATTTGGGTTGCTATGTTTCTGCATTTATATGGCCTAGATGAGGCTGATGGTATTCGTGGCTCTTTAGAATTACATATTGTATTGCATCTTCAGTATCTGATATTTGGCTGATTATGACTCCGCATTGCATAATCGATCCGTATTGCATACTCTGATATTGAATGACTTATAGCCTTGCTAGTATTCCGCTTACGCTAATATTTGTGTGCTTGGCACTTATCTTACGCACACACGTACACCACCCTCTAAGCTTTTTATAAGCTTATGCACGATAGATGCGTGCAGGTGACGATAGGATGTAGTTGAGCTGAGGCAAGAGCATGTGTTAGAGCTTCTGGAGCTTTTGGCATTTATCTTGTATTTCCCTTTCATGTATTGTACTCAAGCTTTTTATATTAGTGGATATTTAATGATGATGTTGCCTTTGTAATTTGGGTACACTTGTGGTTATGCTCCTTTACTTGCAAAAAAAAAAAGTCACATTGGAAACCCTCCTCGTAGGATCCCAGGATCGGAACCTAGCGTATGGGTGCTGGGAACCGAGAATGGGGTACTACGGAGGTTGTTGGCACCGGATTCGACGATCGAAAATTTTGTGAGCCCATTTTCCGAGTTTAGGGCGTGACATTTAATCAGGGGAGTGGGTCACGACCCTTAGTGGGTCATTCAAAAATGCAGTAGATCCAAATTTCAGGTGGAGTACACTACTGGACAGCGTGTTATTCGACATTGTGGAGCCCACTATGGGGTCCCACCTTGATGTATGCTTTAATCCACGCTGTTCATACATCTTGGTAAATTATTTTCACCGTGGCGCCCGGTATCAAGCGGACCACTCCAAAGGAAAACAATGATAATTGAATACCTACTATTCAAAACTTCTTAAGACACACTATAATGTTTATTTGTTATTCAAAACTTCCTAAGACCCGTTGTCCCACCATGTTGCATGTGTTCTATCCATGCTATCCTAAGTGAACTCCGCCTTATATATGTGTTTCATCTGCGTTGCCACGATAGTGGGCCAACCCATTGGACAATGGATAGCATGAATGTTGTCCACGCTGTCGAGCGGGAGGGGCCACTTAATTCATGTGTTGTATATACATGTTGTCCATCCACCTTGACAACTCATTTTACAACATAAGTTCAAATTTGAGTTAGATCCTTAACATAAGTGGAACCCATGCTAGACAGTGGGTGCTGCCCATGTTATACAGCGTGTGGGACCCCTTTGGATAATCATGTAGGGCCCGCGCGTTGTCCCCTCCGTGATGTATGTATTACATACTCTTCGTGCATCCATTTTGCTAGATCATTTTAATGCATGAACCTGATTATGGGACAGATTCGAGTCTCAACATCCTGATACATAGCTCAAGTGGTAGACTGAGTGAAAGATACCTCGTTTTAACATTGAGGTCTTGGTATTGATCCCTAGTGGTGGCTAACAGTGAAGTGTGAACTGACAGTGGGGTGTACTAACAATCTAACAAAAAAAAAAAGATTCGAGTCTCAAGTATGCCACATGGATGGTTTGCATCTCTAATGCGGACTTCCCTTAGGTCCTAAAAAAGATTCCTATTTAAGCCCACATCTTGGTCATGATTTGCATAGACATGGACCGCTGCATTTGGCCTAACCTTTGGAACATTGTAGGGCCCACATTGAAGCCCTATTGAGCCAACCGTGATTGATCCTAGACCTTACCCTGCTTACACTCTATGACCCAGTACAGGGTCTATTTCCATGTAACTCACGACCTAGGATGTAATGTTGACCGACTCCCACTCTTCTTTGCCCATTTATGTAGCCCACCTTAATGTCTATTTTGCGATCCAGCATGTGAGGCCACTAGCGATTCCTTGTGTAAGCCCACTCATGGGCCATGCTTGGTTTGGATATGGGCTATCACCCAGAGCCTAGAAATATAATTAGGCCATTGGATTAGAGGCTAGGTTAGAGTCCGATTTGAATCCTTGATGTGTCCACATGACTCGCTATGAGTGGGACCTTAGCTTGTAAAGCCCATCTAGGTAAGGGCATGTAGGACTTATTAGGGTTAGATCCAATGGGATCTATCTAGGCCCATGCCCTTCTTTATAAATGAGAAGATATATATATATATATATATATATATATGTATGTATATGTATGTATGATGTGGTTGATAACATGCTAGAGTAGTTAGCCTAGAAGTTCCATGTAGATATATGCTTAGTGTATTGACTATACCCATTCATATGTTCACACGCATCATATGTATGCCTGACTATGGATGGTGATTGATCACAACGTACTCTCGGCCATGAGGCTGTGGTTGGTACTCATATCATGGATTAGTTTGCCTAATGCAAGGTACACTTGTAGCTGTTCACCCTATAGATTAAGGTAGTCAACGACTCATACGAGATAGGGTCGACTGTATGTTGCACAGATTGTATGACTAGTGCTTGGCTTGGATGTAACCCATGCATACTACATGTTATATGGTACTTTTGCATCGACGGGACAACCCTCCCAATTTCTAACAATGCTTACAAGCTTTGCAAAACTCATGAGTATCTCTGAACATCATGGGCCACTAAAAGCCGCACTGCAGAATTTTGGTCGTGGTTTTTTTAACAAAAAAGTGACCACCACAGGCCTGAGAATGACAAAAGGAGATGACACTCTGATGTTCATTGTCTAACACACATCTCCTTATAATTTGGTCTATGCAATATTTAAATAAATAAGCATCATCCCAGAAAAACTTACGTACCTCAACGAAGAACTTTTTCTTATCTTACACAGTCCAATATGTTGGCATGAAACCTATATCATGATAATTTGCAATGTCAGTAAATCAAGGTAGCTGGGAGAGTTTAAACAATTGTTCGTCAGGAAACATATCATTTATCAGTGTCAACTCAAGGGAATCAAGGAGGTCAAGTCGAGAAAGGTGGTCGGCCACTACGTTTTCTACTCCTTTTTTGTCTCGTATTTCAATATCAAATTCTTAGAGTAATAGGATCCATCTTATCAGGCGGGGCTTGGCATCCGTCTTAAAAGGAAGATACTTTAGCGCCGCATAGTCTGTATAGATGATGATCTTAGATCCGATCTAGTAGGAACTAAATTTGTCTAAAGCGAACACTACGACTAAGAGTTCCTTCTCTGTAATAGAGTAGTTCACTTGAGCAGAATTTAGTATTCTACTTGCATAGTGAATAATGTAGGGCTTCTTTTCTTATCTGACATTGAAAGCGTTGAAAACCATAACCTATACACCTAAAGTCCGCACCTTTTGTCGTAGAATCGCAACGGAATCGATAGGTTTGTCTAGCTTCCGTATACGGCAACTAGGCAACCTAGAGAAGGTAATAGGTTAGCTATTTCATAACCTACAACAATCAAATCCCCCAAACAGGTTAGGGTTAGGGTTTATTACCTAGAAATGACACCGGAATCGTCGGGAAAGCGGCAAGAATGAGGTGGTTAAGCACCGATAGCAGCAGGGTAGAGCGGTGGGGGGATCTTCCCACAACTCCCACACATTCTCCTTCTTTTCCCTCTCTCAAATCCTAAATTCGTATGGCTGCCATGAGAGAGGGTTTAAGGTCCTTTTATAGCCTAAAACCTTCCCAAAATAAACTCAGGTTCAAGGGTTACTGCTATTATAAGCATTTCGGCGATGTTCCAGCTTAAAAGAGTATTTCTGGTGGCCCCCCTTGAGCCAAACGTCAGACCTAAGCTCACCACACATGGATCTATGTGAGATTACGTTTTTAACTTGATCGAATTCCCAAATCGCACATGGCGGACCACTTTCAGTTCAACGGTCAGTGGGCCACGATCCGAAATTCCAAGCACATGTAAATGTTCCTGAAATTTTTCTTAATCCGAGGGTGTAATTTAGTCTGATTCTGACGGTCTGGTTGCTTAATACTGATGCGCAAGCGAATGGTACCAGATCACTATTCCAGATATTTATTTTGTAAAGGGAATAGTGTTTTTCACACACCCTCGCTCCGGACTCAAGCGAATGGCCGTGGGACATCGACTGGACCTGATTTCCGAGGTGGTTGTCAAGCCCAGTGAGGCGGTCCTAGTTCCTTAACTTCGTGTTAATCGGACTTTCGATGTGCGGTCTAGACCTAATACGAAGTTTCGAGATGCTCCCGTGAGCAGCCGGGTAATGAGATTGATCCTAAGTTTTAGGGTAACCTAGCGTCAATGATTCTACAAGTTTTAAGTCTTGCAGATCGTATTTAAAGCGATTGGTGCTAATTTCACAGGCACTCTAGTTTAACACTAGCTAAATCTCACTTAATCTCTAAAGGGTTTAGTCCTGTAAGATTTACATGAGGTGGTACCGGGCCTTTGTAGTTTGTATATAAAGTGATCCAAGTTATACTACTTAGCTAGTTTAGGATAGTGTCTAGGATGAAAGTACTTTGAAAATTTTAAAGAAAAAGGTGGTGAAGGGTGGAATTTGTGAAGAAAATGGTTAAGGAGCGATTTTTAGATTGTGGGATTTAGTTCTTACAAGTTAATAAGGTCTTAGGATCGACCCATTGCCTAAGTACGTCTAATTCCAGGTTGGCAAAAAATCCGGGGTGTTTAGTAATG
This sequence comes from Magnolia changhungtana, assembly GCA_030180095.1. Lineage (NCBI taxonomy): Eukaryota > Viridiplantae > Streptophyta > Magnoliopsida > Magnoliales > Magnoliaceae > Magnolia > Magnolia changhungtana. The sequence goes on along the minus strand of JASAUF010000344.1, from coordinate 2,301,671 downwards.
TTATCACACTCTGGAGACTCATCACAGTTTATATATTTTATCTATCTATCATCGTCTTCCGCTTGCAATTTAACTGTCTCTGGAGTATGATATGCTGTTTTGGCTTAATCTCACTCATGTTCAATGCACAAATACAGTCAACATTCAATCATCATTCATTTTGTTGCATAAGTGATGTTCTGGAACTCGGGAGTTGAGTTTATGCTCGACCCCCGATTTTCAAGGCGTTACATTTCTCTAGCCTAACACTGCCCCAATAACATAGTCAGATGCATCACACATAATCTCAAAAGGGATGCTCCAATTGGGTGGCTGCATGATAGGTGCGGTAGTTAACATGCCCTTGATCTTAATGAAATCTTCTTGGCATTGTTCAGTCCACTCATATGGTACATCCTTTTGAAGTGATTGCATAAAGGACGAGAGAGATTACTAAAGTCCTTTATGAATCGTCTATAGGATCCAACGTGTCCTAGGAATGATTGCATGTCACATACGCTCTTGGGTGGAGGTAGGTTAGAGATAAGAATAATTTTTGCCTTGTCAACCTCAATTCCCTTAGACGAAATTATGTGTCCAAGCACAATTCCCTTGGGAGCCATGAAATGACATTTCTCCCAATTCAGAACTAAATTCTTTTCCTTGCATTGCTTCAGCACATATTTAGGATTTTCCAAACACTCGTTGAAGGATGGACTAAAGACAGAGAAGTCGTTTATGAAGACCTCTAAATATTGCCCCACCATGTCAGAAAAAATACTCAACATGCATCGCTGAAAAGTGGTGAGGGCATTACATAGTCCGAATGACATCCTTCGTTAAGCAAAGGTGCCAAAGGGACATGTGAATGTTATCTTTTCTTGATCTTCAAGGGCTATCTCTATCTGATTGTAGCCCAAATATCCGTTAAGGAAGCAATAATAAGAGTGACCAGCTAGCCTTTCCAAAATTTAATCAATGAAAGGCAAAGGAAAGTGGTCCTTTCTTATGACGGTATTCAACTTCCTGTAGTTAATGCACATTCTCCAACCAATAGTAACTCTAGTTGGCACGAGTTCATTGTCGGCATTGGCTACGATGGTGATTCTGGACTTCTTAGGAAATACCTGAGTTGGACTCACCCATTGACTGTCGGATATAAGGTATATAGTACCCACATCCAATAACTTAATTACCTCAGCCTTAACCACTTCTTTCATATTTGGATTGAGTCGACATTGTGGTTGTCGGGAGGTTTTCACATTATCCTCAAGATGGATGCGGTGAGTACAAATCAAAGGGTCAATTCCCTTGAGGTCCGCAATTGACCATATAAGAGCTCAGTTATACTCAATGAGAGTGGAAATGAGCACACTCTCTTGTTCTTTCTCAAGGTGGGAAGAGATCACCACCGGATATGTCTCATCTTTACCTAAATAGACATATTTAAGATCAGCGAACAAAGGTTTTAGGTCAAGCTTCAATACTTTGAGGTTAGATGGTAGAGGCACTACATCGATTTTGGGTAATTTTTCAAATTGTGGCCTCCACCGGTTAACTTCAAGTACCAGCATAACATCAAGCAAGACATCCATCTCCCTAATCATGTCATCATCTAAATCAGGGGAGTGGGCCAAGCATGTTTCTAGAGTGTCAGAGTATAGAGTCGGGAGTGATCTATCTTCCACGAAAGAATCGATCATGTTAATGTCGTGGGTATTGTCATCATCCTTTGGATGTTTGTTCATGTTGAAAAAAATGTTGAGCTCCAATGTCATATTTCCAAAAGATAAATTCATAATTTCATTCCTACAATTAATGATAACATTTGATGTAGCAAGGAATGGGTGACCAAGAATGATAGGTATTTGAATGCTCACGTTATGATGGGTTGAGTATCCAGGACAATAAAATCTACTAGATAGTAGAATTTATCAACTTGGACTGACACATCCTCAATTATCCCTCTCGGTACATGAATTGAGCAATCGACAAGTTGTAATGTGGTCTAGGTGGGTTTTAATTCACCTAGACCCAATTGTTCGTAAACCAAGTAAGTTATCAGATTTACGCTCACCCCCAAGCCAAGAAGTGCGTTCTCAATCCGGTGGTTCCAAATTACAAAAGTGATGGTTGGGCTACCGGGATCTTTGTATTTTTGTGGCACATATTTCTTGAGGATGACACTCACTTTTTTTGTCAAAAATATTTTCTTTTGTATGTTTTGCCATATTTTGGTCGTACATAAATCTTTTAGAAATTTGGCATATAAAAGGAATTGTTTAACGACATTCAGTAGAAGGATGTTGACCTTCACTTGCTTAAGCAGCTCTAGAATATCCAAAGAGTTAGAGAGACGTTTTGGTGCAATCAACCGTTGAGGGAATGGTGCAATCGACTTACTTTAAGGTTCCAGTTCTAACCCACGAGCATTGCTAGGTCTATCATTTTCATCTATTTTTAGGTCCTTAGGCTTTTCAGTCCTTACTGGAATAGATTTGTCAATTGTCTTCCCACTCTTAAGAGTGGTGATAGACTTAGCCTACTCCATCTGTTTTGAAGAGCTTGAGTCACTGATTTCATATTGTTGTTTTGGGTTGAGGAGAGGCTAAGCCGGAATGATCCCTTTCTCCCTAATCGAATTTTTTGTTTCAAGCCCTTGTATGGCCTTTGTAAGGTCTTAAAAGGCTTGCAGCATACCCTGATTAAAAATCTATTAGTTTTGTATATGTTTTAAGATCGGATCTTCTTGAGGTTTCCTTTGATTCAGAAATTGGTCAAGGATCCCTTGAGGAGTAGCCGTTTGTCCGTTCCTCAAATTGAAGTTTGGATGGTTCTTCCAGCTTGAGTTATATGTATTTGAGGTGGGTCCATAGAAAGGTTTTTGGTAGTTGTTTATGATATTTGATTACTAATTCAATATCTCTTGAAAAGTAGGAATTGTTGAAAAATTCTCAGTTATATGTATGTTACAAGCACAAATACCACAAACAACTTCCATAGTCTTTTCGGATTCTACCTTCTTAAGTTTCATGGCCTCGACTTTTCTTATGAGTTTGGTCACTCTTACATTTATATCATCTTCCTCTTTTAGAACATAAACTCCTCCCCTTTCATTTGTTTGAGTAAGCTTAGAAGTGGTAATTCTTGAAGTGGTATCCCATGATTACGCGTTTTTAACAAGTTTAACAAAATAATCCCACGCATCCCCATTACATATCATCTCCACAAATTAGTGCATGGGTGAGGTCAATCCCTCATAGAAAAAGTTTGTAATATGCCATGTTTAGTAGCCATGTTGTGGACATGAATTTATGAGATCTTTAAATCGCTCCCAACATTGGAAGAAGGTCCCATCCTCTTTTTACGCAAAATTCATGATTGCTTTTTTTAAGGTATTTGTTTTATGATAGGGAAATAACTTTTGAAGGAACTCCCTTGTCATCTTAGCCCACGTGCCAATGGACCTTGGTCTTAGTAACCATGACTTAGCCTTTTCTTTCAAAGAGAAATGAAACAATTTCCGTCTAACTGTGTCATCAAACACATTTAGGAAGTGTAATGTAGATATGATTTCATCTAACTCTTTCATATGCAACTATGGACTTTTAGATTCTAGTCCATGAAACTTAGGGAGGAGTTGAATTACCCTTGGTTTAATATCCATAGTTGAATTACCCTGCATTCAATGAAAATATCATGCAGGAAGGTGTACTCACCCCCGTCGGTTGTAAATAATCTCATAAAGTATGAGGCGGGGGTGCATTATGCACCTCGTTTTCATCTTGAACTTCCTCAACTGGTGGTTGAGGTTGATTTACATACATTACTTCAATTAACTAAGAGATCTCAAGTGGTGTCTAATCCTTTGATGGATAGGCAACCCTTCGACTAATCCTCTGTCACTCAAGAGATGTTGAGTGTTTTCATGAACCCACTTGGGCATGAAACACACACAACCCTCAAGCACAAAATAACTAAAACCTAAAAGAAAGAAAAATAAAGCAAATAAGAAATCTAAAAAGAAAGAGAGAATTGGAAAAAGCTTATCAGATTGGAGTTGCTATGTTAAGATCCTACAAAACAAAAAACAATGTTAGTTTCTACAAAAAAATTCAGAAAATATCATAACCTAAAGAAAAAAGTAAAAAGTTAACCCTAATCTTAACCTAATTCTAATACCAAATAATTCCAGAAAAATGTAGTCGTAGTCTCCGGCAATGGTACCAAAACTTGTTCACAACCCCAAGTGTAGGGTCACGATGTAGTAATAACTCATGAGAATGAGGTCGAATCCACAACGACTAAACTTGTACGTATTCTGAAAAGAACTAGAACTAGAATTAGAAGAAGATCTAAATCTGAATTCTAGAATAAAAGAGAGTAATTGTGAATAATGTTTAAACTATCAATTAAAGGTGGGAACTAGGGTGTCAAGGATCCACTTGTACCTATTAAGATGCTACCTTACTTGATTCAAGGAACACAATTGGAATTGGATTCCTATCCTATCCAATTGGAAGATAAAGCAATTTAAATCAAATATGAACTTTTCATTGACCTAATTCTCAATGGAGGAGAATTGTGATGATTGGAAGGGATTCCATCGCCCTACCATACCCAATAGGTGATGGTGAACAATAGGATTTACCAATCTCACAATCTCAAAAATAGGAAAAAAAAAAGATATCTAAAGCTATCACAACATCTATTGTAATTTGAGTAATAATAAATCATAGAAAACTAAAAATATTCCTTTAATATCAAACTAGAAATTAATGAGGTTCAATAAGAATAAGAATCAAAACAAGATAATCATCCAAGCATGCTACAAGCTAGCTAACCATAAACATGATTAAAACCAAATCTCTTAAACAAAGCATGAAAAATAAACTAGGGAAGAAGAAAAACTCTTTGTCGGCTGCTCCACCCTTGTGCTATGCTCCTTGAAACCTTTTCAAACCCTAAAAGAAGCTTTAGAGCATCCTAGGGAGTCCTATTTATAGATATGGAATTCCAACTTTCGCACCTAGTTGGAAAAATCTAGAAACCGCCTCAAATTTACGTACTTTGCACAATTTCTCAAAATAGCCGTGGAGTTTAAACCTCATCAAATTTACACACTCTGCGCAGTTTCCCAAAATATGCTCGAAGTTTTAGAATATATTTTTTCAGGACAATTTTAGGAATATGTTTGTTTTCAGGACAATTTCAGGATTCCTTTTCTTCACTTCAAATCTTTGATTATCTTCATTCCTCACTTGGTTTTCTTAGATCTTTGGCATGTGAATTCTTCATTAATGACTTCCAAATCTCTAAATCTTCATTTAGTAATCTTTTGAGTATAAATATTCCTTTTGGCATTAATTTCACCTTAAGCTCTCGAAATCAACTTGAACATGAAAGCATGCATATTTAAATCAATTAAGCACTATCATGTTTATAAAACCAAGGTATAAATAGGGAGAAATATATAATATTTCATACTCAACACATACACACCCTAGTGACATTAGGGTTGTGATGGAGAAACTCAAGTATACGACTCATTTTTTGAAAACACGAGTGTTAACCTTTGAATATATCAAAATTTCATGTATTTTTTCTTTTTCAGAGTTAGTAATTTAGCGGAAGAGAAACAAATCAAGCATAAATGAAATTTGCATATACATTTAAAATATATAAGCGGCTGCCCATAAATTTATACAAACCAATGTATCAATGCTACAAATATAAGAATGAAACAATTTTATATATGAAACAAAATAAATTACAATGAGTCTTGAGCAGCAAGATCACATAGCTTTTCTTGGGCCAAATACAGCCACACTTCCCTGAAATTTTTATCCTGTCCCTCGTCAGTCTAGACACAAATATCATTCAAATCACCTGCACTACCTGTATGGTTATATATTTAAAGGATAAGTGGCCATCTTAGTGTGAATTCCCCTCAATATTATACACCATCACATTAGTTAAGTATAGTTTTAAACAAGAAAATAGACAAAATAATCCATGATGTGATCTTATTTAAATGCATGGAAGCGTGAATGGACATCAACTGTGGATGCTCATCTAGTTGGATTTTGGGCAAAAGCCATGTATGTAGCCAACCACTTGTAAAAGTACATCTAATATGTGCATAGTGACCCGATCCCCAAAGTAGGTCGATTGTATGTGGTCTGGGAGCTAGCGAAACGATACCATGACAAAGGGGCACTTGCTACCGTATCCAAAATTAGCTACCTGTCTGCAACAGCCGGAATTTTTCCCAACCTGGGATTAGACGTCCTTAGGCAATGGGTTGATCCTAACACCTTATTAACCTGTCAGAACTCAATCCCAAAGTCTAAAACTGTTTTTGAACCCATTTCCTTCATAAATCTCACCCTTCACCACCTTGTTCTTTCAATTTTCCTAAGTACTTTCACCTTAGACACTATCTAAAACTAGTTAAGTATTATAACTTGGATCACTCTATATACAAACTACATTGGCCTAAGTGCCACCTCAAATAGAAATTACTCAGGACTAAATCCTTTAGAAATGAGACAAAGTAATAAAGTGCGAAACTAGATTAGCTACGAAATCCGCTTGATCCACTTTAAATACGATCTGCAAGACCCAAAACTTATAGAATCATTAACGCTAGGTTACCCTAAAATCTAGGATCAATCTCATTACCCGGCTGCTCTCAGGAGCATCTCGAAACTCCGTATCAGGTCTAGACCGCACATCGGGAGTCTGAATAATACGAGGTTAAGGACTTAGGACCGCCTCGCTATGCTTGACAACCATCTCGGAAATCAAATCCAGCCAGTGTCCCACGGCTATTCGCTTGAGTCCGGAGCGAGAGAGTGTGAAAACACTTAATTTTCTTTAAAAATAAATATCTCAAATAGTAATCTAAGACTTGTCACTTGCGGATCAGTATTAGGCAACCTGACCGTCAGAATCTTACCCAAATACACCCTCGGATCAGGAAAAATTTCATAAACATATCCATGTACTCAGAATCTCCGATCGAGATCCACTGACCGTTGAACTGAAACTGGTCCGCCACGCGTGATCTGGAATCCCGAATGAAACGAAAACTTGACTAAACATAAATCCAGCGTTAGTGAGCTTAAGTCCGACCGCATACAGAAAAGGAGCCGTCAGAAGTCCTCCGTTGAGCTGAAACAGATCCGCTTTGGTTATAATATAAGTATACCTTGACCTGGAGTCTATTTTGGAGTATTTTTGGGCTATATAAGGATCTTAGAAACCTCTCTCTCACAGCCATATGAATTTGAGAGAAACCCTAGAGAAAGAAGAGAGAAAAGAGAGAGAAAATGAGAGAGAAGTGGGAGAATCTCCCTGCCACTCTTCCCTGCTGCTATCCATGCTCAACCGCACCTTCTCATCGCTTTCCGGCTATTCCTGCTCCGTTTCTAGGTAAGAAACCCTAAACCTAATCAGTTTTAGGGTTTTGATAGTTGTAGGTTATGAAATAGCTAACCTATTTCATTCTATAGGTTGCCAAACTGCTGAATACGGAAGCTTAGCAAACCTATCGACTCCATTACGATTCTACGACATAAGGCGCGGACTTTAGGTTTATAGGTTATGGTTTTCAACGCTTTCAATGTTAGATAATGATAGATTCATGATCTGCATGCAATTGCACATGTACAAAGTGCCGTCTATTTTTCATTTCGATTAAAGATGTAGAATATGGAATTTTACATATTCTAGGTATTCGTAGAAAATACCGTATACGTTTATATTTTGAAAATGTGTTTGATATGATTATTTGTTGTATGAATATATGATACTTGGATAAAATACTTATTTGGCGAAAGGATTCGCCTTAATACATGTTATGCTAATATACACCATGTATGTAGAAATAGTGTATCGTAGAAAATACCGTATACGTATATATTTTGGAAATGTGTTTGACATGATTATTTGTTGTATGAATATATGATATATGGATAAAATACTTATTTGACGAAAGGATTCGCCCTAATACATGTTATGCTAATATACACTATGTATGTAGAAATAGTGTATTGTAGAAAATACCGTATATGGATATATTTTGAAAATGTGTTTGACATGATTATTTGTTATATGAATATATGATATATGGATAAAATACTTATTTAGCGAAAGGATTCGCCCTAATACATGTTTGGCTAACAAACACTATGTATGTTGAAATAATGTATGCTAAGTGTTTGTGAAAATGCTTGTGTGAGTAAGTGTTTGAATGATGATGCCTTAGGAGGGTGTTGAGATGGGATTCTCAACTACCTTAGAGACATGTATGATTTCCTCCATGAGGTTGTTTACTTAAACCGCTTACTTGTACAATATATGTGTTGGTATTCCTATTTATGTAGTGCTTTATAACATGCTTTATAACATGCTTACTAACATGCTTGAATTACTTTGTTTATCATGCTTTACTCCACATGCTACGAATAAGGATTGATTGAGTTTGGGACTATGTGTATAGTCCAGACAATCGGTACCAGATTTGAGATTGTGGCTGAGATTCATGTCGCCATGTAAGATGTGTTTGACGAACCCGAATCGTACTTCAGTTGGCGACAGTGGTTAGGCCACGCAAATTGTTTATGCACTTCATGTCGTTCAGTTGATTGTGCGCTCGAGCTAGTCAGGCCCGTCAAGTAACCCGATATGTCTAATGTATATTCACCATGTTTTGTCACTACTGCTTGAACCTAGGGTACCAAACTTACCAGTGGAATCCCATTAACCATGGTACCTCGATCCGCTAAGACTCATGAGCCGGGCATGGTGGTATGGGACACCGTGGTCGAGCTGTCAGCCTATGCTGGGGCCACGTGCCTCCCCGTAGTGACCATTGAGCAACCAGACTCGTGAGCCAATTATGGTGGTATGAGACACTATATTCGAGCTGTTGGCCTACACTGGTGTAGCCTGGCTGTGGTCCCCAGTCGGGTTGCATCCGGATCCCATTGTCAATAAGTGGACTGGTCGAGCTTCGAAAATAGACTGCCGGTTGGTAGGACGTTGTAGAGTGACCTCGAGCATACTCTGAATTTGCGGTGAGGCAACGAGTTTTGTAGCAGTGTAGAGAGTATGAACTAGGCCTGTTTCTGTATAGTGATGAATCGTTAAAGAGGTGATAGGGGAGTGGTGTAACCTTTGTGCGTAACAGCCTTGACAGCCTTTGTAGTGACCTAGAAAACACACCATCGTCTGAGATTAACTAGGACTGATGACCCTAGAATGGATCATATTTGGGAATGATACAAGGGAGGTACCTTAGTTTCCCAAATCCTGCTATTTGAAATGGACTAATAAAAACTCGATAATCATGCTCATCATGCATTGCATGTGCCTGGACAATGTGGAGCACTGAGGGATGAAAGCATGCCGCGAACGTAAGATGGTGTCTCACGAGGGAGGGTGTGGTGAGGGCATCCATCATAATTGTATTCATACTTGCATTAATAAGAGTAGTTAGGAGTGTTTGATTGTACTGCTTTATCATTACTGCTTGACTGTATTGATAATATGTTAACCTATGCTTTATTGTTCCACTGAGTTAGCTACTCACTCCCACGTTATAGGACGGTGTTTTAAAACACCCACCAGACCCTGTATCAGATGCAGGTATCACTGGAGCACAGGAGACTGAGCCCGACTTCTATGACGATCAGGAGGAGTTCTCCTATATGCTATTCACTGGAGGCTTCGCATAGGCTGTCCAGTGCTACGGGGCTACAGGGTTGATAATTTTAGTTATACTATTTTGACATTTTGATTCAGAACCAACATATATATATATATAGGGTGACTCAGTTAGTGTTCATACTCTGAAGATCGAGAATGTTTTGTTTTATATGTATCTATATATACCTTTCAGTCTTCCGCTTACGCTTTATACATGGATCTGGAGTATGAATTACTGTTTTGGTATAATCTCACTCATGTTTATTATACTAACACAGACAACATTTAATCATCATTACCTATGTTGCATAAGTGATGTTCTGGATCTCGAGAGTTAAGTTACTACTCGACCCTCAATTTTTTGGGATGTTACACCGTCATCGCTCGTATGCTATAAATGTATGATTAACCCAACCATTAGTATTCTAATTGTAAACAACTAATTAAAGAAAACTTGAAGGTCACTATGAGGGACTTGTTATGTAACACCTCGTGTTTTCCGAACCTGAGTATATACTCATCCTCCAAAAACCTGAGTGTTAACCTTTAAAGAAGGTCAAATTCGAGTATTTTTATTCTTTTCCTTTTCTTTCAGAGTTAACAGTTTAGTAGAAGATGGACGAATCAAACATGAAAGAGATTGTATTTGCATTTAGAATATATGAGTGGCTACTCATAATGACTTATACAAACCAATGTCTCCATATTAACAAATACAAGAATCACATAATTTACACATGAGAAATAATAAAATGCATATAAATTTGAGCCGCAAGATCACGCAGCTTCTCTTGGCAGATACAACCATGCATCCCCGGCAATCGTACCCTGCTCCTTATCAATATGAACATGAATATCATCTAGTTTACCTGCATTGCCTGTATAGTTATATATTCGATGAATGAGTGGCCGGCTTAGTGTGAATTCTCCTCAAGATTACACACCATTGCATTAGGTAAGCATAGTTATAAACAAAAGCATTTAAAACAATACATGATGCAGTCTTATTAAATACATGGATGAGTGAGTGCACATCAACTGGGGATGCTCATTAACTTGGCTTTTGGGCAAAACCCATGCATGTGGTCAGTCACCAGCGAAAGTACATAGTACATGCGTAGTGCCAAACTCACCAAAAGTGGGCCGATAGTTGATGGCCTAGGAGCTAGTAAAACGATATCACGGCTAACGACACGTGCTATAGCATCCAGAATTAGCCACCCGTCATCGCTCGTATGCTATGAATGCATGATTAGCCCATCCGTTATTATTCCATTTACAACCAGCTAGTTTAACAAAGCTCAAATGTCACTACGGAGGGCTTATCACACAATATAGGCCGACAACTCGGGCATAGGTCCCATACCACCATCCCTGGCTCATGAGGCTACCACCTTAGGATGTTCAATGGAACCCCATCGACTAGTGGCCAATCATAATTCAATATATGGGGCTTACCATCACATGGTTGCACAAAAACAATACATCGAGCCCACATAGGGTAAATACCAAAACTAAGCCACATAGAGTAAATATCAAAATTAAGCCACATAGGGAAGATATCAAAACTATGCGATAAAAAACCATCGTCAAAAGCCACTTGAACACATCAACCCACGGATGGTAGGCCCACATCAATATTCCATTTAAAACATCATCAAGTAACCATTGAGTCGAAGGTCCATTATAGTCATAATCAATCAAGTAACATCCCAAGTATGGGTGTACATTTATAAGTGGGGTTTTCCACTGTTTGATGTACCATTTCAAGTTCCATAAGCAATCCATAAGTAATCTACTAGTATGAGAAAATATGTAAGATAAATATTAAGCATGTAATCTAGCATTCAATTCCAACAACTAGCACATGTAATCATAAGATAAAGATATTAATTATCAACTGAAATTAAAATAAAAACTATCACTTAAGCTAATGGGAAAATGGAAAGCTCAAGGGGAAGAAATCATCCCCCTATGTTTTAAACCGCCTACATCATCGCTAAGAAATGTGTGTTCCCATAAAATCAAATCCTACCATAAATCGTAAAGTTGTACGATTAGATCCAAGCTTTACACACTATTTAGGGTTAAGGTCTTAACCTAGGGTTTGGATTACCTAGGTTTTAGGGTTTCATCATAAGGGTAGTCTTAGGAGTTGAACTATGATGTATGTGTGGCTTAAACACAATGTAATAATATGGTTAGTTACAATTTAACGTTAATGATATAAATAAATATATGTGACCATGGTAATAATAAGTATTGCAATGGTAATAAAATAGTGTAATCGATTATTAATGATAATATTTTCAGGTGGTGGATACCATACTAATATCATTAATGGTAATTTTATTTATAATAACTAATATTAGCGTAAATAGTGTACTGGTGGCTATTCATGCTTAATAATTGTCATAATTATGGTAATGAAACTAATGGTAATTCAAAATAATCTGATACGGGAATAGAGAGTTGACTCACGATTTGACTCAACCGAGTTGACTCAACGAGTCAAAATCCCATTGCTTCTCTACCTTCCTTCTCCTTCCTTTATCTTCCTTCTCTCTTTGCCACTCTACCTGACTAGGCGAGTCTAGACTTAGCCAACCTTACACCCAACTTGGACTGAACTCGAAAAAATGGTAGCCGAGTTGACTCGATATCACCTTCTCTCCTCGTCTTCTTCCTTCTTTCTCTCTTCTTTCTTCTTTTCTTTTCTTTCTTCTTCCTAACTCGACCAAGACTCGCCCTGACTTGACAGCGAGTTGAGGTAGCAAGGAGCAGCACCTTGGTGAGTTTCAAATGAGTTATCTCGGCCCGACTCGACCTGGTGCAGCACCACAACTCGAATCCTCTTTCTTTCTTCTTCCTGATATTTTCTTCTTTCTACCTTCCTTGGGGTGACTTCAACCGAACCAGGGCCACCCCAAATCTAACTGAGTCAGCAACTCGATGGGTAGAGTAGCATCATGGCGCAACGGCACCACTCGCACTCTCCCTCTCTATTCTTCCTTCCTAATTTTCTCTTCTTCTCCTTCTTTCCTTCGCCTTCATTTCTTAGACCCATCTAGCAAGGATGTTGGACCAAATCTCGTCCCGACTCAGGCCTCAGCGAGTTGAGCTTACTGGACTCGGCAGCGAATGCAGCATAAGGAGTACTTGCACTCACTCCCTCTCCCACCATCTTCTTCCTCATTCTACCTTCCTCTCTTCCTTCTCTGGCTCCTTCTCCTCTCTTAAAATGATCAAGGGACCCACGGACCCATGCATGCTCCCCCCAAGTCGAGGTGACTCAGACAGTTTGGCATGGTGTGGCACTAGCTAGCCGCCATTCTTTCCCTCGTTCCTCACCTACTCTCTCTCCCTCCCTCTGTCTTCTCTATTCCTCAAACTTTTATCTTACTTTTTATCATGTCTAACAAGCTCAAGACTCAGTTTAACTGAGTCCGAGCGAGTCAGCAATTTGGTGAAGACGACATGGTTGTCAATAGCAGAATCTCACTCGAATGGTTTTCCTTCAATCTGGTGGTTATGGACTACTCGAATAGATATAAGAGTGCTTGTAGAATGAGAATTTTGAAGGTTAAAGGAGGTTTGGGTGGTAGGTTCGCTAGAGGAAGGAAACGGCGATTTTTCTTAAGAATGGGAGAGAAGACGTGTTTGCTCAATCCTCTCCCCTTTTTATGGTTTACCTTACATCCCAGAACCATTAGATTGATAATAAACGGTCTGGATTTGATCTAGTTGAAACCGCCTCTAAAATACGGCCAAAAATGACAAAACCGGTCGTGGTTTCTACTTAGCAACGGGCGGAAACCCTAACCCACGTGAAAGGCATCGGACGACTGAGAACTACCTAAATGTTGTGCACAGGATGGACGATTTAGATCGCATGTGACCACATATGGTGGGACATTGATTAACTAAATAGAAACAGTCCGTTTCAGACCGTTACAGGAGGAAACGAAAAAGGAGTTCTTCTTACTTCGAGAAATCTCTGGTCAAACCAGGTTTGACCGGGTCCATGATTCAATGCACAGTGGGTGCACTCTCCTTTCATGCACTCACACTTTGAGGTGAGGCCCATCGTGATGCTTACATGAAATCTACATCGTTCATCTATTTAGGGGGTTTTAGCTGGGACCCTTGGCTGAACGGTTTGTAGATCCAATACTTAGGTAGGCCCCACGATTTGATTCTGATCATCTTTATGGATTTGCCTCGATCCAATGGTCAGATTATATCCAAACTTATCGTCTACGGTAAAAAGGTCTACGGGACCACTTAACTAGAATTTAGTGGCTGGATTATGGATCATATGGCTTAATACACACTTATAATATGAACTATCCTTTTTACAATATTTTTAATAATAATAATAATAATATTATTATTATTTTCTAAGTTGTTTATCGTGATTTTCATCTTGATCAACGCCATTTATTTACTTAATCAGTCGCCTGTAAGGCTTGATTAGAAAGATTAGATTATTTTAAATTTGTAAGTGAGCCATACCAAGTGAACGTGCATTTATCAACTCTCGACATCCTAATTATTCAAATAATTCAACGGTTGAATTGACTAATCTTTAGTTATTAATTGTCTTAGGCACCCTAGGAAGTGGTTAGGTGTGATCAGGTAGTCAAATATGGGAGTAGATGATCCGGTTTGTGTTTCCAAAGGATGGATGGCTTGTTATGTGAATAAAGGTTGTACTAAATGGTTGAGATGAATAGATTGAGAACCTCTAGATGACTGACGTGTAAGGTAAATTACGTGTATACCCACACATGTGTAAACAAATCTATTTCTTTGTGATAACACCCCAGTATTGAAAGTACGAGGTGTTACACGTTACCCAGTAATGCCAACAGCTCAAGCATAGTGTCACATACCAACATCCCCGACTCATGAGACTCCAACATTAGGATGTTTAATGGCAACATCCTCAACTAGTGACCAATCATAGTTCAACAAGTGGAACTTACCATCGTATGATTATACAAAAATAATCCATCAAGCCACTTAGGGCAAATATCAAATTGAAGCCACATGGGGCAAATATCAAATTAAAGCCACATATGGCAATTATCAAATCAAGCCACAGAGGGCACAACAATCCACAAGATGGTAAGTCCACAACAAATTTACATTTAATCCATTAAGCAAAAATGGGCGCTAGGTTAAGAGTCCGTTATAATCATAATCAATCAAGTTACATTCCAAGTCTGGATGTACATATATGAATGAAGTTTTCCACTACTAGATCAATGTAACAATCTAAGTTCTACAAACTATCCATAAGTATGAGAAGATATGCAAGTGCAACATAGTGTTTATTTAAAGTAAATGTTAAGCATATAAGTTGAGGATCAATTCTAATAACTAGCATAAGTAATTATGAAATAGAGATATCAATTATCTATCGAAATTAAAAATAGAAACTATCACTTAAGCTAATAGGAAGCGGAAAGTTGAAGGGAGAAAAGTTATCATCTTATGTGTCAAATCGCTTACTGATGTCGCTAGGAAGTGTGTGCGCCCTTATTATCGAATCCTGCCACAAATTTTGAAATTGTACAATTAGATCCAAGTTCTACACACTATTTAGGGTTAAGATTATAACATAGGGTTTGAATTATTTATTTTTAAGGTTTTAATGTAGAATCAGGGTTTCATCTTAGAGTTTAGTCCTAGACTTAGATTCTAGGATTGAATGTTAGTTGATGTATGATTAATCACAATGTTAATAATATTA
Source organism: Magnolia changhungtana (assembly GCA_030180095.1). NCBI lineage: Eukaryota > Viridiplantae > Streptophyta > Magnoliopsida > Magnoliales > Magnoliaceae > Magnolia > Magnolia changhungtana. The sequence continues at coordinate 2,286,220 of JASAUF010000344.1, read as the reverse complement.
ATAATTGCAAAACCACCATTAATACTAGCGATGTAATTAATATTAGATATATGATAATAATAATCATTATGATGATAATAAATATCTTGATCTATCATTAATGATAATATTTAAGAGCGATAAATAAAATACTACTATTTTATAATTACAATTTTGTTTATAATAACTAGTTTTAGCATAAATAACTTACTAATGCCTAATTATCACTAATATTAATAATCTTAATAATAACAGTGGTAACGATGATAATAGTACATCGAAACAAGTCTAGTTTAAGAAGAAAATGTTGACTCACCTTATCAACTCGACCCGAGGAGCTATCCAAAACTTCCAAAGTAAAGGGTCGTTCTTTGTTGGTCATACGATACTTCGTGGAGCAATCCAAAGGAACAGGGCAGGCCTATGTATTAATTGTAAAGGAGAAGGAACACAGGCCCACCATAATCCCTGAGAAACTAAAACCCTTGCTGCATGAATTCAAAGAAATTTGGTCCAATGACCTTCCCGATGATTGCCTCCATGCAGGATATACAACACCATATCGACCTTGTCCTCGGGTCCATCTTACCCAATTGTCCTCACTATCAAATGAGTCTGAAAGAGTACGATATTCTGTAAGGGTAAGTGGAGGAACTGGTCCATAAGGGTCTTATCCGAGAAAACATGAGCCCATACGCTGTACCGACTCTATTAACTCCTAAGAAAGATAGGAGTTGGCGCATGTGTGTCGACAATCCAGCCATCAACAAGATTCCATAAAGTACATATTTCCCATACCATAGTTGGACGATATGTTGTATAAGCTTAAGTGTCCAAAATTATTTTCTAAATTGAATTTAAGGAGCAGCTATCATCATATTTGTATATAACTAGGTGATGAGTGGAAAATGACCTTTAAGAGAAACGAAGGGTTGTATGAATGAATGGTCATACCATTCGGTCTTTCGAACACACCCAACACATTCATGAGGTTAATGAACCAAATTCTGAAATCGTTCACTAGGTGGTTCATTGTGGTCTACTTCGATGATATTTTGATATACAGTCATTGTAAGGCCCATAACCTAGTCTGTACCGTTCCTTAGGATCCCACGGTCCTCCCGGTCCAATTTCGGTGACCCATAATGCCTGGAAAGAATTTGCACGTGATCCTGAGTCGCACCCTATCAACCCGAGTTAACTCGACCCGAGACTTGTACCCTAGCGACCGCGTTGTTGCTGCGATTCTAACGCCATGTCTTACGCACCGATGCAATACCCAGGCCAGGAGTTGTGGGTGTGCATTTATTTTGAGGAAAATGCCGCGCGTTGCAAATCCCGAGAGAATTTCTACCCAATCTATCAAATCAATCAAGTCAAGTACGACCCATCCCTCTCTTACCAACAAAGCATGATACCCCTCTTTCTCCCATTCCTAAAGTCAACAAAGCCCATACCCTCCTTACAATACCCATTCCTCCTATCCCATCTCCCTTACAAATCCTATCCTCTCTCTCATTCTCTACCCATCCAAAGAGAGAGGACCGTCCAAGCTCTAAGGAGAGCAAGGAGAGCCTAGTGTGGCCCATTTCCAACCCCCCCCCCCCACTCCCATCTCAACCTTTCGACTTTCATCATCTTCCATTAAAGAAGAAGCCATGGTGTTAGAGATTCCAAAGAGCCAATAAGGAGTGCAATCGGTGGATGTTTTGTAGGATTAGATTATATTTTTGATGATGGACCAAGTGGAGCCTACCAATTGATGGTATGGATCTCACTTTGGACCCTAGGTGTAGCTGTGGCCCACCATGATTCATATGATCATCCCATGATGGGGCCATCATGATGCTTATTTTTTCTAGTGTGATATGGTCATCTAGACCTTAAGTTTGTGGTGGGGATGGTATCCGCACCTTGATTTCCATTTTGAGGGCCCTCATGTTTTAAGACCCATCTTAATGTATGTATTATAAATCTTAGGAGGGCTCATAGTGGCGGAGCCCTCTCTCTCTCTCTCTCCTGATTGTATGACCCACCATCATGTGTTGTATCCACACCGTTCGATCGTGAGGCCCACCATGCTGCTGCCTTTTGGCAGGCCCTGGATGAAGGGAATCGCAAATATCAGCTGATCCAAAACCTTGGTGGGCCACCAGGTGGACTCACCTCGACGTATGCATCCACGCTATCCAGTTAGAGGGCCCACGGCTTGGATGGTCAGCACCGTCCAGCGCACCTGGGCCTTGGATGTTGTAGTAAAAATTATATATATATATATATATATTAAATTAATATATATGTGGTGGGCCCCGCGTGGGACCCACCTACCTGGAAGCCGATCGGCTAGTGTACCTCACACCAGCTATATGGTTGATGTATTAAAGGCAGCAAGCCGTGGGACCAATCATGAGATATGTGTTATATCACAACCATCCATCTCCTGGATGGTGGGCCAGCAGCCACCCTACAGTAATGTAGCTGTTATTTTGACGTCAGCTAGTTCTGCGGGTCTAATCATGGTGTATGTGTTAAATCCAGACCGTCCATCTGTGCACCCCACCAATAGAAGATGGCTGCTTGATTGACGTCAGCAAGTTTTGTGGGTTTGATCAGGAGGTATGTGTTAGAATTAAACCGTCTCCATCCACTTGTGAGCTCATCTTAAGGTTGGAGACGGGAAATAATACAGGTCAGTCTATCAGGTGGACCACACTGCAAAGATCAATGGAGGATTGAACGTCTACTATTGACACCTGTTTGGGATCACAGAAGTTTTGGATCAATATGGAATTCATTTTTCCTCTTAATTTAGGTCTTTGTGACCTTATGAATAGATTGGATGAAAATAAACGTTACGGTGGGACCCACCTTGATGTACGTGCTGAACATCCATGTTGTTTATCTGGTGAGCCCTTTAGAATGTGTAGGGCCCACCTCAATATGATGCATTTAAGGCCCATATGTTAAGGCCCATGTGATTTATTTTTGGCCAATTTAGCGAGGCCCAATATGATGTATTTATGACCCATTATGATGAATATTTGGCCCATGTGATGAGGCCCATTATGATGTATATGTGGCCCATGAGTGAGGCCCGATGTGTTGTATATGAGGCCCATATGATGAGGCCCGATGTGTTATATATGAAGCCCATGTGATGCGGCCCACTTGATGTATACGAGGGCCATGTGATGAGGCCCATTGTGATGTATGAGACTCTTGTGTAAGGCCCATTGTGATTGTATAAAGCCCATTATGATTATATGAGGCCATTAAGATTATATGTGGGCCATTGTGATTGTATGAGGCCCATTGTAATTGTATAAGGCCCATTGTGATTGTATGAGGCCCTTTCCCCATTGTAAGTTAGATTCTATGGCGTGCCATACTCTAGAAGCAATGACGGTTAAATGTCCATGTTGCAAACCTCCTTAGAGCCCATTACCAAGCCCATTTCCATCTTCTCTTGTTGGGCTATCCCAAACTATTGGGCCCACCTTATGTTAGTGATACCCATTGGGCTACCCCAAATCGTTGGGCCCCCATTGATGATGGTGCCTTACACCATGCCTTGTAGGATTACCCTCACCTTAGAGCCTACCTTGTGTATATATTGGGCCCCCATAGGGAAGTCTAGTTTATTGCGCGATAAGAGGGTAAGGAAGCCCACTTATTATACTTAGACTCGGCTCTGCCCTTGGTGGGGGATATTGTGATGCTCCGTCACTGTTGCACACGTGGGTGGGCACACGTGGGTAGACATTGATGTGGGCAGGGCCTAAGGGCCTGGGCGAGCTACCAGTGATTGGCAGGCTGCAGTGTTGGTAGGCTTTGGTTCACACAGTGAAGGCAGAACTTTGTCCCACATCAGAAGCATCGTCCAATGTTGTGGTGGCTATAAGTTAGATTCCTTACTTAACTATCGTAACGCGTTTTAAATCAGTGAACTTCGACAAAGCAGTTTATATCACCCCTTGCCATAGATGGAAGTATATGCAGTATCAGGTTTGGTATATCCACTGTTTAGATCCTATCTTGATATTTGAAGTAGATCCGCCGTCCTTCTGTGGACCTCATCATTTGTATGCATGTTGTGAGAGATGATTGTTTAAAGCATATGTTATTGGGCTGAGATGTTTATGGGACTCCTTGTGAGATGGAGTTGTCCCCACATGATTGCGCGATACATGCAGGTTTGATGCATGGCCTAGATACGGCTGATGGTATTCTTGGACTTGTCAGGATTTGCATATTGCATTGTATCCTCGGTATATGATATTGACTTACTATGTCTATGCATTGCATAGCTGATCTACATTGCTTCCTCGGTATATGATATTGGCTTATTATGTTTTTGCATTGCATAGCCTGGATAAGGCTGATGGTATTTATGGACTTACCAGCATATTTCTGTATTGCTATGATATTGCATACTTGGCACTTACCTTGCGCACACACTTACACCACCCTCTAAGCTGTCTATAAGCTTATGTAGGATAGACGCACGCAGGTGGCATTAGGTTGCATCAGCGTTGATCTTGGACCGTGTAGCTAACTTCTAGAGCTTTTGACTATCGATATTATATTTCCCTTACGCATTATCATGCCCCAAACCCAGAGATCGGACTCACAAGAAATTCGATCGCCGAATCCAGTGCTGACAGCCTCCGTAGTACCCCATTCCTGGCTTCCAGCGTCTATACGCCACATTCCGATCTTGGGATCCTATAAGGAGGATTTTACAACTTACATCTTTCTTGTAAGAAGCATAACCACAAGTTTACCCAAATCACAAAGGCAATATCATATTACATATCCACTAATATAATCATTTGAATACAATGCTAAAAGAGAAATACATATATCGAAAATCAAAGCTCCAGAGGTCCACTTTATACTCCAAGCTTAACGCTGCTGTAACGTAACGCCACTTGCATACATCTATCATGCATAAGCTTATAGAAAGCTTAGTAGGTGGTAAAAGTGTGTGCATAAGATAAGTGCCAAGTAAGCAATAGTAGAGTAATCAAAGTAAGCGGAAATACTAACAAGTCTATAAACCATATAATATCAGAGTACACAATATAGATCAACTATGCAAATGAGGAGTCATAGAGAGCCAAATATCAGATGCCGAGATACAATGTAAAATGTAAATCCTACTGAGTCCATTTAGGCCATATAAGTGCAGAAACATAATAACCCAAAATGCTAAATGCATGCGGATGTAATGTAATATGCGATGTGAATGAAATGACCAAGCAGGAGTGTGAAGTCAGGATGATAGTACGTAGTATCGCAAGCTACAGGGTCCACCATAAGAGACTTCTATCCAAACCAGTCTTATACCAAAATTTGGGTAGTCAGACTCAATGTAGTAAACTCCTGATCTCAAGTTAATCGCGCACCCCAACTGAAATCCTGGCCAATGGGAAGGCACACGTAACAAATAGTTGTGCACCACCAGCCCGAGTGGATAGTAAATGAATGAATGAGTATGCAACTCCTGCTCAATAAGTCCACATATCAGTACAGTTCATCTCTGGGGTCATCACTAGGGTCTAGTACACTCTACATGTAAATCGCCACCCACTGACGTGCGACCATGCAAGTAGAAGAGACCTCACTATCCGCCTGGCCAGTAGTCAGCCAATATCTACCTAGCACGTCGATAGCAGTCTCATTCATGAGTTGGTCAAACTCAGCTTAACAATGCCCCCTTCTCTTGGGCAGGTAAGGCCACACCCCCTACCAACCGACCATGACACAGTGGGAGATGTGACCTCCTGGTATTCGGCACTCGGGAGCTCATGTATCCACTCGGTCTCAACGTTGGGGCATCTCCTAGCCTCAAAGGTTTAGGGATTTTCACCCAGGGCCATCTATGGCAGCCCGATGCTAGAACAGATTTTCAGTGTCCCATCTGACCATCCACGATATGCCTGTGGAGGCTACGACCCTGATGTCGCTAGGCCGTACAGTAATCACAACACACAATGCAAGATGAATGAGCCATACAATCCAGCCATGCATCAATCCTGTGCATACCATGCCCTCATGTGAGACAATCTCCGCCTATCAAGGAGTCTCATAACAACCTTCCCAATGACATATGTAATGGTCAACCACATCTCATAACAAACAAGTAGAAGATGCGTATGGGCATGTATCATGATGCTATGCTATCACATACTCATAACCGGTATCAATAATTGGCATCGACAATTGACCTTGACAATGTGGACATTTAACCAACATTGCTCCCAATGAATGGCCCACATAGAGCCCTACATATAGTGGGCCTATGGCCTCACGCAAGGGCCAAATATACAACACCATAGGCCTCACTCAAGAGCTTAATACACATCACGATGGGCCTTTCACATGGGCCTAACATACATTGCAATGGTCTCCATCGCCTGGCCCTCAATGCATTACAATGGGCCTTATCACATAGGCCTCGTATACATCAGATTATGTCTTAAACACGGGCCGAATACACATCACAATGGGCCTCAAATACGGACCGCATATACATCATATTGGGCCTAAAATATGGGCCGAATGTACATCACAATGGGCCTCAAATATGGGCCACATATACATCACATTGGGCCTCGACAATCGGCCTCGATATCTGGCCTCAACAATTGGAATCGGTAATCGGAATCAACCTTGATAATTAACCTCGACAATTAGCCTATATAATTGCCCTCAAATCGGAATCGGCCTCGATGATCGGAATTAGCAATCGGCCACAACACTCGGAATCGATCGATAATTGTCCTCGATATTCAGAATCGACAATCGGAATTGATCGATAATCGACCTCAATAATCAAAATCGATAATCGGAATCGATAATCGGTCATGATAATTAGCCTCGATCGCTAATCAGCAATCGGCCACAAAAATTGGAATCAATCGATAATCGGCCTCGATGATCGGAATCGACAGTCGGCCAGAACAATCGGAATCGATCAATAATCGGCCTCGATGATTGGAATCGGCAATTGGCCACAACAATCAGAATCAATCAATAATCAACCTTGATGATCGGAATCGGCAATTGACTAGGACAATCGGAATCAATCAATAATCGACCTCGATGATCAGAATTGGCAATCGGCCACAATAATCGAAATTTGATCAATAATCGGCCTCGATGATCGAAATCGGCCACAACAATTGGAATCGATCAATAATCGACCTTAATGATCGGAATCGACAATCAACCACGACAATCGGAATCAATCAATAATTGGCCTCGATGATCGGAATTAGCAATCGGCCACAATAATCAGAATTCGATCAATAATCAGCCTCGATAATCAGAATCGACAATTAGCCATGACAATCAGAATCACAATCGGTCACGATAATTACCTCGATCGCTAATCGGCAATTGGCCACGACAATCGAAATCGATCGATAATCGGCCTCAATAATCGGAATCAGTAATCGGCCACAATAATCAGAATCGATCAATAATCAGCCTTGATGATCGGAATTGGCAATCAGCCATGACAATTAGAATCGGTAATCGGTCACTATTATTAGCCTCGATCGCTAATCGACAATTGGCCACGATAATCGGAATCGATCGATAATCGACCTTGATAATCAGAATTGGTAATCGGGGACAACAATCGAAATTGATCAATAATCGGCCTTGATGATCGGAATCGACAATCAGCCTTGACAATCGACCTTGACAATCGGTCTCCACAATCAGAATCGGCCTCGACAATCAGAATCGGCTTCGACAATCGATCACGATAATCAGAATTGGTATCGACAATTGGAATCGATCGCGACAATCATCCGAACGAGGCCTAAGAGAAGGTCACAATGTGGACATTAAACCATCATTGCCCATTAATGTGGACATTTAACCAACATTGCACCCAAGGAGTAGTCCACATAAAACCAAACACATAGTGGGCCCACGGCCTCACACAAGGGCCTAATATATATCATCATGAGCCTAACCAAAGGTCACGAACACATCACAGTGGGCCGCATGATATGGGCTGCACTAATGGGCCTCATACACATGGGTTGAAATAAGTCATGTTGGGCCTTCGCAAATACAACAAGTTGGGCCTCTTACAAGGGCCTTATCAAATGAGCTCCATGTACATCACATCGGGCCTCACCAAATGGGCCTCAAATACATCAGATGGGCCGTATCAAATAGACCAAGTCGAATCAAATGGGCCGTATCAAATGGGCTTTATTTTATTTAAGTGGGCCCACCGTAACATTTATTTTCCATCCAATCTATTCGTAAGGTCGCATGGACCTGACAGAAGAGGAAAAACAAATTTCATACTAATCTAAAACTTTTGTGACCCTAAAATCGGGTTTCAATGGTAGTCGTTCAATCCCCATCGATTTTGGCAGTGTGTCCAACTGATAGATGCCATGGATATACAACATATTCATCAAAGGTGGACCACACGTGATGTGCATGGACAATACATAAAATGGATACAATAAGGCGGGTCCCATTGATCTGAACAGATGGACGGCTTAGAGAAATACATGCATCACAGTGGACCCTTAAGATAGACGACATGGAATGAAGCACATGCATCAAGGTGGGGTCCACGTTCCCTTATTGGACGGACGGAGTGGATTACACATACATCACGGTGTGCTGCACATACCACCATCCAAATACAGATGGTGTGGGACAAGATACTTACATCAAGGTGGGGCAGGACAACACCGTCCAAACGGTCTAACACTGTCCAGACATTCTGGACGGTGAGGATTAAAATATACATCACGGATGGGCCCACAACACTTTGCTGGCAAAACAAATGGACAACTTGATAAAACACAAACATCATGGTGGATCCTATGCAGTGGGATATAACATATACCTCATGGTTAGGTCCCACCGTCCAAATGGACGATCCGGATCAACAAGTGTCCAATGGGGTCCACGTCAACGTGGCCCACCCAGTTAGGAATCAAACTGATATTTGTTGATTTTCACACGCACGGTCTAACGGTAGAGGCTGTTGTAAATCAGATGGTTGGACGGTATGGATGTGATACATCCATCCAGGTGGGGAGGTCCATATACACGTGGCCCTCCAGCCACACATATATCAAGGTGGCCCCATGAATGAATGACGTAAATAAGACACATACATCAGGGTGTCATCCCACTGTCCCAATCAAATGGATGATGGGGATCGAGAATACGCTCATCAAGGTGGGCCCATCCCACATGTGCAACACGTGTGGGTGGGTCCCACCCACAAGGAAAACGGGTGGACGGCTGGATGAAATCCAACCATCAGCATTGAGTCCCACCATCCAGACCTGGATGGTGAGGATCTATCCTCACATCAGCTGTTATGCAACTACAATAGGTACAGTGGGTCCCACGTGGGAGTGGTCCACCATGCATATATATATAAATATAATATTAATATAATATAAATATAATATATTACATATCATCCAGTCTAGCGTCCAGCAGCAATGACGCTGGACGGTCTGGATACTCAATCCATTCACTATCAAGGTGAGACCACATGGTGGCCCAACAGATATATATTATAATATATCTTATATTATATATATATATATATCATGTATATATAAAAAAAAATACAAAAGGGGAGGGGTGACATGTTCAACGTGTGGGACTTCCCACCGTCCCAACAGTGGACGGTGGATCTCTCCTGAAATGTGGTGGGCCACACCGTCTGATGGACGGAGTAAATTTAAGACATATCGGTGGGGCCCACTCCATCCTAGGGGAGAAAGAGAGAGAGAGAGAGAGAGAGAGAGAGAGAGAGAATATCACACGTGAAGGGGAGGGACCCCTCCACTATTGGGCCCTTCCAAATATAATGCATACATCAAGTGGATCCCATAATAAGTGGGCCCTTAGTAATCAAAATCAATGGTGGATCACCCACCTATCGGCCTTCTTCTTGGCTCCTTGGACTCCTAGGCTCTTTTGCTTCGATCTTAATAAAGGATGATGAAGTTTTGATGGTGGGGATGAGAGATCTTAGGATAGGAAGGTGGGCCGCACTCTTAGCTCTCTCATGAGAAGCTTAGACGGTTGCTCCCATGGGAGTTACTTGGAATGAGAGAGAAATGAGAGAGAGAGGAGTGGTGAGGTGGAGTGATGGGATGAGATGGCATGGTGCTTGTTAACTTGTGGTAAGAAATGAATGGGATGGGTATGGGTTGTGTAAGAGAGAGTTGACTTGGGGAATGGGAGAAGGATGGGCTAAGTAAGGTTGTTTACTTTACATTGATTGATGGATTGATGTGATGTGTTGCAGAGATTCCCTCGATATTTGCAATGCGCGACATTTTTTTTGAAATAAATGCTGGCGCACAACTCTTGGCTAGGGTATCACATTGGCGCGCAAGACATGGCGTCGAAACCGTGACGACGGCTCGGTCGTAGGAGTACAAGTGTCGGGTCGAGCCAACTCTGGAATACGGGACATGACTCAGGGCTACGCGCAAATGCTGATTTTAGGTCGAGGGTTACCGGAATTCGACTGGGAGGACCGCGGAAGCCTACGAAACGGTATGAGCTAGGATACGGGTCTCACAGCTCTACCCACCTAATAAAAATTTCATCCTCAAAATTTACAAATAGACAAGGGAAGTTGAAACATCGTCGAGTATAAATGTCAAGGCACAATCAATCTACAAAAGGATGAAGATAGCGCTCTCTAATCTCAACTTCGTCCTCCCAAGACGCATCTTCAACACTATGATGATCTTACTAAACCTCGGATCCCGGTCAGAAATGATCGAGAATGAAACACTAAGCAGCTTCATAATCTCAACGGTTGGGAGCTATATCAGAAGATCTCTAAGTTATTCGATCATGGGGATCTAATCATTCTAAGTTCTCAACAATCATATAGTGAAGGGTAGCTATCGGTAGATATGTGATACTATCTTCAGATATTCCCAAGTTATGCTCTGATACCATCTTCTATCACACCTCAAACCCGGAGATCGGACTCACAGGAATCCCGATCACCGAATCCGGTGCCGACAGCCTCCTTAGTACCCCATTCTCGGCTTCCAATGTCTATACGCCAGATTCCGATCCCGAGATCATATAAGGAGGATTTTACAACTTACATCTTTCTTGTAAGAAGTATAACCACAAGTTTACCTAAATCACAAAGGCAACATCATCATCACATATCCACTAATATAATCATTTGAATACAATGCGGAAAGAGAAATATATATATCAAAAATCAAAGCTCCAGAGGTCCACTGCATGCTCCAAGCTTAATGTGCTGCAAACTAAGCTTATAGAAAGCTTAGTAGGCGGTGAAAGTGTGTGCACAAGGTAAGTACCAAGTAAGTGATATCAGAGTAATCAGAGTAAGCGAAAATACTGATAAGTCTATAAACCATACAATATCAGAGTACACAATACAGATCAGCTATACAAATGAGGAGTCATAGAGAGCCAAATATCAGATGCCGAGGATACAATGCAATACGAAAATCCTACTGAGTCCGTTTAGGCCATATAAGTGCAGAAACATAACAACCCAAAATGTAAATGCCTGCGGATGTAATGCAATATGCGATACGAATGAAATGACCAAGCTGGAGTGTGAAGTCGGGATGATAGTACGTGGTATTGCAGGCTATGGGGTCCACCACAAGGGACTTCTATCCAAACCAGTCCCATACCTAAATTTGGATAGTCAGACTCAATGTGGTAAACTCCTGATCTCAGGTTAGTCATGCGCCCCAACCAAAATCCTGGTAATTGTGAAGGCACATATAACAAATAATTGCACACCACCAGCCCAAGTGGATAGTGAATGAATGAATGAATGAGGATATAACTACTTCTCAATAAGTGTAAGACCCGTATCCTAGACCATACCATTCCATAGGCTTCCGCGGTCTTCTCGGTCGAATTTCAGTAACCTTCGACCCTTAACCGGCATTTGCGCGCAACCCTGATTCACACGCCGTCAACCCGAGTCGACTTAACTCAAAAATTATACCAGTGCGACCAAGCCATCACCACTGTTCCGATGCTATGTCTCGCACGCCGAAGCGATACCCGGTACATGAGATGTAGACCTGCGCTCAGTACGAGGAAAGACACCGCACAAGAGAATCTCCACCAAATGTCAAATCAATCCCATCAATCAATCAAAGTATACATCAATCACACCTCATGTCAAGTACACATCAACTTTCACCCATCCCCAAGCAACCCCAAAGTCAACCTTTCCATCCCATCTCTTACACACTCCATCACTCACCATCACTTCTCTCCCATCACTCTATCTCTCTCTCATTTCTCTCTTATTTTTTTTCTCAAGCAACTCCCATAGAGCAATCATCCATGGCTTCCATGGAGAGCAAGTTTGGCCCACCTTCCTCCTCCCATCTCCACCCTCCAATGATCATCTCCACCGTTGAAATGCGTCCCTCGGAGCTTTAGGATGCGTTGATGGAAGTGGAGGACCAAGAAGATCATAAGCGGGTGCTTCTCTCTCTCCTTCTCTCTTTCTTTCCCTCTCTTGTTCATATTCTTTTGTATGTGTGATGATGTGGCCGTGTGGCCCACTCCGATGAACCCCACCATGAGCCATGTATTTTATCTAGCCCATCTATCAGTGGGGCCCACTTACATATGTGTTGTACCCACACCATTCATCAATTGATGGCCCACCTGAGTAGGACCCACCTTGAGCATGTGTGACGCTCAGACGTCCAGGGACGTACCTGGACTGAAATGAAAACACAAATATTAGCTTGTTTCAAAGTCCATTGGGTGAGCCGCCTATATAGGCCCCATCTTGATGTATTCTTTTAATCCAAGCCGTCCATTCCATTCCTAAGACCATTCTAGGGGTTGAACCGAAACGTGAAGCTGATCCGAGTTTCTGGTGGATCGTACCTTAGCAAACAACAATTTTTACCGTTTAAATTCACTCAAATCTTTCTACATGCTGAAAAATACTCAATAGTGGGCTCATTTGGTTGGTCTTGAGCCGTGGAGTGCAATGGATGGGCTGGATTCAGCTGGTACAGGCCCCACATATGAAAAACCTCAAAACTCAATTATTTTTAAAAAAATAAAATAAAATCAAAGAACGCAACAGCAGCATTGCTGCTGCTGGTGTTAGAGGGAGAGAGAGGACGGTAGACGTCCTGCGCACAGACGTGCGGACGAGTAGGGTCCTACGGGTCCAGCCGTGGGCCCCACCTTGATGTATGTATGCCATCCAAGCCATTCATGAGGTGGACCATCTCCTGAGGTGGGCCCCCTCCAAATATCAGGCTGATCCAATGCTCAGGCTGCCCACATCATAGGAACAGTGTTGATTGAAGGCCAACCATTGAAACCCTTTTTGGGCCCACAGAAGTTTCAGATCTAGTTGAAATTTGTTTTTACCCTTTATTTAGGTCTGTGTGACCCTATGAACGGGATGGATGGAAAGTAAACATTAAGGTGGGCCCCACATGGGACCACAATGATATATGTATTCTATTTCCACCGTCCGCCTGGACGGTGGAGCCATCTGTGATGTATTTGTTTTAACCCCACCGTCCAGGGGATGATGGGCGTGTATGTGTGTATGCGTGTGTGTGCACGTGTGTAGGCGTGTGTGTGTGCATGTGTGTGTGTGTGTGTGCGTGTGTGTGCACGTGTGTGTGTATGCGTGTATGTGTGTGCGTGTGTGTGTATAAATATGTATATATATATTGTATATATATACTATATAGATTATATTTTATATAATATACCTGATGGTGGGCTTTCATGGGCCCCACCATGATGCTTGTGTTGCATCCAGACCGTTCAACCATTTGGCCAGCTTGTTTTCAAGCTTGAGACAAAAAATGAGGCAGATCTAAAGTCAAGTGGACCTCACTATCTAAGTAGTGGACAATGACGTCCAACGTTCAAAAGCTGTAAGGGCCATAGTAGCTTCCAATTAAGCTGATATTTGTTCCACTTCATCTATCCCTATGTTAACTTAGGAACAGGTTGGATGGGAAATTTACGTATGGTGGGCCTTAGGAATTTTAAATGGCGGAAATCATTATCACCACTTATTTGGAGCGGCCCATTTGATATACATGGGGCCCAATTGGTGTGATCCACCTTGATGTACATAAGACCCATGTGATTAGGCCACCTTGATGTGTATGAGGCCGTTGTTGAGGCCCACCTTGATATGAAAGTAAGGCCCATGTTATAAGGCCCATTTGGATGTATCCTAGGGCCCATGGGTTGAGGCCTATTATGATGTATTAGGGCCCATGGGTTGAGACCCATTGTGATGTATAAAGGCCCGTGGGTTGAGACCCACTGTAATGTGAATAGGGCCCATGTTATAAGGCCCATTTATATGTATCCTAGGGCTCATGGGTTGAGGCCTATTGTGATGTATTAGGGACCATGGGTTGAGACCCATCATGATGTATAAAGGCCCGTGGGTTGAGACCCACTGTGATGTGAATAGGGCCCATGTTATGAGGCCCATTTGGTGTATTGGAGGCCCATGGGTCGAGACCCAATGGGATGTACATGAAGCCCATTGTAATGTCATTCCACCGTGGTTCATGTATTGGCATTTATGGCGGGCCATGCCTTGGGAGCAATGTTGGTTTAACATCCACATTGTAAGTATAATGTTGGTTAAATGTCCGCATTACAACTCTCCCTAGGGCCATTGGTAGGCCCATACTTGTTGTGTGTAGGCCCATCTTTATGTTATATATTTTCTACACCGCCATTCCTTGTAGGACCCACACGTGTTGTATGTGTCTTATATCTACACCGTTCGGTGAACTGGACAATAAGGACCACCTGAACGTATGGATCCACGTCGTGCACCTATTTTGCACTCATGCCAACCATCTGTTTTACCCCCCAACCATCCCACCTTAGGACCCCACCTTGATGCATGTATCGTATTTACATCGTTCATCTGTGCTAGACACATGATGTACGTGCTCCACTCGCCACCATCCACAGGGACAGTGGGGCCCTGACTTGATGTATGTATTACACTTACTCCGTTCATCTGTGCTGGGTAGTTTAGATGGTGTCGTGCCACCCCACCACGATGCAATTGTTTATCCACACCGTTCAGATGATCTGGACGGTGCCGAACGTGTTTGGACAGTGATGAGGACTCCACCATCATATTTGTATTTTATCTCCACGCCGTCCTTCTACTGGTCCCACCTTGATGGATGTGATTCACCCACACCACCTGGCCATGTGATAAGGCCCACCTGTGATGTATTCTTGAGGCCACCTGCGATGTATATTTGAGGCCCATATGTGAGGCCCGATGTTGTGTATATCAGGCCAAGTAATGGGGCCTGTTATTATGTATAAGGTCCATGTGCAGGGCCCACCTGTTGCATATTTATGCCCACTAGTGTGGCCCATTGATGTGGCCCACTGGATATGTACGAGGCCCATGGGCGAGGCCCAATGTGATGTATTCGAGGCCCATGTGTAGGGCCCATTGTGATGAATTCGAGGTCCATGTAATGTGGCCCATCATGATGTGTATGTAGCTCTTGTGTGAGGCCCATTGCGATGTGTATTAGGCCTTTGTGTGATGCCATGGGCCCACTATACGTTAACTCTATATGGGGCACTCCTTGGGAGCAATGTTAGTTGAATGTCCAGATTTTTTTGGGTAATGATTGTTAAACGCCCGCATGGTGACCTTCCCTTAGGCCTAGTTAGGCCCATTCTCACCGATTTCCATTGTCGAGGCCGATTTTGATTGTCGAGACCTACATGATATACATGCAACCCGTAGTTGAGGCCCATTGTGACACGTATTAGGCCCATGATGCAAGGCCCATTTGATGTATTCAAGACCCATGTGTAGGGCCCACATGTCATGTATTTAAGGCCCATGGGCAAGGCCCATTGAGATGTATTCATGGCTTATGGGCAAGGCCCATTGTGATATGTATTAGGCTCATGAGCAGGGTCCGCCTGTTATGTATATGTGGCCCTTGAGTAAGGCCCATTGTGTTGTATATTAGACCTTTGTGCAAGGTCGTGGACCCATTATATACTGGGCTCTATGTGACCATTCCTTGGGGGCAATGTTGGTTAAATGTCTACATTGTCAAGGCCGATTGTTGATGCCAGTTATTAATACCGATTATGAGTATGTGACAGCATAGCATCATAATACATGCTCATACACATCATCTGCATGTTTGTTATGAGAGGTGATTGACCATTGCATATGCCATAGGGCAGGTTGTTCATGGGGCTCCTTGATAGGCGGAGTTGCCCCGCATGAGTGCACGGTATGCCCAGGATTTATGCATGATTGACCTGTGTGACTCATGCATTTTGAATTTGTGTGACATGACCACCGTACGCCCTAGCGACATCAGGGTTGTAGCCTCCACAGGTATATCGTGGATGGCCAGATGGGACACCAAAAATCTGTTCTACATGGGGTGCTATAGATATCCCTGGGTGAAAGTCCCTAAACCCTCTTGTTTCTAGAGGTTGCTCCAACGTCTAGACCGAGTGGATGCATGAGCGCATGAGGGCCGTATACCGTTAGGCCGCATCTCCCACTGTGTCGTGGTCGGTTGGAAGGGGGTACGGCCTTACTCGCCCGAGAGGAGGGGGCAATGCTAGGCTGAGTCTGACCAGCTTGAGGAATGGGTCCGCAATCGAAGAGCCGGGCCTGATATTGGCAGGTGGATAGTGAGGTCTCTTCCACTCACCTTGTTGCACGCAATGGGGCGGCAATCTGGTTTGGAGTGTAATAGATCCCGGTGATTTCCCAGAGAGGAACCGTACTGATATGTGGACTTATTGAGTAGGAGTTGCATGCTCATTCGTTCATTCATTCACTATCCGCTCGGGCTAGTGGTGAGTAACTTATTGTTGTATACCTTCATTAAGGCAAGGATTTCAGTTGGGCGCGCGACTAACCTGAGATCAGGAGTTTACCACGTTGAGTCTGACTATCTAAATTTAGGTATGAGACTGGTTTGGATAAAAGTCTCTTGTGGTGGACCCCGTAGCCTGCGATACCATGTATTATCATCACGACTTCACACTCCAGCATGGTCATTTCATTCGCATCGCATATTGCATTACATCCACAGGCATATGACATTTTGGGTTACTATGTTTCTGTACTTACATGGCCCAAATAAACTTAGCCGGATTTGTATATTGCATTGTATCTTTGGCATCTGATATTTGACTTTTTATGACTCCTTATTGCATAGCTGTTCCATATTGCATATTCTGATATTGATTGACTGATGGACTTGTCTGTATTTCCGCTTACTCTGTTATCTTATAATTTATGATCTTGCCAGTATTTCTGCTTACTCTAGCAATTCATGATCTTGTTAGTAATTCTACTTATTCCAATATTGTATGATTTATGGATTATTAGTATTTTCAGTATTGTATGATGATGACATTGCGTTGAATACTTGGCACTTACCTTGTGCACATACTTACACCACCCTCTAAGCTTTCTATAAGCTTATGCACGATAGATGCGTGCAGGTGATGTTAGGTTGCAGCAGTATTGAGCTTAGAGCGTGCAACGGTCTTCTGGAGCTTGATTTTTTATTTATGTGTTTCCCTTTCAGCATTGTACTCAAATAATTATATTAGTGGATATGTGATGATGATGTTGCCTTTATAAATTGGATAATCTTGTGGTCATGCTTATTACAAGTTAAATATATAAAAAAAATCCTCCTTGTAGGATCTCAGGATCGGAATCTGGCGTATGGACACTAGGAGTTGAGAATGGGATACTACGGAGATTCAACGATCGGGATTCCTATAAATCTGATTTTTGGGTATGGGGCGTGACAATAAGTCCACATATCAGTGCAGTTTATCTCTGGGGTCATCACCGGGGTCTCATACACTCTACATGCAAATCGCCGCCCACTGACGTGCGACCATACAAGTGGAAGAGACCTCACTATCCGCTTCGCCAGTGGTCAGCCAATATTTACCCGGCACGTCGATAGTGAACCCATTCATAAGCTGGTCAAACTCAACCTAGCTATGCCCCCTTCTCTCGAGGGGTAAGGCCACACCCCCTCCCAACCGACCATGACACAATGGGAGACATGGCCTCCTAGTATTCGGCACTCGGACGCTCTTTTATCCACTCGGTTTCGACCTTGGGGCGTCTCCTGGCCTCAGAGGTTTAGAGATTTTCACCCAAGGCTATCTATGGCAGCCCGAAGCTAGAACAGATTTTTGGTGTCCCATTTGGCCATCCACGATATGCCTGTGGAGGCTATGGCCCTGATGTCGCTAGGGCATACAGTAATCACAACACACAATGCAAGATGCATGAGTCGTACAATCTAGTCATACATCAATCCTACACATACCGTTCGCTCATGTGAGACAATCTCCGCCTATCAGGGAGTCTCACAACAATCTACCCAATGACATATGCAATGGTCAACCACATCTCATAATAAACATGCAGATGATGCGTATGGCATGTATCATGATGCTATGCTATCACATACTCATAACTGGTATCAATAACCAGCATCGACAATCGACCTCGATAATGTGGACATTTAACCAACATTACTCCCTAGGAATGGACCACATAGAGCCTAACATATAGTGGGCCCATGGCCTCACACAAGGGCCAAATATACAATACCATGGGCCTCAATTAAGAGCTTAATAAACATCACGAAGGGCCTAACATAAATTGTAATGGGCTCCATCACCTGGCCCTCAATGCATCACCATGGGCCTCATCACATATGCCTCATATACATCACATTGGGCCTTAAACACGGGCTAAATACACGTCACAATGGGCCTCAAATACGGACCGCATATACATCACATTGGGCCTCAAACACGGGCCGAATGTACATCACAATGTGCCTCAAATATGGGCCGCATATACATCACATTGGGCCTCAACAATCGGCCTCGACAATTAGAATTGGTAATCAGAATCAGCCTCGATAATCAACCTCGACAATCGGCCTCAACAATTGGAATCGGCAATCAGTCACAACAATCGGAATCGATCGATAATCGGAATCGGCAATAGATCATGACAATCGGAATCGGTAATAGGTCACGATAATCAGCCTCGATCACTAATGGGCAATCGGCCACAACAATCAAAATCGATCGATGATTGGCCTCGATGATCAGAATCGGCAATCGGCCACAACAATCGGAATTGATAAATAATCGGCCTCAATGATCGGTATCGGTAATCGGCCACAACAATTAGAATTGATCAATAATCAGCCTTGATGATCAAAATCAGCAATCTAGCATGACAATCGGAATTGATTAATAATCGGCCTTGATGATCGCAATCGGCAATCGGCCACAATAATCGAAATTGATCAATAATCGGCCTCGATGATCGAAATCGGCAATCGACCATGACAATCAGAATCAGCAATCGGTCACGATAATCAACCTCGATCGCTAATCAGTAATAGGCCACGACAATCAGAATCGATTGATAATCGGCCTCGATAATTGGAATCGGCAATCAGCCACAACAATCAGAATCAATTAATAATCAGCCTAGATGATCGCAATCGACAATCGGAATCGATCAATAATCGGCCTTGATGATCAAAATCGGCAAACGGCCATGACAATCAGCCATGACAATCGGAATCGGTCTCGACAATCAGAATCGGCCTCGACAATCAGAATCGGTATCGACAATCAGAATCGATCACGACAATCGGCCGAACGAGGCCTAAGGAAAGGTCACAATGTGGACAATAAACCATCATTGCCCATCAATGTGGACATTTAAACAACATTGCTCCCAAGGAGTAGTCCACATGGAACTAAAAAAATAGTGGGCCCATGGCCTCGCACAAGGGCCTAATATACATCATCATGAACCTCACCAAAGGTCACGAACACATCACAGTGGGCCACATGATATGGGCCACACTAATGGGCCTTATACACATGGGTCGAAATACGTCATGTTGGGCCTCTGCAAATACAACAAGTTGGGCCTCTTACAAGGGCCTTATCAAATGAGCTCCAAGTACATCACATCGGGCCTCACCAAATGGGCCCCAAATACATCAGATGGGCCGTATCAAATGGACTAAGTCGAATCAAATGGGTCGTATCAAATGGGCCTCAACAATGGGCTTTATTTTCTTTAAGTGGACCCACCATAACATTTATTATCCATCCAATCTGTTCGTAAGGTCACATGGACCTGACTTAAGAGGAAAAACAAATTTAATACTAATCCAAAACTTTTGTGACCCCAAAATCAGGTTTCAATGGTAGTTGTTCAATCCCCACCGATTTTTGTAGTGTGTCTAACTGATAGACGCCGAGGATATACAACATATTCATCAAAGATGGACCACATGTGTTGTGCATGGACAACACATAAAATGGATACAATAAGGTGGGTCTCATTGATCTGAACAGATGGACAACTTAGAGAAATACATGCATCACAGTGGACCCTTGAGATGGAGGACATGGAATGAAGCACATGCATCAAGATGGGGTCCACATTCCCTTATTGGATGGACGTAGTGGATTACACATACATCACGGTGTGCTGCACCTACCACCGTCCAAATACTGATGGTGTGGGTATAAGATACTTACATCAAGGTGGGGCAGGACAGCACCGTCCAAACATTCTGGACGGTGAGGATCAAAATATACATCACGGCTAGGCCCACAACACTTGCTGGCAAAATAGATGGACGACTTAATAAAACACGAACATCACGGTGGATCCTGTGCACGTGGCCTATCTACACTGTCCAGATGGACAGTGAGATATAACATATACCTCATGGTCAGGGCCCACCATCTAGATGGATGGTCCGGATCAACAGGTGTGTCCAAGTGGGGTCCACGTCAGCGTGGCCCACCTAGTTAGGAATCCAACTGATATTTGTCGATTCCCACATGCACGGGCAAGCAGCAGAGGTTGTTGGACGTTAGATGGTTGGACGGTATGGATGTGATACATCCATCCAGGTGGGGGGTCTACGCACACGTGGCCCTCCAGCCACATATATATCAAGGTGGCCCCACGAATGAACGGAGCGAATAAGGCACATACATCAGGGTGTCATCCCACCGTCCCAATCAAATGGACGGTGGGGATGGAGAATACGCTCATCCAGGTGGGCCCATCCCACACGTGCAACACTTGTGGGTGGGTCCCACCCACCAGGAAAACGGGTGGACGGCTGGATGAAATCCATCCATCAGTAGTGAGTCCCACCGTCCAGACCTGGATGGTGAGGATCTGTCCTCACATCAGCTGCTATGCATCTGCAATAGGTACGATGGGTCCCACGTAGGAGTGGCCCACCATGCATATATATATATATATATTAATAGAATATAAATATAATATAAATATAATATATTATATATCATCTAGTCCAGTGTCTAGTAGCAAGGACGTTGGATGGTCTGGATACTCAATCCATTCACTATCAAGGTGGGACCACGTGGTGGCCCACCAGATATATATTATAATATATCTTATTTTATATATATATATATATATATATATATATATATATATATATATATATATATATATATATATATATATATGAGGCATGCTCACCTACGCACCTACGCACATGGGTACCATTGCACACGTGTCATGGGTGTCGAATCCGAACGGTCCATAAGATGCGGAATCCCATGAAACCTTAGGGGGTGAATGTTCACCCCGATCTAAGATTCTGGTGGGCTATAGCAAAGAGAAATTCAAATCAAGGGAATAAACTATTTGCATTTTTCATGGCTCACCGAAGTTTTGGATCAAAGTAAAAATTTGTACCTGGAGGTTTCATGAGGTTCTGCTTCATTTGGACCGTTCAGATTTTTGAGACTCATCAGATATGATGAGTTCTCAAAAAAGTTCGTATGTAGTACATACGAATTGGTCGCAGGTGAGCATTTTTGAAATATATATATATATATATATAATACAAAAGGGCAGGGGTGATATGTCCAACGTGTGGGACTTCTCACCATCCCAACAGTGGACGATGAATCTCTCCTAAAATGTGGTGGGCCACACCGTCTGATGGACGGAGTAAATTTAACACATATCGGTGGGGTCCACTCCATCTTAGGGGGAGAGAGAGAGAGAGAGAGAGAGAGAGAGAGAGAGAGAGAGAGAGAGAAGATGACACGTGAAGGGGAGGGACCCCACAACTATTGGGCCCTCCCAAATACAATGCATACATCAAGTGGATCCCACAATAAGGGGCCCTTAGGAATCAAAATCAATGGTTGATCACCCACCTATCGGCCTTCTTCTTAGCTCCTTGGACCCCTAGGCTCCTTGGCTTCGATCTTAATGGAGGATGATGAAGTTTTGACGGTGGGGATGAGAGATCTTGGGATAGGAAGGTGGGCCACAATCTTAGCTCTCTCATAAGAAGCTTGGATGGTTACTCCCATGGGAGTTACTTGGAATGAGAGAGAAATGAGAGAAAGGAGTGGTGAGGTGGAGTGATGGGATGAGATGACATGGTGCTTGTTGACTTGTGGTAAGAAATGAATGGGATGGGTATGGGTTGTGTAAGAGAGAGTTGACTTGGGGAATGGGAGAGGGATGGGCTAGGTAAGGTCGTGTACTTGACATTGATTGATGAATTGATGTGATGTGTTATAGAGATTCCCTTGGTATTCGCAATGGGTGGCATTTTTTTCGAAATAAATGCAGGCCCACAACTCCTATCCAGGGTATCGTATCGGCGCGCGAGACGTGGCGTCGGAACCGTGGCAATGGTACGATCGCAAGTGTACAAGTCTCGGGTCGACCAGACTCTGGAATATGGGACACGACTCAGGGCTAGGCACAAATTATGATTTTAGGTCGAGGGTTGCCAAAATTCGACCAGGAGGACCGCGGAAGCCTACGGAACAGTACGGGCTAGGATACGGGTCTCTCACGAATTGTACTCAAAGTTTTTTTTGATCTTAGTGGATTTGTGATGATGTTATTGGTTATTGTTTGTGGGCTATGCTTATAGTTATGCTTATTATGAATTAAATTCATGTTGAAAATCCTCCTTATCAGATTCCAGGATCAGAACCTGGTATGTGGGTGTCGGGAGCCGAGAATGGGGTTGTCATGCCCATGTCCTAGTGTTCGTTCCTTTCCTTAGGATCCCGCGGTCCTCCCGCTCGAATATCGGTGAGCCGTGACCTTTTAATTTCATTTGTGAGTGACCCTGAGTCTCATCATGTAAACCCAAGTCGAATCAACCAGAGACCTGCGCCATTGCGACCGCGCCATTGCCGCGGTTCCGATGCCACGTCACGTGCGCCAATTTGACGTCTAAATCATGAGTTGTGGGTCGCACATGATCATGGTCGTAAACCGCACGTTGCGGGACCCACCTAACCCATGACACATTTCCCTAGGTCATTATGAGGATGACATCACCCCTACACCTACCCACCTACCTACCTTAGCTACCCTACTCCATAGACCGGTGCCTCTCTTACAACTAATAATTACCCTAGCCACCTCTCTTCCCCAAGCCAATCATGCCTACCTATGAGAGAGAGCCTACCTAGCTACTCTCTCTCTCTCTTATCTCTCTCTCCCTCGCATTCTCTCTCACTCCCTTCATTGCTAGAGCTTGAGACTCCAAGCTACCCAAAAATTTCCAACCACTTCCTCTCCCTAATCCTCTCAATCCAACCATCAAGACTTCATCTCAACCATTGAACCTTGCTCCCTTAAAGTATTGGAAGCCATTGGCGGAAGTAGAATTCCAAGATTTGAAGTGGGTGCTTCCTAGGACTTGTTTCTTTCATGTACTTGCTTGGATCTTCACCTTTTTTAGCATAGGGCAAGTGGGACCCACAAATTAATGGTGAAGATCTCATCTTGGTCCCTAGATGTGGCCTAAGACCCATCACACCATGCATGTATCTATCCATGGCGGGACCATTCTCCATGGATCTCACCATGAAGTTCCTATAATATGGCCACCTAGGCCTTGATTTGTGGTGGAAATGGGATTTCCACCCTTGATATTTTTATGATTGTGGGCCCACACATGGATGAGACCCATTTGATGTATATGTGGTAGATCCATAAGAGGAGCTCATAGTGGTGGAGCTCCTCTCACCACCGACCATTCTCTCTCTCCCTCTCTCTCTCTCTCTTCATTTTTTTGTTTGTGGCCCACCTTGCTGCCCTGGGATAAACACAGATGTCAGTTTGATTTTAAGCTGGTGGGTCACACACATGGACCCCACCATGATGAACTTCATACCCGCACCCTTCATAAGTAATCATGTTTTGTACCTGGACAACAACTTCTAAAAATCGTATAAAATCAATCATGCAAAGATCGAGGTTGAAACTTGGGAATGATATAAACCACAATATGAGCTAACTCTAGACCAAATTTCGTAGCTATCCAACGGTCCAATCATCTGTGGCATTAATTTTACTTGGCTGTTGTCTAGCAGCACATGTAGGATTCATAAAATGGACCCATTGTTAACTTCTTTAATGAAAGTATTAGAAATATATGTTCTATTGGATTCATAAGAAATTGAGCTATCTTTCCAATGGTATATAATAAGCCTCAATCGGAGTTCGGATGGCTGAGATCTTAGCCTTATACGAAAGATGTATTTGGGAGCTTATTATGACCATTCTTATTTGGGCCATATCCATAATTCCAACGGTCAGATGTATCTAATATTTGCTCTTAACTTACTTGAGATAGTTAATAATCATATGTATTAACTATATGTGGTCCAGATGGATAAAATTTAGAACATTCTGGACCGATAGATACTTCTGTAAGGACAAATCTTAAATTTTCTATATGTGGTCCAGATGGATCCAAGGCTTTATATGGTTGGAAACCTATAAACGGCCCGAATGACTTGTTCTCAAACCATCCATTGGATCAAATATTCTAACAGAGAGTCTGATTATAGAGATTTCATCAATATATATTTCATGTGCTACTTGATGAATATGTTGGATCCATATTATACCTAACAATTATAGTCTCATTGACCCACTTGGGTGTGGGATCACTTGTGATCTATACATTTTAAAATGGACACCCATGTACATTGTTGTGTGTTCCTTATCTATGCTTCACTAGCATGTGGGCCCCACTTGCCATTGGATCTATTTCATTCCCTTTACACTTTCTGTTTGCTGAAAATTTTCCAAGTACTTAACTAAATTGCATGTAGGCCTCTTTGACACCTTGTAGTGGACCCCACACCCTGTAGTTAAGGGTCCCACTTTGGTGATGTTTAATCATTATATAAGTGAGCTGGGATGTCCCACCTTTTTTTTTCAGGAATGATTCCCTAAGTGTTTGGAAATTGGGCCCTAAGTTGTGATAGACCCCATATCTAAAAACTATCTGATTATTTGTGTTTTGTACCAACTTTGGGCCTCTGTAGTGGACCACACGCTGGAGGTTTGAGTATGACACTACTTGGAACCTCTAACTTACACTAATGAATAGATAAATAATATTTTAATTGGGCCAAATCAGACCTCACATGATTAGGGAGTGAATCCCAAATGGGGCCAAGTATGGTTGTGCAGAAAATTAAAGTGCCTATGTTTGGCCCTATGCCAAATATCATGTGTGCACAACTAGTTCGTCCCAAATTATAATTTTTGAAGTGCATATATAGTACAACCAAGGGCACTTGGCAGCACAATGAAATGTAGTCCCTTGTGATCATGGGATATACTTAAAATTGAGCCAAAACTAATTCTGCACTATATTTCCTGCACGGTTTTTCCAAGTACCCATGTTTAGGCCATCACCATAAATTATACTCACCCAACCAATGAGGCCCGCCTTATAATTTTTAAAGCCTATACATAGAGTTACCAGGTGGTTTGTTTCTTTCACCATATATAGGCCCCACGTGATCATGAATCTGACTCTAAAATGACCCAAAACCAACCCTGCGCCAATAGTCTGTTTTACATAGAATTTATGTGAGGCCTATTGTGATGTACATGAGGCCCATGTGATCAAGTCCATGGTGATGTATATGAGGCCCTTATGTGAGGCCCATGTGATGAGGCCTAATGTGGTGTATATGAGGCCCATGTGATGAGGCCCAATGTGATGTATGTGAGGCCCATGTTGTAAGACCCGTATCCTAGTCCGAACTGTTCCGTCGACTTCTGCGATCCTTCCTGTCGAATTCCGGCAACCTACGATGTATAATCGATGTTGCAATCGATCGTAAGTTGTATCCTTTAGATTTGAGTCGGTTTAATCCGAGACCTGTATTATTGCAACCGCACCGTCGCCGCGGTTCCAACGCTGCGACTCACGCACCGATCCGATACCCTGACCAGAAGATGTGAGCCGGCATTTATTTCGAAGAAACATCGCGCTTTCTCAATCCCAAGAGAATCTCTACACTATGTCAAATCAATCCCATCAATCAATCGATCACATCAATCAGTCAATCACTTCAATGTCAAGTACAAAGCAACTACCAAGTCAACTCTCTCCCACCCTCTCTCTTACACCACCAACATGTCAAGTACACATCACACATTACCTCACTCTTTCACCCATCACACCCATCCCTCATCTCCCTTACTACTCTCTCTCTCTCTCATTTCTTAACATTCCCAAGCCAAGCAAGAGCACCACACGTCCATGGTTTCCAAGAGAGAAAAGTGATTTTTATGGCCCACTTTCCCCATCCCAAGATCTCCCATCCTAGCCATCCATTTTCCATCTTCTACCATCAAAGTGGAGCACAAGGAGTTAGGCTTTCCAACGGACCAAGAAGATCGCTAGGTGGGTGCTTTGATAGGGTAGTTTCATACTTTCTTTGATGGGCCAAGTGAGGCCTACCGATCAATGGTATGGATCTCACTTGGGACCCTAAGATATGGCAAATGGCCCACTATGATTATCTTTTGATGTATGACTAGATGCAAGGGAGGGCCCATAGTGTCGGGGTCCCTCCATCATACGTGTGTCCCACCTTTTTCTCTCTCTTTCTCTCCCTTTTCATTTTTCTTTCTTCTCTTTTGACGGTGTGATTGTATGGCCCACTCGGATGGACCCCACCATGAAGTATGTAGTTTATCCAAGCCATCGGTAAGTGAGGCCCACCTCATGTGTGTGTTGTAACCGCCCCATCCTCCATGTGGTGGCCCACCTAAACTGGGCCCACCTCGAATGCATGTGTTGAGTCCAACCGTCTAGGACGTTGGACGTGGAAAGGAAAACACAAATGTTGGCTTGATTCTCAAGCCTTGGAGAATGGCCACTTGTTTAGGCCCCACCTTGATGATTGGACTTAATCCACGCCGTCCATCCTTTTACCCATATCATTTTAGGCGTTGAGCCGAAAAGTGAAGTCAATCCGAGGTTCTGGCGGGCCATAGCATAGCAAAGGATGGTTTTCACCGTTGAAATCTTCCCTGATATTTCTGTGCACCGAAAAATATTCAATATTGGGCTCGTTTGGCTTGTGTTGAACCATGGGGACCAATGGCAGGATCAGATTCAGCTGATACGGGCCCCACGTATAAAAATCCTCAAGGAATCAAATTTTACAAAGGAAAGAAAAATAAAATAAAATAGGCGAGACGGAAAGGCTGCTGCATATTCTCGCTTAGGAAGCGGGGCGCCTGGCGCCTTGTCTTTGGGCGGACGAAAGCGAGCCACCCATGGCCCAGCCGTGGGCCCCACCATGATGCATGTGTTGCATCCAAGTCGTTCAACCATTTGGCCGTTGTTGGAGGCCCACCTGGATGTGTATTTATGGCTGTTGTTGAGGCCCACTTTGATGTGTACTTGTGGCCGTTGTTGAGGCCCACCTTGATGTGTATTTATGGCCGTTATTGAGGCCCACCTGGATGAGTACTTATGGCCATTGTTGAGGCCCACCTGGATGTGTATTTATGGCCGTTGTTGAGGTCCACTTTGATGTGTACTTGTGGCCGTTGTTGAGGCCCACCTTGATGTGTATTTATGGCCGTTGTTGAGGCCCACCTGGATGTGTATTTGTAGCCATTGTTGAGGCCCACCTTGATATACATGAGGCCCATGTTATGGGGCCCATTCAATGTATTTGTGGCCGTTATTGGGGCCCACCTTGATGTGTATTTGTGGCCGTTGTTGAGGCCCACCTTGATGTGTATGAGGGCCCGTTATTGAGGCCCACCGTCATATGTATGAGGTCCGTTGTTGAGGCCACCTTGACATATATGAGGACCATGTGATTAGGCTCATTTTGATGTATTCTAGGAACTATGGGTTAAGGCCCATTATGATGTATTATGGCCCATGGGTTGAGAGCCATTGTGATGTATAAAGGCCCGTGGGTGGAGACCCACTATGATGTGTATAGGGCCCATGGGTTGAGGCCTATTATAATGTGATTCCACCATAGTTTATGTATTGACAGTTATGGCGGGCCATGCCTTGGGAGCAATGTTGGTTTAACGTCCACATTGTAAGAATAATGTTGGTTAAATGTCCGCATTATGTCTCTCTAGGGCCCATTGATAGGCTTATTCTTGTTGTGTGTAGGCCGTCTAGGCCCATCTGCGTTGTAAGGATAGTTCATTACTTTACAACCTGCTTAGTATAGTTCCATGACTCATGCCATACGCATCATATGTATGCTTGATATGAGTAGCGACTGATCATTACATACGCCATTGGGCAAACTATTTACGGGACTCCTTATGAGACAGAGTGCCCGCATTATCGCGTCATACGCGCAGGATTGCTGCATGACTGGAGAGTATGACTCATTCATCTTGCATTGTGTTGTAATTACTGTATGCCCTAGCGACACCAGGGCCATAGCCTCCACAGGCATGTTGTGGATGACCAGACGGGACACCGGAAATGTTTGGTTCTAGCATACGGGCGCCATAGATGTCCCTGGATGAAAATCCCTGAACCTCCATGGCCAAGAGACGCCCCAACGTCGAGTCCGAGTGGATATATATGAGCGTATGAGAGCTGTATACCAGTAGGCTGCGTCTCCCACTGTATCGTGGTCGGTTGGGAGGGGGTGTGACCTTACCCGCCTAAGTGAGGGGGCAATGTCTAGGTTGAGTTTGACCAGCTTGAGGAATGGGTCCACTATCGACGAGTCGGGCCCGATATTGGCAGGCGGATAGTGAGGTCTCTTCCACTTACCCAATTGTGCACTCGGATAGGGGCGGCAAGCTGGCTAGAGTGTAATAGACCCCGGTGATGATCCTAGAGATGAACCGTACTGATATGTGGACTTATTGAGTAGGAGTTGCATACTCATCCATTCATTCATTCACTATCCACTCGGGCTGGTGGTGCGCAACTATTTGTTAGGTGTACCTTCGCAATGGCAAGGATTTTGGTTGGGGCACGCGACTTACCTGAGATCAAGAGTTTACCACATTGAGTCTGACTATCCAAATTTAGGTATGGGACTGGTTTGGATAGAAGTCCCTTGTGGTGGATCCCTTAGCCTGCGATACTACGTACTATCATCCCGACTTCACGTTCTTGCATGGTCATTTCATTCGCACCGCATATTACATTGCATCCGCAGTACTTAACATTTTGGGTTACTATATTTTTACGCTTATATGGCATAGATAAGATTGATAGTATTCGTGGCTTGTCAGGATTTGCATATTGCATTGCATCCTCAGCATCTGTTACTGTCTTATTATGTGTTGCATCGCATAGCCTTGGTACGGCTGATAGCACTCATGGACTTACCAGTATATTTCCGCTTACTCTGACATTGTATGATTCATAATCTTGTTAGTATTTCTACTTATCCCGACGATGTATGATTCATGGGCTTTATGGTATACTTGGCACTTACCTTACATACACTCTCACCACCCTCTAAGCTTTTGTAAGCTTATGCATGATAGATGCGTGCAGGTGGCGTTAGGTTGCAGCAGCGTTGAGTTTGGAGCGTGCAGCTGTCCTCTGGAGCTTTGATTTTAATATATGTATTTTTCTTTCAGCATTGTATTCAAATGATTATATTAGTGGATATGTGATGATGATGTTGCCTTTATGATTTGGGTATGTTTATGATTATGCTCCATAATAAAGAAAAAAATTCATACTGAAAATCCTCCTTGTAGGATCCCAGGATCGGAATCTGGCGTATGGGCGCTGGGAGCCGAGAATGGGGTACTACGGAGGCTGTCAGCACCGGATTCGGCGATCAGAAATTTTGTGAGCCTGGTTTCCGAGTTTGGGGCTTGACACATGTGATAAGGCTAATGTGATGTATGTGAGTCCCGTGTGATGAGGCCATTATGATGTATGTGAGGCCCATGTGATGAGGCCCATTGTGATGCCTATGAGGCCCTTGTGTGAGACCCATTGTGAAGTATGGCCCATTACATTGCATATATGATGCCCAATTGTGCTATGTGATTCCACCGTGATGTTGTGATGATGTTTATGATGTCCATCCATTTTCCTAGTTAGTACAAAGACCATGGATCCCATTATAGGATAGGTTCTAATGAGCCAAGCCTTGGGAGCAATGGTGGTTAAATGTCCACATTGTAAGAGAAATGATGGTTAAATGTCCATATTGTAACCTCCCTAGAGCCCATTGTTAGGCCCATTCTCATCTTCTCTTAGTGGGCTAACCCAAATTGTTGGGCCCCCATTATGGATTATGCTTCCACCATGCCTTGTAAAGCCCATCTTGTGCTTATTGGGCCCTTAGGAAGCCCAGAATTGTCACATGAACGGGCGAGACAGCCCACTTCTTGTTCTTAGGCCCAATCCATATATGAGTAGGTCATCTAGGCTCATTCTTGATATGTGTAGGCCATCTAGGCCTATCCTTGATATGAGGAGAGTACATCGTTACCGTACATAAAAGAATCTGTAATATTAGATTTAGTATATCCACTGTTGAGGACCGATCCTCATGTTATGGATTTGATCTGTTATCCTTCTATGGACCCGCCATATATATATATATATGCCGATTATTGATTATGACTATGTTAATATACGCACTGAGTATGTGTTAGCATAGCATTATAATTGCATAAGGCCATTGTGATTGTATGTGGCCCATTGTGATTATATGAGGCCCATTGTGATTATATGAGGTTTATTGTGATTATATGAGGCCCATCGTTATTATATGAGGCACATTGTGTGATTGTATGAGGCATATCGTGATTGTATGAGGCCCATTGTGTGATTGTATGAGGCCCATTGTGATTGTATGAGGCTCATTATGATTGTATGAGACCCATTGAGATGGTATGAGGCCCATTTTGATTGTATGAGGCCCATTGTAATTGTATGAGGCTCATTATGATTGTATGAGACCCATTGTGATGGTATGAGGCCCACTGTGATTGTATGAGGCTCATTGTGATTGTATAAGGCTTATTATGATTGTATGAGACCCATTGTGATGGTATGAGGCCCATTGTGTGAGGCCCATTGTGATTGTAGGAGGCCCAATGTGATGTCATGAGGCCCATTGTAATTGTATGAGGCCCATTGTGCGAGGCCCGTTGTGATTGTATGAGGTCCATTGTGACTGGATGAGGCCCATTTTGATGTGTGAGGCCCATTGTGATTGTGTGAGGTCGATCATTGTTATGATTGATAATCATGCATGGCATACACCATGATTCATGCCCATACACATCATTTGCATGCTTGTTATGAGGAGCGGTGAACCATAACATATGCCATTGGGCTGGTTATTTTTGGGACTCCTTGAGAGATGGAGTTACCCCACATGAGCACGCGGGTAAGCGCAGGACTGATGCATGACTGGAGTGTATGACTCATGTATCTTGCATTTGTGTGATATTATTTTTGTTTGCCCTAGTGACATCAGGGCTGAGGCCTCCACAAGCATATCGTGGATGGCAGGATTGGACACAAAAAATATTTGGTTCTAACCTATGGGCACGTTGGATGTCCATGGGTGAAAGTCCTTAAACCCCCGTGGCCAGGGGATGCTCCAACATCGAGACCGAGTGGATGTATGAGCGCCCTAAGGCCGTATACTAGTAGGCCACATCTCCCACTATGTCGTCGTCGGTTGGAAGGGGGTGTGACCTTACCCGCCTAAGTAAGGGGGTAATGTCTAGGTTGAGTTTGACTAGCTTGAGGAATGGGTCCGTTATCGACGAGCCTGGCTCGATATTGGCAAGCGGATAGTGAGGTCTCTTCTACTTACCCAATTGTGCTCTTGAATAGGGGCAGCAAGCTGGTGTAGAGTGTACTAGACCTCGGTGATATCTAAAGAGGAACTGTATTGATATGTGGACTTACTGAACAGGAGTTGCGTACCCATCATTTGACTCATTCATTCATTCATTCACTATCCACTCGGGCTGATGGTGCACAACCAAATCATTATGTGTACCTTCGCAATGACCAGGATTTTGGTTGGGCGCGCGACCAAACTGAGATCAAGAGTTTACCATATTGAGTCTGGCTATCCAAATTTAGGTATGGGACTAGTTTGGATAGAAGTCTCTTGCAATGGACCTCATAGCCTGCAATACTACTTACTATCATCCCGACTTCATACTCTAGCTTGGTCATATCTTTCGCACCACATATTGCATTGCATCCCCAATACATGGCATTTGGTTTACCACGACCCCGCATTGCATAGCCGATCTGCATTGTATACTTTGATATTGTATAACTCATGGACTTGTCAGTATTTCTGCTTACTCTGATATTGTATGACTCATGGACTTGTTAGTATTTCTACTTACTCTGATATCGTATGATTCATGAACTTGCCAGTATTTCCTTCATTGTATGATTTATAGACTTATATTGTATACTTGGCACCTGCATTGAGCACACACATACACCACCCTCTAAGCTTTCTATAAGCTTATACATGATAGATGCATATAGGTGATGTTAGGACGCAGTTGAGCTGAGGCAGGAGCATGCGGCAGAGCTTCTAGAGTTTTGATACCAATCTTTTATTTCCCTTTCCGCATTGTACTCAAACTCTTTGATTATAGTGGATATGTGGTGATGTTATTTGGTGACTTCATTATGCTTATGGTTATAATTGAAAAAAAAGTTTTATGTTGAAAATCCTCCTTGTATGAACCTAAGATCGAAATCTGGCATATGGGTGTCAGGAGCCGAGAATGGAGTATTGTGGAGGTTGTTGGCGCCGGATTCGGCGATCATGAATTTTGTGAACCTGATTTTTGAGTTTGGGGCATGACAAGGGTACTACGGAGCCTGTCGACGCCAGATTCGGCGATCAGAAATTTTATGAGCCCGATTTTCGAGTTTGGGGTGTGACAGAAGTTGGTATCAGAGCATAACTTGGGAATACCTGAGGATAACATCACATATCTGCTGATAGCTACCCTTCATTGTATGATTGTTGCGAACTTAGAATGGTTAGATCCCCAAGTTCGATTAACTTAGAAACTTTTCGATATAGCTCCTTACCGTTGAGATTGTGAGGCTGCATAGTATTCCAGTCTCGATTGTTTCTGACTAGGATTAAAGGATTAGTGGGGTCATCATAGTGTAGATGAGGCGTCTTGGGAGCAAGCGCCTGAGATTCGCAAGTGTTATTCGATTGTATTTTGTTTTCGGTATATATATATTAATGATATGTTTCCTCTCTCCTTATGAGCTATGTCTAGCTGCATGATAGTGTAAATTTTGAGGACAAAATTTTTATTAGGAGGGGAGAACTGTAAGGCCTGTAACCTAGTGTGTACCGTTCCTTAGGATCCCCGGTCCTCCATGTCGAATTCCAGCGACCCACGATGCGTAGATAGCATTTGTGGACGACCTTGAGTCGCACCCTGCCAACCCAAGTTGACTCGATTTGAGACTTGTACCCTTGCGACCGCGTCGTTACCGTGGTTCCAATGCCGTGTCTTGCACACCGATGCGATACCCAGGCCAAGAGTTGTGGCCCGCATTTATTTCGAAGAAAACGTCATGCATTGCAAATCCCGAGAAAATCTCTACCCAATCTATCAAATCAATCACATCAATCAAGTCAAGTACAACCCATCCTTCTCTTACCAACAAAGCATAACACCCCTCTCTCTCCCATTCCTAAAGTCAACCAAGCACATACCCTCCTTACAATACCCATTCCTCACATCCCAACTCCCTTACAAATCCTATTCTCTCTCTCATTCTCTACCCATCCCAAGCGAGAGAACCGTCCAAGCTCTAGGGAAAGAAAGATGAGCCTAGTGTGGCCCACTTCCTGCCTAAACTCTCATCTCAACCCTTCAATTTTCATCATCTTCCATCGAAGAAGAAGCTAAGGTGTTAGGGATTCCAAGGAGCTAAGAAGGAGTGCAATCGGTGGGTGTTTTGTAGGATTAGATTGTATTTTTTATGATGGGCCAAGTGGAGCTTATCGATTGATAGTATGGATCTCACTTTGGACCCTAGGTGTGCCCGATAGCCTACCATGATTCATATGATCATCCCATGATGGGGCCATTCTCCATGGACCCCATCATGATGCTTATTTTTCTTAGTGTGATATGGTCATTTGGACCTTAAGTTTGTGGTGGGGATGGTATCCCCACCTTGATTTCCATTTTGAGGGCCCGCATGTTTTAGGACCCATCTTGATGTATGTATTGTAAATCCTAGGAGGGCTCATAGTGGTGGAGCCCTCCATCACACGTCTCTCTCTTTCTCTCTCTCCCTCTCTCCTGATTGTATAGCCCACTATCATGTGTTGTATCCACACATCCGATCGTGAGGCCCACCTAATTGTTGCCTTTTAGCAGGCCCTTAATGAAGGGTATCGTAAATATTACTGATCCAAAACCTTGGTGGGCCACCACGTGGACCTACCTTGACGTATGCATCCATGATATCCAGATAGTGGGCCCACAGCCCAGACGGTCAGCACCATCCAACGCACCTGGGCCCTGGATGCTGTAGCAAAAATAAATATATATATATATATATATTAAATTAATATATATGTGGTGGGCCCCATGTGGGACCCACCTACCTGGAAGTGGATCAGCTAGTGTACCTCACACCAACTATATGGCTGATGTATTAAGGCAGCAAGCTGTGGGACTGATCATGAGATATGTGTTATATCTTAGCCGTCCATCTCCTGGACGGTGGGCCAACATCCACCCTCCAGTAATGTAGCTGTTGTTTTGACGTTAGCTAGTTCTGTGGGTCTGATCATGAGGTATGTGTTAAATCCAGACCATCCATCTGTGCACCCCACCAGCAGCAGATGGCTGCTGGATTGACATCAGCAAGTTCTGTGGGTTTGATCAGGAGGTATGTGTTAGATCAAAATCGTCCATCCACTTGCGAGCTCATCTTAAGGCTGGAGACGGGAATAAGACAGATCAATCTATCAGGTGGACCACACTACAAAGATTTGTCTAGGATTGAACGTCTACTATTGAAACCCGTTTGGGATCACAGAAGTTTTGGATCAATATGGAATTCATTTTTCCTCTTAATTTAGGTCTTTGTGACCTTATGAATAGATTGGATGAAAATAAACGTTACGGTGGGACCCACCTTGATGTATGTGTTGTTCATCCATGTTGTTCATCTGGTGGGCCCTTTGGAATGTGCAGGGCCCACCCCAATATGATGCATTTGAGGCTCATATGTTAAGGCCCATGTGATGTATTTGTGGCCTATTTGGTGAGGCCCAATATGATGTATTTATGGCCCATTGCGATGAATATTTGGCCAATGTGATGAGGCCCATTATGATGTATATGTGACCGATGAGTGATGCCCTATGTGTTGTATATAAGGCCCATATGATGAGGCCTGATGTGTTATATATGAAGCCCATGTGATGCGGCCCACTTGATGTATATGAGACCCATGTGATGAGGCTCATTGTGATGTATGAGACCCTTGTGTAAGTCCCATTGTGATTGTATAAAACCCATTATGATTGTATGAGGCCATTGAGATTGTATGAGGCCCATTGTGATTGTATGAGGCCCATTGTGATTGTATGAGGCCCTTTCCCTATTATATGTTAGATTCTATGGCGAGCTGTACTCTAGGAGCAATGGTGGTTAAATGTCCACGTTGCAAACCTCCCTAGAGCCCATTATCAAGCCCATTTCCATCTTCTCTTGTTGGGTTATCCCAAATTGTTGGGCCCACCTTGATGTTAGTGATACCCATTGGGCTACCCCAAACCATTGGGCCCCCATTGATGATGGTGTCTTACATCATACCTTGTAAGATTACCCTCACCTTGGAGCCCACCTTATGTATATATTGGGTCCCATAGGAAAGTTCAGTTTATTGCACGATATAGAGGGTAAGGAAGCCCACTTATTGTACTTAAACTCGGCTTTGCCCTCAGTGGGGGATATTGTGACACTCCGTCACTGTTGCACATGTGGGTGGAATTGATGTGGGCGGGGCCTAAGGGTCTGGGCAAGCTACTAGTGATTGGCAGGCTGCTGTGCTGCAAGGCTATTGTTCACACATTGAAGGCAAAACTTTGTCCCACATTGGAAGCATCGCCGATGTTGTGGTGGCTATAAGTTGGATTCCTTCCTTAACTGTAGTGATAAGTTTTAAATCAGTGAGCTTCGACAAAGCAGTCTACATCATCCCTTGCCGTAGACAGAAGGATATGCAGTATCAAGTTTGGTGTATCCACTGTTTAGAGTCTATCCTGATATTTGGACTAGATCTGCCGTCCTTCTGTGGACCTCATCATTCGTATGCATGTTGTGAGGGATGCTTGATTAAAGTATATGTCATTGAGTTGAGATGCTTATGGGACTCCTTGTGAGAAGGAGTTGCCCCCACATGATCGTGCGATACGCACAAGTTTGATGCATGACATAGATATGACTGACGATATTCATGGACTCATCAGGATTTACATATTGCATTTCATCCTTAGTATATTATATTTGGCTTGTAATGTCTCCTCATTGCATAACTGATCTACATTGCTTCCACCATATATGATATTGGCTTATTATATTTTTTCACCGCATAGCTTGGATAAGGCCGATGGTATTTACATATTATGGTATTGACTGACGGTATTCATGAACTGACGGTATTCATGGACTCGTCAGGATTTACATATTGCATTTCATCCTTAGTATATTATATTTAGTTTACTATGTCTCCGCATTGCATAGCTGATCTGCATTGCTTCCACCATATATGATATTGGCTTATTATGTTTTTCCACCGCATAGCCTGGATAAGGCTGATGGTATTTATGGACTTACCAGCATGTTTCCGTATTGCTCTGATATTGCATACTTAGCACTTACCTTGCGCACACACTTACACCACCCTCTAAGCTTTCTATAAGCCTATGCATGATAGATGTGTGTAGGTGGCATTAGGTCACAGCGGCATTGAGCTTGAAGCGTGCAGATGTCTTCTGGAGCTTTTGATTATCGATATTGTATTTCCCTTACGCATTGTACTTAAAGTTTTTAATCTTAGTGGATTTGTGATGATGTTGTTGGTTGTTTGTGGGTTATGCTTATGGTTATGCTTATTACAAATCAAATTCATGTTGAAAATCCTCCTTGTAAGATCCCAGGATCAGAACCTGGTATATAGGTGTCGGAAGCCGAGAATCGGGTACTACGGAGGCTGTCGGTGTAGGATTTGGCGTTCAGAAATTTTGTGAGCCCAGTTTCCAAGTTTGGGACGTGACAGTCATCAGGACGAAACAAGCCATATGGAACACCTCAAGAAGGTCTTGCAAGTACTCACTGAAAATAAGTTGTATCTCAATTTAAGAAAATGCAGCTTTTTGACCAATAGCCTGTTGTTTTTGGGCTTTGCTGTGACGTTCACGTGCATTCAAGTGGACGATGAAAAAGCGAGAGCCATCAGGGAATGGCCGGTTCTAACAAACATTTATGAGGTACGAAGTTTTCATGGATCGACGGGATTCTATCGTCGGTTCGTGAAGAATTTTATTACCATTGTTTCACCAATTAAAAACTACATGAAGAATGGAGAATTTCAGTGGACTAACGAAGTTGACAGTAGGTTTGCCAAAATTAAGCACATGTTCTTCATAACCCTGGTTCTTGTACTTCCTAACTTCGAAAAATAATTCGAATTTGAATGTGCTTCTTCATATGTTATAATTTAGGGAATTTTGTCTCAAGAATGTAGGCCAGTAGCCTTTTGCAGTGAAAAGCTTAGCGATGCACGCAAAAAGTGGTTGACCTATGAGCTCGAATTGTACGCCGTGGTCTAAGCACTGCGGCATTGGCGACATTACTTGACGCAGGGGAGGACGTGAGGTCGAGCACTGTCTTCCTCAAGAGGATAAGTATTCCGACTCCACGGAACTTCTCTGGACTCCTCACAGAGACTTCTCGAATCCACGAGGAAAGAAAGCATAAAATAGAAATAAATTCTAATAAATTTGAAATTGATTAATGAATGAATAAAAATGAGTTCACAACCCTTTAAATAGAGGTAGCAAGCAAAGGGAAAGAAATCAGAATCAAACTACAACTAAAACTCCTAGAAATCGGTTGTGATGTCTACTAGTGCGCAAAGTTTTCGGCCAAAATTAGTAAGTGTCCTATTTGGCTTCACCAAACCGTTCTCCTAATTATTCTAAGCTCTTTTCACGTTGGGCGTAACTCTTAAAGCCCGACGGATGAAGAGTTATAATCAAACTAAAACTTACTATTTATAGTAAAACCGAAATTAAAACAGGGAAATAACTATCGATCCAGGGGTTTTTCGCAATTCCGGGCGTCGCAACCCGACATAGCGGGTTGGTTGGCTAAAGTAGCTCGTTCTACCCCAAAATCACATATTTTATGTTAGGTAACTCATTTCAGATTGTGAGATACGCTCGATTTAAGGTCCGATGGTCTGGATCACTTTTGTTGCCGACAGGGCCTTTTCTAATCCATCTTGGCCATGAAACTATCCGCGACCCACTTTACATCAGTCCCCTCCACTTCAAAAGAATTCGTCCTCGAGTTCTCATCCTGCGCTGGTTCATGATACTCAGTCAGGTCCGCGACGTTGAAAGTCCGTGAGATCGTCATGTCATCTGGAAGATCAATAACATAAGCATTATCATTGATCTTTTGGATGATTGGTACTGGTCCAATCTTTTTATTCTTCAACTTGTTGTATGTTCCAGTCAGAAATCGTTCTTTGCGTAGATGGACCATTACTTGATCGCCCACCTCGAACACTTTTTGTCGCCAATGCTTGTCTGCTTGCTCCTTGTACTTTTCATTCGAGGCACGTATCTTAGTTTGTACCTCCGCATGAATGCCCATGATCTTTTCAGCCATATGTTCTGCTGCATTGCTCATGCCTGGGAGATTGGGCAGAGGTACTAAGTCTAGTATGTGGCAAGGTACTCGTCTGTAAATAACCTGAACGGGGATTTCCCTGTCGAGCGGTTCACCATGTTGTTGAATGCAAACTCCACTTGAGACAAAGTCAAATCTCACTGCTTCAGTTTTTTTCTTAAATACATCGAAGGAGGTTTCTTAACGTACGATTCACAACCTCAGTTTGACCGTCAATCTGTAAGTGGTAGGCGCTGCTGAACTGAAGTTGTGTATCGAATCGAGTCCACAAAGTCCGTCAAAAGTGGCTTACAAACTTCGTGTCACGATCAGAAGTAATAGTCTTGGGAACCCTGTGTAGCTGCACAATTTCTCTGAAGAATAGATTCACCATATATGTTGCATCGAGAGTCTTCTTGCATGGAATAAAGTGCGCCATCTTGGAGAAACGATCTACTACCATGAACATCGATTCCATGTCGCGTTGTGTTTGTGGGAGACCAAGTACAAAGTCCATAAATAAATCCTCCCAAGGGCCATTAGGCACGGGTAATGGGGTGTAGAGGCCCATATTATGAGATTGCCCCTTGGCAGTCTGACAAATATAACAATGTTGGATTGTCTTTCCCACATCACGTACCAATTGCGGCTAGTAATACCGTTCTTCCACAAGAGCTCGCGTCTTGTCTTGCCCAAGGTGTCCACTGACGCCACCTCCATGTAGCTCTTGGATTATCTGTTCCTTTAGCAAACTGTTCGGGATGCACAGTCGATTTCCCTTGAAAAGGAACCCGTCTTGCATATATAAGTCGTCGGGGTGACTTTCTTGGCATCTAACCCACGCGTCCTTAAAGTCATCGTCATCGGCATATATGTCTTTGAGACGCTCGAACCTGACAACCTCATTGCTCATAGTGACTAACAAAGTTGCACGACGACTCAGTGTATCAGCTACTTTGTTCTGTTGCCCTGACTTATGTTTTAGTATGAACGTGAATTCCTGCAAAAACAAGATCCATCTAGCATGCACACGGTTAATGTTAGTTTGACTATTAATGAATTTGAGAGCTTGATGGTCCGTGTAGAGTATTAATTCCCTTTGAATCAAATAATGCTGCCAGTGTCGCAGTGCCTGAACCATCACGTATAACTCGATCTCATATGTAGACCACTTCTTACGTGCATCACTAAGTTTCTCACTGTAGAAGGCTACCGACCTACCTTCTTGAGACAAGACTCCCCCAATTTCGACATATGAGGCATCACATTAGACTTCAAACAGTTTGTCGAAGTTGAAAAGTACAAGAACCAGGGTCGTGGATAATCTGCACTTGATTTCAGCAAAGCTCCTGTCGTGTAACGCCCCGTGTTTTCAGGACCCGAGTATATGACTCGTTTCCTAAAAACCCGAGTGTTAACCTTAAAGAATGGTCAAATTCGAGTATATATTTTTTTTCAATTATCAGAGTAAGCAGATGAACGCAGTATGGACAAGTTAAACATAAAAGGAAAGTTCTCATTACCATTTAAAAAAATATAAGAGCTGCCCATAATGACTTATACAAACCAATGTCTCCACAATAACAAATACAAGATTACACACATGAGAAATTTAAAAGCATCTGAAACACAATGAAAGCCGCAAGATCGCGCAGCTTCCTTGACATGTACAACCACGTGTCCTTGACCTCCATAATGGCTCCTCATCAATCTAAACCTGCATATCACTTAAGCCACCTGTGCTACCTGTACGGTTATATTTTTGATGGGTGAGTGGCCAACTCAGTGTGAATTCTCCTCAAGATTACACACCGCTGCATTAAGTAAGCATAGTTATAAAACAATAAGGTAATCAAAACAATACATGATGCAGTCTTTTTAAATGCATGGATGCGTGAATGCACATCGACCTGGGGATGCACATCCAGTCGGACTTGGGCTCGTTGTCATGCAAATCATCGACCTAAAAAAATCATCCAGTCGGACAAGGGTCGATAGTGGGTGGTCTGGGAGCTAGCGAAACGATACCTCGAAGATCCTAAGGGCACGTGCTACAGCATCCAGAATAGCCACACGTCATCGCCAACATGCTATGGATGCATGATTAGCCAAACCGTTATTAGTCCAGTTACAATCAGCCAATTTAG
Organism: Magnolia changhungtana; assembly: GCA_030180095.1. Taxonomy (NCBI): domain Eukaryota; kingdom Viridiplantae; phylum Streptophyta; class Magnoliopsida; order Magnoliales; family Magnoliaceae; genus Magnolia; species Magnolia changhungtana. The sequence continues at coordinate 2,244,703 of JASAUF010000344.1, read as the reverse complement.
GTAAGTTCAAGGTCACTATGGGGAGCGTATAGCCCAGCGTAGGCCGACAGCTTGGGCATAGGTCTCATACAACTATCCCCGACTCATGAGACTACCACCCTAGGATGTTTAATGGAACTCATCGACTAGCGGCCAATCACATTACAGTATATGGGGCTTACTATCGCATGGTTACACTATATAAAACATCAAACCCATCTAGGGCAAGTATCAAAACAAAACCATGTAGGGCGAGTATTAAAATATGCCACATAGGGCCGATATCAAAACCATATGATAAATACCATTCTTAAAAACCATTGGGTACAGCAACCCTGGATGGTAGGCCCGCATCAATGATCCATCTAGACCACCACTCAATAACCACCAACTCAAAGGTCTATTACGATCACAATTAGTCAAGTTACATCCCAAGTATGGGTGTACATTTATATGTGAAAATTTCCCACTAATGTACCAGTTTAAGTTCCATAAGCAATCCACAGAAGAAATCCACAAGCATGAACAATTATACAGGATAATCATAAAGCATGTAATACAATAATTCAATTTTCACCAGCTAACACATGTGATTATAAGGGAGATATCAATTATGAATTTACATAAAAACTATAACTTAAGCTAATGAGAAGATGGAAAGCTCAAGGGGAAGAATCATCACCTTATATTTTGAGCTGCCTACCCGTGTTGCTAGAGAATGCATATTTTCCTTAGAGTCAAACCCTATTATGAATTGTAAAGTTATACCGTTAGATTCAAGCTTTACACGCTATTCTAGGTCAAGGTCTTAACATAGGGTTTGGATTACCTTAGTTTTAGGGTTTTACCCAAGAGTCCAGGTCTAGTCTCGGACCTTGGGGTTTGGACCCTAGTTAGTTGTTCAATTAATTAAAGGGTTAATTTAATGGTGCTTATTAACATTAATGATTAATATTAGCCAATATGGAAATCATAATTGTTGTGATAAATGTTAATATAATAGCTACCAGGTACTTATTGATATTAATGATACAATTAGTATTAGCTAATCTGGTAATCATAATTGTTATGATAGTGACAACTAGTATAGTCCATTATTAATGGTAATATTTAAGGATGGTAATTAAAATATTACTATTTAATAATTATAATTATGCTTATAATATTTAATATTAGTGTAACTAGTCTACCAATGGCTAGTCGTGTCTATAATAGTAATAAGGGTGGTAGTTGTAAATCGGGCCTAGAGTTTGTCCATAGCTAAGGCCTGAATTGGGCCTGACACAACGTAATAGGTCTCACATGCACAACAAGTGGGCCTCTCCAGGTAACGAGGCCCATGGTCTAAAAATAAATAGATAGTGTGTGCAACACACATACATCGTGGTGGACTTGGGACAAAAGTATAAGGTCAATATGTGGCTTATGTGGGAAGAGCCTTGCTCAATAATTAGGAGGTTTATCCACCATTAGAGCCTTCATAATCATTTGTTGGGCCCACCAAGTTGTGGCTCACAAATCCAACCCATCCATTATGTGTGTCCCACTAGGTTAATGGGTCAAACCAAGTTTCAGGTGCATCCAAATCTCAAATGGGCCCCAGCAAGTGCTTTTATATAGTTTAACATGTTTTCACCAGATTGCAGATGGTGAGGGCCACCTGAGCTCTGTGTATGGCTAATTTTTTGGGGGCACCTCGTATATAAAGGGGACCCATCAAATGGACGGATTGGATCAAGCTTCTAGCCATGATGGTGGGTCACAAATTGATCGAACAAGCGTTCGTCCGTTTGAAACAGACGGTGGAGGTAACGTGAAAGAAGGATTTTTCCTTCTTTTGGAAATCCCTTAGCCCAGTGCACCATGTGTGCATGTGCACTCTATACGCATTCACTTGGAATGGGCTCCAAAGTGGAGTTTGTGATAAATCTACACTGTCCATTCTATTTGGCGAGCCCTGCTATAGCCCTTTACCAAAGATGGGGTAAATCCAAGGTTTGGGTGGCCCATACGGTTCAATTCCTAGCTCTAACGGTGGATTCTCATCAATCTAATGGTCAGATTGTTCCTAAATTGAATGTCAACGGCTAGAATGGTCCCCAGAATTTATTAGATGACTGGGTCCACATGTTGTAGGGACACGGGGGTGAAAACCACTACAACTCCCAGTTTCACCATCTGCTGTGTGACACACACATGTTTCTTTTCTATCTTGTTGTAAAAAAATAGACGGGTCCACCTATGATAAACTTCTGGAAGATCTACTCCATTCACCGTCTTTGGCACGCCGTGCAAACCCATGGTCCCAAATTTGAAGTAGATCCGAACTTCAGGTGGGCCGCACGATCTACTAATGCATTGAATAGTATACAACGTTAAAACTTTAATTGTAACTCTTCGTCAACAGTGCCATGCATGTGGTGTTATCATATTTACAATTCTACCCCTTTTCTTTTCAAAACTTCTGCCATCTGTAACTCATAAGTCTACCGTCTAAATGTGATGAAATTTGACAGGTGATCTTTATTTTTCACGCTCTTTCCATCACCCAAATTTGAGCTATGATCTCTCAAGGATGACTAAGATTCCCTTTTAATGGCTAATATATTTTAAAATTCTGAAATAATATTTGTACTCCTCTGATTGACAAGTTACCAAGCAGTTGGAACTTAAACCCTAATATCTTCATGATGATCAGTTTGTCATGATGTTTACATGTCCCGTTTGGCGGATCCAAACATGATGGGTGGTCAGATGACTTGTTAATAATAAGGGGACTTGATGGTTAACACTCTGGCCATGTATGTCAGTGGACGTACAGTCGGTTTTGTAAATGGATGGTCATAAGGTGTGTTTCTGGAGTGATTATGGGTATGACACATATACTGTTGGATTCGAGTGACTTGTTCACATGTGTAAGTTCCTCGGATTGAAATTCTAATGGTAGGTTAAGCATATCCATATGGGCTGAATAAGATGGACAGGTCAGAATCTTGATCTGGTAAGTGCATGAACAGATATAGAGGTCAAGTAGCTGATTTACTATGATCTAAGGGCTGAAATTTGATGTGTATGGTTAATTTCTGATAATTAGGCATGATATAAAATTTTACATAAGACGGATCATGAGGACGGTATGAATTGGAATTCAGGGGCTTAGGTCAATGGCATTTTCGTAATTATTACTAATATGAGGGTCTTGTGAAATCTAATGGCTCCACATGGTTTTAAGCGTGCTTCTAAGCATTTCTCAGAAAAGAATGTATATCTAAATTGTTATGGATAGGGAGTTATTCGTCAATTCCTTTAAGGGAAGACACGTACGTTGGATCTTATGACGGAGAGTCTTACCTTGAAGTCTACGGTCAGACAACTTGATCTATGAATGAAGATCATCCCCAATGGTTCAATTCTTGTTGGGGAATGGATGTAGGGTTAGGATAGCTAAGTTAGTGTCGTACACATGTACGTATTAAGTTAAACTTCATGGTAACACTTGAGGACTTTCAATACTCGGGTATTGAAAAGTTCGGGGTGTTACATGTCGGCTTCGTCAATCCACTGAAACTACCCTTTCTTCATACAATCTGTGATTCGTGACACAATGATACTGAAAATTTTCACGAACCGATGATAAAATGTTGCCAGTCCAAGAAAACTTCGTACTTCGTGAATATTTGTGGGAACCGGCCATTCTCTAATTGCCTTCACATTTTCCTCATCTACTCGAATGCCCGTGAATGTTACGACAAAACCTAGAAACAATAGGCTATCAGTCATGAAGTTGTACTTTTTAAAATTGAGATATAGTTTATTTTTAGTGAGCACTTGAATGACCTTCTTAAGGTGTTCCATATGGGTGGTTTCGTTTTAACTGTATATCAAAATATCATCGAAATAGACCACAACGAACCGCCCAATGAAAGGTTTCAGAACTTGGTTCATTAATCTCATAAATGTGCTAGGTGTATTCGAAAGACCGAAGGGCATGACCATCCATTTGTATAATCCTTCCTTGGTCTTAAAGGCCGTTTTCCACTCATCACCCGGCCATATTCGAATCTGATGGTAGTCGCTCCTTAGGTCCAATTTAAAGAATATTTTTACACCCTCTAGCATGTCCAGTATATCGTCCAACCGTGGTATAGGAAACCTGTATTTTATAATGATTTTGTTGATGGCTCGGCTGTCGACACACATGTGCCAGCTCCCATCTTTCTTTGGAGTTAATAGAGCTGGTACAACACAAGGACTCATGCTTTCTCGAATAAGACCCTTACGGATCAACTCCTCTACTTGTCCCTGTAGAATCTCACACTCATTCGGATTCATTCGATAATGAGGACGATTAGGTAAACTGGACTCAGGGACGAAGTCGATATGGTGTTGGATATCCCGCATGGGGGGTAACCCATCGGGAAGGTCATCAAGCCAGATTTCTTTGAATTCATATAGTAGGGGCCTTAGTCTTTTAGAGATGATGGTAGGCTCGAGTTCTTTCCCTTTTACAATTAATGCATAAGTCTATCCTGTTTCTTTGGATTCTTCCATGAAGTCTCGTATGGTTAAGAGAAAATGGCCCTCTACTTTAGAAGTTTCAAGTGGTCCCTCTGGATCCATAGTGGCTAATATGGTCTTTCGGCCGTCCTTAACAAAGATATATATGTTATCTCGTCCTTTATGAGTGGCGTCACGGTCAGATTGCCAGGGCCGACTGAGTAGTATGTGACATGCTTCCATGTCAACCACATTACATACTACTTCATCCTTATAATGTTTGCTAATTGAAAAGGATATCGTGCACCGTTCAATTACCTTTGTTTCGCTGACCTTCTTGATCCAACCGATTGTATATGGAGAGGGATGACGCTCTATTTTCAATTGCAATTTTTTCATCATGACCTTAGATACGATGTTCTCGCTGCTCCTATTGTCAATGATCACGTCACAAACTTTCGATTCACCGTACACCTAGTGCGAAAGATGTTATGCCGCTGTGGATGCACTTCTTTTCTTGGCGCATATAATAGTCGCCTCATGACGAGCGACTCGCTGTGATCTTACTGAACCCAACCAGAATCATCTACCTCATCTTCGGTGGTATGCTCCTGTTCTTCAATATCTGGATCTTCATAAGCGTTATCAGCACTACCATCATTGATGGCGAAGTTTGCCACTTTTCGCTGGGGATAAGTATTTGATAGGTGGCCCGGTTGGCCACAACGATAGCAGTTGTCTGGCCTTGGCCGAGCATAGGAGTTCGGGATTCTACTTGGACCAGCAGCAGTTGATACGCCCCCTTTGGGGTCTAGCCTGATCTCTGTTCTCATACGTAAGAGGTTGAGTGCGTGCTCCTACGGGCTCCTTCCCCTTAGGTTGTGCAGTTACTTGGGGCGGACCTGCCACAGGGACTCTTGCAGTATGATAAGTTTGTGTGTTAGGACGTTCAAGTTGCGCTTCTGCCCGAGTAGCCAACTTGATCGCATCATTCATCGTCCATACGGACTGCATCTGGACCCGATCCTGGATAGACATACGTAATCCACCGTTGAATCAGGCGACTTGCTACGATTCAATCTCGATCAAATCGTTACGCGCCGCCAGGCGGTAAAATTCTTCTGCGTATTCTCTCACCGACCGACTACCCTGTCGATAATTTTGGTATTGTTGGAATAATACCTGATCGTAATCGCTAGGGAGGAATCGGGCAAGTAGTAACTGCTTCATCCACTGCCAGGTGCGGATTGGTGCTTTCGTCTGCTTGGTTCGCGAGAGTTGCAGTTATTCCCACCAAGCTCAAGCTCCTTCTTCAGCTTGTAGGCCACTAGCTTGACCTTCTTTGCTTCAGGGATGTCCATATAGATGAAAAATCGTTCAACTTCAGAAAGTCAATCGAGGAAATCCTCAATGTGTAGTTGACCATTGAAGCTAGGAATATCAACCCACATCTTGAATTCTTGATCCGTTCGATCTACTCGATCGCCGCCAGGTCTGGGGTGCTGGAAGATTATGTCATCGATTTTCTCTTCATTGGAGCCCCCTTCCTCAGGAATGACCCTTGGATGTACTGCTGGTACTATCCTGCGATCAGGGCGATTGCGAGTTTCAGCAATTGGTGGTGGAGGATTACCACCAGGAACACGGAGTTGCCTTAGGTTTTCCAGCAAGAGATCCGTCATGCGGTCGATGGAAGCCTAGAGCCCTTGCATGGCTTGCCGATTTTCTTGTTGTGCTACTTCGAAAGTTACTGCCGTTAAAGGTAAATTCCCTGGAGCACCGCCCATGGGATTGTTGCCCGCCCCGTCGTTAGAAGCCATCGATCCGAGGAGAAACCTCACTTTTATACCAAACTGAGGCAGGGAAGGACGTGAGGTTGAGCACCGTCTTCCTCAAGAGGATAAGTATTCTGACTCCACGGAACTTCTCTAAACTCCTCACAGAGACTTCTCGAATCCACGAGGAAAGAAAGCATAAAATAGAAATAAATTCTAATAAATTCAAAATTGATTAATGAATTAATAAAAATGAGTTCACAACCCTTTAAATAGGGGTACCAAGTAATGGGAAAGAAATCAGAATCAAACTACAACTAAAACTCCTAGAAATCGCGACTTACTAAAAATAGTAAACTTAATATTTATAGACAGTCGTGATGTCTACTAGTGTGCAAGGTTTTTGGCCAAAATTATTCTAAGCTCCTTTCACGTTGGGCGCAACTCCTAAAGCCCGACGGATGAAGAGTTATAATCAAACTAAAACTTACTATTTATAGTAAAAACGAAATTAAAACAGGGAAACGGCTGTCGATCCAGGGGTTTTTCGCAATTCTGGGTGTCGCAACCCAGCGTAGCAGGTTGGTTAGCTAAAGTAGCTCGTTCTACCCCAAAATCATATATTTTACGTCAGGTAACTCATTCCGGATTGTGAGATACGTCCGATTTAAGGTCCGATGGTCTAGATCACTTTTGTCGCCGACTGGGCCTTTTCTGATCCATCTTGGCCATGAAACTATCCGCGACCCGCTCTACGTCATTACTTAATTCAAATGAAGTTCATTCTTTATACAGACCATCAAGCTCTCAAATTCATTAATAGCCAAACTAACGTGAATCGTGTGCATGATAGGTGGATTTCATTTTTCTAAGAATTCACGTTTGTACTTAAATATAAGTTTGGGTAGTAGAATAAAGTGGCTGATGCACTAAGCTACCATGCAACTCTGTTAGTCACTATGAGTAATGAGGTTGTCGGGTTTGAGCGTCTTAAGGATATATATGCTGACGATAACGACTTCAAAGGCGCATGAGTTAGATGTCAAGAAGGTCACCCCAGTGACCTATATATGCAAGATAAGTTCCTTTTCAAAGGGAATCGACTGTGTATTCTCAAAAGCTCATTGAGAGAGCATCCAAGAGTTATATGGAGGTAGCCTTAATGGATACCTTGGACGGAACAAAATGTGAGCTCTTGTTGAAGAACGATACTACTGGTCGCAATTAGTACATGACGTGGGTAGAGTGGTGCAGTATTGTCATGTTTGCCAGGTCTCTAAGGGGTAGTCTTAGGAAACGAGTCTCTACACCCCATTAACTGTACCTGACAACCCTCTGGAGGTCCTATCTATGGCTATCTTATTGGGTCTTCCAAGAACACAGTGTGGTATGGATTCGTTGTTTGTGGTGATAAATCATTTTTCGAAGATGACACACTTCATCCCATGCAAGAAGACCCTCGATGCGATACACATAACGAATTTATTCTTCAGAGAGGTCATGCGATTATACAACGTTCTCAAGATTATCACTTTTGACCGTCATACAAAGTTCATTAGCCACTTCTGGCGGACTTTGTGGAATTAGTTTGATACACAGTTTCAATTCAGCAGTGCCTATCACCCACAACCAATGGGTAAATTACTGAAGTTGTGAATCGCACGTTGGGAAACCTCTTTCGATATATTTCAGGAAAAAAAACCAAAGCAGTGAGATTTGACCTTGTCTCAAACGGAGTTTGCATTTAACAATATAGTGAACCGCTTGATAAAGAAGTCCCCGTTCTAAGTTATTTATGGTCAAGTGCCTTGCCACAAACTTGACTTGGTCCCTTTGGCCAAGCTCCCAGGCATAAGCGTTCCAGCAGAACATATGGTAGAAAGAATCATGGGTATTCATGCAGAAGTGCAAGACAAGTTATATACCTCGAACAACAAGTATAAGGAGCAAACCGACAAGCATCGGCGACAAAAGGTGTTCGAGGTGGGCGACCAAGTTATGGTCCATCTACGCAAGAAGAGATTTCTGAACAGGACATACAATAAGTTGAAGAACAAAAAGATTGAACCGATACTGATCTTCCGTAAGATCAATGACAATGCTTATGTTGTTAATCTTCATGATGACATGGAGATCTTGCATACTTTCAACGCTGTAAACTTGACTGAGTATCACAAACCAAAGCAGGACGAGAATTCGAGGAAGAGTTCTTTTGAAGTGGAGAGGACTGATGTAGAGTGGGTCGCGGACAATGTCATGGCCAAGATGGACCAGAAAAGACCCGGTCGGTTACAAAAGTGATACGGACCATTAGAACCTTAAAATGGGCATATCTCGCAAACCGAAATGAGTTACTTTATATACAATATATAATTTTGTGGTACGAGAAGCTACTTTAGCCAACCAATTTGGCTATGCCGGGTTTCCCACATCGAATATGCGAGATTCCATCAGATCAATGGTCGAAAATCCATTTTATTTCCATTTTTACTATTTATAGTGAGTGTTAGTTTGATATAACTCTTCATCCTTTGAGCTTTAGGAGTTGTGTCCAACATAAAAAAGTGTTTAGAAAAATTAGGAGAATAATGTGGTTAAGCCAAATAAGACACTACCTATAAATAGTAAAATTACTATTTATAGTAAGTTACGAATTTTAGGGAGTTAGAGTTTTATTTTGAAACTTTGGTATCACTATTTAAATGATTGTAAATTCATTTTTATTATCTATAAATGAAAATTTGAATTTTCTAGAATTTATTTCTTTTTTGTTTTTTTTTTTTTCTTCGTGGATTCCAAGTCTCAGTGAATAGTCCAGAGAGGCTCAGTAGATCTGGAGTAGTTACCTACGGTGCTCGCTGAACCTCAACATGTCCTTACCTGCGTCAGTGAACTTTATCATATGTGCTAATTTGCCACTGAGCATGTAAGTGAACTATAACTGACGTATATCTTAAAGTAACCTACATTTTTAATCCATAAGCCTGTGATACGTCGACACATGCCAATAAGCATTTGTGTATAAAAGTCACGTATACTTGTTGAGACAGTGTTTAATAAAAACACGATAATCTACCCATGAGAGCTAATTAAAGTTGGCCTTAGTGGAACAGATGTATTCAAAATAACCTATAGTCTATTCGAATGATCTTTGATGATAATCAAACGGCCCTTGCTGACAGTGGAGTGTGTGTATTAAAATTTTAATAAATAAATAAATAAATCAAACGGCCCTTACGTGTCCCTTGCTACATAGTCCACTCGACCATAAGAAGACAATAATCAATCGTATAGACTATCCGTATGGAGCCACCGTCGCAGTGTAAGCGTGCAGACTGTCCTCGGAAACAAAGTCCTTCCGGAGAGCTGCGAGGAGGTGCGTTTCTGTGTGAAATCAGATGGTTAAGATCGTCTCACAGTTATTTTAGGCTATGCCTAGTTAAGAACGTGGCCCATGATTTTAAGGGTTTGGATGGATGTGCATGTTTACCACATGATCCTGGATCAGTTGCCAGAAAACAATAATTTGGGTTACCGTAGTTTTTAATGATCTGCAGGTTAAGGGTACAAAATCCGAGGAGAGGAGGCGTGGAACTTGTGGGCCATAACGTGGATAACTTGGAAAGCTTTATTGGCTATGCAAGATGGGCCATGGTGGTGGTTGAAGGAAGATAATTTTTGTTTGGACCATATATATTTAATTATCGGTTTGGCTAACCACCCCACGCTAGCTAACAAAGTCCTTGAAGCTGTTGATTGTCACATTGGGTGACTTATAATCCATTTGAACCGTTCATTCATTCATACAATTAGAAGCAAGACACGGAGTAAAAATCACGCTAGCTAATCAGATGATCCCAAGCATCCGATCAATATTATGGGAGATAGATAGCCAAGATAGAAATGTACAATATATCCATGATATTCGTTGATCAGAGATGGGTACCTTGGGTCCTAGTCCACCCCAATAAGGCATCAATGAATTAGTATCCTAGCCATAGATCTGTAACAAATATCCAAGATAAAAAATTAAAAAAAATAAATAAATAATAATAATAAAAAAAAAAAAAGGATCCGTTACAATTATTACCTCTTTTGCAACCAAACAAAGCAACTTGAAATCGAAGACAATCAAAGGTCAAGAAAACCAACAAACCTTCCCGTAAGAAATGTTCATTATTACAAGGTACGTTTGGTTGCACATTTGGATCTAACAACATCCCACCGATTCCGTAATTGCTGGCTATGAACACATGATCACAGTATCCGAGTTTGTTCTGATCTGGGGCTGCCAATCACCCACTAATTACTAATGGAACTCAGAGCCACAAGGAAAAATCTCGTTCGCCAGATATGTTGATACAATGAGCACTCAAACGCGCCACACCACCTTGGTTATGTACAATGATGAAGAAGAAAAAGAATATAACCTCAAGCATGATATCCCATTCAGTACTTAAAAATCTTTAGCGGTTCATGTGTGCACATATCTTCTGCAGAGATATTTTATATATATATATATATATATATATATATATATATATATATATATATATATATATATATATATGCGCTCGTGCTCACGATAAGCTCCCATGAGGTCGAGTTATGTGGGCCCCACCGTGATGTGTGTCGACCATCAATACTGTGCATTTGATGGGTCTGGCCTTTAAATTATGGGATATCCTAAAAATCAGCCGTATACGGAACTCAGGTGGGCCATACCATCTAAAATCATCTGAAGACATGCCAAAAACATATAAAAGCACTTGGTGGGGCCCACCTGAAATTTGCATGCGACTGAAACTTGATCTGAACCCTCATCCAAGTGGGACACACATAATGGATGGGCTGGATTTGGAAACCACATCTCAGTGGGTCCAAAAAATGATTATGAATGTTTTAATGGTGCACGGCCCCTCTCAACTTTTGTATATGGTGTGGCCCACACAAGTACCGTTTTGACTTGATTTTTGAGACCTAGGCCCACGATGGAATGGTGCATCTGACTGATGGGGTAGATGTTTGAAATGCATCACGGTGGGGCCCACACAGCTCGACCTCATGGGATGTTCCCATCAGCTTGACCGCATAGTATCTTTTCCATATATATATATATATATATATATATATATATATATATATATATATATATATATATATATATATCATGGTTCTATGCGGTCAAGCTCACGGGAACTTCCCATGAGGTCGAGCTGTGTGGGCCCCACTGTTATGCGTGTCAAACATCAACATTGATGGGTCCCCTTTAAATTATGAGATATCTAAAAAATCAACAGCATACGGAACTCAGGTCGGCCATACCATCTAAAATCATGTGAGACATGCCTAAAGTATATAAAAGCACTTGGTGGGGCCCACCTAAAATTTGGATGCATTGGAAACTTGGTCTGACCCCTCATCCAAGTGGGACACATATAATGGATGGATTGAATTTGTGAACCACACCTCGGTGGGCCCAACGAATTATTATAAATGTTTTAATGGGAGGGAAACCCATCTCAACTTTTGTATGTGGTGTGACCCACAAAAGTCATAGATTGATTTGATTTTGAAGCCCGAGGCCCACCATGGAATGGTGCATCTGAATGATGGGGTAGATGTTTGACACGCATCACGGTGGGCCCACATAGCTCATAGAACCATTTCCATATATATATATATATATATATAGAGAGAGAGAGAGAGAGAGAGAGAGAGAGAGAGAGAGAGAGAGAGAGAGAGAGAGAGAGAGAGAGAGAGAGAGAGAGAGAGAGAGAGAGAGAGGAATGCTCACCTGTCCATCTTTTTTGGTGAAAACTGTGCGCACATATGCTCATGGGCACAAAATCTGAATTGTCCACGTAATACAGCACCCATGAAACCTCTATGTACTAAATGTTAGACTTATCCAAAACTTTTGTGGGCCATGGCAAAGGGAGAGGCAAATCAAGAGGGAAAATTGTTTCCATTTGCTATGGCCCACCAGGGTTTTACATTAGGATAAAGTTAGGCCCTTGGGGATTTCACGGCATGCTGCGTTACATGAGCCATTCGGATTTTGTGCCCATGGCACGTGTGCAAAAGTGCTCAGAAGTTCTCACCTTTAAATTGCAATATTTTTGGCCCACATCATCACATATTGCCTTAAATATAACAGCGCTAAGATCGCCAGTACTGATGTGGACCCATCGCTAAGATTGTCAGTAATGATGTGGACCCATCACAATGCACAAAAACTGGAAATTTTCATTTGTGGAAAGTAAATGATTTAGATTCTTATACATATAGACATAATTTTTTTTTTTTAATTTTTTAATTTTTATTTTTATTTTTATTTTTTTATATCAAGACATGGGTAAACTTGTTATCTTAGGTTTCATTTAACAAGAGGAATATCAAAAAACACTTGTTTCGATGTAGTCCAGCCCATTTAACCACAAACCCTTCTCCGTTGTTGTAGGATGGGACCACATGACTGTGCAATCAGATGTTCACAACCATCCATTTGGTGCACCTCACAATGCATGGGCCACCCTACAAAAGTTATGCTGACAGGACATCTTAATCCACGTTCTTTTTCTCTTTTTTCCTTCTTTTTCTTTTTTAGTCTTTTAAAATTGGATGGTCTCAAATTACCATTCAGTGTGAATTTCAGCATGAGACACGTCCACACCAGGCCTTACCATATGGACGGTTCAGATCATCTGATGAATGACCACACAAGTACACATGATGGAGATGTGTCTAAGTTGCCACTCAAAATTTTGAATATTGTCCATTAATTGGACACATATATGCACTGTGGGTGTTCTTGCAGCTGGTTGTTGGCTGCAGCCATTTCTAACATCCTCCACTTCTCTTTCCTCTTCATTTCTTCTTCATTAGCCATAGCCTCCCGTTGGTCGAGCTCTTGAACGCATTTCCCATACATCCTCGGCTCCATTTCTTCTAGCATTGTCTTCACGCTAATGGTCAGTTGCCGGACCGTCTTGCTCCAGTGCCACTTGATGTTCTTCTCTATGGCTTCCACCACTATCGGAAGTACTTTTTCAATAGCCTCGGATGCCATTCTCACAAAATGCTCGTTGTTCCAAACGTACAGAGCCCGCTCTGCGACCTAAATGAGTCCATGGTTAAAATTATTTTGGAAATATGGTAAAAACTGCCTTTTTCTCTACATAGGTAAAAAGAAACCTCTTACTTAAAAAGCATGAATATTTATTTCTTGGATAAAACTATATAAACCTAGCTAGACTTCCAGTTTCATTAGAGATATTTTTGTGTTTAATCATTGACCTTTTAACATTTTTATAAAAATTACTCCAAATAAAGTTATATCACTGTTATTATATAATGTAGTTTCCATTTTAAAAGATTTCAAAGAGAGTTTGATTCCTCTCTATCAAAACATGTTAATTGGATGAAGATTAAGCTTGCGTTCGGCCTTTAGCGCTTGTGGGGGATAAAATAATTAGCGGACTTTGGAATTTCTAACTCTGGGTAGAATTTCCAAATCCATGAAATGATATATTCATGAAAAGGCTCTTTCTTTCTGATACAACGCCAAAGAGTTCTGGCCCAAGACCCAAAAGTAGGCTAAATCATGTATCGATATAGGATTGACCCATGAATAGCAGAAGTTAGATTATCAATTCCATCCATCTAAAACCCTCATCTTTAACTTTAAAAAGAGAGAAAACACTCGTATTTTATTCAAACCCTAATGAAAAAATCGGGCTTGAATACCCTATTTCGCACCAAATCGTAAAACTTAACAGTGGACCGATGGTTGACCGTGAACATCACAGTGAGTCACGGTTGACCGTGAATTCTCACAATCAACCATGCCGTGCAGAATGCAAGGCATTTGCACAACAATCTCTACCTTGACTTGCATTCTGGTAAGTCATCCTAAAGACCTCTCATGTAACCTCTACCTTGAGCGTAGACCGCTCCTTGCATCACTCCATCTGGAAGGCAATTCCATCCGCACCCTTGTGCAAGGGTGCCGAATCTCATCAATAGCTAGTGAGATTAATCAAGCCTGAGCAGTGCTTAAACTTCTCCGTGGTCATCGGCTTTGTCAATATATCGATTATATTTTCGTCTGTATAAATATTTTAAAATAGAATCTCCCCTGAAGTAATGAGCTCTCGTATTTTATGAAACCTCACGTCGATGTGCTTGGTTTGCGTGTGATACAGCTGATTCATCGCCAAATGGATAACACTTTGACCATCATAATGCAATCAAATCGCCTCTTGCTTCAACCCGAGTTCACCTATCAAACCTACCGGTCCGCCTGCTGACGTGAAAATATATCCTGTAGTGAACCTTAAGTTGTCTAGATCACTTCCATAATTCGAATCCATGTAACCTACAACTCCACCTAAAGCATCGTGTCCTCTAAACATGATTTAAGTATCGACTATGCACTTTAGATACCTAAAAATTCACTTAACAACATTCTAATGCTCTTTTCCTGGATTCGCCATGTACCTGCTAACCACATTGACTGCTTGTGAGATGTTTGGCCTTGTACAAACCATTGCATATGTCAGACTCCCCACTGTACTAGCATATAACACCCATTACATTGTGAAATCTCTTTTTCTATATTTGGACATGACCTGACTGGCAACTTAAAGTGACCTATTAGAGGTGTGTTAACTGGTTTAGCACTTTTCATGTGGAACCTCTTTAGTACCTTCTGCACATAATCCTTTTAAGAAAGCCACGATTTTCTAGACTCGTTGTCTCTACTTATCTTCATGTGTAGGGTCTTCTTCGTAGTGCCTAGATCCTTCATGTCTAACTCCTTACTTAACAGAGACTTAAGCAAGTGTATCTCTATCTTGTCATTTCTAGCAATCAACATATCATCTACATAAAAGCATCAATAGAATGTAGGATCCATCCTTAAGTACCCAAGAGTATACGCATCAATCATACTCGTACCTATTATACCCAATCTCAACCATGTATAAATCAAACTACTTGTACCACTGCCTCGAAGACTGCTTAAGCTCATACAATGACTTATTTAGCTTACACATGTGGCCTTCCTTACGAAGCTCCTTGAAACCTTCAGATTACCTCATGTAAATGACTTCCTCCAAGTTCCCATGAAGGAATGACGTCTTCATGTCGAGCTGCTCTAACTCCAAATGGATTCCATTACCATTGCTTGTAGCACCATGATTGAGACATGTTTCATGAATGGGGAGAAAACTTCATTGTAATCCACTTCTTCCCTCTGCGAGTATCCATTTGCTACGAGCCTTACCTTATACTTTTGACCATCCTTTTCTGTTAATGCTTTTTTTTTTTCCTCTAGACCCATTCGCACCTTATAGCACGCTGACCTTTAAGAAGTTTCACTAACTCCTATCTTTAATTCCTTTAGAGTGATCCCATCTCCTCTATCATAGCCGACAGCTACTTGTCGCCATCCTTTTCAAATTTTGCTTCTTAAAAGGTGGAGGGATCTCCACTCCCTGTAAACAATGCAAAAACACCATGTCCTCGAACTCATACTGAACCGTGGCTCTAATGGTTCTTCTCCCTATTTTGGTTATACTTTCCTAAGTATTTTGCTGATTATTTTACTCAGTGTCATGTTCCTGCTGATTTTCACCTTCGGTAACCTACTCAACTGGCTCCACTTACACCAACAATCTCTTGGCCTCAACATGATTTTCTTACTTCTCTGTTGCAGCTTCCTTGTTTGTTTTCATTGTGACGCCTCATCGAAGACGACATCTTTGCTAATAAATGACCTTCTAAGAACTGGATCCTAAAGTTTATAGCCATTAACACCTTTCTCATACCCGACAAATATGCACTTCCTAGACTTTTTATCCAATTTTGACATATGTCCACTTTACATATGAACGTATTCTGGACACCTGAAGATTTTCATTTCTGAGTAATCAACATCCTTGTGTGTCTAGACTTCCTCTACAACCTTGTAGTATAGCACTATAGATTGTGAGCGATTTACTATGTGGCATGATAAATTCACCGCTTTGGCCCATAAGCTTTTAGGTAGCTCACATGCAACTGCATACTTCTCTCCCTCTCTAATATAGTTCTATTCATCGTCTTTGCTATCACGTTCTGCTGTGGGATCCTTGGAGTTAAGAAGTGTCTTGTGATACCTTCATCCTTATAGAATTCTATGAATTCTGCCTCTTTGTACTGCATGCCATTGTCTGACCTAAGACACTTAACATATCTCCTGGATTTCTTTTCTACTTTTGTTTCCATTACTTAAACCTAACAAACACTTCAGACTTGTGCTTCATGAAGTAGACCCAAGTCTTTCTCGAGTAGTCATCTATGAAGGTCACGAAGTACCATTCCTCTCCCTTAGGTAGTACTATCACTGGCCCCCATACATCGGAATGAATATAGTTGAGCACCCCATTACTAGTGTATATAGCAGTCTTAAACGTTACCTACACTGCTTGCCTAGAATGCAATGCTCATAGAAATTCACCTTGTATGCCTTAACTCCCTTCAACAGTTTCCATTTGTGGATTTTCATCATGCCCCTCTCGCTCATATACCCTAACCGCATATGTCATAGATTTGTATCATTTGTGCTGGATTCTACATGTGAGGTAGTAGTGGCCTCACCCATAATTGTACTCCTGACTAACTTATAATGATTTTTAACCTTATATCCCTTCATCAACACCATTATACCTCTAATGACTTTTAAAACAGCGTCGGGTGCGGTGAATGTGCAACCATTTGCATTTAAAACCCCCAAGGATATTAAGTTTTTCTTTAGCTCTAGGACATGCCTGACATCACTAAGAGTCTGAATAGCTCCATCAAACATTCTTACCTTGATGGTCCCTATTCTAATGGCCTTGCATGCTGCATCATTTCCCATTAAAACACTTACATCATCACATGACATGTAGGAATTGAACCAAGTCCTATCCGAGCACAGGTCATATGAACATCCCAAGTCTTGAATCTAAGTGTCTAAGAGATAACTTGTACCTGAAGAGACCGAGAGAAGTCTCCTTCTGAGTTCTCTTCTACTACACTCGTCGATTCACCTGTGTTCCATTTCCCTTGCTTTTGCTTTCCATGTCATCATTTAGTTTCTAACAAATTTTCTTGAAATGCCCTTAATGTTGTAACAGAAGCATCTGTCATTAGTCTTTGACTTTGATTTGGACCTTTTCTTTTTGTCAGACCAAGATCGCTCCACGGATCAACCACATCCTGGACCCCCTTTCTCCACTAGCCTTTAAAAATAAAAATAAAAATAAAGAAAAATAAAGAAAAAGAAAAGAAAAGAAAAAGAGAGAGACAAAGAGACAGAGAGAGAGAGAGAGAGAGAGAGAGAGAGATTGTATTGCATTATGAATAAAGCCCAGGGCTATACAACTCTAAAACTAATTCGGGCCAGGCCATCAACAAAAGGAGAAGGCTCGCCTATCCTGTGGGAAAATGAAAGAAAAGGGCAACACCTAAGAGGGATTGATTTCCCTTAGGTATCCCAAACCTACTCTATCCAGGAATATATTACCCTTGATAGCAAGCGAGAGGGACTCCTTAGATCTGAAAATCGTCTCTAATTGGGTCTCACTCCCTAGCCTGGCTAGACCGTCCGCCACCACGTTAGCTTCCCGAGGCGCGTGAGATATACGAACCTCCAAAGTGCGTCGAAGCGCTTCGATCATTTTCCCCCAGTACCACAAAGCACATGACCCGCATGTCTCCTTTGCAAGGGCCGCTACCACATAAACTAGAGTCACTGGACACCTCAACTCTCGAGTACCCGAATATGGCACCCTGCTCAATGTCATCCAGAATCGCCCTAAACTCCGCCATAGTGTTAGAACCTCTCCCATACCCAAATGCAAAAGCAAATAGGAAGGCTCCATTACAGTCTCTACCCACTCCACCACCCCCAGAAGAACTCGAGTTTCCCCTCGCTAATCCGTTGACATTCACTTTGACCCAGCCCTGAGGCGACCTTGACCACTTGACGATTAATGACGCTGGCTGTTTGGGTAGAGGGATGCTGATTTCAAGCATCTGAAGTGAAACACGCATGGGAAGAAGCAGGGATTTAGGCGATGGGAGGCCCTCAGCTGAAAGCCTAACTAGCGCAGGACGTTCCCAATAATCGTAGACACTCGCATTTCTTAGTTGTCGAAGAGAGCCTTGTTCCTAGCTATCCACAACTCCTAGAAAATGAAGGGAGGAATTAGACCTTTGAGAAGGGGAAGGGAACGCGATCTTGGCGAGGATGCCCACCATCTAGTAGCAATGGAGGTGGTAGTGATTGCCCCTGAAGCTTGAACGTTGTAGGCCTTAATGAAGAAGCCCCACACTTGGATTGCGCTTGCCTATTCACAAAAAGATGATCCATTGATTCTAGATGCTGTGAAAGAGCGCAGTAGATGCACCTTGAAGCCAAGCTGACCCCTTTCCTCTGTACAGCCACCTCAACCAGAACAGCTCTTTGGAGGATCTTCCAGGATAGTAGCAAAACTTTGGATGGAAGTTTGGCATGATAAACCCATTTGGCCCAGCTCCTCTGCTCAGCTCTTGACCTAATAGATTGTCGTGCCTTACCTACAACGAGTTCCCCATTTTCTGAATCAATCCAGACGCACCTGTCTTCTGTTGGAGAGGTATAAAAGCCTCCCTTCCTGATGAGATCCACCACCTACTGAGGGAGAATACTGCTAGCTAATGTTGGGGACTTCTAACCTGACGGCCCGATGAATTCGTTGACAGAAACTGCATCTTGCCCTGGAGGAACTCGACGTAGGTTATACGTGCTGAGGGGGCCCAGCCCCGACCAATCATCAACCCTGAATCTGACATTGCCTCTGCCAATCAGCCACCGAGTACGCTTAGCCACCGCAGGTACTACTCTGTCCACTTGTGTCCAGAATGGTGACGCTGAGACTAACTAACTGAAAACCACAGAGGAAGAGTTGCTGTGCACATGGTACTTGGCTCTCACGAATCTACACCAGCAGCCGTGAGTGCACCGAAACTTGACCATCCAGCCAAACATCATGCGAAAGGCCTGAATAACGAATTTTAGGCTTCCAATACCCAGCCCCCTTACAATTTCAGCAGGGATAGCTTTTTCCAGCTGATCCAGTAGCATTTTTTTACTATTTCCTTCCCATTTGCAGAAGAAATCCGAAAATGATTTCTCCAGGTCGCTGAGGATGCTAGTAGGAACATCCATAGTTGTTAAGGTATGAACTGGCATACTAGATAGGACATGATTAATTAAAGTCAGCCTACCAGCTTGGGAAATAATTCTTCCCTTCCAACCAATGATCTTTTGTTGAATTTTTTCAACCAAACTTTAGAAATAAACTTTCTTCGCTTTACCTTGGAAAATTGGGATGTCGAGATACGTGAAAGGGGGCTTCAGCCTTAAGAAAGCCAGGGATTCAATAGGCTGATCTGATACAAGCCTCAGAAATCAATAACGAAGGGATGAAGAAGCTCTTGTCCTTGTTAATTTTTTGGCCTGATTCCCTCTCATAGTTCCTGAGGAATTTAGCCATCGCCTTCAAAGAGGCCCTGCTACCAGTAATAAATAGGATCGTATCGTCTATGAATAGGAGGTGAGAAACCGGAGGGCAATCTCTACGGGTCTCGAACGACAGGCACGTTCCTCCAAACATAAGCCGATTGACACCCTTGCGTAGAACCTTCGCCGCTATGATGAAAAGGCCTGGGGAAATCGGGTCACCCTATCGAAGCCCTTTAGCTAATTTGAACAAGCCAGTCGCTTCTCCGTTAATCAGGATGGAGAACCAAAAATTGGCCCAACATCTTTCCACTATGTCAATCCAGCCTGAAGCGAACCCGAATCTAGCTAGTACTTTTCTCAAGAAGTTTCAATTGAGCCTGTCACAGGCCTTTTCCATGTCCACCTTCAACATGATGTTGCCTCCTCTTGAAGCTTTATTGATGTCTCGAAAGATTTCCTAAACAAGCGCTCCACTTTCTGCTATCGATCTAGCCTGCACAAAAGCCCCATTGCTCAGGAGAAATGATTTTTAGCAGAATTTTACCTAGCCTAGCGATCATAACTTTATAGAATATCTTATATATACAATTACATAGGTTGATTGGCCTGAAATCTAAAAATTTGGAAGGGAAACTTATCTTGGGGATGAGACATATGAGGGATGAAGTTAGAACTCTAGGAAGGATTCCTCCTTTAAAGAAGAATCTAATCGTTGATACAATGTCTTCGCCCACCGTGTCCCCACACTCTAGGAAGAATGCCCCAGAAAAATTGTCAGGACTAGGGGCACCATCAGGAGGAATCAAATGAACCGCATCTCTAAATTCCTCCTAAGACGGTTCCATCATCAAAAATTTGTTGTCCTCTTCAGAAACCAAGGAAGGGATGGAAAAAGTTAGATCTCCCCCGTGAATGTCGCCTTCATCTTACATAAGCTTACAAACGAACTCAACTGCCTCTAACTTAATCTCATTGTTGTTAGATAGACGTACCCCATCATCTCTCTTGATTTCCAGAATTGAAGCTCTTCAATCTTGGCCTGTGGCAGCCATATGAAAGAATTTAGTGTTGCGGTCTCCTTCTTGTAACCAGTGTGTTCGAGATTTTTGTTTCCAAAATCTCCTCACATAGTTCCAATTACGTCAGCCTGTTAGATGTTGATCTCAAGGAATCCATCCGGGATGGATCATCTGAATCTTGCGCTTCCAATTCCACCTTGTTCAAGTCTTCTGTAGCTGATTTAAGATTCTTGAAAATGATTTCAAACACATTTGCATTCCAAAACTTCAGGGCCCTCTTGACATTCCTGAGTTTGTTGTGAGAGCTTGGAAAGGATCTCCATCAACATTTAAAGACCATGACCTGCAGATTAAGCCTCTGAAGCTATTGTCTTTAGTCCACATGCGTTGGAACCTGAAAGCTTTTGGGGTAGAAGGTCTCGACTGAGAAAAAACAAGAAGTAGGGGGCGTGATCTGAATTTCGTATAGGCAGATGTTTGACATGGTTATCCTGTAACTGCTAAAACCACAACGAATTATAACACACTCTATCTAATCTTGCCCACCGACGAGGATGCCCCACTTGACTGTTCACCGAACCTATTCCCTGTGAAAACTGAATCTTAGAGACTCGCCCTATTCAAAGCCTCAGCAAATTTCCCCGCACTACGAGTATAAAAATTGGATGAGCCACATCTTTTCGATGGTGATAGGACTGCGTTGAAGTCCCACACACAGCCCGAGGGGCAGCCATCTTATCCCCTGGCATAGCTAGGTCATTCCATAGGTTTCTTCTCAACAATCTTGAGCATTTGGCATAAACGAAGGAAATCTACACCTTTAAAATGTTCCCACAGATTCCCATAGCCATGGACAACATTTGGTCTGAAGCCCCCTTCACTTGAATGGATAGTAAGGATGAAGCGAACACCTAAATCTTACCGCCCTGATCCACATTCGAGAAAGAAGAATGGAAGCCCAGTTTCAGGCCAGTACGGATCCTTTTCTCATCCCTAAGCATCGGTTCCAAGATGGCAACCATGATAGGTTTAGACTATCTCACGATACTCTTTAGAGTACGAAATGTGGGAGCATTTCCCACCCCACACACATTCCATATAAGAATACTATCCATGGGATTTGGTAGCTAGTATCTTGCCTCGATGTTTTAATTTTCTCAATATTCCTATTCCGTTTGGCTTTAGGGTTAGTTGTCCTTCTACTGGTTGTCATTCCTTTACCTTCCTTAGTCGCCAAGTTATCAATGCTCTTTGTGGAAGCCACCTGCCACGGCGGGTTTTGTATCGTCTCCGGGGGTTCGATGTTACTATCTTCCAACCGCCCTGTCTCTTTAGCTGAAGAGGCATTCTCATCCACTTCCAGATCTAGCACGCTGTCTGTCCTGCAGAGAACAGAGTACTGGGGCTAACAGGGTTCATCCTGAAGAGGATACAAGGACTTGGATGAAAGAAGTAAGGATGCTGGGAGTTTGCAGGTTGATTAGGGGGAGATGCATCTCGGCAATGACCTGTTAGGGGGAGGAGAGATGGTGGCTAGAATGAAATAGGGGGATAGGTCCACAGCAATCTCTCCCCCCTCAAAGGACTGCCTTCTACTATTGCTGGGCTAAGAATAAGAGTCCCAACACTCATCTTGGGAATCCTCCAAGCCTTGGTCCGAGTTGGATCCATGTGTGAGGGGCTGTGGCCTTCCGAGAGGGCTTTTCTAGATGCAGGAAAATGATCTTTAAAGAGAGGATCCAGTAGTGAGGCTGGGGGGGTAGGGTGAGGTTGTCCTAGGGTACTTAGGTCTGCTACACCCTACAATCAGGTGTTTAGAGGGAGAGATGTGGATGTGGGCAAGGCTAGGTTGACGAGCTGACAGGCGAACTGTGGATGTGGGTAGGGCTGGGAGTAGTATTAGGTTGGGTGAAGCTAATTGGGTTGAGTCTGAGCATGGGGTTGGTAGGGGAAGAATAACATCCTAGGCTTTTAAGCTTGGATTATGTTGGGGAAAATTAATTTGGTTACGAGGGTTTGATCAAGGTATAGGTTGCATACTAAGGGTGGGCATTGGCTGGGTAATGGGGGGAGCTGCAATGGGGGGGAGCTATAATGAGGGGAATAGATATGGTTGAGGGCTGTATATCGCCGGACCTGTTGAAGATAATAGGGCTAGGGTCTTAGGGATAGAACACTTGCTCCACCCATTGTCGAGTGGATCCCCCAATCAAGGGCTGCGAGGATGTCCTTAGCACAGATTTACCAGCATGGGTTATGAGCATTTCATTTGCATGGAAATCCAGCAACGGCCTAACCTGAAAATCTTTGCCTGCAACTTCCAATATCCTGGAACTGTCAATGTGTAAGTGCTATGTTATAATTCAAGCACCCGGTACTGTTAAATCTTGTTGTGCCAAACCACTTGGAGTTAGTATCTTATTATGATAAGATGGAAAGTTCACCTTTAAGCCATCATCAATTCTTCTACACTTTCAAGTTGAAGAACATTGCCAAAGTTCAAATACATGCTCAAGTAAAAAAATAGAAACTCAAAGCTCAAGTTCAAGTTCTTTACCTCTAGCTTAAGTTTTAAGTACTTAAGCTCATATTACAAGATCACTACCTCAAGCTTAATGTCTCATGAACACAAGCTCATGCTCAAGTTCAAGTCTACAAGGTCAAGCTTCACATACTTTAAGATAATCGAGTTACTGAAGCGATCGATGTTTCGATGTTTCAAACTCACATTCAAGGTATGGATGACCTTAGATTGACCATAGGTTAGGTCATATTAATTACATATTGAATTTGAGTCAATGTATAAGTTTATAGGCTTTTCTTCGACTAGTCATAGTCATTATTTGACTAGTCCAAAGTGTTTCTCAACTAGTCTAAGATTTGTTGAGAATTTTTGGGAATTTTTTGTTATGGCTCGACCAGTCGTACACACTACTCGATCAGTCGAGTGAATAGTCTCGATCAGTCAAACAGTGCTCGACTCAAAGTCTAGTAAGATTTTCTGATCCCACTAAACCAGTCGAGCAGGCCACTCAACCAGTCGAGTAACGGGTTTATCTTATCGTGCCAGAAATTTTGAAAATTGGTTGGTGCTTCGACTAGTCGAACCGACCCTTAGACTAGTCGAGGGAACAAATTTTTTACCTATAAATAGAGGATGAATCTTAGAGTTTTTCATTCATTCCAAGCTTAATTAAGCCATCACTCTTAGAAATAAGTCCCTGCAATTGTGAAGCTATTACTTATTCATTTTAGATTTTTTTATAACTTATTTTATTTGATTTTGTGATCTCTTTATTCAACTCTATTGTATTAAAAAGGAGAATTGTGATTTACCCTTTTGAGATTAAAATCAAATCAAGCTAGCCCAAGCTAATTTTATTTAAAAATCATTTAGACTTAGAACCCTTTTAATTGTGAGATTGGACATTGAACATCTACGTCTACATTGAATTGGTTCTATCGGGCTACATCGTAAGAAGAATCTTTAGATAAGTACAATTTCATTTTCTGCAATTTTAGTTTGTGAGATTTAGCCAGGAAAAACTCATTGTGAGGTTTTTGTGATTGTGTAAGCCCATTTGAAAAATACAATTGTGAAGGTTTTAAGGTGAACCTTGGAAAATCTTATTTCTTAATGAAAGCCAATATCCCGTAGGTTTGGATATTGGGAGTGGAGTAGTTATGTGGCTGTTTGCGAACAGTTGGTGTACACACAGGAACCACTATAATTCTCCAAGTTTGGATGATGATTGTGATGTAAGTGTGGTGATGAATGTTGTAATTTTCTTTATGCACTTGTGGTGAATGTTGTAATAACTTAGTTTATTTCCTTTGCCTCTTTATTGGTTAGAATTTTTTATACTTACCAACATTTAGTAAGATTGTCCTGCTATAAGCCATTGGTTTTTGGTGTTAGGTTGTCTTTAGAACTCAGTTTGTATCAACCTCTCAAGACTAGTGCATTTGAGGTTGCTATTTAATTGTGCTATCTCTCCCCCCTTAGGACTTAGAGCTCAACTTTTTCAGAATGTTTGAATCTGGTTATAGCGAAAATTTCACTCAGGCGTACTCTTGATCTAGTCCCAGCAAGGAGCACTTGCCAACTTCAAGAACCTGGCCAACTGAGCTACCAAGCGCATGAAACACTGATTCAAACCATGCATGGGCCGGGATGCCGTAAAGACGAAACCATATGCCCTGCCCAAGAGCACCAAGTTCCTTCGACCACTCCTTAACAATAGAAAGACCCATGTCCCTCTGCAGAGATTTGTCAGCGAGGAATGATACCATTTCCATCCTTGTCTTGAAGACAAGGAGGAAATGATCTTGGTCCAAACGTGATATATCTATAGGAGAGTAAATGTACCTAGATTTTGTAATGGTTTGGATTATACGTATCAAAGTAACGCCTGGTGAGTTTGCCTGGCTCACAAGCGCCATATTAAGGCATTTGATCTGTTCAGCAACTTGTCTAGAGTTTTCCTTGATGTGAAGTTTGTTTACAGCATTTCCTCAAGCATGTGGAGTGATAGAGCTATTAATGTTAACCCTATTATTAAGTGAGGCATTTCTTTGAACATCAGGTGGGCGTTTCTATCCCCAACCCCTGGCTACCTCAACAAATGATGGGTTGATTCCATTCGAGTTGATTTCAGGTGGAATAGCCTTATGAGGTAGATCTGTTGGGGGAACTCTATGAATGTTACTTTGCGCTACCCCTTGATTTGATTCATGTCTGAGAGTGGGTCTCATAATTAGGCACTCCCTAGTCGTATCCTTTGGCCACTCGGCCATATCCACTATCAGGATTTTCGCATCCACCATCTTGCCATTCAAACACACCTTCGCTTCTGAAGGTTCCTTCTCATTGACGAACTGGATGAAGGCGAATTGTCTTCGTCTACGAAGGTTATGGTCCCATGGTGGTAGATGTCAATGATCCTCCCGTACTTACCGAAGATTCTCTGTAGATCTTAAATGGATGTTTCCGAGGAGATGTTAGCAACGAAAAGAGAGGATGGGATGAAAGGAGGTTTCTTGCTGTGGACGTCTGTCCACCTCGAATCCCTATACATCAGCTCCTCCATCCACCGGATGAAGGCGTATATGAGGTGCATATATGAGGTTTCTTGACTAGCCCTTTCGCCTGAGAGTCCTCATCACTTGAATTCTTCCTTATCTCATTATAAACAAGCACCACAATGGTTCCTTCAAGCTTCACTGTATTCTTCCCATAGAGCATAGTAGAGACGAGATGGTCGTAAGGTAACTGATGCTAGAAGTAACATTGCTTTGTCTTCTTTCTTGACTGTCTCTCCGAGCCTTACCAACTCGGTATATCTTTGTAAATAAGTTCATCTGATTTAGGAGATCCGATCATTCCTTCAATTTCAACCCTAAAAGTTGTTTCTTCACAAACAACTTATTTATGAGGGACTTCAACATATACATATCTTCTAGCTTCTTCCACATCTTCAATGGAAATTCCTCATTCAGGACGTTGTACATAATCCCATCTGACAGACACAAATAGATGGTGCTTATAACTTTCTCCACAAGATCGCTCCGGTCATCATCCGACATCTTCTTCGGTTTTGTTTCCAACAGTGCATTGCTCAACCCTTGTGAAATTAGAATGTCTTTGACCTTACTCTGCCATAAACTGAAATTGTTCTTCCCATCAAACTTCTGTATATCAAAATTTGATCTTGACATCTTCGCTCAAACCTAAACATCCAACCTGACGTTATGGTACCACTTTGTTGTGAGTGAACCCTCTATATCACATCACAATGATGTAAACCCGAGGCATCGACAAATTCGAATCAAAATCTAAGTGTTAGAAATTTGAATCTAATACCACTATCAATCCATGCATTTTGCGGAAGTACGATAAACAAAATAGAACAATATAATAATTTAAGATAACCAAATAAAAAACAAACAATTCACAAACACATGATATTTTACATGAAAAACCCCTTGTGGGAATAATACCATAGCACAAAGTAACATAGATCCATTATAACCAAAACCTTAGAGTTGTACAAAACTCTCATTCTTCGATTACAAATGTACCAGATCTCCCCTTGTGATGTACACCTCTAGTAACCCCTAAATCTCTTGAGAAATCTTTCCCAAGCCCTCTACAAGTGTAGAATACCATCTCCCTTGACAAACCTTAGCCAATTGAGAGAAAACACTCGTATTTTTTAAAATCCCTAATGAAAAAATCAGGCTTAAATACCTTGTTTCGTGCAAAATCGTGAAACCCGACTATCGCGTCACGATCGACTGTGCCCATCACGACGAGTCACGGTCGACTGCGGAATTCCACAGTTGACTGTGAACATCACAGTGAGTCACGGTTGACTATGGATTCTCACGGTCCATTATGCCCTGCAGAATGCAAGGCATTTCCACAACCAAAAATCAGTTTACTCCAAACCTTATGGCCCAAAGAAGGTTTTGATGATAGCTGTGCAATCTTCATTTGGTGGTGAATGGGTGTATTTGAAATCCACACACACACACACACACACACACACACACACATATATATATATATAGGGTTTGACAACCTTCGATTTGGAGGTAAATGAAATAAGAAGTATTTTAAATCTACCTTCATGGTGTGTTTTGGAATCTCAGCAAAATGCTTTAGTGTAGTCCAAAGGAAATGCTTTTTCCCCCCTCCTAATTAAGAGAGGAGAGCCGCACATGTTACAAAGGTGTCTCTGGGCTACTAATCTAGTGGACACATGGCACGCCGCTGATACCCTAAAACAATTTATTTATCCTCTACAACACTAAAATCACATTAATAGAGTAATTTGAACTATCCAAATGTTAGGCATCTAAATGGATGGTTAGAAAATATTGGTGAGTCAATTGTTTGTGATCCGTACATTTGTGGCCCACCCAAGCTCAAAACTTTCTATCTTATTTATTTATTTATTATTTTTAGCCAAAGTGTATATTTTAACGGGTTTCTTACAATTACTTTATCAAATATCACATACATGTACTTTTGAAATATGAAAGTTGATTTATTTAATCAAATTTAAATCATGCGTATGTGTCCAAGTACTTCGATGCCCTCTAAATACAAGCTTTCAAACAAAAGATTTAGATTTTTGTGCATTTAAACCAAACACAAATGAAGATTACGAATCACCTTGATTTCCAATGTAATTGAGATTTGGATTCCCATGCATTCCAAATCCATGCTCCTAGACAGGCCTTTAATAGGCTGACATCCATAAATGGAGCACGGCTTTGGTGGATGCCGAGGTGCACGGGATCCTTGACTGTGGGGCCAACCTAGTTGTATGTGACTACATCCACGTCATTCATATACGTTCAAAACTCATTTAGGACATGATTCAAGATATGAAGCAGATCTAAATCTCAGCGCGCGGACCATAATACATGAAACGATAGTAATTGACCTTAAAAATTTCTCGTGGGCCACAGAAGCTTTGGATCAAAATGATATTTGTGTGCTATCTTCGTATAGGTCTTTGTCACCTTGTCAACAGGTTGGATGACAAATAAACATTCCGGTGGACTCCATGAAGTTTTTAATGGTAGGGATTCAATCATGACTGCTTCCTGTGGTGTGGTCCACCTAAAATTTGGGCATACATCACTTTTAAGATCATACTGTCAAATGAGCTTCAAAAATGATTGGACGGTGTAGATTTAAGGCACAGTGATATATATTACTGTGAGCCTCACAGTCAGGGTCCACCCACCTGAGTGGTCAGGGAGTCTCACCTAATCCGCTTCCCTTAACATGAGCTGGTAAGACCGATAGACAAAGTGAGCCCCACAAAGCTTTTGTTCAATGGGCTCTGTGTAAAAAGAAAATAATTTACAGAAAAGAATCCTATTTCTGTTTTTATCTCATGTTTAAAAAAATACGTAAAATACAGAATGTGGTTACCAAACACGCTTGGAAGATAGTTGAAAATATGCGTCTACCCAACAGCCCCTAGTTTTTTAAGTTTTGTCATTTACACGGGATTTTTCTTGTTGTTTTTTAAGTTTTGTCATTTTCATGGGATTTTTCTTGTTGCAATAGTATTACTTGTAGAATGAGATATTCGGCAAGGACAGTGCATAGGCCCACCAGGCTGTGTATGGCATCAATCTGTCTTTTAGGGTAGCGCCACCGTGGAAGTTGTATGCCCCAAAACAGGCTGAGCCGACCATTATGTGGGCCACCACCCTGAATGTAAATGTTTCTCTAGGGAGCTGATTAATTAGGTGCGGCCTAGGCCTCACCCAAGACGGTGCAGCCCTTACTGTGGGGTCCACCTTGATGCATGTATTCTATATCCACTTCATCCATCCGTTTTTGCCAGGTCATTTAGTGCACAGCCCAGAAATGAGGAAGGTCCAATTCTCAGGTGGACCATACTATAGAAAAGAGTGGTGAAATGAAGATGATGTAAATTTCAGGTAGACCATACCATAGAAAACTGTGGTGATTGAATGCCCCACTGTAATGTTTCCTTAATGTTTATTTGCTGTCCAACCCGTTGACAAGGTTGCATAACGTAAATGAAAGGATACAGAAAATATAAGCTTGATCCAAAAATTTTGTGGCCCATTACCGGTCAATCACAACTATTTCCTATGGTACGATCCACCTGAGAATTGGATCTGCTTCATTTTTAGGCTCAGGTACTATCAAATGATATGGTAAAACAGATGAACAGGGGATATAGAATACAGGCATCAAAGTGAGCCCCATCGTCAAGCAGCCATCATTTTGAGTGAGGGAGGCTGCACCCAATCAGCTACCGTTCTTCTATGGTTGTCTATTGTTTTTATGATTTGGCCCACATAATAGGCCTAATTTGGAGTAACCCATTATTACGGTGGTGGGTTTCACGTGATGTATGGTTGGATGACATGCACACAACGCTGTGGGCCCCGTCCAAGTGAAAAATGGACGACCATTAAAAAAAAAAATCTCTAAATTCTCGTGTTAGCCTACTTGCTAGCTGGATCGGCCTGATTATTGGGCGTGAGTGCGGTTCACGCGATGTACTTGTTGAACTCCGTATGCACACCTCGGTGGGCCCAACGCCCCGGCCTACCTTGTTGAAAATGCATATTTTACTAGGGCTTGCAGAGACACCGGCCTCGTTAACATACAACGCTATGACATTTTTTTAAATGTACGGACATCCCAATAAACAGGAGTTTTAGAAGATGCCGCTACGAAAAACCAATGTCAGGGCCTGTTGACCCCAGATGATCGTTTAAGGTCCGTTTGGATACCATAAAATAACTTGGTTTTTATTTTTATTTTTATCATTTTTTATTATTTTTTTACTTACAACAGTAGGTTAGTGACTTATTTTAGATAAATAAGTTTTATTTATGATTAATTATAAGTAACACTCTTACTTAAAAATACTTAATCACTTCAGTTAAATTTATTTATTTTTTTGGCTTCTTTAATTTTCATAAGTTACCAAAGAATGACATCAGAAAAGATGATGCGGGTTGTTTACCAAATATAATTATCTTCTTAATAAATAAAAAGTAAGATAATCTGATAAGAAAGTTCCCCGTGAAACATGCACAATGAAAATTGGTGGTGAGCTAATCCCATTAGTGTTTGATCTTGATCTGATGGTCATGCAACATGTGGCCCACAACATCTCATCCACCGTCCATTACTTTGATCTGGATCAAATGGTGATGTGACGGAAAAATTCAAGTTTTATGGTCGGATTGGGTAGACCGATGGGCCAGAAAAATTCAACTGATCTGGCATAAACATCTTCTAAAAACCCAAATCAGGGTAAGAATGATCTTTATCGAGATCATCAGGAAAAAACCAGCAAAATGCGGACCGAAACACAAACAAACAAACTAAATCAGGAATTGTATGGTTCTGGACCCGAGGACCCGAAGGGTCACCTTGAGTCCGTACAACTGTGGCACATGGCTCAGCAATCCGTACATTCGATTGGACCATCTACCACCATTGGTGAACCATGACCCAAAACGTCCAAAGTTTAGAATGTGGGTTAGCACCATAACAAGCACTTATTACCATCCATTTCCAGGCCTACGATCAGATCCATGTAATCTTACCACATGATTGATTCTCCTCCATCATTGATCCATGAAAAAGCCCATGAGATCAACGGTATGGATCACCTCAGACCAGGACAACTGCCAGGCTAGAAAATCCTATTCATTCAAACCATGAGTCCCACTCACCAAGTTCAAGACACAATGACCCACTCGTCATAAAATTCCTCTTTTTTTTTTTCTTTTTTTTTTTTTTTTTAAAGGAAAATGAAAAGAGAGGAAGATCAGTAAATAAATTTTGGATCACATAATTCCTAAAACAATAAAAAAAA
This sequence comes from Magnolia changhungtana, assembly GCA_030180095.1. Classification (NCBI taxonomy): domain Eukaryota; kingdom Viridiplantae; phylum Streptophyta; class Magnoliopsida; order Magnoliales; family Magnoliaceae; genus Magnolia; species Magnolia changhungtana. The sequence goes on along the minus strand of JASAUF010000344.1, from coordinate 2,213,502 downwards.
TTAAAGTAAATGAATAAATAAATAAATAAATAAAGAAGAAGAAGAAGAAGAAGAAAAGAAAAAACAAAGAAAATGAAAAGAGAGAAGGATCAATCCCTCACCATCCAAGGATCACATAATTCCTTAAAAAAATAAAAGTAAATAAATCAAAAATAAAAAATTAAGAAATCAAGAAAATGAAAAGAGAGGAGGAGAAGTAGCCAATCTTCCAAGGATCACATAATTCCTAAAGAATAAAAATTAAAAGTAAATAAATCAAAAACATAAAATTAAGAAAAAATAAATAAAAGAAAATGAAAGAGAGAAGGAGCAATCTCTCACATTCCAAGGATCACATAAATCCTTTATAATAAAAAATAAATAAATAAAAAAGAAAGTGAAAGAGAAGAAGGAGCAATCTTTCACCTTCATTGCAAGGATCACGTAATTTCCTAAAAAGTAAAATAAATAAATAAATAAATAAAGAGTGAATGAGTCATCTCTCACCTGAGAATTCCAACTGTTCAAGCACTTAGCAATCCGGGCACAAAGAGGGAAAGCCAACTTCCTAAACAGCCCCTGATCAGTATACTCAACTAGCTCTTCCACCTCCCCAATAAGCAGCACCTCTTTCTGGCAGTTGGTTATGGGCCAGAACCTCAAAATCCCTCCAACCACAACTGCACCCAACATGGGTTCTTTTTGTACAAACTGGGAAACACAGTAGGCCAGCTGCCTATGGTATACCTGCATCCCCTTTGGCTTGTGCATGGGAAGCAACACCCTCACCAAAAACACCTTGTGTTCCTCCTTCAATGGAACACTGAAGCCATTGATAATGCTCCCCCATATCTCCAGCAGCTCTCCAATCCCATTGTGTCGATCCATCTCGAACACGTAACTCAAGAACACATCCTTCATCGCCTTTCTCATGAACGAGCGGTGGAATGTGAATTTGGAGTATATCCGATGGTACACGTTCTTCAGGCTCTCTCGCTCCCGCCGGTCCTCTGTCTGGAACAAGGAGAGGAGGTTGATGAGGAATGAGTGGTCGATGTGGGCACGGAGCATCTTGGGGTCGTAATTTAGGACTAGCTTGAGGAGGATATCGTAGATGATGTGGAGGTGGGGCCATGAGGGGGATGGGGATAATAAGGTGGGGTCCGTGTCGTCGTCGAGGAGGGGGAATTCAATGGTAGGGACTGGATTGGAGGGAGGTGAGAGGGGACGGAAGAGGTTGGTGGAGAGCATGGAGAAGAGGGGGGAGAGGATGCGGTCATCGGTGAAGGATGGTTTGGAGGACTTGAGAGCGGTGAGGAGTTGCGTGAGTTTGAGGCGCTTGAGGTCTTGCTGGTAGGGGGATTCGGAGGGGTCGGTGAAGGTGAAGATGAAGGTGCAGTAGGAGATTATGGAGAGGAGGTCGTCGGTTTCGGAGTCGTGGGCCATCGCAATTATTAGGGTGGGGGTGGTGTTTGGATTGGAGTCTAAGTCGAATAGGTTTTGGAGGGTGGTGGATTTCTTCTTTGGAGAGGCTTTTGGGTTGTACTCTTGAGCACCCATCTCTCTCTCTCTCTCTCTCTCTCTCTCTCTCTCTCTCTCTCTCTCTCTCTCTCTCTCTCTCTCCCCTCCTCGTCCTCCTCCTCCTCTCCCCGTGTGTGTGTGTTTGATGTTTTTGATGTTTGAGTTTGTTGCATGAGTTTAAAATCGGCGTTACGTGCGTGTATCCGGCCAAGGGGCCGGTGCCGTCTGGTAACGACAGGTCGATAACGGCTGTTATTATTGATGTTTGGAAAAACAAGTAAACAAAGAGATATGGTCCAATTCTCTCAGACCAATTTTAAGTTCTCCTGTCTGTCCTGGGGCACTTGGACAGTCTGGTTATCGATCTTGACCGTCCGTTAGGTCCATCACACGTGTGATTGATAATCATGCTACAACCACAACAATCAAACTTTTCTAGATATAAGATAAAATGGCTTATGAAATGGACGGTCGTCATTATCCTTATAAGAAGGTCCAATCAATGATCTGAACCATCCATCTACTAGGGCACACCATGGAAAGCTTATGGTTCCAAGCAATCACTTGGTTAGGGAATCCGAACCACCCCATCCATGGCCCAGAACATGGATGGATATAAAAAGAAATCGGATAATGTGGATTGGATCACGCGGTTGGTTTAGTCAATGCAATGTACGCTAGACCCAATGGACAGTCTGGATTAATCCAATGGTCTACCCGACTATCCGACTTGAGAACAAGGAAGTAGGAAAAATCCTCTATCGGAATCCTCAGTTTCATTTCAATATTCTAAAAGATTATTATTATTATTTTATTTTTATTTAAAAAAAAAAAAAGGAGAAGAAGAAGAAGCTAAGGCCAAGTGATTAACACCTAAAGGTTAACCAATAGCAGTACTGCATCCAACTTGTAGCTAAACGCAGAAAAAGACAAAATTACCCTTCAAATATCACTCAAATGCGACTGATATTTCTATACTAGAAATCCCACCTTTAGCGACGAAAAATTTCGTTGCTAACTAAATTTTCGTAGCTAAAACGTTTTAGCGACGAAAATTTTCGTTGCTAAAAGACCGACACAAGAAGTTTTTATGGACGAAAAATTTGAATCATTAGCAAAGGCAAGTTTTTTAGCGACGAATTATTTTTTCGCTAAAAACTTCTACCGACGAAAATTTATTCCTAGGTAAAAATACTTCCACAACTTTTAGCGATGATAGTTTTCTTCACTAAAATTTATTACAAAACTTTTAGCGACGAATATTTTTGTCGTTAAAAAATACATAAAAACCTTTCAGCGACAATAGTTGTCGTCACTAAAAATAATTACAAAACTTTTAGCGACGAATATTTTCGTCGCTAGAAAATACATAAAAACCTTTTAGCGAAGATAGTTTTCGTCGCTAAAAATAATTACAAAACTTTTAGCGATGAATTTTTTCGTCGCTAAAAAATACATAAAACTTTTAGTGACAATAGTTTTCGTCACTAAAAATAATTACTAAACTTTTAGCGATGAATATTTTCGTCGCTAAAAAATACATAAAACTTTTAGCGACGATAGTTTTCGTCGCTAAAAATAATTACTAAACTTTTAGCGACAAATATTTTCGCCGCTTAAAAATACCTAAAAACCTTTTAGCGATGATAGTTTTCGTCACTAAAAATAATTTATAACTTTTTAGATATTTACAAAACGTTTACCTATAAAAATTTTCGTAGGTAAAAGTCTCTTTTTTCTAAAAAAAAAATTCCAGCACAAAATTCCTGATATATACCTGTTACAATATATTTTATCATATTCATCCTGATATACATCTGTTATATAATATATTTCATCATATTCATATTCACATTCACATCCATCTAAACCCAAACTAGTAAATCCATCCAAACATAAACTACATTCATCGAAACACAAACAATCTTATCCACATCACATTCATTCACGCATAAATAAATATAAGCTTAACATCATAAACAAAAATACAAAAAATCACAAAGATGAAAGTAGAGGTGGTGGGGCATCGGTGGGTAAGCGTGCAGTGAGAGCCTGGAATATTTTCTTGATCCGTCGCTCATGCTCCACCTTCATCTCCTTCATCTTCCTCTCTTGCTCCTCCCTCTGCCTCACCAGCTCTTCCATCATCTTCCTCTCCTACTCCTCTCTCTGCCTGTTCACCTCCTCCATCATCTTCCCCTCATGCTCCTCCTTCTGCCTGTCCAACTCCTCTCCGATGTCATGGACGACGACCCATAGCTGCTAAACCTCTCTCTTTATGATATCAGCTCGGCGTACGGCGCTGTTGCCGACGACGAAGGATCTGGTGGAGGCAGCTCTAGCGTGTGCCATGAGCTTGACACTATAGCCAAGCCCACGTACATATCCAAAATGGGTGTCATGCACCTCACTCAAGACCTCTAGCTCACTCCGCTGAGTACCATCAGGAGTGGGCTGACTGCGTAAGGTGTTCATCTCCTCCTGTAATGAAAACATATGAATTTTCATAATAAATGATATTATTATAATTTAATGTAATTAAATTTTACAATATAAGGATTTTTACCCAAATCTCGCTGGATCTAGGATGTACCCAAGATCCCGTCGCCTGCCGACAGTGAGTCCCTTTGTACAAGTCTACTGGTCCGGGCTCCTGGCCAGTGACGGGATTTCGCTGCGCAATCGAAAGGACAATAGAGTTAATATAAATGCATGGAAAGAATATATAAACATAATAATTACCAGTAATTTCTTACCATGTCATGACGAAGTTGTACAAATGACTTTGAACCAGCTACATGGTTCACTTCTAACTTTCCCCTGTTATCAGAATTTATTTTGCTCCTCTTCTGAACACATTATTCATAATACATTGTTATTAATTGTGAATTTAATTATTACGTTAAGATATCGTAAATATGTAAATATTACCTGAAAAGAATCAGACGAAAACCTATCGCAGAGTATCCACCAGTCCTCATGGGTCACGTGTGGCAGTGCGGACTGTACGGCCTCCTCGTGGCTCACGCACTGCTTGTACCGTTGCTGTAACTTACTGCGGTAATCCTTGAACCGCTCCTTGATCATGTCGCCGACGACATGGGAGATGTGCGGAACATTCAAATCCAAGTCAAATTCATCCTACAGTTTCGTAAATATAGATTAAGGCAATAAACTTATTAAGAAAATAACTTAACCGTAAATGAACTTTTATAAAATAAATTTTAATTTATTAAAATTTACCTGAAGGTGCTAATTGATGAGTTGTCGCACATTATCTGTCATGTTTGCCCAACAGGAGGTGGTGGGGGGGATCAGAGATCGGCATAAGACACCGACGTCCGACTTATACAGTATGACATTGTTCCTAACAGGTCTAATGCAGTCCTATGAGAACTCTACCGTCACCCTACCCTCACACATAAGTCTCTCTAAAAGCAACCCACATGTGGGTCCACGTCCTTGTCGGCTGGTCGACGACGCTGTTGCAAAAGAAATGTGTAAGTCTAAACATAAACAGAAGTTATTAAAAAAAATATGTCTAGACTTACATGCAGTGTCCGGTGTAAGCGCGACTAAGGGATCAGATGCCTGCGATACAACATGTGACGGCGATACTGGCTCCATCGCATCACCGGTAGAAGGGATAGATTTAGTGCGCGAACTACGTGCTCTCCCACCTGGTGCCTTCACTGAATATGTGCGAGCTACGAACTTATAGATTTAAACAATGTAAATACAAGTGAAATATACTAAAATATTATACAAGTAGTGTTGACAGTACAATGCATTTATGCTTATGCTTAGAGAGATGATTAAAATATGATTAGACCATTACAATATAATGTAAGCAAAATATAATAAAACTGTAAACTTTAATCTATAACTCTTGAAAATTCCATTACACATTGTCATTCTATATTAAATATACATATTCGAATTGAAAAATGACATGTAAATCTTTTGTACATTTAATAATCATCGTCTGTATCACTATCGCTTCGGACTATTTCTTCTTCACCATCACTGTCGCTGATCAGTATTTCCTCTTCATCATCTACAATGGATCCCTCAATGAAACCGCTATCATCTCTAACAATGTCATGTACTATTGAGGCATCAACATGATCAGGTGGCACATCATCTTTGTCCACTTGCACCACATCAATATCAACAGTTGAATCAGTCCCTGTATTCCCAGATGACATGTCTTCTTGATATGCTTGTTCAACCTAGACGTGTCATTTCTCCCGTCCTCGCTATCTTCAACTTCTGGTACAGGAACGTCAAATACGTTCCTAGGCTTTATTTTTTGCACTACGTGCCAAGAGCCGCTTAACTTGGTGTCAGCGAGGTAAAATACTTGTTCGGCTTGGCTGGCGAGGACAAATGGGTCGTCCTTAAACCACTTCTGAGATAAATTTACGCTCGTAAAGTAGTTGTTAGTCTGTATTCCCAACTTCTTATTTTTGATGTCCCACCAATCACATCTAAATAAGTACACCTGCTTTCTTATACAATAATTCAGCTCAATAATGTCCATCAAAATTACATAAAAGTCAATTTCATCCTTCTCATTCGATCCCTTCACAACCACCCCACTATTTTATGTGGTCCTATACTTCTCACGTTCTTCGGTGTGGAACCCAATCCCGTTTACAATATAACCTGTATATCTAGATACACGTTTATCAGGGCCACATGCAGTGAGTATAGTGCATCAGACGCATTCGCAGAGTTGCTTGTACGCAACGTCTTCATCTATTATCATGTACAGAATGTAATTGTTTAGAAATTTTCTTAGGTTCAAATAATGTGCAATATAACGAAAATTCTAAGTGTGGTGAGATATAATGTGAAATCTTACACGTTTTGCAAACCATTCTAAAAATTGATCCTGATGCATTCGATCATAACTTGTGGGGAATTTGGACTTCATCTCATCTATGTGTTCGCTACATATAAATGGCACGTCATCAACAAGAAACATTAAGATCATCATATGTAGAGAAAACAATAATCGAGGGAAGACTTACTCCAAGTATGACTCTATTTCTTCACAATTATGCAATACATACCATCTCGCCTTTGCTAAATACCCAAGATCCATATCCTAAAACGTCGGGGATCCTAAAGGACGAATGTTATATGCAAACACAGATATGAATCCTTGTTCATGCTCCTGCCCTTCATCGGCATTTCGATCTTCTCGGTTGAATCTAGTCTCTATGCCACGAAGATACATGGAGCAAAATGTAAGGTACTCATTATTAATGTACGCTTCAGCTATGGATCCTTCCGGGCGTGCCTTATTCCTCATAAATTGTTTGAGTGTGTGAAGGTATCTGTACGCAAAACCACTATGTTAAGAGTATGAAAACATGGATATATGTAGTTTTCGAAATGAATAAAAATTTTAATAGGTTCTATCACCTTTCGATCAGATACATCTAATGATATTGTACTGGGCCTGCAAGTTTCACCTCTTACGGTAAGTGAATCGCTAGGTGTACCATGACATCAAAAAATGCAGGTTAAAATATTCTTTCAAGTTTGCAAAGGAATATGGCAATGTCCCTCTCCAGTATTTTAATAACATCTACATTCAACAATTTCGAACACAAATCCTTAAAGAATATCCCCAACTCAATCAGCGTCGCACTGATATCCTTGCTCAGAAATTCACGACTCGCAACTGGCAGTAGGCGTTGCAAAAGGACGTTACAATCATGACTTTTCATTCCTGTTACCTTACAGTCCGTAACATTTATGCGCCGAGATATGTTTGACGCATACCCATCGAGAAACTTCACCGATATCAACCATTCACATAAACACTTTCTCTCTAGTTTTGTCAACGTGTAGCAGGTTGCTGGTATAGCATACGAATTTTCATGTGGTTGCAAGTGCAACTCTTTCCTTAAACCCATTTCTTGTAGATCCAATCGAGCCTTGAAACTGTCTTTTATTTTCTTCTCTATGTTCATCAATGTTCCGAAGACATTGTCACATATATTTTTCTCAATATGCATGACATCCAAGTTGTGTCGCAATTTCAGATCACTTTAATAGGGCAACTTAAAAAAGATGTTATTCTTCCTCCAGTTATAGTCCAATACTGTACGTTTTCTCTTCTTCAAGTGCGATGCCTTACTCAGTTGTTGTATCACATCTTCTCTAGATAGCTCTTTCGGGGGTGCCCTATGATCATGTTTGCCATCAAAGATCATCGTCTTCCTGCGTCAACTATGATCTCTTGGAAGGAAGTGACAATGGCCCATATAACATGTTTTTCTACCATGCTTCAATGACAATGAACAAGTCTCAATACCATATGTATGACAAGCCAACTTGCCCTTCGTGCTCCACCCAGAAAAATTTCCATACACGGGAAAGTCATTTATTGTCCACAAGACCACTGCATGCAATTGAAATGTCTGTCCTATAAATGTGTCATACGTTTCTACACCTTGACTCCACAACTCGTTTAACTTATCTACTAACAGTCGTAAATACACATTAATGTCATTCCCAGGTAACCTGAGTCCAGGAATAAGCAATGACATTATGAAAAATGACTCCTTCATACACAAGCAAGGAGGTAAATTGTAGGGCATAAGTACCACTGGCCACATATTGTACGAGCTGCTCATATTACCAAATAGATTAAAACCATCACTTGCAAGACTTAGTTGAACATCGTGAGAATCTTCTACAAACCAGTCATGTTGCTCGTCAAAATTTTATTAGGATTCAGAGTCCGCAGGGTGCCTCAATGTACTATCATCATGAACGCGTTTCTCCTTATGCCACCTCATATCTTTAGCCGTCTTACGAGACATAAACAATTTTTGCAATCTGGGTTTCAATGGGAAGTACTTTAACACCTTTTGTAGGATTTTCATATGCCCGGCTTTGTCATACTTCCACCTAGACTCTCCACACTCTTGACACTTTTCAATCTTATCATGCTCTTTCCAATACAATAAATAGTCATTTATATATGCATGTATGAAGATGTAACCAAGACCCAAGTCTCGCATTAAGGATTTTACCTCGTAATGAGACTTAAGCAATGTCTCACCGTCCGGTAATGCTTCTTTCAACAACTCAAGCAACATGTCGAACGATTTGTTACTCCAACGATGTATTGTCTTTGAATGAAGTAACTTTGTAAGAAAATTTAACTTGGAGAAGTTCTCACCCCCCAGATAAAGTGGACGTTGCGCATCCCTCAACAGCCTACTAAACTTTTCTGATTCGACTTCACCCATTGGAGGAATATCTTGGCTACTACTTATCGCTGTAAAATCAGTATCCGCAACTGTTCCCCTGAATACATCATCTATGATATCTTGCATTTCGTCAACGTCTTCATCATCGTCATCCGGCACAATTGGGTCTTCATTGACTTCAGTGGCCTTAACTCTATGGGTCATATTTTCACCATGATGGATCCACCAAGTGTAACCCTGGTCAATCCCAACTATGAACAAATCGTCCTCTACTTTGTCTAAAGTCTTATATATCATGTTCTTGTATTTTCGACATGGACACCTAATCCTACTCCCTAAATTGGCCCGATTTTGCGTAAATTCCATGAACTCTTGAGCCCCTTGTTTATACTCTAGACCAAACCTGTTCTTAGCTCGCATCTAACTCTTATCCATCTTTACGATCAAAAGACTAGAGTCAGTTTACGAAAATAGCTTTAAGATTAGGCTAAGTTATAGGTTTAGGTTATTTGTTTAGGTTTAGGAATTTGAGAATAGGTATACGTTTAGGTTTAGGTTTAGGTTACGGAGTTGAGATTAGGATTAGGTGTAGGTTTAGGTTTAGGGATTTGATAATACGTTAAGGTTTAGGTTTAGAAAATCAGGTTCAGGTTCATGATCAGGTTTACGTTTGGGATTTAGGTTTAGGTTTTAGGTTTAGGCCTACGTGTAGGTTATAGGCTTAGGTTTGGGTTTAGGTTTAGGTTAAGGTTATAAGTTTAGGTTATAGGCTTAGGTTTAGGTTTTAGGTTTAGGTTATAAGTGTAGGTTAGAAGTTTAAGTTTAGGTTTAAGTTTACATTATAGTTTAAGGTTTAGGTTTAGGTTAAGGTTATAAGTATAGGTTTTGGAATTTGAGAATAGGTTTAGGTTTAGGTTTAGGTTTAGGTTAGGTTTAGGTTTATGTTATATAGGTTTAGGTTCGACTTTAGGTTTAAGTGTACGTTTAGGTTATAGGTTTAAGTTATAGGTTATAGGTTAAGGTTTATAAGTTATAGGTTTAGGTTTAGGTTTAGGAATTTGGGTTCGGGTTCGGGTTCGGGTTTGGGTTCGGGTTTAGGTTTAGTTTATAGGTTTAGGTTATAGGTTTAGGTTTAGGTATAGGTTATAAGTTTAGGTTTAGGGTTAGGTTATAGGCTTAGGTTTGGGTTTGGGTTTGGGTTTAGGTTTAGGTTAAGGTTATAGGGTTAGGTTATAGGCTTAGGTTTAGGTTATAAGTGTAGGTTATAAGTTTAAGTTTAGGCTTAAGTTTATGTCATAGGTTAAGGTTTAGGTTTAGGTTAAGGTTATAAGTATAGGTTTTGGGATTTGAAAATAGGTTTAGGTTTAGGTTTAGGTTATATAGGTTATATAGGTTTAGGTTCAGCTTTAAGTTTAAGTGTAAGTTTAGGTTATAGGTTTAAGTTATAGGTTATAGGTTAAGGTTTATAGTTATAGGTTTAGGTTTAGGTTTAGGAATTCGTGTTCGGGTTCGGGTTTGGGTTCGGGTTTAGGTTATATGTATAGGTTTAGGTTTAGGGTTAGGTTATAGGCTTAGGTTTGGGTTTAGGTTTATGTTAAGGTTATAGGGTTAGGTTTAGGTTATAGGTTTAGGTTATAAGTGTAGGTTATAAGTTTAAGTTTAGGTTTAAGTTTACGTCATAGGTTAAGGTTAAGGTCTAGGTTTAGGTTAAGGTTATAAGTATAGGTTTTGGGATTTGAGAATAGGTTTAGGTTAAGGTTATAAGTATAGGTTTAGGTTTAGGTTATAGGTTTTGGGATTTGAGAATAGGTTTGGATTTAGGTTATAGGTTATAGGTTTAGGTTTAGGTTATAGGTTTTGGGATTTGAGAATAGGTTTTAGGTTAAGGTTATAAGTTTAGGTTTAAGTTTAGGTTATAAGTATAGGTTTTGGGATTTGAAAGTAGGTTTAGGTTAAGGTTATAATTTTAGGGTAAGGTGTATAGGTTTAGGTTAGAGGTTAAGTTTTAGGTTATAGGTTAAGGTTTAGGTTTAGGTTATAGATTTTGGGATGTGAGAATAGGTTTTAGGTTAAGGTTATAAGTTTAGGTTTAGGTTAAGGTTATAAGTTTAGGTTAAGGTTGTAAGTTTAGGTTTAGGTTTAGGTTATAAGTATAGGTTAATGTTATAAGTTTAGGTTAAGGTTATAAGTATAAGTTTAGGTTTAGGTTATAGGTTTTGGGATTTGAGAATAGGTTTAGGTTAAGGTTATAAGTTTAGGTTAAGGTTATAAGTGTAGGTTTAGGTTATAGGTTAAGGTTTAGGTTTAGGTTATAGGCTTAGGTTTGGGTTTAGGTTTAGGTTATGGGTTATAGCTTTAGGGAATTGAGAATAGGCTATAGGTTATAGGATAAGGTTTAGGTTATAGGTTATAGGTTAAGGTTTGGGTTCGGGATCTGGTTTAGGTTGTAGGTTTAGGTATAGGTTTAGGTTAAGGTTATAAGTTTTGGTTTTGGAATTTGAGAATAGGGTTAGGTTAAGGTTATAAGTTTAGGTTTAGGTTTTTAAGTTTAGGTTTAGGTTATAAGTATAGGTTTTGGGATTTGAGAATAGGTTTAGGTTAAAGTTATAAGTTTCGGTTTATGTTATAGGTTAAGGTTTAGGTTTAGGTTTAGGTTATAGGTTTTGGGATTTGAGAATAGGTTTAGGTTAAGGTTATAAGTTTAGGTTAAGGTTATAAGTTTAGGTTTAGGTTATAGGTTAAGGTTTAGGTTTAGGTTATAAGTATAGGTTTAGGTTTAAGTTATAGGCTTAGGTTTGGATTTAGGTTTAGGTTATAGGTTATAGCTTTAGGGAATTGAGAATAGGTTATAGGTTATAGGATAAGGTTTAGGTTATAGGTTATAGGTTAATGTTTAGGTTCGAGATCGGGTTTAGGTTGTAGGTTTAGGTATAGGTTTAGGTTAAGGTTATAAGTTTAGGTTTTGGGATTTAAGAATAGGTTTAGGTTAAGGTTGTAAGTTTAGGTTTAGGTTTTTAAGTTTAGGTTTAGGTTATAGGTTAAGGTTTAGGTTTAGGTTATAAGTATAGGTTTTAGGATTAGAGAATAGGTTTAGGTTAAGGTTATAAGTTTTGATTTAGGTTATAGGTTTAGGTTTAGGTTTAGGTTTAGGTTATAGGTTTTGGGATTTGAGAATAGGTTTAGGTTAAGGTTATAAGTTTAGGTTTAGGTTATAGGTTAAGGTTTAGGTTTAGGTTATAAGTATAGGTTTAGATTATAGGCTTAGGTTTGGGTTTAGGTTTAGGTTATAGGTTATAGCTTTAGGGAATTGAGAATAGGTTATAGGTTACAGGTTTAGGGTATGGTTTAGGCTAAGGGTGTGGTCCCTGCAAATACACATAAAAACACGGCCTGTCCAAATGACCAAGCCACTCCAATGCTGTCCATAGGAAATGAACAGCTTTATTATGGTCATAACAGTGGTTCCCACCTTCCAGGGACCCTTGCTCAACATCCGAATAGCTCCGACGCACATCTGAGTCTGTTTCATCAATTTCGAGCAAATACATAAACACGGCCTATCCAAATGGTCAAGCCACTCCAATGTTGTCCATAGGAAATAAACAGCTTCATCATAGTCATAACAACAGTTCCCACCTTCCAGGGACCCCCGCTCAACATCCGGATAGCTCAGACGCACATCCGGGTCTGCTCCATAAATTTCGAGCAAATATACAAACACGACCTAGATTGACCTAGTATTATTTACTACATACTAGTAACATACAACTTATATTGGAGCACTATACCATAAGCTACAAGAATTTCATGTCTCCCTAAACAAGGTATCCTCCATTGATAACACGCACGCACACACACACACACACACACACACACACACACACATATATATATATAAATACATTTATCATCCATCCAAGAAAATTGAAACAAGTATTGTCACTCTATGACTAACAATTGAAAAGGAAAATCATGCATCTTATCTTACTCGAACATAAACATCGGTTCACCTTCCAGGGACCCCTGCTCAACATCCGGATAGCTCCGACGCACATCCAAGTCTGCTCCAACATTTTCTAAGCTAATACAATTAAATCCTAAATTAGTTACTCATCGAAGGTTGGATAGATTGTAATACTTTTATATTCCCATTTAAACGTCCATGCCGAAAATCCAGTAGCATCATCCCATGCCTCTCCAGATAAGTTGATCTTACGTTACATTCCGATGAGCTCAATCTAAAGCAATGTAAAGATATTTAGCATTGGATACGGAATGGAAGAAATATATCCAGAGAGAAACGAGGAGATGGACTGCGGATCAAGCATGGACATTTAAATAGATTATATGAAAGCATACTATTCATCTAACCTTGAACTGTCTAAAATGGGACAATTTGAGCGATTTCTATGCCACAAAAAACACACCATATCTATGTATGACCCCATAGAAATCCTCAAATGAGTAAGTAATTATCTAACTTACAAATCTATAAATTACAAGTCACAACTATAAACTACAAATCTATAAACGAGTATGCACATCATTTATTATTATTATTAACACCCATGTTTAGATGCATGAATGTAGTCTCCAGAATTTCCTAGCTCGAGCGTGTACATTGTCCTTTGGTAACGTGTGTGGCTTACATTGCATCTTTAAAATTGTTTGGACATTGTCTCCCATGCCGAGTCTCATTTAAGTAAAGAGGGTTCATTTGGACCATTTATTCGATTTATCTAAACTACCCCACTAAGTTCATGACACTTTAATAGATATCATATAAAAATCTCACTCATCGGATGAACTAATCTATCTTTGATTAGGCCTTAATTTCACAACTATACATTTTCAAAGTCATAAATGTGATGGTTATTATTGTCCAAAAATAAAAATGATCGTAAATTCATAATTGGACATGCTTTTATGTAACTTGGCTGGACCGCTCATATTAAAGACCATTGATCAAATGATTGTTATTTATTGGATTGATGTGATGTTTGCATGATAGCCTATTAAATGTAGGCTGAATCCCATGAACAACTTTGATCAATGGTTGGATCGTCTAAGTATCTAATGCAAGTAGGATTATAACGTATAGCACCTGGAGAGCACCAGAGCATCTCTCTTACTTTAATATATGACATGTCAGCCTAATATGGGATGATACGTGTAATAGTCGGAGAAGATTTCATATGTAAACAATGATCGGCCCTTTCAAAAATTATGGGTTGGCATTGGAGATCAGCATTAAGTCAGGTCGGACTAAGTTAAGACTAAGTTAGGCTGTAGTTAGGCCATCACAGTTCATAAATTTTGTTCATTACACACATTTAAAGTTTGGAGACATGATTGGACAGTTTAATTAAAATCAGTTGTCAGCCGTATATGCATTTTACAAGTAATTTCCCATTATCTATACCCAGGAAAAAAAAAACTTCTATGCAAGTGGACTCATGGTCCTGTTATCCAAGCCACACAATCGGCCATACTCTGGGTACCTCATTGATGAAAATTTTCCCAGCTTGGAAAATCCGATCCCTTCAATTCAATACAATCAATGTCCACATTCAACTTAGAAAAAAGGTCAAACATTCGATAACTGAGATCTTCCAATTTGAGAGAATTTTTGGTTGCATGGCCATCCAAGGTTCACCCATCGTATCAATTGTCATCTTTGGCCCCACCTGTACAAACTAAAAACCTGAGTGGACTGTAAATACTGTTGGGTGGAGCATTGTACAGTACCTCTTTTCTCGCATCCACATATTCACAACCCTCTTACTTTCCAAACAACCAAGATGGAGATGAACCAGTTTCCCAAATCGGTAATCATGCATCACTAAATCTGAAATGAGGGTCCACATCAAATCAAAAATCTATAAATTACTAAATCCCCAAATTCATAAATCAACATTGAGAGAGAGAGAGAGACTAACCATCGAGTCGGCACCGAGTCAAGTCAGGCGTAGCGGATTTCCTCCTCCTCTTCTTCTTCTTCTTCTTTTTCTTCTTCTTTCGAGTGTTGTCCAAGTCTCTATCACAGATCTAAGGTGGGTATGCAGCGAAAGGGGGATTTCAAAACCTTAACGAGAGAGAGAGAGAGGTGTTGGGAAACAGAGGGTCAGGCGCGCGAGAGAGGGAGAGGGGTTGGGAAACAGAGGGCGTCGGAGAGAGAGAGAGAGAGAGAGAGAGAGAGAGAGAGAGAGAGAGAGAGAGAGAGAGAGGGTTTGGGAGAGGGGCGAGCGCGTGATCTGGGTTTTGGGAGGGGACAGGGGCTTTAACGGGTAGGAACGGACAGGGGCTTTGACGGGCTACCATGATGCGTGGATTCTATCTACACCGTTCCTTCATTTTTCCATATCATATTGGCGTACAAGCCCAAAAATGAGACAGTTCCAATGCTCAATCGAACAACACGGGAGGGATTAAATACTTACCATTGAAAACATTTTAGAGGCCAAAGAAGTTTTGGATCAAGCTGATATTTTTGTTTTCCCTTCATCCAGGTTTATTTGACCTTGTGAACAACCTGAATGGTAATCAACGATCACGATGGGCCCTAAAAAGGTTTCAACGATGAATGTCATTATCACTACTACTTACGTTGGTGTAGTCCCCTTGATCTGCGGATCCGCCTCATTTTTGGGCTTATTCCCTAAAATGACACGGAGAAATGTATGGATGGTGTGGATAAAATGACACATCTGAGCCATGTGTCATTTCAGCATGTTTAGGTAGATCAACTGGATTGAAGTTAGGCCAGCATAAGATAACATTCACATTCCACCCCCTCTCGTATTTATTGATGGACAGCTGAAATCATCCATGTTAGTAAACATAGACCATATATGTGTCATAAATGTGGGTTTTAAGGAAATCTTGTTACAAACTGCAGATGGACTAGAAGCCCAGAATGAAAGTCTAGATCATGGCACAAGCAGTCTATATGTATGTGCGTACATAGTTGAAGTCTGCATGTTACCCATTTTTACAATCTCAAGTATGATCTGATTTCCACCCTTTCTCATTAAATCATTGGTTGTATTTTAATGTTATCTGCAACTTGCAGGCTTTGATTTGGATGGTTATATTTGCTCAATGCCAGAGTTATCTGTGGTTCCACCCATTAAATGGGTCTCAAGATTCCCAATAGATGAACTGTCTGGTTCACTCAAAGATCACCCTTTCTTATACGTGGCGCAACTTCAAATGGACCCTGCCAAAGATTACCCACCTGATGAGTTGAAGGTCTTATTAATGGGCAAATGGATCTTCATACTGGACCTACTTGATACCACAGTCATAGATCCATTACTAGCCCTAATTTAGTGCTCCACTTAAGCAATATTGGCCATGATCAACTTTCATGACTCGATCCTCACTTATTTACTAATTAGTCTTAGAATTTAAGCTCATGTCTCCATGCATAAATATATTATTACATCCAAGCCACTCTTTCATCCATTTACTTAGGTGATGCATTAGTTACTTTTTCTCAAGGTTCCATTTACTTGGTGATGCGATAGTGACTTTTTCTTCCAACCATAGAAGTGGTTTTAGATGGATGGGTAGAAGTCATAGCTTGTCCAATATATACTGTATATTCAACGCAAGAAGCATTTGGACATTTCTACCATCACTATGTCATTGCACGCCACATCTTCTAACCTACTAAATAGTTTCAGGCTAAAAATGAAGCACAACACAATATGCATGACATGAGGCGGAGTACTGGCCATCCCACCCATGGGCTGACAGAGTCAAAGAATATTGCTAGCTCTAATTCAATGATCTCTTTCAATGTGGGCCATGCAAAATAAAACCTTGCAATAGACTAGGCATGATAAGCCCAAACAAACCAGCTTAAAATCTAGACCAAATACATCCACTGATGGGCCTACTACTTGAAAATTTGCAAAACCCAACAAGCTCCCTATTAGGGATGTACATGAGCAGAGTTAGCTTGGTTAGCTTGCTCCACGCGACTTAAAAAAGCTCGATTCGACTCAGTTCAAAACTAAGTTCGACCCAAGTCAAGTTTATTTTTTTAGCTGGAAAAAATTTCGAATCGAGATCCAGCTTTTTTTATAGGTTTTGTTAGCTTGTTAGTACACCCACTATCAGTTCACACTTCACTGTTAGCCACCCCCACTAGGGAATTGATACCAAGACCTTGGTGTTGAAACGACATATCTTTTACTCAGTCTACCACTTGAAGTATGGATCAGGGTGCTAACCAAACCGAGTTCAAGCTTGCTTGAGCTTGACTCGACTCGGATCAAACCCAACTCAAATCGCATGAATGTTCAGTGACTTAGTTACTTTGATATTGTTGTTGCTCACCAAGTGTTTGATGAAATGACTTAATGGAGTGTGGCAGGTGGCAATGAAGGCAGACTAAAGAAATCCCTACGAAGAAAATCTTTCGAAGAATGATGTGAGATTGGAATATGCTTTGTAATCTTTTGAAAACAAAGAGAGAGAGGGTTGAAAAGACTATCAAAGAGATGACATAATGATCAGAAAGTCAGGTCTCCCTTTGTTAGGGCACTGCTTCCATTTTCAATTTTAGATATGATTCATTTTTTTGGACAATGCTCTAAAATGTTCTCTAAAAATAGATGAACGGTGTAGATATAATAAATACATCACTGTGGGGGCCATGTAACTTTGATCTCCTTTGAACCGTTTATACAACTTGGAGCTCAAAAAGCGTCAGTGCTCATCTTCACATGACACGTACCTACAGCAGTTAGATAGCTATATAGCTGGTGTTATTATTGCACACTCACTCACTGTTAAAAAACTTCTTAATCCCATTATAATGTGTATTTACCCTTGAAACAGTTGATAAGATCAAATGAAGGTAAAACACAAATATCAGCTTAATCCAAAAATTTCATCACTCAGAAGAAGCTTTTAATGGTCAATTTATGTTCTTTCCTCTAGGGTGGTCCACCTGATATTTGGATTCAATTGCTTTAAAATGAGCTGGCAAAATGGAGGGATTGCATGGATATACAACACATACATCACATACAACCAGCTAACCCCTAACTCTCTAATCTGTGCACTTAAGAAGTTTCTGGCCGTCATCTGCGCACTCGTTAGGGTTGTTCACAAGTCGAGCAAGCTCGACTCAGCTCGAGTCAGGTCGGATTGATTCGGCTTCAATGGCCGACTTGAGCCAATCCAATGGCTATTTTTTTTGTACCTTGTGTTGAGTTTGAAAGTTCAACCAGGTGGTATTTCAACTCGACTTGACTCGGCTCGTTATTAAATTTTTAATTTATTTTTTTATAATTTATTATATATATGTATGGGAAAAGGTTCCATATGGTTAAGTTGTGTGGGCCCCACCGTGATAGGTGTCGAATATCTACCCAATCAGTCAGATGCACCATTCCATGGTGGGCCTGGGGCTTAAAAATCAAGTTAATACGTGACTTTGTTGGGCCACACCACATACAAAAGTTGAGAGGGGTTACCCTCCATTAAAATATTCATAATCATTTGTTAGGCCCACTGAGATGTGGTTCACAAATCCAGCCCATCTGTAAGACCCGTATCCTAGTCTGTACTGTTCCGTCGACTCCCGCGATCTTTCTCGTCGAAGTTCGGCAATCTACGATGTATAATCAATGTTTGCGATCGACCCTAAGTTGTATCCTGTAGAATTGAGTCGGCTTAATCCGAGGCTTAAACCATTGCGATCGCACCGTTGCCGCGGTTCCAATGTCGCGTCTCGTGCATCAATCCGACGCTTATATCATAAGATGTGGACCGTGCATTATAATGGCCATGGACCACATATTGTGGGACCCACCTACTCCATGTAGCACCAATCTCTAGGAAATCATGAGGGTGATGGATGACATCACCCTAGCTATAGCCACCCTACCCCAGCTATAGCCACCCTACCTTAGCTATAGCCACCCTACTTACCCCTAGCCCTTCTTACAAGCACTTATGGCTAGCCACCCTACCCCTAGCCCTTCTTACAAGCATTTATTGCTAGCCACACTCTCTTACAAGTCATCATTGCCTACCTAAGCTATTCTCCCTCTCTCTTATCTCTTCCTTCTCTCTCTCTTTCTCTTCGTAAATTTCAAGCAACCCATAAACACCAAAATTTCTAACATCCAAGCTCCCAACCTCCATAGAGGATTTTGTATGTGGCCCACTTTCCATCCCAAAAATCCATCATCCTAGCCCTTCATTTCTCATCCTCTCCATCAAAGTAAGACACAAGGAGACCGACGTTCCAATGGACCAAGAAGATCGAACGGTAGGTGCTTATTAGGCTAGATTTTCATATTTTAGTGAAGGGCCAAGAGAGGCCTACCGATTGATGGTATGGATCTCACTTGGGACCCTAGGTGTGGCCGATGGCCCACCTTGATTCTCATGATCATTCCATGATGGGGCCATTCTCTATGGACCCCATCATGATGTTTAATTTCCTTGCATAAGAAGGGGTCATCTAGACCTTCCATTTTGGTGGAGAAGGCATCTCCACCGTTGATTTTAGATTTGGTTGGCCCACATGTATTTGGGACCTACTTGATGTATGATTGAATGCAAGGGAGGGCTCATAGTGGCGGAGCCCTCCATCACACGTGTCTCTCTCTCTCTCTCTCTTTTTCTTTCTATTGTACGCGATGATGTGGCCGTGTGGCCCACTTGGATGGACCCCACTTTGATGTATGTATTTTTCATGCCCTCCAACCCCTTCTTTGGTGGCCCACATCCATAGGTGGGGCCCACCTAAATGTATGTATTATGTCCAGACTGTCCAGCGTCCAGGGACGTTGGACGTTAAATGGAAAACACAAATATGAGCTTGGTTTAAGACATTTTAGGTGGGCCACTTGTATAGGCCCCACCTTGATGTATGGGTTCAATCCATGCCATCCACCCATTTCCCCATACCATTTTAGATGTTGAGCAAAAAAATGAGGTTAATCTGACTCTCAAGCGGACCATACTTTAGCAAACAGTGATTTTCACCGTTTAAAGTCATTCAAAATTTTTTATACGCCGAAAGATGCCCAATATTGGGCTTGATGGATTTGTTATGTGCTGTAGAAACCAGTGGGTGGGGTGGATTCATCCGATGTTGGCCCCATGCATGAAAAACCTCTAAAAAAATGAGATTTCAGAAAAATAAAAAAAAATAAAATAGGTGCAGCAGGACGCTGCTGGCGTCACTGTGAAACGGGTAGGGACCCACGGTCCCAGCCGTGGGCCCCACTATGATGTTTTTTCGTCATCCGACCCGTTCATTAGGTGGGCCACTCCCAGCAGTGGGCCCCCTCTAAAAATCAGCCACATCCCACGCTCAGGTGGCCCACATCATAGGAAACAATGTTGATTAAACGTCTAACATTGGGACCCTTTTCGTGGTCCAGAAGTTTTGGGTCAACATGAAATTTATTTTTACTCTCCATCTTGGCCTACGTGACCTTATGAACGAGTTAGATGGGAAATAAACGTTATAGTGGGCCCCACGTGGGACCCACAGTGATGCATGTGTTTTCTCCACACCGTCCGCCCGTGGACGGGAGGGTCAGGGACCCTGGCCCACCATGAAGTATGTGTTTTATCTGTGCACGCCCACCCCCTGCACGTGTGATGCAGCACGTGGGACTACACCTATTGTGTGTGTGTGTATATATATATTATATTATATTATATTTATTATATATAGGTTATATATTATATTATATAATATATACATGTTGGTGGGCCTTCATGGGACCTACCATGATGCATGTGTTGCATCCTAACTGTCCAACCATTTTAACAAATAATTTTAAGGCTTGAGATAAAAAATAAGACGGATCTATGATTAGGTGGACCACACTATAGAAATCGTGGGTTTGACTATCTAGGCCTTGGGAATCTTAATGGTGGAAAATCACTATCTTTGGGTATAGCCCATTTGATATGCATGGGGCCCAATTGGTGTGGCCCATCTGATCTACATAAGGCCCATTCGATGTATTTGTGGGCCATTATTGAGGCCCATGTTACGAGGCCCATTGTGATGTTTTCCAAGGCCCATGGGATATGGCCCATTGCAATGTACATAAGGCCTATTGATGCGGCCCACTTGATTTATATAAGGCCCATATGAGGCGTCCCATTTGATGTATCTAAGGCCTATGGGTTGAGGCTTAATGAGATGTATATAGGTCTATTGCAATGTGTGATTCCCTATGGTTTGTATAATGATATTTTATGGCGTGTCATGCCTTGGGAATAATCTTAGTTTGACGTCCACATTGTAAGTACAATGTTGGTTAAATATCCGCATTGTAACTCTTCTTAGGGCCCATTGTAGGCCCATACTTGTTGATAATTCATCACTTTATAACATGCTTAGTATAGCTCCATGATTCATGCCCATATACATCATATGTATGCTTGATATGAAGAATGTTTGATCATAGCATAAGTCATTGGGCTGAGACATTTATGGGACTCCTTATGAGACGAAGTGCCGCCGCATGAGCGCGTGGTATGCGCAGGATTGCTGCGTGATTTGACAAGTGACTCATGCATTTCGCATATGTGTGACTTGATCACTGCACGCCCTAGGGATATGAGGGTCATAGCCTCTACAAACACATCATGGATGGTCGTATAGGATACTGAAAATATTGGTTCTAGCATTGTGGGCACTTAGGATGTCCTTTGGTGAAAATCTCAGAACCTTTTTGGTACCAGGGATGCTCCAACGTCTAGACCGAGTGGATACATGAGTGCCCGAGTGCTGAATACCAGTAGGCCGCGTATCTCACTATGTCATGGTTGGTTGGAAGGAGGTGTGGCCTTATCCGCCCGAGTGAGGGGGCTATAAGCTAGGCTGAGTTTAACCAGCTCACAAATGAGTCTGTTATCGATGAGCCGGGTAGGTATTGGCAGACTACTGGTCAGACAGATAGTGTGGTCTCTTCCACTTGCTTGACTGTGCAGCTAGGGAGGAGGCAGTCAGTGTGAGGTGTATTAGACCTCGGTGATATCCAGAGAGGAACTGTACTAATATGTGTACTTGATGAGTATTAACACTCTTGTATTGCATCTCGCATATGACATTTGACTACATAGGCCTCGCATCGCATGGCCTTGGATGGCCGATAGCATTCATGCCTTGCATCACATAGCTTTGGTACGGCTAGTTGTATTCATGGACTTACCGCATATTTCTGCATTACTCTGATATTGTATACTTGGCACTCGCCTTGCGCACACACATACACCACCCTCTAAGCTTTTCTAAGCTTATGCACGACTGTTGCATGTAGGTAGCAATGGACAGTAGCAGCGCTGAGGCAAGAATGCGCATCTGACTATTTTGGAATTTTGATCACCTTGTATTTCCCTTTCCACATTGTACTTAAAGTTTTTATTATAGTGGATATGTAGTGATGTTGTTTTGTGACTTGGTTATGCTTATGGTTATGCTCCATTACAAAAAAAAATCATACTGAAAATCCTCCTTGTAGGATCCCAGGATCAAAATCTGGCGTATGGGCACTGGGAGCCAAGAATGGGGTACTACGAAGGCTGTCGGCACTGGATTCGGCGATTGGAAATTTTGTGAGCCTGTTCTCCGAGTTTGGGGCATAACACCATCCATTATGTGTGTCTCACTTGGATGAGGAGTCAGACCAAGTTTCATATGCATCAAAATTTTAGGTGGGCCCCACCAAGTGATTTTAT
Source organism: Magnolia changhungtana (assembly GCA_030180095.1). NCBI lineage: Eukaryota > Viridiplantae > Streptophyta > Magnoliopsida > Magnoliales > Magnoliaceae > Magnolia > Magnolia changhungtana. Next base: position 2,191,036 of record JASAUF010000344.1, on the reverse strand, counting down.
ATGTTTTAGGCATTTCTTCACATGATTTTTGATGGCATGGCCCACTTAACTTCCGTATACGGCTGATTTTTGGGATATCCCATAATTTAAAGGGGGCCCATCAAATGCACGGTGTTGATGGTCGACTGTTCACACCCCAAGTGCAGGGTTGTGATGTAGTAATAAACTCGGTAAGACCGAGGTCGAATCCACAGGGACTGAAACCTGTACGTTGTCTAAAAATAACCAGATCTAGAACTAGGCTAAGATGAAATCTAAACCAATTATGATTTGAGGAATAATGATGAAATATTAATCTAAAACTTAGGAAAAATTAGAGAAGGGAAACTAGGGATTCAGAGGATCCACTTGTAGAGATCAGGGAGATCTTATGCTGGTATTATAAATCAGGAAAATTAACTGAACTGCCATTGATGTAGATTTCAAGAGATGAGAGGTATATGAATTAGAATGGATTCCATCACCAAACCATGCCCAGGAGACAAAGCAAACAACAGAATTAATCTAATTACCAACCAATCAACATGCCATGAAAATCAGGAGAGGGTACTGACATCCGACCATGCCCAGGAGACGATGGTGAACAACAGGGCTTCCTGATGTCATAAACATAAAAAGAAAAGAACATGCTCAAAGCCATTGCAGACCCATTGTAATTTCAGTCACAACAGACCATTAAAGACTGAAAACATTCCCTTAATTAAACCTAAATCAATATCAGATCAGTCTAAACAAAAGGCACAAGCAAAGAGGCCTCCCATCACGCTAAAAGCTTCACCTCTTAGCCCTAGCTAAGAGGTTTAGCCACACATGAATGGGCTAACTCTTAAACAAATATATAAAAAAAATATAAAAAAAGAAAAAGCAAACAAACTCTTCCTTCTCTCCCTGTCTTTCTCTCTCCTTCCAGCCGTAGTCCCAGGCCTCCAGCTTCCAGCCTCCTCACGTTCTCTTCTTTCTTTTCTTTTATAGACTGGAGAAGGTTGGTCGGGGTAAAAAAAACTACTCTCCGTGCGCAATACACTTTGTAACAGAGCCGGACTTGTGGACTCTGCTTTACGCAACCGAAAACGCAAAAACGTCTTGCGTTTGATCTGAGATGGCTCGGCTGTCTGTCCAAATATTTCAAAATCGTCTTCATGGTGGGGTTGAAGGCCCGTTTCTATCCTGCTTGAACGGTCTGGATTATCGAAACGGTTGAAGAGTGGGGCCCACAGGTTCTTTGAAATTCCGGTTTTCCCGGATCGCGTAACGTAGCTTTCGCAAGATCTCTGTCTGTCAGTGGGGCTCATTCCTGAGGTCAGTTGGGAAATCCATGTCGTCCATTATCTTCAGGACGAAAAACCGTTCGGGATGGAGTATATTTCAAGTGTAATGAATGTGGACCACTTGATTTCCTGAGCTGTCGTCCATCCTGCGTTTGGACGATCAAAAATGGATCTCCGATGAAGTTTGCAATTCCACCACCTAGGCTATGGTCCCACCCTCCTTCTAGAGTGAATGAACGGATCTGATCATCCATATGATCAATGTGTGGGGCCCACTACTTCGCTGATCTTCCGGATCTTACGGACGCTGTGCCTGCGCACGGCAGTTGCGCTGATCGTGTGATGGGGCCCACCTCTTTGCTGATTTGAAACATCCACGCCGACCATTGGTTTCGTGTCGAAAAACCATTCGGCTATGGTAGTTTTTAAATTGATTTGATGTGGCCCACCGAAGTTCAACTCAGCCGTCCGTTCTTCGTTTAATCGGCCGAAACCCGATCTCTGCTGTTTTCTCCAATTCAGACAGCTAGGTCCTATTTATATGGACCGTATAAGACTGATGGACGGTTTGGATTTGATCTTTGAATGAGAGGTGGGGTCCACTACTCGAAAAAGGACGGACAGCGTCCGTTCGCTGCTTGCTTGCGAGAAGAAGACGGGTCAGCCCGGCTTTGACCGGGCTGACCGTCCGGTGCGGCGCGGGACAAACCTGACCCATGTACATGCACTGTACATTCGAGGTCCATCGTGATGTTCGTGAAAAATCTGTACCGTCCATCCTTTTCCCCATCCGATTTAAGACGCTGAGAATGAAATTGAAGTATATCTGGATATCGCGGGCCCCAGATGAGTGATTTGTGGGCGATCTGTCCGTTGGGCGGCTTCCACAAGATCCAACGGCCAAAATTCAACGTGTACGGTTAATTTATGGTCCTGAAGCCATGTATGGAGTTTCGGACCGAACGGATGGTGGGAACCCCGTGATCTTGCATTTTGGCTGACTTTTAGGCCACTTGAGCTTCAGTTTCTCGATTTTCTCGGGTCTCGGGCTGTGTAAAATCGTCAATCTTGGTCCCATGGAGTCCGTACCTTGCTCTGGTGAATTCTGAGTGTCAAATCCATACTTTTAGTGTCAGTTTCCAGTCAACGCTCTTGATTGCATCCTGCAACAAAACACAATTAAAATACTCTGTTAAACATTATTGTGTATGTAAAATCTGGCAGTAACTAGGGTCTGATATGCAATATTTGACCCTCAACATCGACACTCATCACAGTGAGGCCCACATAGCTCGACCTCATGAGAAGTTCTCATGAGCTCGACAGTACAGAACCTTTTCCTATATGCGCGACCCCACCCAACCCTAGCCACCTTTCCCTTTCTTCACTTTCTCTACCCTCCGCCCGCCCGCCCGCCCGACGCCCGACCAACACAAATCCCTCTTCTCTCTCTTTGTCTCTCTCGCACCCTCTCCCTCTTCTCTCTCTCTCTCTGTCTCTCTCTTCCTCTCCTCTGATCTCTCCACCCTATCGTTGTCGCACGCCCTCTCTATCTTTGAAGCTCGGTGAGGTATCTCTCTCTCTCTCTCAATCTCAATCTCAATACCGATTTAGGGATTTGGGAATTTAGCAATTTGTGGATTCCTGATTCGATGTGGACCCTCATTTAGGGATTTGGGGATTTTAGGGCGCATTACTTCACATTGTTAGGGATTTCTATCACCACCGAAACCATGCTGTAACAAACTTAGTTGTGTTTATAAAGAACTCAGTCATTTATATTTGGTTGTATCTTGAACTATTTTGTGTTTATGTTGTTATTGAGGCCAGGCTGTTTGTAACTTCTCTATTCCAAATCTGGTCATTCTATATGCTCGTTTTGATGAATTTGTTGAATTACAGCCAATTTGGTCGTTCTGTATACTCTTTTGCCTTCAATTCTATCATATTTAACTTTTGGAGTTCTTGTTGACCCATTTATTGTTATGATATTGGCCTGATTAAGTTTACTGCATATGATCTATTTGACTTGTATATAACTTTTAAAAGCTGTTGATAGGTACAAGATGTGCTTACTCACTTGAGAGGTATGAAATGTTATGGATGTATCTACTTGGCCTGCCCTATTATTTTAATGAACTTTGTTATGGATTTATGTGTAGCTGGTTGTAAAAGTTAATCTGCACGAATATCATTTGTAAGCATGGAACATGGTCAGATACTTTTAGTGGTTGAGCTTGCATGCATGCTTCTTTTTTTTCCCCAATTAAAGTGAGATCTACTATAGAAGAGGAAAAATCTACAAATTACAACATGGGATAATTATCTACATATTGCCAGGAAAATCTATTAATCTCCTCATCAGTCAGGGCATCCTCCCCCCAGGAGCTTACAAAAACGCTTCTCTAAGCATATCGTGCTGTTACTTTCTTTCATAACATACTTTGATTATTCTTGATCATCTATCTGTCAATCAAAAAGAAAAAAGAACCATTTTTGTATGTCTCCCCATTCTTTGTAGTAGTTTTTCTTATCCACTTTTTTGATAGATATGCATCTTTGTCTTCTAATAAATCTCTTACCTATCAATTTTTTTTGAGTATTCGTGACCCTGAGAAAAGAAACAATAAGCAGAGTCTTGGTTGTAAAACTTAATTCACTGAGGCACATGCTTGTACGCACATATTGTGCATTATGGTTTGTGAGTCTGGTTTTGTATATCATTGCTAGAAAGGAAGCCCTTTCATTGCTTACTACTACATTTCATTGAAAACTTGAAAACCCAAGCCCAAACCCAATCCCGAACCCGACCCTAATTTCCTAAACCTAAACCTTTACCTATTCTCAATTCCCTAAAGCTATAACCTATAACCTATAAACTAAACCTAAACCTATAACCCGAACCTGATTTCCTAAACCTAAACCTTAACCAATTATCAAATCCCTAAACCTAAACCTACACCTAATCCTAATCTCAACTCCCTAACCTAAACTAATACCTAAACTTGAAAACCGAAACCTAAACACGATACCAAACTCGAACCCAAACCCGATTTCCTAAACCTAAACCTTAACCTATTCTCAATTCCCTAAACCTATAACATATAACCTAAACCTAAACCTAAACCTAAACCTCAGTACCTATAACCAAAACCTAAAACCTTAACCTAAACCAAAACCTATAACCTTAACCTAAACTAAAACCTATAACTTAAACCCTAAAATTATAACCTATAACCTAACCTTAACCTAAAACCTAAACTCCGAACCTATAACCTAAACCTATAAACTAAAACCTAAACCTAAACCTAAAACCTAAATGTATTCTCAAATCCCTAAACATAAACTTACACCTAATCCTAATCGCAACTCCTTAGCCTAAACCTAAACTTGAAAACCCAAACCTAAACCCGAACCCAATTTCTTAAACCTAAACCTCAACCTATTCTCAATTCCGTAAACCTTAACCTATAACCGACTTAAATCTAAACCTATAACCTACACTTATAACCTAAACCTATAACCTAAACCTATAAACTAAAACCTAAACCTAAACCTAAAACCTAAATGTATTCTCAAATCCCTAAACCTAAACCTACACCTAGTCCTAATCTCAACTCCCTAACCTAAACCTAAACCTAAACTTAAAAACCCAAACCTAAACCCAATCCCAACCCGATTTCCTAAACCTAAACCTTAACCTATTCTCAATTCCCTAAAGCGATAACCTATAACCTATAACCTATAACCTAAACCTTAACCTACAACCTAAACTTATAACCTATAACCTAACCTTAACCTAAACCTAAAACCTAAACCTAAACCTATAAACTAAAACCTAAACCTAAACCTAAACCTAAAACTTAAATGTATTGTCAAATCCCTAAATTGAAACCTAAAACCTAAACCTAAACCTAAACCTATAACCTAAACCTAACCTAAACCTATAGCCTAAACCTATCTTTGTATGGAGCATTGTCTAAGAACTCGTCATCAACCATGTATGTGCACACATATGAATGGATGGATGGATAGACGCACTTACTTGGAGCTCAGAAGCGTAGGAGACATAATCAAAAGGCAAGAACTCGTCATTAACCATTGTGGATGGAGCATTGTCTAAGAACCACAGTGATTAGATGATTTGATAATCTGATTTCTGGAATCATTGAATTAGGACCACAACCCATTTCTTTTTAATTGTTCTTTTGATGGTTACTAATAAAAAAGTCAATATCTTCCAATCTTTGTATTTTTTGGCTATGTTTCATACACAATGTGGCCCACAACTATAACATTAACCTAGAATGGTGTCTATGTACATGGATGAGCTACACAATTTTGCACTTCGTATCAACAAACATTGGATCTAAACCATAATCACAAGTATCGTGTAGCAATGTCACATCTTTGCATGGAATAAAACAGTTTTGAACAAGGTTTAAAGTATTGGTTGCCTTATCGGTGGTGAATGATATGATACCCAATACACTGATTTTAATCCTTGGTTTTCAATGACAGGTGGGGTCCATGGTCCAATAATCTAAACCCATGCCTGTTTGTCCCAATAGCATATGGACTACTGTAACGCCCTGAAAATCGGGGGTCGAGCATGAACTCAACTCCCGAGTTCCAACGCATCACTTATGCAATAAATGTTGTCTGTATTAGTGTAGTGAACATGAGTGAGATTAAGCCAAAACAACATATCATACTCTAGAGACAATTAAATTGTAAGCGGAAGACTGTGATAGATAGAAAAATATATAAACTATAGTAAGTCTCCAGAGTGTGATAAGATTACCAGGTTAATGAATTACAAGTACAATTCCAAAATATACCAAAGGTGCAAGGTCCTCTAGTCAACATCCCTGTAGCCCTGGTGATCAAGGCACGGCTCTCACGAAGCCGCCAAAAAATAACATATACGAGAAAGTATTCTCGTCGTCACAGAAGTCCGGCTCTGCCTCAGAAGTAGCGTCGTCATCTGTAATCAGACAAAGTCTGGTGGGTGTTCAGAATACCGTCCCGTAACGTGGGAGTGAGTGATCAACTCAGTGGAACAATAAAGCATAAGTTAACATGTTATCAAAACAGTCAAGCAGTAATGATAAAGCAGTACAATCAAACACTCCTAACTACTCTTATTAATACAAGTATGAATACAGTCATGATGGATGCCCTTGCCAAACCACCCTCATGCGACACCATCTTAAGTTCACGGCATGCTTCCATCCCTCAGTGCTCCACATCTTCCAGGCATATGCAATGCGATGATGAGCATAATTACCCAGTTGTTATTAGTCCATTTCAAATAGCAGTATTGGGAAACTAAGGTACCTCCCTTGTATCATTCCCAAACATGATCCATTCTAGGGTCGTCAAACCTAGATAATCTCATACGATATTATGGTTTGAGAGGCATCGCGAAGACATCGCAAAGGGCTCGTCACCCGTCAGCACGGATACAGATCTCACCGTATGCGGCTCAATTGCTGGCCGTCAGCTCGAATACAGGTCTCACCATACTCAGCTCAATCACTGGCCGTCAGCTCGAATACAGGTCTCACTATACTCAGCTCAACTCATGCTCTAGTTGCTGTGAAGGGCTCATCGCCAATCACAGACTGTAGAGTATACTCGAAGACACTATGAAGGGCTCATCGCCCGTCAGCACGAATACAGGTCTCACCGTATTCGGCTCTCGCCGTAGGTGTCGACAGCTCGAATACAATGTCCCATCCCACCATATTCGGCTCATGAGTCTGGTTGCTCAATGGTCACTACGGGGAGGTACGTGGCCCCAGCGTAGGCCGACAGCTCGACCACGGTGTCCCATACCACCATGTCCGGCTCATGAGTCTTAGCGGATCGAGGTATCATAGTTAACGGGGTTTCCACTGGTAAGTTTGGTACCTTAGGTTCAAGCAGTAGCGTCTAAACATGGTGAACATGCATAAGACAGATCGGGTTACTTGACGAGCTCGACTAGCACGATCGCCCGTTGAGTTGTACGACATGAAGTGCATAAGCACTTTGTGTGGCCTAACCACTGCCGACAAGCAACGCACGACTCGGGTTCGTCAAACACATTTATGTGGAGAATGAATCTCAGCCATGAATTCGATCCCATTATCAATTGCCTGAACTATACAATAGCCCCAATCACATTCAATTGTAGATAGGTAAAGCAGTAATGAATCAAGATTCAAATCATACAATCAAAGTCTGATAACATCCGCTTAAGGCTGCCAGGGCTGTTGCACACACTCGTTACACCACTCCCCCATCACCCTTCACGGCACCTATGGAATACAACATAAACATGAATTTAAACACATGCATTACACAGATAAAATCATACAATTAGTTGAGCATGTTATGAAGTACAACATAAGCATGAGTTTGTACATATTCAATTCCTAATCACACAGATATCTAAAGAAATCATACACATAGTTAAAGAAGTTGAGAATCATATCCTAACACCCTTATACATTACAATTTAGTAACTACTACTCATTCAGACATTTCAACAAACACTTTAAACTACATACATCAACGTACATGACGTATGCTGATCACATAGGTATAAGGCCAAATCCTTTCACTAGGGAGTTACCCCAATTATAACACGCGTGCGCCCACGACGGATCGTCATGGTAAGAAGGAATCCAAGTTCCATGTTCATTCGATCATTTCCACAAACACTTGGGCTACACATTTTAGCATATAGAGTGTATATTGGCCGTGACGTGATTTAGGGCAAATCCTTTCGTTAAAGGGATATCGCCAATACAACAATCATATATCCATAATTAGTCATGACAAGCACGAATGAGAATTCTATACTCATTCAGTCATTTTCACAAACACTTAGAATACACTCTTTTAACATACATAGTGTATATTAGCAAAAAACTGTATTAGGGTGAACCTTCTCGCCAAGTAAGTGTTATACACATATATAATATGTTCATACAGTAAATAATCATGGCAAACATATTTTCAAAATTTATACGTATACGGTACTTTCTAGAATATACTATTCCAACATACATAGTGTATATTAGCAAAACATGTATTAGGGCGAGTCCTTTCGCCAATCAAGTATTTTATCCATATATAATATATTCCTACAACAAATAATCATAGAAAATATATTTCCAAAATTTATACATATACGGTACTTTCTACAAATACCTAGAATATGTAAAATTCCATATTCTTCATCTTTAATCGAAACGGAAAATAGACAGCACTTTGTACATGTGCAATTGCATGCAGATCATGAATATATCATTATCTGACATTGAAAGCGTTGAAAACCCTAACCTATACATCTAAAGTCTGCACCTTTTGTCGTAGAATCGTAACGAGTTCGATAGGTTTGCTAGGCTTTCGCCTACGATGATTTGGCAACCTATAGGATGCTTTAGGTTAGTTATTTCATAACATACAACTATCAACACCCCAAATCAGATTAGGGTTAGGGTTTCTTACCTAGAAATGAAGTCGAAATTGCCGAGAAAGTGAATAGATAGGGGTGGTTGTGCTTGCATAATGGCAGGGAAGCATGACAGGGAGATCCTCCCACAACTCCCACACTTTCTCTCTCTTTTCTCTCTTCTCAATCTCAAATTCGTATGGCTGAATGAGAGAGGGTTTTAAGGTCCTTATATAGCCTAAAAACTCACCAAATTAGACTCCAGGTCAAGGTATACTTAAGTTATAGCCAAAGCGAGGCTGTTTCAGCTCAACGGAGGACTTCTGGCGGCCCCTTTTCTGTGTGCGGTCGGACTTAAGCTCACTGACATTGGATCTAGGTCGAGTTACATTTTATTTTTGGTCAGATACCCAGATCACGCATAGCAGACCAGTTTCAATTCAATGGTCAGTGGATCTCGATCGGAGATTCCGAGTACATGGATATGTTTTGGGAATTATCCCTGATCCAAGGGTGTAATTTGGCCTGATTCTAATGGTCTGGTTGCTTAATATTGATCCGCAAGCGACAAGTCTCAGATTTCACTATTTTGAATTTAATTTAGAATTATTTTCACATTTCTTACACTCCCCGCTCCGAGCTCAAGCGAATAGCCCTGGGACACTATCTGGATTTGATTTCCAAGATAGTTGTCAAGCATAGCAAGGCGGTCCTAATTCCTTAACTTTGTGTTAATCAGACTTCCGACGTGCGGTCCAGATCTGATACTGAGTTTCAATGTGCTCCCGAGAGCAACTGGGTAATGAGATTGATCCTAGATTTTAGGGTAACCTAGCATCAATGATTCTACAAGTTTTGGGTCTTACAGATCGTATTTAAAGTGGATCAAGTGGTTTTCATAGCTAATCTAGTTTAGCACTTAATTAAATTTGTCAAATTTCTAAAGGATTTAGTCTTGTAAGATTTCTGTCTGAGGTGGTACCTAGGCCTTTGTAGTTTACATAAGGTGATCCAAGCTATAATACTTAGCTAGTTTAAGATAGTGTCTAGGGTGAAAGTACTTGGAAAATTGAAAGAACAAGGTGGTGAAGGGTGGAATTTGTGAAAGAAATGGGTTTAAAAGTGATTTTAGACTGTGGGATTGAGTTCTGACAAGGTGTTAGGATCCACCCATTGCCTAAGGACGTCTAATTCCAGATTGGCAAAAATCCAGGATGTTACAACTACGCCTAAGAATCTCCTCGATAGGACAATCTTAACCTATTAATTTCTGGCTTGTATATAAAAGGTAACATTGTCTTGTCTCACTCATGTACCATTTCATGTTATATACATTGTATTATATACTGTTTCGATAAGGAAACAAAAGTATTTGATTTGGGGAAACTATCTTATTCAGACATAACAATGGAAAAGGATAAAGACAATCATCATACTTTATTGATTCTGAATTCATTTACATCCTCTCTATATCCCTTGATTCTAAGATAGATCACTCAAGATTGAAGATTTATTCTAAGTGCAATTGTTATGATTCAATATAAATTTCAGCAGCACTTCGGCGCTATTTCGGTCATCTCCCAATACTTAGGAGGAATTACTGAATTGATCAGTTAATCTTCTTGGAGATAGAAATTTCGGCAGCACTCCATTAGCTTCTTCAGTCATCTCCCAATACTTAGGAGGAATGTTGAATTAATCAACTGATCTCTTCTTTCAAAGAAGATTTGAAGACTAAGCAAAACTCCTGCACCAAGTTAGTTGAGTGACCTTTTGTGCGACCCGTGCAACTGGTAATGTGGTTGCGCGGTTCACGCAAAGGAAATTCTGGTTGCACGGTCCGAGCAACTGATATCGCACTTTGCGCGGTCCGCGCAACTGATCATTGCCTCTCTCTCTTCTACCTTCAGTTGCTCTGCTTCAGTTTTCGAATTATTTCAATCTTGTAAATGAGAAGGAGAGTGGGGTATTTATAGGCCCCCCACACGTGTCAGCTGTCTTTGTTGATTGCGCAACCAGCGCAACTGCCTTCTTAATTGCACGATTCGTGCAACTGTCACCCTCGTTCATCCACCCGGGCAACTATCGCCCTTGTTCAGTGACCTGCGCAATTATTGTTTCAGCTATGGGACTTGTGCAATTGAATCAGTTGGTTACGCGACCGGCGCAACTGCATCACTTGGTTACGCGACCCACGCAAGTGACTTCTCGGTTACGCGATCCGCGTAACTTGTCTTCCTCCAGTATGTTTCCCCTGAATGTCAATCTTTCCTTTTCATGATGATCATTTTTTATGCCCCAATAGATGCCCCCTTGATCCGTTCTTTGTTTTACTGAATCAAAGAATCAGGATCAACTTATACTAAATTTCTCTTTGTAATTTTCAACCGGTTGCGCGGGCACCCAAGGACCGTACTCGGCTGTGTTGTCTATAAATAGTGAAACTTCTCATTTTCTTTTATCTTCTAATTTCTACAGCGAAGCCCTTGCGAATTTTTTCGCTACCCGCCCAACTAATCACTGTTGCGCGACCCACGCAACGACTTTTCGTCGCGTAAGGCTTTTAAGCCGTTACGCTGTCCGGGCAACGACCAATCTTATTGCGCGATCCGCGCAACTCCTGATTCTGCTGCGCGATCCGCGCAATCGTCATTTTAGCCTATCTTCCCAAATTCAGCTTGCTTCATTCCTCATGGCTCGTACCAAGAGGACTTTTACTGTTATCAACCCTCCTTCTAGTCAACCATCCCATCAAGAGTTACCAAATACTGAAGCTTATAATACAACTCCTCAGGTAACAGGATCACCATCTCCTCCGGCTCAACCTTCATCCAAACGTTTTAAGACAACTGCTAGACGTCCTGCTTACCTCAAGGAGCCCGTACTTCCCACTTTTGACTTCACTTCACGGATCAAATCGTTATCATGCCCCATTCACAGAGCCATTGCAACAGGTGACCTGACCATGCCTCCAAAGCACGGTCGTGAATATGATTGGGATGAGTGGTTGAAGACCATCGCTCATTATCAGACAGGTAGTCAGAGGCCACCTAATAGAGAAGATACCCCTCCTCCTTCCAGGCCTAAGAAGCATCGCCAAAATAAGGCCAAAGAATTTCAAGAGAAGATTAAGGAACATAATCGAAAAAGACTCAACAACTCTTAGGAATCTGTGAGCGAAGTACAGGGTGCCATCAAATTTGACAACCCTTATAAATGGGGTGTTGTCTCTCTTCCACTCAGCATGCACCGCCATCATTCTATGCTGGGCTGTGAACCTAGAGATCATCTGTCGGCAGAAAGGTTATCTTACATGAAATCTTGGTCTTTTAAAGAAACCAGATTATTGGAAGGAATTCTGCAGCCACCAAGACTGAGGCAACAAATAGGCGATATTCACTCTATGATTTTTCTCATCCCTTCTTATGACGTCCATAGCCTATACCCGTCTCATTTTTATGAAACCCTCAAACAACGTTTTAGCTATCGTCCCCAACTCTGGAGTCCAGAAGAATTCAGGACCAGAGGCCTTTTGACTCCCAGAAATTATTATTCCGAATGGGCAGGGGCAGTCTTGACAAAGTATGATAAGATTTTGTCGGATCTTGGCATCTTTTTGGCAATAAAAGCGACATCACATCCTTTCTGTAAAGAATCTTCTATCTTGAAGGCATTCCTCAATTATTGGTGTCCTTCCACCAATTCTTTCCATCTCCCCGAAGGTGAAATGAGCATTACATTATGGGATATTCATAGAATCGCAGGTTTACCAATTACTGGCCGGTTCTTTGATGAATTCGTCCCCACTAATGAAGAATTTGCTTTCGTTTCATCTCCTGATCGTCTCCCTTTCATCTCAGAGTCAACCATTGAACTCTTCAAAGAGATGTCAAAATTTTCGAATATTCATAAGATCCACCCCATGCAATGGCTAGCGCATTTCAGCCGTGCTCTGAAGTAATTTTCTTTTTCTTTACTTTCTTTTTATCACAGCTTTATATATATATATATATATATATATATATATAAAACTTTAAACTTATTCATTTACCCTTCTAGATTCAACGGTAATCATTCGCGAGAGCTCGAACGCCTTAAGAAAGGCATAAAAGGTTGTGCCGAATATTCTATTCATGGGGAACTTGCAGCCTTCATCGCATACTGGCTGAGTATAGTAGTCTTTCCCAGTTCCAAATCAGCAGATGCCATCCGTCCTTCATTATTCGTAGTCGCAGGTGCTATGGCTGAAGGAATGAAGTTCTCTCTTGCTCCACCTGTCCTTTGTTCAATCTACAGAGGTTTTGGAGAAATAGCACATACATAAAAAGTCCTTTTGTCGGCTCGGCCTCAACTTACATGCCATGGCATTACTTTTTGGGTTGGCTTGGCATTTACTTTCCCTGGACTTTTGAAGTTCCAGAAAAAGCCTACATTCACCCTTCCAAAGTTCCTCTTTATTTTTTCCAAAAGAGGTCCATGGCCAAAAGATCTTATGACTGGGCCAAGGATGTCATTTCTTCTGATGCTAAGATAAATTACTTCCATTTCAGCCTTCCCCGCTATATTGTAGATATTGAAAAGGCGGACACTGACTCACTCTCTCTAGCGGAAAGGGGATTTTTTATATCTATCAGATCATGCAGCCTGCCCTTGAGAGAAGGGACCGAATTCTGGAGAGAGCCATATTATCCAAGACGCTTCGCGCGTCAATTCGGTTTCGACTAGGCAGTACCGGAAGACTGTGGACTGGTTACTCGAAGAATGCGCAGTTACGGGACTTGTCCATATAATTGGGCAATGATCTAGAAACAATTGTTGGGCCGAGCTAATTCTTCCTTCATGATCCTAGGATGCGATCGTACTCCAAGGGCATCATACAATCACATGAGATGGTGGGTGCACCAATCATACCTGGTCCAGAAACATTTTCCAGTGTTACAACCGGTCTGGCTTCCTCCCCCCAGGCTCAAAGGTCACATTTTCGAGGTAGGCGTTGGCTTCATTGCAGAAACCAGTCATGCTCCTTTAGGTAGTATTCGCGTCATGATCTCAGTGGATGAACCCATTCGTGAAATAAAACCTGATAATACCCTTGAAGGATGGATAACATATGGTGATACTTGTGAATTTGAGCAAATTCCCCTCTATCAACCGCCCAGAGAAAAAGTTAGACCAGAATCTCCTATTCAACCCGAGATTAATGCTGGTCCTCCTAACCAACCTTCTTCTTCCACTTTCCATCAATAACGACCGGTTCCTTCTCCTGTCTCAGATACTGTTCGCCTTTCGGAGCAGCCACCCTCTTCTCCAATGACAAGATCTCGCACACACGCTCAGGCTTCTCCACTGGGAGAGACTACTGTCGTTTACTGGCCCAGCTCAAATTACTGCTGATATTCAACTGGAAAGTTCCCAACCTCCCCCCTCTAAAGGCAAGCAAGTTGTCATCAAAGATTCAAGCACAGAGGATACTGTTGGTGAAGATTCGCCTTCTTCAACTTCTTCGTCTGAGGATACTTCCTCTAATGAGAGTGAGGTAGAAAGGGAGAATCTTGATGATGCTTATGAAGAAGAAGAAGTGAATATTAGTGGCAAAGATGAGGCAATCGCAGAAAATATTCCTGCTGACGAAAGACATGTCCCTTCCACTTCCGAGGCTACTCTTGCAAAGCCCTCCCCTGTAGTGAGGGAAGAAGAAGAACCTCTTGATTATGGAGAATACGGATATTCGCTGCGCAAGATAGTTTCGCTATCATCATTTCACTTTTGTTCTTCTTTTCTTTTATCTCACCCATTTCATTTAAGGTGATCATACTATAACTGCGGAAGCATGTAACGCTTCTCCTTTGAACTTGCCCCCTGTCGCACCATCAGCCTCGCTGAGATCTTCCATACCCCCGCGCTCGGTGGCGCGTGAAATCGCTTTTTCAGAGGAGCCCGCTGACTCGCTCATCCCTGCTACTGCCACTACAAGTGTTGAAAACATAACTCCATCTTTTGCTGACATGATAGCACTTGATCCTCTTCTTGCTAGAAGAGGGCAACCACTTGTTGTTTCGGTACCAATAGAAGGTATATTCTTTTTCTTTTTCTTATTGCTACTTTTCTTATCACCTGTGCATAAAACCTTTATCAAAAATTTATTTCATTCCCTGACAAGGAATTTACCTCCAAGTAGTGCAGTCAGTTCTGGTTTTATTGGCAGTTCATTGAATGCGACATCTTTTGAGAAGATCTCTGCGCATAAATTGGCTTTGATCAGAAATTCGATACTGGCTATTGTCGAAATCTTCAAAGATCCTGATCAATGGTGTGACATGGCTGTTGCTTTGGATGTCTTGAACAACACTTCTCGCATGGCTAAAGTTGATATCTCCTCCTTACGCGATGCTCTCTTAAGATTTCATAATTCAATAACAGTCATGTCATCAATTGCAACCATGACTGTTCCTCCCGAGATTTTAGAATACAGAAAATAGCTTGTAGATCTCAAAGAGAGAATTTCCCAGCTTGCCTCTCTTGTCTCTCGTCACAATAAAGAACAATCATCCTTATAGAATCAATTGAAGACTCTTGTTAATGAGAAATCATCTGTTCTAGATCATATTACAGCCCTAAAGTAAGAAATTTTGCAATTGGAGAGGCAGAGTTGGAGATAGAGCTAAATATTGAAAGAATCCAGGAGAACATAGAATGCAGCTATCATTCTGTGGATTCCGAGAGATCCGAATTGTTGGAGAATGAAAAACTGATCATTTCTTCAGAGGGAAAGCTAGTGGGTGTTCCGGATCATGCCCAACTGATTTCGAATGCTCGATTGGAGCATGTCGCTGCTCAAGTTAATCTTCAAGAAAATATGCAGCAATACTTAGCAACATTAGGTATCATAGGAGAGCTCTAAAATGCATATCTTTAATAAATATTTTGCTATTGTTCATGTTTTCAGAAAAAAAAAATCGTGACTTATGACATTCAGATGACGATACATTGTCTAATTTATGTGATGATCTGATCAATGTATTTATGACGCGTTATGTTCCTCTCATTTTATTTTACTATTATATTGTATATTTATTATATTGTATATTTATTTACATCCTTTTATACCTCGTAAGTGGGGATTTCCTAGATGATCCTTATTCTTAATTGGTGGTATTACGTTTCAATTCAGTTAGTCACACACAGTTTAAGCTCATGAGTAGTGGAGCACGCGCACATACACAATTTAAGCTCTTGAGTAGTGGAGCGCTTGTTGTATCTTTTGATATATCCTTGCTTTTGATATTATCTTTAAGAAGATCTGTGCCTTGTAAGGCAATAATAATTGTGATCATCATCATTACCAGCATAATAAACGTTTCCGACTGAGATTGATACATCTTTGTTTTTTATAATATCTTCAAGCGGATCCATGCCTTGTAAGGCAATATATCAAGGCAATATATCAATCTTGTTAATATCTTCAAGAGAATCAATATCTTCACGAGAATATTCAACATGAGATTGACTTTATCAAACTTATTTGGTGATGACAATGATCAATATTTTTAAGAATTAATGCTTGCTAACATAGTTGACATGCTTGTGAATTTCTTCTTCATAACTTCTTTTGTCGACATATAGACATGATCTTATCTCCCCTGCCCCCTTTTGATACAGAATCATTATGCTGATAATATTCTGGGTCAAAATCAGCATGTCTCTCTTCAGGGGTAGTATCTTTTGATGAAGCGGGTGTTGACAGGTATACTGATACCCTGCCCCTCTTGATTTGTGATTCTATATGCTCCATTGGAGTATACTTCTTTTGCCACATATGGACCATCCCATTTAGGCTCGAACTTGCCCCCTGTCCGGCGGGTGACTACTATAGGTCTTTTCAGCATTAGCACCATATCCCCTTTTTTGAAAAAACGGTATTTAACTTGTTTATCGAAGGCAGCCGATATCCTGGCCTGATATGACTGCAACCGCTGCTGAGCTGCTAGATGTTTCTCATCGAGCAGATTTAATTCTTTCAGCCTTATTTTTGCATTTTCATCATCTGTTACAGACTGATGTACCGCTATTCTAAGCGATGCCACCTATATTTCGATTGGGATGACTGCCTCCATGCCATAGATTAATGAATACGGTGTCGCCCCTGTTGCTTTACGATGGGTAGTTCTGTAGGCCCATAATGCTTACTATAACTTTTCATCCCAATCGCGCTTATTACCTGTCACCGTTTTCTTTATTATTTTGATAATTGTTTTGTTAAACGCCTTTGCTAATCCATTGGCTGGAGGATAGTAAGGTGTTGAAAACGAATGTTAGATGCCGAACTTCTGGTACAACTTTTCCATGCTTCTATTTTTAAAAGGGGTGTCATTATCAGAGACGATTTTTTTTGGAATACCATGACGGTATATTATAGCATGCCGGATGAAATTGACCACGTCATTTTCTTTAACATTACGCAAAGCGACTGCTTCGGTCCACTTGGAGAAATAGTCTGTCGCTGCCAAAATATTTTGTTTTCCTTTAGACGAAGGTGGATTTATAGGGCCAATCACGTCGAGTCCCCAAGCTGAGAAAGGCCAAGAAGCAACGGACTGATGTAAGTCTTCTGGGGGGACATGTATTATATCCCCATGTATTTGACATTCATGACACTGCTTCGCATATTCTATCGCATCTTTGAACATGGTAGGCCAGTAATAACCCATTCGATGTACTCTATGGCATAAATTTCGGCCGGCTTGATGCGTTCCACATTCACCTGAATGTGCTTCCCGCAGCATTTGGTTTGCTTCTTGCTTATCTAAGCACCGTAACAGCATTCCATTATGAGATTTTCTATACAATACTTCGCTGCATATGACAAATTTGCCCGATCGCTGCTTAATTTGTTGTCTTTGCGCATTATCTTCTGGCAGGATGTTATATTTGAGATAATCAACAAAAGGCTAACGCCAATCATCTGTTGTTATTTCCAAACAGGATATAGGAACATTTCAACGATTTCTTCAATAACCTCTGCGGATGGCAGGAATCTTCTTTCTTCTATAGTTACCCGGAGAGGACTTCGATTTGTGCAGGACAGAGCCGTTGCTAGACTAGCTAAAGCATCTGCTTTTGCATTCTCTGATCGTGGTATATGTTTGATTTCTACATGACAAAACTGTTCAAGTAGTTATTGTGCCTTCCAACAATAAGGCAAGAGCTCTTGTTTCCTTACTTCAAATTCTGTTGTCAATTGATTTATAATCAATTTACAATCTCCGAAGACGTGCAATAATTTTATTTCCATTTGTTGAGCTATTTCCATTCTGATAATGAGGGCTCTGTATTCAGCCTCATTGTTTGTACATGTGGTGCCCAGTGTGAAGGAGTATGGTAATAGATCGCCTTGAGGAGTAATGGATATCACTCCTGCCCCCACTCCCGATGTTCGAGCAGCACTATCAAAATACATTTGCCATGGACTCTGGGATTCGGCCAACATAACCTGCTCGTCTGGGAAGTCATCATTAATTTCTTCACTTTCTGCCACAGGATGTGCTGCGAGGAAATCTGCCATGGCCTGCCCTTTTACTGCTTTCGTCGGCCTATACGAAATAGTATATTCTGATAATAATAACATCCATTTGCTAATCTTCCTGACAACATTGGCCTGGTCATCAAGAATTTTATCGGATCTGCTCTTGAGATCAAAGTTATATCGTGAGAGAGACAATAATGTCTTAACTTTTATACAGTGAATATCAATGCCAAACATTCTTTCTCGATCGAAGAATAATTGCATTCTGCCCCCATCAATGTTCAGCTTAGATAATGAAGAGCAGTCTCCTTTCCGACTTCATTTACCTGTGCCAACAAAGCACCCAAAGAATTTGTAGTTGCAGATGTATACAAGATAAGCGGCTTACCTCTCACTGGAGCTGTTAACACCGACGGCTGATTCAGCAATTCTTTGATTGAATCAATGCATTCTGGCAGGCGTGGTCCCATACAAATTATGTATCTTTCTTCATTAGTCAAGAAAATGGCTGACACCTTCCTGCGAGGTTTGAAATGAAACGACGAATGTACGCTAGTTTTCCTTGCAAACTTTTCAATTCCTTTAGTGTTGTCGGTGGCGGCATATTTTGAATAGCCTTAATTTTTTCGAGATCGATCTCGATGCCTCTATGCCGTACAACAAAGCTAAGAAATTTGCCCGAAGATACCCCAAACGCACACTTAGCTGGGTTCATCTTTAATTGTTTCTTTCTGAGTCGACGGTAGACTGCTGCCAAATGTTCACGGTGTTATTGATGATCTCCTGACCTAACCACCAGGTCGTCAACATAACATTCAACATGTTTATGCATCATATCTTGAAAGATATTTTTCATCGCCCTTTGATATGTTGCCCCGACATTTTTAAGACCAAAAGGCATAACTTTGTAACAGTAAATCCCGAGCGGTGTTCTGAATGCCGTCGCCTCTTCATCTTCGGGCGCCATCCTGATTTGATTATAACCTGCGTAACCGTCCATAAAAGACATAATAGCATACTGAGTAGTACTATCGATCAATAACTCTGTTATCGGGAGAGGGAAGTCATCCTTTGGACATGCTTCGTTGAGATCTTTGAAGTCAATACATACTCTGATCTGCCCATTCTTCTTTTTCACAGGAACGATGTTTGATATCCACTTGGGATATTTAACTTCCCTAATGAACTCAACCTTTATTAATTTGTTTACTTCCTCTTCGATTAATGGAATCAGGTCTCGGTGGAATCGCCTTTGTGCTTGCTTTACTAGTTTCTTTTCTTTGGAGATGTTTAATCGATGCATTGCTACAGAGGGTTCCAATCCTAGCATCTCTTCATATGTCCAGGTGAAGACGTCCCTATTTTCTTTAAGAAGTTGGCCATATTTCTCAAATTCCTGTTTAGAAAGACTGACACTGATGAATGTATTCATCGGCTCTTCCTCTATTCCCAAATTTATTTCTCGCAAGCCATCTATTGTCAGTTGCCCCCCGTCTTCTATTTGTTTTAGAGCTATTTTAGGATACTCGACTACTTTAGGATCTTGTTCTGGTACTTGTGCGGTCGAAGTCATATTTACTGATACCATATTTACTGATGATTCTACTCCTAGCCCCTGGAATTTTCTCCGCTTTTCCTGGTCAACCCCGAGAGGGATTTGAATTCCTTTCCCATGATTCAGTCCAGTGGGTTTGTTACAATCAAAACCCATATTTCTCATGATTTTCTTGCTTACTGCACTATATTTTTTTAAATTTTGCGGTGTTAACTCTCCGTGACATACATTGCTTGTGATCTCATCCTTTATTTTCGCTGCGGCATGGAATTCTATCGGCTCAGGATATTTAGTACTAGCCCTGACTTGAAATCTTCCTGGAGTGGCTATAAATGGCTTACACCTTTCAATATTGGGTAAGGGCATCATATAATTGGACTGTAAGACTTTCAACTATTCTGTCGATAACAATGTCAATGGCAGCTGCCCCGGTTGTCTCAGACGCTTGTGTACAAAATAGAACTTCTTTCTCACTTCTGTAGTCCCGGAAGATTCCGCCCTTTCTTCTCTAACATTGTTTATTCAGACATCTTTTAAGACTTTCTTTTCATCATTATTTCTCACCTCTTCAGAGAAGCCTTTATAATAGTTGGCATCCGCGAAGAAAGACTCAGCTTCCGTATATGGTTTCGCGTCGGCCATCACCTTGCACTGCATTCCGTTCTTACAGTATTTGAAACATTGGTGTAGAGTAGAGGGTACAATACTGTACTGATGTATCCACAGCCTTCCCAAGAGAAGGCTATACGTTGTCACAACATTTATAACGTGACATACAACAGTAGTAATTAATTCTCCCACTTCCAATGTCATTGTAATTTTTTCGAGCGCACGTTGCCCATCTTGATTGAACCCTTGTATCATCATTCCGCTGGGGCGTAAATCAGAATGGCGATAACCCAATTTAGTAACATGGAGAGTGGCAAAAGATTCACTGTGGACCCATTGTCTATCATAATCCGTTTTATCTTCTTTTCACAAATATACCCTTCTATCATTAGTGGTCTGTTATGTTCTGCTTCTCCAATCAAATCATCATCAGAGAACGAGATTACCGGTAGATAATTTGTCCGTTCATTATGTCTTTCATATTTCATTTCTGTCAATAAAGCTTCTCTCTCATTGTGATTAGATAGGGCTTGGATCAAACTCTGTCGAAACTCTTCTGATAACTACGTCGTAAGCCACTTTCGTCGCTCCATTCCCATTTTTACTTTCATTCTCGCTGTTGTCTTTCGGTCACTTCTTTTCTTGCAGTTCCTGCTTTTTGTTTCGCTGGACTCATTACCTGCTTCCCCGATCGCAACGTAATCATTGCCGCATTCTTTATTGACTTTTGATTTTTTTTCTCTTTTATTTCTCGAGCTTTTTTTGGACTAAAAACACGTTTACTGTCGCCCTCATATCCTTTTCTTTGCTTTCGCTGGTTATTATTTCGCCCCTATTTATCATTCATTGTATGATGCACTTCAACGTATAACAATTCTCTGTCGAATGTCCCACTAGGCGATGATAACGACAAAAGTTTCTTTCCCAGGTCTTCATCACATCTTCAGGGTGCTTGGGCTCTGATAATTCCAGGGTGCCAGCTTTTAACAACTGCTGCATCATAGGAACTACGTCTTCTTTATCAAATTTAAATCCTTCATGAGAATCGAGCATTCTGGGCCTTTTTTCGTCGTATCTATCCCTTGATTGATTCCAGCCTTCTTTTCCTTCTAATATCTTGTCTCTTGAGCTCCTCGCATCTTGATTTTTCTTATCACGATCGATGGTATTGACGGTCGTTCTGTCAGATATCCTCCTAACGGTTTCATGATGAAATGTTGGCATCTTACGAGTCATTAATTCTAACGCATGGGCTTTAGTAGCCAAATCGCTAAAGGTTCTAACATCGGCGCTGGTGAGTCCAAACGCGATTCTTGTCTCCATATAGTTCAAAGACCTGTTCCTTTTCTTCCAGCAACTATCTACATGATGCCCCCAGTGTCTTCCATCTGTCTATGAACATTTTGACTAGTTCTCCTTCTCGTTGTCGTACTGAAGCTAATTCTGTGATGCTAACATCGCGCTCTGACGAGAAGAAGTTTGACATGAAAGCATCTTGCATTTCCTCCCATGTGCGTATAGATCCTGGAGCTAAATTTGAATACCATTGGAAAGCTTTACTTGTCAATGATGATCTGAATAATCGTAAGCAGTATTGAGATATTATGGAGAAATTTCCCATGCTGGTAATGAAGTGCATCAAGTGCTCTTCAAGTGACCCTTCTCTGTTAAACTTCTGAAAGACTGGATGCTTGAAATTAACCGAAAAGGGGACGTCTTCTACTTCTCTTGAGTACTGCGTTCGGTATCTGAAACGGCCGGTATTCGTGCACTCTCTCTCTATTCTGACTGCTTCTTCGACAACTTGCCTTACGTCATCCTGTGTTATAGCTCTTGTTGCTGGAATGGACCCTCGCGATCCTATCCCCTGTGGACGGGAACCTTCAGGTTGTCTCTCCTATCCGTTTGTCGCTCCCATCATAGGTGGAGCAGCTATCTGGGCTACGTTATGCGCCAGAGTTGCCAAAGCTTCTCTGAGGTTCCGGCATTCGTCTATTAGCACTCTTTGCGCCTCTGCCATTTGGTCAACACGTTCTTCAGTAGTTGGCCTGTTTTCTTGACCCGTCTCTACCATGTACATTGTGGCTCCTTTACTGTTTGTCGAGGACGTTGTTGGAGTAAGACGAGAGTACATTGACGTAACAGGGCTTATAAAGAGAGGAGAGATCGGAGTCTCGTTCGACTTTTGTGCGCTTCCCGTGCTGTTGATCGATCGGGGCGATATAGTTATGGGCGAACTTGTCGGGGGTAATACAGGCATTGGTGATCCTATCATCAGTGTTTTACCCTTCTGTGCTTCTGTCCATTTGGTCCTTGGGGCGATAAGAGCCGAAAAATCGCGCGACGTGAATTGTAGAACTGTTCGCTCGGGGTATATCGCAGGAGGAGCGAGCTCGGGTTTTCTTCTTGTTATACTGCACGTGATTGGTCCCTCAGCTCTTGGTAAAGATAAGTTTTCCTTGCACCTCTTCAAGTTCTTTGCTTTTGTCTTTCTAGATAAGACCACAGTCCAGTTCCCATCATTTTCCTGTGGTTGAGGTGAGACGGAAATGACTCCCGCTGTTACTTGAGTCACTCTGCGCCTGTTTGTGGTGCATGCATTCGTATGCTCGGGAGTTTGGCTTGGCGCGTATTCGACTACAAACCTAGTGGGGATGAAGCAGAAGTTCACTTTTCTCGCAACGTTAGCCATCAGTAGTATTATGTAATTGAATTCGGGTACCTTCGATAATGAAACATATGTGAAGTCAATATGCGAAAGATTAAATAAACTATCTTAGAGATGAAGGGGAGAATGTTCCCACTAAGAGTCGCCATTTTGGCGCCTAAAAGACGCCAAAAAATGATAAGAGTCTTACAACTTTTTGCAATGTTAATGTTAAATAAGATAAAGTTCATCCCCAGTAGAGTCGCCATTTTGTTTCGACAAGGAAACAAAAGTATTCGATTTGGGAAAACTATCTTATTCAGACATAACAATGGAAAAGGATAAAGACAATCATCACGCTTTATTGATTCTGAATTCATTTACATCCTTGCTATATCCCTTGATTCTAAGATAGATCACTCAAGATTGAAGATTTATTCTAAGTGCAATTGTTATGATTCAATATAAATTTCAGCAACACTTCGGCGCTATTTCGGTCATCTCCCAATACTTAGGAGGAATTACTGAATTGATCAGTTAATCTTCTTGGAGATAGAAATTCCGACAGCACTCCGTTAGCTTCTTCAGTCATCTCCCAATACTTAGGAGGAATGTTGAATTAATCAACTGATCTCTTCTTTTAAAGAAGATTTGAAGACTCAGAAAACTCCTGCACCAAGTTAGTTGAGTGACCTTTTGTGCGACCCGCGCAACTGCCTTCTTGATTGCGCGATCCGCACAACTGTCACCCTTGTTCCGTGACCCGCGCAACTGTCGCCCTTGTTCAGTGACCCGCGTAACTATTGTCTCGGGTATGGGACTTGCGCAATTGAATCAGTTGGTTGCACGACCCGCGCAACTGCATCACTTGGTTACGCGACCCACGCAAGTGACTTCTCGGTTACGCGACCGCACAACTTGTCTTCCTCTAGTATGTTTCCCCTGAATGTCAATATTTTCTTTTCATGATGATCCTTTTTTATGCCCCAACATATACATCATTGAATATACATTGTACGAGGTTTATAGTAATCTTGGAGTGTAGAAAATTTTCAAGTATGTGCATTTCAGTTCGAGTTCCTTCTCTAATCACGATAGCCTTGTGAGGGTTGATACGAGGGATGGGTTGACTGCGAAAGGGCCGATTAAAACTATATTAGGTTATCTTGCTGGTCCTGAAATCAGTATTTCCAACAAAATAACCCAATATAGTTTTAATCAGCCCTTTTGCAATCAATCCATCCCTCGTATCAACCCTCCTAAGGCTATCGTGATTAGAGAAATAACTCGGATTAAAATGCACACACTTGGAAATTTTCTGCACTCTAAGATTACTGTAAACTTTGTATAATTTACTTGAAAATTTTCATCAGCTGTAGGTCATCTGGTATAAAGAGCTTGTCCTTTACTACTAACCGAACATAAAACATGAACTCAATGGCAACTTTTCAGCCTATGAATCTTGTGTATATGTAGAAAAGCAACAGAAGTGGTTAATGTTTTTAATCATTCAATGTCCAACTACTATACATTTTTCAGCCTTATATGTATAGATGGAATATTCCATTGTAGGGACTGCCGGATGGATAGTCTGGAAGATTGGTTCTCATCCACAAAAAAAAATAGATGCCTAGCTTATTTTTAAATGTATTAGCTTGAAATTGATGAAGCAAACCCGGATGTGCATAGGAGCTATCCGGATGTTGAGCGGGGGTCCCTGGAAGGTGGGAACCGATGTTATGACAATGATGAGCTGTTCATTTCATATGGACAACATTGGAGTGGCCTGGCCATTTTGACAGACCGTGTTTATGTATTTACTCGAAATTGATGGAGCATACTTGGATGTGCGTTGGAGCTATCCGGATGTTGAGTGGGGGTCCCTGGAAGGTGGAACCGCTGTTATGACCATGATGAAGCTGTCTATTTTCTATGGACAACATTGGAGTTGCCTGGCCATTTGGACAGACCATGTTTATATATTTGCTTGAAATTGATGGAGCAGACCCGGATCTGCGTCGGAGCTATCCAGATGTTGAGCAGGGGACCTTGGAAGGTGGGAACCGCTGTTATGACCATAATGAAGCTGTCCATTTCTTATGAACAATATTGGAGTGGCCTGGCTATTTGGACAGGCCGTGTTTATATCTGTATTTGCAAGGACCACCACCTTAACTTAAACCACACCCTAAACCTATAACCTAAATTTAAACCTTAACCAAAACTTATAACTTAAACCTATAACCTATAACCTATAACTTAAACCCAAACCTAAACCTATAACCTAAACGTATAACCTATAACCTATAATCTAAACATAAACCTTAAACCTAAACGTATTCTCAAATCCCTAAACCTAAACCTATACCTAATCCTAATCTCAAATCCCTAAACTTAGACCTACACCTAATCCTAATCTCAACTCCCTAACCTAAACCTAAAACCTAAACCTAAATCTAAACCTATGACCTATAACCTATAACCTAAACTTATAACCTAATCTTAACCTAAACTTAAAACTTAACCTAAACCTATAAACTAAAACCTAAATGTATTCTCAAATCCCTAAACCTAAACCTACACCTAATCCCAATCTCAACTCCCTAACCTAAACTTAAACCTAAACTTGAAAACCCAAACTTAAACTCCGATCCCGATCCCGAACCCGATTTCCTAAACCTAAACCTTAACCTATTCTCAATTCCCTAAACCTATAACCTTAACATAAACTTAAAACCTAAACCTAAACCTAAAACCTAAATGTATTCTCAAATCCCTAAACCTAAACCTACACTTAATCTTAATATCAACTCCCTAACCTAAACCAAAACTTGAAAACCTAAACCTAAACCCGAACCTGAAACCGATTTCCTAAACCTAAACCTTAACCTATTCTCAATTCCATAAATATTAACCTATAACCTAACTTAAACCTAAACCAATAACCTACACTTATAACCTAAACCTAAACCTATAACCTAAAGCTAGACCTAAAACCTAAATGTATTCTCAAATCCTTAAGCCTAAACCTACACTTAATCTTAATCTTAACTCCCTAACCTAAACCTAAACCTAAACCTAAACTTGAAAACCCAAACCTAAATTGATCTCGTACCTGAGCCTGATTTCCTAAACCTAAACCTTAACCTATTCTCAATTCCCTAAAGCTATAACCTATAACCTAAACTTAACCTAAACCATAACCAAAACCTATAACATAAACCTTAACCTATAACCTAAACCTTAACCTATAACCTATAATCTAAACTTATAACCTATAACCTAACCTTAACCTAAACTTAAAACTTAAACCTAAACCTATAACCTAAACCTATAAACTAAAACCTAAACCTAAAACCTAAATGTATTCTCAAATCCCTAAACCTAAACCTTCACCTAATCCTAATCTCAACTCCCTAACCTAAATCTAAACCTAAACTTGAAGACCCAAGCCTAAACCCGATCCCGAACTCGAACCTGATTTCCTAAACCTAAACCTTAACCTTATCCTATTCCCAATTCCCCAAAGCTATAACCTATAACCTAAACCTAAACCTAACCTAAACCTATAACCTAAACCTAACCTAAACCTATAACCTTAACCTAAACATAAAACTTAAACCTAAACTTAAACCTATAACCTAAACCTTAACTTATAACCTATAACCTATAACCTACAACCTAAACTTATAACCTATAACCTAATTAACGTTAACATAAACCTATAAACTAAAACCAAAACCTAAACCTAAAACCTAAATGTATTCTCAAATCCTTAAACCTAAACGTACACCTAACCCTAATCTCAACTCCCTAACCTAAACCTAAAACTAAACTTGAAAACCCAAACCTAAACCTGATCCTGAACCCGAACCCAATTTCCTAAACCTAAACCTTAACCTATTCTCAATTCCCTAAATCTATAACCAATAACCTATAACCTAAACCTAAACCTAACCTTAACCTAAACCTAAAATCTAAATGTATTCTCAAATCCTTAAACCTAAACCTACACCTAACCCTAATCTCAACTACTTAATCTAAACCTAAACTTGAAAACCCAAACCTAAACCCGATCTCGAACCGAACCCAATTTCCTAAACCTAAACCTTAACCTATTCTCAATTCCCTAAAGCTATAACCTATAACCTAAACCTAAACCTAAACCTAAAGCTAACCTATAACCTAAACCTAAACCCGAAACCAAAACCAAAACCTATAACCTACAACCTATAAGCTAAACTTATAACCTATAACCTAACCTTAACCTAAACCTAAAGCCTAAACCTAAACCTATAACCTAAACCTATAAACTAAAACCGAAACCTAAACCTAAAACCTAAATGTATTCTCAAATCCCTAAACCTAAACCTACACCTAATCATAATCTCAACCCCCTAACCTAAACCTAAACTTAAACTTGAAAACCCAAACCTAAACCCGATCCCGAACCCAAACCCAATTTCCTAAACCTAAACCTTAACCTATTCTCAATCCCTAAAGCTATAACCTAAAACCTAAACTTATAACCTAACCTTAACCTAAACTTAAAACCTAAACCTACAAACTAAAACCTAAACCTAAAACCTAAATGTATTCTCAAATCCCTAAACCTAAACCTTCACCTAATCCTAATCTCAATTCCCTAACCTAAATCTAAACCTAAACTTGAAGACCCAAGCCTAAACCCGATCCCGAACCCGAACCCGAACCCGATTTCCTTGACCTAAACCTTAACCTTAACCTATTCTCAATTCCCCAAAGCTATAACCTATAACCTAAACCTAAACCTATAACCTAAACCTAACCTAAACCTAAAACCTAAACCTAAACCTAAACCAAAACTTATAACCTTAACCAAAACCAAAACCTATAACCTAAACCTTAACCTGTAACTTATAACTTATAACCTACAACCTAAACTTATAACCTATAACCTAATTAACCTTCACATAAACCAATAACCTAAACCTATAAACTAAAACCAAAACCTAAACCTAAAACCTAAATGTATTCTCAAATACCTAAACCTAAACATACACCTAATCATAATCTTAACTCCCTAACCTAAACCTAAAACTAAACTTGAAAACCCAAACTTAAACTCGATCCCGAACCCGAACCCGAACCCAATTTCCTAAACCTAAACCTTAACCTATTCTCAATTCCCCAAAGCTATAACCAATAACCTATAACCTAAACCTAAACCTAACCTTAACCTAAACCTAAAACCTAAATTTATTCTCAAATCCTTAAACCTAAACCTACACCTAACCCTAATCTCAACTACTTAATCTAAAGCTAAACTTAAAATCCCAAACCTAAATCTGATCTCGAACAAGAACCCGATTTCTTAAACCTAAACCTTAATCTATTCTCAATTCCCTAAAGCTATAACCTATAACCTAAACCTAAACCTAAACCTAAAGCTAACCTATAACCTAAACCTATATCATAAACCTAAACCTCGAAACAAAAACCAACACCTATAACCTATAACCTATAACCTAAACTTATAACCTATAACCTAACCTTAACCTAAACCTAAAACCTAAACCTAAACCTATAACCTAAACCTATAAACTAAAACCTAAACCTAAACCTAAAACCTAAATGTATTCTCAAATCCCTAAACCTAAACCTACACCTAATCCTAATCTCGACCCCCTAACCTAAACTTAAACCAACTCGAAAACCCAAACCTAAACCCGATCTCGAACCCGAACCCAATTTCCTAAACCTAAACCTTAACCTATTCTCAATTCCCTAAAGCTATAACCTATAACCTAAACTTATAGCCTATAACCTAACCTTAACCTAAACTTAAAACCTAAACCTAAACCTATAACCTAAACCTATAAACTAAAACCTAAACCTAAAACTTAAATGTATTCTCAAATCCTTAAACTTAAACCATCACCTAATCCTAATCTCAACTCCCTAACCTAAATCTAAACCTTAACTTGAAGACCCAAGCCTAAACCCGATCCCGAACCCTAACCCGATTTCCTAAACCTAAACCTTAACCTTAACCTTAACCTATTCTCAATTCCCCAAAGTTATAACCTATAACCTAAACCTAAACCTATAACCTAAACCTAACCTAAACCTATAACCTTAACCTAAACCTAAAACCTAAACCTAAACCTAAACCAAAACCTATAACCTTAACCTAAACCAAAACTTATAACCTAAACCTTAACCTATAACCTACAACCTAAACTTATAACCTATAACCTAATTAACCTTAACATAAACATATAAACTAAAACCAAAACCTAAACCTAAAACCTAATTGTTTTCTTAAATCTTTAAACCTAAATCTACACCTAGTCTTAATCTCAACTCCCTAACCTAAACCTAAAACTAAACTTGAAAACCCAAACCTAGACCTAATCCCGAACCCGAACCCAATTTCCTAAACCTAAACCTTAACCTATTCTCAATTCCCTAAAGTTATAACCAATAACCTATAACCTAAACCTAAACCTAACCTTAACCTAAACCTAAAACCTAAATGTATTCTTAAATCCTTAAACCTAAACCTACACCTAACCCTAATCTCAACTAAATCTAAACCTAAACTTGAAAACCCAAACCTAAACCTGATCCCGAACCTGAACCCGATTTCCTAAACCTAAACCTTAACCTATTCTCAATTCCCTAAAGCTATAACCTATAACCTAAACCTAAACCTAAACCTAAAGCTAACCTATAAACTAAACCTATAACCTAAACCTAAACCAAAACCAAAACCAAAACCTATAACCTATAACCTATAACCTAAACTTATAACCTATAATCTAACCTTAACCTAAACTTAAAACCTAAACCTAAACCTATAACCTAAACCTATAAACTAAAACCTAAACCTAAACCTAAAACGTAAATGTATTCTCAAATCCCTAAACCTAAACCTACACCTAATCCTAATCTCAACCCCTAACCTAAACCTAAATATAAACCTGAAAACCCAAACCTAAACTTGATCTCGAACCTAAACCCGATTTCCTAAACCTAAACCTTAACCTTTTCTCAATTCCCTAAAGCTATAACCTATAGCCTAACTTAAATCTAAACTTATAACCTATTATCAATTCCCTTAACCTATAACCTAACCTAAACCTAAACCTATAACCTACACTGTAACGACCCGTAAATTTCTGTACTTTGGCTCGAGTACCACCTCGACCAGAAATCAATTAGGATTAAATCCTTTAGAAATTTAACAAAGTTAACTAAGTGCTAAACTCGATTAGCCATGAAATCCGTTGGGATCGCTTTAAATACGATCTGCAAGACCCAAAACTTATAGAATCATTGATGCTAGGTTACCCTAAAGATTAGGATCAAACTCATTACCCGGCTGCTCTCGGGAATGAAATGAAACTTCGTTTTAGGTCTAGACCGCACATCGGAAGTCCGATTAACACAAAATTAAGGAACTAGGACCGCCTTACTAGGCTTGACAACCACCTCAGAAATCAGGTCCAGTCGATGTCCCATGGCCATTCGTTTGGATCCGGAGCGAGGGAGTGTGAAAAAAACACTATTCCCTTTACAAAATAAATATCTGGAATAGTGATCTGGCATCATTAGCTTACGCATCAGTATTAAGCAACCAGACCGTCAGAATCAGACCAAATTACACCCTCGGATCAGGAAAAATTTCAGGAACATTTACATGTACTTGGAATTTTGGATCGTGGCCCACTGACTGTTGAACTGAAAGTGGTTCGCCACGTGCGATCTGGGAATCCGATCGAGTCAAAAACGTAATCCTACGTAGATCCATGTGTGGAGAGCTTAAGTCTGACGTTCGGCTTAAGGAGGGCCACCAGAACCCCTCTTTTGAGCTGGAAAAGTGACGAAATACCTATATTAGCAGTAACCCTTGAACCTGAGTCTATTTTGGAGAGGTTTAGGCTATAAAAGGAGCTTAGAACAGCCCCTCTCACAGCCATACAAATTTGGGATAAAACCCTAGAGAGAGAGAGAGAAAAGGGAGTGAAAAACTTGGGATTTGTGGGAGAACTTCCTCCTGCTGCTTTCGATCACCGCACGGCCTACACCGCCTCTTTCCAGGCACTTTCCCGGCGGTATCCACTCCGTTTTAAGGTGAGAAACCCTAACCCTAGGTCTGATTTGAAGTGCATAGACTATAGGTTGTGAAAAGGCTAACCGATTCCGCTCTTTAGGCTAGAAAACTCCCGAATACGGAAGCTCATCCAACCTTACTGATCCGTTGTGATTCCAAGGGCTAAGGTGAGGACTTTAGGTGTATAGGTTGCGGTTTTCAACGATTTCAATGTCAGATAATGGTAGATTCATGATCTGCATGCAATTGCACATGTACAATGTGCTTTCCATTTTCTGTTTCGATAAGGATTGTAGAATTTGGAATTTTACATACTCCAGGTATTCGTATAAAATACCGTATATGTATTTTTTATGGAAATGTGTTTGACATGTTTAATTGTCGTATGGATAAAATACTTATTTGGCGAATGGATTCGCCTAAATACATGTTTACTGATATACACCGTGTATGTAGA
Source organism: Magnolia changhungtana (assembly GCA_030180095.1). Lineage (NCBI taxonomy): Eukaryota > Viridiplantae > Streptophyta > Magnoliopsida > Magnoliales > Magnoliaceae > Magnolia > Magnolia changhungtana. The sequence continues at coordinate 2,159,432 of JASAUF010000344.1, read as the reverse complement.
AATACGGTATTGTAAGAAATACCGTATACGTGTATATTTTAGCGATGTGTTTATCATGATTAATTGTTGTATAAATGTATTATGTGCGTATAAATTATTTGCTTGGCGAAAAGAATCGCCGTAATATAAGTTCCCTTGTAAACACTATGTATGTCGAACTTGAGCATCCTAGAAATTACCCCATACGTATAAATTTTGCTGATGTAATTATCATGATTATTTGCTGTATGAATATGATCTATACGTATAAACTACTAGTTTGGTAAAGGGGCAGCCCTAGTGCACTTTCCTCTAACATATGCCATGTATGTTGAAAAAGTGCACTCCAAGTGTTTGTAAAACTTGCTAGTGTTAGAACCTTAGGTAGGTGCTGAGATGGGTTCTCAACTACCTTAGAGTCATGTATAATACCCTCCATGTGGTTGTTTACTCTAACCACTCACTTATGAAATATATGTATTTGTATCCCTATTTGTATAGTGCTTTACAACATGCTTTTGAATATGCTTTGTAACTTGTTTATTAACATGCCTTATGACATGCTCTATAACATGATTGCTAGTGTTCTTGAATTACCATGTTATCATGCTGTACTTCACATGCTATGGTTAGGAATTGATTGAGCTTGGGACTATGTCCATAGTCCAGGCATCCAGTATCAGACTTGGAGTTGTGGTTGAGATTCGTTTCGCCACACATGATGTGTTGGTGAACTCGTGTCGTACTTTGGTTGGCGATAGTGGTTGGCCACACGAGGTGCTTCCGCGCTTCATATTGCCTAACTTGTTGTGCGCTCGATCCAGCCGAACACGTCAAGTAACCCGTGTGTCTTATGTATGTTCACCATATTTGGTCACTAATGTTTGAACCTAGGGTACCAAACTTACCAGTGAAAATCCCGTTAACCATGGTACCTCAATCCGCTAAGACTCATGAGTCGGGCATGGTGGTATGGGACACCGTGGTCGAGCTGTCGGCCTACGCTGGGGCTACGTGCCTCCCCGTAGTAACCAGTGAGCAACTTAACTCGTGAGCCGATTATGGTGGTATGGGACACTATATTCGCACTGTCAGCCTACATTGATAAGGTGATGGGGGAGTGGTGCAACCTTTGTGCGTAACAGCCCTAGCAGCCTTTTGTAGTGACCGCGAGCATATTCTGAAGTCGCAGTGTGCCTTAGGGTTCGCCACGATATATAGAGTATGAACTAGGCATGTTTCTGTATAGTGATGAATCGTTTAAGGGGTGATGGGGGAGTGGTGCAACCTTTGTGCGTAACAGCCCTGGCAGCCTCTTCAGTGACCTAGAAAACACACCATCGTCTGATATTAACTAGGACTGACGACCCTAGAATGGATCATGTTTGGGAATGATATAAGGGAGGTACCTTAGTTTCCAACCCTGCTATTTGAAATGGATTAATTAAAAACTCGATAATCATGCTCATCATGCATCGCATGTGCCTGAAAGATGTGGAGCACTGTGGGATGTAAGCATGCCGCGAACGTGAGATGGTGTCGCATGAGGGAGTATGTCGGTGAGGGCATCTATCATACCTGCATTCATGCTTGCATTAATCAGAGTAACTAGGAGTGTTTGATTTACTGCTTTATCATTACTGCTTGACTGCATTGATGTACATGTTAACCTATGCTTTATGGTTCCACTGAGTTAGCTACTCACTCCCACGTTACGGGACGGTGTTGCGCACACCAACCAGACTCTGTCTCAGGTTTAGGCGAGCCGACGACTTTGGAGGCGGAGCCTGATTATGACGAGGACCAGGAGGAGTTCTCGTATATGCAGTTCTCTGGCGACTTCCACTAGGCTGCCAGGACCGACGGATTTTACAGGGATTGTACCTAGTTTATTTTGACATTTTGTTTATAAACAAACATGTATATGGTGACTCAGAAGGATTCATACTCTTGAGAATGAAACGTTTATTTTATTTCTTTACATACACATATTTACAGTTCAGTCTTCCGCTTGCTTTTATACAATTGATCTGGAGTATGAATTACTGTTTTGGTATAATCTCATTCATGTTTATTGCTCTAACACAGACAACATTCAAACATCATTAAATATGTTGCGTAAGTGATGCGTTGGAACTCGGGAGTTGAGTTACACTCGACCCCCGATTTTCAGGCATTACAAGTTGGTATCAAAGTATGATTTTGATTAAACCAGACCTGAGTTATATCCCCACTACGTACGCTGACGCATTACAACCTAGGAGGGTGTGCAAAAATATAGAAACAGTCTTAGGGTCTCCCGATTTTGCCGTTCGGCGAAGTTCATTGAAAATGGACATTTTGATCAAGTTCGTACTCGATCCCGACCGCACTTATGGATCCCAAATTACTTCTAAACCGTCTATTAACGTGTCTAGATTCCTATCCACCCAATCCAGTTGCTAGGAAAATCAGAAAAATCAGTCTAGATCAGAAATTTCTCGGAACCACCCGTTCTGGAACTGAAATGAGTTGGGGGCCTCCCCACCTAAATATACTAAGACCCAGGGTCGAACCAAGGTGCATTTAGCACCTTGGGAACGTGGCAAACAGGGTCCCACCGCGGTGATGCAGCGCCGGCTAAGGCCGACCGCGGCGGAGCTGCGGTCACGGCGGCGGACCACGGTCCGGTGGCCCATCTGAAGTGGGGCCGGGCATGGGATTGGTCGGCCCGACCTCTCCTACCCCCTGGCACGTGCGAAATGGGCTGGGGTTTGGGATTTTAAGGGCTGGAGCACCCCTCTCTCTCATTTCACCCCTTCCAAATGCCCAAACCCCCATTTTCATTTTCTCCCTCAACCCATTCCCCCAAATCTTACAAATCCTCCATTTTCTTCCATAAACCACCCATTCCAACCGTCCATAACAGCCCTAGCCTCCTCCTTTTCCCTTTTTCTCATGTTGGAGCTCTCATATCCCCCATTTAGAGCTCAAAATCGGGTATTCTCCTAACCCATTCCATTTTCTTTTTGTTCCTCCTCCATTTTCTACCCCTAGTGTCTCTTTTACACCTATTGGAACCGTTGCTTATGGAAGATCAAAGCAATCAACCCCTTTTTCCCTATTTTATCAATTTTTCATGGCCCTCTTTGGTGTGGTGGCGGCTATTTTCTCCATTTCCTCCATCCTATCTCTCATGGGAAAGAGGAAGACCGCAGCTGATGATGCTGGCCCAAGTAGGCCAGCCCATTCCCGAAGAAGATCTGACGATGAGGCCGGCACTAGCACCGTTTGAGAGTATAGGTCGAAGCGAGACCTGGATCCCCAACTGCTGCTCAGGGCTGCACTACCGATCGGTTTCGAATACGGTCGTTTTGCTAACTGTAAGGTCGTGTTTGAAGCTCACATGGATGAAGGGATGTTTGGAACACACACGATGATGGACCATTTGGTGGATGTCATCAGATGGGGTCCTATATTTGAAGGCGAGTCTCCCGCATGTGAGAACACGGTTTGCACCTTCTACACTCATATCATAGATCCATCGTTGGAGCCGCTTCAGTTCACTGTCTCTGTGAGGGGCATAAGGCGTACGATTACTGTGGCTGAGGTGGCACGACTCTTGAACATCTCGCGTGGTGAAGTGCTTTCAAATGACGACTTCACTAGGAGTGTGCGAGAAAGGGATCGCCGCACGCGATACCTTTGTGGTCGCCGAGTTACTTGGATGCGAGGAAATTGTATTGCGGTGACAAAGATGGCCGAAGACTTCCGTTTACTCCATCACATTTTCACATACAATGTATACCCACGGTGGGGTAACCGTACGGAGTGTACTCGGTTGATGGTGGACTTTTTGTACAAGATGGGGTGCGGGGACAACATATGCCTGCCCACATTCATCCTATTTCAGATAGTTCAGGTTGTTAGATCTATCAATAACGATCTTTCGCTCCCATTTGGCCGCCTGATCTGCAGGATGGCACGTAGTGTCAGCTACCGGTTGAACATGGAGGACCTTACACCAGTCTGAGTCATAAGCGAGGCGACACTTAAGAATATGAAGATCAGCCCTCGCCAGCGGTAAGCCCGGCTCGATGAGTCTGGCGATGAGTCGGATAGTGCCGGTGAGGAGAGCGTTGACCTTGAGGCAGAAAGTGATGAGGAGGGCGGTGATGACATACAAGAAGAGAGGAGGAGGCTCAGGATACTGAGGAGAGCTCTCCTCCTGGTGCACCTGAGTCGGACGCTGCTCAGGCAGCGAGAGAGGCTCGTATGGATCGCATTGAGGAGAACCAGGCCGCCCTGCGGCAAGAGGTTAGACAAGTTCGGGCTGAGCTTGGTGAGACTCGAGCCAAGCTTGAAGAGACCGAAGCCTACATGAAGAGGAGCTTTAAGAAGGTGTCTCGTACGTTGAAGGCCATTATGTGCTGTGTGCAGGACAAGAACGCTCCTCCTTCATCGCCTGACTCGGATGCCTAGGCATCCACGTTGTTGTGTGTGGTTGTTTATTTTAGTTGCCGCGATAGGCGGTTTATGTTTTCATGAAGATGATGTAGTAGATAGTAGCATGTTTTAAGTGTTTGATGTTGTGGATGTATTGGCTATCATGTGATTTCTGTCATGATTCATGTAACTCTGTATTCCATGTATTATGACAATTTTGGGTAAATGAAAAGCATGTAGCCTCTTTGTTATGATGATGTGTGGAATGCTTAAAGTGCTTTATGATGCGTGTTATGCTTTATCTCACAAGTGTTGTTCCCTATGTTGTATAGGGCATGCCGCGACAATACATGCGGAGCATGGCACATCTCCGCCTGACTGGCTCTATGGACCAGACTCCTTCTGGTAGTGGTGGTCCTGCAGACCGTGGGTTACGTTCTGATCAACCTCCTGCTAGTCCTGCCGGTGGATTGCCACCTTACACGCCCCCGGTTCGTGAGCAGTACCGGGCGTCTTCATCTGCGCAGCATGACTCCCAGGCTGCTCCGCCGACTGATAGGATCGAGCAGCTGATGTTGATGATGCATCAGCAGCAGATGCAGCAGCAGCAGCAGCAGCACCAGCAGCTTATGGCCACTATCGCTGAGGCCTTATCCCATGGTGGTAGTGCGCCTCCACCTACGACATCCGCACATCCTGACGAGCATTCTGAGCCTCCTGCTCGATTTGAGGATGTGCCTCTGCCCACATCCATCGCACCTCCTACTGGAGATGCGGGTACACGCGGTCTACTCGAGCGATTTCAGGGATTGAGGCCTCCCTCATTTATGGGTTCTCACAGACCCGAGGAGGTAGAGTTTTGGTTGGACGCATCTCCAAGATGCTCCGGATGCTGCACTGTTCAGAGGCAGAGCAGGTTGAGCTAGCCGCTTTCATGTTTGAGAGGGAGGTTAGTTTATGGTGGGACAGTGTGCTGCGGACGGTCGCAGTGGATTACGTGTGGACCTGGGAGGCTTTCGAGTTTCTGTTCCACGAGAAATACTACCCGTACACATTTTCGACATGAGCGGGAGGATGAGTTTTTGCGCCTCAGGCAGGGGGGCATGACGATTACGGAATATGAGCACTGCTTCACAGAGTTGGGCCACTTTGTCCCGACTATATTGGTGGATGAGCAGATGCGGATGCGTCATTTTTCCATGGGTTTGCGACCGGAGATACGGTCGAAGATATGCTGCCTCAGTATACCTACCTACGCAGCACTGGTCCACATGTCTATAACGGCCGAGCAGGATATGGACCGACTGGCCAGATCGCGTGGTGCTATGGTTGCGAGGACACGCCAGGACTTACAGAGCAGGCCTATTCTAGGCAAGAGGCCTCGTGCTGATTCGCCTCCCAGGGCTGCAGCACCAGTAGGTCCTATGAGACGCCCTATTGTGACCTGCACATACTGTGGGAAGCAGGGTCATCTTATTGGGAGCTGTTTCGCGCGGATGAATGATAGTGGTTTCTCTCCGCCACAGATGTTGGGTCGTTCTCATCCGCAGGCTATATCGACTCCACCTTTACAGACGATACCTGCCCATCCTTCCTTCCGACCTCCTGTATCACGGTTCAGACCGCCGCAACGGCCCTTGGCCCCTCAGCCGAACCGTCAGCAACAGGCGCGAGTTCATACACTTGTGGTTGAGGCACCTTAGACGTCGATTTCGACACCGACGGCTTTTGAGGGTACGACTTACATTCATGGTACTTCCGCTTCCTTATTGGTGGACACTGGGTCCAGTACTTCTATTGTTTCTTGTGGGGCGGTTAAACGTCTATCTTTGCATACTATTCCCACTAAGGGAACGAGACTCACTACGACCACTGAGACCTTCTCGGATGTCACACGGTCGCGAGGGTTGCTCGATAGTTTTGAGTAGCAGCATAGTGCTCGTCAACCTCATTGTTGCTCCACTATGGCACTACAACGTTATCCTTGGTATGATTGGCTCGCCAAGATGAGGGCGTAGATAGATTACGATACTCGGATCGTGACTGCCTATGGACCTGATGGCACAGCTTTCACGTTTCCAGTGCAGGTCAGTTGGCCCTGCCGTGTTGATTGTTATGCTGCTTTACTTGTGCCGATTGATGGTCCGACAGTGGAGGGTACGCCGGTGGTTCGAGAATTTGCAGGCGTGTTTGAGACTATTCCTGGTTTACCTCCTCGACGCGAGATCGATTTTACAATTGATCTTACGCCGGGTGCGACACCCATCTCACTGCCGACTTATCGTATGCCTCCATGTGAGATAGAGGAGCTGCGGAAACAAATTGACGATCTGGTAGACAAGGGTTTTATACGACCTAGTGTGTCTCCTTGGAGAGCACCTGTGCTATTTGTGAAGAAGAAGGATGGGTCGCTACGGTTATGTATTGACTACCGTAGGTTGAACTAGGTCACAGTGAAGAACAAGTATCATTTGCCCAGGATAGATGATCTGTTTGATCAGTTGAGGGGGGCAAAGTATTTCTCAAAGATTGATCTTCAGTCGGGGTACCACTAGTTGCGCGTGAGAGATGAGGACGTGCAGAAGACAACCTTCAGGACGTGCTTTGGGTATTATGAGTTTCTGGTAATGTCGTTCGGCCTTACGAAAGCACCAGCCGTGTTCTTGGATCTGATGAACTAGGTATTTCGGCCCTTCCTGTACCGATTCGTCATCGTCTTTATTGACGACATCTTGATATACTCTACGAGTCGGGAGGAGCACGAGGAGCACTTGAGAGCGGTGTTGGGTACACTGGAGAAGAACCAGTTGTTCGCACAATACAAGAAGTGCAACTTCTGGCAGGAGGAAGTCAAGTTCCTGGGACATGTAGTGTCCAAGGATGGGATAGCAGTGGACCTTGCTAAGGTAGCTGCGGTTCAGGATTGGCAGCAGCCTGAATTGGTTACCGAGGTGAGGAGTTTCCTTGGTCTGGCTGGGTATTACAGACGCTTCATTTGGGATTTCTCGAAGATCGCCAGGCCATTGTCTCAGTTGACTCGGAAAGACCTGAAGTTCGCCTGGAATGAGAAGGCGGAGACAACTTTTAAGGAGCTGAAGGACAAGTTGACGTCCGCCCCTGTGCTAGTATTGCCAGAGCAAGGGGAGAAATACATGATATATACTGACGCGTCTCGCGTTGGTTTGGGTTGTGTTCTGATGCAGAAGGATAGGGTGATTTCGTATGCCTCGAGACAATTAAGGAAGCACGAGGAGAATTACCCTACACACGACCTGGAGTTGGCAGCTGTCATCTTTGCATTGAAGCTCTAGAGACATTACCTCTACGGAGAGGAGTTCGAGCGTTTCTGCGACCACAAGAGCCTTAAGTACATATTCACACAGCGAGACTTGAATATGAGACAACGCCGATGGATGGAGACTTCGAAGAACTTCAAGTTCGAGATTTCCTACCATCCTGGCAAGGCGAACCTTGTGGCAGACGCATTGAGCCGCAAGAAGGCGATAGCATTTGCGGCACCATTGATGATAGCTGAGTGGGACATGGTCGAGTTCGTACGGGACTTCGAGTAGAGACTCACTGTGGAGGAGCCATTTGAGTGTGTTGCGCACGTTCGGGTGCGGCCACTTATTGACGATAGGATTGTTGAGGCCCAAGAGGGCGATATGCGGCTGTCTGAGCTTCGAAAGCAAGCTAGTGACACCGAGGACTCCGAGTGGAGAGTTGATTCTGATGGGGGTCTACGATTCCGTGGCCGCCTATGCGTTCCTAATGTGCCTGACTTGAGACTCGAGCTTCTCGAGTCTGCCCATAACTCGAAGCTTGCGATGCATCGTGGTAGCACGAAGATGTACCAGGATATGAGACGGACGTATTGGTGGGATAACATGAAGGCCCACATCGCTGAGTATGTGTCGCGATGTTTGACGTGCCAGCAGGTCAAGGTAGAACATCGCTGACCTCCTGGACTACTTCAGCCCATGCCCATAGCAGAGTGGAAGTGGGATTTCATCTCCATGGATTTCATATCCGGGCTGCCGAAGACGAGGAAGGGACATGATTCCATTTGGGTGATTGTGGACCGGTTGACCAAATCGGCCCATTTCCTCCCTATTAGAGTTACGAACTTTGCAGACGAGCTGGCTAGATTATACATCAGAGAGATTGTCTGTCTGCATGGAGTTCAATTAGAGATCGTGTCAGACAGAGACACTCGGTTCACCTCTATCTTCTGGACTCGTATCCAGGAGGCGATGGGTGTGAAGTTGAAGTTCAGTACGGCGTTTCATTCTCAGACTGATGGGCAGACAGAGCGGGTGAATCAGATTCTGGAGGATATGTTGCGAGCATGTGTGTTGGACTTCAAGGACAGCTTGGATGACTGTCTTCCGTACGCAGAGTTCACCTACAACAACAGCTTCCAGGCGACTATTGGCATGGTGCCATATGAGGCTCTATATGGTCGTCCTTATAGAGCACAGCATTGTTGGGCCGAGGTTGGCGAGCGTAGTCTGATTGGACCAGAGTTGGTACAGGTGACTACAGAGAAGGTCGACATTATCAGGCGTCGATTACTTATAGCGCAGAGCAGACAGAAGAGTTACGCCGATACGAGGCGGCGACCGCTTGAGTTTGAGGTCGGGGATCATGTGTTCCTTCGAGTTTCCCCTATGAAGGGAGTCCTTCGGTTTGGGAAGAAGGGGAAGCTCACACCGAGATTTATCGGTCCATTTCAGATACTGGATCGAGTGGGTGATGTGGCGTATCGTCTCGCTTTGCCCACGCCACTAGCATCTGTACACAACGTATTTCATGTATCTATGCTGAAGAAGTACGTTCCTGACCCTTCGCATATCATCAGATGGGAGCAGGTACAGCTGAGCGAGGATGCTACGTATGAGTTGTGCCCGACGCGTATCCTTGGCAGGAAGGAGGAGGTACTGCGTAGCAAGGTCATTCCACTTGTGAAGGTACTATGGAGACATCATTCCGAGGAGGAAGCTACTTGGGAGACTGAGGCAGAGGTCAGGAAGAACTACCCTTAGATTCTCAAGGAGTACGAAAAGGTATAAATTTCGAAGACGAAATTTTTTGTTTAAGGGGGGTAGATTGTAACGACCCGTAAATTTCCATACTTTGGCTCGAGTACCACCTCGACCAGAAATGAATTAGGATTAAATCCTTTAGAAATTTAACAAAGTTAACTAAGTGTTAAACTCGATTAGCCATGAAATCCGTTGGGATCACTTTAAATACGATCTGCAAGACCCAAAACTTGTAGAATCATTGATGCTAGGTTACCCTAAAGATTAGGATCAAAATCATTACCCGGCTGCTCTCAGGAATGAAATGAAACTTCGTTTTAGGTCTAGACCGCACATCGGAAGTCCGATTAACACGAAATTAAGGAACTAGGACCGCCTTACTGGGCTTGACAACCACCTCAGAAATCAGGTCCAGTCGATGTCCCACAGCCATTCGTTTGGATCCAGAGCGAGGGAGTGTGAAAAAAACACTATTCCCTTTACAAAATAAATATCTGGAATAGTGATCTGGCACCATTCGCTTGCGCATTAGTATTAAGCAACCAGACCGTCAGAATCAGACCAAATTACACCCTTGAATCAGGAAAAATTTTAGAAACATTTACATGTACTTGGAATTTTGGATCGTGGCCCACTGACCGTTGAACTGAAAGTGGTCCGCCACGTGCGATCTGGGAATTCGATCGAGTCAAAAACGTAATCCCACGTAGATCCATGTGTGGAGAGCTTAAGTCTGACGTTTGGCTCAAAGAGGGCTACCAGAACCCTTCTTTTGAGCTGGAAAAGTGACGAAATACCTATATTAGCAGTTACCCTTGAACCTGAGTCTATTTTGGAGAGGTTTTAGGCTATAAAAGGAGCTTAGAACAGCCCCTCTCACAGCCATACGAATTTGGGATAAAACCCTAGAGAGAGAGAAAAGGGAGTGAAAAACTTGGGATTTGTGGGAGAACTTCCTCCTGCTGCTTTCGATCACCGCACGGCCTACACCGCCTCTTTCCAGGCGCTTTCCCGGTGGTATCCACTCCGTTTTAAGGTGAGAAACCCTAACCCTAGGTCTGATTTGAAGTGCATAGACTATAGGTTGTGAAAAGGCTAACCGATTCCGCTCTTTAGGCTAGAAAACTCCCGAATACGGAAGCTCATCCAACCTTACTGATCCGTTGTGATTCCAAGGGCTAAGGTGAGGACTTTAGGTATATAGGTTGCGGTTTTCAATGCTTTCAATGTCAGATAATGGTAGATTCATGATCTGCATGCAATTGTACATGTACAATGTGCTTTCCGTTTTCTGTTTCGATTAGAATTGTAGAATTTGGAATTTCACATACTCTAGGTATTCGTATAAAATACCGTATACATATTTTTTATGGAAATGTGTTTGACATGTTTAATTGTCGTATGGATATATGATGTATGGATAAAATACTTATTTGGCGAAGGGATTTGCCTAAATACATGTTTACTGATATACACCGTGTATGTAGAAATACGGTATTGTAAGAAGTACCGTATACGTGTATATTTTAGCGATGTGTTTGTCATGATTAATTGTTGTATAAATGTATTATGTGCGTATAAATTATTTACTTGGCGAAAAGAATCGCCGTAATATAAGTTCCCTTGTAAACACTATGTATGTCGAAATTGAGCATCCTAGAAAATACCCCATACGTAAAAATTTTACTGATGTAATTATCATGAATATTTGCTGTATGAATATGATCGATACGTATAAACTACTAGTTTGGTAAAGGGGCAGCCCTAGTGCACTTTCCTCTAACATACGCCATGTATGTTGAAAAAGTGCACTCCAAGTGTTTGTAAAATTTGCTAGTGTTAGAACCTTAGGTAGGTGCTGAGATGGGATTCTCAACTACCTTAGAGTCATGTATGATACCCTGCATGTGGTTGTTTACTCTAACCACTCACTTATGAAATATATGTATTTGTATCCTTATTTGTATAGTGCTTTACAACATGCTTTTGAATATGCTTTGTAACTTGTTTATTAACATGCCTTATGACATGCTCTATAACATGATTGCTAGTGTTCTTGAATTACCATGTTATCATGTTGTACTTCACATGCTATGGTTAGGAATTGATTGAGCTTGGGACTATGTCTATAGTCCAGGCATCCAGTATCAGACTTGGAGTTGTGGTTGAGATTCGTTTCGCCACACATGATGTGTTGGCGAACCCGTGTCGTACTTCGGTTGGCGATAGTGGTTGGCCACACGAGGTGCTTCCGCGCTTCATATCACCCAACTTGTTATGCACTCGAGCCAGCCGAACACATCAAGTAACCCGTGTGTCTTATGTATGTTCACCATATTTGGTCACTAATGTTTGAACCTAGGGTACCAAACTTACCAGTGAAAATTCCGTTAACCATGGTACCTCGATCCGCTAAGACTCATGAGTCGGGCATGGTGGTATGGGACACCGTGGTCGAGCTGTCGGCCTACGCTGGGGCTACGTGCCTCCCCGTAGTAACCAGTGAGCAACTTAACTCGTGAGCCGATTATGGTGGTATGGGACACTATTTCGCACTGTCGGCCTACATTGATAAGGTGATGGGGGAGTGGTGCAACCTTTGTGCGTAACAGCCCTAGCAGCCTTTTGTAGTGACCGCGAGCATATTCTGAAGTCGCAGTGCGCCTTAGGGTTCGCCACGATATATAGAGTATGAACTAGGCCTATTTCTGTATAGTGATGAATCGTTTAAGGGGTGATGGGGAGTGGTGCAACCTTTGTGCGTAATGACCACAGGGCACCTCTCTCTGCAAAGTGACCTAGAAAACACACCATCGTCTGATATTAACTAGGACTGACGACGCTAGAATGGATCATGTTTGGGAATGATACAAGAGAGGTACCTTAGTTTCTCAACCCTGCTGTTTGAAATGGATTAATTAAAAACTCGGTAATCATGCTCATCATGCATCGCATGTTCCTGGAAGATGTGGAGCACTGTGGGATGTAAGCATGCCGCGAACGTGAGATGGTGTCGCATGAGGGAGTATGTCGGTGAGGGCATCCATCATACCTGCATTCATGCTTGCATTAATCAGAGTAACTAGGAGTGTTTGATTTACTACTTTATCATTACTGCTTGACTGCATTGATGTACATGTTAACCTATGCTTTATGGTTCCACTGAGTTAGCTACTCACTCCCACGTTACGGGACAGTGTTGCGCACACCAACCAGACTCTGTCTCAGGTTTAGGCTAGCCGACGACTTTGGAGGCGGAGCCTGATTATGACGAGGACCAGGAGGAGTTCTCGTATATGCAGTTCTCTGGCGGCTTCGACTAGGCTGCCAGGACCGACGGATTTTACAAGGATTGTACCTAGTTTATTTTGACATTTTGTTTACAAACAAACATGTATATGGTGACTCAGAAGGATTCATACTCTGGAGAATGAAACGTTTATTTTATTTCTTTACATACACATATTTACAGTTCAGTCTTCCGCTTGCTTTTATACAATTGATCTGGAGTATGAATTACTGTTTTGGTATAATCTCATTCATGTTTATTTCTCTAACACAGACAACATTCAAACATCATTAAATACGTTGCGTAAGTGATGCGTTGGAACTCGGGAGTTGAGTTACACTCGACTCCCGATTTTCAGGGCGTTACATACACTTATAACCTAAACCTAAACCTATAACCTAAACCTAAAACCTAAACCTAAACCTAAAACCTAAATGTATTCACAAATCCCTAAACCTACACCTACACCTAATCCTAATCTCAACTCCCTAACATAATCCTAAACCTAAACTTGAAAACCCATAACCTAATCTGATCTCGAACTCGATTTCCTAAACCTAAACCTTAACCTATTCTCAATTCCCTAAAGCTATAAACTATAAACTATAACCTATAACCTATAACCTAAACCTAAACCTAAACCTTAACCAAAACCTATAACCTAAACCTTAACCTATAACCTATAACTTATAACCTAAACTCATAACTTATAACCTATAACCTAACCTTAACCTAAACCTAAACCTATAACCTAAACCTAAACCTAAACCTAAAACCTAAATGTATTCTCAAATCCCTAAACCTAGACCTACACCTAATCCTAATCTCAACTCCCTAACCTAAACCTAAACCTAACCTTAAAAACCCAAACCTAACCTCGATGCCAAACCCGAACCTGATTTCCTAAACCTAAACCTTAACCTATTCTCAATTCCCTAAAACTATAACCTATAACCTATAACCTAAACCTAAACCTAAACCTTAACCAAACCTATAACCCCGATGTGTGGATGAATGTGATGTGGATAAGATTGTTTTTGTTTGGATGGATGTAGTTTATGTTTGGATGAATGCAATTTATGTTTGGATGGATTTACTAGTTTGGGTTTAGATGGATGTGAATGTGAATATGATGAAATATACTATATAATAGGTGTATATCAGGATGAATATGATGAAATATATTGTAACAGGTGTATATCAGGAATTTCGTGTTGGAATCTTTTTTTTTTAAGAGACTTTTACCTACGAAATTTTTTTGTAGGTAAATGTTTTGTAAATATTTTTACCTATGAAATTTTTTGTCAGTAAAAGTTTTTAAGGTATTTTTTAGCAATGAAAATATTCGTCACTAAAAGTTTTCTAATTATTTTTAGCGACGAACTGTATCATTAGCAAAAGGAAACGTTTCGAGTTTTTTTGGTTTTTAATAATTCAAAACACCCTTTAGCGACAAAACTTTTCGACACTAAAATCCACCTTTAGCTACGAAATTAATTTCGTTGCTAAAAGGAAACTTCTCGACATTTTGTTTTTGTGAAAAATTCAACACACCCTTTAGCGACGAAAATTTTCGTTGCTACAAGCTACCTTTAGCTACGAAATTAATTTCGTCGCTAAAAGGAAACTTCTCGACTTTTTAGTTTTTTCAAAAATTCAAAACACCCTTTAGCGACGACAATTTTCGTCGCTAAAAACCACGTTTAGCTACAAAATTAATTTCGTCGCTAGAAGGAAACTTCTCAACTTTTTGTTTTTTTTTTTCAAAAATTCAAAACATTAGTGATGACAATTTTCATCGCTAAAAGCCACCTTTAACTACGAAATTAATTTCGACGCTAAAAGGAAACTTCTCGACTTTTTGTTTTTTTCAAAAATTCAAAACACCCTTTAGCAATGAACATTTTCATCGCTAAAAGCCACCTTTAGCTATGAAATTAATTTCATCGCTAGAAGGAAACTTCTCGACTTTTTGTTTTTTCAAAAATTCAAAACACCCTTTAGCGATGAAAATTTTCATCGCTAAAAGACACCTTTAGCTATGAAATTAATTTCATCGCTAGAAGGAAACTTCTCGACTTTTTATTTTTATCAAAAATTCAAAACACCCTTTAGCGATGAAATATTTCATCGCTAAAAGCCACCTTTAGCTACAAATTTAATTCGTCGCTAAAAGGAAACTTCTCGACTTTTTATTTTTTCAAAAATTCAAAACACCCTTTAGCGACGAAAATTTTCATCGCTAAAAGCTACCTTTAGCTACGAAATTAATTTTGTTGCTAAAAGGAAACTTCTTGACTTTTTGTTTTTTCAAAAATTCAAAACATCCTTTAGCGACGAACATGTTCGTCGCTAAAAGTAACTTTTAGCGACTAAAAAAAAAATCATCGCTAAAAGTGAACTTTTAATAACGAAAAAAATTTGCGTCGCTAAAAGTCACTTTTAGCGAAATTTTTTTTCGTCGCTAAAAGTTTCATCGGTAAAAACCCTCTTTTTTTTAGTGTATCGTCTAGCAATAAGAGCACCTGATAGAGACCAAATGACTTCTCTTTCTCATGCATTTCTTTAAGTAATTGATGAATCAACTCGAGCTTAAGGTTGAAAATGGACCAGGCTGCCAAGCAAATTGACGCAGGGAGGGACGAGATGAGGTCGACGAATCCACCGAGCTCTCTAGATTCTTCAGAGAGCTTTTCGAATTCACTGTGGATAAAAGTAAAAATAATTTTTAATAAATTTAAATTAACTTGATTTATGATTTAAAAAATGCAAAATTACAACGCTTTAAATAATGAGTTTTACATTAAACTCTAACTCAAGCACCCTAAAAACATTACTTACTAAAACATCCTTAGTAGATAGTAAACTTAATATTTTCTAGGACTGGTTGAGTAGAGTCCAGGACTAGTTGAAGAACAGACAAAATACTTATAAAAATATTCAATTTGAATTATGTATACAAAATGACCTACCCTAAGGTCAATCTAAGGTCAACATACATCGAAAGTAAAGTATGGACATTGGGTCTTCATTTCTTCAGATGATGGTTGATCTTTTGAAGATTGTGAAGCTTGAGATTTCTATACTTCATGTAGCATTGAGCTTGAGATCTTCTAGAGCTTGAATTACACTTCATCTTGAGTTGTACACTAACTTGAGTCTTGAACACAAGATCACTTCTTTCGTTGTAGCTTGTACTTGCATTTCTTGCAATGATTTTTATACTTTGTGTAACATTGAGCTTGAGATCTTCCAGAGCTTGAATTACACTTCATCTTGAGTTGTACACTAACTTGAGTCTTGAACACAAGATCACTTCTTTCATTGTAGCTTGTACTTACATCTCTTGAAATGATTTGAAGTAGTTCTTCGTTCTTGACTTGAAGCAAAGATGCAGTGTCTTGAATATTTGAATCAACATGCTACACAAGACATAGATTGTGTTTTTGGCACCACAAAATTTGACAATCAAAGGAATAGGAAACTATAGCACTTATAATCTCTCCCTTTGTCAAATTTGGGACAAAACACACTTAACAAAGATATGATCAATATGAACACAAGGAATCATGCACCAGTTATAAAGGCAACCAATTATTGCATGATTAAAGAATCATGCACCAGTTGTCATTAACTAGCACAAATTTAGCATTTACTTAGTCCCCCTGAATAGCACACATGCTACTCCTACTCCCCCACAATACAATCCATATTTATCAATCAATCAAAACATATTCTCCCCCTTTTTATCACAATATGACAAAGGAAGAAAGGAATAAATGGAAGTGGAAGTCCAATAAGAGAGTAATTAAAAGAGTAACTAGTTAAGATATGCAAGTAATATAAGCAGATTCAAAGTTTACATATCATTCAAACAGAAACAGAAGTCAGTCATATAAACTGAAGTAAAGTCAAAGTCCACACACCAACAAAAGTAGTATAAAAGTTATTACAATCCAAAGGATAAAACACTTAATCAGATCCTGAGGAAGGAGCAGGTATGGTAGGATCAAGTTTATGAAGCCCCTTTGTTTACGCGCCAAAGATACTTGTGCGTATATTTAAATTGCAAATCATGGGCAACATTCATATTCTCAACCTTCTCCTCAAGTGCACAAAGACGAGCATCAAAATCAGATGGCTTATAGTCAGGATCATTTGTAGAATCTAATTCAATTTCATCAAAAATGTCATCCATATTTATATCATTAGAAGGAATATCGTCACCTTCTTCTTCATTCCCTGCTTCAGCACCACCACTAACCACATCTCTTTGGCCAGCAGCCAATTTCAGCTTCATCTTGTTTATATTAGAATTATTAAAAATAAGGTGATGAATAGGAGCCTCTTCAACAGGCATAACAACTAGCATATGAGAAGCTAACATAGTCATAAGATAAGCAAATGGAATGTCACTGTGACCTGGATGAAGATGAAACTAAATGATGAAATTACATATTAAAGAAGGCAGACAGACTTTAGTACCAGTGACGATAGAAATGCAAAACTCAAACCATAAAAGAAGTTAGTTCTGTTTTGTAACCAGAATGTGGATACAGGAACAAATACTTTGCAGGGAGCACATTCCCTTTATGAGTCCATTGAACATCCATATTGCATAAATCTCTAGTTAACATACATTTTTCTGATTCTGAGGGTTTCTCAACTAGAGTATGAAGAGGAATACCCTCGTCATTAACAGGTATGTCCATTAGAGCTGAAATAAGATAACGGTCTACTGGAAATGGACCTTCTCTAGTATCAATATTAAACATTAAATTCTCAGATGAAAATTCAGAAACACATGCAATCATGGCCTGAGCAATAGATTGGTATGCATGCCCACCCCAATGTAGGATGTTATCCCAACCTACAGATTGGAGAAAAGGAAGGATACCAAAATGATCAATGTGATTAATAAACATAGCTCTTTCAACAATAACCTTAGGCATACGCAAATCCCTAACATGAGAGGGATCATCTTCAGATGACCGAATATGGCGCCGAGAGATGGTCGAAGGACGAGAGGAAGAAGGACCACGGGAAGTTTTCTTTTTCCCTGTAGCATCCATTTGCAATAGATTAATCAATGACACAAGTAGATTCAAAAGATGAGGAGTGGGGTTTTGATAGATCAGATTTTTCAAGAGAAAATCCCAAAATCACAATGAAACACAAAATAAATTACTCCAAGATGAAAATGAAGTAATACTGACTAGAATCTACAAGAAAAACACAAATGATGCACTAACCTTGATGAATCAGACAGTTGGGTAGATTAGTCGTGCTACGACCCGTTAAAGAAGAAATAAGAAATGAGGAAGACGAGTTTTTTCCCAATTTTAAGAGACTCAGCACGCTACACGACTGGTCGAGGACCGTTTTCGATCGCTCGTATCATGACTGGTTGAGCACATCCTCGACTGGTCGTGAACTAAAAAAAATATGCATTTTTCATAAAAATTTGAAATTTAAACCAATAAATTATCAAATATATATACACTATGATACACACATGCATGAATAATCAATTTAAATTGCACATACCAAGATTAAATTTTAATTTATTAAACCTGCATTTGTCGACCTGTTTAGTGAAAATGTCAACAAGTTGAGTCTCGGTTGGAATGTAATCTAAAGAGATTATTTTTTTCTTCCCCTAATTCACGAATGTAATGAAATCTAATGTCAATGTGCTTGGTATGAGAATGTTGAATTAGATTTTTAGAGATATTTATTGCATTGGAATTATCATAATATAAAACCATTGAATCCTGTGCAATTCCATAATCGCTTAACATACGTTGTATCCAAACAAGTTGAGTACATGCATTTCTAGCTACAATGTATTTAGCCTCAGCGGTAGAGAGCGATATAGAACTTTGCTTCTTACTAAACCAATAAACTAAATAATTTCCAATATAGAAACAACCATCACTGGTTGACTTTCTATCATCGATATTACCAGCCCTATCAACATCTGAGTACCCAGCCAACTGAACACTAGTATCATATGGATACCAGAGACCTAAACTATCAGAACTTGCAACATATCGCATAATCTGCTTAACAACAGTTAGATGAGATTCTTTAGGGTCAAACTGATATCTAGCGCAAATACTAACACTCAAAGTAATATCTGGTCTATTAACAGTTAAATAAAGTAAGCTACCAATCATACTGCGATATAATTTAGGATCCACACTTTTACCTGTAGAGTCTTTTGAGAGTCTTAAGGTTGTACTCATAGGAGTATCAAAACTCTTACCATTCTTAAATCTAAATTCTTAATTAAGTTCAAGGCATATTTGATTTGAGAAATAAAAATATCATCAAGTTGTTGTTTTACTTGCAACCCTAGGAAATAATTCAATTCCCCAACCATGCTCATTTCAAACTTAGATTTCATTAAATTTGTAAACTCAACAGTCATGTTAGTACAGGTATATCCATAAATAATATCATCAACATAGATTTTCACCATTAAGATATGATCGTTATATTTCTTAACAAAAAGAGTCTTATCAACACTTCTCATTATAAAATTATGACTTAGTAAAAACTTAGTCAATTTTTCGTACCATGCCCTAGGAGCTTGTTTCAAACCGTAGAGAGCCTTTTTAAGGCGATAGACATGATCAGTGTTCTTAGGGTCTTCAAAACTCGTTGGTTGTTCATCGTAAACTTCTTCATGCAGATCACCATTTAAAAAGGCACTCTTTACATCCATTTGATAAATTTTGAATTTTCTAAAGCATGCAATGGATATGAATAGTCTAATTGATTCAAGACGAGCTACTGGGACAAAGGTTTCATCATAGTCGATGCCTTTAATTTGAGTGTACCCTTGTACAACCAGTCCATCCTTATTTCGAATTATATTACTAAGTTCATCAGACTTATTTTTTAAAATCCACTTAGTTCCTATAATATGTTTATCTTTAGGTATAGGAACAAGATACCAAGCATCATTTCTTACAAATTGGTTACGTTCTTCTTGTATAGCTACAATTCAATTTTTATCGGTAAGAGCTTCTTTTACGTTAGACGGTTCTATCTGGGATGTAAAGCACACGTAATTGCATATGTCTTCTATTTGTCTATGAGTGCGCACACCAGTGAGAGGATTTCCAAGAATTTGAGTGATTGGATGATATTTGACAATCCTCAGTTCAGAATTAGTTTGATTTGATGAAGTATCTCATTTCTCAATTAAAATACTTCATCATTATCTGAACTTGGGGCAGGTGTATTCAAGTGATCGTTAATGACCACATTGATGGACTCCTAAATCACACCGGTCCTCTTGTTCAGTACTCGATATACATGACTGTTCAAAGAATATCCTAAAAAGATACCTTCATCACTTTTAGTGTCAAACTTTTCTAAAATTTTACAGTCACGTAAAATATAGCACTTGCTGCCAAAAACTCAAAAGTATTTGACAGTAGGCTTCTTATTAAACCGCATTTCATAAGCTGTTTTATTATTAGATTTACTTGTATAAACCCGGTTGATTATATAGCAGGCAATATTTATGGCTTCGACCCAAAGATTTTTAGATAACTTCATACTATTCAACATTACATTAGCCATTTCTTGAAGAACTCTATTTTTTCTTTTAATAATTCCATTTTGTTGTGGTGTTTTAGGTGCAGAGAATTCATGAGATATTCCCTGATCGCAACAAAATTTCTCAAAACTTTATTCTCGAATTCTGATCCATGATCACTACGGATCTTACTAACTTGAGAACCTTTTTCAATTTGGATCCGTTTGAGAATCCTTTTTACTTTATCAAGGGTTTCTGATTTATCTCTTAAGAAGGCTACCCAAGTGAATCTGGTATAATCATCCACGATTACCAGTATGTATTTTTTACCACCTTGACTATCCATCCTTGTTGGTCCTACAAAATCCATGTGGAGAAGTTCGAGAGGTTTAGATGTGGTATTAGAGTTCACCTTTTTGTGAGCACTCCTAGTTTGCTTGCCAATTTGGCATTCGCCACATATTGTCTACTTTTTAAAGTTTAGGTAGACCTCTTATTAGTTCTCTTTTGCTCAATCTATAGAGATTGCGGTAGTGTACATGTCCAAGGCATTTATGCCATAACTTGGTCTCATCGGTATGGACCATGTAACACAATTGATTAGATGAGCTAGAATCACTTACAATGTAGCAGTTTTCAGAAGTTCTACGACCAGTTAATATTATTGAACCATTTTTGTTTAATACTTCATACCCTAGGTTGGAAAATTTAACACTATGATTTTTATCGCATATTTGAGAAATACTTAGCAAGTTATGTTTTAAACCTTCAACGTACAGTACATTCTCAAATAAGGGGAGGTTAGAAAGTTGAACCGTACCTTGGCTAATAATCTTGCAGTTGCTACCATCACTAAATGTGACTGAACCATCAGTCATGTCTTTAAGAGTGGTGAACAAACCTTTGTCATCGGTCATGTTCCTGGAGCATCCACTGTCTAGGTACCACTTTGAATGGCTTCAAGCTTTAAAGTCGTGTGGGCAACCAAGCAAGTAACCTTAGGAACCCATTTCATAAATGTTTTGGGTTTAGGAGTATAGTTGGTCTTCTTATGCTTGTAGTTGTTGTATGAATGACCCACTGAGTTAGATTTTAAGAGCTCCTTAAGTAGATCAACTATTTTCTCAGCTAAAGGGTTTTGGTTCTAATTTTTATAGTTGATATGGTTACTTTTAAGTTTAAAAGATTGAAAGGTTTTATCATTTTTAGAAAACTTTTGATTAGTACTTTTCTCTTTTAAGTTTGCGGACTCTCCTTTTACAAACTTAGAAGGAGTATTCTTCTGTTTTGGAGGAATATTTCTATCATAGCCCAAACCGGATCGGTTGTCATATTTTCTTGATCCAGATAAAAGTTTTTTCTAATTTTGGATCACCTTGGGCATATGTTCATGTATCCTTTAAACTCAAAAGTGAAGAGACTTTAAGTTTAAGTTTTTCATTTTCAGATTTCAGATTTGCAATAAGGGTGGTTTTGAAATCTAGATCATATTTACATTTTTCAAAACAATCTGAAAGATGAGATTTTTCTAAAACAATAGTTTCAAAATTATCTTTAAGCTTTGAAATTTTTTCTTTTTGAAGCTTTAGTTTTATTGCAATCTTACAACTTTCCTTGTATAAGGCATTGTAAGCATCTCGAAGATCTTCTTCATTTTCATGATCACTATTCAGATTTTCTTCACTAGTAGAATCATCCTGATCTGAAAAAGTGAACTTGGCTAAAGTCATAAGGGCTTTGACTTCATTCCTCAACTTGGTTTTAGAATCTTCTGATTCAGAAGAGGCTTCAGTGCCAAAAGATTCATCCCAAGTAGCCAACATTCCTTTCTTTTTAAATTTGTCCTTTTTAGGATACTTGTTTATTAAATGCCCATATTCTTGGCAGTTGTAACATTGACTATCTTTTAAAGATTTCCAAGTTTTAAATTTAGATTTAGATCTTTTCTTATCATTTGATTTTTGAAAGTCAACTCTCTTTTTACTTTTAAAAATCTTGTAAAACTTTTTCGCTAAGAGAGCCATGTCATCTTCAGAATTTTCTTGAGAAATACATTTAGAAGACTTAAGAGAAATAGATTTACCTTTAGGAGCTTTTGTAAAGAGCTAACTAATTCTTCTGCCCTCATATTATCCGTATCACGAAGTTCCTGGATCGCAGTCACCTTTGGGTTGAACCGTTTAGGTAGTGAGCATAGTATCTTTGCACACACTTTACTTTCTAGGATTTTATCGCAAGACCCCACATAGAGTTTACAATGTCATTCAGTCTAGTATAGAAGTCCATAAACATTTCATTTTCTTCCATAAATATTTTCTCAAATTTGGTTGTGAGGATTTGGACTTTAGACTTCTTGACAATTGATGTACCCTCGTGTGACATTTCTAAAATATCCCAAGCTTGCTTTGCAGTATCACAGGATATAATTCTTTTGAACTCATCCGGTGATAGCGCGCAAGTGATTGCATTTAGTGCTTTTGCATTGGCACTACTCTCATTTTTCTAAACTGTGGTCCAAAATAAATAAGGTGTTACTCTCATTGATTTTGATCCATCGATACCAATCACTTCAGTGGTAGGAGGGATCCATTCAGTTACCGTGGCTTGCCACACGCTCTCATCCATAGATTTAAGGAAAACCCTCATCCTGGCTTTCCAATAGGCATAATTGGAGCCATCAAATGGTGGAGGCCTAGTGACTGAAAGGCTATCAAAATTTGACATCTTATAAAAAGCTTAGATTGATTAACTCAGGAAATTAATCTAAAAATAAAACAATTAATGCAAGCCATTAGGCTTTGATATCACTTGAAAAGGCCTATCTATATGTCCTAGAGGGGGGGTGAATAGGACTATGCCAAATTTAAATTTATACCAGCAGAATTAAATAATAAGATAGCCTTATAAACAAATAAATGAAAGATTGTACTTTTAAATAAATCACAATACTGAAATGTAAAGCAACCTCAATATTCTAGTATTGAGAGGCTGATACAAATGATGTTCTAAGGATAATCGTGAACCATAAAAACCAAGGGTTTATGGCAGAAAAACCTTACTAGAACGGTATATGTATCAATATCTCAAACTGAAGAGGAATAAAGGAAATAACAAGAATTGAAATTCTAAACTATTACAACATTCTCCACAATGCTCTTAATGTAAAAGATTATAACATTCACATCCACACATACATTCTATAGCTTTGAATGATAAAAGATAGAAATTAAATAAACATTCAAACCACAAGACAAAGAATTATAGTGGTTCGCCTATGTGTTCACCAACTGTTAAAGAACAGCCACACAACTTGCTACTCCACTCTTAATATCCTCACACAGGGGATATCAGCATTCACTATGAAAATAAGCTTCACAGGTTCACCTAAAACCTTCATAATTGTGTCTTTCAAATGGGCTTACACAATTCAAAAACTCCACTTTCTGAGTTTTCTGGCTCTCCTCAGATAACCACTAGATTGAGATTTTTCTAGCTTAACCTCAAATAAAAACCAAAATGAAGGAAATTTACAATACAATAAAATACCTGAATTTCTCCTTTTGTTGTAGCCCGAAAGAACCAATCGGAGTAGAAGTTCGAATATAGAAGTTCAATTGTCCAATACTCACTTTGATATGGTTCTAAGTTCTAATTGATTTTAAATTAAACCAAATGGGCTAGCTCTATTTGATTTTGATTCCAAGAAGAAGAAATACAACAATTCCTCTATTCAATTCAGATTGTAATATAGAAACAAAATCAAATTGACAAAGCTAATAAAAGAGAATATTAAATATGCACAGCGTAGCTTAAAAATTAACACAAACTTATCTCAGAGTGATGCCTTGATTTTAGTTAAATTCGGATTGAAAAACTCTGAAATTCGTGTTCTATTTATAGATGCAGAAATCGCATCTACGACTGGTCATATGGCCACCACGACTGGTCTTAGGTTGAACTGCATTTTAAAATTTTAAGCGTGATCGGATAAAACCGTTCTACAACTAGTCGTAGGGTGTCCACGACTGGTTGTGACCAATCCATGACTGGTCGTGAGGAACTAGGAATGGTTACTGGAGTTTGAGTTGTAACTTCAGGACTGGTCGTGAATGAATCGGCAATGTTCCTATGACCAGTCGAGCAGACTCCAGGACTGGTAGAAGCTCAACCAAAAAATTCTGAAAATTTGCAACAACTTAGGACTGGTCTTGGAATTTATTGGACTGGTCGAGCCAGTTTTAGGACTAGTCGAACAGAGTCCAGGACTAGACAAAGAACAGACCAAATACTTATAAAAATATTCAATTAAAATTGTGTATACAAAATGACCTACCCAAAGGTCAATCTAAGGTCAATCATACCTCGAAAGTGAAGTATGGACATTGAGTCTTCATTTCTTCAGATGATGGTTGATCTTTTGAAGATTGTCAAGTTTGAGATTTCTATACTTCGTGTACCATTAAGCTTGAGATCTTCTAGAGCTTGAATTACACTTCATGTTGAGTTGTACACTAACTTGAGTATTGAACACAAGATCACTTCTTTCGTTGTAGCTTGTACTTGCATTTCTTGAAATGATTTAAAATAGTTCTTCATTCTTGACTTGAAGCAAAGATGCAGTGTCTTGAAGCAAAGATGTAGTGTCTTGAATATTTGAATCAACATGCTACACAAGACATAGATTATATTTTTGGCACCACAAAATTTGACAACCAAAGGAATAGGAAACCATAACACTTACATATATGTGATGCCATGTTTTCTCTTCATTCTTGTTTTGTTCTCCGTGATAGTAAATTTCAAGGATGAAATTTTTACTAGGAGGGGAGAGCTATCAGGCCTGTGTCCTAGCATCTCACCGTTCCGTAGGATCCCGCAGTTCTCCCTGTCGAATTCCGGCAACCCGAGACCTCTAGATATCATTTACGCGCGACCTTAAGTTGCATCCTGTAAAACTGAGATGACTCAACCCAAGACTTATGCCATTGCGACCGCATCGTCACTGCAGTTTCAACGCCGTGTCTTATACGTCAATGTGATGCTTACATCATAAGATATGACCTGTGCATTATTATGGCTGTGGACCGCACGTTGCGGGACCCACCTATCCCAAATGACACCATTCCCTAGGCTATCATGAGGGTGATGTCATCACCCCGTGCTTGCTAGGTAACGATCGCCTCTCTTCCCCATGTTCTTACAAATCCATGATTTCCTTACAAGTCATAATCACCTTACAACTAATCATTACCTAGCTAAGAGAGCTAGATATCTCTCTCTTATCTCTCTCCCTCCCTCTTTCTTACTCATTTTCTCATCCTCTATTGTAACTAGAGAGCTTGGGACGTCCCAACCCATCTCCATATCCAGCCTTCTTCCACCTTTTTTCCCCACCAATCCAATCATCAAAAGCCCATCTCCACCATTAAAATAGATTCATAGGAGCATTGGAACATAAGGGAAGAAGAAGTTGAAGATCCAAGGTGGGTGCATGTTTAGGACTAGATCTTTCTTTCCTTTCTTAGATCTTTGGTTCTTATTGCATGGGAGCATGTAGGACCCACCAATCAATGGTGGAGATCCTACTTGATCTATTGGATGTGGCCAATGGCCCATCCTTGTTGCATGTATGATCCGTGATGGGGCCATTCTTCATGGACCCCATCGTAATATTTTAATTTAATCCATAGCCTTGATGGGTCACCTATACCTTGATTTTTTGGTAGGGATGGCATCCCCACCTCAGATTTTTTTAATGTAGGGCCATGCAATGCATGGGACCCATCTTGATAAATGTATGATGTATGTTGTAGATCTTAGAGGGGCCCATAGTGGCGGGGCCCCTCCATCACACGTTTTTCCTTCTCTCTCTTTCCCTCTCTCTCTCTCTTGATCCTTTGGATGATGGTCCACCTGATGCATGTTGTTGTTCAAACATGGGACGCCCACACATCTAGATTTTTGGGGTCACATTGCTACCCATTTTCGGGCCAATCTGGATGAGGAAGACAAAAGGATCAGTCTAATTTTCTGGATGGGTGGCCCACCCACGTGGACTACTTATATGATGTATGTATTTTTATCCATGCCGACCGCCCATGGGGCCCACCTTACTGACGTCCAGCAGCTGGCTGGATGGTTCATCACTGCTGATACCGTCCAGCGCCCATGGACGAAGGAGAACACATATATCGGTTTTCTTCAAAGCTGGTGGGTCACATGTGTGGACCCACCTATGATGCATGCGTTTCATCCATCCCATCCACCATCTAGATAGGCTAGATGGTGGGGCCTAACTTGATGTATATGTGTATGTCCACACCGTCCAACCTACTAGACGGTGGGGACCCACCCTCAATGTATGTGTATATCCACACCATCTAGGGATGGACGGTGGAGCCCACATGGTGTATGTGTTGTATATCTATACCGTCCAGATGGGCAGGATGGTGGGGTCCACCATGATGTGTATAGTGTATCTAGGCCATCTAGTTAAGGCCCATTGTGTAGGGCCACTTTGATGTATTTACATTGCTGCCCATCTGTTTTGGTTGGACCATGGGTTGCCTCATGAGGCCCATTTTTGTGATGTATAAGGCCCACCTTAATGTGTGTATTGTAAGCACACTGTCCATCTATTTTCTAGACCATAGGGCTGACCTGTGAGGCCCAACTTGATGTGTTTCATACACATGTTGATAATCCATTTTTACCAAATCATGGGCTGCCCTTTTACGCCCAATATGATGTATATAAGGCTCATATGTTGGCCAATATGATGAGGACCAATGTGATGTATGCGAGGCCCATATGATGAGGCCCAAATGATGTATACAAAAACCATATGAAGAGGCCCAATGTGATGTATATGAGGCCCTTGTGTGAGGCCTAATATAATGTATGTGAGGCCCATGTGATGAGGCCCAATGTGATGCATGTAAGGCCCTTGTATGAGACTTATGGCGATGTATATGAGGCCCATGTGATGAGGCCCAATGTGATATATATGAGGCCCATGTATGAGGCCCATGGTGATGTAGATGAGGCCCATGTGATGAGGCCCAATGTGATATATATAAGGCCATTGTATGAGGCCCATGGTGATGTATATGAGGCCCATGTGATGAGGCTCAATGTGATGTCTATGAGGCCCTTGTGTGAGGCCCAATATAATGTATGTGAGGCCCATGTGATGAGGCCCAATGTGATGCATGTAAGGCCCTTGTACGAGGCCCATGGTGATGTATATGAGGCCCATGTGGTGAGGCCCGATATGATATATATGTGGCCCTTGTGTGAGGCCCATTATGATGTGATGAGGCTAATATGATGAGGCCTAATTGTGAATTGTGATTCCACTATAATGTATGTAATAATGATTATGATGCCTATCCATCTCCTAGCTAAAATAAGGCCAAAGGGCCTCATTATAGGATAGGTTCTAAATGGGCCTAGCCTTAGGAACAATGATGGTTAAATGTCCACATTATAGGAGCAGTGGTGGTTAGATGTCCACATTGTGATCCTCCCTATGGCCCGTTATTAAGCCCATTCTCATCTCTCCCTAGTGGGCTAACCCAAATTGATGGGCCCCCACTATTATTATTATGATCCATCTCACCTTAGTGGGCTATCCCAATTCATTGGGCCCCCATTAATATTAACATGACCCACCTCATTGGGCTTACCCCAAACCGTTGGGCCCCCATTATTGCTAGTGTTTCCATCATACCTTGTAGATTTGTCCAAGGTCATAGAGCCCACCTTGTCCCTATCGGGCCCATTAGGGAGCCCAGTTTACTACGTATCAGAACGGGCGAGGAAGCCCACTCCTTATCCCTAGGCCCATCCTTATTATAAGGAGAGTGTATCATTACCGTAGATGGTAGGATCTGCGATGTTAGATTTGGTATATCTACAGTTGAGGATTGACCGTCATGTTATGGATCTGCTGTCCTTCTATATACCCCACCATATATATAGGCCGATTATCACTGAGTATGTGTTAGCATATCATTATGACACATGCCTATACGCATCATTCACATGCTTGTTATGAGAAGTGATTGATCTTAGCATATGCTATTGGGCAAGATTGTTTATGGGACTCCTTGATAGATGGAGTGGCCCCACATAAGCATGCAGTACACGCAAGATTGATGCATAACTGGATGGTATGACTCATGCATCTTGCATTGTGTTATGATTACTGTACGCCCTAGCGACATCAGTGCTATAGCCTCCGTAGATATAGCGCGGGTTGTCACGCCCCAAACCCGAAAATCGGATTCACAGGAATCCCGATCACCGAATCTGGTGCTAACAGCCTCTGTAGTACCCCATTCTCGGCTCCTAACATCCATATGCCAGATTTCGATCCTGGGATCCTACAGGGAGGATTTTTTTTTATTTTTTTCTACATTTAACTCATAATAAGCATAACCACAAGATTACCCAATTCACAAAGGCAACATCATCATCACATGCCCACTAATATAATCATTTGAGTACAATGCAGAAAGGGAAATACATAAATTAAAAATTAAGCTCCAGAAGACCATTGTACACTCCAGGCTCAATCACTGCTGCAACCTAACATCACTTGCACGCATCTATCGTGCATAAGCTTATAGAAAGCTTAAAGGGTGGTGTAAGTGTGTGCGTAAGGTAGTACCAAGTATTCAATACAATGCCATCATCATACAATACCGGAATTACTGGTAATCCATAAATCGTACAATATCAGAATAAGCAGAAATACTGACAAGATTATGAATTATCAAAGTAAGCAAAAATACTGACAAGATCATGAATTATCAAAGTAAGCAGAAATACTGACAAGATCATGAATTATCAAAGTAAGTAGAAATAATGACAAGATCATGAATCATATGATAACAGAGTAAGCGGAAATACGGATGAGTGCATGAGTCAATCAATATCAGAATAAGTAATATAGAACAACTATGCAAATGAGGAGTCCTAGAAAGCCAAATATCAGATGCATAGGGTTCAATGCAATATACATTCCTGATGAGTAACATAAATAGCGTCAGTCGTACCATATGCTATGGACATAATGCAACATGCAGCGAGAATGGAATGACCATGCTGGAGTGTGAAGTCGGGATGATAATACGTAGTATCGCAAGCTATGGGGTCCATGACAATGGACTTCTATCCAGACTAGTCCCATACCTAAAGTTGGATAGTTAGACTTAATGTGGTAAACTCCTGATCTCAGGTTAGTCACGCGCCCCAACCGAAATCCTGGCCATTGCAAAGGTATACGTAACAAATAGTTGCACACCACTAGCCCGAGTGGATAGTGAATGAATGAATGAATGAGTATGCAACTCCTACTCAATAAGTCCACATATCAGTATAGTTGCTCTCTGGGATCATCACCGAGGTTTAGTAAACTCCAAATGGCACTGCCGCTCTCCCTAAAAGTGCACCTGTTAATGCCTTGGTTTGTCAAGTTATGTGTGTGGTGAGTCAGAGTGGCTGCAGAACTAGATTAGAAGATTATTTCAAGCGTCTGCCTCATCCGGATGTTTGGAAGCTCGTAATAGGTAAATCATAAGCTCACATCCCATGTCCCAAAACACTAGGTAATTAAAACCCTTAAAATAAGATAGACACCTTAGGGTTTTATGGTGAGAAAACTTTTGGTGAAATAGGAAAATCTCTAAGTTTTTCTCGCTCTATCGATTTTATTGAACACCCTCGATATGATCGACCTACACTGTCGATGTCCTCGAAACCTTAACGATACTATCGATAAGAGGACCAAAATGTCTAGCAACTATACATTCATCTGGACGAACTTATCGATATATCAATACACCTATCAATATCATCGATAAAAGCACTAAATATGTCCAGCAACTTTATAATATATCTGGACGAATTATCGATGTATCGATACACATATCGATAGCATCGATATTCAAATCTCGAGCCCATCCAGAGTGGCTCGATAAGATCGACAGGCAGATTTCCGGTGCCCCTATTTTTTAATGAAAATCTCAAAATTCTTTGATATATCGATGACCGTCCGATATGATCTGAATTCAAATATCGATAAGATCGGAGGTCCATCGATGATATCGACAGTGGGCGCGCATTTCTTACAGCATTTAGTTCAGGTTATTTTTAACTATGATTGGGGGCCCTTCGATTTAATCGATATTCAAATATCAATGATATCGACACCAGATCGATTGCATCGAACGATGCCATAATTTGTCCAGCAAGTTCAAAGATAAATTAGCTGAATTGATCGATGCCTCGACTCTGATCTCGATGTCATTGACATTCAAATTCCGATGACCTCGACGGTTTCTCCGATCATTCATGAAAACCTGAAATATCTCAAAGTCAAGTCTCTCTCATTTTTCAAGTGTCGATGGATCGAACCTGTCATCGATGGAATTAGAGTTCGAAATCTGATGACATCGACAATAGTTTTGATTTATCGACCATCTGGAAAAGAGTTTCAAAAGCGTATGGCATTGAGTCCGATTCATCGAGCAGACCATCGGTGCTATCGAGAGTATACGCTCAATGATATCGAACATACTCGATGATATCGAACATACTCGATGATATCGAACTCTGTCATAAATGTGACCATTTTATATCCATTGGAACTTTTTGCCTATTTATAGAGGACTTGTCTTTTGTTGCTGTAAGAGAAAGAAGAGAGAGCTTTTGAGTGTTTAACCTTAGATCATATACCTTAAGCCCTTTCTCTCAAGGGAGTTCATCCTCTAATCCACCCTCACCATTAATATTTAATAGAGTGGATTGGGGAATGAACTTCCGCATTCAAGTATCCTCCAGCTACTACCTTAATGGCAAATCATTATGCTGGGATGCCTTGAATGCATAAGAGTGGAACTACTCTACCTTCCGTATAAGTAAACCTTTAGAGAGTAGGATTCCATCTCTACCTTGACACAACCTTAAGCCTAGTCTTGGTATATCTTTTGTGTTGTAGATCAAGGGAGCAGAAGACTCTTCGTCAACAAGGATGAGGAGATCTTCGGTGTTGTGCTTAACGAGACTCATCAACTTATCTGTAAGTATTTAGAGTCCAAGAGGACACTTGTGATCATTCCTTTTTAGGATTGGGTCTTAAGTGGTTCTCACACTTTGAAGCCCTCGTAGGAGGCCTCCGGCGGGAGAGTATGTTGTGGGTGCATAGTGTGGACCCTTGCTCTTGTGTAGGGCATAAATTGTTAGGTCCTTGTGTAGGTCCTTGACCTATGTAGTCTAAAATCCGGGTGCATAGCGTGGACCTTTGCTCTTATGTAGGGCATAAATTGTTAGGTCCTTGTGTAGGTCCCTGACCTGTGTGGTCTAAAATTCGGGTGCGTTGTGTGGACCCTTGCTCTATGGAGAGCATAAACATCTGGTTAGGAGTGAACCAACAAAACTCTGGGTTTGAGGTGAACCACGTAAAACCTCTATAAAGGTTGAAGGTGAACCTGATTTAAAACCTTAGGTTTGAGGTGAACCCTGGGAAACCTCCTTAGTGAAATCCGCTACACTCAAGGGTTGAATGCGACAACCGGGAATGGAGTAGACAAGTAGTCGAACCACTATAAAAATGATTGTGTTTAAGATGATTATTGTCTTTCAGTTATATGATTTCTTTGCATGTCTTTATATCTAATTATCTGAGATCACACCTTATACACACACACAGTCATATACTTTACAATCTTGTCTGCAACTTGTTTATCTTATAAGTAGGTTGTGATTGGATCCTCTACAAGGCTTGAAAGCCAGTAGAGTTAATTTGAGTAATCCTGAGAATTGCATACATAATAGGATTAGAGTGATAGGATTTTTAAATAACTCATAAATCTTTAAAAAGTCCTACTCACCCCCCTCTAGGACATATTGACATATTCCAACTTCTACTCAAGCGGTCTTCACTGCTATTTCAATTGGTATCAGAGCGGGTCTTTCTTAAGGGCTTCACCGCCTAGAGAGTGATCTTGACTGAAGTAAGGAATATGGCCAAAGGAGAGGGCTCATCAGTCACCACGACGCCAGTATTTGATGGAACAAATTATGCATAATGGAAGGCCCGCATGCACTACTTTCTGAGATCTTTGGACCATAAAGTTTGGGATATTGTTGAATGTGGATATGTGCCACCATCTGAAAAGATTGTACTTGAAGATGGCACAACAGTTGAAAAACCCAAACCCAAAGAGAAGTGGACGCAGTTGGATAAGGAAAAACAGACAACTGAAGCAAAAGCTATGAACGCGATCTACTGTGCCGTGTCCCAAGATATTTTCAAGCAGATAAGCATGTGTGGGACATCTAGAGAAGCATGGGATCTACTGGAAACAACCCATGAAGGCACAAATACTGTGAAGAGGTCCAAACTACAACTCTTAACCTCATAGTTCAAAAATCTCAGAATGGAGGAGCATGGACATTTATGGAGTTTTTCACAAAGTTAAATATCATTTGCAACTCCATTGGTGGATTGGGAGAAAAAGTTTCGGTACCAAAAATTTGTAGAAAATTCCAAGATCCCTACCGAAACGGTTTAATCCCAAAGTAACAATAATTGAGGAGTGTAAGAATATAGACAAGATGAAAGTAGAAGAACTAGTAGGTTCCCTACAAACTTTTGAACTACACTTTACTCAACCCCAAAAATCCAAAAACATTGTGCTAAAAACTTCAAAGAAAACAATTCATGAGGACAATGAAAGCGAAAAAGGAGATGAAGATAAAGAAGTGGCTTTGCTGGCACAAAGATTCAGAAGATTCTTTCAAAAGAATCGCGATCATCCCTCTAGAGGTAGAAAGATGGATAACAGACCCTCTGTAGGCAAATTTGGTAAAAAGACCAAAGAACCACAATGCTACACCTGTCAAGTGTATGGACATCTATTTACTGAATGCCCAAACAGAAAAACTAAAGGGAAAGCAATGGCCGCCACATGGGATGATACAGAAGAGTCAAACTCAGAATCTAGTGGCTCAGAAAGCAATGAAGATCAGAAATCACTGAAGATTCTCATAGCCTCTACTACTTCGATCATTCCCACTGAATCTGAAAACGAAAAAGAATAGCAAGTCACAGAATCACTTCCATCTGATGATGAAGAATCTAAAAAAGAAGAAGAAATAAAAAAGGATAAGTTGCAAGATGCTTATAATCAGCTCTATACTCATAGCATCAACATTCTTAAGAGACTTGGAATCTCGAAAAACAAGAAGATAGTACTACAAAAAGATCTGGATAAAACACTCGAGATTAATTCACACCTAATTAATGATCTACAACAATATTATCCAGAAAATGACAAGTTGGAAAGAATCAACCTATCCCTAAAAACTGAATCATCTAAGCTTACCAAACAAATTGAATTACTAGAAGATGAGAATAGGCATCTCAAGAATGAGAATCACACACTCAGCTATGACTTAGAGAAATCTAGAAAATTTGCTGAAATAAACTATAAATTTTCTCAGAGTAGTGAAAAGCTTGAAAGGATGTTAGGGATGGGAAGGCCCGGAAAAGACAAGAGTGGCAAGGGTATGAGAAAACTAAGAAGAAAACAGGAAATACAGCAACAATAACTAGATCATCGGCTGCTTCAGGAAGCAATGTAAGAATCTCTCCGGTATGTCATTTATGTGGTGATAAGGGTCATTATGGGGTTGAATGCCTAACACCTAGATGGACTTCACATAACTTTGGACACATTGGAAAATTCAAACCGATCAGAGAAACACAGAATGTCGAGAGTCCATCTAGGGAAAACACTTATCTATCACCATCTAAGATGCAAGACAGGAGAAAGAAGTTTATTTCAAAATGAGTAGAAAAAGAAAAACAAAATTGTCCTGTGACTAATCTTCACATACCCTGAAAATTCCAAGTGTGGAAGGACAAGTCCAAGTCATGCATCGGACCTGGAAAGTTACTGAAAGGATGCAAATTTTGTTGAGCCTAATATAATACATCTGAGGTTCTTGACCTCAAATTTTTGTATAGGAACATACATATGTTTGTAATTTTGGTGTGTACAAAAATTGTACATAATTTTTGAAAAGTATACTATTGATTTATAGAAATTCTAAAAGTATACTTGGGAGATTGGTTGTGTGCTGAAAATTGAAGATCCTCATCATCGATATGACATTCTCGAGTAATTCATTGTGCGTCGATATTATCGACGACTCCTTAGATTACAGATTGAAAATTGACATCGAAGACAGACTCAATGCTATCGATAAGCAATCTCTCCATATCATAGAAATAATGATCGATCTTATCGACAGATGGCACCCAATAAAAGTCTGCGGAGCGAAAATGGGATTTTTTTTTTAGTCATCTTCTGTGCTCGATACACTCGATCGAATTACTTGGAGCCACAACGGACTAATTGAGATGCCTCCCCAAATCGGGTAATACCTTTCTATACTACAAGAGGTAAATTTCTCCTTTAGATATTTTTTATTTTGTCAATTGTTTGTTGTGCTTCCCAAACTCTTGTTTTGTCTATATGGGAAAAGTCAAAGGGATAGCGTCCGGACAGGGGGAATCTTCAAGGACTACCTGACAAAAAGTCTTCGCATCTAGAGAAAGAGCGAGGGCCCCAGAAAGTGGGATCCCCACGCGTCAAAGATCACAGACTTCGCGAGGTGGGTCCCAAACTGATTCTCCAGCCCCTCCTCCTCTTGTTAGGCAGCCCTCACATCCAGCAAAATACACCGGTAGGAAACTGATCCATGAGAGAAAAGTGGACAAGCCCTTCTTAGCCCCGTATAATCTAGAACCCCTATTTGCTGCAGTTGGTTGGCTGCCCATCCTAGATTTCAGAGGGCCTTGTCAACTCAAGCAAACGTGCAATTTCCATGCAGCGTGTCACTCTCCGGTATCTGATCCTCCTTCGTTCATGGTCTCTCTGGATGGTGATGATGCGTTCATCACCCCTGCCACAATAGCTGACATTCTTAACGTACAGATGGAACCAGAAGGACTTCCTGACTTAGATCTCGATCTTCCTGAGGTTCATTCCATTGTAACCAAGTACCTGTGCAACAATAGAGATATTCCCTGGTACCACGGGAACGCCTTAAAATCTAGGTAGATGGAACCTCGTTTTCAGGTTATGCATGGGATCTTCGCTACAAATCTGTATCCAAGGAGTACAAATCGATCTGATCTCACCGGTCTTATGGTCATGATTATATACTCCGTGGAAAATGGGACAAAGGTTTACCTTCTAACACTAATTGTCAATCAGTTGGTTAATGCAATACATACCTCCAGAGATTTACATTTGCCATATCCGTGGATTATAAACAGGATCTGTCAAAGAATTGGTTTTCCACCTACCACTTATCCTATACTTCCAGTTCATATCTTTAATTCAAAGAACATTCAAAAAATGGACCTGGAATACCACGAGTACAAAGAAGAAGGGATTCAAGGATGTGAAGAGGAAGGTATTGGTGATCCTCGTTGGGAGGAAACTGAGAGGACAGGAGATGAATCATCTCGACCCGATCCAGCCCCATCTACGTCAATACCCGAACATGCAAAGAGATTCAAAATGGACAGAATCGGGGCAATCCAAAGAGATATTCACTCTATACGTGAGTAGTTGACCATTTTGGAGCGAGTCGTCCAGAAAGTGCAGCAGACTGTACAACAGCTGGTGGATCTGCTGACATGCTGACGGGACGACACGATGCCATCTCACTCTGCTCCGTAAAGCCGGGTCATGCATGCTCTCATGCACACTACCCTTTTATCACCACAACTGAACATCAATATCTTTTTGGATGTTCTTCACTATCACTGGTGTGTATGACAACCCTCTAAGATATAATTTTTTTGTTGGTTGTATATGCCCACAGATGGGTAATGGTGATGAATGTTAATGGGTGCCCATACCTGGGCTTATTTTTTTGCTAGGTGGAGCAGTATCTTTTGTGGTTGTCTAAACAGTTGTTTTTGGTTTGGGATTTACTGCCGTCTGGGGCAGTTCTGGTTTTTCAATGGCTGAACAGAAATCTTATCCTAATGCCATAATTTTACTTTCGATTCCACTAGTTTGTCTGATGGAATGCGTATGATGTGTTTAATGCTTAATTGCTTTACTGTTATCACTGCTTTCCACCTGTTTTGACCACAGATGACTTCTTATAATATTTTGATCATTACTCATCTGTATCTTGTATGCATGTTCTCTCACGTACTTTAAGCTTCAGTCAATATCACTTGCTATATCTTTGCTAATGACTGACAAAAAAGGGGGAGAACAATTCAAAACGCCCCGAGCAAAAAATTGTTTATCTAATGTGTTGCAGGTGCTAGGGGGAGCAGCTGCACCAAGAAAGGAGGAGTTTTGAAGTAAGGGGGAGCAGATACTTCTAGAATGTGTACATGGGTTAGAAAAAAATTGTAAAATTGTGTACTTGCATGTACAAACAATTTAGGGTGTGTCTAGAAGTGTTCTAGGGTGTTTTGGGTATTTTGTCACGTAATTGGCAAAGGGGGAGATTGAAAGTGCACCGGCTAATGCCCTGGTTTGTCAAGTTATGTGTGTGGTGAGTCAGACTGGCTGCAGAACTCGATTGGAAGATTATTTCAAGCGTCTGCCTCAACCGGATATGTGGAAGCTCACAATAGGTAAATCATAGCCTCACATCCCATGTCCCAAAACACCAGGTAGTTAAAACCCTTAAAACAAGATAGACATCTTAGGGTTTTATGGTGAGAAAACTTTTGGTAAAATAGGAAAATCTCTAAGTTTTTCTCGCTCTGTCGATTTTATCGAAGCACCCTCGATATGATCGACCTGCACTGTCGATGTCCTCGAAACCTTAACGATACTATCGATAAGAGGACCAAAATGTCCAGCAACTATACATTCATCTGGATGGATTTATCGATATATCGATACACCTATCGATATCATCGATAAAAGCACTAAATATGTCCAACAACTTCACAATATATCTGGATGAATTATCGATGTATCGATACACATCAATATCATCGATATTCAAATCTCGAGCCCATCGAGAGTGGCTCGATAAGATCGATAAGCCGATTTTTGGCGCCCCTGTTTTTTAATGAAAATCTCAAAATTCTTCGATATATCGATGACCGTTCGATATGATCTTTTTTTAAATATCGATAAGATTGGAGGTCCATCGATGATATCGACAGTGGGCTCGCATTTCCTACAACATTTATTTCAGGTTGTTTTTAACTATGATTGGGGGCCCTTCGATTTAATTGATATTCAAATATCGATGATATCACACCAGATCGATTGCATCGAACGATGTCATAATCTGTCCATCAAGTTCAAAGATAAATCAGCTGGATTTATCAATGCCTCAACTCTGATCTCGATGTCATCGACATTTAAATTCCGATGACCTAGATGGTTTCCCCGATCATTCATGAAAACCTGAAATATCTCAAAGTCAAGTCTCTCTCATTTTTCAAGTGTCGATGGATCGAACTTGTCATCGATGGAATCGGAGTTCGAAATCCGATGACATCGACCATCTGGCAAAGAGTTTCAAAAGCGTATGACATTGAGTCCGATTCATCAAGCAGACCATCGATGCTATCGAGAGTATACGCTCGATGATATCGAACCTACTCGATGATATCGAACTCTTTCATAAATGTTTTCGTTTTATATCCATTGGAACTTTTTGCCTATTTATAAAGGACTTATCTTTTGTTGCTGTGAGAGAAAGAAGAGAGTTTTTGAGTGTTTAACCTTAGATCATATACCTTAAGCCCTTTCTCTCAAGGGAGTTCATCCTCCAATCCACCCTCACCATTGATATTCAGTAGAGTGGATTGGGGAATGAACTTCCTCATTCAAGGATCCTCCAGCTACTACCTTAATGACAAATCATTATGCTGGGATGCCTTGAATGCATAAGAGTGGAGCTACTCTACCTTCATTATAGGTAAACCTTTAGAGAGTAGGATTCCATCTCTACCTTGACCCAACCTTAAGCCTAGTCTTGATATATCTTTTGTGTTACAGATCAAGGGAGCAGAAGACTCTTCGTCAACAAGGAGGAGGAGATCTTCAGCGTTGTGGTTAACGGGACTCATTAACTTATCTGTAAGTATCTAGAGACCAAGAGGACACTTGTGATCATTCCTTTCTAGGATTGGGTCTTAAGTTGTTCTCACCCTTTGAAGCCCTCATAGGAGGCCTCCGGCGGGAGTGTACGCTATGGGTAACTAGTGTAGACCCTTGCTCTTGTGTGGGGTATAAACTGTTAGGTCCTTGTGTAGGTCCTTGACCTGTGTGGTCTAAAATCTGGGTGCATAGTGTGGACCCTTGCTCTTGTGTAGGGCATAAACTGTTAGGTCCTTGTGTAGGTCATTGACCTATGTGGTCTAAAATTCGGGTGCGTTGTGTGGACCCTTGCTCTATGGAGAGCATAAACATCTGGTTAGGAGTGAACCAGCAAAACTCTGGGTTTGAGGTGAACCGCGTAACTATAAAGGTTGAAGGTGAACCTGATTTAAAACCTTAGGTTTAAGGTGAAACCTGGGAAACCTCCTTAGTGAAATCCAGTACACTCAAGGGTTGAGTGCGGCAGCCGGTAGTGAAGTAGACAAGTAGTCGAACCACTATAAAAATGACTATGTTTGAGATGATTATTGTCTTTCGGTTA
Source organism: Magnolia changhungtana (assembly GCA_030180095.1). NCBI lineage: Eukaryota > Viridiplantae > Streptophyta > Magnoliopsida > Magnoliales > Magnoliaceae > Magnolia > Magnolia changhungtana. The sequence goes on along the minus strand of JASAUF010000344.1, from coordinate 2,120,428 downwards.
TGTGATTTCCTTGCACGTCTTTATATCTAATTATCTGAGATGACACCTTATACATACACACAGTCATATCCTTCACAATCTTATCTGCAACTTGTTTATCTTATAAGTAGGTTGTGATTAGATCCTCTACAAGGCTTGGAAGCCAGTAGAGTTAATTTAAGTAATCCTGAGAATTGAATACATAATAGGATTAGAGTGATAGGATTTTTAAATAACTCATAAATCTTTAAAAAGTCCTATTCACCCCCCTCTAGGACATATTAACATATTGTAACTTCTACACAAGCGGTCTTCACTGCTATTCACTCCCAACCGTACAGTCCAAGTGAGCGTCAGAAACCTCACTATCCGCCTGACCAATAGTCTACCAATACCTATTCGGCATGTCGATAGAAGACCTATTCACGAGCTGGTCAAACTCAGCCTATTATTGCCCCCTACCCTCAGGCGAGTAAGGCCACACCCCTTTCCAACCGACCACCACACAGTAGGAGATGCGGCCTCTAGCTATTTGGCCCTCGTGCCCTCATATATCCACACGGTCTCGACGTTGGAGTCATCTCCTGCCCACGAAGGTTTATGGATTTTCACCCAGGGACATCTATGGCGCCTGTATGCTAGAACCAAATATTTTCGGTGTCCCATCTGGCCATCCACGATATGCCTGTGGAGGCTACGACCCTGATGTCGCTAGGGCATATAACACATAATGCAAGATGCATGAGTTATACAATCCAGTCATGCATCAATCCTGCTCATGTCGTGCGCTCATGTGAGATAACCTCCGCCTATCAGGGAGTCTCATATTAACATGCTCAATGACATATGCGATGAACAACCATATCTCATAACAAACATGCAGATGATGCGTATGGGCATGTATCATGATGTTATGCTATCACATACTCATAACCGGCATTGACAATCGACCTCAACTATGTGAACATTTAACCAACATTGACCCCATTGAATGGCCCACATCGAGTCTAACATATAGTGGACCCATGGCCTCACTCAAGTGTTTAATATACGTCACGATGGGCCCCTCACATGGGCCTAACATACATCACAATGGGCTCCATCGCCTGGCCCACAAAAGCATCATAATGGGCCTCATCACATAAGCCTCATATACATCACTTTGGGCCTTAAACATGGACAAAATACACATCACAACAGGCCTCATATACAAGCCGCATATACATCACATTGGGTCTTGACAATCGGAATCGGCAATCGGCCACGATAAATGGCCTCGATCAATAATCGGTCCTTCGACCACGACAATCATGGTCGGCCTATACAATCAGCCTCGACAATCAAAATCATCTTTGATATGCAGCCTCGACGATCTAAATTGATCGATAATCGAAATCAGTAATCGGTCACGTCAATCGGAGTCGATAATCGGTTATGACAATCGGGATCGATCGATAATCAGAATCGGTAAATCGGTCACCGATCGGAGTAGGTAATCGGTCACGATAATCGGAATCGATCGATAATCAGAATAGGCAAATCGGTCACCGATCGGAGTCGATAATCGGTCACGATAATCGGGGTCGATCGATAATCAGAATCGGCAAATCAGTCACCTATCGGAGTCGGTAATCGGTCACGACAATCGGAATTGATTGGTAATCAGAATCGACAAATCGGTCATCGATCGGAGTCAGTATTCAGTCACGATAATCAGGGTCGATCGATAATCAAAATTGGCAAATCGGTCACCTATCGGAGTCGGCAATCGATCACGATACTCGGGATCGATCAATAATCAGAATCGGTAAATCGGTCACGTCAATCGGGATCAGTAATCGATCATGACAACCGGGATTGGTTGATCAATAATCAGAATCGGCAAATCAGTCATGTCAATGTGGCCATTTAACCGACATTGCTCCCAAGGAGTGACCCACGTAGAGTCAAACATATAGTGGGCCCATGGCCTCACACAAGGGCTTCAATAAATGGGCTGCATATGCAACAAGTGGGCCACATTACCTAGGCTTCATATACATCACATTCAGCCCCACTCAAAGGCCCCACTTACGTCTAATTGGGCCTCACTCGTGGCCCTTATATACATCACATTGGGCATCAACCATGGGCCATCAAATACATCAAGTGGATCGCCGCCACAGGCCGCACCAATGGGCCTCATATACATCAAGTGGATTGTGTCCATGGGCCTCATCAATGAGCCTTATACATATCAAGTGGGCCATATTACATGGGCCGTATCACATGGACCTCCAATACATCACAATGGGCCTCTCTCGTGGGCCTTACAATAGGTGGGCCCTGCGCATGGGCCTCAGATTCAAGCAGGCCGGCCCCATCATATGGGCCTTAAATATAAGGCAGGTGGGCCCTATCACATGGGCCTAATACACAACGAATGGGTTACATTAATGGGCCGCATATATGGCCACACAAACTTCATATCGGGCCTCACTAATGGGCCATAATATATATATCACAATGGGACTCATATCTGGGAGTGGACAACGTGGGGTAAAACACATTCATCAAGGTGGTCTCATGTCCACGTGGCTGGACGGCATGGAATTACAATATATACATCATTGTGGGTCGGACGTCCAATGAACCAGACGACGTGGCTAAAACACATAATTCAAGGTGTGCCCGAACAGTTTAGGCGAGCCCAGCTAATACAGCAGCTACATAAATGAAGTAAGGTACACCAACTGATCCTCTTCCCACGGTCCAGAGAATGGATGGTGAGGATATACAATACATTATTTAGGTGGCCCACACGGATAGGTGGTGTGGATTAGACCCACATGCTGCACATAGCAGCTATATAGCTTGGTGTACGGTGAACCAGCCAGTCCGTCTTACATCAGGCGGGTGCCACGTGGGGCCCACATAATATGACATTATAATATATATTATATTATATTATAATATTATATATCTATATATATTTCATAAAGCGCATCCACGTCCAACTGTCCAAAGATGGACGGACGGCCTGGTTAAAATGCATATATGCAAGGTGAGTCCCACATGGGGCCCACCACATCATATGTATTATATTAATATATTATATAATATATATATATATATACAATAGGTGGGTCACACCATTGCGACATAGTCCACGGTGTGGGTGGAGGTGCGACTATAACACATACATTAAGGTGGTGTTCCACCGTGAATGGGGCCCTCCGTCAGATGGACGGCATGGATCATAAACACATCATGGTGGTCCATGATTGGGATAAAACAAATGCATCATGATGGTGTCCGACCGTCCAGATGTTGCTGGGTGGCTGGGATAAAATACTTACATCACACGTGGCCCCACACTGCATAAGGACGATCTGCATATACAACACATATAACAAAGAGGGCCCCACCATCCTTTGGTCAGTGTAGATAAAACGCATACATCATTGTGGGACCACTGTCCACATAATGGACAGTGGACAGTGTGGATGCAACACACATCTCGGGGGAGTCCCATCGTCCAGCGTCTGGACAGTGAGGACAAACTCATACATCACGTGGGTCCTACACAGATGGGCGGTGGATATAACACATACCTCGACCCCACAGAAGTTGCTGCCGTCATGACAGCAGACATGCAGCGGCTGGATGGACAACATAGATAGACACATACATTACAGTGTAATCCCACCGTCTAGATTGCTTGACGGTGGGGATAAAACACATATATCACGGTGTGGTCCACTGCGTGGATGGTGCAAATGGAGCCCACGCCTCACGGCTGGCCCCACAGAGTTTGTTGACGTCAATCAGCTATATGGCTGGTGCCTAGTAGCCCAGCCAATCCGTTGCAGGTGGGTCCCACGTGGGGCCCACCATGATGTTCATCTTCCATCCCAACAGTTGATAAGGTCACACGGCCCAAAATAAAGAGGAAAAACAAATTTCATATATATCCAAAACTTATGGGATCCAAAAAGGTCTCAATGGTAGACGTCCAACCCTTTACTGATTTTGATGGTGTGGGCCACCTGAGATCCTTGAACAGCTGATTTTTGGAGAATCCAGTTTCCCAGTGTGGACTGATCAAATGCACGGTGTTGATACTCCATATACTCCATATACTCCATATACCCACGGTCCCACCCTTTAATAAACAGCAAGGACGTTGTTGCTGCTGCGTCCTCTAGACGCTGGCAGCAACAGCATCCATACCTCTTTTTTTTTTATTTTTTTTTTGTTGTTTTCTTATCCGAACGATCTAGTCCGCCGGTTTAGTTCCTAGGCTCGTGACGGGCCCAAAGAGACAAATATTCAATAAGTTTGAGACATAGAAACATCACAGTGATCCGTAATAGTTTTGACGGTAAATTCTCTGTTTTCAGTGGTGTGGCCTACTAGAGATTCAGATTGAATTCATTTCTCGGTTCAACACCTAAAATGAAGTGAAAAATGGGATGGATGGTGTGGATTAGATACATACATCAAGGTGGGGCCTACATAAGCGGTCCACCAAAAACCTCAAAGATAATATTATATTATAATTTATTTTTATTCTTTGTTAGCTTGCTGTACACCCACCGTCAGTTCCATTTCCCTACGACGTTCAGCGTCAGGGAAGCTAGACGGCTTTAGATTCAACACAAGTTAAGGTGGGCCCACCTTCAGATGTACTGTCCAGGTGGGCCACCATATGCGTGGACGGTGTGAATACAACAAATACAAAAAGTGGGCTCCACCTATAAATGGCTAGGATAAAATATATGCCTCATGGTGGGGTCCATCCGGGCGGGCCACACAGCCACATCATCATACAAAAATGAGAAACAGAGAGAGAGAAGCACCCACCCATGATCTTCTCCTCCTTTTGCCAAAGTATCCTAGAGCTTCAAGAGAACATTTTTATTGGTTGAGATGATGATCTTAGGGTTGGATTTGCTGGTAGGAAGGTGGGCCACACCTAGCTTCTCCATGGAAGCCATGGACGGTTTCTTTCTTGGAGGATGAAAGAGAGAAAATGAAAGAGAGGGAATGAGAGAGAGAGAGAGAGAGAGAGAGAGAGAGAGAGAGAGAGAGAGAGTGATGTAAGGAGAGAGGGATGGGTTGTTGTAAGGAGGGTTGACTTTGGGAATGGGGGGGGGGGGCATGCCTTGTTAGTAAGAGAGGTATGGATGTTGTACTTGTTATACTTGACTTAATTGATGTGATTGATTTGATAGATTCTCTTGGGATTTACAACGCGCCGTGTTTTTCCTCGAACTAAACACGGGCCCACATCTCTTGGCTCAGGTGTCGCCTCAGCGCGTGAGACGCGGCGTCGGAACCGCGGTGACAGTGTGGTCGCAATGATACAAGTTTCAAATTGAACCGACTCTGATATGCAGGACTCGGCTTAGGGTCGTGCACAAACATCGGATACGAGTCGAGGATTGCCAGAATTTGTCTGGTAGGATCACGGAAGCCTACGGAACGGGACAGAGTAGGGCACAAGTCTTACAACTCTCCCCTCCAAATAAAAATTTCGCCCTCAAAATTTAAAGAATAGACAAGGGAAGAGGATACATCATGAAGTATATATGTGAAGGCACAACCAATCTACAAAAGGATGAAGATAATGCTCTCTAATCTCAACCTCGCCTTCCCAGGACGCATCGTCAACACTATAATGACCCCACCGGTTCCCGGATTCTGAATTAGAAACGATTGAAATTGGAATGCTAAGCAACCTCATAATCTCAATGGTAGGGAGCTATGTCAGAAAATCTCTAAATTATTCAAACTTCGAATCTAACCATTCTAGGTTCTCAACAATCATAGAGTGCAGGGTAGCTATCAACAGATATGTGATGTATTCTTCGGGTATTCCCAAGTTATGCTCTGATACCAACTTCTGTCAAGCCCCAAACCCATAAATCGGATTCACAGGAATCCTGATCAGTGAATCCAATGCTGACAGCCTCCGTAGTACCCCATTCTCGGCTCCTAGCATCCATATGCCAGGTTCTGATCCTGGGATCCTACAAGGAGGATATTTTTTTTATTTGTTTTTATACATTTAACTCATAATAAGCATAACAACAAGATTACCCAATTCACAAAGGTAACATCATCATCACATGTCCACTAATATAATCATTTGATTACAATGCAGAAAAGGAAATACATAAATCGAAAATCAAGCTCCAGAAGACCACTGTACGCTCCAGGCTCAATCACAGCTGCAACCTAGCATCACCCGCACGCATCTATCGTGCATAAGCTTATAGAAAGCTTAGAGGGTGGTGTAAGTGTGTGCATAAGGTAGTACCAAGTATTCAATACAATGTCATCATCATACAATACCGAAATTGCTGATAATCCATAAATCGTATAATATTAGAATATGCAAAAATACTAACGAGATCATGAATTATCAAAGTAAGCAGAAATACTGACAAGATCATGAATTATCAAAGTAAGAAGAAATACTGACAAGATCATGAATCATACGATAACAGAGTAAGCGGAAATACGGACGAGTGCATGAGTCAATCAATATCAGAATAAGTAATATAGAACTATGCAAATGAGGAGTCCTAGAGAGCCAAATATCAGATGCATAGGGTGCAATGCAATATACATTCCTGATGAGTAACACAAATAGCGTCAGCCGTAACATATGCTATGGACGTAATGCAACATGCGGTGAGAATGGAATGACCATGCTGTAGTGTGAAGTCGGGATGATAATACGTAGTATCGCAGGCTATGGGGTCCATCACAATGGACTTCTATCCAAACTAGTCTCATACCTAAATTTGGATAATCAGACTCAATGTGGTAAACTCCTGATCTCAGGTTAGTCGCGCGCCTCAACCGAAATCCTAACCATTACGAAGGTACACGTAACAAATAGTTGCGCACCACTAGCTCGAGTGGATAGTGAATGAATGAATGAATGAGTACGCAACTCCAGCTCAATAAGTCCACATATCAGTATAGTTCCTCTCTGGGATCATCATCGGGGTTTAGTACACTCCAAATGGTACTGCCTCTCTCCCAGCCGCACGGTCCAAGTGAGCATAAGAAACCTCACTATCTACCTAGCCAATAGTCTGCCAATACCTATTCGACACATCGATAGCAGACCCATTCACGAGCTGGTCAAACTCAACCTAGTATTGCCCCTACCCTCAGGCGAGTAAGGCCACACCCCTTTCCAACCGACCACGACACAGTGGGAGACGCGGCTTCTTGGTATTCGTCCCTCGTGCACTCATATATCCACTCGGTCTCGACGTTGGAGTCATCTCCTGCCTACGGAGGTTTAGGAATTTTCACCCAAGGACATCTATAGCGCCCGTATGCTAGAACCAAATATTTCTGGTGTCCCATCTAGCCATCCACGATATGCCTGTGGAGGCTATGACCCTGATGTCGCTAGGGTGTTTAATATATAATGCAAGATGCATGAGTTATACAATCCAGTCATGCATCAATCCTGCTCATGCCGTGTGCTCATGTGAGATAATCTCCGCCTATCAATGAGTCTCATATCAACAAGCTCAATGACATACGTAATGATAAACCACATCTCATAACAAACTTACAGATGATATGTATGGGCATGTATCATGATGTTATGCTGTCACATACACATAATCGGCATTGACAATCGATCTCAACAATGTGGACATTTAACCAACATTGCCCCCAAGGAATGACCCACATAGAGTCTAACATATAGTGGACCCATGGCCTCACTCAAGAGTTTAATATACGTCACGATGGGCCCCTCACAATGGGCTCCATCGCCTGGCCCTCAAAAGCATCATAATGGGCCTCATCACATAAGCCTCATATACATCACTTTGGGCCTTAAACACGGGCAAAATACACATCACAATAGGCCTCATATACAAGCCGCATATACATCACATTAGGTCTCGACAATCAGAATCGGCAATCGGCCACGATAATTGGCCTCGATCGATAATCGGTTAATCGACCACGACAATCATGGTCGGCCTATACAATCAGCCTCGACAATCGGAATGGGCTTCGATACTCGACCTCGACGATCCGAATCGATCGATAATCGAAATTGGTAATCCATCACGTCAATCGAAGTCAGTAATTGGTCATGACAATTGGGATCGATTCATAATCAGAATCGATAAATCGGTCACTGATCGGAGTAAATAATCGATCACGACAATCAGAATCAATCGAAAATCAGAATCGGCAAATCGGTCACCGATCGGAGTCGGTAATTGGTCACGACAATCGGGGTCGATCAATAATCAGAATCGGCAAATCAGTCACCTATCAGAGTCAGTAATCGGTCACGACAATCGGAATCGATCGGTAATCAGAATCGACAAATCGGTCACCGATCGGAGTCGGTAATCGGTCACGATAATCGAGGTCAATCGATAATCAGAATTGGCAAATCGGTCACCATCGGAATCGTCAATCGGTCACGATAATCGGGATCGATAAATAATCAGAATCGGTAAATCTGTCACGTCAATCGGGATCAGTAATCGGTCATAACAACCGGGATCGGTTGATCAATAATCAGAATCGACAAATCGGTCACGTCAATGAGGCCATTTAACCGACATTACTCCCAAGGAGTGACCCACGTAGAGTCAGACATATAGTGGGCCCATGGCCTCACACAAAGGCCTCAATAAATGGGCCGCATTACCTAAGCTTCATATACATCACATTCGGCCCCACTCAAAGGCCCCACATACGACTCATTGGGCCTCACTCGTGGCCCTTATATACATCGCATTGGGCATCAACCATGGGCCATCAAATACATCAAGCAGATCGCAGCCACAGGCCGCACCAATGGGCCTCATATACATCAAGTGGATCGCGTCCATGGGCCTCATCAATGAGCCTTATACATATCAAGTGGGCCATATCACATGGGCTGCATCACATGGACCTCCAATACATCACAATGGGCCTCTCTCGTGGGCCTTACAATAGGTGGGCCCTGCGCATGGGCCTCAGATTCAAGCAGGCCGGCCCCATCATATGGGCCTTAAATACAAGGCAGGTGGGCCCTATCACATGGGCCTAATACACAACAAATGGGTTGCATCAATGGGCCGCATATATGGCCACACAAACTTCATATCGGGCCTCACTAATGGGCCATATATATATCACAATGGGACTCATATTTGGGAGTGGACAATGTGAGGTAAAACACATTCATCAAGGTGGTCTCATGTCCACGTGGCTGGACGACATGGAATTACAATATATACATCATTGTGGGTCGCATGTCCAATAAACCGGACGACGTGGCTAAAACACATAATTCAAGGTGTGCCCGAACAGTTTAGGCGAGCCCAACTAATAAACAGCTACATAAATGAAGTAAGGTACACCAACTGATCCTCTTCATACCATCCAGAGATTGGACAGTGAGGATATACAATACATTATTTAGGTGGGCCACACGGATAGGTGGTGTGGATCAGACCCATATGCTGCACATAGCAGCTATATAGCTGGTGTATGGTGAACCAGCCAGTCCGTCTTACATCAGGCGGATGCCACGTGGGGCCCACATAATATGACATTATAATATATATTATATTATAATATTATATATCTATATATATCTCATAAAGCGCATCCACGTCAAACTGTCCAAAGATGGACGGACGGCCTGGTTAAAATGCATATATGCAAGGTGGGTCCCACATGGGGCCCACCACATCATATGTATTATATTAATATATTATATCATATATGTATATATACAATAGGTGGGTCACACGATTACCACACAGTGGACGGTGTGGGTGGAGGGTGCAACTATAACACATACATTAAGTTAGTGTTCCACCGTGAGTGGGGCCCACCGTCAGATGGACGACATGGATCACAAACACATCATGGTGGTCCACGGTTTGCATAAAACAAATGCATCATGATGGTGTTCGACCGTCTAGATGTTGCTGGGCGGCTGGGATAAAATACTTACATCACACGTGCCCCACACTGCATAAGGACGGTCTACATATACAACACATATAACAAAGAGGGCCCCACCGTCCTATGGACAGTGTAGATAAAACACATACATCATTGTGGGACCCACTGTCCACATAATGGACAGTGGATGGTGTGAATGCAACACACATCTCGGTGGAGTCCCACCGTCCAGCGTCTGGACAGTGAGGACAAACCCATACATCACATGGGTCCTACACAGATGGGCTGTGGATATAACACATACCTCAAGCCCACAGAAGTTGCTACCGTCATGACAGCAACCATGTAGCTGCTGGATGGACAGCATAGATAAACACATACATTACAGTGTAATCCCACCGTCCAGATTGCTGGATGGTGGAGATAAAACACATATATCATGGTGTGGTCCACTGCATGGATGGTGCAGATGGAGCCCATGCCTCAAGGCTGGCCCCAGAGAGTTTGCTGACGTTAATCAGCTATATAGCTGGTGCCTGGTAGCCCAGCCAATCCATTGCAGGTGGGTCCCACATGGGGCCTACCATGATGTTCATCTTCTATCCCAACCGTTGATAAGGTCACACGGCCCAAAATAAAGAGAAAAAACAAATTTCATATATATCCAAAACTTCTGGGATCCCAAAAAGGTCTCAATGGTAGACGTCCAACCCCTTACTGATTTTGATGGTGTGGGCCACCTGAGATCGTTGAACAGTTGATTTTTGGAGAATCAAGGTTCCCAATGGGGACCGATCAAATGCACGGTGTTGATACTCCATATACATCACGGTGGGGCCTGTGGTGGGACCCACGGTCCCACCCTTCAATAAACTGCAAGGACGCTGCTTGCTGCAGCGTCCTTTAGATGCTGGCAGCAACAGCATCCATACCCCTTTTTAAAAAAAAAAATTTGTTGTTTTTTTTCATAGGTGGGGTCCATATCCGGACGATCTAGTCCTCCGGTTGAGTTCCCAGGCTCGTGACGGGCCTAAAGAGACCAATATTCAATAAGTTTGAGACATAGAAACATCACAGCGATCCGTAATAGTTTTGACAGTAAATTCTCTGTTTTCAGTGGTGTGGCCTACTAGAGATTCAGATTGAATTCATTTCTCGGCTCAACGCCTAAAATGAAGTAAAAAATAGGATGGACGGTGTGGATTAGATACATACATCAAGGTGGGTCCTACATAAATAGTCCACCAAAAACCTCAAAGATAATATTATATTATAATTTGTTTATTTTTTTTTGTTAGCTTGTTGTACACCCACTGTCAGTCCCATTTCACTATGACATCCAGCGTTAGGGAAGCTAGACGGCTTTAGATTCAACACATGTTAAGGTGGGCCCCACCTTCAGACGTACTGTCTAGGTGGGCCACCATATGCGTGGACGGTGTGAATACAACATATACGTAAAGTGGGCTCCACCTATAGATGGCTAGGATGAAATACATGCCTCATGGTGGGGTCCATCCGGGCGGGCCACACGGCACATCATCATACAAAAATGAGAAACAGAGAGAGAGAGAAGTACCCACCAATGATCTTCTCCTCCTTTCGCCAAAGTATCCTAAAGCTTCAAGAGGACATTTTTAATGGTTAAGATGATGATCTAAGGGTTGGATTTGATGGTAGGAAGGTGGGCCCCACCTAGCTTCTCCATGGAAGGCATGAACGGTTTCTTGCTTGGAGGATGAAAGAGAGAAAATGAAAGAGAGGGAATGAGAGAGAGAGAGAGAGAGAGACGATGTAAGGAGAGAGGGATGGGTTGTTGTGAGGGTTGACTTTGGGAATGGGAGAGAGAGGGGGGCCATGCCTTATTAGTATGAGAGGTATGGATGTTGTACTTGTTATACTTGACTTGATTGATGTGATTGATTTGATAGATTCTCTTAGAATTTGCAACGCGCTATGTTTTTCCTCGATCTAAACGCGGGCCCACATCTCTTGGCTCAGGTGTCACCTCAGAGCGTGAGTCGCGGTGTCGGAACCGTGGCGACAGTGCTGTCGCAATGATACAAGTTTCAAATTGAGCCGATTCTAATATGCAGGACTCGATTTAGGGTCGTGCGCAAACATCGGATACGAGTCGAGGATTGTCAGAATTTGTCCGGTAGGATCACGGAAGCCTACAGAACGGTATGGACTAGGGCACGGGTCTTACACGAGTAGCAGAATTGGATACCGAAAATACTTGTTAAAGCATGGGGGTGCCATTGATGTCCTAGGGTGAAAGTCTCCAAACCCTCATGGTACCAAGAGGATGCTCCAATGTCGAGACCGAGTGGAGGTAAGAGCACACAGGTGCCGAATACTATTAGGCCGCATCTTGTACTGTGTCATGGTCAGTTGGAAGGGGATGTGGCCTTACCCACCTAAGGGTAGGGGGCAATGCTAGGCTGAGTCTGACTAGCTGATAAATGGGTCTGCTACAATAGATATTGGCAGACTACTAGTCAGGAGGGTAGTGAGGTCTCTTCCACTTGCATGGTTGCACGTTCAGTTGGGGTGGCGATCTGGTGTAGAGTGTATTAGACTCCGGTGATATTTTAGAGATGAGTTGTATTATTATGTGGATTCAGATGAGGATTGATATGCTTTTGATTGCATCTTGCATATGACATTGGCCATGTAGGCCTTGATGGCCTTGGTATGGCCGATAGCATCATGCCTCGCATCACTTGGCCTTGGTACGGCTGACAGAATTCATGGACTTATTAGCATGTTTTCGCATTACTCTGATATTACATTCTTAGCATATACCTTGTGCACATACTTACATCACCCTCTAAGATTTCTATAAGCTTATGCGCAATCGTTGCATGTAGGTGACACTAGGACGCCGCAGTATCATTGAGATTGGAGCATGCAACTTTCTTCTGGAGCTTTTGATATTGATATTGTATTTTCCTTATGCATTGTACTTAAAGTTTTTTATCACAGTGGATTTTGTGATGTTGTTGGTTGTTGTTTGTGGGTTATGCTTGTGGTTATGCTTATTATGAAACAAATTCATATTGAAAATCCTCCTTGTAGGATTCTAGGATCGGAACCTAGTATATGGGTGCCGGGAGCCGAGAATGGGGTACTACGGAGGCTATTGGCACCAGATTCGGTGATCAAAAATTTTGTGAGCCCGGTTTCCGAGTTTGGGGCGTGACAACATGTAAGATGGAACATATCTATAAGTCATGGATTTACCAATTATAAGGTATATACTAATAGGGAAATGCGATGCATATAAATATTAAACCACAAAGCAATGTTTATTATAGTCATTCAAAATATATACCAATCGAATTGAGAATGACCAATGATACTCTAAGCTAGAAACATATAATACTAAAATTACGCAACTGTAAAGCTTAAACTACAAAAATAAATGAGGTTATAATCATTAAATTTACAAATTAAGTACAAAATTAGGTTAGAATCCTTAGACTTTCCTATAATATTCACACAATTGAGGCTTAATCCTTTGATTTATCATTAAGCCCATAAGTATCCAAGGAAATATGGTCTCTTAATTCTCTATGGAGGGAACCGGTGGTGAAGGCCCTTAAGACGTATAACTAACTAAGGTCTTCAACACTAAAGGAGTCTGTTAAATTGGATTTAGAGTCTTCTGTATCATCCCATGTTGTCGCCATAGCCTTGCCTTTGGATCTTACTTTGCTAGGATAATCGGTGGCAATATGTTAATAACCCTCACAGTTGGAACATTGAACTTGCTTTTGTTGTTTAACAGATTTACCTTTACGATTATCAACCATTTTATCCCTCTCATCATAACTCTTCTTTCTATTCAATTTGAGAAATTTCTTGAATTTTCTTTCGAAATTCTCATCCTTATCCCTATCATTACTCTCACTATTAGATTTAACAATCCTAAGCTTATGTGAATGCCTATGAGATGTCTTAAGGACGGCTAGTTTCTTCATTCTAGAGGGAACCTTAAAGTGTTGTTCATGTGTTTGTAGGGAACTTAAGAATTCTTCTACATTCATCTCATCTAAATTCATACACTCTTCTATTGAGGTTATCTTAGCAGCAAACCTATCCTGAAGGGTCTAAGTATTTTCCTACATATAAGGTTATTTAGAATACTCTGCTTTAAACTCCACATGGAGTTACAAATATCATTAATTTTATAATAAAACTCTATAAAAGTTTTAGAATTTTCTTTTTTAATGTTTTTGAATTGAGTCATTAAGAGTTGAAGCTTTGATCTCTTTATTATGTTAGTTTCCTCATGGGAGACTTTCAATATATCTCACGTTTCCTTACTTGTTTCACATGTACAAATACATTTAAATTCATCGAGGGACTCCTTATAATAAATACCATTAAGTGCTTTGGGATCATAGGTATATCTCGCTTTCTCATTGGCACTCCATTTAGATTTATCTTTAGGAGCACTAATAGTTTTACTACCAACCATGACTTATTTTACGAGCATAGTCTATCCTTGTTCGACAATTGCTCAAACCATAGGGTTAAGGGGTCTTAGAAAGACCATCATCCTAACCTTTCTATAGGTATAGTTAGCCTTGTAAAAATAAAGTGGTCGTGTGATGGTACACCCCTCTTAGGTAGACATCATTCTTAAGCTCATTGGATCAACTCAAGGTGGTTAAGGCCTTCAAAAGCTACCCGTTTTAATACCAATTGAAATTGTGTGGAATAAGATACCACGACATGCAGAAGCTTGGTGACACTAAGGAATGATGGTTGTCTTAGAGAGGGGGAGGGTTAATTAGAACCAAATAAAATTTACGCCTTTTAAATCTACTTTCTTAATTAAACTAATATGCCAATTCAAACTAAGTAAATAAACTAACATTAAAGCTTTCAACCCAATAGTGGGTCCAATTACATTGACTATAAAAGATACGTCAATCAATAACTAGTCTATAAATGATAGAGTACATGTGTGTGTGAGATGTGCTAACTATCAACTCTTAGCATTCATCTAATCATGCATATATATAATTTACTAATCAATCACATATGCATAAATAGAAAAGTTTACAAACGACAATCCCAAATACATGCGTGCATAGTGGTTTGGTTTCCCTACTTCACTCTCGGAGGATGCACTCTCCTTGAGTGTACTAGATTTCATTGTCGGAGGTTTTAAATCAAGTTCACTTCTAACCTTTACATCCCTACATAAGGACCTAACCTACACTTTCACCGAATACTCCCACAAGAGACTTTAGTTAGTTTTTTATCAGCTAATTAATAAGCTTGGTCTTAGTCCAAGGACCTACATTAACTCCCACTAAAGGCTCCTATGAAGAATAATACGTACACACCCATGTCCAATGAATTTATCCCTATACAGGAGCCTAATTCATACACAAGATCTTATCGAGTTTGGGTCATACCCTTATCCTCAATCCTATGTAATAAAAGAGAGTATGGACTTACTAAATTACACTTGTTGAATTATCTCATTTGACACACTGTCTCAGGTTGCTTTATTGATGATCTCTTATACTTCAATCAGCTCCTATTTTGCTCCCCCGATCATTGGTGCTGATGCTTTATTAATGCTTCAGATCTAAGACCAAACACCTTACATGTTATACTCCATTGAGGTGACCAACGTGATTGGAGGTTGGTAGAATCTCCTACAATTAATGGGGTAGTTAAAATCCTAAGGGTTTCACATAGAAGGGTCTTCTAGAGATTTAGATAAATGATGTGCCAAGAAGATTGGGTTTAATCTCTATAAAATAAAGGAGTTCAATTTTATCTTCTCGTAGGAGGTTGAAATCCTCATTAAAGTGTTAAAGCTCATGAAGATGATTAGAAACTTATGGGATTATATGTGTAGAATGTGGAATAACCTAGCCTCATATTGCACAAAAAATTATTCATTTTACCTAAGAACCAAATTTCCTTTTATAAGAAACCAATTTCCTATAGTTATAAAATGATTAGTTAACCGCTCTGTCAATTTGATCGAAGGGCCCTTCGATGGGATCTAAGGGCCTTCGATAGGATCGAGCACACTATCGATCCATTAAGAAAATTCAATTTTTACATCTGATGGATTACTGGACTCATTCTTTGATCGGATCGAGTGGTCCTTTGATTCCATCGAGTCCCATCGACAGCCTATCGATGGGATCAAGGACCATTCGAAAACTTCAATTTTTGGCATACAATTTCACAATAGCTTTGCACCTCTCCTAGCTATACTTAACATGTTCTAATTAAGCTTTTAAGGCTAAGGGATGATCAACAAGGTTTACTGATTAAGGTTAGGATCATCTAGAGCTTCAAGGTTTGTTTTGGGTCAAGGTTAGGGTCACCAAGGACCTCATATACATGTTCTTCACTTCCTTGATGCTTCAGTCTCCATGTGTATTCGGTCTTCAGCTTCCAATGGCTCAACGATTTCTTGACATACAAGTGCATGTGATTGTCAAACAAGGTGCATAAATCAGTGCACCAATATATTTGACATTCATGACATTCCTTCATGAATTTATTGAAATTATGGCTATAATTGACCAATAATCCCCATGTGTTTTATTCGATGATATAGATTCTTGCCTTCTTGATGGGCACCAGATTCATTTGAATGTACCATGCACAAGAATGATTATACCTCTTGTAGGTCCAGACACTTCAATAACATACCCTCAAATGATTGACGATATAGTACTCGTTGATGATGATAAATTGATTAGCCCTTTATTTCATTTGAATTATAATCTTCTCTATGTTGAGTAAAAAATCGTATTTAATATAATTGATGAACAGTTGTCTCCAATCATTTCTTTAATTTTTAGGCATGATATTGGCTGATTTGATTCTTCTTGTAACAAATTAAGAGATGGTAAAAATTGACATTCCTCTATTGATATTTGTAACAGATTCCCAACGACGTTCGCAAGAGATGCAATAAGATTGACCAATGCGTCTACTTTCATATTTTCCTTGCGAAGAATGTGCATCACTTGAACATCCTTAGAACTTTCGATTAAAGCTTATGCATATTGATAATACAGTAAAAGTTCAATCTTTACTACCTCAAACTCAATGGAAAATTGGTTAATAATGAGTTTAGGATCACCATACACTTTCAATGCACGTATCTCTTTGGCTATTTCCAACCCGGTGATCAATGCATTATATTTTGTTTTATTATCATTACAAATTGCTCCCAATGCAAACAGATAAGGTATAAGATCCTTTTGTTAAGTAGTGACGATGACTGCGATGCCAACACCAAAAGGGTGAGCTACTCCATCAAAGAACATTTTCCATGGAGAGACTGCTTCTGTCAATAATACTTGTTCATCTAAAAGATTATTTGCAATTACTTTAGAATTTGGGATTGGATGAGCAAGTAAGAAATTGGCTATAGGTTGCCCTTTAACAATCTTTTGTGAAAGATACGTGATGTCAAACTTTGATAATAGTACGAAACATTTTGCCAAGTGACCTGAAAGTATTATCCTTGATGGTAGATATTTTAATGGATCTGCTTGAAAATATAAGGGTAATCCTTTGAGATAAACAATAATGCCTCAACTTCTATTTGCTAAAGACCAAAGCAAAGTAAATCATTTCTATTGGAGAGTAATTATGTTTTGT
This sequence comes from Magnolia changhungtana, assembly GCA_030180095.1. Lineage (NCBI taxonomy): Eukaryota > Viridiplantae > Streptophyta > Magnoliopsida > Magnoliales > Magnoliaceae > Magnolia > Magnolia changhungtana. The sequence continues at coordinate 2,102,848 of JASAUF010000344.1, read as the reverse complement.
CGCCATTAAGGTTTTACTAAGATAATAAAGTGTATTTTTTTTCCATTCTTAGTTCTTTTAAGTTAAAAGGTCTTTTAGAAAATTCTCATAGGATGTTGTATAAAAAATTAAAGGTTTATCTTTGATTGGCAATACAAACGCAGGATATTATTTTAACAACCCTTTTATTGAATGAGGGCCTTTTGACAAGCTTTATCACATTGAAATGGTATTCTCTTCTCTATTAAGCAAGAAAATGTTTGTCATCATCTTGATAAATTTGAAATGAACCTTCGTACATAAGCAATATTCCCAAATAAGATTTTTTAACCCTTTTAGAGTTTGAGGTGGCGGTATTTCTTATATGACTTTTATCTTGACTGGGTTTATCTTCATTCCCCTATATCGTATAATAAAATTGAAAATTTTTCTTGATGATACAATGAATACACATTATAATGGATTCATACATAAATTATTTTTTTCTAAAACTTTTAAAAAATTATTTGTAAATGTTCTCGATATTCTTCATGATCGTGAGATCATAATAGTAGACCATTGATATAACATTCCACATACCTGTAAATAATATCATGAATGTGTAAGTGCTATGGTCTCATGCTCCTTTGATTGTCAAATTTTATGGTGGCAAAACCTCTTGTGTGCCAAAACTTCTATCTGCGTGTCTTGTGCTTGTATGTTGATATATATATATATATGTGATTCAAGACAACATCACAATGGTTCAAGACATGTACGGTGCTCGACTTCAAGAAATGCAAGGTTCTGTACTTTGTCCTCTTTCGTATGCATCAATGTTCAGAGCTACATCGATAAGAAGAGTGTTTGTTTAAGACTCAAGTACAACTTAAGTTTAAGTTTATATTCAAGCTATAAAAGATCTCAATCTCAAGCTACATCAAGTAGAGGTCTCAAGCTTCAAAGGTTAAACCATTATCTTAAAGAATAAAATTCAATGTTCAGACTTCATGTTTCAAGTATGATAGACCTTAGTTTGACCTTAGGGTAGGTCATTTTGTATACATAATTCAAGATAAATCTTTTTACATGAAGTTGGTCTGTTCTAAAACTAGTCCTGGACCTTGTTCGACCAGTCCTAGATCTGGTTCGACCAGTCCAAGAAATTTCACGATCAGTCCTAAGTTGTTGAAGATTTTTAGATTTTTTTTTGTTATTCTTCGATCAGTCCTAGAGACTGTTCGACCAGTCGTAGGAATGTCACGACTCGTCCTTCGACCAATCCTAGAACTACGACTCAAACTCCAGCAACCAAATCTGATTTTCTACGACCAATCCTGGGTCAGCTTCGACTAGTTGTAGGTGGTCTACGACCAGTCGTATAATCCTAAGACCAGTCATAAAACTGAATTTTCGGATCACGCTTTAAATTTTAAAATGCCGTTGGAGCTACGACCAGTCGAAGGGTTCCTAAGACTAGTCGTAGACGCGATCTTTGCTTCTATAAATTGAACTCGAATTTTAGAGTTTTTCATTGATTAATTTGAAAAAATTCAAGCCTCCACTCTGAGATAAGTTGTGTTCATTTTTAAGCTACGCTGTGCATATTTAGTATTCTTTTGTTTGCTTTTCTTATTTGATTTTATTCCTATATTCCAGTATTATTTTGAAAAGGGGAATTGCTGTATTCCTTCTTCACTGGAATCAAAATCAAATGGAGCTACGCCCAATTTGGTTTAATTTAAAATCAATTAAAAACTAGAACCATTTCTTAAGTGAGTATTGGACATTGAACGTTGATTCGATCTTTTACTCTCATTGGTTCTACTGGGCTGCTACAAAAGAATAATCCAGGTATTTTACATTTATTGTAAATTCATTATTTTGGTTTTGTTTGAGATTCACCAGAAAAATCTCATTGTGTTGGTTATCTGAGGAGAGCTAGAAAACTCAGAAAGTGTGGGTTTTTGGATTGTGTAAACCCAAGTTAAAAAGACACAATTGTGAAGGTTTTAGGTGAACTTGTGAAACCTATTTTAATAATGAATGCTAATATCCCCTGTGTGAGGATATTAGGAGTGGAGTAGCAAGCTCTGTGGCTGTTCTTTAACAGTTGGTGAACACACAGGCGAACCACTATTTATCGGTGTGTTTTGTGATTTGAATGCTCTTTTAATTTCTATATCTTTAATCATTCAGATTTGTGGAATGTATATGTGGATGTGAATGTTGTAATCTTTACATTTCAAGCAAAGTGGGGAATGTTGTAATAGCTTAGAATTTATTTCTTGTTATTTCTTTTATTTCCTTAATATTTGATTTTTGATATTCAATTTGTTCTAGTAAGGTTGTCCTGCCATAAACCCTTGGTTTTTATGGTGCAAAGGTTGTCCTTAGAATGACGTTAGTATCAAGCTTTTTTGAAAAGATTGCTTTACATTTCAGTTCTTTGATATATTTAAAGTATTGTTCTTTATTTTTATAAGGCTATCGTATTTCAATTCCGCTGTTAAATTTTAATTTGGCACAGTCCTATTCCCCCCCCCCCCCCTCTAGGACATATAGCTTGGCCTTTTCAAGTGGTATCAGAGCCTAATAGCTCGTTTTTTAATTCTTTATTCTTCGATTCATTTCTTGAGCTAACAATCTAAGCTATATATAAAATGTCAAATTTTGATAGCCTTTCAGTCACTAGGCCTCCACCCTTTGATGGCTCCAACTATGCTTATTGGAAAGCCAAGATGAGGATTTTCCTCAAATCAATGAATGAGAACATGTGACTTTCCACAGTGATTAAATGGAACCCACCTACCACTGAAGTGACTAGTATTGAGGTTCAAAATCTATGAGAGTAATGTCATTTTTCTCGTGAACCACTCTTCAAAAAAGTAAGAGTAGTGCCAATGCAAAAGCACTAAATGCAATCACTTGCACGCTATCACTGGATGAGTTCAAAAGAATTATATCCTGTGATACTGCAAAGTAAGCTTGAGATATATTAGAAATGACACATGTGGGTACTTCAATTGTCAAAAAATCTAAAGTCCAACTCCTCACAACCAAATTTGAGGAAATTCATATGGAGGAAAATGAAATATTTATGGACTTCTACACTAGATTAAATGACATTGTAAACTCTATGTCGGGACTTGGCAATAAAATCCCAGAAAGTAAAGTGTGTTCAAAGATACTACACTCACTACCTAAACGGTTCAATTATAAGGTAACTGCAATCCAGTAACTTTGTGATACGTACAATATGAGGATAAAAGAGTTGGTTGGGTCTTTACAAACCTACGAATTAAATTTTAAAACTCCCAAAGGTAAATCTATTGCGCTTAAATCTTCAAAATGTATTTATCAGGATTCTGATTTAGAAAATTCTGAAGATGATATGGCCCTTCTTGCTAAAAAGTTTTATAAGATCTTCAAAAGTAAAAAGAGGGTTGATTTTCAAATATCAAATGATAAGAAACATTTTAAACCAAAATCTAAAACTTGAAAATCTTTGAAAGATAGTCAATGTTACAACTGCCAAGAATATGGGCATTTAGCAAACAGATATCCTAAAAAAGACAAACTTAAAAAGAAAGGAATGTTGGCTACTTGGGACAAATTTTCTGGCACTGAAGCCTCTTCTGAATCAGAAGATTCTGAAATTGAGTCGGGCAATGAAGTTAAGGCCCTTATGACTCTAGCCAAGTTCACTTTTTTAGATCATGATGATTCAACTAGTAAAGAAAATCTGAATGGTGATTATAAAAATGAAGAAGATCTTCAAGATGCTTACAATGCCCTATATAAGGAAAGTTGTAAAATTGTCGTAAAACTAAAACTTCAAAAAGAAAAGTTTTTAAAACTTAAAGAAAATTTTGAGTCACTTGTTTTAGAAAATTCCCATATTTCAGATTGTTTTGAAAAGACTAAATGTGATTTAGAATTCAAAACCTCCTTGATTGGAAATCTTAAATCTGAAAATGACAAACTTAAGCTTGAAAACTCTTCACTTTTGAGTTCAAAAGATACATGGAGGTATGCCCAAGGAGATCCGAAATTTGAGAAACTTTTATCCGGATCTAGAAAATGTGGCGACAAATCTGGATTGGGCTATGATAAAAATGTACCTTCTAAACAAAAGAATACTCCTCCTAAGTTTGTGAGAGGAGAAACCTCTAACTCAAAAGGAAAAAGTATTAATCAAAGTTTTTCTAAAAATGCTAAAACTTTTCAAAAACCTAAAAGTAATTATGTCAACTATAAAACTCAAAACCAAAACCCGTTAACTGAAAAAATAGTTGATTTGCTTAAGGAGCTCTTAAAATCTAACTCAGTCGCTCACTCATACAAAAATTACAAATACAAGAAGACCAACTATACTCCTAAACCCAAAACACTAATGAAATGGGTTCCTAAAGTTACTTGCTTGGTTGCCCACATTGCTTTCAAAGCTACAAGCCATTCGAAGTGATATTTAAACAGTGGATGCTCAAGGCATATGACCGGCGACAAGACTTTATTCACCGATCTTAAAGATATGACTGATGAGTCAGTCACATTTGGTGATGGTAGCAACTGCAAGATTATTGGCCAAGGTACGGTTCAACTCTATAACCTTCCCTTATTTAAGAATGTTTTATATGTTGAGAGGCTAAAATACAACCTATTAAGCATATCTCAAATATGCAATAACAATCATAGCGTGAAATTTTCTAATAAAGGTTGTGAAATCTTGAACAAAAAGGGTTCTGTGATATTAACTAGTCGCAAGACTGCTGAAAACTTCTATATTGTAAGCGATGGTAGCTCATCTAATCAATCGAGCTACATAATCCATACCGATGAAACTAAATTATGGCATAAACGCCTTGGACATGTACACTGCCATAATTTATATAGATTGAGCAAGGGAGAACTAATAAGAGGTCTACCTAAATTACAAAATGTAAACAAGATATGTGGTGAATGCCAGTATGGCAAGCAAACAAGGAGCTCTCACAAAAAGGTGAACTCCAATGCCACATCAAGACCACTTGAGCTTCTCCATATGGATCTTATAGGACCTACCAGGACGGAAAGTCGAGGTGGTAAAAAATACATCTTGGTAATCGTGGATGATTTTTCTATATTCACTTGGGTAACCTTCTTAAGGGATAAATCAGAAACCCTTGATGAAGTTAAAAGGATTCTCAAACGGATCCAAACTGAAAAAAGTTCTCAAGTTTGTAAGATCCGTAGTGATCATAGATCCGAGTTCGAGAATAGCAGTTTTGAGAAATTCTATAACGATCAGGGAATATCGTATGAATTCTCTGCACCCAAAACTCCTCAACAGAATGGAATTGTGGAAAGGAAAAATAGAGTGCTTCAAGAAATGGGAACTGTAATGTTGAATAGTATGAAGCTCCAAAAAAATCTTTGGTATGAAGCAGTGAATACTGCCTGCTATATTATTAATTGGGTTTATATATGTAAATTTAATAATAAAACCGCTTATGAAATGTGGTTTGATAAAAGCCTACTGTCAAATACTTTCGAGTTTTTGGTAGCAAGTGCTATATTTTGCGTGACCGTGAAAATCTTGGAAAGTTTGACACAAAAAGTGACGAAAGAATCTTTTTAGGATACTCTTTAAATAGTCACCCATATCGTGTACTGAATAAAATGACCGGTGTTATTCAAGAATCAATTAATGTGGTCATAAACGATCATTTGAATACACCTGCCCCAAGTTCAGATAATGATGAAGTTCTTCTAATTGACAAAACTAATACTTCATCAAGCCAAAACAATTCTGAATTAACAATTGTTAAAGATCATCCAACTGCTCAAATTCTTAGAAATCCTCTCACTGGTGTGCGTACTCGTAGACAACTAGAAGACATATGTAATTACGTGTGCTTTACATCTCAAATTAAACTGGTAAACGTAAAAGAAGCTCTTTCTGATGAAAACTGGATAGTAGCTATGCAGGAAGAACTTAATCAGTTTGTTCAAAATGATGTCTGGTATCTTGTTCCTAGAGCTAAAGATAAACACATTATAAGAACTAAGTGTATTTTTAAAAATACGCCTGATGAACTTGGGAATATAATTCAAAATAAGGCAAGACTGGTTGTATAAGGGTACACTCAAATAGAAGGCATTGATTACAATGAAACCTTTCCTTCAGTTACTTGCCTTGAATCAATTAGACTTTTCATATCCATTACATGCTTTAGAAAATTTAAAATTTATCAAATGGATGTAAAGAGTGCTTTTTTGAATGGTGATCTACATGAAGAAGTATATGTTGAACAACCTACAGGGTTTGACGACCCTAAGTTTACTGATCATGTATACTGTCTTAAAAAAGCTCTATATGGTCTAAAACAAGCTCCTAGGGCATGGTACGAAAAATTGACTAAGTTTTTACTAAGTCATAATTTTCAAATGAGTAGTGTCGATCAGAAGCTTTTTGTTAAGAAACATAATGATGATATCTTAATGGTTCAGATCTATGTTGATGATATTATTTATGGATCAACTTGTACTAACATGACTATTGAGTTTGCAGATTTGATGAAATCTAAGTTCATAATGAGCATGGTTGGGGAATTAAATTATTTCCTTGAGTTGTAAGTAAAACAACAACCAGATGACATTTTCATTTCTCAAACAAAATATGCTCTGAACTTAATTAAAAAGTTTGAATTTGAGAATGATAAGAATTTTGATACTCCTATGAGTACAACTTTAAGACTCTCAAAAGACTCTACAGGTAAAAATATAGATCTTAAATTATATCGTAGTATGATTAGTAGTCTACTTTACTTAACTGCTAGTAGACCTGATATTACTTTAAGTGTTGGGATTTGCGCTAGATATCAGTCTAATCCTAAAGAGTCACATCTTTCTGCTGTCAAGCGGATTATGTGATATGTCGCAAGCTTTGCTAAAATGGGTCTCTAGTATCCATTTGATACTAGTGTTCAATTGACTAGGTATTCAGATGCTAATTGGGCTAGAAATATTTATGACAGAAAATCAACCAGTGGTGGTTATTTCTATATTGGAAACTATTTGGTTTCTTGGTTTAGCAAGAAGAAAAGTTCTATATCGCTCTCAATTGCTAAGGCTGAATACATTGCAGCAGGAAATGCATGTACTCAGCTTGTTTGGATGAAACGTATGTTAAGCGATTATGGAATTGCAAATGAATCAATGATATTATATTGTGATAATTCCAGTGCTATAAATATATCAAAAAACCCAATCCAGCATTCACGTATCAAGCACATTGACATTAAGTATCACTATATTCGTGAATTAGTGAAAAATAAAATAATATCCTTGGAATATATACTGACCGAGACTCAACTTACCGACATTTTCAGTAAACCGCTCGACAAAAGCAGGTTTAATAAATTGAAATTTGATCTCGGAATGTGCATCCTAAATTGATTATTCATGCATATTTGTATCATAGTGTATATATATTTGATAATTTATTTGTTTAAATTTCAAAATTTTATGAAAAATGCATGTTTTTGTGTTTTCACGAGCAGTCGAGGACGTGCTCGACCAGTTGTGTAGCACGTTGGAATCTTTTAAATTTAGGAAAAATCTCATCTTCTTCATTTCCTTTTTTCTTCTCCAATGAGCCGAGGCACGACTAGTCATACCCACCTTCCTAGATCTTCAAGGTTAGTGCATCTTTTGTGTTTCTCTTGTAGATTCTAGTTCCTATTACTTCATTTTCACTCTTGGAGTAATTTATTTTGAGTTTCATTGCAATTTTGGAGCTTTTTCTTGAAAAATCTGATTTAGCAAAACCCATTTTTCACATCTTTTGTATGTACTAGATCCTTTGATTTTTATATTGATAATGGATGTTAGAGAAAAAAAGAAAGCTTCCTGTGGTCCATCTTCTTATAGATCAGCTCCTCTTGCTAGGTGCTATCTTCGTTCACCTGAGGATGATCCCTCCAATGTACGGGATTTGCGTATGCACAATGTCATTGTTGAACGGTCTATCTATATTGAACATATTACTCCTTTTGGTATTCTACATATACTTCAAGCTGTTGGATGGGATAACATTTTACATTGGGGTGGGCCTGCATACCAATTTATTGCACAGGCCATGTTTGCATATATCTTAGTGTTCTCTTTTAAGAATTTAACTTTTAAAATTGATACTAGAAAATGTCTATTTGAAGTTGACCGCCATCTGATTGCAAGGTTAATGGATATACCTGTTAATGAGGAGGGTATTCCTATTCATAATTTATCTGAAAAACCCTCCGAATATGAAAAGCGTATGCTAACCAGAGATTTGTGTAATATGAATGTACAATGGAGTCATAAAGGGAATGCGCTCCCCGCAAAGTACTTGTTACCCAAATACAGGGTGCTTCACAAGATTTTTACTTCTAAAATATATCCTTGTTCTGGTAATAAGATTGAATTAATTGCCTTTATGGTTCGTGTTTTGCACTCTGTCATTTCTGGTTCTAAAATTTGCCTTCCTTCCTTGATCTGTCATTCCATTATTCATTCTCGTCTCTATTCAGGTCATAGTGATATTTCTTTTGCCCATCTCTTGACTGTTTTAGCTACTCATATGCCTGTTGGAGAAGCTCCCATCCATCATCTTATTTTTAACAATTCGAATATTAACAAAATGAAATTGGAATAGGCTCGTGGCCAAGGAGATGTTGGTAGAGCTGAGGCTGGGGATGAAGATGCTGGTGATCTTCCTCCTGACGATGTGGATATGGATGATATTTTCGATGAACTTGAATCTGATTCTGAAAATGATCCTGGTTTTGAGCCTTCTAATTTTGATGCTCATCTTCATGCTTTAGAAGAGAAGGTAGAGAATATGAATATTTCTCATGATCTTCAGTTTGAATATATACGCAAGTATCTTAGGCGCTTGAACACGGGAATGCATAATCTTAATCTTACCATTCATACTCCTTCTTCAGGATCTGATTAAGTGTTTTCATTCTTGATATATAATAACTTTCTTACTTATGTTAGATTGTGCACTTTATTTGGTTTGATGACTTTCTAGTTATACAAGTAACTAGATTGTGAATGTTTACTTTCTTATATATTGTCGAGTCACTTCATCTATTCCTCCAATAATTATCCTTAACTTTGTTGCTTCCTTTGTCATATTGTGACAAAAAGGCGGAGAAGGTTTGACTGCTTATGGATATGAGTAGTTATATTTTGGATGTGTGCTACTACTCAGGGGGAGTATAGTATATAAATAATGAGTTTGTGCTACTTAATGACAATTGGTGCATGATTCGTTAATTAATGAGTTTATGCTACTTAATGACAACTGGTGCATGATTCATTAATATGCATGTTGTGCTTCTCCTATTGAAGTATGTTTTGTCACAAATTCGACAAAGGGGGAGATTATAAGTGCTATGGTCTCATGCTCCTTTGATTGTCAAATTTTGTGGTGCTAAAACTTCTATCTGCGTGTCTTGTGCTTGTATGTTGATATATATATATATATATATATATATATATATGATTCAAGACAACATCACAATGGTTCAAGACATGTACGGTGCTCGACTTCAAGAAATGCAAGGTTATGTACTTTGTCCTTTTCCGTATGCATCAATGTTCAGAGCTACATCGATAAGAAGAGTGTTTGTTCAAGACTCAAGTACAACTCAAGTTTAAATTTATATTCAAGCTGTAGAAGATCTCAATCTCAAGCTACATCAAGTAGAGGTCTCAAGCTTCAAAGGTTAAACCATTATCTGAAAGAATGAAGTTCAATGTTCATACTTCATGTTCCAGGTATGATAGACCTTAGTTTGACCTTAGGGTAGGTCATTATTATACATAATTCAAGTTAAATCTTTTTACATAAAGTTGGTCTCTTCTAAGACTAGTCATGGACCTTGTTCGACCAGTCCAAGAAATTCCATGACCAGTCCTAAGTTATTGAAGATTTTCAGAATTTTTTGGTTATTCTTCGACCAGTCCTGGAGACTGTTCGACCGGTCGTAAGGGATGTCATGACTCGTCCTTTGACCAGTCCTAGAACTACGACTCAAACTCTAGCAACCAAATATGGTTTTCTACGACCAGTCCTGGGTCAGCTTTGACCAGTCGTAGGTGGTCTACGACCAGTCGTATAATCCTAAGACCAGTCGTAGAACTGATTTTTCAGATCGTGCTTAAAATTTCAAAATATTGTTCGAGCTACGACTAATCGAAGGGTTCCTAAGACCAGTCGTAGACGCGTTCATTGCTTCTATAAATTGAACACGAATTTCAAAGTTTTTCATTGATTAATTTGAGAAAATTCAAGCCTCCACTCTGAGATAAGTTGTGTTCATTTTTAAGTTACATTGTGCATATTTAATATTCTTTTGTTAGCTTTTCTTATTTGATTTTATTCATGTATTCCAATATTATTTTGAAAATGGAAATTGTTGTATTCCTTCTTCACTGGAATCAAAATCAAATAGAGCTACGCCTAATTTAGTTTAATTTAAAATCAATTAGAAACTAGAACCATTTCTTAAGTGAGTATTGGACATTGAACGTTGATTCGATCTTCTACTCTCATTGGTTCTACCGGGCTGCAACAAAAGAAGAAATCTAGGTATTTTACATTTATTGTAAATTCATTATTTTGGTTTTGTTTGAGATTCACCAGAAAAATCTCATTGTGTTGGTTATTTGAGAAGAGCCAGAAAACTCAGAAAGTGTGGGTTTTTGGATTGTGTAAGCCCAAGTTAAAAAGACACAATTGTGAACATTTTAAGTGAACTTGTGAAACCTATTTTAATAGTGAATGCTAATATCCCTTATGTGAGGATATTAGGAGTGGAGTAGCAAGCTGTGTGGCTGTTGTTTAATTGTTGGTGAACACACAGGCGAACCACTATATATCGGTGTGTTTTGTGATTTGAATGCTCTTTTAATTTTTGTATCTTTAATCATTCAGATTTATGGAATGTATATGTGGATGTGAATGTTGTAATCTTTACATTTCAAGCAAAGTGGGGAATGTTGTAATAGTTTAAAATTTATTTCTTGCTTTTCCTTTATTTCCTTTCTATTTGAGTTTTCATGTTTAATTTGTTCTAGTAAGGTTGTCCTGCCATAAACCCTTAGTTTTTATGGTGCAAAGGTTGTCCTTAGAACAACGTTAGTATTAAGCTTTTTTTTTTAAAAGATTGCTTTTATCACGCCCCAAACTCGGAAATCGGATTCACAAGATTCCCGATCGTCGAATCCGGTGCCGACAGCCTCCGTAGTACCCCATTCTCGGCTCCCAGCATCCATACGCCAGATTTCAATCTTGGGATCCTACAAGGAGGATTTTTTTCTTTTTCATTTAACTTGTAATAAGCATAACCACAAGATTACCCAATTCACAAAGGCAACATCATCATCACATATCTACTAATATAATCACTTAAGTACAATGCTGAAAGGGAAATACATAAATAAAAAATCAAGCTCCAGAAGACCGCTGCACGATCCAAGCTCAACACTGCTACAACCTAACGCCACCTGCACGCATCTATCGTGCATAAGCTTATAGAAAGCTTAGTGGGTGGTGAAAGTGCGTGTACAAGGTAAGTGCCAAGAATGCAATACAATGCCATAAATCATATAACATCGGTAATACAGGCAAGATTATGAATCATACGATATCATAGTAAGCGGAAATACTGGCAATCTATAAATCCATGAATGCTATCAACCGTACTAAGGCTATATGATGCAAAAATATAATAACCAGTATACAGAGGAAGCAATATAAATCAGCTATGCAATGCGAAGACAGTAAGCCAAATACTATGTGTTGAGGATGCAAGGCAATATGCAAATCATGCTAAGTCCGTCTAGGCTATATAAGTGCTGAAACATAACAACCCAAAATGCTATATGTCGCGAATGTAATGCAATATGCAGTGCGAGTGAAATGACCAAGCTGGAGTGAAGCCGGGATGATAGTACGTAGTATCACAAGCTATGGGGTCTATCATAAAGAACTTCTATCCAAACCAGTCCCATACTTAAATTTGGATAGTTAGACTCAATGTGGTAAACTCTTAATCTCAGGTTAGTCGTGCGCCTAACCGAAATCCTTGCTATGTGAAGGTACACAATAATTAGTTGCGCACCACCAGCCCGAGTGTATAGTGAATGAAATGAATGTATGAGTATGCAAATCTTGCTCAATAAGTCCATGTAATAGTACGGTTCCTCTCTGGGATCATCACCGGGGTTTATTACACTCCAAACCAGATTGTCACCCCATCACGCGCAATAATGTGAGTGGAAGAGACCTCACTATCCGCCTGCCAATATCGGGCTCGGTTCGTCGATAGTGGACCCATTCCTCGAGCTGGTCAGACTCAGCCTAGCACTGCCCCCTCCTCTCGGGCAGGTAAGGCCGTACCCCCTTCCAACCAACCACGATACAGTAGGAGACGCGGCCTAACGGTATGCAGCCGTCATGCGCTCATGCATCCACTCGGTCTAGACGTTGGAGCAACTTATGGAACCAAGAGGGTTTATAGACTTTCACCCAGGGATATCTATAACACCCAATGTAGAACAGATTTTCGGTGTCTCATCTGGCCATCCACAAAATACCTGTGGGGGCTACGACCCTGGTGTCACTAGGGCGTACAGTAATCATAACATACAATGCAAGATGCATGCGTCAAACAATCCAGTCATGCATCAATCCTGTGCATGCCATGCTCTCATATGGGGCAACTCCGCCTATCAGGGAGCCCTATGAACAATCTGCCCTATGACATATGCAATGGTCAATCACATCTCATAACCAACATGCAGATGATGTGTATGGGCATGTATTATGATGTTATGCTGTCACATACTCATAATCGGTATTAATAATCGACATCAACCATCTGCCTCGACAATGTGGACATTTAACCAACATTGCCCCCAAGGAATGATCACATAGAGCCAAAACATATAATGGGCCCACGGCCTCACACAAAGGCCTAATATACAACACAATGAGCCTTACTTAAGGGCCATATATACACAACGGGTGGGCCCTACTCATGGGCTTTAAATACATGACATGTGGACCCTACACATGGGTCTCGAATACATCAAATAGGCCATGCATCATGGGCCTAATACATATCACAATGGGCCTTGTCCATAGGCCACGAATACATCATAGTGGGCCCCAACTACGGGTCGCATATACATCATATAGGTCTCGACAATCGGCCTCAGCCTCAACAATCGAATTGACACTCGGAATCGGCCTCGACAATCGGAATCAGCCTGGATACTTGGCTTCGACAATCGAAATCGACTTATACAATCGGCCTCGACAAATTAGAATCGACCTCGACAATCGGAGTCAGAATCGATAATCGGCATCGACATCGATAATCAGCCTCGACACTTAGCCTAAACAATCAGAATCGACATATACAATCGGCCTCAACAAATCGAAATTGGCCTTAATACTCGAAATCGATCGATAATCGGAATCGACAAATCGGTCACGTCAATCGAAATCGACAATCGGTCAAGGTAATCAGAATTAACAAATCGGTCACGACAATCGCACCGATCGATAGTCAGAATCGGTAAATTGGTCACATTAATCGAAATCGGTAATCGGTCAAGGTAATCAGAATCAGCAAATCGGTCACAGCAATCACACCGATTGATAGTCAGAATCAGCAAATTGGTCACGTTAATTAAAATCGACAGTCGAACAAGGTAATCAGAATTTGCAATCGGTCACGGCGATTGCACCGATCGATAGTCGGAATTGGCAAATCAGTCACAATAATTGGAATTAATCGATAATCAGAATTGGCAGATAAACAAAATACGGTCCATAGATGATCAGCCGATCAACTATGGCATAAAGATAAGCACTCGATCGTGGTTATATCAAATCCGATAACACGGAGCTATCCGTCTATGGCGAATGGGGCCCATTTATTTGGGTTAACCGATTGAGGGAATGATGAGAATGGGCCTAACAAGGCCTAAGGGAAGGTCACAATATGGCCATTCAACCATCATTGCCCATTAATGTGGACATTTAACCAACTTTGCTCCCAAGGAGTGGCTCACATGGAGCCAAACATAAAGTGGGCCCATGGCCTCACACAAGGGCCTTACTAAATAGGCTTCAAATACATCACATGGGCCTCATCACACGAGCCACATATGTATCACAATGGGCCCCATACACGGGCCGTAAATACATCACAATGGGCCCCAACACATAGGTCGAGTATACGTCACTTTGGGCATTAAACATGGGCCTCATGTATACATCAAGTGCACTACATCAATGGGATGCACTAATACACATCAAGTGGGTTACACCAATGGGCCGCACTAATGGGCCTCATACATATCAAGTGGGCCGCAATATATGGGCCTCGCAAAATGGATCGTGAATACACCACAATGGGCCCCAAATACAAAACAAGTGGGCCTCGTACATGGGCCAAAAATACATCATGATGGGCCCTATAGATAGGCCACACCAATGAGCCTCAAATGGGCTTGGACCACACCAAAAATCATTTCACTAGTTGCAGGTGTAATAGGTGTATTACTGTACACTATCATTCCATGGGGCACACAGCCCACTAACGATGATCAGCACTATCCAAACATTGCCTAGGTAAATCAGGACCATCCAAACATTATCTATAAAATCAACACTATCCAAAACATTGTCCATGTGAATCAGTACCGTCCAACCATGGTCTAGCACCTGCCAAATAGGCGGACAATGTGGATTAAACAGATACCTCATGGTGGTGTCCCACCGTCCAAATGATGGATGGCTTGGATAAAACAGACACATCACACGTGGGCTCTACATGCCGGACAACATGTACGTACAATACATACATCACGAGAATCCCACCGTCCAAGGGTATGGACGGTGGATGGAATGGGTGAAACATATACATCAAGTGGGGCCACGTGGTGTGGCCCACCAAATGTAATACTATATATATAATATTCATATACATCAGGTGGAGCCACGTGGTGTGGCGAACCAAATATACTATTATATATATAATATACATATACACTTATATATTATTATTTTATTTTAAATAGAAATTGGCCCACCGTCCAGACCCATGTCTGGACGGACGGTGTTGATTACAAACATGCATCACGGTAGTCCACGTCCATCAAATGGACAGTGAGGGTATCATAATACATCAGGGTCCACACGTGTGGGCCCACCACATTTTAAATCAATTGATATTTGTGTTTTCACTACATGCAGGTGTGCTGGACACCCAGCAGACGGACGACTTGGATGAAATATAGCGCATGCATCATGGTGAGGCCGGTCACCAAATGAATGGGGCAGTAGGATATCACGCTTGCTGCACCGTCTAGCAATTGGACGGTGCAGATGTAACCATAAAGCATGGTGCAGCACACGTAGAGGCCCACCACTATAACGTTATTAATATATTATATATTATATAAATATCTACACTGGCAGCAGACTGCCCGAACTCACGGTCCAGATGGATCTGGACGGTGTATACATCATGATGAAGGTGGGTCCCACGTGGGGCCGCATGATGTTTATTTTCCATCCTATCCATTGATAATGTCACATACTGACCCAAATGAATAAATAAATTAATTAGTTAATTAATTTCATATTAATCCAAAACTTCTTAAAATCCACAAAAGTTTTAATGGTAGATGTTCAACACCACCATTTCTTTTGACGTGGGCCATCTAAGCTCCTCATATAGCTAATTTTCGGGGTGGCCTACATGTGGAAGGGGAACAACCAAACGGACGGTGTTGATGTTTAAACACATCACAGTGGGGTCCACAGCTGGGGCGGTGGGTCCAGCCTGCCCAGCGTCCATGCAGACGCTGCTGCATCGTCAGTGGCAGCGCCTGCTGCTGCCTCATTTATTTATTTTTCAATTTTCTTTGGGTTTCTCTTAGGTGGGGCCCACATCAACAAAATCCACTCCACCCATTGATTTTTACTACTCAAGATGGACCTATCAAGCCCAATATTTGATGGAATTTGGTTGACAGAAACATTTGGGGGTATTTCAACGGTAACAATACTATTTTCTATGTTCTGGCCAGCCAGAAGGTTAGATTGGCATCATTTTTTTGGCTCAACGCTTAAGATAGGTACGAGAATGGGATGGACGGCGTGGATTAGGCTCATAAGTCAAGGTGGGGCCTGCATGAGCAGCCCACCCCCAAATATTTATATATATTTTTTGTATTAGGTCATTGGTACATACCCGTTTCAGTACACGCACCCCATGTCAGTTCACACTTCACTTGGACGCACGTCCAGCATCCCTGGACGCTGGACCGATGGCCTGGGTGTTTCATCAAGGTGGTCCCACGTGAATGTGGCCCACACTTCATTAAGGTGGGTCCCACATGGACGTGGCCCACACTTCATCAAGGTGGGTCCCACATGAATGTGGCCCACCTGATTTAAATCAATCTAATACTTGTGTGTTTCCACCATCATAAGGTAGGGTCCACAAGACTTGGACGGTTTGGACAAAACATACATCAAGGTGGGGTCCATCCAAGTGGGCCACACATCGCACAAAAAAATGAGAAGGAGAGAGAGAGAGAGAAAGAAGCACCCACCTTGATCATGGATTCTTCCTTCCATCGCCAACATGATCTAGAGCTCCAAGAGGATGATTCCAACGGTCAAGATGTTCTTAGGATGGTGGAGATAGGAGGTGGGAAGTGGGCCACACATGGCTTCTCATGGAGTTTTGCTTGGACGTGGGTTGCTCCCATGGGAGTTTCTTGGAACGAAGAGAGAGGAAATGAGAGAGAGAGAGAAGTGGTGAGGTAGAGTGATGGGATGAGAGGAATGGTGAGTGATGTAAGGGGGTACTTTGTTGTAAGAGAAGTTGACTTTTGGGGAGGGTGGTTGTACTTGGGTATGGGTGTAAGTAATGGGAGTGATGTGTACTTGATTGATGTGACTGATGTGAAGTGTCGTAGAGATTCCTTCGATACTTGCAACGTGCGGCATTTTCCTCGAACTGAACGTGGGCCCACATCTCCTGGCCCGGGTATCGAGTCGGTACGCGAGTCACGGCGTCGGAACCGCGGCGACGGTGCGGTCGCAATGGTATAAGTCTCGGATTAAGCTGACTTAATTCTACATGATACGACTTAGGGTCGATCGCAATCGTTGATTATACATCGCAGGTTGCCAGAATACACTGGGAAGGATCGTAGGATTCGACAGAACAGTACGATCTAGGATACGGGTCTTACAGCTTTACATTTCAGTTCTTTAATTTATTTAAAGTACTGTTCTTTATTTTTATAAGGCTATCGTATTTCAATTCCGCTGTTAAATTTTAATTTGGCACTATCCTATTCACCCCCCCTATAGGACATATAGCTTGGCCTTTTCAAAATGCCTGCATTCTTTAACCCAAATGACATTACTTTCTACTAATATATGCCTATCGACCATGGCTTCTTAATTTTTGGGTGCCATCTTAATTTTGTTGTAACTAGAGTTCTCATCCTTGAATGACATTGTTGTTTACCCCATGGTGTTGTCTTCTAATAATTTAGTGATAGGCAATGAAAAATCATCTTGTGGGCAACATCGTTCAAATCATGGAAATTAACGCATACATAGATTTGGCCATTTGTTTTCTTAACTAGGACAATATTGAAAATCCATGTAGGACAATTAACTTCCCTAACAAATCTGACTTTAATAAGCTTGTTAATTTCATCGTTAATCAGTGTGGTCAACCTAGGATGAAATTGTTTATAAAGATGCTTAACCAGCTTCTTCTCCGAAGAAATATTCAGCTTGTGCATGACAATGAAAGGGTCTAAATCGAGTATCTTAGAATAATTATAAGTGTAGGCATTCCTAAACTTCATTGGTAACTTTATATACTCATCTATCTCTCTTAGAGGAATATTGGCATTAACATAACTGACCTTGAGATCTTCTGATGTTTCGAGATTCACTACCTATAATTAATCCATCGTGAGTTATCCTTTATCTTCAATTTGTGTTAGTGCAAGGTTTAGATTATCAATTTCCATACCCATAATATATTTTATATTCTCAGCAGAAGAATGGGAGGTTGGGTTGGAGATTTGAGATTCAGTCTCATTTTTGCCTACTGAGATCATCATGGAAGTGTTGACTTCAAAATTTGATCCTATTATGCTCAGCTTAAGTGATATTACTCCTATTGGTACAATATTCAGACATGTTTTGGGAGTAGGATGTTTTATGGAACTAACATTCTATAAATCATTAATCCTTTTGGTCCTATAATACTATATATTGACTAGATGAAAAACCCCACTCTTGATCGAGGTTTTTGGCATTCCCTTATATATAGGCGGTGTGTTGATAAAAGGATCGTCAAGTTTTAACTTGGTCTCATCATTGTTGTAACCCTTGGGTAAATGAGCTACTGTAAAATATCCTTGAGGTAGAATGAAGAAGAAACTATCATGTGATGCTATAAAAAAATTAACTGTTGAATAACTCTGTGATCAGTAACAAGATCCTCATGGAAAACTCATTTCAATAATCAATATTAATGAACTATTAGCATTCTAAGAAAAGTTAAGGCACATTCTATTATATGAATTATTATCATTTTAAAGAAGAAGGGAGGAATACAGTTAGTAGAAATCCCCACTTGGCACTATATAGTGTCGAAGACCTTCCCACCACATGTACATTTTGTATGGATATAACAATGATTCATTAATATATATATCTATAGAATGTTCCCAACTAGAGATTCTATGTTTGATCCTTAGTAAAGTTGTCACTTTTAACTTAGTTTTATATTAGAGAAATAAATGAGGGGACATTCACATTCACAGACATTCATTCATAAGGCATTGCCACATCCACATAAAAGATACATGAGTATATAGTTGGAAGGCTGTGAATGTCATCATAGGTTCTTCTTGCATTTCAGGCTATGACATACTACAGGCCCTTAATTGTACTGCCTATAGTAATCCTTGATTCAAGGCAATAATAAGTGACAAAGTAGTTGATTTAGAATAATATGGTAAAGTTCCTATTAATGCAGATATATATATATATATATATATATATATAGGTGTTGTGCCCCTTTATTGATGGGAGAAAAACTTCCATGCCCCTCATGTAGAGAAGCACTACACCAAAAATGTCATTTAGGAACGGTTTAAAACCGTTCCTAAATCCCTTAGGAACGGTTTTAAACCATTCCTAAAAGAGGCGTCGCATATAATCTGGAACGGTTCCATACCGTATCAAGTGCCGTTTCAAATTTTAAGAACAGAATCTTAGGAACGGTTTCAAACCGTTCTCAACGGTCAAATTTTAGGAACGGTTCTAAACTGTTCTCAATGGTCAAATTTTAAATTTTTGGACCTGTATTTTTCATTATTTCGAATGGCCAATAAAAGCAACACCTGTTTTTATATTTAAAAACCAAAGAATATTATATACAATTAAAAATTAATATTAAACAAATTGCTTACAACTTTATAATAAAAATTATATATATTTACAATAATTAAGTTTACAATTGAATGAATATAAAAAAAAATAAAATCCTCCATGATGTGCGATACGCCTAGAGAAAAGACATGGTCCTCTGTGGTTGCACCATGACTTGCGATGACACTCTGAAAGAGGAACTTGTCTTTGCATTGCATACTAGGTAGAGCTTTTTGGGCTTGCATTATAACTATAAAAATCAAAACAAAGACCATAAGCAATTTGATTAGCCAAAAAACAACATAAAGATTCAAAAACTAAACACGCAAAAGAGTGACTATTCAACAACAAAAACTAGAGGATCACCTATAATGTTTCATGTCGTCCTAGGCAAAACAATGCCTGTGATAGGATGCACAGTGTTTCTTGATGCACAGTGTTTCTTTGGATTGGTTATTTTAACCTGAAAACAATAAGGCAAAAAAAAAAAAAAAAAATCTATACGTGTCAATGTATAAATATGCGAGATATCACTAAAACCATACACCTTCACCCATAGCGAAAAATAGTTGCGGTAAGCATATTACAACGTAAGAATTTTAAACTGGAGGATTGAGATGTTTTTAAACGTTGAGTTTGGCACAAGGATCCTTCCTCAGAATCATGTAGGATTGAGATGCATTTCTTCTCTTTACAACTCCATTCTAATGCTTTGTCAATGGCCAAAAAGAAATTTACATGTTATGCTAACATAATAACAAGACATGAAATTTACATGGTCAATGACATATTTTCAATAGGGATCAAATACAATAAAGAAAAGACCAAGCTGCCTCTAATAACAAGGCATTCACGATACAGTTACATGTTATGCTAGCATGTTTCAAGCATAACAAAGGTAAAATGTAAACATACGCATGGAAAACACATGCCTCAGTGAATTGCACTTAAGAATAAATAGATCAAATATATTTTGAATGCAAAAGGTAGAAAATCATTCAATTTCTATTAAGACTAATGAATCTATATGGCTGAGGACAATTTCTATTATGGTTGATAAGATAGTAAACACAGTTTTCCTTTCTTTTCTTTTCTCTTTTTTTTTTGGCAATAATCTATAATATAACAAGAATACAAATATATTTGTCTAATTATAATTATGTAAGAATTAACTTGATACACAAAGAACCATCTGACCATCATGATTT
Organism: Magnolia changhungtana; assembly: GCA_030180095.1. NCBI lineage: Eukaryota > Viridiplantae > Streptophyta > Magnoliopsida > Magnoliales > Magnoliaceae > Magnolia > Magnolia changhungtana. The sequence continues at coordinate 2,082,154 of JASAUF010000344.1, read as the reverse complement.
GAATGCTTAGATTATAATACAATGGTCCGTCCAAAGTAGACAATGAAATCGTCATGCAACCATTTTCTACTTGGGGGTGGTTACCTTAAGTGCCACTAGTCTCTTCTACCAGTTGAGGCGAGTCTGGGCTGGTGATTGTTCAAGAGGTAGATTGGGCAGCAGAGGTGTTTGTTGGATGTGGCTCTATGCGTTGGCCGTATGCCTCCGCAAGAGAAGGAATTCCTGCTGGAAATGGCCTTGTGGGATGGCCGGATACAGAACTGTAGCAAACCAGTTGGGCCCTAAGCCTGGCTCTGACTTCAGATTGCTGCTACTGCTCTTATAATGGCCCTGTCTTCAGGCACATAGTTTACAAGAATATCACACAGTTTACAATAAATAGAAACATGATATCAAAGATCTTTATGATCTAAGCCAAGCATTGAGGATCCTAGAACCTCTTGAGTCAAGACAGTAGAATCATAGCTGACATTGATGGAATGTTAAAACTATCCTATGAACCTCTTGAGTCAAGACACAGTAGAATCCAGCCCTTTCTCAGCCAAAACCTCCTCCCTCAGACGGGATGGATTGGAGGAAGGGTACGGTATAGGGGTAAAATTGTCATTTGGGTTCCTATGGAGCCCTGTTGCACGTAGAAATGTCCACATACAACGTTGTATGTGAAGCTTTCACACACAACACCAACTTGCCACTTGTGTAGAACATCTAAACCACTCAAAAGGTGGGTCCCACCATAAATATCATCCTGGCCAAAAACCAGACCGATCTGCTTCATGTGGGCTACATCTGAACGGTGTAGGCTGCCTAATGAGTAGACCATCCCGATTTTCACCCCAGGTAACCTCTATGGTGTGGCCCACCTCTTACGTACACGGCTCAGATGTCTTACACAAGTGACACGTAGGCGTAAAAGAAAGCATTATATGAGTTCACATGCAACGTTGCATGTGAACATATCTACATCTTCCCTAATGACCTAAATACCCTTGGAAGTGCTCTATCCCATTGTTATTTGGACAGCAAATGGGTCCAGGGCAATTTGGGTAGTTGAAAAGAAAGTCATGGGTCTAGTCTAGGGTTCGAATCTTCTTCACCGAAAGAGTTCATATCACCTTTTTTCTTTTTCTGTTGTTGGTAGGTTGAGTTGGTTTTCTTTATTGTATAGCTCAACAACATAAAAAATCAGATTAAGGGTATGTGTTTGGTTGCAATAAATTTCATGATTAATCAGTCTAATTTAATGCAGAATTTCATGATATTTCATAAACTTGGTGCGACCAAACACACCCAAAAGAATAAAATGGTGTTCAAGCACTAGTCTGCTTGGTACACTTCAATATATTGCTGGATGCATGGATTGTTGTAAGAGATCCTTCAATTTTTTGGTGTTGAATAAATTACCCTTACCTCTATTTTATTTTTCAGGTGGGTAATCTAACAATCCAGCCACTGTGCCAACAACGAGTCGTTGTCGCCGTTAACGAAAAACTTCCTGGCCCGATCATACGCGTGCATGAGGGCGAAAGATCATGAAATGGTAAACCACAACCATTGGTTAAAACTAAAAAATGCTCAAGAGTCACGACAGAAAAACATACAAAGCAGCTTCTTTCATCAGCTCCTGGATAAACTCCAGTGGCATTTGAATAGTTAGTGTCTGTAGATGTAACAAGAATATTTTATAAGTTTATAACATTTAAAATAATTGAGGTACATACACAGTGCTTTAAAACTATAAGTCAGAGGACTCAAAACTGGAACACTTCAGACGAAACCAACTCATACTTGAATTTAAAACCATGCTCAGAAATCCGACCAAGTGCAATTTGGCCCTACAACCAAATGCTGCCTTGGAAGCTTGAAAGTTTTTTTAATAGTAGAGACGCTTACAAGTGCAAGCTATTTAAAGATATGTATTCACATAGCAGGAAACTAAATACAAAACAATCATTAAAATAGGGACCAGGTAAAACACATAAAGAATAGATGAATATCAATACCTTAAATGCTTTTTCTCTGCAACGAGACTTCCTTAATTCTGCCTTGACATGGGGCAACTGATCAACTGTTTAAGAAAGGAAACTAAATCTCAGTGCCATGGTATAAAGAAAAAACAACCTTGCTAAGAGTTTCTATTGATTGAACAGGATCTGTAAAGAGACCAAACCATGTACTCTCAACGATTCTCCAGCTTCCAAAATGCTCGTTAGTTCCTCAACAATCACGTTGTAATCCTCCCGATCCTGAATGTTTACAAGAGATTCATGAAAACGATGAATCCAGAAGAGAGCATTAGAATGATACTGCCTTAAAAGCTTCAATTCTGGAATGTTGACAGTGAAATTATCTGCATCTTGAAGAACAACCTCAACTTCCTGCATAAGTGAAAATAGTGGGTATATGCCTCCTTTTCAAAATGGAGAATAATAAGTCCTATTTCCTTAAAATATTTTAGGACCTTAAAATATTTTTTCAAACGAACCCTGAACAAGCATTTATTGCAAGATTCACACAATCACAAAGATGAAAACCCAACAAACACCACATATCTAACTCAAAATGCCATCAATCACAAATATATTGGAAAATCCCTAACTCAACAAAAGAAAGAAAAAAAAAAAACATTTGTAAACTATCAGATTCCACCATAGACCAATTGCAACAAAAAGCCTAACCTGAACGATAATTTTGGTTTAAAACCGTTTTCTATTAGAAAGAGCTTGAAACTATCCCTGAGCCAAAACTATAGCCGTTCCTGAACGATAATTTTGGTGTGACTAATTCTTAAAATCATTCCTAAATGAATAGAAGAATCAATTGAAATAATATGGTAGGGCTATAAAGTGATTGTTACGGAAAACAACACAAAGTTCGCGTTCATTCAGACCTCCTTTTAGGCACGACAGGCTGAAAAAACAGGATCCTTGTAAAGTAACGCAGTTTCAAATGGAGGCTCATGATTGGAAGAAAAAGGGGTGTTACAAGCCAAAAACGGTGTGTACCCATATGTGGTCCACTGGCTATTTCTCAAAAAGTTTTCATCTGAACTTGTAGATGGACTACATGTGTGAGATAACATATCCAATGGCAAGGGTCTCTTAAGTTCCTCTTTCAAAGAATCACATGCATCAAAGCCAGCTCTGTCCATTGCGCCAGTTCTTGTTTTCTCAATGAAACCAACAGAGTTGGAACAATCTCCAGATTCATCACAGTTTGACTAATCAGGGTAACTTCCACTGCAATGGAAATCAAAAATTGAAAATATCAGACTGATGCCACTTATCCAATCAGACCCATCAATCAAATTCCATAAAAAATCAAACAACCTCTTGAATAATTTGAACCTTCTCATTTTTAGTATCCTTTATTTACTATATTTATATATTTAGTTCGAACTTCCTTATTTTTCCTAGATGCCTTTTCCTCCTTATCTTCTCATCTTACAAAACATGCATGGAAAGACCACTTAGTTGCAGATTGTTGCCAGAAGCATCAGACATGCATCAGGGCTCATTCATTAGTTCCCAAGCGAAGATGGTTGGATCTTCTCTGTATTCAATTCCAGTAATGATGTTTCTCTTTGACAGTGCATCAAATTGAAATCATTGTATAACCTGCAATATCAAAATTCGTGAATTAATTTCAACAAATTCGTGGCATATGCTCAATTTATTCCCTATAGATTCAAACCTTTTCTATCCACATTCCACTCAATTCAGAGCACACATTCAGTTAGCAATTCCAACTGTTCTTCACCCAAAAAAAAAAAAAAAGGATTTCAAACCACTGGTTATCAGGGTTCAGCAAAAGATAAATAGTTCACTTTGAAGAAACATGTCTTTGCCCCATTGGTTAGCAAGTTATCTTTTATAGAATTAGTTCACAGTGTTATGAAAAATGAAAATGGGGAATCCTAATGACAGTGTTGAAGGATTAGATATCACTGATTTAATAAAAAAGATAAGTCTACTTCCCTGCATAACCAATTTTAGTAACCTTGCAATTTCTGTAGAACCAAGTGAGACTTTTGTGCCATTCATCATATTGTTTGGGGGAAAACAGAAACTGGAAAATACCTAGTGAGCGAACCTTATGGATGGAGCTCTTTCCTGTCCCCTTCTTCAACTGATTAACAAGATATTGGAAAAGACCTCTTAGGTCCATTGAATAGTACTTCTTACACCTACAACAGACAACAACTCCAGTGTTAAACGAATCTTCATAACTAATATGCCAAAATCGCTGCTTGTTCCCACCTCCATTAGTTGCATATAAACATTGAGTAATGACCTAGCAAGCAAGTTCAGATCTCATAACGAATCTTAAAAAAATTTATATTTAGAGAGAGAGAGAGAGTAAAAGGGAATTGAAAAAATAGGCTCAGATTCGCCTTCTTTCAGACATGCATTTGGGCGCAACCTCTACCATGGCTGCATGTATTGGTTGCCTGAAATCACAAAGAACATACCCTCCAAACATGCCCTGCCATGAAATGCAGAGAATGCATTTCCATAAATTTCTGAGTATCAAGAGAAATTTCGAGAATCATCACTGCCTGTATAATACACCCAAGGTTTCTTGGGACCCCAAAAGCAAAAGAAATAAAACATGATGGCCCATCGTAGATCTTTAATTACTAGAGCATAAGCATGACGCATCTTCTCAACTTTTAAATAACTAAATAAAACTGAACGAGGCATGAATGGAAAGAAAAATCAAAAGTTCATTGATGGATTCAACGGGTATAAAACGTCAATTCAAAAAACATGTAGATCCATATTCTCATCCAAAATTACCTAGTTTGCTTAAATATTCACAAACTACATGCTAATTATGCTTTCTAGGGTATATTTCTCTCAGTTTCGCATGGAGCGAAATCTGAACTTTGTAAAGAAAACTAACCATTACCCAAGTAACATTTACTTGGAGGGTGTAAGTGTCAATTGAATGTGTGGAGAAGCCCATTGCAAAAGACACAATTCCTTCAAAACCTCCTGTTGCATTGCTTCACTTCCAAGATGTGTCATGATCATAGTCTTGAGAAGACCTGCCTTCATTAGTAAAAACTTCACAAATGCCATCTCATACACACAGTCCGAATGCATACGTTTCATTTGAATTGCCTCTAAGCTACTGGCCAAACATTCAAATGGTTGCTGCTGCTCCCAGTAATTGGATTTCAGTTTTCTTGGCCTGTATCTCACTGTTTCATCACTGTAACACTAACAGGCATTACAGGCCATGACAGCCATTATAGGCCATTTTTTTCCATAACACATAATGGTTACCATCTTTACCAGTACAAACAACTACTACGGAGATTATATAACCATTTTTAATACCTTTGCTGAGATGAATGCCCAAATGTGGGCAAGATTGGCTAAATAGAAACCACATCAAAAAAGCCAATTATTTGGCATATGAAACAAAAGTGAGATCTATAAATTTACATAAAAACGCACATAAAAATTTTAATAATCCTAAAAATTTCCATTTCATTCACCAAGTCAGTCAGGGTTGCTGATTTCCATTTAATGCAGTTTCAGTTATGTTCCTCCAAAAAAAGGCAGAGAGAGTGAGAGAGGATGACAAATTTTCCCATTATAAACCATTCCAATGCATTCAGTTTCTTTGCCATCTTATTCTCATATATATAAAAGGAAAACACAGAGAGAGAACAAAAAAACAATGAGAAAGAAGAAAGATATAAAGAGACAAAACACATCTGTGTATAAACTAAAGATATTTGTACCCCTCTCCACATCACCTTTAGCACACATGCAACAATGGCAAATGTGTCCAAAGATCTCGAGAGGTGCATAAGGCAAATGACATGAAAGATGACAATAGGCAAAAATCAGTCAGGCCACAAGGCGTGAGTATGTTGAATATGGACCACTGGCAATTTTATTTAAACCATGCAAACTTTTCATACATTTGTAGCCCACTAAATGACTAGGTCAGCCTCAATTTTGTGCATTCCCAAGGATGTTGGGTGATAATGCTTCCATGCTCATGCTAATTCCCAAGGATGGTGTTGCATTCATGCAAGTTCCATGCATTTTCTCCGAATACCTTTACTAAATTAATGAAAATCTACGTTTACTTTCACCTTAGAAAGAGCATTTAGATATTTTCTGTGTGATTTAACATCAATGTCACTTTTTCAGCTTGATCAGAGTAGCTCTGTATGAAACCCTGATATCTACTTCAAATCCACCTTCACCTTATATCACTTCGAGTTTCGAGGTAAATCAGCAACGATCTCATCTTAACCTTCAAAATAAAAATAAAAAATGCCTACTGTTTAAACCTTCCTACAGCCCACCCAGATGTTTATATTCACATCTAAGTCGTTCACAACGTTAGCACCATAGGCATCAACAAAGAACACAAATATCATCCCCAATCTAAAGCCTCTATGGCCCCACGAACATTAAACCCCATCATTTCCTGTGGGGTGGCCCACTTGAGCTTTGGGCATACCTCATTTTATTTTAGGGTTTTGTAGAAACCCCACCCAAAAATGTAGATAATACTTCAAGCAATCACAGCAAATTCTCAAAATCAACATCAGATCAACCCAATGAAGTATTGTAAGTGGAAACAGAGTGCATCGGAGGGTCACCTAGGCCCATCACCGGAACCAACTAATGGTCTAGATTGGCCAAACGTGACTGGTGGGAACCCGATTCCCCCCCACACATGGCGTGATCTGGGCCAACGGATGGGGCCACTTGCTAAGGTGGCAAAAATGACTTGAAAATCTTAAAATACGCCTAATAGAAATCGATTCCCACTAGCCACGAAATGACCACTTATCACGGCACATCTTGGTATCACCCCAAGCATCTTGAAAATGTCTTGATATGCAATGTCGACTCTTGGAAAACAATAAAGAGTGATAAGAACGGCTTCAAAGAGAGTTTTCAAAGAGGTTTTGGGAGGGTTTTGCGAGTTCTAATGATGGATGATGAGATAGGATGTACCCTGATGTGTTGAGTTTGTTGTTGCAACAACACCGAAATCGTTGAAGAACAAGGGGAATGCCAGTCGCGCACGCTATCCAATTCTCACATTGCAAGCCGAATGGATGTTTTCGCTGAAACGACAGTTAATCATTCTGCTGTGATTAGTGCAGATTTTTAGAACCACAATAGTTTAAGGTAATTGATATGGGCGAGAGAAGGTCAAAAATGAAAAGCATCCGACGTAGTAGCACTATCAATACTCACCTTCCTCCAGGCTCGGATGCCCTCGATCGGCTCTCAAGAACGGCGGCGGCGAGAAGATCGCCGACAAGAAGATGGCGACACCGAGGATGAGCGCGGCCACACACCGGGCAGGACTAATCTCCCGATCCACCGTGGCGGCCCAGCATTTCCTTCGGAGAGTGAGAGGGAGATCGAGGGAGAGGGAAAGTGAGAGGTAGAGAGAGAGAGGGGGTCGAGATCGGAAGAGGGAGAGGGAAATCGAGGGAGAGGGAGATCGAGAGAGAGGGAGAGTGAGAAGGAGATTGAGAGAGAGGGAGATGGCAGTTTGTGAAATAAAGCTCTTAGGGCTTATGCCGTAAGAAAATATGTTAAATGAATCGGTAGTCTGCGGTACATATAGAGCAGTGTACCTCTCGAGCCTTGTGGGGTCCACTGAGAGGTACCTAACTAAATCCATTCCGTCCATCTGTTTTAAAATAAAATAATAAAACAATATAATAAAAACAAATAAGATCCAATACACAATTAGGATACACCAATAAAATAGTGGAAATAACGAAATAAGTAGCATTGAATTGAGTACGGTGGAGAACCGTTTTCAATCAAAAACGGCTTAACGCCGTTTCTGAACCAAAGTTTCTGTCGTTCCAGAATAACGTTTTTGGTGTAGTGAAGGGTGTTGCGCATAGTTCTTGTTGAGGGTCAAATATTGCATATTATCCCCCATTTATATCTTGGTTTTATGAACATGATAATGTGTAATGTTCTATTCTACTCATGTTTATGTTACAAGGTAAATTTAAGAGCTTAGATTGAAAAGGGTGATAAAAGTATGGATTTGATGCTCAAGAATCACCAAGGCAAGGGATGGATCTTAGAAGACAAAGATTGAAAAATTCACATGCTAAAAATCGAATAAAATCAAGTGAGGAATGAAGGGAATCAAAGATTTGAAGTGAAGAAAAGGAATCCTGAAATTGTCCTGAAAAATCATATTCTGAAACTCTGGGTCATTATGTGAAATTCCGCAGAGTGAAGTCTATTTTTGGAAACTATGAAGAGTGAAGTCTATTTTAGCAAACTGCATAAATTTGAGGCAGTTTCTAGAGTTTTTCAACTAGGTGCGAAAGTTGAAATTCTATAACTATTAATGGGACTCCCTAGGCTATTTCTAGGCATCTTCTAGGGTTTAAGGAGTGGAGCAAAATAGTGGAGAAGCCGTCGCCAAGAGTTTTTCTTTTTCTTCCTTAGTTGTTTTCATATTTTTCTTAAGAGACTTTAGTCCAATCATATCTATGGTTGACTAAACCTCTCAGATAGGGTTAAGAGGTGAAGCTTGTAGCGTGATGCGATATTTTTCTTACTTTGATTCATGTTTATGTTGAACCTTCTTTGATTCTAATTTGATATTTAAGGAATACTTTCAGTTTTAATGGTTTATTGTGACTCAAATTATAGTAGATTTGCAATAGCTTTGAGTATTTTCTTTTCCTGATTTTGAGATTGTGGGATTGGTAGATCCTGTTGTTGGCCATCGTCCCATGGGCATGGTTTGGTGATGGAATCCCTTCCAATTATCACAATTCTCCTCCATTGAAAATTAGGTCAAGGAAAGTTTAGATTTGATCTTAATTGTTATATCTTCCAATTGGATAGGATATGACTCCAATTCCAATTGTGGTACTTGAATCAAGTAAGAGGGCTCCTTGATCATTGCAAATGTAAGAGAGCTCCCTGATCACTGCAAGTGGATCCTTAGCATTCTAGTTCACTTTTGATATTTAATAAATCCTTCATAATTACTCTCCTTTATTCCATATTTAGATATATATATATATATATATATATATATATATATATAGTTCTAGTTCTAGTTCTTTTCAGAATACAAACAAGTTTAGTCCATGTGGATTCGACCTCGTTCTCACGAGTTATTACTATATCGTGACCCTACACTTGGGGTTGTGAACAAGTTTTTGGCGACGTTGCGGGGGACTAATGGTTGCGTTTTTATGATATTAACTAGTTTTGGAATTAGTTTAAGAGTAGGGTTTTTCTACTTCATATTTTTAGGTTAGGATTTTTTTCTGAATTATTTTAGAAATTATCTTAGCTTTCTATTTCTAGGTTTAGAAACTTTCCTTTTCTGGTTTTAGAAACTAATTTTCTTTCTAATTATAGGATAGAAACTTTTCTAATTTATTTTTAGAAACTAATTTTTTACAAACTTTCTTAATTTGTTTTTAGAAAGTAATTTCCTTCCTTTTTCTTTTTTAGAAACTAGTTTACTTTCCTTTTTCCTTTTTAGAAACTTTCATTTTTTTTTCTTTTTTTTCTTTTTTTTGGAAATTAGGTTGCTTTCTTAGTTCTTTTTTTTTTTTTTTTTTAAATTATTATTAGAAACTATCTCGGTTTCCTTTTTCTAGGTTTAAAAACTTTGCTAATTTATTTTTAGAAACTTTCCTTTTTCGTTTTTAGAAACTAGGCTATTTTTTTAGAAACTTTCATAATTTGTTTTTAGAAACTAACTCATCTTTCTATTTTTAGAAACTCTCTATTTCTCTTTTTAGAAACTAACTCATCTTTCTATTTTTAGAAACTTTCTATTTCTCTTTTTAGAAACTAATTCACTTTCCTTTTTCTTTTGCAGGATCCTAACATAAAACTTCTAATTTGGTAACTTCTTTCTAATTCTCTCTCTTTTTATTTCTAGATTTCTATTTTCCTTTTTCTTTTTAGGTTTAGGTTAGACTTTGAAATTGAGGGCTAAGAGTGTTTCATGACCAAGTGGGTCCGTGACAACACTCGACGTCTCTTGAGTGAATGAGGATTGGTTGAGGGGTTATCATCCATCACAGGATTAGACACCACTCGAGATCTACAGAGTAAACTGAAGTTATGGCTGCAAATCAACTTGCCAATCAACCTCCAAATCCACCCCTACTTATGGTGGAGGAAATTCAGGATGAGAATGAGGTGCATCGAGCAACCCCGCCTCGTACTTTACGAGACTATTTACAACCGATGGGGGTGAGCACCCCTTCCTCTATGGTTTTTCCAGAAAATACAAGAGACATTGACATCAAGCCAGGAGTGATGTAACTCCTTCCAAAGTTCCTTGGGCTTGAATATGAAAATCCTTATTTACACTTGAAAGAGTTTGATGGGATCATAGCCACTTTATACTTTCCTAATATGTCAGAGGACACAATCTGGCTAAAACTCTTCCCTTTCTCTGTGAAAGAAAAGGCTAAGACATGGTTACATTCACTACGTCCATGATCTATTGGCAGATGGAATGACATGACAAGGGAGTTCATAAAGAAATTCTTCCCATATCATAAAATGAACACCATTAGAAAGTCGATCATGAACTTCGCCTAAAGGGAAGACGAAACATTCTTCCAATGTTGGGAGTGGTTCAAGGATCTTTTCAGTTCATGCCCACAACACGGTTTTGAAACGTGGTGCATAACAAATTTCTTCCATGAAGGATTTGCATCTTTCATGCACCAATTTGTCGAGACAATGTGCAATGGGGAATTCCTAAACAAAGATGTTGATGAAGTGTGGGATTACTTTGATAAACTTGCTGAAACTGCACAATCATGGGACATCTCCCCAAGAATGAGCATCACGTCCAAGCCTACTCAATCAAAGGAGAGAGGTGGAATATATCTTTTGAAAGAGAAAGATGATATCAATGCTAAAGTGGTCAGTCTCACAAGGAAACTCGAGGCCATGGAACTTAGGAAGGATAAGGATAAGGAAGTTGTCTGCGGTATTTATGCTTGTAACATTCATACAACTAAAAATTTCCCAACAATACATGCATTTCAAGAAATATTGAATGACCAATCAAATGCGGTAAACAACTACCAAAGGCCTTTCAAGGGACTCACTTCGAACACATACAACTCCAACTGGAGAAATCATCTGAATTTCAATTGGAGGAATGAACAATCTATTACACCTCAAGGAATCCCTAATCAATTCTTAAATCAAGGGAAACCTCAAGAGAAATTGGTTCAAAATCCTCAAGAGCTCATCCAGCAAAGTACTCTTCAAGCCTTACACAAACTCACAAAGGTTATACAAAAGATAGACTCACGCGTTACGGTTATGGAGAAAGGGATGCTTCCAGCCCAACCTATCCCCAATCCTAAACGGCAATACAAAATTAGTGAGCCAAGCTCTTCAAATCCAATGGAACAAGCTAAGTCTATCACCACTCTTAAGAGTGGGAAGATAATTGACAAATCTATTCCGGTAAGGGTTGAGAAGCTTAAGGAACCAGATGTAGATGAGACTGATAGACCAAATAATGCTCTACATAAGGTAGAACCGAAACTTCAAAGCAAACCAATTACTCCATTTCTCCAATGGTTGATAGCACCAAAACCTCTCTCTAACTCTCAGGATATTCTAAAGGTGCTTAAGCAAGTGAAGGTCAACATTCCTCTACTGGATGTGGTAAAACAAATACCTTCATATGTCAAATTTTTAAAAGAATTATGTACGACCAAAAGATGGTAAAACAAATACCTTCATATGTCAAATCTTCTTAACAGAAAAGTTGAGTGTCATCCTAAAGCAAGATGTCCACAAAAGTATAAAGATCCTGGTAGCCCAACCATCGCCTATGTAATTGAGAATTACCGGATTGAGCATGCACTTCTTGACTTAAGAGCGAGCATAAATTTGATCCCATACTCGGTCTACGAACAAACAGGTCTAGGTGAATTAAAACCCACCTGGGCCACATTACAACTGGCCGATCGCTCAGTTCGTGTGCCGGGAGGGATAATTGAGGATGTATTGGTCCAGGTTGACAAATTCTACTATCCAGTAGATTTTATCATCATGGATAATCAACCCATCATAGATATGAGCACTCAAATTCCTATCATCCTTGGTCGCTCATTCTTTGCTACATTAAATGCAATTATCAATTGTAGGAATGGAGTCATGAATTTGTCTTTTGGAAATATGATATTGGAGGTCAATATCTTTTTCAATATGAGCAAATAGGCAAAGAATGATGATGATGCTTACGATGTTAACTTGATTGATTCTTTCGTGGAAGATAGAACTCGATGACCTTATCCTTTGATCCTCTAGAGATGTGCTTGACCCACTCTCATGATTTAGATGATGATATGACTAGGGAGACAGGTGTCATGCTTGATACTGTGCCAGGACTTGAAGTTAACCGGAGGAGGCACAATTTGAAGAATTACCCTAAATGGATATAGTGCCTCTACCGTCTAACCTCAAGGCACTGAAGCTTGACGTAAAACATTTATCCTCTGATTTGAAATATGTCTATCAAGATGAGACATACCCAGTGGTGATTTCTTCCCACATTGAGTAAGAATAGGAGAATATGATTATTTTTACTCTCATTGAGCACAAAGGAGCCCTTGAATGGTCGATTGCGGACCTCAAGGGAATTGACCCTTTTATTTGTACTCACCGCATTTGATTTGTACCCATAACATGCGATATTATGTACTATCATCTCGACTTCACTCTAGCTTGGTTATTTCATTCACACCGCATATTACATTGCATCCGCAGCATTTAACATTTTAGGTTGCCATGTTTCTGCATTGATATAGCTGTTAGCATTCATGCCTTGCATCGCATAGCCTTGGTAAGGCTAATGGCACTCATGGACTTACCAGCATATTTTCGCTTACTCTAATGTCGTATATCCATGATCTTGTCAATTTTTCCGCTTATTCCAATATTGTATATGGCATCGTATTACATACTTGACAATTACCTTGTGCACATACTTTCACTACCCTCTAAGCTTTCTATAAGCTTATGCACGATAGATGCGTGCAGGTGGCGTTAGGTCGCAGCCGCATTGAGCTTGGGGCGTGACAGAAGTTGGTATCAGAGCATAACTTGGGAATACCTGAGGATAACATCACATATCTGCTGATAGCTACCCTACACTCTATGATTATGGGCCCAGTAGAGTTTTAATAGTGAAAATCATCATCACCACTATTAATTGTGGTATGGTCTAGATGATCTTTTGATATGATTCATTTTTAGTTAATACTTTAAAATGATTTTTTTTAAAAATAGATGAAGGGTGTAGATGGTGCGGCCCATTGTAAGGTATTTGAGGCCCATGGGTTGAGGCCGATTGTGATGTATTTGAGGCCCATGTGATGCGGCCCATAGTGACGTGTATTAGGCCCATGTGATGTGGCCCATAGTGATGTGTTAGGCCCGTGTGAGTGGCCCATAGTGATATGTGTTAGGCCCATGTGAGCAGCCCATAGTGATATGTATTAGGCCCATTGTGATTGTATGGGGCCCGATGTGATGTATAAGGCCTATGTGATGTATCCCACCTGATGTATGAGACCCTTGTGTAAGGCCCATTGAGATTGTAGGTGGCCCATTGTGATTGTATGTGGCCCATGTGATTGTATGGGGCCCATTATGATTGCGGCTATTGATGAGGCCTGATGTGATGTATATGTGGCCCATTACAATGTATATTAGGCCCTTGCATGAGGCTATGGGCCCACAATATGTTTGGCTCTATATAGGCCAATCCTTGGGAGCAATGTTGGTTAAATGTCCATATTGATGGGCAATGATGGTTAAATATCCTCATTGTGACCTTCCCTTAGGCCCTTTGATAGGCAGATTATCGATGTCGATTATCAATATCGACTATGAGTATGTGACAGCATAACATCATGATACATGCTCATACGCATCATCTGCATGTTTGTTATAAGATATGGTTGGCCATTGCATATGCCATACAACAGGTTATTAATGGGACTCCATAATAGGCGAAGTTGCCCCACATGAGCGCAAAGCATGCGCAAGATTGATGCATGGTTGGACTATGTGACTCATGCATCTCGCATTGTGTGATTATGATTACCGTACACCCTAGCGACATTAGGGTCGTAGCCTCCATGGGCATATCGTGGATGGCCAGATGGTACACCAAAAATTTGTTCTACATGGGGTGCTATTGATATCCTTGTGTGAAAGTCCCAGAACCCTCTTGGTTCCAAAAGTTGCTCCAACATCTAGACCGAGTGGATGCATGAGAGAATAAGGGCCGTACACCGTTAGGATGCGTCTCCTACTATGTTGTGGTCGGTTGGAACGGGGTGCAGCCTTACCTGCCCGAGAGGAGGGGGCAAAGTTAGGCTGAGTTTGACCAGCTCGAGGAATGCATTCGTTATTGACGAGTCAGGCCCGATATTAGCAGGCGAATATTGAGGTCGCTTTCACTCACCTTATTGCGGGCGATGGGGTGACAATCTTGTAATGCCCCAGATTTTTGCCAACCTGGAGATAAACGTCCTTAGGTAATGGGTCAATCCGAACACCTTATTAACTTGTCAGAACTCAATCCCAGAGTCTAAAATCGCTTTTTAACCCTTTTCCTTCACAAATCTCACCTCGCACCACCTCGTTCTTTAAATCTTTCTAAGTACTTTCACATTAGACACAGATCTTAAAGTTTATGTGATGAAGAATAATACTCAAACTCAAAATTACTGTAAACGTAAATAAAATGGGCTTTTGACCATTAACCTTATGGAATCATTGACGAATAGGTTATTTAGAAACATCAGCCTCTCCTGCCCTAGGACCTTCTTCTGTTGTAATTACGGCGTGATTTAGTTAAGTATTAATTACTTGGATCACTTTATATACAAACTACAAAGGCCCAAGTATCACCTCAGACAGAAATCTTACAGGACTAAATCCTTTAGAAATTAGTCAAAGTTAACTAAGTGTTAAACTATATCACATACGAAATCTGCACTGATTACTTTAAATTTGATCTGCAAGACCTAAAACTTATAGAATCAATGACGCTAGGCTACCCTAAAATCTAGGATCAATCTCATTACCCGGCTGCTCTCGGGAGCATCACTAAACTCTGTATCAGATCTGGACCGCACATCGAAAGTCTGAATAATACGAGGTTATAGAATTAAGACCACCTTCCTGGGCTTGACAACCATCTCAGAAATCAAATCCAGATAGTATTCCGGGGCTATTCGCTTGAGCCCGGAGTGAAGAGTGTAAGAAACATGAAAATAATTAGAAATAAATTTTAAATTTAAGTAATCTGAGACTTGTCATTTGCGGGCCTGATATAAGCAATCAGACCATCAGAATCTAACCTAAATACACCCTCGGATGAGGGAAAATTTCATACACAGGTCAGTATACTTATAACCTTGATCGAGTTTCAGTGACCGTTAAACTGAAACTGGTCCGCCACGTGTGATCTGGGAACCCGATTGGAATGAAAACTTAACTCGACCTGGATCCATAGTCAGTGAGCTTAAGTCCGACCTTTGACTCAAGGGGGCGCTCTGGAAGTACTCCGTTGAGACGGAACCGATGCCCTTTGGACATAACCTAAGTATACCTTGGCCCTGGGTCTAATTTGGTGAGTTCTGGGCCTATATAAGGACCTTAAACCATCACTCTCTCATCCCATATGAATTTGAGAAAACCCTAGGAGAGAGAGAGAGTAAAGAGAGAGAAAGTGTGGGAGAAGTGGGTGAAGGATCCTGGTGCTCTATCCTACCATCATACGTGCTTAACCATCACCATCTAGTCGCTCTTCTAGCGATTCTGACATCATTCTTAGGTAAGAAAACTCTAACCCTAACTTGTTCTAGGGTTTTAAAAATTGTAAGTTGCAAAATAGCTGACTTAATTCCTGCTATAGGTTGATATAGCATCGTTGAAGAAGATTTAGCATTTCTACCAAATTTGTTATGTTTCTATGGCATAAGGTGCGGACTTTATACATATAGGTTAAGGTTTTCAACGCTTTCAATGTTAGATAATGATAGATTCATGATCTGAGTGTTATTGTACATGCAAAATACGATGTTTGTTTTGCGATTCAATTACGTATGCAAATTATGGCGTATAGTGTATTTTATATATTTGTAGAAAATACTGTATACATATAAATTTTAAAAGTGTGTTTGCCATGATAAATTACTGTATGTACATGTTATATATAAGTATAATACTTACTCGGTAAAAGAATTCGCCCTAATACATGTTTTAGCTAATATACGTTATGTATGTTAATAAGTATATTCTAAGTGTTTGTGAAAATGCTTGTATGAGTAAGTACTTAGATGATTGTGCTTTAGGTAGGTATTGAGATAGGATTCTCAACTACCTTAGAGATGTATATGATTTCCTCCATGTTAGTTGTTTAATTTAATTGCTTACTTATGAAATGTATGTGTTTGTATTTCCTGATTATATTGTGTTTTATAACATTCTTATTCACATGTTTGAATTGCTTTGTTAATTCTGCTTTGACTATTATACATGCTTCCTAGTTAAGGATTAAATGTGATTGGGGCTATGTTATAGTCCAGGCAATCGGTAACAGGCTTGAAGTTGTGGCTGAGATTCAATCGCTACGTAAGACGTGTTTGACGAATCCGACCCGTACTTCGGTTGGCGACAGTGGTTAGGCCACGCGAAGAGCTTATGCACTTCATGTCGTTCAACTTGTCGTGCGCTCGTGCTAGTCGACCTCGTCAAGTAACACGATCTGTCTAATGTATGTTCACCATGTTTGGACGTTACTGCTTGAACTTAAGGTACCAAACTTACCAGTGTAACCCCATTAACCTTGGTACCTCAATCCGCTAAGACTCATGAGCCGGGCATGGTGGTATGGGACACTATGGTCGAGTTGTCAGCCTATGCTGGGGCGATGTGTCTCCCCGTAGTGACCAGTGAGCAACCCAGACTTGTGAGTCGAATACGATGCTATGGGACACTGTATTCGAGTTGTCAGCCTACACTGATAAGGTGATGGGGGAGTGGTGTAACGATTACGTGTAACAGCCCTGACAGCCCTTTGTAGTGATCCCGAGTATACTCTGAATCTGCAGAGAGACGACGAGCCTTCCCATAGTAAACAGAGTATAAACTAGGCTTGTATTCATAAGGTGATGGGGGAGCGGTGCAACGAGTGCTCGTAACAGCCCTGACAGCCCTTTACAGTGACCTAGAACTGCATCATTGTATGAGATTAGCTAGGACTGATGACCCTAGAATGGATCATTGTTTGAGAATGATATAAGGGAGGTACCTTAGTTTCCCAATACTGCTGTATGAAAAGGACTAATAATAACTTGGTAATCACGCTCATAACATAGCACTGCATGTGCCTGGAAGATATGGAGCACTGAGGGATGAACGTATGCTGCAGACGTAAGATGGTGTCACACGAGGGTAGTTTGGCAAGGGCATGCATCATGACTGCATTCCATACTTGCATTAATAAGAGTATTTAGGAGTGTTTGATTGTACTGCTTTATCATTATTGCTTGACTGAATTGATAACATGTTAACCTATGCTCTATTGTTTCACTGAGTTGATCACTCACTCCCACGTTATGGGACGGTGTTTAAACACCAAACCAGACCCTGTTTGAGTTTCAGATGATGGCGATGCTTGAGAAGTGGAGCCAGACTTTTATATTGATGAGGAGGGTTTCTCCTTACACAGCTATCAGGTGGGTCTATGTAGACCATCTTCTAATCGACGGGGTTATAAGGTTGCTGATTAGATGCCATTACACTGTAATTTACTCTTTTGGAGCACCCTTGTATATTCATTTTGTCCATTTTTGGAGTATACATTGATATATTTAACCTGGTAACATGTTCATACTCTAGAGACTTACGATAGTTTATATATTTTATATATCTATCACAGTCTTCCGCTTGCATAGTTTCACTATCTCTGGAGTATGATATGTTGTTTTGGCTTAATCCCATTCATCTTTAATGCACTAATACGACCAACATTCAATCATCATTCTTTATGTTGCATAGGTGATGCATTGGAACTTGGGAGTTGAGTTTATGCTCGACCCCCAATTTTTAGGTCGTTACAAATCTAGTTTGGAGTGTACTAGATCCCAGTGATTTCCTAGAGAGGAACCGTATTGATATATGGACTCATTGAGTATGAGTTGCATACTCATTCATTCATTCATTCACTATCCACTCGGGCTGGTGGTGTGCAACTAATTATTGTGTACCTTCGTAATGGCAAGGATTTCAGTGGGGCCCGCGACTAACTTGAGATCAGGAGTATATTACATTGAGTCTGGCTATCTAAATTTAGGTATGGGACTGGTTTGGATAGAAGTTTCTGAAAGTACCCTGGTTTATCAATTAGCATGAGTGTTGAGTCAGTTATACTGCAGAGCCTCATAGGAAGATCAACTCAAGTGTCCACCTCAACCAAGATGTGTGCAAGCTCACCATAGGTAAATCTAACCCTCACATCCCTTGTCCCAAAACACCAGGTTTATAAAACTCTTAAAATAAACTAGAACATCATAGGGTTTTTAAGTTAAGAAAACTTTTTTCAAAATAGGAAAATTCTCTAAAGTTTTCTTGCTTCGTCGATTTTATCAATACACATCTTGATATGATTGACCTGCACTGTCGATGTCCTCGATACCTAAATGATATCATCGATATGAGGACAAAATACGTCCAGCAACCACATACTCATCTGGATGGAATTATCGATGCATTAATATACTATCGATATCATCAATATTCAAATCTCGAGTCCATCGAAGATGATTCGATAATATCGACAGGCAGATCTCCGGTGCCCTTATTTTTTTCTTAAGAATATCATATGTGCATTGATATATCGAAGCCTCCTCAATACCATCAAAATTCAAATCTCGATGATATCAGAAGGCTCTCGATGATATTGGTCCTGGGCGCCAAGTTCTTCCAGCAAAATATTTCAGGATAGTTTATCTATGATCGAGGGTCACTAGATAGAATCGATATTCAAATATCGATGATATTAGTACTGTTTCGATGGCATCGAACAAGGACATAGACTGTCTAGCAAGCTTAATGAGAAATCCGTTGGATTTATCGATGCCTCGACACAGTTATCGATATTATTGACATTCAAATTCTGATGATCTCGAAGGTCACTCGATCATTCTTGTAAACCTGAAATATTTCAAGCCAAGTCTCTCTCATTTTCAAATGTCGATGAATTGACACTAGTATCGATAGAATCAGAGTCGAAATCTGATGACATCGACACCTGTTTCGATTCCATCGACCAGCTGACAGGAGGTTTTAAAAGCGCATGACATTTGAGTTTGTGTCATCGACAAG
This sequence comes from Magnolia changhungtana, assembly GCA_030180095.1. Classification (NCBI taxonomy): domain Eukaryota; kingdom Viridiplantae; phylum Streptophyta; class Magnoliopsida; order Magnoliales; family Magnoliaceae; genus Magnolia; species Magnolia changhungtana. The sequence goes on along the minus strand of JASAUF010000344.1, from coordinate 2,062,721 downwards.
ACCATCAATGCTATTGAGAGTATACGCTCGATGATATCGAACCCGCTCGATGATATCGAACTCTATCATAAATGTGACCGTTTTTTATATCCGTTGGAACCTTTTGCCTATATAAAGAGGACTTGTCTATTGTTACTGGTAGAGAAAGAAGAGAGTGCTTTTGAGTGTTTTACCTTAGATCATATACCCAAATCCCTTTCTCTTAGGGAAGTTCATCCTCCAATCCACCCTCATCATTGATATCCAATAGAGTAGATTGGGGAATGAACTTTTGTATTCAAGGATCCTCCATCTACTACCTTAACGGTAAATCATTAAGCTAGGATGCCTTGAATGCATAATCGGAATCACTCTATCTTCCTTATAGGAAAACATTTTATAGAGTAGGATTCCGTCTTAACCTTGACCCAACCTGAAGCCTCGTATTGGTACATCATCTGTGTTGCGGATCAAGGAAACCGAAGATTCTTCATCAACAAGGAGGAGATCTTCGTCAACGTGTTGAATGAGACTCATTCACTTATTTGTAAGTTATTAAAGTCTAGAGGACACTTGTGATCATTCCTTTTTAGGATTAGGTTTAAGGTGTTTCTCACCCTTGCAAGCTCTCGTAGGAGGCCTCCAGCGGGAGTGTATGTAGTGTTAACCCTTGCTCCGTGGAGAGCATAAACTTTCGGTTAAAGGTGAACCTGTCTAAAACATTAGGTTCGAGGTGATCCATGTGGAACTTCCATTAAGGTCTTATAGAAGATCCTTGGCCAGTGTGTCTAAAAGTGGGTGCGTTGTATTGACCCTTACTCGTGAGAGCATAAACAGTCAGCCTTAGTGTAGGTTGTAAAGGTTGAAGGTGAACCTGATTTAAAACCTTAAGTTTGATGTGAACTGCTGTGAAACCTCCTTAGTGAAATTCGGTATACTCAAGGGTTGAGTGCGGTTACCTAGAGTGGAGTAGACAAGTAGTCGAACCACTATAAAAATGACTGTGTTTGAGATTGTTATTCTTCTGTTGTATGATTTACTTTAATATTTTCATATCTAAATATTTGAGATCACACCTCACACACATACACAGTCATATCCATCATAAACTAGTTTGCATATTGTTCACTTCTTAAATAGTTTGTGATTGGATCCTCTACTAAGCTTGGAAGCTAGTAGAAATACTTTTGAGTAATCCTAATATGTGCTTGTTGTTAGGATTAGTGTAATAGGATTTTAAATAAACCATAAAAACTTTAAAAAGTCCTATTCACCCCCTTCTAGAAGATATTGGCATATTCCTAATTCAACTAAAGCAGTCTTCATCGCTATTTCAATCCCTTGTGATGGACCCCATAACCTGTGATACTACGTAATATCATCCCGACTTCACTCCAGCTTGGTCATTTCATTCTCACACTATATTGCATTCCATCCATAACATTGAGCATTGATATGGCCGTTAGCATTCATGCCTTGCATCGCATAGCCTTGGTGTGGCTGATGACACTCATGAACTTACCAACATGTTTCCGCTTACTCTGATATCGTATGATTCATGATCTTGTCAGTATTTCTGCTTATTCCGATATTGTATATGGCATTGTATTGCATACTTGGCACTTATATTGTGCACAAACTTTTACCACCCTCTAAGCTTTCTATAAGCTTATGCACGATAGATGCGTGCAGGTGGCTTTAGGTCGTAGCAGCGTTGAGCTTGGAGCGTGATAGAAGTTGGCATCAGAGCATAACTTGGGAATACCTAAGGATAACATCACATTTCTGCTGATAGCTACCTTGCACTCTATGATTGTTGAGAACTTAGAATAATTAGGTCCCCGAGTTTGAATAACTTAGAGATTTTCTGATATAGCTCCCTATCGTTGAGATTGTGAGGCTGCATAGTATTCCAGTTTCTATCGTTTCTGATCCAGGACCCCAAGTTCAGTGAGGTCATCATAATGCTGAGGAGGCATCTTAAGAGCGCTATTTGATTATAAATTGATTATGTCATGTATGGTATTGATTAGTATATGTATAAGTCGATGCTTCCTCTTCCCTTGCTTTATCCTGCGTGATAGTAAATTTCGAGGACAAAATTTTTATTAGGAGGTGGAAACTATGAGACCTATATCCTAGCCCGTATCGTTCCATAGGCTTTTGCGGTCATCCCAGTCAAATTTCGTCAACCCGCGAAGCGTAGGTAGCAGCTGCGCGCGATCCTGTGTTGTATCCCGTATTCTAGAGTCGGCCTCAACCCGAGACTTGTACCCTAACAACCGCGCCATCGCCGCGGTTTCGACATAGCGTCTTGCTCGTGGAGGCGATACCCAAGCCAGGAGATGTGGGCCTGCGTTTAGTTTGAGAAAAAATGTTGCGCATTTGCAAAATCCAAGAGAACATCACATCGATCCTATCAATCCCATCAACCAAGTATACATCACCTCACATGTCAAGTACATGCCCCATACACAAGTAACCCCTAAAGTCAACTCTCTCTCTCTCTCTTTGTCTCTCTCTCTCTCTCTCTCTCTCTCTCTCTCCACCCATCCCTTTTCATGTACACCCATCACTCAACATCACTCACCCATCACACCCATCTCCTTACATCTCCTCTCTCTCTCATTTCTCTCTCCATTTTCAAGCAAACAACAAGAGAGATCGTCTAAGAAAGAGAGCTTCCATGAGAGAAAGCTAGGTGTGGCCCACCTTCCTACCTCCCATCTTCACCATCTAAGCTTCATCTCAACCGTTGAATCTCATCCATTGGAGCTCTAGAATGCGTTGATGGAAGGAGAAGTCCATGTTCAAAGGTGGGTGTTCATAGTATTTGATTTTGATGTAGGGCTCACATGATTTGGGACCCACTTGATGTATGCATTGTATAAGGAGGGCCCATAGTGGCGGGGTCCCTCCCCTTCTCACGTTTCTCTCTCTACTTCTCTCTTTCTTCTTTTCATATATGATGGCCCACCATGATGTATGCTTTGATCCACACCATCCGCACCGTCCAAATGGTTGGATGGTGGGACTTCACTATAATGTATGTGTAGTGCATCCACACCGTCCAAGGTCTGGACGTGGGACCCACATGATGCATGTGTTGTATATACACCATCCATACCATCTGTGGGACCCATGTGCTGTCAGCTTGGCTAGGGTCTGATGATCCAGACCCTCTGTCCATTTGAGGATGTGAGACCCCAGCCACAAAGTTGTCGTTTGACGTCAGCAAGCTCTCAGGGTCCCACTTGAGATATGTGCTCTATCTAAGCCATCCATCTGTTTTGATATGTGGACCATCCCACACATGTGGCACGTGTGGGGTGGGACCCACCTTGATGTCTCTATTTTATATCCACACCGTTAATTCAGCACGTCCAGAAGATCTGGACGTTGCACCCTGCACCCCCTACATATATATAATATATATAATAATAATATAATATTATATTATATATACATATATGGTCTATATATATATATGCATGTCTGTATGTGGTGGGCCCCATGTGGGACCCACCTGCTAGACGGAATGGCTGGGTACCTCACACTAGCTGTTGTTCGTCAATAAGTTCTGTGGGAGCCAGCCACATATGATATATGGGTCTTATCCACACCATCCGACCGTTTGCTGGACTATGGGACTCAGCCACACGTGTGAAGTCCCCACCGTCTAACTAGCACGTGGACCCCTCACCTGATGAATCTATTACATACAAACCGTCCATTCATTTGGTGAGCTCGTCAGCCCACCGTGATGTATTTGTTTCACGTCCATGCTGTCCGTCCACCTGGACCGTGGACCACACCATAATATATGTGTTTTATCTCCACTGTCTAGATTGCTGGATGGTGGGATGCACCATGATGCACGTGCTTTACCAGCACTACATATAAAGTGGACCACACTGCCAAAAACAGTGGGGATTGAACGTACACCATTGAAACCCTTTCTGGGAGTGCAGAAGTTCTGGATCAATGTGAAATTTGTTTCTCCACTTAATTCAGGACTTTGTGACCTTATGAATAGACTAGATGAAAAATAAACACTATGGTGGACCCAGTGGAGTTTTAACAGTGAAAATCATCATCACCACTGTTAATTGTGGTATGGTCCAGATGATCTTTCCATATGATTCATTTATAGATTATACTTTAAAATGATTTCAAAAAAAAAAAAGATGAACGGTGTAGATGGTGCGGCCCATTTAGTGTGGCCCATTGTATATATTTGAGGCCCATGGGTTGAGGCCCATTGTGATATTTTTGGGGCCCATGGGTTGAGGCCCATTGTGATGTATTTGGGGCCCATTGGTTGAGGCCCATTGTGATGTGTTTGGAGCCCATGGGTAGAGGCCCATTGTGATGTATTTGAGGCCCATGTGATGTGGCCCATAGTGATGTGTATTAGGCCCATGTGATGTGACCCATAGTGATGTGTGTTAGGCCCGTGTGAGTGGCCCATAGTGATATGTGTTAGGCTCGTGTGAGCGGCCCATAGTGATATGTGTTAGGCTCGTGTGAGCGGCCCATAGTGATATGTGTTAGGCCCAAGTGAGCGGCCCATAGTGATATGTGTTAGGCCAGTGTGAGCGGCCCATAGTGATGTGTATTAGGCCCATTGTGATTGTATAGGGCTTGATGTGATGTATAAGGCCCATGTGATGCATCCCACCTGATGTATGAGACCCTTGTGTAAGGACCATTAAGACTATGGGTGGCCCATTATGATTGTATGGGGCCCATTGCGACTGCGGCCATTGATGAGGCCTGATGTGATGTATATGTGGCCCTTGTATGAGGCCCATTACGATGTATATTAGGCCCTTACATGAGGTTATGGGCCCACTATATGTTTGGCTCTATATAGGCCACTCATTAGGAGCAATGTTAGCTAAATGTCCACATTGATGGGCAATGATGGTTAATTGTCCTTATTGTGACCTTCCCTTAGGCCCTTTGATCGGCCGATTATCGATGCCTGTTATCGATATTGATTATGAGTATGTGATAGCATAACATCATGATACATGCCCATACACATCATCTGCATGTTTATTGTGAGATACGATTGGCCATGGCATATGCCATAGGGCAGGTTGTTAATGAGACTCCCTAATAGGCCGAGTTGCCCTACTTGAGCGCACGGTATGTACAAGATGTATGCATGATTGGACTGTGTGACTCATGCATCTCGCATTGTGTGATTATCATTACTGTATGCCCTAGCGACATCAGGGCCATAGCCTTCACGGGCATATCGTGGATGGCCAGATGGGACACCAAAAATCTATTCTATATGGGGTGTTATAGATGTCCTTGGGTGAAAGCCCCATGACCCTCTTGGTTCTAAAGGTTACTCCAACGTCTAAACCGAGTGGATGCATGAGCACATGAGGGTAATATACCATTAGGCCGCGTCTCCCACTATGTCGTGGTTGGTTGGAAGGGGGTGTGGCCTTATCTGCCCGAGAGGAGGGGGCAAAGTTAAGGTGAGTTTGACCTGGTTGAGAAATGGGTTTACTACCGATGAGCCGGGCCCGATATTGGCAGGCAGATGGTGATGTCTCTTTCACTCACCTTGTTGCACGAGATGGGACGACAATCTAGTTTGGAGTGTACTAGACCCCCAGAACTTGGAACGTCAATACAGCAGCTATCATGCCCTATCATGCAGCCACCCGACTAGAACATTCATTTTGAAATTATGTGTGATGTGTCTGATTATGTTCTTGGGGTAGTGTTAGGCCCGAGAAAAGAGAAGAAGCCCTATGTTATACACTATGCAAGTAGAACTCTATATCCTCCCCAAGTGAATTACTCAACTACGAAGAAGGAACTCTTAGCTGTAGCATTCACTTTGGACAAATTTTGGTCCTACTTGATCAGATCCAAGATCATCATCTACATAAATCATGCAGCGCTCAAGTATCTTCTTTCTAAGAATGATGATAAGCCCCGCTTGATAAGATGGATCCTCCTATTGTAAGAATTTCATTTGGAAATAAAAGATAAGAAGTGTCACGCCCCAAACTCGGAAACCGAGCTCACAAAATTCTCGATCGCTGAATTCGGTGCCGACAGCCTGCAAAGTACCTCGTTCTTGGCTCCCGATGCTCATACGCCAGATTCCGATCATAGGAACCTACAAGGAGGATATATTTTTTTACATACATTTTATCTCGTAAGAAGCATACCCACAAGTTTACCCAAATCACAAAGGCAACATCATCATCACATATCCACTAATATAAACAGTTGAATACAGTGCTGAAAGGGAAATACATATATCGAAATCAAAGCTCCAAAAGACAGCTGCATGCTCCAAGCTCAACGTTGGTGCGACCTAATGCCACCTGCACGCATCTATAGTGCATAAGTTTATAAAAAACTTAGAAGGTTGTGAAAGTGTGTGCACAAGGTAAGTGTTAAGTATGCAATATTAAAGTAATGCGAAAACATGCTGGTAAGTCCATAAATACCATCAGCCTTATCCAGGCTATGCGATGCAAAAACATAATAAGCCAATATCATATACTAAAGAAGTAATGTAAATCAGCTATGCAAGGCGGAGACATAGTAATATAAATATTAGATACCAAGGATGTAATGCAATATCTAAATCCTGATGAGTCCAGGAATACCGTCAGCCTCATCTAGGCCATATAAATGTAGAAACATAACAACTAAAAATGGCAGATGCCACAAATGTAATGCAATATGCAGTGCGAATAAAATGACCAAGCTAAATTGTGAAGTCGGGATGATAGTACGTAGTATTGCAGACTATGGGGTCCAGCACAAGGGACTTTTATCCAAACTAGTCCCATACCTAAATTTGGATAGCCATACTCAACGTGGTAGACTCCTGATCTTAGGTTGGTCGCTCGCCCCAACTAAAATCCTGACCATTGCGAAGGTACACATAACAATTAGTTGTGCACCACCAGCCCGAGTGGATAGTGAATGAATGAATGAATGAGTAAAATGCTGAGTATGCAACTCCTGCTCAATGAGTCACACATCACTACCGTACTTCTCTGGAATCATCATCGGGGTCTAGTATACTCTATGCCACTTGCCGCCCCATTAAGCGCACAACTGGGTAAGTGGAAGAGACCTCACCATCCACCTACCAATATCAGCCCACCTCGTCGATAGCAGACCCATTCCTCAAGCTCGTCAGACTTAGTCTAACATTGCCTACTCCCTCAGGTGGGTAAGGCCACACCCCCTCCCAACCGACCATGACATAATGGGAAGCGCGACCTCCTGGTATTCTACACTCAACACTCATGTCTTCCACTCAGTCTAGACATTGAAGCATCCCCTTGCCAAGGGAGTTTAGGGACTTTCATCCACGGACATCCAAAGTACCCATATGCTCAAACCAAACATTTCTGGCGTCCCATCTGGCCATCCACGATATGCTTGTGGAGGTCGTAACCCTGATGTTACTAGGGCGGCAAATGATCATGTCACAAAATGCGAGATGCATGAATCATACCGCAGCGCCCCGGTTTTCGAAAATCCCAGTACTCGACCTGTTCTCGAAAACCCGATGTTAATTAGTGATCAAAATAGACAATTTATCAAAGTGCGATTTGTGGAAACAAGCGTATTATAGATAATCCCAATTCAACGAATATTTAAGGCCACATCATATACAAAATTCTAAAAAGAAATGTAATTGTACAAAGAGTAACCATGATAACTAAACTATTGGTTTAAGCCGAAGTAGGCAGCCGTCTCCTATGCGACTCCTCGTTGTAGTACTCTCCCTCAGCGGTATCAGGTTTTGGGTCCACCCCACTCTCTTCAACACATGTACCTGGCTCATCTGTATGGTTGAACATTGATGAATGAGTGGCTAGCTCAGTATGATCTCCCCTCAAGATTTCACAACGCCGCCCTAGATAAGAAATAACATAAAACGTACAGGCAATCCCAAACATAGCAAATGCAGTCTTATTATGCGCATGGATGCGTGAATACAGTCAGGCTCTGCGGATGCTCATCCGTGTAGAATTTGGGCCCGTCACCCATGCAAATATGCAATCAATGCCCCGGGGTCAACTGTGCGTAATGCAATCATCGACCTGAGAAAAAATCCAGTCAGACAGAGGCAAGTCGTCAGCGAAAGCATACTAAGTGTGGAGTAACGACTGCCTATCGTACATCACGTATGTTAGTGATAAAATCTAGTCTGTGTCAAGTATGCATGGTTAGCCAACCCATTATTAGTCCAGTTACAACCAACCAATTTAAATAAGCTCAAAGGTCACTACTGGGACTAGTTGTCAGCGTAGGCCAACAGCTCGGGCATAGGTCCCATACCACCATCTGCGGCTCATGAGGCTACCATCTTAGGGTGCGTATAGAACCCATCAACAAGTGGCTAAACAATTCCTAATATTAGGAAACTACCACCGTATGCTGAATAGGAGTGAAATATATAAATCATTAAATTCAAAGACTAAAGTGAGGCGGTATGTATGGGTCAAAGCGAGTAAACAACGGTGGGTAAAACATGGTGTGGTTCACTCCATAATTAGGTAAGCGGAATCACTCCATAGATGGTGTCCCCATAATTCAAGTTCCACGTGTCATAGCCTCCATGTTAAGGGTCTATTCTTGCCACTACCAGTCTTATTACACCCTAAGTATGAACTCTCTTTAGAATATGAGTGTCCATATAGAGGTTTCCAATAGTGTATGACTCATATACAATACAATCTCATGAAGATTCAGATATTATTTAATATTTGACGTATATTTCATGTATGCAGTCAGTTCAAGGATCATATATCCTTAATCCATCAATTCCTAAAGCATGCATCTCAAGTGATTAATCAAGTATTCTATAGATCCAATTCATGCATTTAAAGTAACAATTGGCAATTCAACGAATTCCAAAAACATATGGTAAGGTAAACAATTCAATGGTATGACGTAGGTTGTAATAGAGTAAGGACTTGACCATTTCTGACACGTATTTTTAATGACAAATCAATGGCGAAATAAGACTATGCGAGAGATATTTATTTGAACAAGCTGAATGATCATCCACTCCTTATGAGATCATTTACAACTATTATAAAGGACTACTCCTAATCTAGTTTAGAGCTGGAAAGCTCAAGGGGAAGAATTCATCACCTTGAAGAGTTACCTAACCGTCCTTGGTTCACGTTCCTGTACATGCCTTGTGGTTCAATTCACGCAACGATCACCTATGGTTATAGCTAGAGATTTAAAGGGTTTGGAGTTGTGTGAGTTGGGAGGGCACATAAATAGGTTATATGGGCTAGAATTTGTGTTGCCCAGGCCCCACCAGATCTTGGTCCAATAAATGGCCCAAGTTGGGCCCCAGTTCCTTCCATAACTAAGGCCTAGATTGGGCCTGGAGTTTGCCCACAGTTAAGGCCTGATTGGGCCACAACTACATCAAGGTTGGCCTCATGGATGGGTTGCACCATCTACACCACTTATCTATTTTAAGAGATCATTTTAAAGTACTACCCCAAAAGAATGAATCATGTTGAAAGATCATTTGGACCATACCACGAATAACAGTGGTGATAATGATTTCCACTGTTAGAACCCCACTGGGCCCACCATGATTTTTACTTTCCATCCAATTTGTTCATATGGTCACAAGGACCTGATTTAAGAGGATGAGAAAATATCATATTGATCCAAAACTACGGTGTTCCTCAAAAGGATTTCAATAGTGGACGTTCAACTCTCCACTGTTTATGGCAGTGTGGTCCACTTGATAACTAGATTCGTCTTATTTTTCTTCTCAGCCCTTAGGACGAGCTCACTAAATGGATGGACGGTTTGGATGAATCACATACATCAAGGTGGGGTCCACATACCTGGTCTACCAAAGAATTTAATTCGCTTTATTTTCCGTCAGTTGGATGGATGGTTTGGATGTGACATATGCATTGGGGAGTGGTCCCACGGTCCTGCTAACATCAATACACAACTATATAGCTGGTGAGATGGCCAAGCCCACCGTCCTGATGGATGGATGATGTGGATGTAATATACGTATCAAGGTGGGCCCACCCGTCCAACATTTAGACAGTGTTGATAACATATATAACATAGGTGGGACCCCCAGAACTTGGGACGTCAATACAATAGCTATATAGTTGGTGTATTTGTACACCAACCAATCCCTTCATAGGTGGGTCCCACGTAAGCCCACCATAATATTTTGTTAATATATATCATATCATATATATATATATATCATAGATACATAATTATATATGGATATGTATGGATATATTGTTATAGCATAGTCCAGCGTCAGGCCCTTGATGGCCTGGATGCCAAACACATGCATCAATGGCCACCTTGTTCATATGTTGTGGCCCACCTAACGTCCAGGCGGCGTGTGTCCCACCTGCAACATGCGGCCCATCTGCACAGCATGCGGCCCACCTGAAGCATTGCAAGGCCTATTTTACAGCCTGAATCAAGGCTGAAGTTGGGCCAATTTCAGCCCATTTTAGATCTCAAACAGGGGTTTGTTGGCTGCCATTTTTCCAGTCAAAGAAAGGCCCGAACAGGGTGTCTTCAGCCAGGTTTTCAGACTATTATCAGTCCGTTTTCTGGGACATGTTGTAGCTCAAACAAGGCCTGTTTGTAGGCCATTTTTTAAACTGAGTTTCAGCTCCTAGCTGAGGCCATTCATAGGCCATTGTTCGGCCTCAAACAAAGCCTGCACGCAGGCCATGTTAGGCCTCAAACAGAGCCTGCGCTCAGGCCATGTTCGGCCTCAAAACAGAGCCTGCTTTTCAGCTCAGCCCGAGCTTCTCCATGGTCAGATTTTTTTCCCCAAACGTGGCTTAGAATAGGGCTCATAACTACATGAAATGAAGAAGAAAACAGAAAAAAGACAAAAAAAAAAAGAAAAGGCGGAAGTTTTGGGCCGTTTACCCGACCGAGCCTGGCTCCACTCTCTCTCTCTCTCCTTTCTTCCTCTCCTTTCTCTCCCTTCTCTGGTGTGAAATCTGAAGGGAACTGAGCCCTTCTAGGCAGGGAGAGGGACATCTAATGGTTGGGATCGTCCCTGTCATCCCCAGGAAGCGGTCGTCGGTGTCAGCTTCTCTTTCTCGAAATGGGAAGTCCCTATTCCCACTCTTCAAGCCGTGTTTGGCCACTTTTGGCTTGAGAGAGGACTTCCACCTTAGCTGGTGAGTGGGTGGCGGCAATCCACTTGACAAGCCGATGTTGGCTTACATGGCGGCCCCTCTGATGGTCCCCTATCCAGAAATCCTAGCCGTATGCGAGCATTGGATGGCCCCAACCCATCTCCCTCGCCTCTATGCGTGGGTCCAAAACCCTATACGTTTTTGGTTGGACAGACCCTGTGAGAAAAATGGATGGTTTGGATCATCTAGAAAGTGGCTAGGGTGGCCCACTTTGGTTCTCAAAATCTCCCAGTTTTGAAATTTCGAAATGGCGGGAGAAAATTCTCTGTTTTTACAATTGGCTCGGTCAAAGGCCATTTGACCGATAGTTGGGGTCTGGTGCACCTCGTATAGGGGAGGTTATTGGTGCACTTACACTGTGTACAGGGTCCACAACGATGGTCTCCTTAGATCCATTATGTTCAAACACTTTGGGAGTCTTATCTGGAGGCACCAGCCCACTTTGGGCCGATGGTGAGGCCTAGCTGGGCCGTTACACACTTCTTTGGGTTGTATTTGGCCCATGTGACACAACCTGATGGTCAGATGGGGTTAATACTCGTTTTCAACAGTTAAATACATTTTTATAGCACGTTGGTACCTTGTTGGCTACTCACTGACTTCCGTGGTTGAGTTTTCGGAATATTGCTAACACGAGTTGTCTTATAAACTGATGGGACTTAAGTCGTTCGATCATGCTTACCTCCTTGACTAGTGTGGAGTGTAAATTAAGTATGCAGGGTCATGGCAGATTGTCTCAACGTTGCTTGGAACTCCCACCCTGTACGTGGTAAGTTAAGTCATTTGATAAATCGATTTTGTGTTTCAATAGTCGCAGGTTTTTAAAAGGTAACACCCGAGTACCGGAGGTATGGGGTGTTACAGTCTACCCCCCTAAAAAAAATTCATCCTCGAAATTACCTGAGGTGTGTTGTTGAATAAGTGAGGATATTTTTCCATGACCTCAGCTTCTCGTTCCCAATTCGCTTCTTCTTCACCGTGATGCGACCAAAGGACCATGACTAATGATATAGTCTTTGTCTGTAACACCTGCTCTTTGCAATCCAGGATGCAGACAGGTTCCTCGGTGTACGAGCATCCTCAGTGAGCTCGACCTGCTTCCCAGCTAATGATGTTTGATTTGTTTGGCGTATACTTCTTTAACATGCTAAGCGGTATGCTACTGCTCTCACGCGATCCAAGATTTTGAATGGTCTAATGAATCACGGTGCCAGTTTCCCTTTCTGTCCGAACCTCATTAAACCCTTCATGGGTGAGATTTTCAAGAATACCTGACCACCCACCTCAAATTCCAAACTGCGGCGCTGATTGTCTGCATAACTCTTCTGTCTACTCTAGGCAGTTTATAAATGCTTCCAAATCACCTCAATAACCTGGGTAGTAGCTTGGACTAGTTCGGGACCCAGCAAGATTTTCTCCCCGACTTCCACCCAGCATTGAGGGGCTCGGCAAGGGCGACCATAGAGAGCCCCATACGGTGCCATGCCTATGATGGACTGAAAACTATTGTTACAGGTGAACTCCGCTAGGGCCAAGTGGTTGTCCTAGTTTCCTTAAAAGTCCAGGACGCATGCCCTCAGCATATCTTCTAGAATCTGGTTCACCCTTTCGGTCTGTCTGTCCGTCTAAGGGTGAAACGTTGTGCTGAACCTGAGCTCGGTGCCCATCTCTTCCTATAACCTCTTCTATAATCCGATATAATCTCTCTCGGAACTCCATAGGATCGTATGACTTCTCGGATGTATAATTTTGCTAGGCTGTCAGTAGAGGCTATCATGCGTATCGGAAGGAATCTTGCCTCCTTTGTCAGCTTATCAACGATGACCCAGATCGAGTCATGCTTCCTTTGTGTCCTAGGAAGACTAGATATGAAGTCCATGGAGATGCTGTCCCATTTCCACTCAGCCAGTAGTAGTGGCTGCAGAAGGCCTGCAGGCCTGCGATGCTCGACCTTGACCTTCTGGCATACCATACATCTTGCCACAAATTCTGTTATATCTCTCTTCATGTTGCCCCACTAGTAATGTCTTTTGACGTCGTTGTACATCTTCCTGCTGCCTGGGTGGATGGCTAAATTGGAATGGTGGACCTCAATCATTACTCCTCTCTTCAAGTCAACATCATCGGGCACACATACTCGCCCCTGGTATCGGTGACCACTGTCATCACCGATCCTCCAATTGGGTATCCCTTCACTCCTATACTTTTCTTTCATCTTAACCAGCCATTCGTGTTGATCTTGGACTGAAATTATATGGCGCATTAGGGTCGGGTCGATGGCTAGAAGGGCTACGTAAGCATCTGCCTCATCGAATGTGAGCTGGATGTCGAAGTCCTGTATGAACTCTATCATCTTCCACTCTTTAATCATCAGGGTGGCCATTAGTTCATGCTTCTTTTTCTGACTTGGAGCGTCGGCCACAGAATTTGCTTTACCAGGATGGTAGGATATATCAAAATGGAAATCTTTAAGTGCCTCCATCCACTGACGCCAACGCATATTCAGATCTTTCTTTGTGAATATATATTTCAGACTCTTGTGGTTGCAGAATAACTAGAAGTCTTCCCTGTAGAGATAGTGCCTCTATATTTTTTAGAGCGAAGACCACAACTGATAACTTTAGGTCATGAGTCGGGTAATTCTCCTCGTGCCTTTTCAACTGGCGAGAAGCGTAAGTGATCACCCCGTTGTTCTGCATCAGAACACAGCCCAGACCCATCTTCAAAGCGTCGTTGTATACTGTGAATGTTTCCCCTTCTTACGGAAGAGTGAGTACTGGTGTAGAAGTCAACCTCATCTTTAGCTCCTGAAAAGCCGCTTCTGTGTTTTCATCCCATGTAAATTGGTTATTTTTCTTTGTTAGTTGGGTGAGTGGCCACGCAATCCGAGAGAACTCCTTGATGAAGTTCTTATAGTATCCGGCCATGCAGAGGAAACTCCGGACCTTAGTAACTATAATGGGTTGCTCCCACTTAGATAATGCTTCCACTTTTGCTGGATCGACCACTATCCTTTCAGCCTTAACCATGTGTCCTAAGAACTTTACTTCTTCCCAAAACTCGCACTTGGATAACTTGGCATATAGCTGATTTTCTCTGAGGGTCCTTAGAACCGTGCGCAAGTGTTGTTCATGCTTCTTCCAGATCTTAGAATAAACTAGGATGTCGTCAATGAACACAATCACGAACTGGTCTAGATATGGCATGAAGACTTGATTCATGAGGTCCATGAATACTGTTGGAGCGTTTGTAAGTCTAAAGGACATTACCAAGAACTTGTAGTGCCCGTAGCGAGTTCTAAATGTTGTCTTAGGGATACCCTCATCCCTGATTCTCAGCTGATGATACCCAAAGCGCAGATGTATTTTGGAGAAATACTTGGCACCTTTGAGATGATCGAATAGATTGTCGATACATGACAGGGGGTATCTATTCTTTATCGTGATGTCAGTTAGACGTCGATAATCAATGCAGAGGCGCATCAATCTATCCTTCTTCTTTACAAAGAGGACTAGCCCCCCCCAGGGTGAGATGTTGGGGTGGATGAAGCCCTAGTTTAATGATTCGTCGATTTGGCTCCTCAACTCCTCCATCTCGCATGGAGGCATGTGAAATGGGGGTAGCAAAATGGGGGTGGTTCCTGGCTTGAGATCAATATAGAAATCCACCACCCACCTAGGAGGTAGCCCTGGTGTTTCTTCGAACACCTCTAGGAATTCCTGCATGACCAGTATTCGACTGATGAAGACTTCTTCTCTCTCGGCCTCAGCTAGAGCTTCCTAGCTCTCGAACTCTTCGTGTTTGCCCTTCCCCCTCAAGGTAAAGGGGGATCGCCCTAGGATGGTTATGGTAACTATCTTGCCACGACAGTTCATGACTGCATGCACAAATGTATGCCAGTCCATTCTCAGGATGACATCAAATTGCTTGACAGGCATGACGATCAGATCCACGGTCACCTGATGAGTTGCGAAGGTGATGGGACATGCCCCGTATATTTTATCTGTTTCTACAAATTTCCCCATAGGGGATGCTACTACTAGGGGAGTATGTTAAAAGTGTCCTGGTTTGTCAAGTTACGTGAGTGTTGAGTCAGACTGTCTACAAAGCCTGATAGGAAGATCAATTCAAGCATCTGCCTCAACTGGATGTGTGCAAGCTCGCCATAGACAGGTAAATTTAAAGCCTCACATCCCATGTCCCAAAACACCAGGTGAATAAAACCCTTAAAATCAAGTTAGACAATCATAGGGTTTTTAGGTGAGAAAACTTTTTTCAAAATAGGAAAACCTCTAAGTTTTTCTCGCCTTGTCGATTTTATCAAAACACCCTCGATATAATCGACTTGTGCTGTCGAGTCCTTAATGCTTCATCGATATGATTGAAAAGAGGACAAAATATGTCCAGCAACTTTTACAACATATCTGGACGAATTATCGATGTATCGATACACCTATCGATACCATCGATACTCAAATCTCGAGCCCATCGAAAGTGGCTCAATAAGATCGATAGGTAGATTTTCGGCTCCCCCATTTTTTAAATAAAATTTCAAAATCCTTCGATATATCGATGTGCCTTCCGATATGATCTGAAATCAAATATTGATAAGATCGGGAGTCCATCGATGATATCGACCGTGGGCACACATTTCTTCAAGCAGATATTTCAGGTTGTTTTTTACTTTGATCGGGAGCCATTAGAGGAAATTGATATTCATATGTCGATGATATCGAGGCCGAGTTGGTTGCATCGAAATTGGACACAAACTGTCCAGCGAGCTTACTGGTAAATCTATAGGATTTATCGATGCATCGACACTGCCTTTGATATCATCAATATACAAATTCCGATGACATCGGCTGACCCTCGATCATATCCTAAAAACCTGAAATATTTCATGTCAAGTCTCTCTCATTTTTCAAGTGTCGATGGATCGATCCTACCATCGATGGAAACAGAGTTCGAAATCTGATGACATCGACCAACTGGCAAAAGGTTTCAAAAGCGTACGACTTTGAGTTTGAGTCATTGAACAGACCATCGATGCAGTATACACTCGATGATATCGAACCCACTCGATGATATCGAACTTAGTAAAAAATATGACCGTTTTATATCTGTTGGAACCTTTTGCCTATATATAGAGGAATTATCTATTGTTGCTGGGAGAGAAAGAAGAGAGAGCTTTTGAGTGTTTAACCTTAGATCATATACCCAAAGCCCTTTCTCTCAAGGAAGTTCATCCTCCAATCCACCCTCATCATTTATATTTAATAGAGTGGATTGGGGAATGAACTGCCGCATTTAAGGATCCTCTAGCTACTTCCTTAATGGTAAATCATTATGCTGGGATGCCTTGAATGTATAAGATTGGAATCGCTCTATCTTCCTGATAGGAAAACACTTTGAGAGTAGGATTCCATCTTGACCCTGACCCAACCCGAAGCCAAGTACTGGTATATCATTTTGTGTTGCGGATCAAGGGAGCAGAAGACTCTTTATCAACAAGGAGGAGGAGATCTTTGGCATTGTGCTTATCGGGACTCATCAACTTATTTGTAAGTATCTGGAGTCCAAGAGGGCACTTGTGATCATTCCTTTTTAGGATTGAATCTTGAGTGGTTCTCACCCTTTGAAGTCCTCAAGGAGGCCTCCGGTGGGAGTGTACGTGGTGGGTGCGTTGTGTGGACCTTTGCTCTATGGAGAGCATAAACATTTGGCTAGGAGTGAACCACTAAAACTCCTGGGTTTGAGGTGAACCATGTAGAAACCTCCAGTAGGGTCTTAAGGAAGATCCTTGGCCAGTGTGCCTAAAAGTCGGTGTGTTGTGTTGACCCTTGCTCGTGAGAGCATAAACAGTCAGCCTCAGTATAGGTTGTAAAGGTTGAAGGTGAACCTGATTTAAAACCTTAGGTTTGAGGTGAACCATTATGAAACCTCCTTAGTGAAATTCGGTAGACTCGAGGGTTGAGTGCGGTTACCAGGAGTGGAGTAGACAAGTAGTCGAACCACTATAAAAATGACTGTGTTTGTGATTGCTCTTCTTCTGTGTTTGTGATTCATGTCGTTGTATTTATATTTATATATCTGATTACACCTCACACACATTTACAATCATATCCATCATAAACTAAGTTATATACTATACTTCTTAAATAGTTTGTGATTGGATCCTCTACCAAGCTTGGAAGCCAGTAGAGTTACATTTGAGTAATCCTAATATATGTCTGTTGATTAGGATTAGTGTAATAGGATTTTAAAATAAGCCATAAAATCGTTAAAAGTCCTATTCACCCCCCTCTAGGACATATTGGTGTATTCCTTCTTCAACTAGTGCGGTCTTCACTGCAATTTCAATTGGTATCAGAGCAGGTCTCTCTTTAAGGGCTTTACCACCTGGAGAGTGATCTTGACTGAAGTTAGGAATATGGCCAAAGGAGAGGGCTCATCAGTCACTAGTTCTCCAGTATTTGATGGCTCAAATTATGCATACTAGAAGGCTAGAATGCACTACTTTTTGAGATCTTTGGACCATAATGTTTGGGATATAGTTGAAAATGGATATGTGCCACCTACTGAACAAATTGTACTTGACAGTGGCACAACCATCACAAAACCCAAACCCAAGGAAAAGTGGACATCATTCGACAAAGAAAGGCAAACATCTGCAGCCAAGGCTATGAATGTCATCTACTGTGTTGTGTCTCAGGACATATTTAATCAGATAAGTATGTGTGGGACATTTAAGGAAGCATGGGATCTATTGGAAACAACTCATGAAGGTACAAGCACTGTGAAGAGGTCTAAACTTCAACTCCTTACTTCACAGTTCGAAAGTCTCAAAATGGAAGAGCATGAGACATTTATGGAGTTTTTCACAAAGTTGAATATCATCTATAACTCCATGGGTGGATTGGGAGAAAAAGTTTTGGTACAATAAATCTGTAAAAAAATCTTAAGATCTCTTACGGAACGATTTAATCCCAAGGTTACAACAATTGAGGAGTGTGGGAACATTGATGAGATGAAAGTAGAAGAACTGGTAGGTTCCCTATAAACTTTCGAACAACACTTCAAATAAATCCCTAAATCTAAAACTACTATCCTAAAAACCTCTAAGAAAATATTACATGAGGACAGTGAGAGCGAAAATGAAAATGAAGATGAGGAAGTGGCTTTGCTGGCCCAACGATTCAGGAAATTCTTTCAAAAGAATCGTGGTCGTCCTTCTAAAGGAAGAAAGGTGAACTATAAACCTTTTACAGGCAAATTTAGTAAAAGAATCAAAGAACCACAATGTTATGCCTCTCATGAGTATGGACACCTGTCTACTGAATGCCCAAATAGAAAAACTAAGGGCAAGGCAATGGCTGCCACGTGGTATGATACTGAGGAGTCAAATTCAGAATCTAGTGACTTAGAAAGTGATGGAGATCAGAAATCATTAAAAATACTCATGGTCTCTACTGCTTCAATCCTTCCCACTGAATCTGAGAACGAGAAAGAACAGCTAGCCACCGAATCATTTTCATCTGATAATGAGGGAATTGGGGAAGAAGAAGAAGAAATAAAAAGGATAAACTGCAAGATGCTTATAATCAACTCTATATTCATAACATAAATATCCTTAAGAGACTCGGAATAGCGGAGAATAAAAGTAAGTTGCTACAGAAAGATTTGGATAACACATTGAAAATCAACACACAATTAATAAATGATCTACAGCAATATCATATGGATAATGATAGACTTGAACGAATTAATACTTCTCTTGAAAACGAGTCTCATAAACTCAATAAACAGGTTGAACTGCTAGAAGATAAGAATAGACTTCTTTGCAATGAAAATCATACACTTCTATTTGATTTAGAAGAATCCAAGAAGATGGACAAGATAAACTGCAAGTTTTCCCAGAGTGGCGAAAAGCTAGAAAAACTTTTTGGGAATTGGAAGACCTGGAAAGAATAAAAGCGGTTTAGAATATGAAAAATTTAAGCCAAAGGCTGGAAATGCAGCACCTAGAATTGAAAAATCTGCTGCTTCTGGGAGTAAAACGAGAACAACTCCAGTATGTCAGTTGTGTGGTGATTCAAGTCATTATAAGTTTGAATGCATAACACCTAGGAGGACTAAAGCTAACTCTGGTCAGAATCATGTTAACAAATTATCAACCAGAGAAATACAGAACTTAAAGTCCTCTTAAAGATATGGATAGAAGCAATGCCCTTGCACCACCACTCAAATCGGTTAACAAAATGAAATGGATAAGGATCAATTAGTTCAAATCATGCATTAGAATCTAAACCTGTGCTAAAATGAGATTTCTTTTTGCTGAGCTTAAAATGATATATCTGAGGTTCCTTGCCTCAATCTTTTGTATAAACATTCAAATGTTTATAATTTTGTTGTGTACAGTACATGTACATATTTTTTTATAGAGTATACTGTTGATAGAAATATGAAAAGTATACTTAAAGAGTCATCTGAATGCTGAAAATTGAAAATGTTCATCTTTGATATGACTATCGATATGACTTTCTCGATATATCGATAAAAGGTCGATATCATCGACTCCTCTTGAGAATATGAATAGTCATGTGACCAAGATTGATATCGAAGATAGACTTGATAGAATTGAACAACAACTTCTTGATGTTATCGAAACAATGATTGATAATATCGACAGATGCCGCCCGATAAAAGTCAGCAAAGCGAAAAAAAGGGGGTTTATTTTCTCAAGGGTTTCGATCATCTTCTTTGCTCGATTCTCTCAACCAAACTGCTAGAAGCCACGTCGGACTACTCAAATCACTCCACAAATCGGGTAATACCTTTTTACTTCATCCCTTTTTAGGTTTTTTTTTTGGGGGGGTTGTCAGGTGTGTTTGTCGTTTTTCCCAAATCCTTCAAAATCCACTTGTCCACATGGGAAAGGACAAAGGTATAACATCCGGTTCGGGGGAGCTTCAAGAACTACCTGACAAAAAGTCCTTACCTCAAAAGAAAGGGCGAGGGCCCCGGAATCTGGGATCCCCACTCGGTAAAGATCACGACAAACTTCATGAGGCGGGTCCTAGACAGAATTTCCGGCACCTTCTCAATCGGCACCCTCACCTCCAGCTAGCCAACGACCTGCAAAATACACTGGCAGGAAACTGATCCATGAAAGAAAAGTAGACAAGGGTTGCTTAGCATGTACAATCTGGAGCCCTTGTTTGCTGCGATTGGGTGGCTGCCTGTTCTAGATTTCAGGGGGCCGTGCCAGCTTGAGCAAACATGGAACTTCCTCGCCGCGTGTCACTCACCTATATCAGATCCTCTTTCATTTATGGTCTCTTTAAATAGTCATGATGATGTGTTGATTACTCCTGCCACCATGGCTAACATCCTCAATCTGGAAATGGCTCCAGAAGGCCTCCCTCAATTGGACCTCGACTACCTTGATGTTCGATCCATGGTAACTAAATATCTATGTAATGGTCAAGACATCCCATGGCATCAAGGGAATGTGCAGAAAGCTAGATTCGTGGAGCCCCGATTTCAGATTCTGCATGGTATATTCACCACAAATGTATATCCAAGAAGCACCAACAGATCCGATCTCACTAGACTCATGGTCATGATAGTTTATTTTGTTGCAAACGGGATAAGGATGTGCCTCCCAACTCAGCTCATCAGTCAGTTGGTAAATGCTGTTCATACCTCCAGGGATCTTCATCTCTCATATCCATGGATCATCAGCAGGATATGTAATACCATTGGTTTCCCATCTACCACTGATCCAGTACTCCCACTTCAAGTCTTCAATATAAAGAACATTCACAAAATGGACTTGAGGTTTCACGAGTATGCTAAAGACAAAGAAGAAGGCATCCAAGAAGGGGGAGCAAAAGCTGGTGCTTCTCATGCTGAGGAAACAGAGATGGTGAGAGATGAATCCTCCAGACTCGATCCATCCCCATCAGCGTCAATGCCTAGACATGCCAAACGATATAAGCTGGACAGAATCGGGGCAATCCAGAGAGATATCCATTCCGTGCATGAGCGGCTAATGGTCTTGCAGCGAGTCGTCCACAAAGTGCAGCAATTTATGCAACAGTTGCTAGATTTGATGACATGTCGACGGGATGACACAGCACCATCACACTCTGCTCCATAGCACTGATCCTTGAATGCTGTCACACACACACACACCTCCTAACTTAGCATATGAACATTAGTATCTTTTTGAACGTTTTACGCTCCCTTGAGTGCATGTGGCATCTCTCTAACCTGCATGAGTTTTTTTTATGCCCCGATGTGGGATTGATACTGGTTACTTCTGGGTGCCCTTACATGGGCTTGTTTTTTTGGGATAAACTGTTAAGCTATTGCTGTCTGTGGCAATATATGTTGGATATTTTGGGTTCAGTCTGGTATATGGCCGAAGTGAATTTATATTTTTAATGCCATAATTATGTTTTAAGTTTCCCCTGGTTTATCAAGTTTCTGATATGATATGCAAGTACTGTTCTTTACTGATTATTCTATCTGCTATATCACTATTTTATCTTATCTACTATGCATCCATACATTCTGAAATTGATTTCTACTTAAACCAAGTTGATTATTATTCATCAATTGATCTGCTTCTGTCTGGTCGGTTCTCCCAAGCAATTCACTCTTCAGTCAATATCACTTAATCTATCTTTGTCAATGACTAACAAAAGGGGGGAGAACATTTGCAAACACCCCGAAAGAAAAAAAAAATTGCGTATATGCTTGAATAGTTGTGCGGATGTTTAAGGGGAGCAAGCTGCAACAAGAAAGGGGGAGTTTACATGTCAGGGGGAGAAGCTACTGGTTGTGTACATGGGCTAAAAATTGTAAAATTGTGTAAAAGCATGTACACACAATTTAGGGTGTGTTTGTCTAAAGTGTTTTAGGGTGTTTTAGGTTTTTGTCAGGTAATTGACAAAGGGGGAGATAGAAAGTGCCCTAGTTTATCAAGTTACGTGAGTGTTGAGTCAGACTGTCTACAGAGCCTGATAGAAAGATCAATTTAAGCGTCTGCCTCAACCGGATGTGTGCAAGCTCACCACAAACAGGTAAATTTAAAGCCTCACATCCCATGTTCTAAAAACACCAGGTGAATAAAACCCTTAAAATCAAGTTAGACAATCATAGGGTTTTTAGGTGAGAAAACTTTTTTCAAAATATAAAAACCTCTAAGTTTTTCTTGCCTTATTGATTTTATTGTAACACCCTCGATATAATCGACCTATACTGTCGAGTCCTCGATGCTTCATCGATATGATTGAAAAGATGACCAAATATGTCCAGCAACTTCACAACATATCTGGACGAATTATCAATGTATCGATACCATCGATACTCAAATCTCGAGCCCATCGAAAGTGGCTCGATAAGATCGACAGGCAGAATTTCGGCGCCCCTATTTTTTTAAAGAAAATTTCAAAATCCTTTAATATATCAATGCGCCTTCCAATATGATCTGAAATCAAATATCAATAAGATTGGGAGTCCATCGATGATATCGACCGTGGGCACACATTTCTTCAAGCAGATATTTCAGGTTGTTTTTAACTTTGATCAGGGGCCATTCAAGGAAATTGATATTCATATGTCGATGATATCGAGGCCGAGTCGATTGCATTGAAACTGGACACAAACTGTCCAGCGAGCTTACTGGTAAATCTATAGGATTTATCGATGCATCGACACTACCTTCGATATCATCGATATATAAATTCTGATGACATCGGCTGACCCTCGATCATATCCTAAAAACTTGAAATATTTCATGTCAACTCTCTCTCATTTTTCAAGTGTCGATGGATCGATCCTACCATCGATGGAATCGGAGTTCGAAACCGATGACATCGACAGTAGTTTCGATTCAACGACCAACTGGAAAAAAAGGTTTCAAAAGCGTATGACTTTGAGTTTGAGTCATTGAGCAGACCATCGATGCTATCGAGAGTATACGTTCGATGATATCGAACTTGCTCGATGATATCGAACTCAGTCATAAATGTGACCGTTTTATATCCGTTGGAACCTTTTGCCTATATATAGAGGACTTGTCTATTATTACTGGGAGAGAAAGAAGAGAGGGCTTTTGAGTGTTCAACCTTAGATCATATACGCAAAGCCCTTTCTCTTTAGGAAGTTCATCCTCGAATCCACCCACATCATTGATATTCAATAGAGTGGATTGGGGAATGAACTTCTGCATTCAAGGATCCTCCAGCTACTTCCTTAATGGCAAATCATTATGTTGGGATGCCTTGAATGCATAAGATTGGAATCGTTCTATGTTCCTGATAGGAAAACACTTTAAGAGTAGGATTCCATCTTGACCCTAACCCAACCAGAAGCCAAGTACTGGTATATCATTTTGTGTTGCGGATCATGGGAGCAAAAGACTCTTCGTCAACAAGGAGGAGATCTTTGGCATTGTGCTTATCGGGACTCATTAACTTATTTGTAAGTATTTAGAGTCCAAGAGGACACTTGTGATCATTCCTTTTTAGGATTGGGTCTTAAGTGGTTCTCACCCTTTGAAGTCCTCAAGGAGGCCTCCAGCGGGAGTGTATGTGGTGGGTGCGTTGTGTGGACCCTTGCTCTGTGGAGAGCATAAACATCTAGTTAGGAGTGAACCACTAAAACTCTTGGGTTTAAGGTGAACCATGTAGAGACCTCCAGTAGGGTCTTATGGAAGATCATTGGCCAGTGTGCCTAAAAGTGGGTGCGTTGTGTTGACTTTTACTCGTGAGTGCATAAACAGTCAACCTCAGTGTAAGTTGTAAAGGTTGAAGGTGAACCTGATTTAAAACCTTAGGTTTGAGGTGAACCATTATGAAACATCCTTAGTGAAATCCGGTACACTCAAGGGTTGAGTGCAGTTACAGGGAGTGGAGTAGATAAGTAGTCAAACCACTATAAAATTGACTATGTTTGTGATTGCTCTTCTTCTGTGTTTGTGATTCATGTCGTTGCATTTATATTTATATATTTGATTACACCTCACACACATTACAATCATATCCATCATAAACTAAGTTATATACTGTACTTCTTAAATAGTTTGTGATTGGATCCTTTACCACGCTTAGAAGCCAGTAGAGTTACATTTGAGTAATCCTAATATATGTCTGTTGATTAGGATTAGTGTAATAGGATTTTAAAATAAAAAATAAAATCTTTAAAAGTCCTATTCACCCCCCTCTAGGAGATATTGGTGTATTGCTTCTTCAACTAGTGCGGTCTTCACCACAATTTCATATGCATGCGGGCTGTGTTCAGTTTTAATTTAGACGTAATGATAGAATCTATGAATGACAGAGTTGCACCAGAATCAAACAAGACAAGTACAGGGGTACCGTTAATGTGGACTGTACCATGGATGGTCTGGAGTGGATCCTGCTCATCATCTGAAGCGATGACTATGTATACTCGTGCTCTCTACAGGGCTGGGGGTCTTGTCCTAGGCTGATGGGGCCTGGGTGGTGGCCTGACTATCCCTGGATTCTGCTGGGGATGGTTTCCTGGAAGTGGGATTCCCTGGTTGTGCATCCTCCTGAAGTTGCTTCGAGCGTTGTGGTTCATCTTGCCATAATAGTCACAACTTCCACCGGAGGGCAAAGGCGGAGCTCGCACCAGCACTGGCCTGGGCCTCTCTGTAGGAGTAGACAGAGTGGGAGGTGCCTGCCTTTATCTGAATTAGGCGTCTCGGGCTGGGAGGCAAGAGTGAATGGTGAGCTCGAAGTCCTTCTCCACCCTCATTGCCTTGTCTAGTAATTCTGGGAAGTCTACGAAATCCCACATGCACAGACGAGACTGAATTCCGGGCTTGAGCCCTTCCTTGAATTTTTGTAATTTATATTCCTCATCTTCGAGGGTTTTTGGAACATAACAGGAGAGCTCGTCGAACCTCTCCTCGTATTGGGCAACCGTAAGGCTCCTTTGCTCCAGTCATAAGAATTGTACGATCTTCTCATTGCGGCATGACTGCGGGAAATACTTTTCTAGAGACTTTGTCTTAAAACCATCCCGCGTCCAGGAGTATGTGGCTGGGACACTCCGCTATAGGCTCTGCCACCAATTCTCTGCCTCCCCCTCTAACAAGTATGTGGCCAAGCTCACCATCTGTGAATCGTTACATTCCAGGGGTCGCATTATTTTGAAAATTCTCACCAGCCAGTGCTCTGCCTGCACTGGGTCCAGTGCCCCTTTGAATGTCGGCGACCGAAGTTTTTGGAACCTCTCAAAGATATCTACACCTCTACCATATCTCTCCCAAGATGCCTCCCCATGGTCCCTACTCCTTAAGGACTCCATCATTAGTGTATGCATGTCCTGTTTTTGTCGCATGAACATGTCCTGCTGCCACTGCATAGCCGCAACCATTTTCTTGATGGCTGCAAAGGCTGTAGTGCCAGTCTGTCTTTCTGCGGATGCCTCGGCAGTAGGCATCCTCTGTTCAAAGTATCGTGGCGGTAGGCCGGATGTGAGTATCTGGAGCGGAAGAAGACTCCCCAACTGCTTCGGACCAATTGTCCATGTTGGCCACCCCAGGTGGGAGGCTTGGTGTGTACTCGGGACTTCTCTCCCTCTGTCATTCAGTCGAGGGTATGGGGTGAATATCCACTGTGTTGGTGTGTTGTGAACAAAGTACTAGTGGCATGGCTTCCTGAGGGATCAAAATTTTAGTGTTTTAGGTATTGGGAAAAATGCTTTTAGTCAGTCACGAAGTAATACTAAAGTTAGAGATCTCATCACCTTGCCTATTGCGTAGCGTGTAAATTTAGTTCCTAACCCTAAGTGGTATTCCTAGTTAAAATTCTAAGGAGGCTAAGGTTTCTGTTTCTAAGTTTAGACGGCCAACTTGCCATTTTCTAAGGGATTTTAAGTCCTTTTTCCTAAGTGATACACATTCTAAGTTCTTTCTAGCTATAGGGGATCTCATCATAGGTTCGATTGTTCGTTCTATTGATATTTAAGGGACCTAAGTGTTTTGTTTCCATGTTTACTCATCCTCCCTATTTATAAAGGAATTTTCTAAGTTCCTACCAAGTTAATTCCTTAAGGTTTTATATATTGATCCCACAGCCAGGCTATCTTATACTCTGCTTTGATACCAACTATAACACCTCAGTTTTTGAAAACCCGAGTACTCGACCCGTTCTCGAGAACCCAATATTAATTAGTGATCAAAATAGATAATTTATCAAAGTGTGATTTGTGGAAACAAGCGTAGTATAGATAATCCCAATTCAATGAATATTTAATGCCACACAGTTAGGGTCATATACAAAATTATAAAAAGAAATGTAACTGTCTAAAGAGCAACCATGATAACTAAACTATTAGTTTAAGCCGAAGTAGGCAGTCGCCTCCTGTTGCGACTCCTCATTATAGTACTCTCCCTCAGTGGTAGCAGGTTCCGGATATACCCCGCGCTCTTCGACACATGTACCTGGCTCATCTGTACGGTTGAACATTGATGAATGTGTGGCCAGCTCAGTGTGATCTCCCCTCAAGATTTCACACCTCCGCCCTAGACATGAAATAACATAAAACATACAGGCAATCCAAAACATAGTAAATGCAGCCTTATTATACGCATGGATGCGTGAATGTAGTCATGCTCCGGGGATTCTCATCCGTGCAGAATTTGGGCTCGTCACCCATGCAAATACGCAACAACGCCCTGGGGTTAACCATGTGGAATGCAATCATTGACCTAGGAAAAACACCCAGTCGGACAGAGGCAAGTCGTCAATGAAAGTATACGAAGTGCGCGTAATGACTGCCTATTGTACATCACATATGTTAGCGATAGACTCTGGTCTGTGCCATGTATGCATGATTAGCCAACCCATTATTAGTCCAGTTACAACTAGCCAATTTAAATAAACTCAAAGGTCACTACGGTGGCTAGTTGCCAGCGTAGGCCGATAGCTCCGGCATAGGTCCCATATCACCATCCCCGACTCATGAGGCTACCATCTTGGGGTGCTTATAGAACCCATCAACATGTGGTCAATCAATTCCGAATGTTAGGGAACTACCACCATATGCCGACTAAGAGTGAAATATATAAATCATTAAATTCAACGACCAAAGTGAGGTGGTATGTATGGGTCAAAGCGAGTAAACAGCGGTGGGTAAAACATGGTGCGGTTCACTCCATAGTCAGGTAAGTGGAATCACTCCATAGATGATGGTCCCCATAATTCAAGTTCCACGTGTCATAGCCTCCATGTTGAGGGTCTATTCTTGCCACAACCAGTCTTATTACACCCTAAGTATGAACTCTCTTTAGAATACGAGTGTCCATATAGAGGTTTCCAATTAGTGTGCGACTCATATACAATACAATCTCATGAAGATTCAGATATGCTTTAATATTTGACGTATAGTTCGTGTATGCAGTTAGTTCAAGGATCATATATCCCTAATCCATCAATTCCTAAAGCATGCATCTCAAGTAATTAATCAAGTATTCGATAAATCCAATTCATGCATTTAAAGTAACAATTGGCAATTCAACGAATTCCAAAAACATATGGTAAGGTAAACAATTCAATGGTATGACGTATGATGAAATAGAGTAAGGACTTGATCATTTCTGACACGTATTTTTAATGACAAATCAATTGCTAAATAAGACTATGAGATAGATATTTATCTGAACAAGCTGAATGATCATCCACTCCTTATGAGATCATTTACAACTATTATAAAGGACTACTCCTAATATAGTTTAGAGATGGAAAGCTCAAGGGAAAGAATTCATCACCTTGAAGAGTTACCTAACCATCTTGGTTCACGCTCCCGTACACACCTTGTGGTTCAATTCACACAACGATCACCTACGGTTATAGCCAGAGATTTAAAGGGTTTGGAGTTGTGTGAGTTGGGAGGGCCTATAACTAGGGTATTTGGGCTAGAATTTGTGGTGCCCGGGTCCCACCAGATCTAGGTCCAATAAATGGCCCAAGTTGGGCACCGGTTCCTTTCATAACTATGGCCTAGATTGGGACTGGAGTTTGCCGATAGCTAAGTCCTGAAATGGGCCACAACTACATCATGGTGGGCCTCATGGATTTACCGCACCATCTACACCATTTATCTATTTTAAGAGATTATTTTAGAGTATTACCCCAAAAGAATGAATCATGTCGAAAGATCATCTGGACCATACTGCAAATAGCAGTGGTGATAATGATTTCCTTTGTTGGAACCCCACAGGGCCCACCATGGTGTTTACTTTCCATCCAATCTGTTCATATGGTCACAAGGACCTGATTTAAGAGGATGAGCAAATATCATATTAATCCAGAACTACGGTGTTCCCCAAAAGGATTTCAATAGTGGACGTTTAACTCTTCACTATTTATGGCAGTGTAGTCCACTTGATAACTAGATCTGTCTTATTTTTCTTCTCAGCCCTTAGGACGAGCTCACCAAATGGATGGATGGTTTGGATGAATCACATACATCAAGGTGGGGTCCACATACGTGGTCCACCAAAGAATTGAATTCGCTTTATTTTTCATTAGTTAGATGGATGGTTTGGATGCGACATATGCATCAAGGAGGGGTTCCACGGTCCTGCTGATGTTAATACACAACTATAGAGCTGATGAGATGGCCAAGCCTACCATCCTGATGGACGGACGATGTGGATGCAATATACATAACAAGGCGGGCCCACCCGTCTGGCATTTGGATGATGTGGATGCAATATTCATATCAAGGTGGGCCCACCCATCCGGCATTTGGATGGTGTGGATAACACATATAACATAGGTGGGACCCCCAGAACTTGGGACGTCAATACAACAGATATATAGCTGGTGTATACGTACGCTAGCCAATCCCTTCACAGGTGGGTCCCACGTAGGCCCACCATAATATTTTGTTAATATATATCATATTATATATATATATATATATATATATATATATATATATATATATATATATATATATATATATCATTATATATAGATATGTATGTATATATTGCTATAGCATAGTCCAGCGTCAGGCCTTGGACGACCTGGATGCCAAACACATGCATCAACGGCCACCCTGTTCATATGTTGTGGCCCACCTAACGTCTAGCCAGCGTGCGGCCCGCCTACAACATGCGGCCCATCTGTACGGCGTGTGGCCCACCTGCAGCATGCAGCCCATCTGCACAGCATGCGGCTCACCTGGAGCTTATTTCGGTGCCATTTTCCTACCCATTGCAAGACCAGTTTTACAGCCTGAATCATGGCCTAAAGTTGGGCCGATTTCAGCCTATTTTAGAGCTCAAACAGGGGCTTGTTGGCTGCCATTTTTCCAGTCAAAGAACGGCCCGAACAAGGGTGTCTTTAGCCAGGTTTTCGGACTGTTATCAGTCCATTTTCTGGGAGATGTTGTAGCTCACACAAGGCTTGTTTACAGGCCATTTTTTTAGACTGACTTTCAGCCCCTAGCTGAGGCCATTCACAGGCCATTGTTCGGCCTTAAACAGAGCTTGCACTCAGGCCATGTTCAGCCTCAAACAGAGCCTGCACTCAGGCCATGTTCGACATCAAAACAGAGCCTGCTTTCGGCTCTGCCCAAGCTTCTCCATGGTCGGATTTTTTGCCCTAAACGTGGCTTATAACAAGGCTCATAGCTACATGAAATGAAGAATAAAACAGAAAAAAAAAAAGAAAAAAAAAAGAAGAAAAGGTTGAAGTTTTAGGCCATTTACTCGTCCGAGCATGGCTCTACTCTTCTCTCTTTTCTCTCTCTTTTCTAGTGTGAAATTTGAAGTGAACCAAACCCTTCTTATAGGAAGGGAGAGGGACATCCAATGGCTGGGATCTTCCTTGCCATCCCCAGGAAGCGGCCGTCGGT
Source organism: Magnolia changhungtana (assembly GCA_030180095.1). Taxonomy (NCBI): domain Eukaryota; kingdom Viridiplantae; phylum Streptophyta; class Magnoliopsida; order Magnoliales; family Magnoliaceae; genus Magnolia; species Magnolia changhungtana. The sequence continues at coordinate 2,032,599 of JASAUF010000344.1, read as the reverse complement.
GCTAGCTTCTCTTTCCTGAAATGGGAAGTCCCTGTTCCCACTCTTTAAGCTGTGTCCAGCCACTTTTGGCTTGAGAGAGGACTTCCACCTTAGCTGGAAAGTGGGTGATGATAATCCACTAGACAAGCCGATGCTGGCTTGCACGGCGGTCCCTTTGATCGTCCCCTATCCTAAAATTCTAGCCGTATGCAAGCATTAGACGACCCTGACCCATCCCCCTCACCTTTATGCATGGGTCCAAAGCCTTATATAATTTTGGTTGGACAGACCCCGTGAGAAAAATGTATGGTTTAGATCGTCCAGAAGTGGCCAGGGTGGCCCACTTTGGGTCTCAAAATCTCCTGGTTTTGAAATTTTGAAATGGCAGGAGAAAATTCTCTATTTTTGTAATTGGCTCTGTCAAAGGCCATTTGACCGATAGTTGTCGTCCGGTGCACCTCATATAGGGGAGGTTATTGGTGCACATGCACTGTGTACGGGGTCCACTTCGATGGTCTCCTTAGATCCATTCTGTTCAAACACTTTGGGAGCCTTATCTGGAGGTACCGGCCCACTTTGGGCCGATGGTGAGGCCCAGGTGGGCCGTTACACACTTCTTTAGGCTGTATTTGGCCCATGTGACACAACCTGATGGTTAGATGGGCTTGATACTTATTTTCAATGGTCAAATACATTTTTATAGCATGGTGGTACCTTGTTGGCTACTCACTAACTTCCATGGATTGAATTTTTAGAATATTGCTAACATACGTTATCTTAGAAACTGATGGGACTTAAGTCGTTTGATCATTCTTACCTCCTTGACTGGTGTGGAGTGTAAATTGAGTCTCCAGGGTCATGATGGATTGTCTCAACGTTGCTCGAAACTCCCACCCTGTATGTGTTAAGTTAAGTCATTTGATTAATCGATTTTATGTTTCAATAGTTGTGGGTTTTTAAAAGGTAACACTCGAGTATCAGAGTTATGGGGTGTTACACATACCATCCAGTCATGCATCAAACCTGCGCTTACCGCGCGCTCATGTGGGGCGACACCGTCTCTCAGGGAGTCCCATAAACAATCAGCCCAATAACACATGCTATGCTCAATCACTCCTCATAACAAGCATGCAGATGATGCATATGGGCATGTATCATAAAGTATACTAAGAATGATTATAATCATATACATCATAGTGGGCCAGTATAAGACGGTCCATGGCCCGTATAGGTGAATGGGTGGTGTGCAATAATCACCTATACATGGTGGGCCTCACACATGCATTGGGCCTCATGCATATAATGGTCCTCACACATATGATGGGCCTCTTACATCACAGTTGGGTCTCATACAATCATAATAAGCCTTATACAATCACGATGGGCCTCATAGAATCACAACGAGCGTCCTACCATCACAATGGATCTCATACAATCCTAATGAGTCTCATACAATCACAATGAGCCTCATGCAATCACACAACAAGCCTCATTAATCACAATGGGGCTCACACAATCACAACGGGGCTCACACAATCACAACGGGCCTCACATGGTCACAATGGCCCTCATACAATCACAATGGGCCTCATGGAATCACACAACGGGCCTCATATAATCACAATGGGCCTCATACAATCACAATTGACCTTACCATGACCTTATACAATCATAATGCTATACTAACACATACTCAGTGCGTATACTAACACAATCATAATCAATAAGAGTATACGCATAATCATAATCAATAATCGGTCTGTGGCAGGGTCCATAGAAGAACAACAGATCTATAACATGAGGGTCAATCCTCGACTATGGATATATAAAATCTGATAGATCGAATCCTCCCGTCTACGGTGATGATGAACTCTTCTCATATCAAGGTTGGGCCTAGGTGGCCTACCTATAATCCTAAGGATTTGGAATGAGCTTCCTTCACCATACTATCATATGGCTGGCTAGATGCCTTAGGGGGCCCAAATAAGTCCTAGATAGACTCCAAGGTTAAAAAAAAAAAAAACAACCCTACTAGCAACCAATGGGGGGCCCAACATTTTGGGTAAGCCCAATAAGAATAGATGGATCATGTAATTATCAATGGGGCCCAATGATTAGGGTCAACCCACTTAGAGAAGGATGAGAATGCCTAACAAAGGCCTAAGGGAATGTCACAATGTGGACCTTTAACCATCATTGCCCATCAATATGGACATTTAACCAACATTGCTCCCAAGAAGTGGCCCACATAGAGCCTAACATATAGTGGGCCCATGGCCTCATACAAGGGCCTCACATACAATACATTAGGCCTCACTCATGGGCCTCACATACAATACATTAGACCTCACTCATGGGCCTCACATGAATCACATTAGGCCTTATACAAGGACCGTAAATACATCGCAATGGGCCACATATCTGGGCCTCAAATACGTCACAATTGGCCTCATATAATAGCCCCTGGCCTAGGAAAAATGGGTGGATAGTGTGTGTAACACATACATCAAAGTGGGCCTCATGGGCTGCCCGCGGCCTGAAAAAAATGGGTAAACGGTGTGCATATAACCCATTCATCATGGTGGGCCTCATGGGGCAGCCCATGGCCCAGAGAAAAGGATGGACAACCTGTATACAACTCATATATCATGGTGGGCTTACCTAAGGCAGCCCATGATTAGGGCACATACACAGGGTGGGCCTCTCAAGACAATTGTGTCCACGACCTTAAAATAAATTAATAATGTGTGTATAATACACACATCATGGGAGGGCCTAGGACTTAAAATCAAGTGAATCGGTGGCTTGTGTAGGCCACACCACACAAAAGTTGAGAGGGTTACTATAAGTGCTATGGTTTGATTCCTCTTTGGTTGTCAAATTTTGTGTGTCAAAACCTCTGTATGTGTCTTGTGTTTATATCTTGATAAATTTGTTCAAGACACCATGTCAACAATTGAAGTCAAGAAGATGAATTCTTTAAGCTAGTTCAAGCTACAATATAGAAGATATCAAAGAAGAGTTCAAGTTCAAGACTCAAGCTCAAGTTCACATGTAAGACTCAAGCTTAAGTTCACGTGTATTCAAGATCAAGACTCAAAGCAAGTTTGGGCTCAAGTGCAACTCAAAATGACATTGATTTCAAAGCTTGTGAAGTGGTCAAGATACATCAAGAAGAACTCAAGCTTCATAATGTTCAAAGTCTAAGCAAATGAAGTTTTCAATGTCCATACTTCATGTCCCAGGTATGATAAACCTTAGATTGACCTTAGGGTAGGCCATTTTGGCTACATAATTCATTTGAATATTAATATAGGATTTTGGTCTATTCTAAGACTAGTCCTAGACCTTGTTTGGCCAGTCCTAGCACTGGTTCAACCAGTCTAAGAAATTTCAGGACCAGTCCTAGTGTTGTTGAAATTTATAAGATTTTTTCGTTCGGCTACGACCAATCCTGGAGTCTGCTCGACCGGTCGTGGGATGGTCTCGACTCGACCTTCGATCAGTCATAATGCTACGACTCAAACTCTAGCGACTAAATCAAGTTTTGCACGACCAGTCGTAGAGGAGTCTCTACTAGTCGTGGACTGCCTTCGACCAGTCGTGGACTACCTACGACAAATCGTACAATGATTTGATCCGATCGGGCTCAAAAATTTAAATATCTGTTTTTCCTTCGACCAGTAGTGGTGTCCCTAGGACCAGTCGAAGACGAATTTTTGCAGCTATAAATAGCACACAAATTTCAGAGTTTTTCAATTGAAAATTAAGTGAATTCAAGGCTCCACTCTGAGATAAGTTTGTGTTTATTTTAAAGCTACATTGTGCATAATTCTATTTCCTTTTGTTAGCTTATTGTTATTTGATTTTGATTTGCATTCCATTCTGATTAGAAAAAGGAGAAATTCTTAATTCCTTCTTCTCGGAATCAAAATCAAATACCGCTAGCCCTAATTTGATTAAACTTAAAATCAATTAGAACTTAGAATCATTGTAAAGTGAGTATTGGACATTGAACTTCCATATTCAAACTTCTACTCCAATTGGTTCTTCCGGGCTGCTACAAGAGGAGAAATCCAGGTATTTTACAATTCTGTAAAATTTCCATTCTTTTAGTTTTTGTTTGGGATTCGCCAGAAAGATTCCATTTGTGTGGTTATCTGAGGAGAGCCAGAAAACTCAGAAAGAAGGGTTTTTGGATTGTGTAAGCCCAAGTTAAAAGGAACAATTGTGAAGGTTTTAAGTGAACTTGTGAAACCTATTTTGATAGTGAACGCTAATATCCCTTGTGTGAGGATATTAGGAGTGGAGTAGCATTCTGTGTGGTTGTTGTTTAACAGTTGGTGAACACACAGGCGAACCACTATAATTCTGTCTTGTGGATTGAAAGCTTGCTTAATCTTTTATCTTTTATCATTCAAAGATGTGGAATGTATGTGTGGATGTGAATGTTGTAAATATTTACATTTCAAGCAAGTGTAGGGAATGTTGTAATAGGTTAGATTTAAATTTCTGCAATCTATTTCAATTCCTTGCTATTTATTTTTATTGAGTTCTTGATATAAAGGACGTTCTAGAAATAAGGTTGTCCTGCCATAAACCTTTGGTTTTTATGGTGTAAGGTTATTTTTAGAACTGAATTCGTATCAACCTCTCAATACTTGTTAATTGAGGTTGAGTTTATTTTAGCATTGTGAATTGATTTATTTTTGTAAGGCTATCTCTTTATTGTTTATTCCGTTGTTTTAATTTTAATTTGGCATAGTCCTATTCACCCCCGCCCTCCTCTAGGACATATAGCTTGGCCATTTCAAGTGGTATCAAAGCCTAATAGATCGCTCTTATTGCTTTTTATTTGGATTTATTTCCTGAGCTAACGATTTAAACTATATATATAAGATGTCAAATTTTGATGAGAGTGTGTGGTAAGCCACAGTGACTAAATGGAATTCTCCTACTACTGAAGTGACTGGAGTTGACGGTTCAAAAACTATGAGAGTGTCTCCGTATTTCCAATGGACCATACTTCAGAAAAGTGAGAGTAGTGCAAATGCTAAAGCACTAAATGCAATCACTTGCGTACTATCACCGGATGAGTTCAAAAGAATCATATCCTATGATACTATAAAGCAAGCATATGATATATTAGAAATGACACACGAGGGTACATCAATTGTAAAAAAATCTAAAGTCCAACTCCTCATAACCAAATTTGAAGAAATTCATATGGAGGAAAATGAAATGTTTATGGACTTTTACACAAGATTAAATGACATTGTAAACTCAATGTGGGGTCTTGGCGATAAAATCCCAGAAAGTAAAGTGTGTGTAAAAATACTACGCTCTCTTCCTGAACGGTTCAACTCTAAAGTAACCGCGATCCAGGAACTTCGTTATATGGACAATATGAGGGTAGAAGAACTAGTTGGTTCTTTACAAACCTATGAATTAAATTTTAAAGCTCCTAAAGGAAAATCTATCGCTTTGAAATCTTCTAAAGATGTTTCTCAAGAAAACTCTGATTCTGAAGATGATATGGCTCTTTTAGCAAAAAGGTTTTATAAAATTTTCAAAAGTAAGGAAAGGGTCGATTTTCAGAAAAGATCTAAACCTAGATCTAAAACTTGGAAGTCTTTGAAAGATAGTCAATGTTACAACTGTCAAGAATATGGGCATTTAGCAAACAAATGTCCTAAAAAGGACAAACCCAAAAGGAAGGCTATGTTGGCTACTTGGGATGAATCATCTGAGTCTGAAGCTACTTCTGATTCAGAAGATTCTAAAATCGAGTCGGGCAATGAAGTTAAGGCTCTTATGACTTTAGCCAAGTTCACTTTTTCAGATCATGATGATTCAACTAGTGAAGAAAATCTAAATAGTGATCATGAAAATGAAGAAGATCTTCAAGATACTTACAATGCCCTATACAAGGAAAGTTGTAAAATTGCCGTAAAACTAAAACTTCAAAAAGAAAAGTTTTTAAAACTTAAAGAAAATTTTGAGTCACTTATTTTAGAAAAATCTCATTTTTCAGATTGTTTTGAAAAGACTAAATGTGATTTAGAATTCAAAACCTCCCTCATTGAAAATCTTAAATCTAAAAATGACAAACTTAAGAATGAAGTATCTTCTCTTCTGAGTTTGAAGGATACATGGAGGTATGCCTAAGGAGATCCAAAGTTAGAAAAACTTTTATCCGCATCTAGAAAATGTGGCGATCGATCCGGGTTGGGTTATGATAAGAACATACCTCATAAACAGAAGAATACCCCTCCCAACTTTGTGAAAGGAGAAGCCTCAAACTCAAAAGAAAAAGGTACTTGTCAAGGTTTTTCTAAAAATACACAAACTTTTCAAAAACTTAAACGTAACTATATTAATTTCAAATATCAGAACAGAAACCCACTGGCTGAAAAAATTGTTGATTTACTCAAAGAGCTCTTAAAATATAACTCAGTAGGTCATTCTCACAACTATAAACAGAAGAAGACCAACTATGTTCCTAAACCCAAAACAGTTCTGAAATGGGTTCCTAAAGTTACCTGCTTGGTTGCCCACACTGCTTTCAAAGCAACAAGCCATTCAAAATGGTACCTAGATAGTGGATGTTCCAGGCACATGACAGGTGACAAGGCTTTATTCACCGATCTAAAAGATATGACTGATGGGTCAATCACATTTGGTGATGGTAGCAACTGCAAAATTATTGGCCAAGATATGGTTCAACTCTATAATCTTCCCTTATTTAAGAATATTTTATATGTTAAGGGACTAAAACACAACCTGTTAAGTATATCTCGAATATGCGACAACAACCATAGTGTTAAATTTTCTAATCAAGGTTGTGAGATTATAGATACAAAGGGTTCTGGAATATTAACTAGTCACAGAACTTCTAAAAACTACTATATAGTAAGCCATGGTATCTCATCTAATCAAACGTGCTACATGGTCCATACCAATGAGACAGAATTATGGCATAAACGCCATGGACATGTACACTACCGAAATTTATACAGATTGAGCAAAGGAGAACTTATTAGAGGTCTACCTAAGATTCAAAAAATAGACAAGATATGTGGTGAATGTCAGTATGGTAAACAGACTAGGAGCTCTCACAAAAAGGTGAACTCAATACCACATTAAGACCACTCGAGCTTCTCCACAAGGATCTTATAGGACCAACAAGAATGAAAAGTCGACGTGGTAAAAAATACATCTTGGTTATTATAGATGATTTTACAAGATTCACCTGAGTTTCATTTTTAAGGGACAAATCAGAAACCCTTGATGAAGTGAAAAAGATTATCAAACGGATCCAAACTGAAAAATGTTCTCAAGTCAGTAAGATTCGAAGTGATCATGGATCCAGGTTTAAAAATAGCGGTTTTGAGATATTCTGTAGCGATCAGGGATGTAACAACTTAGAAAATCCTGTACAAAGACCCGAGTACCACCTCAGGCAGAAATCACTTAGGATCAAATCCTTTAGAAATTAGACAAAGTTAACTAAGTGTTAAACTACATTAGCTACGAAATCTGCTTGATCCACTTTAAATATGATCTGCAAGACCCAAAACTTGTAGAATCATTGACGCTAGGTTACCTTAAAATCTAGGATCAATCTCATTACCCGGTTGCTCTCGGGAGCATCACGAAACTCTCTATCAGATCTGGACCGCACATTGAAAGTATGAATAATACGAGGTTATAGAATTATGATCGCCTTGCTGGGCTTGATAATCATCTCAGAAGTCAAAACCAAATAGTGTTCTAGGGCTATTCGCTTGAGCCCGGAGTGAGGAGTGTTAGAAAATGAAGATTTCTTTAGAAATGTAACCTAATTTAAGTAATCTGAGACTTGTCACTTATGGGCCTGATATAAGCAATCAGACCATCAGAATCTGACCCAAATACACCATCGGATCAGGAAAAATTTCATACACAGGTCAGTGTACTTGTAACCCTGATCGAGTTTTAGTGACCATTGAACTGAAACTGGTCCGCCACGTGTGATTTGGGAACCTGATTGGAATGAAAACTTAACTCGACCTGGATCCAAGCCTAGTGAGCTTAAGTCCGACCTTTGGCTCAAGGGGGGCTCCAGAAATGCTCCGTTGAGCTGAAATAGATGCCCTTTGGATATAAGTTAAGTATACCTTGGCCTTGGGGCCATTTCCATCAGTTTTAGACCTATATAAAGACTTTAAACCCTCTCTCATTCTCACCATACGAATTTGAGAAAACCCTAGGAGAGAGAAGAGAAGGAAGAGAGAGAAAGTGTGTGAGTTGTGGGAGAAATATCCTGTTACTCTACCTTGTTATCATACGTGCTTAACCATCACGATCTAATCGCTTTTCCGACGATTCCGGCTTCATTTTTAGGTAAGAAAACCCTAACCCTAACTTGTTTTAGAGTTTCTATTGGTACAAGTAGCGAAGTAGCTGACTTACCTTGTGTTATAGGTCATCGTATCGACGTTGACAAAAGCGTAGAGTTTTTATTAAGTTCGTTACGCTTCTACGGCGTAAGGTGCGGACTTTAGACATATAGGTTAAGGTTTTCAAAACTTTCAATGTTAGATAATGATAGATTCGTGATCTGGGTGTTATTGTACGTGCAAAATGTGATGTTTGTTTTTTGATTCGGTGAAGTATGCAAATTATGGCGTATAGTGTATTCTGTATATTTATAGAAAATACCGTATACGTACACATTTTAAAAGTGTGTTTGCCATGATAAATTACTGTATGAATATGCTATATATAAGTGTAATACTTACTCGACGAAAGAACTCGCCCTAATACATGTTTTGGCTAATATACATTATGTATGTTAATAAGTGTATTCTAAGTGTTTGTGAAAATGCTTGTATGAGTAAGTACTTGGATGATTGTGCTTTAGGTAGGTGTTGAGATAGGATTCTCAACTACCTTAATGATGTGTATGATTTCCTTCATGTAAGTTGTTTAAGTTAATCGCTTACTTATGAAATGTATGTGTTGTATTTCCTATTTGTATTGTGCTTTATAACATGCTTGTTAACATGTTTGAATTACTTTGTTAATTTTGCTTTGACTATTATACATCCTTTCTGATTACGACTTGAATGTGATTGGGGCTATGTGATAGTCCAGGTAATCGGTAACAGGCTTGAAGTCGTGGCTGGGATTCATTTCACCACGTAGGATGTGTTTGACGAACCCGAGTCATACTTCGGTTGGCGATAGTGGTTAAGCCACACGAAGTGCTTATGCACTTCATGTCATTCAGCTGGTTGTGTGCTCGTGCTAGTCGAGTTCGTCAAGTAACCCGATCTGTCTAATGTATGTTCACCATGTTTGAATGCTACTACTTGAACCTAAGGTACCAAACTCACCAGTGGAAACCCCGATAACCTTGGTACCTCGATCCGCTAAGACTCATGAGCCGGACATGGTGGTATGGGACACCGTGGTCAAGCTGTCGACATACGCTAGGGCAATGTGCCTCCCCATAGTGACCAGTGAGCAACCCAGACTCGTGAGTCAAATACGGTGGTACGGGACTCTGTATTCGAGCTGTCGGCGTACACTGATAAGGTGATGGGGGAGTAATGTAACGATTGCGTTTAACAGCCCTGACAGCCCTTTGTAGTGACCTCGAGCATACTTTGAATCTACGGTGAGGCGACGAGCCTTCCTGTAGTAAATAGAGTATAAACTAGGCCTGTATTCATAAGGTGATGGGGGAGCGGTGCAACGAGTGCATGTAACATGTACCACTTTTTTACTACGGCGACTAAAACCGCATCATCGTATGAGATTATCTAGGACTGACGACCCTAGAATGGATCAGTGTTTAGGAATGATATAAGGGAGGTACCTTAGTTTCCCAATACTGCTGTATAAAAAGGACTAATAACAACTCGGTAATCACGCTCATAACATAGCACTGCATGTGCATGGCATTGTGAAGCACTGAGGGATTAACGCATGCCGCAGACGTAAGATGGTGTCGTACGAGGGTAGTTTGGCAAGGGCATGCATCATGACTACATTTCATACTTGCATTATTAAGAGTATTTAAGAGTGTTTGATTGTACTGCTTTATCATTACTGCTTGACTGAATTGATAACATGTTAACCTATGCTTTATTGTTCCACTGAGTTAGCTACTCACTCCCACATTACGGGACGATGTTGTACACATCAACCAGACTCTGTCTTAGATGTAGGTGTTGATGAGACATAGGAGGCTGAGCCTAATTACTACGATGATCAGGATGAGTTCGCCTACATGTAGTTCTCTGGAGGCTTCACTTAGGTCATTCAGATGATGGGGCTACAGGGTTTACCATTATAGTTGTACCATTTTTTTTGGCATTTTAATTTTGAACCCAATACTTGTATATGGTGACTCAGTAAGGTGTTCATACTCTGGAGATCAATTGTGACCGTTTTTAGCTTTATATACATTTATATTCATCTTTTAGTCTTCCGCTTTCATTTTATAGCTTGATCTAGAGTATGAATTACTGTTTTGGTATAATCCCACTCATGATTAATGCACTAACACAGACAACATTCAATCATAAGCATTTACGTTGCATAAGTGATGTTTTGGAACTTGGGTGTTGAGTCGCTACTCGACCCCCGATTTTCAGGGCATTATAAGGGAATATCACATGAATTCTCTGCACCCAAAACTCCTCAATTGAATGGAATTGTGGAAAGGAAAAATAGAGTGCTTCAAGAAATGGGAACTGTAATGTTAATTAGTATGAAGCTCTCTAAAAATCTTTGGGCTGAAGCAGTGAATACTGCCTGCTATGTTATTAATCGAGTTTATATATGTAAATCTTATAATAAAACCACTTATGAAATGTGGTTCAATAAGAAGCCGTCTATCAAATACTTTCGAGTTTTTGGCAGCAAGTGCTATATTTTGCATGACCGTGAAAATCTGGGAAAGTTTGACACAAAGAGTGATGAAGGAATCTTTTTAGGATACTCTTTAAACAGTTGGGCATATCGTGTTCTGAACAAGAGGACTGGTATTATTCAAGAATCAATTAACGTGATCATAGACGATCATTTGAATACACCTGCCCCAAGTTCAGATAATGATGAAGTTCTTCTAACTTAAAAACCAGATACTTCATCAAGTGAAATTAATTCTAAATTAAAGACTATTAAAGATTATCCTACTACTCAAATTCTTGGTAACCCTCTCACTGGTGTGTGCACTCGTAGACAATTAGAAGACATATGTAATTACGTATGCTTTATATCCCAGATTGAACCGGTAAACGTAAAAGAAGCACTTTCTGATGAAAACTGGATAGTAGCGATGCAGGAAGAACTTAATCAATTTGTTCGTAATGATGTCCTGTATCTTATTCCTAGAGATAAACACATTATAGGAACTAAAATAAGTCTGATGAACTTGGAAATATAATTCGAAACAAGGTAAGACTGGTTGTACAAGGGTACACTCAAATAGAAGGTATTGATTACGATGAAACCTTTGCTCCAGTTGCTCGCCTTGAATTAATTAGACTTTTTATATCCATTGCATGCTTTAAAAAGTTTAAAATTTATCAAATGGATGTAAAGAGTGCCTTCTTAAATGATGATTTAAAGGAAGAGGTATATGTTGAATAACCTACATGGTTTGAAGACCCTAAGTTTACTAATCATATATACCGCCTTAAAAAGGCTCTTTATGGTTTGAAACAAGCTCCCAGGGCATGGTATGAAAAATTGACTAAGTTTTTACTAAGTCACAATTTTGAAATGGAAAGTGTTGATAAGACACTCTTTGTTAAGAAACATAACGATGATATTTTAATGGTTCAAATCTATGTTGATGATATAATTTATGGATCAACTTGTACTAACTTGACTGTTGAGTTTGCAGATCTAATGAAATCTGAATTTGAAATAAGCATGGTTGGAGAATTAAATTATTTCTTAGGATTGCAAGTAAAACAATAATCTAATGGAATTTTTATTTCATAATCTAAATATCCCTTGAACTTGATTAAGAAGTTCGGATTGGAGAATGGTAAGAATTTTGATACTCCTGTGAGTACAACTCTAAGACTTTCAAAAGACTCTACAGGTAAAGATGTAGATCCTAAATTGTATCGTAGCATGATAGGCAATTTGCTTTACTTAACTGCAAGTAGACCTGATATTGTTTTAAGTGTTGGAATCTGTACTAGATATCAGTCTAATCCTAAAGAATCTTACTTAACTGCTGTTAAGTGAATTATTCGATATGTCGCAAGTTCAGTTAATTTGGGTCTTTGGTATCCTTATGATATTTGTGTTCAATTAGCTGGGTATTTAGATGTTGATTGGGTAGTAATATCGATGACAGAAAATCAACCAGTGGTGGTTGTTTTTACATTGGAAACTGCTTGGTTTCTTGGTTTAACAAGAAGTAAAGTTCCATATCACTCTCAACTGCTGAGGCTGAATACATTGCAGCTGAAAATGCATGTACTCAGCTGGTTTGGATGAAACGTATGTTAAGTGATTGTTGAATCACACAGGTCTTGATGGTTTTATACTGTGATAATTCCAGTGTGATAATTATTTTGAAAAACCCAATCCAACATTCACGTACTAAGCACATTGACATTAGATTTCATTATATTCGTGAATTAGTGGAAGAAAAAGTAATATCTTTAGAATATATTCCTATCGAGACTCAACTTGCTGACATTTTCACTAAACCGCTCGACAAAAACAGATTTAGTAAGTTGAAATTCGATCTCAGTATGTGCAATTTAAAATGATTGATCATGCATCTCTATATCATATTATAAATACTTTAATGGTTTATATTTCAAAATTTCTTGAAAAATGCATGTTTATTTTTCTGGTACACGACCAGTCAAGGACGTGCTCGACCAGTCATGGCACCACCGGTCGTGGACGTCCCATGACCAGTCGTGTAGTGCGCTGACTACTTTTATTTGGGGAAAAACCTCATCTTCTTCATTCTAACCTTTCTCTCCAACAAGCCATGGCTTGACTAGTCGGACCCCACTGTTCGATTCGCTTAGGTTAGAGTGTTTTTTTCTTGATTTCTTGAAGAATCTTAGTCTTTTCTCTTCAATTGCTTGATTATAGTTGTCTATTTCAACTCGTTCTTCAAGTTTTTGGTTTTTCTTCTCATTCGCTGAATCTAGAGAAACCCATATCTATTTTCTTGATATTTCTTGTATTTCTTCAAAAAAATGGACTCTATAGGTAAAAAGAAAAATCCTAGAGGTGCTTCTTCTTCTAGATCGAATGTTATCACTAGACATCATCTTAGGGCTCCTAAAGATGATCCACCATATGTACGTGATTTGCGTATACGCAATGTGATTGTTGAAAAAGTCATTGATTTAAACCATATCACTCCTTTCACTCTCCTTCCTTTCCTTCAATCTGTAGGATGGGAAAATATTTTACGTTGGGGCGGGCTGGTATACCAGTCCATAGTGCAGGCCATGGTTGCATGCATAACTGAATTCTCTACTAAGCAACTGACTTTCACTATTGCTATTAGAGAAAGGCCTTTTCCTGTTGATCGACATTTAATTTCAGGCCTTATGGACATTCCAGTAAATGATAATGGTCCTAGCACACTTGCTGAGAAAGTATTAGAATCTGAAAAACATGTTTATACTAGAGCGTTGTGTAACATGAATGCACCATGGACTGAAAATGGGAATGCCCTCACGTCCAGATACTTGTTACCCAGATACAGAATTTTACATCGTATCTTTACATCTAATATGTATCCCCGCTCTGGAAACAAGACTGAGTTGACTCTGCTTATGGTTCGTATTTTATATCAATCATTACTGGTGCTAATGTGTGTTTTGCCCTCTTTGATTTGTTCCTCTATCATTCAATTCTATATTCATCCTGGTTATAGTGATATTCCATTTAGGTATCTGCTGAATGTGTTAGCCACTAATATGTTAGTCGCTATGCCCGTCAGAGAGGCTCTTATCCAACACCTCGTATTCAACAACTCCAACATAAACAAAATGAAGTTGAAATTGGCTCTAGGACAAGTTGTTGTTGGTGAAGGTGGAGCAGCTGCTAAGGCTGGGAATGATGAAGAAGATGATGGTCTTCCTCCAGATGATATCAGTATGGACGATATTTTTAATGAAATTGATTCTGACTCTAGGAATGATCCTGACTTTTTGTCATCTGATTTCAATGCTCGTCTAAGTGCATTAGAGGAGAAGGTAGAAATTATGAATGTTGGCCACAATCGACAATTTAAAAATATGCGCAAGTAGTTTCGGCGCTTACAAAAAGGCCTTAATCAAATTGATCCTACCATACCTGCTCCTTTTTTTGGATCGGATTGAATTTTAATCTTTGGTCTGTAATAACTATAATACTTTTTTCCTTTCTCTGGTTGTGTTAGACTCTATCTGACTTGACTTTATAACTCCTTATGCTATGTTCTGTACTCTTAACTCTCAATCTTTCTATCTTTATGACTTGATCATTACTTTACTGTCTTTCAAATCCTATTTGTGTTTCTTCCTTTGTCATATTTTAACAAAAAGGGGGAGAAGAGAATTCTATTCTATGGATTATGATTGGATTGATGATGTGATGGGATGGTTGAAGTGTACTACTAAGGGGGAGTTATACACAAAGGAAGTTAAGTGGTTGTGCATGAGGTTATATGCTGTATGACAACTGGTTCATGATTCGTTAATATATATGTTGTGGTTCTCTTGTTGAAGTATGTTTTGTCACAAATTTGACAAGGGGGGAGATTGTAAGTGTTATGGTTTGATTCCTCTTTGGTTGTCAAATTTTGTGTGTCAAAACCTCTGTATGTGTCTTTTGTTTATATCTTGATAAATTTATTCAAGACACCATGTCAACAATTGAAGTCAAGAAGATGAATTCTTCAAGTTAGTTCAAGCTACAATATAGAAGATATTAAAGAAGAGTTCAAGTTCAAGACTCAAGCTCAAGTTTATGTGTAAGACTTAAGCTTAAGTTCACGTGTATTCGAGATCAAGACTCAAAGCATAGTTTGGGACTCAAGTGCAACTCAAAATGACATTATTTCAAAGCTTGTGAAGTGGTCAAGTTACGTCAAGAAGAACTCAACCTTCGTAATGTTCAAAATCTAAGCAAATGAAGTTTTCTATGTCCATACTTCATGTCCCAGGTATGATAAACCTTAGATTGACCTTAGGGTAGGTCATTTTGGCTACGTAATTCATTTGAATATTAATATATGATTTTGGTCTATTCTAAGACTAGTCCTAGACCTTGCTCGACCAGTCCTAGCATTGGTTCGACCTGTCTAAGAAATTCCAGGACCAGTCCTAGTGTTGTTACAATTTATCAGATTTTTTTCATTCGGCTATGACCCGTCCTGGAGTCTACTCGACCGGTCGTGGGATGGTCTCGACTTGACCTACGACCAGTCGTAATGCTACGACTCAAACTCCATCGACTAAATCAAGTGCCGCACGACCAGTCGTAGAGGAGTCTCGACCGGTCGTGGACTGCCTCCGTCCAATCGTGGACTACCTACAACTGGTCGTACAACGGTTTGATCCGTTCGCGTTCAAAAATTCAAAATTTAATTTTTCCTTCGACCAGTCGTGGTGTCCGTAAGACCATTCGAAGACGAATTTCTGCAGCTATAAATAACACACGAATTTCAGAGTTTTTCAATTGAAAATTAAGTGAATTCAAGGCTCCACTCTGAGATAAGTTTGTTTCTGTTTTTAAGCTACATCATGCATAATTCTATTTCCTTTTGTTAGCTTATTGTTATTTGATTTTGATTTGCATTCCAATCTGATTAGAAAAAGGGGAAATTCTTAATTCCTTCTTCTTGGAATCAAAATTAAGTACAACTAGCTTTAATTTGATTAAACTTAAAATCAATTAGAACTTAGAACCATTGTAAAGTGAGTATTGGACATTGAACTTCCTTATTCGAACTTCTACTCCGATTGGTTCTTCCGGGCTACTACAAGAGGAGAAATCCAAGTATTTTACAATTCTGTAAAATTTCCATTCTTTTGATTTTTGTTTGGGATTCGCCAGAAAAATTCCATTTGTGTAGTTATCTGAAGAGAGCCAGAAAACTCAGAAAGAGGGGTTTTTTGATCATGTAAGCCCAAAGTAAAAAGACACAATTGTGAAGGTTTTAGGTGAACCTGTGAAACCTATTTTGATAGTGAGCGCTAATATCCCCTGTGTGAGGATATTAAGAGTGGAGTAGCATTCTGTGTGGCTGTTGTTTAACAGATGGTGAACACACAGGCGTACCACTATAATTATTTGTCTTGTGGATTGAATGCTTGCTTAATATTTTATCTTTTATCATTCAAAGCTGTAGAATATATGTGTGGATGTGAATGTTGTAAATATTTACATTTCAAGCCATTGTAGGGAATGTCGTAATAAGTTAGATTTAAATTTCTGCAATCTATTTAAATTCCTTACTATTATTTTTATTGAGTTCTTGATACAAAGGACGTTCTAGAAATAAGGTTGTCCTGCCATAAACCTTTGGTTTTTATGGTGTAAGGTTGTCCTTAGAACTGAATTCGTATCAACCTCTCAATACTTGTTAATTGAGGTTGAGTTTATTTCAGCATTGTGAATTGATTTATTTTTGTAAGGCTATCTCTTTATTGTTTATTCCGCTGTTTTAATTTTAATTTGGCATAGTCCTATTCACCCCCCCTCTAGGACATATAGCTTGGCCATTTCAATTACCCTCCATTAAACATTCATAATCAATTGTTGGGCCCACCAAGACGTGGTTCATAAATCCAACCCATCCATTTTGTGTGTCCCATTTAGTTAAGGGGCCAAACCAAGTTTCAGATGAATTCAAATTTCAGGTGGACCCAGTAAGTGCTCTTATATCCTTGAGTTTTGAGTTGTATGAACGGTTCAAAGGAGATCAAAGTTACATGGGTCCTAAAGTGATGTAATTATTACATCTACATTGTTCATCTAGTTATAGAGATCATTTGTGAACATTATCAAAAAAAGAATCATATCTAAAGATTATCTGGACCGCACCACAAATAGTAGTGGAGATAATGATTTCATCATTAAACATTTACAGGGCCCACCATAACATTTATTTTCCATCCCATCTGTTTATAAGGTCACAAAGACCTGAATTAAGAGGAAAGACAAATTTCATATTAATCCAAAATTTCTGTGACCCAAAAAGGGTTTCAATGGTAGACGTTCATCATCTGCTACTTTTGTAGTGTGGACCACCTGAGTTCTGCGTACAGCTAATTTTTTTGGGGCATCCCATTCCAAAAGGAGACCTATCAAATGCATGGTGTAGATGATCGACATAAATCACGGTGGGACTGGATGTGAGGCCCACGGTCCCTACGTTCAACCAAGCAGCCGGACACTGGCAACAACAACTTCTGTTATTATATTATTATTATTATTTTTTTGTAGATTTTCATAGGTGGGCGCACATCAGGAGGATCCACCCTGTCGGTTGGGTTCCTGGGCTCAAGACAGGCATAACAAGACCAATATTCAGCATGTTTTGATGTGTAGAAACATTACAATGGGTCCTAATAGATCTTAACAATAAATATCACTGTTTTCTATGAATTGGCCCGCCAAAGATTTAGATTGGCTTCAATTTTCGACTCGACGCCTAAAATGTATTGGGAAATAGGATAGACGATGTGGATCAAACACATACATCAGGGGGGGTTATGAACCCACAGCCCAACCCCTATTTTGAGCAATTGGGATGCTGCTTGCTACACTGTCCAACATCTCTCCCTGCATCCATATATATATATATATGTTTTTTTTTTTGGAATGTGGTGTGTGTGCACATGTGTGCATGGATGTGTGTGGCCAGCCTAATGGGCATCACTTAGACGTTTTGGATTTGTGCATAAACATCATAGTGGACCATAGTCCTGAACAGGCTGGTATTTATGTTTTCTCTTCATCCAGATCCTAGTGGCCATATACCCATGTATGATGGTTAGTAAACATTAAGGTGGGCCCACAGCTAGTGGGTCTCACACAAGATTTAGATCAAGTTAATATTTTGCATGCTTCCTATACTCACATGTATGGAATCTTTGTGAATGGATTGAATGCCATACATCAAATGGGTCCCACCACATGTGGGCCTACAATTATGAAATCAAGGTGGGGATACCATCCCCACCACAAATTTAAGGTCTAGATGACCTCTACATGTTAATCATCAAATAAACATTATGGTGGGGTCCATGGAGAATGGCCTTGTCATGGATTCAACATATGCATCTTAGTGGGCCATTGGCCACACCTTGGGTCCAAAATGTGATCCATACCATTATTCGATAGGACCCACTTGGCCCATCATCAAACTCACAATATAAACCTATAAACACCCACCGATTTCGCTCCTTCTTGGCTCCTTGGACTCCTAAACTCCTTGGCTTTCCCTTTGATGGAAGTTGATGAAGGTTGGATGGCTAGGATGGGAGATTGGGTGGTAGGGAGTGGGCCACACCTAGCTTCTCCTCTCCTTAGGAATTGCTTGGACAATTGCTCTCTTGGTAGCTTGGGAGTGAAGAGAGAAATGAGAGAGAGAGAGAGAGACTGATGGATGGGAGAGAGGGATGGTGATAGGTGTAAGGAAGGAATGGGTGGAGAGAGAGAGAGAGTTGACTTTGGATGAGAGAGGTAAGAGTTGTCATGCCTTGTTGGTAAGAGAGGGATAGGTGTTATACTTGATTGATTGATGGGATTGATTTGATAGATTGTAGAGATTCTCTTCTCGAAATTTGCATCGCGCGGCGTTTTCTTGAAATAAACGTTGGCCCACAACTCCTGGACTGGATATCACATAGGTGTGGAAGACGTAACGTTAAAACCACGGCGACAGCACGGTCGCAAGGGTACAAGTCTCAGGTCGAGCTGACTCAAATTTACGGCATACGACTTAGGGTTGCGGGTTACCAAAATTTGACGGGAAGGATCGCGAGAGTCTAAGGAAGGTACGGACCAGGATACCGGCCTTACAAGAAGGGAGTAAAGAATGTAGTGGTTGACCATCTTTCCCCCCTTAACCTCTCTGATTTCCTTGAGACGACAAATATAAATGACATGTTCCCTGATGAACACACATTGGTTTGTAGATATTGCTAATTATCTTGCCACAAGTTTCACACCGACTGATGAGGGTCAAATATTGCATATTAGACCCCAATTACTACCTAGATTTATGAACATGACACTGCTTAACGGTTTATTTTTAATCGTGTTTGTGATGAAAGGTGAATCTAGGATCGTGGACTAGAAAGGATGCTAAAAGCATGGATTTAATGCTTAGGCATCACCAAGGCATTAGACGGGACTCCATGGGATAAAGATCGAGGATTTACATACTGGAGATCAGAGAAATTCTAGCCACTCACCTTAAATAGGCTTGAAAGACATCCAGAATATAAGATCATAGAGTCCTCACCATCCACTCATCTCGAAACTTCATACATGGCCTGAGGACCATAAATCAACCGTACATGTCGAATTTCAGTCGTTGAATCCCTGTCAAAGTAGCCCAACGGATAGATCAGCCCATAAAACAGTGAATTGGGGCACACCTGATATCTGGATATACTTCAATTTTGGTCTCAATCCATTAAATAGGGTGGTACAACAAATGAACAGAGCAGATCTTATACATACATCACAGTGAACCCCACATGTACAGCGTGTGTGCATGGAGTACACACCCCCGTGCCACACCGGACTTCTCAAACTAGTCAAACTCAGTTTAACTAAGTCTCTTCTTCAAAATAGGAAACTTTGTTTCCTTTGACGTGAAACAAAGCGGCGGTTGGGTTCTTGTGGGTCACCACAGTGCATCGACGGTCCAATTCAGACCGTCCATTAGAATCCTACCAATCCTCTTATCCTTGCCTAGGTGTCAGTTTGGCCCATGCAAGCTATTGGAAGATCCTAGCTGTTGAACACAAGGTGGACGGCAGAAGAAAGATCTCATTGGCCACTACGTTTTGGATCCAAAACAGTCCCTTCCCGAACGTTTTTTCGAGGAGAATTCAATGAACGACACTGATCCTTCAAAAAACCAAGGCATGTGGGTCGCACAGCTAACGCAGAATCAGTCTTTATGATTCTTTACGTAGGCGTCCATCCGAAGAAACTCAGATTTTTCGTGTTGTTACCCATCCATAGAGAGGGTTGGATGGCCAATCCTATCCGACCATTGGGTCCAGGGAATGATTTCAATAAGAACCATGTTGCTCTTGTGCAACCATACACAAGAACGATATCAGAAGATGGGAGGAAAACACATCATGTTGATTGATATTGCGGTCCACCTAAGATTTGGATTCATTTTAGATTTTGGTTCATGGCCTAAATCGGTCCTACATCTTGCACTGGGAGCCCCTGTAGATGAAAATTCCATTCCAAACGTAGACTGATTGCGTTTCGCTACGTAACGAAAGTCCCACACCGACTTAGCTGTCTCCTGCGTAGGTTCTCCACCGACCTCCCTGTCTATAAAAGAACAAGAACAAAGAGAGAATGGGGCATTCATTCTGGAGCTGGAACGTGGAGCAACTTTCTTAACAGAGTTTCTCTTTCTTCCTTTTGTCTTGTGTTTTTGGCTTAATCTTGTTTAGATCAGGCTAAACTTCTTAACTAGGGTTGAGATGAAGCCCCTAATTTGAAAGAGTCTTATTATGTCTTGAATTCATCTGAATTAATTGATTAATTTCTTTCTCTAGTGTGATTAAATGAAAACTCCATACTTCACCACTCTATGAGCTTAACCAAAGTCTGGAACTGGATGTTGTTTGGAATCTTATTTTAGTTATGCTTATGTCTGACCATGAATAGGTTTTCCTACAGAGAGAGAAATAGGAATCTACATCTATTCATGCCTGACCATGGATGGAAAGATGTGATCCTTGTGCTTTAAAGGAATTATACATTCTGTGTGCCCAACCAAGGGCACAGAGTGTGCTTTATTTATTAAATTTATATCAATTTGAATTAGGGTGAATCAACAAGCAAAACAAGGGTTAGGATAATTAGGGGTGGATTCAAAAGTCCTAGTGTTCACTTAGATTGAATTTTTCTTCTTGTTCTCAACTGGTTTTTTATTCATTTTTATTAGTTCACTTAATCACTAGCTAAAATATTTGTTGGATTAGTTAAGAGGAATCATAAAATTCGAATTATGACAACTAGTCCTCGTGGGAACAATCTCGTAATACGTACCATGTCTACATCTTATTCGTATACTTGCTAGTTTAAAATCATGTAAATCAGATTGGTTTAGATAAAAGTTTTTGGCGTCATTGTCGTGGATTGTTTCGGTCCAATTGGATTTAGGATTCTCTCTTATCATAATTCATAGCCCTACGATTTTTCTCGCATCATTTCACAAATTTTAGGAAACTTAATTCATTTTTGTCTTTATTTTCTATAGGAATTAAGGAAGGAAGCTGAAAAAGAAAAAATTATCTTCAAAGTGAAGGAGGAGCTCCTAATTCTTCAGAAATCAATCATCTCATTTTCCGTGTTCTTCCTTCCAATTCTTGTTTACATAGTTTCATCTTGCATCTAGGAATTCATGATTTTTTTACCTCTAGTTATATTTCTCTTAAGTTGCATCTTTGTTTAGTTTAGCCTTCTTTCCTACATTGCAATAACTTAGTTTATACTAGGAAGTAGATCTATGAACATAGAACTAACACCTTTTGATCCTGAAATAGAAAGAACATTTCGTAGAAGATTGAGAAACATTCCATTTGAAATGACGGATGAGGATTGAGTTAAAGCTCTTAGGGATTATTCGGTTCCTATCCAATTTAATGCACCTTCGTGCATAGTGTTGCCAGCCACTATGGCAGCACACTTTGAACTTAAACCTGGGGTTATACAATTGTTGCCCTCCTTCTATGGTTTAGATAAGGAGGATCCATATCATCATGTGAAAGAATTCCTAGACATTTGCTCTACCTTTAGGTTTCAAAACTTTTTAGATGATTCAATCTGTTTGCGCCTTTTTCCTTTTTCTTTGAAGGATAAGGCGAAAGCATGGTTGAATTCTCTAGAAGTTGGATCTATCGCTACATGGGACCAACTGTCTAAGAAGTTCCTAAACAAGTTCTTCCTTGTTCACAAAACTAATGCTCTCCATAGAGAAATTACTAATTTCACACAAAAAGAGGGCGAGCACTTTCATGAATGTTGGGAAAGATGGAAGGACTTGCTTCTTAAATGTCCATACCATGGTTTTGAGAAGTGGCAACAGGTTCAATACTTCTATGATGGTCTGATACCCTAAAATCGTCTCATGGTTGTTGTCACTAGTGGGGGGTCATTCATGACCAAAAGTGATGTCGAAGCGTGGAATTTCTTTGAAACTTATATGAAAACTCCTAGCAATGGGACTATTCAAATAGAGGTGAAAGAAGTCCCCAACCATAGAAGAAAGGTGGTATATATGAGATAGGAGCCACGCCAAATCTTTATGCCAAAATTGATAGCCTGACAAAGGAAGTTGATGCTTTGATGTTAAATAATGGACCTCCAAAAATAACTCAAATTGAGTCATGTGCCATATGTTCCAGTCCTGCCCATCCTACACAATCTTGTCCATCTGGTGCAGCATCTCCAGAATTTCTCTCTGAATAAGTGCATGCTATGAATACTTTTCGGAGAACTAGGAATGATCCTTACTCAGACACCTATAACCCAGGGTGGCCTAGACATTCAAATTTTTTTGGACAAAAGGACCACAACAAGGAGGACCATCCAAAAATCCTCCAATGTAACCTTACCCCCAAGTTGGCAGTCAACAAATTTAATAGTTTACACAATATCAACAACTTCCTTCACAATCAAGGAAACCATCTCTTGAAGATACACTTAATCTTTTTATGCAGAGTTCTCTTCAATTTAAAAAAGACACCCAACAAACTTTACAAGCTAACCAGCAAAGCTTACATGCAAATGCACAAGCCATTGCCAAGCTAGAAATATAGTTGGGTCAACTTGCCGCCACATTGAGTGAGAGAGAGAAGGGCAGGCTCCCTAGCCAACCTGTGGCAAATCCAAAGGGACAGTATGAGATTGGCTCTAATTCAAACCAAGAACAATATCATGAGCAAGCCAAATCAATCATTACCCTTAGGTCTGACAAACAAATCGAGAACAAAGTAGAGATGTCTAGGGAAGAATCAAATTCCAAAACGGAAGACCAAAATGAAGAGGAGAGACACACTAGTGCACCTAAAGTCCAAAAGCACTCTGAGTCTCCAGGAACCACTCCTGTGTCATCCTATGTGCCTAAAGCACCTTTTCCTCAACGTCTGGCACTAGTTAAGAATCAAAACAACTTTAATGATATATTGGACATGTTTACGCAAGTGCGAATTAACATTCCGTTGCTTGATGTTATCAAGCAAGTCCCTGCTTATGCTAAGTTTCTTAAAGATTTATGCACTCAAAAGCGTAAGCTGAAAGTCCACAAGAAGGTCTTCCTTGTAGAGTAACTCAGCTCCATGATTCAACACAACACCCCTCCTAAATTCAGGGATCCAGGAGCTCCCACCATTTCCTGTGTCATAGGATATTATAAGATTAAGAAGGCATTGCTTGATTTAGGGGCAAGCGTTAATTTGTTGTCATATTCTGTATATGAGCAGCTAGGACTTGGTGAGCTGAAATCAACCAAAATAACACTACAACTAGCTGATAGATATTTCAAGGTGCCCCGTGGTGTTATTGAGGATGTGTTAATCCAGGTTGATAAGTTTTATTTTCTAGTAGATTTCATCGTTCTAAATACTCAGCCCGTCCAGAATCCTACTAGTCAAATCCCAATTATCCTGTGACGTCCATTCATGGCCACATCTAATGCTATCATAAATTGTAGGAATGGAGTTATGAAGTTGTCTTTTGGTAACATGAAGATTAAACGCAATGTTTTTAATGCTGGACAACAACCGACGGACTCGGATGATATATTTAAAGTGAACATGATTGAGAGTCTAGTGCATAACTCTTTCCTTAAATCTTCCGAAGACACTCTTGAGACTTATTCCATCCAAGAAGTCAATGCATTGCTTGACTCTAATCCTATCATGAATACTACAAAATGGAAAGCTAAAGTGGAACTTCTTCCACCATCTGAGTCTAAATTGGTCCCGTCTATTGAGAAACAACCCGATCTTGACCATGGTTGACTTAGATTGATTGATTCATGATCCATGGTTGCTTGCATTGCTTGTCTGGCTGAAGACATTAAACTTAGCGCTCCTGGGAGGCAACCCAATCTTTCATTTCATTTCTTTTTCCTAGTTAGTTAGTTCAATATTTGTGGGTAACATTACTGCAAACCCTCACGAGACTACAACTCATCCACTAGGGGCAACCTAGGGGTTTAAAGGCTTGTTGCATACGCTAAATGCAATCGGGAGTACCTGTGAAAGTAGTATAGGTAGGATTTTATTTTTGTTATTTTTATTTTACTTGAGGACTAGCAAAACTAACCATATATTAGGTTAGTTTGCTTTTGTTGGTTTCTCTCTTGTACTGACCCCCTCTCATGCTGATATATTTGGAAACGCCTCTTGATTCTTTCATCCAGGTACTATCTTTCTATCACTCCTCTTTTACTTCCATTGTCTCATGTGCATTGCATGCTTATTTCTTTTACATTGAGGACAATGTAGATTTTAGGTTGGGGGTGGGAGATTAGGTTACCTAATCAGTATTTTCTTGGTCTTGAGAAAAATTGTGAAATTTTGTTAAAAAAATTTTCTGGAATTTCTTGTGAAATTTGAAGTGATTTTGATGGCCACCTTGGATTTAGAATTACAAGATACGTGATGTTGGTAATTTATGACTCTTGGATTCAGTTATCTATTAGATTTCACAGTTATGTTCGAGTTATTAATCCATGATTAGAAGTTGTAAACATTGATTGAGTTAAGATTTCACATATCACATCTCGCTTACACATTAAGGTTCCAGTTCAACATTGAATGACTAACTTGGTAATCACTAAGCATGAAAGGAACCAGCCTGAAAAAATAAATAAATTTAGCATCAGTTTTTAAAGAAGAATTGAAAGGGTTAGTCAAATAATCTTCACCATAGGTTTGTTCCCTATAGATGAAGATTTGATTTTCCAAGGTTGACATTCAGAACAGGCTGGGCTACTGGTTTTCACCATAGGTTTGCTCCCTATAGGTGAAGATCTGATTCCCCTCGATGTTACTTTAAAATTAAAAAAAAAAAAAAGAAGTCAAAATCTGGAAGAACGAAAGAATAATCTGTGAGGCACATTTAGTTTTTTAGTGTCCTGAATACTCTTGTTGCTTACTAATGGTATCATGAAATGGTGAAATGAATTTTAAGGATGATAAGCCGAGATTACACTATACACTCATGGAACTCAATGTTTAGAATTTTTCTTCAAATTGATGAATTAATACTGTGAACTTGATTATGAAGGTTACCTTGTGTTTGAGTCCAGGAGAGAATAATGTCCAACATTCATGCATCTTAGATTTCTCGTATCTAAATTGTTTTTCAAAATATCACTCGATTTCATAAAAATTGGCTTGTAATTCTCAACTTATTTTTCACATGCTTTGCTCGGGACGAGCAAAATGCTGGTTAGGGGTTGTGATGAGGGTCAAATATAGCATATTAGACCCTAATTACTTATTGGATTTAGGAACATGACACTGCTTAATGGTTTATTTTAATCGTGTTTGTGATGCAAGGTGAATCTAGGATCGTGGACTGGAAAGGATGCTAAAAGCATGGATTTAATGATCAGGCATCACCAAGGCATTGGACGGGACTCTATGGGACAAATATCGAGGATTTACACACCAGAGATCAGAGAAATTCCAGCCACTCACCATAAACAGGCCTGAAAGACGTCCAGAATGCAAGATCATATGGTACCTACCATCCGCTCGGCTTAAAACTTTATACATGGCCTGAGGACCATAACTCAACTGTACACATCGAATTTTAGCCGTTGAATCCCTATGAAAGTGGCCCAATAGATAGATCAGCCCATAAAATAGTGAATTGGGGCCCACCTGATATCTGGATATACTTCAATTTTGGTCTTTGTCCATTAAATGAGGTGGTACAACAAATGAACGGAGCAAATCTTATATGTACATCACAGTGGACCCCACATTTATAGTGTGTGTACATGCAGTACACACGCTTGTGCCACATCGGACCTCTCAAAACCAGTCAAAATTGGTTTGACTGAGTCTCTTCTTCAAAACAGGAAAGTTTATTTCCTCTGATGTGAAACAGAGCTACGGTTGGGTTCTTGTGGGCCACCACAGTGCATCAAAGGTTCGATCTGAACCGTTCATTGGAATCCTACCGATCCTCTTATCCTCGCCTAAGTGTCAGTTTAACCCATGCAAGCTATCGGAAGATCCTAGCCGTTGAATGCAAGATGGACGGTGGAAGAAAGGTCTCATGGGCCACTACATTTTGGATCCAAAACCATCCCTTCCCGAACAATTTTTCGAGGAGAGTTCAATGAACGACATTGATCCTTCAAAAAACCACGGCATGTGGGCCCAACAGCTAATGCAAAATCAGTCTTTAGGATTCTTTACGCAGGCATCCGTTTGGAGAAACTCTGATTTTTCGAGCTGTTACGCATCCATAGAGAGGGTCAGATGGCCAATCCTATCCGACCATTGGGTCCAGGGAATGATTTCAATAAGAACCATGTTGTTCTTTTGCAACCATACCCAAGAACTAGATTTGAAGATGGGAGGAAAAGACACCACGTTGATTGATATTGCGGTCCACCTAAGATTTGGATTCATTCCAGATTTTGGCTCATGGCCTAAATCGGTCCTACAAATACATTGAATGGCTCAGATCTTGCACTGAGAGCCCTTGTAGATGAAAATTCCATTCCAAATGCAGACCGATTGCGTTTTGCTGCGTAATGAAAGTCCCGCACCGACTTAGCTGTCTCATGCGTAGGTTCTCCACCGACCTCCTTGTCTATAAAAGAACCAGAATAGAGAGAGAGTGGGGCATTCAATCTGGAGCTGGAACGTGGAGTAGCTTTCTTAATAGAGTTTCTTTTTCTTCCTTTTGTCTTGTGTTTTTAGCTTAATCATGTTTAGATCAGGGTAAACTTCTTAGCTAGGGCTGAGATGAAGCCCCTAATTTGAATGACTCTTGTTATGTCTTGAATTCATTTAAATTAATTGATTTATTTCTTTCTCTAGTGTGATTAAATGAAAACTCCACACTTCACCACTCTATGAGCTTAACCAAAGTCTAGAAATGGATGTTGTTTGGAATCTTATTTTAGGTATGCTTGTATCTGACCATGAACAAGTTTTCCTACAAAGAGGGAAATATGAATCTACATCTATTCATGCCTGACCATGGATGGAAAGATGTGATCCTTGTGCTTTAAGGGAATTATACATCCTGTGTACCCGACCAAGGACACAGAGTGTGCTTTATTTATTAAAATTATATCAATTTGAATTAGGGTGAATCAATAAGCAAAACAAGGGTTAGGATAATTAGGGGTGGATTCAAAAGTCCTAGTGTTCACCTAGATTGAATTTTTCTTCTTATTCTCAGCTACTTTTTCATTGATTTTTATTAGTTTACTTAATCACTAGCTAAAATATTTATTGGATTAGTTAAGAGGAATCATAAAATTTGAATTGTGAACCAGTCCTCATGGGAACGATCTCGTAATACGTATTGTGTCTACATTTGATTCGTATACTTGCGAGTTTAAAATCATTTAAATCAGATTGGTTTAAATAAAACATCACCGACCAATTGGACTGTGCAAGATAAGAAGAAATTTTTCACCGAGGTACGTAAATTCTTTTGGGATGATCAATATTTGTTTAAATATTACCCAGACCAAATCTTAAGGATATGTGTGCCAGATAATGAACACCAAAGTGTCATCTCCTCCTGTCATTCTCAGGCCTGTGGTGGTCACTTTTCTATTAAAAAGATCATGGCCAAAATTCTATACTACGGCTTTTACTGGCCCACTATGTTAAAGGACACTCATGAGTTTTGCAAAGCTTGTGAGCGTTGTCAGAAATTGGGAGCATTGTCGAAATATGATGCCTTTGAACCTCATTCTGATCATTGAAGCATTTGATTGCTGGGGCATCGATTTCATGGGACCATTCCCTCAATCTTTTGAAAATTTGTATATTTTGCTAGCGGTAAACTATGTCACTAAATGGGTCAAAGCGATCCTGTGCCGAAACAATGATCATCAAAAGATCATTAAGTTTTTAAAAGAGAACATCCTTTCCCTGTTCGGAAAGCCTCGAGCTATCATTATGATGGAGGTTCACATTTCTGTAACAGGCCATTTATGAACTTAATGAAGAAATATGACATCTCCCACAAAGTGAGCACTTTATACCACCCACAAGTAAGTGGGCAAGCCAAAATTTCCAATAGGGAAATTAAACGTATCTTGGAAAAAAATGGTTAACCCTGACCATAAAGACTATTTAATTCGATTGCCCGATGCTTTATGGGCCACCGTACTGCATTTAAGACCCCTATTGGAATGTCTCCCTTTAGACTTGTCTATGGGAAGGCTTGCCACTTGCCTGTAGAGTTGAAACATAGGGCCTACTGGGCGATTAAAAATATAAACTTCAATTTGGACAATGTTAGCTCGTTGTGCAAACTTCAATTGAATGAATTGGAAGAAAAACAGAATGATGCATATGAGTAGTCGAGAATTTACAAGGACAAGATGAAGGTATTTCATGACCAACACATTCTTCAAAAATCATTCACATCAGGTCAGAAAGTACTTTTGTATAATTCTCGGTTACACCTCTTTTCGGGTAAACTCCGATCTCGTTGGACTGGCCCTTTCACTATTACTAATGTTTATCCCCATGGGGCTGTCGAGATTCAGAATCCAAACAATGGCAATGAATTCAAAATAAATGGACATCGTTTAAAGCCATTTGTTAAAAATTTTGATTCAGAGGACATGTCAATACCTATGATTAACCCTGTTTACTAGGATTGACCTCCTAGTCTGACGAAGGTATAAGTAGATTTATTTACTTTCATATGATTTAGGATTAGGATAGTTTGATTTCCGCTGTTTAGGATAGTTTGCTTTCCACTATTTAGGATAGTTTACTTTTTGTTGGTTTAATTCTTGTGTTAACCCATCTTCACACTGCGACCATTCGAAAAGCCTCAAAATTCCTTCTTCAGGTATTACCCTTCCATCACTTCCCTTCTCTTTTCATTGTCTCTTTTGCATTGCATGCTTATTTCTTTGACATTGAGTACAACGTAGATTTTTCGGTTAGGGATGGAGGATTAGGTGAACTAATTAGTGTTTTCTTAGTTTTGAGCAATTTTTTTTGAAAATTTTCAATGTTTCAAGTTAAAATCTGTTTGGGAAGCGATGAATTGTGTACTTAGAATGCATTGGATATGATAAAAATAGATATTGAATTTTGGATTGTTTGAGTTTGATCAATTACGTAGTCTATCACATAAGTTCTTGCGCTCAATTGATTAAGAGATTGTTTGAATATCATGTTAATCTAAATTATAAGACACATTCAATTTGTCTTCTATAAGACATGATAGAAGTTTTGATTGTTAGTATGTGAATCATTAATAGATGGTGAGAATCAAGTCTGGAGAATTTTATCGACCTTAAAAGAAGAAAAGAACTAGTTAAAAAAATAGGAGATCGACAAAGAGGTTATGAAAAAGAATAAAAATAATGAAAAATATGGAAAAGAATGCAAAAATAAAAAGAAAGAATAAAAAATTGACCGTCGATATAAAATCAGAGACTGAAAAAAGAAGGAAAAGAGTATAAGTTCAGAATCAGTACTTAAGTTTCCAACTGATCTTGAAGTGATGAGTATGACTAACATGATGAACTAATAGTATTCATTTACGAAGTAAATTGATTTTCACTGAGCACATTGAAAAACTTGATATGTAAATTATGCTCACTTTAAAGGATAAAGAATTTACTTGATTGGTTGCTTATGTGGTTTGGCTCTAAGTTTTCAAAATCCCACTTTCGTATCTTAATTCTACCCATTCATACTTGAGTGTATAAAAGATTATTTTCCTAGAGTGGTTTTGAACATTAAGCATTGAGATTTATTTCACTCTTACTTTTCTTGGGACTAGCAAATATTGGTTGGGGATTGTGTTGAGGGTCAAATATTGCATATTATCCCCCATTTATATCTTAGTTTTATGAACATGAAAATGCTTAATGTTCTATTTTACTTATGTTTGTCTTGCATGGTGAATTGAAGAACTTGGATTGAAAAGGGGGCTAAAAGCATGGATTTGATGCTCAAGAATCACCAAGGCAAGGGATGGATCTTAAGACACCAAGATTGAAGAATTCACATGCTAAAGATCCAAGAAAATCAAGTGAGGAATGAAGAAAATAAAAAATTTGAAGTGAAGAAAAGGAATCCTGAAATCATCGTGAAAAAGCATATTCTGAAACTCTGGGTCATTCTGTGAAATTGCGCAGAGTGAAGTCTATTTTTAGAAACTACGAAGAGTGAAGTCTATTTTAGCAAACTGTTTAAATTTGAGGTGGTTTCTAGAGTTTTTCAGCTAAATGCGAAAGTTAGAGTTCCACAACTATAAATAGGACTCCCTATGATGTTCCTAAGCATCTTATAGGGTTTAAGGAGGAGCAAAAGGGTGGAGAAGTCATCGCCAAGAGTTTTTCTTCTTCTTACTTAGTTGTTTTCATGTTTTTCTTAAGAGACTTTGGTCCAATCATATCTATGGTTGGCCAAACCTCTTAGCTAGGGCTAAGTGGTAAAGCTTGTTGCATGATGGGATGTTTCTCTTGCTTTGATTCATATTTATGTTGAACCTTCTTTGATTCTAATTTGATATTTAAGGAATACTTTTAATTTTTAATGGTTTATTGTGACTCAAATTACAGTAGATCTGTAATACTTTTGAGTATCTTCTTTTCCTACTTTTGAGATTGTGGGATTGATAAATCCTGTTGTTGTCCATCATCCCATGGGCATGATTTGGTGATGGAATCCCTTCCAATTATAACAATTCTCCTCCATTGAGAATTAGGTCAAGGAAAGTTCAGATTTGATCTTAATATCTTCTAATTGGATGGGATAGGATTCCAATTCCAATTGTCGTACTTGAATCAAGTAAGAGGGGCTCCCTGATCACTGTAAATGGATCCTTGGCGCTCTAGTTCACTTTCGGTATTTGATAAATCCTTCATAATTACTCTCTTATATTCCATATTTTGATTTAGATATTTTTCTAGTTCTAGTTCTAGTTTTTTTTTTTAGAATACGTACAAGTTTAGTCGCTGTGGATTCAACCTCGTTATCATGAGTTATTACTACATCGCAACCCTACACTTAGGGTTGTGAATGGTTCTCCCTCATACAAAGCTCTTAGCATAGCGAGCATGAGATGTGCTATGAGGGAAAATCGACTACATGAGTAGAATTGTATAGGGCTTAAAGGATAGGGAGCACTAAGTTGTATCCTTTTTATAAAGTATGCAATGTAGCTCAAAGATGAAAGTAACCCAGGCTGTTGAAGATTGTATGTCACTCGTTGCACTTAGGGCTCATCATGAGGAAAATCTCTGATAGTTATAAAGCATTCATTTTACATAAGGGGTGTGGTATTATCTATTACTCATCGATAAAAGAATCGTGAGATGTAGAATAATGCCAAAATGCTTAGGAGAAGAGTATATAGAGTCGACATAAGATGTCTTCCAACAAGACAAGAGCGTGGGCATATAGATGTTACTCCTTAACATTTGAGTGAGGCCTACTATTACTGAAATTGCGGTAATGACCATTTTAGTAGAAGTAGGAATAGGTCAAAGTGTCCTAGAGGGGGGT
This sequence comes from Magnolia changhungtana, assembly GCA_030180095.1. Lineage (NCBI taxonomy): Eukaryota > Viridiplantae > Streptophyta > Magnoliopsida > Magnoliales > Magnoliaceae > Magnolia > Magnolia changhungtana. The sequence goes on along the minus strand of JASAUF010000344.1, from coordinate 2,000,629 downwards.
GAATAAGACTTTATAAAATTTTAAGACAATTTAAAATCCTATTACCATTTTCTTGATCTAATATGCAAATGTTAAGATATCTTCAATTTAGCTCTAATGGATTCCAAACCAATTAGAGGATCCAATCACAAGACGGAGCAGAATCTAAATAATATATAACGTTAGTCTAAGATGGATTCATTGAGTGACTGTGTGTGGTATGTGATACTTATCAGTTCTAAATAATCATCTCATCATGCATCATGTGAACATTTAAAGTAAACATAATAAGAGAGTATGCAAATAACAATCCCAAACATAGTCGTTTTATAGTGGTATGGCTATATGCCTACTTCACTCCCTGCGAACGCACTCAACCCTTGAGTGTACCGGATTTCACTAACAAAGGTTTCAAATCAAGTTTACCTCAAACCATTATAACCTACTCAAGGCTAACTCTAGGACCTAGACAAGGTACCTAACATGTCTCTACGAGACACAAGTTTATGCCTCGCACAGGAGCAAGGGATCAACACACAACACTTAGGTTTTATGCCCTACACAAGAGCAAAGGGTCCACACAAGGAACCTAGGGTTTTAGGCCACATAGGCTAAGGATCCACACAAGGACCCTAGAGTTTATACCCTACACAAGAGCAAAGGTCAACACACAACACCTAAGTTTTATGCCCTATACAAGAGCAAAGGATCCACACAAGGAACCTAACTTTTAAGCCACACAGGCCAAGGACCTACACTAAGGACCTACGTTTATGCCCTACATAACAGAAAGGGTCAACACACAGCACCCACACATACTCTCCCGTTGGAGGCCTCCTATGAGGACTTGAAAGGGATAAGACGTACCTTTGACCCAAACCTACAAAAGGAATGATCAAAAGGATCTCTAGACTCTAATGACTTAGAGATAAGTAGGTGAGCCCGGTTCAATATGTTGATGAAGATTCTTCAGCTCCCTTGATCCACAACACTCGAAGATGTATCAATAAAGGTGACAGGTTGGGTCGAGGTTATCTCAGAATCTACTCTAATAAATATTACCTAATAAAGCAATGGAGAGATTCTAAGGTCTTAGGCATACAAGGGATCCCAGCTCAATGATTTGCCATTAAGGTGGTAGCTAGAAGATCCTTAAATGTGGAAGTTCATTCCCCAATCCACTCTATAGAATATCAATGATGAGGGTGGATTGAAGGATGAACTCCCATGAGAAAAAGGGCTTAGGGTAGATTATATGTAGTTATTTTCTCAAAGCTCTCTCTCTCTTTCTCAATACAACAACTAAGAACAAGCTCTCTTTAAATAGACAAAAAGTTCCAACGATAATAAAGATGTCAGATTCTGATTGAGTTCGATATCATCGGGCTTGCTTCGATATCATCAAACGTATACTTTCAATGCTATCGAAGCAAGGTTCGATGATACAAACTCCACTGAAGTATATACCTGAAACTTTTTGCCTAAGGATCGATGTCATCGTAGTTCGAATTCCGATTTCATCGATAATTTGTTTGATACATCGATCATTTCCACATGATTTTCAAAAGAGCTTGCTGGACAATCTTTGATCTATTTCGATGATATCGAACATATATTGATTTCATCGATATTTGAATTACGATCATATCGAGACATCATTAATTCCTCGGTCATACCAATATGGTTTACCTTGCATGATTGCTGGAATAGTTTTCTCCAGATTCGATCTCATCAATATCACCATGATTTGAAATTCGATGACATCGAGTAGGGTTTCGAGACCTGGATCTTTCTAGGTGATTTTCCTTTGAGGCTCGCTAGAAAAAAACTTGACTAAATTTGATGATATCGAACGCATCTCGATATCATTGAAGTTTGAATTGAGATGATATCGAAGATGGTTCAATTACTCGAGCAATGTCAGGACATTTTCCAAAAGCTGTTGGACAAAGCTCAAGGTAATTCGATATCATCAATTTTCATTCGATTTGATTGATATTTGAATGTCGATATCATCGAAATGTTTTGAAATTGTGATATTGACCGCTTTAGTTGAAGTGGTAATATGCTAATATGTCCTAGAGGGGGGTGAATAGGACTTTTAATATTTTCTGGTTATTTAAAATCCTATCAATCTTATCCTGAGTAAGTATGCATGCATCAGGATTTCTTCAGAGTAACTCTAATGGATTCCAAGCCAAATAGAGGATCCAATCATAAAACTAATTGAAAGATATAAAAGATGCAAATCATAGTTTATAATGGGTGTGACTGTGTGTGAGATGTGATCTAAGATAATAAAATATAAAGGCATTTAAGGAAATCACACAAGTAATGGAAGACAATAGAAATCTCAAACACAGTCATTTTTATAGTGGTTCGACTACTTGTCCACTCCACTTTCGGCGGACGCACTTAACCCTTGAGTGTACCAGATCTCACTAAAGGAGGTTTCACAATAGGTTTACCTCAAACTGGAGGTTTTAAATCAGGTTCACCTCTAACCAGTACAACATATACTTAGGCTGACACAACATGCCTACACGACACACTTTATGCTCTCACGAGCAAGGGTCAACACACAGCACCCGAGTTTACACTCCTATGAGCAAGGGTCAACACAAAACACCCGAGTTTATGTTCCTATGAGCAAGGGTCAACACAAAGCACCCGAGTTTATGCTCCTATGAGAAATGGTCAACACAAAGCACTCGAGTTTTAAGCCACACAGGCCAAGGAACTAAGAGTTTATGCTCTCCACAGAGCAAGGGTCCACACAAAACACCCACCACGTACACTCCTGCCGGAGGCCTCTTGCAAGGGCTTGAAAGGGGTGAGAAACACCTTAGACCCAATCCTACAGAAGGAATGATCACAAGGGTCTTCTGGACTCTAATGACTTACAGATAAATAGATTAGCCCCATTCAGCATGTTGTCGAATATCTCCTCCTTTAATGACGAAGAATCTTCAGCTTCCTTGAACCGCAACTCAGAAGATGTACTAATACATGGCGATGGGTTGGGTCAAGGTTATGATGGAATCTTACTCTATTAAATGTTTTCCTATAAAGGAGATTGAGCGATTCCAGTCATCTATGTAATCAAGGCATCCCAGCTTAATGATTTTCCATTAAGGTGGTAGTTGCAGGATCCTTGAATGCGGAAGTTCATTCCCCAATCCACTCTATTGAATGTCAATGATGAGGGTGGATTGGAGGAAGAACTCCCATGAGAGAAAAGGCTTTGGGTATATGATTTAAGTTTAAACACTCAAAAGCACTCTCTATTTTCTTTACCAAGGACCAAGGGCAAGCTCTCATTAAATAAGTAAAAGGTTCCAACGGATATAAAATGGTTACATTTATAATAGAGAACGATAGCATCGAGCAGGGTTGATATTGAAAGTGCCCTAGTTTGTCAAGTTACGTGTGCGTTGAGTCAGTGTGCCTACAGAGCCTGAAAGGAAGACCAATTCAAGCATCTGCCTCAACCGGATGTATGCGAGCTCGTCACAGGTAAAACTAAAGCCTCACATCCCATGTCCTAAAACATTAAGTAATTAAAACCCTTAAAACAAGATATATATCTTAGGATTTTTAGGGAGAGAACTTTTTTTAACATAAGAAAATTTCTAAGTTTTTCTCGCCCTGTCGATCTTATCGAAACTCCCTCGATATGATCGACCTGCTCTGTCAATGTCCTCAATACCTTAACGATATTATCGATGTGAGGACCAAAATGTCCAGCAACTAAATATTCATCTGGACGGATTTATCAATGTATCGATACACCTATCGATATCATCGATATAAGCACTACATATGTCTATCAACTTCACAACATATATGGACGAATTATCGATGTATTGATACACATATCGATATCATTGATATTCAAATCTCGAGCTCATTGAAGAATGGCTGGATAAGATCGACAGGCAGATTTCTGGTGCCCCTATTTTTTAATGAAAATCTCAAATTCCTTTGATATATCGATGTCCATCCGATATGATCTGAATTCAAATATCGATAAGATCGGATGTTCATCGATGATATCGATAGTGGGCGCACATTTCTTACAGCAGAAATTTCATGTTATTTTCAACTATGATCGGGGGCCCTTCGATAGAATCGATATTCAAATATCGATGATATCGACACCAGGTCGATTGTATCGAACAAGGACACAAATCGTCCAGCAAGTTTAAAGACAAATCCACTGGATTTATCGATGCATCGACTTTGATCTCGATATCATTGACATTCAAATTCTGATGATCTTGACGGTTCCCCCGATCATTCATGAAAACCTGAAATATTTTAAAATAAAGTCTCTCTCATTTTTCAAGTGTCGATGGATCGAACCAGTCATTGATGTAATCGGAGTTCGAAATCCAATGACATCGACAATAGTTTCAATTCATCGACCAATTGGCAAAGATTTTAAAAAACGTATGACATTGAATCCAAGTCATCGAGTAGACCATCGATGCTATCGAGAGTATATGCTCGATGATATCGAACCTACTCGATGATATCGAACTCTGTCATAAATGTGACCATTTTATATCCGTTGGAACTTTTTGGCATTTATAGAGGACTTGTCTTTTATTACTGTGAGAGAAAGAAGAGAGAGCTTTTGAGTGTTTCAACTTATATCTTATATCTAAAACCCTTTCTCTCAAGGGAGTTCATCCTCCAATCCACCCTCACCATTGACATTCAATAGAGTGGATTGGGGAATAAACTTCTGCATTCGAGGAACCTCCATCTACTACCTTAATGGCAAATCATTAAGCTTGAATGCCTTGAATGCATAAGATTGGAACTACTCTATCTTCCTTATAGAAAAATCTTTAGAGAGTAGGATTCTATCATAACCATGACCTAACCCAAAGCCTAGTACTGGTACATCTTTTGTGTTGCAGATCATGGAGCCGAAGACTCTTCAACAATAAGGAGGAGATCTTCGTCATTGCGCTGAATGGGACTCATCAACTTATTTGTAAGTATCCAGATTCTAAGAGGACACTTGTGATCATTCCTTTCTAGGATTGGGTCTTAAGTGGTTCTCACCCTTTGAAGTCCTCAAGGAGGCCTCCGGCAGGATTGTACATAGTGGGTGCGTTGTGTGGACCCTTGTTCTGTGGAGAGAACAAACATCCTGGTGCATTGTGTGGACCCTTGCTCTGTGGAGAGCATAAACATCTAGGTGCATTGTATGTAACCTTGCTCTATGGAGAGCATAAACATCTGGTTAGGAGTGAACCAGTTAAACTCCAGGGTTAGAGGTGAACCGAGTAGAAACCTCTGTGTAAAGGTTGAAGGTGAACCTGATTTAAAACCTTAGGTTTGAGGTAAACCATGGGAAACCTCCTTATTGAAATCCGGTACACTTAAGGGTTGAGTGCGGCAGCCGGGAGTGGAGTAGACAAGTAGTCGAACCACTATAAAAATGACTGTGTTTGAGAGTGTTATTTTCATGATTGTGTGATTTGCTTTAAATATTTTCATATCTGAATATCTGATCACTTCTCACGCACTTACACAGTCATATCCATCATAAGTTAGCTTGCATACTACTTACTTATAAAATAGTTTGTGATTGGATCCTCTACCAGGTTTGGAAGCCAGTAAAGTTACTTTTTAGTAATCTTGATACTTGCATGATCATAAGATTAGTGAAGTAGGATTTTTAGATAAAATATAAAAACTTTAAAAAGTCATATTCACCCTCCTCTAGGACATATTAGCATATTCCTACTTTAACTAGTGCGGTCTTTACCGCCATTTCAATTGGTATCAGAGCAGGTCTCTCTTTAAGGGCTTCACCACCTAGAGAGTGATCTTGACTGAAGATTAGGAATATGTCCAAAGGAGAGGACTCATCAGTCACTAGACCTCCAGTATTTGATGGCTCAAACTATGCATACTGGAAGGCTAGGATGCACTACTTTTTGAGATCTTTGGATCATGACGTTTGGGATATAGTTGAAAGTGGATATGTACCACCTACGAAACAAATTGTACTTGATAGTGGCATAACAATCACAAAGCCCAAATCCAAAGAAAAGTGGACAACATTCGACAAAGAAAGGTAGACATCTGAAGCCAAAGCTATGAATGCTATCTACTGTGCCGTGTCCCAGGATATATTCAAACAGATAAATATGTGTGGGACATCCAAGGAAGCATGTGATTTATTGGAAACAACCCATGAAGGCACAAGCACTGTGAAGCGATCCAAACTTCAACTCCTGACTTCACAGTTCGAAAGTCTCATAATGGAAGAGTATGAGACATTTATGGAGTTTTTCACAAAGCTAAATATATTTTGCAACTCCATGGGTGGATTGGGAGATAAAGTTTCGGTACCGAAAAATTCTAAGATCCCTACTGGAACGGTTTAATCCCAAGGTAACAACAATTGAGGAGTGTAGGAACATAGATGAAATGAAAGTAGAAGAACTAGTAGGTTCCCTACAAACTTTTGAACTATACTTCACACAACCCCAAAAATCCAAAAACACTATCCTAAAAACTTCTAAGAAAACATTACATGAGGATAGTGAAAGCGAAAAGGAAGATGAAGATGAAGAAGTGGTTTCGCTGGCACAAAAATTCAGAAGATTGTTTCATAAAAATCACGGCTGTCCTTCTAGAGGAAGAATGGTGAACAACAAACCTTTTGCAGGCAAATTTGGTAAAAGGACCAAAGAGCCACAACGTTATGCCTATCAAGAGTATTGTAATGCCCCAGATTTTTACCACCGTGGAGTTAGATGTCCTTAGGCAAGGGGTAGATCCTAACCCCTTATGAACCTCTCAAACCTCAAATCCTTTAGGAATTAGACAAAGTTAACTAAGTGCTAAACTGGATTAGCTACGAAATCTGCTTGAATCACTTTAAATACGATCTGCAAGAACCAAAACTTGTAGAATCATTGACACTAGGTTACCCTAAAATCTAGGATCAATCTCATTACCCAGTTGCTCTCGGGAGCACATTAAAACTCCATATCAGATCAGAACCGCACATCAGAAGTCCGAATAATACGAGGTTATAGAATTAGGACCGCCTTGCTGGGCTTGACAACCATCTCGGAAGTCAAAACTGGATAGTGTACGTGGGCTATTCACTTGAGCCCGGAGTGAAGAGTGTGAGAAAACATGGTTTTCTTTAGAAATTAAATCAAATTTAAGTAATCTGAGACTTGTCGCTTGCGGGCCAAATTTAAGTAATCAGATCGTCGAAATCTGACCCAAATACACCCTCGGATCAGGGAACATTTCCCATTCATGTCCGCGTACTTATAACCCTGATCGAGTTTCGGTGATCGTTGAACTGAAACCGGTCCGCCACGTGTAATCTGGGAACCCGATTGGAATGAAAACTTAACTTGACCTGCATCCATTATCAGTGAGCTTAAGTCCGGGGGCTCCGGAAATGCTCCATTGAGCTGAAACAGATACCCTTTGGACAAAACCTAATTATACCTTGACCCTGGGCCTATTTCTGGCAAGTTTAGACCTATATAAGGACCTTAAGCCCTCACTCCCTCATCCCATACAAATTTGAGAAAAACCTAGGAGAGAGAAGTGAGAAAAGAGAGAAAGTGTGAGAGAAGTGGGAGCATCTTCTTGATACTCCATCCCCCTGCCATACGTGTTTAACCATCGCTATCTAATTACTTTTCTGGTGATTCCGGCTTCGTTCGTAGGTAAGAAAACCTAACCCTAAGCTGTTTTAGGATTTTCAAGAGTGTAGGTGATAGAATAGCTAACCTGTTACATGATTCAGGTTGCCGTTGTGTCGTAGACAAAGGCGTTGGGTTCAAACTGGTTTCGGTTCAAGTTTACCGACAAAAGGTGCAGACTTTAGATGTATAGGTCATGGTTTTCAATGCTTTCAATGTCAGATAATGATAGATTCATGATCTGAGTGTGATTGTATATGCACAAACCGATGTTCGTCTTGTGTTTCGATTACGTATACAAATTATGGTATATTCTGTATTCTGTATAATTGTAGAAAATACCATATACGTACAAATTTTGAAAGTATGTTAGCCATGATTAAATACTGTATGAACATGCTATATATATATAATACTCACTCGACGAAAGGATTCGCCCTAATACAAGTTTTTGCTAGTATACGTTATGTATGTTAAAAGAGTGTATTCTAAGTGTTTGTGAGAATGACCGAATGAGTATAGAATTCGCATTCATGCTCGCCATGACTAATTGTCATGGATATATGGTTGTTGTGTAGGCGATACCCCTTTGACGAAAGGATTTGCCCTAAATCACGCCACGACCAATATACGCTATATATATTAAAATGTGTAGCCCAAGTGTTTGTGGAAATGACTGAATGAATACGGAACTTGAATTCCTGCTTGCCATGACTATCCGTCGTGGGTGCACGCGTGTTATAAATGGGGCAGCTCCTAGTGAAAGGATTTGGCCTAATACCTATATGATCAACATACGTCATGTATGTTGATGCATGTAGTCTAAAGTGTTTGTTGAAATGTTTGAATGAGTAGTAGTTAGTAAATTGTAATGTATAAGGGTGTTGAGATATAATTATTGATTCCTTTAACCATGTGTATGTTTTCCTCCATGTATCGTATATTATCATGTCTGTTTCCCTATGTAATGCATATGTTTAAATTCATGTTTAAGTTGTATTCCATAAAAGCCGTGAAGGGTGATGGGGGATTGGTGTAACGAGTGCGTGCAACAGCCCTGGTAGCCCTAAGCAGACAATATTGGATATTTGATTGTATGATTTGAAATCTTGATCCATTACTGCTTTAACTGTTCCGTAATTGAATGTAATTGGAGTTATTGTATAGTCCAGGCAATCGGTAACGGAATTGAATTTGTGGCTGAGATTCATTCGCCATGTGAGATGTGTTCGACGAACCCGAGTTGTACTTCGATTGGCGATAGTGGTTGGCCATGTGAAGTTCTTATATACTTTATGTCGTTCAACTTGTCGTGCGCTCGAGCTAGCCGAGCTCGTCACGTAACCCGATCTGTCTAATGTATGTTCACCATGTTTGGACGCTACTGCATGAACCTAAGGTACCGAACTTACCAGTGCAACCCCGTTAACCTTGGTACCTCGATCTGCTAAGACTCATGAGTCGAGTATGGTGGTATGGGACACCGTGGTCAAGCTGTCGGCCTACGCTGGGGCCATGTGCCTCCCCATAGTGACTAGTGAGCAACTAGACTCGTGAGCTGAATATGGTGGTATGGGACACTGTATTCGAGCTGTCGGCCTACACTGTTTTGATGGGTGATGGGAGAGTGGTGTAACGATTCCATGTAATAGCCCTGCCAGCCCTGACCGTACCCGGTGTAGTGACCTCGAGCATACTTTGAATCTACAGTGAGGTGACGAGCCTTCCCATAGTAAATAGAGTATAAACTAGGCCTATATTGATAAGGTGATGGGAGAGCGGTGCAACGAGTGCGTGTAATAGCCCTGACAGCCCTTTACAGCGACCTATAACTGCATCATTGTATGAGATTATCTAGGACTGACGACCCTAGAATGGATCATTGTTTGGGAATAATATAAGGGAGGTACCTTAGTTTCCCAATCCTGCTGTATGAAAAGGACTAATAATAACTCAGTAATCACGTTCATATCACACTGCATGTGCCTGGAAGATGTGGAGCACTGAGGGATAAAAGCATGTCACGGATGTAAGATGGTGTCGCATGAGGGAGTATGTTGGTGAGGGCATGCATCATGACTGGATTCCATACTTGCATTAATAAGAGTATTTAAGAGTGTTTGATTATACTGCTTTATCATTACTGCTTGACTAAATTGATAACATGTTAACCTATGCTCTATTGTTCCACTGAGTTGATCACTCACTCCCACATTACAGGATAGTGTTTAAACACCAAACCAGACCCTATTTGAGTTTCAGATGATGGTGATGCTTATGAAGTGGAGCCGGACTTTTATGATGATGAGGAGTTTCTCCTTACACAGCTATCAGGTGGGTCTACGTAGACCATTTTCTGATCGACGGGGTTACAAGGTTGCTGATTAGATGCCATTACACCTTAGTTTGCTCTTTTGGAGCACCCTTGTATATTCGTTTTGACCATTTTTGGAGTATACATTGATATATTTAACCTGGTAACATGTTCACACTCTGGAGACTTACAATAGTTTATATGTATTTTATATACCTATCACAGTCTTCCGCTTACATAATTTAACTGTCTCTGGAGTATGATATGTTATTTTGGCTTAATCCCATTCATCTTTAATGCACTCATACGAACAACATTTAATCATTATTCTTTATGTTGCATAAGTGATGCGTTAGAACTCGGGTGTTGAGTTTATGGTCGACCCCCGATTTTCAGGGCATTACAAGTATGGACACCTATCTACCGAATGCCCAAACAGAAAAACCAAGGGTAAGGCCATGGCTGCCACGTGGGATGATACAGATGTGTCAAATTTAGAATCTAGTGACTCAGAAAGCAATGAAGATCAGAAATCATTGAAAATACTCATGGTCTCCACTGCTTCAATCACTCCCACCAGATCAGAGAACGAGAAAGAACAGCTAGGCACAGAATCATCTTCATCCGACAATGGAAAAGAAGAAGAAGAAATTGAAAATGATGAATTACAAGAGGCATATAATCAACTTTACATTCATAGGATCAACATTGTCAAACGACTTGGAATAGTTGAGAACAAAAAGGAATTGTTGCAACTAGATCTAGAGAAAACTTTAGATATCAACACTCATCTGATTAATGATTTGCAACAATATCATTTAGATAATGATAAATTTGAAAGAATCAACATTTCTTTTAAATCTGAGTCTGAAAGATTAAATAAACAAATTAAAACATTAAATAAGAAAAACATGATTCTTCAAAATGAAAATCATTCACTTCAAGTTGAATTAGAGGAATCCAGAAAAATGGGCAAGCTAAACTGTAAATTTTCCTAAAGTGGTGAGAAATTTAAGAAACTATTAGGCATGGGAAAATGTGGAGAGGACAAAAAGGGATTAGGTTATGGAAAAGCTAGAACAAAAACTAAATATGATGCAACCTTTTGGCAAAATCTGTTGCCTCTAGTAGTAACATCAAACCTATCCCTACTCATCACAAAAATGGCGAGTCAGTTTATGAGCTGAACAAAAGAAATATGCAATCATCACCACTCGAACTAGTTGACAGGATGAAGGAGTCATTAAGTCATGTGGAAAAATCGGTAAGATGAACAAATCTACCACAAGCAAAACTCCTACCACAAAGTGGGTGATTAAGAAAAAGATAAATTGCCTTGTTACACATTCAGATTGTCTACCAGGCAATGAGGTCAAATGGTACCAAGACAGTGGTTGCTCAAGACATGTCACAGGTGACAAATCCCTTCTTTCCAACTATCAAAATTTTCATAAAGGGATAGTCACCTATAGAGATGGGGCCACTGCTAATGTAATTGGACAAGGAATGATAAGAGGAATTGATTTGCTCAAAAATGAGAATGCTTTTTGCATAAAAGGACTAGCACATAATCTGTTAAGCATCTCTCCAATATGTGATAATGGGCATGTGGTCAAATTCAACAAAGAAGAATGCGATATCCTAGATCAATCAGGAAAATTAGTAATTAAGGGTCATCACACAAACAACCACTGCTACATTATTATAGGAAAAGAAAGGAGCGACATTGAGAAACACTGAGAATGAAGAAACTAATCCAGATCATGCATCTAGATCAGGATATTTTCTGAAATGATGCAATTTTGTTGAACGACAAATGATATATCTGAGGTTCCTCACCTCAATCTTTTGTAAATAAACATGTAAATGTTTATAATTTCTGATGTACAGTATTTTGCTGAGTATGCTGCCGATATACTTGAAGGGTTGAAAAAGAACAATGCTCCTTCTCATACCTATCGATTTGACATTTTTGATTAATCGATCACGGGTCGATATCATCGACATCTCTTCAGAATGTAGAAAGTCACAAATCGAGACCACTATCGAAGCAATTGCCGATAACATCGGATGTGGATCATCGATATAATTGAAAGAAGACTCGATAAAATCGAAGACTCCTGGCTGATAAAAGGCAATTGAGTGAAAAGATTGTTATTTCTCTGAATTTTTTTTCTTTCACTCTCTGCTCGAATCGTCGGCCAGGAGACCATCAATGGGTCCAAGAAGCTTCAAAAGAAACGGGTACTATCCTTCCATCCCTTCCACTCCAGAGTCTAATCTCACCTTCGGTTGGGTACTTCCCATTCTTTTGGTTGACCTCCCTTACCTTTACTCGCCTCTTACACTGAAAAATCATGAACAAAGGAAAAGGTAAGTCTTTTTCTCGGTCTTCAAAAGGAAAAGCAAAACAACCTAGTGTGCATCAACTCACTTCATCAGTGAGACATCTAGACACTGTTGTTGAACGTCTGATTCTCAACAGTGTTATTGAGTCTTTCGGTGTAGATCTACTTCTAGAAGTAATAGGATGGCAAAATATTCTGAATCTTGCCGATACTTATCAAATTGGAGTAATCCATGACTTCTTAGTAAAAGTCATGTTATTTGTGATGATCCACCCTGTGTTCAAGTAGAATTATTGCACTACTCCAAGCATATCACTCCCATCACCTTGAGTCACCTTTTAGATCTCCAAGTCACTTGCATTTCTGTTACCAGTCGGAATCTAAATGGTCTTGGTGTGTAGGGTGAGATAACTCATGCACTATGTCAGGGAACTACTATTTCTCGGAACGATGATAATTCTCTTCATATTAATCATCTTGGACCCACTTTTAAAATCTTTCATGACATCTTTGGGTCCAATGTCTATCCGTGTGATGTGAATGGTAATCATTTGTCTCCCTTTGTGTTAAATGTGTTGTATGATGTATATCAGGAAGTTCAAGTGTGCCTTCCAACACTTCTTCTTAAACAACTAATTCGGGTCATTCAAGGAAATCATCAGGATACACTAGCTTTTCTTGTACTCATCTGCAAATTAGCTCATCATGTTGGTATTCCTGCCTCATCTGGTAGAGTCTATCCAGAGAAGTAGTTTGACAGTGATTAGCTCAGGTGGCACAACAACTCTGTCTTCCTTCAATTCTTCATGAGAACAGTGCTCCCCTGTAGTCAGCTGCTCCATTTTCTCCTTCGTCATATTCATGGGGATCCAACCGAACGTCATTGCTGAGTCCGGAGTCGATCACAAATCGTCAAACTCATCATCTTGAACGTCACCTACTAAATGGTATGGCAAGCATGGAGGAGCGACTTCACAATTGTGAGAGACGTCTCACCGTGATTGAAGAAAAAGTCAATTCTCTCCAACAAATAAATCAGCAAGTTGTTGGTTTACTCACACGTGGTGACTCGAGAAGACGGTAGAAGCTGGTTGCAGTAATTGAATACCAATTTTTTTGGTGGGCTTGGTGTTTTTGCTGGGATAACTGTTAATTTGCTGCCAATCGTGGGTAGTCTATTTTGGATAATCGGATAACTTTAGCCTTATTTTGAATATGGCTGAATAGAATTCATATCATTAATGCCATATTTCTATTCTGAGCTCCCCTGGTTTATCAAGTTATGGATTGTATGTGATTGAAAACTGCTATATAACTGCTCTAACTTGCATCCATATGTTATGAAATTGATGCTTGTTTAAATTGAGTTAACTCTTATACATCAATTCATCTATTTCTACCTAGATGGTTCTCCCAAACACTTCACTCTTCAGTCAATACCTTTGCCAATGACTGACAAAAAGGGGGAGAACAGTTTAAAACACTCTTCAGTTCAAAACACTCCGAGCAAAAAATTGTATATCTAATGTGTTGCAGGTGTTAGGGGGAGCAGCTGCACCAAGAAAAGGGGAGTTTTTGAAGTAAGGGGGAACGAATAATATGTAGTGTACATGGTTCATTAGATTTTATCAAATTGTCTAAAAGCATATACACACAATTTAGGGTGTGTTTTTCTAGAACATTCTTGGGTGTTTTGGAAATTTTGTCACGTAATTGACAAAGGGGGAGATTGAAAGTCCCCTGGCTTGTCAAGTTACGTGTGCGTTGAGTCAGTGTGCCTACAGAGCCTGATAGGAAGACCAATTCAAGCATTTGCCTCAACTAGATATGTGCAAGCTCCTCATAGGTAAAACTAAAGCCTCACATCTCATGTCCCAAACCACCAGGTAATTAAAACCCTTAAAACAAGATAGACATCTTAGGGTTTTTAGGAAGAGAAAACTTTTTCAAAATGAGAAAATTTCTAAGTTTTTCTCACCCTATCGATCTTATCGGAACACCCTCGATATGATCGGCCTATTTTGTCGATGTCCTCGATACCTTAATGATATTATCGATATGAGGACCAAAATGTCCAACAACTAAATATTCATCTGGACGGATTTATTGATGTATCGATACACTATCGATATCATCGATATAAGCACTAAATATGTCCAGCAACTTCACAACATATCTGGATGAATTATCGATGTATCGATACACATATCGATATCATCGATATTCAAATCTCGAGCCCAACGAAGAATGGCTCGATAAGAAGATCGATAGACAGATTTTCGGCGCCCCTATTTTTTAATGAAAATCTCAAATTCCTTCGATATATCAATGTCCATCTGATATGATCTAAATTCAAATATCGATAAGATCGGATGTCCATCAATGATATCGATAGTGGGTGCGCATTTCTTATAGCAGAAATTTCAGGTTGTTTTAAACTATGATCGGGGGCCATTCGATAGAATCGATATTCAAATATCAATGATATCAGCACCAGGTCGATTGCATCGAATAAGGACACAAATCGTCCAGCAAGCTTAAAGACAGATCCACTGGATTTATTGATGCATTGACTCTGATCTCGATATCATCAACATTCAAATTCCGATGATCTCGACGGTTCCCCCGATCATTCATGAAAACCTGAAAATTTCAAAATAAAGTCTCTCTAATTTTTCAAGTGTCGATGGATCAAACCTGTCATCGATGGAATCATAGTTCAAAATTCGATGACATCGACAATAGTTTCGATTCATCGACCAATTGGCAAAGAGTTTCAAAAGCATATGACATTGAGTCCGAGTCATTGAGCAGACCATCGATGCTATCAAGAGTATACGCTGGATGATATCGAACCTACTCGATGATATCGAACTTTGTCATAAATGTGACCATTTTATATCCATTGGAACTTTTTGTCTACTTATAGAGGACTTGTCTTTTGTTGCTGTGAGAGAAAGAAGAGAGAGCTTTTGAGTGTTTCAACTTATATCTTAAATCTAAAGCCCTTTCTCTCAAGGGAGTTCATCCTCCAATCCACCCTCACCATTGACATTTAATAGTGTGGATTGGGGAATGAACTTCTGCATTTGAGGATCCTCCATCTACTACCTTAATGGCAAATCATTAAGCTTGGATGCCTTGAATGCATAAGATTGGAACTACTCTATCTTCCTTATAGGAAAATCTTTAGAGAGTAAGATTTCATCATAACCTTGACCCAACCTGAAGCCTAGTACTAGTACATCTTTTGTGTTGCAAATCAGTGGAGTCGAAGACTCTTCAACAACAAGGAGGAGATCTTCGTCATTACGTTGAATGGGACTCATCAACTTATTTGTAAGTATCCAAAGTCAAAGAGGACACTTGTGATCATTCATTTCTAGGATTGGGTCTTAAGTGGTTCTCACCCTTTGAAGTCCTCAAGGAGGCCTCCGACAGGAGTGTACGTAGTGGGTGCGTTGTGTGGACCCTTGCTCTGTGGAGAGCACAAACATCCGGGTGCGTTGTGTGGACCCTTGCTCTATGGAGAGCATAAACATCCGGGTGCGTTGTGTGGACCCTTACTCTATAAAGAGCATAAACATTTGGTTAGGAGTGAACCAGTAAAACTCCAGGGTTAGAGGTGAACCGAGTAGAAACCTCTGTGTAAAGGTTAAAGGTGAACCTGATTTAAAACCTTAGGTTTGAGGTAAACTATGGGAAACCTCCTTGATGAAATCCGTTACACTCAAGGGTTGAGTGAGGTAGCCGGGAGTGGAGTAGACAAGTAGTCGAACCACTATAAAAATGACTGTGTTTGAGTGTTATTTTCATGATTGTGTGATTTGCTTTAAATATTTCCATATCTGAATATCTGATCACTTCTCACACACCTACACAGTCATATCCATCATAAGCTAGCTTGCATACTTCTTACTTCCAAAATAGTTTGTGATTGAATGCTCTACCAGGCTTGGAAGCCAGTAGAGTAACTATTGAGTAATCCTGATACTTCATGATCATAGGATTAGTGAAGTAGGATTTTTAGATAAAACATAAAAACTTTAAAAAGTCCTATTCACCCCCCTATAGGACATATTAGCATATTCCTAGTTCAATTAGTGCGGTCTTTACCGCCATTTCATATATCATTGAGTGTATACTCTCCATAGCATCGACTGGCCGCTCGATGATACGATCTCATATGTCAAATGCTTTCGAAAACCTTTTGCTAACTGGTCATGAAAATCAAACATGCGTCAATGTCATCGGATTTCGAAATCTGATTTCATCGACACGAGGTTCGATTCCTCGACATTTGAAAAATGTGAGAGTGCTTGTCTTTGAAAAATTTCAGGTCTAAGATATGATCGAGCATCACTCGATATCATTGGAATTTGAATATCGATGATATCGAAGGTAGTGTCGATTCATCGATAATTCTAAGGAATTTTCTTATAAGCTTGCTGGACAGTTTTTATCCATGTTCGATGATATCGACCATGCCTCGATATGATCGATATTTGAATATCAATTTTATCGAGTGACTCTCGATCCAAGAGAAAATAACATGAAAACTTGTTGGATTGATTTGTGTCCCATTCCGATATCATCGAAGATGTTCCGATATCATCGAGATTTGTATTCCGATGATATCGAGGAGTTCTTCAATATATCGAGGATTACATGATTTGCCTTAGTAGCATATTGGACACAACTGACCTAATGTCGATTTTATCAAGTCGGCTTGATGGACTCGAGATTCAAACTTTGATGATATTGATGAGTCCATCGATTCATCAATAATTCAGTCTAGATATCTTTGTGGTTGATGGACATCTTAGGTCCTCATTTCGATAAGATTGATTGAGCTTCGAGGACATTGACAATACTGTTCGATTGCATCGAACCACTTGTTGATAAATCGACAAAGGTAGAAAACTAAAGGATTTTCCTGTTCTGTTTAAAAAGTTTTCTAACAAAAAACCCTATGATGTTCTAACTGATTTTAAAGGTTTTAATTACCTAGTGTTTTTAGACATGGGATGTGAGGCTAAGATTTACCTGTGGCAAGTTCGGGTACACATCCAGTTGAGGTAGATGCTCGATCAATCTTCCTATGCGGCTCCTCTGTCTAGCTGACTCAACATTCACGCTAATTGACAAGCCAGGGAACTTTCAATCTCCCCCTTTGTCAATTACGTGACAAAACACCAAAACACCCTAGAACAACTTCTATACTAACACCCTAAAATGTGTGTGCATGAACTTTACACAATTGTATAATGCTATCTAGTTCACATACACAAACATTCAGTAACTGCTCCCCCTAACAACAATCTCCCCCTTTCTTCTTGCAACTGCTCCCCCTAACACCTGCACCACCATCCATAAACAGATACACAATGTCACACCCAAAACTCAGAAAACGGGCTCATAAAATTTCCGATCGCCGAATTCGGTGCCGACAACCTCCGTAGTGCCCCATTCTCAGATTCTGGCACTCACATGCTAGATTCCGATCCTGTGATCCTACAAGGAGGATTTTCAGTAAAAAAAATATAAAATTGTTTGTAGTGGAGCATAACCACAAGTATAACCAAGTCACAAAAAAACATCATCACATATCCACTATATTAAAAACTTTAAGTACAATGTGGAAAGGGAAGTACAAGGTCATCTAAAAAGCTCCAAAATGATCCAACATGCGCTCCTGCCTCAGCGCTGCTGTGATCCAATGACACCTGCACGCAACGGTCGTGCATAAGCTTACAAAAGCTTAGAGGGTAGTGTAAGTGTGTGCGCAATGCGAGCGCCAAGTGTACAATATCAGAGTAATGCGAAAATATGCGGTAAGTCCATGAATGATATCAGTTGTACCAAAGTTATATGATGCAAGACATGAATGCTATCGGCCATACCAAGGCCATGCGATGCGAGACCTATGTAGCCAAATGTCATATGCGAGATGCAAAGCAAGCATGCCAGTACTCATCAAGTACACATATCAGTACAGTTCCTCTTTGGATAACACCAGGGTCTAATACACCTCACACTGATTGCCTCCTCCCTATCTGCACAGTCAAGCAAGTGGAAGAGATCACACTATCCGCCTGACCAGTAGTCTGCTAATACCTACTTGGATCGTCGATAGTGGCCTCATTTGCGAGCTGGTCAAACTCAGCCTAGCTTATAGCCCCCTCACTTGGGTGGATAAGGCCACACCCCCTTCCAACAGACCACGACATAGTGGGAGATGCGGCCTACTGGTATTTGGCACTCGGGCGCTCGTGTATCCACTCGGTCTAGATGTTGGAGCATCTCATGGTACCAAAAAGGTTCTTAAATTTTCACCCAAGGACATCCTAAGTGACCACAATGTTAGAGCCAATATTTTCGGTATCCTATACGACCATCCATGATGTGCCTGTGGAGGCCACGGCCCCGATGTCGCTAGGGCGTGTAGTGAATCATGACATACAATGCAAAATGCATGAGTCACATCGTCAGTCATGCAGCAATTTCGCGCGTACCAGATGCTCATGTGGGGCACTCCATCTCATAAGGAGTCCCGTAAATGTCTCAGCCCAATGGCTTATGCTATGATCAAACATTCCTCATATCAAGCATACATATGATGCGTATGCGCATGAATCATGGAAGTGTACTAAGCATGTTATAAAGTAATGAACTATCCTTACACCGAAGATGGGTCTAGACGGCCTACACATAACCAGTATGGGCCTATCAATGGGCCCTAGGGAGATTTATAATGTGGACATTAAACCAATATTATCTTACAATGTGGACGTCAAACCAATTTGCTCCCAAGGCATGGCCCATCATAAAACATCATTACACAAACCATGGAGGCATCATACATTGCAATGGACCCTAAGGACATCCCATTGGCCCTCGACCCATGGGCCTAAGATACGCCAAATGGGCCGCATCATATGGGCCTTATTTAAATCAAGTGGGCCACATCAATGGGCCTTATGTACATTGCAATGGGCCATAACCCCTAGCCTTTGAATACATCACAATGGGCCTCGTAACATGGGCCTTATGTATATCAGAGTGGGCCACACCAATTAGACCCCACATACATCACAATGGGCCTCAACAATGGGCCATAAATATGACAAGATGGGCCTAATCACTTGGGCCTTATATATACCAAGGTGGGCCTCGATGGACGGCCACAAATAAATCAAAATGGGCCTCATACACATACCAAGGTGGGCCTCAATGGACGACCACAAAATAAATCAAGATGGGCCCCATACATATACCAAGGTGGGGTCCACTTGAACTATAGATCTATCTTATTTTTAGTCTCAAGCTTGTAAGACCAGCTTACCAAATGGTGGATGGTTTGGATGCAACACATGCATCATGGTGGGGTCCACATGAACTATAGATCTGACTCATTCTTTAACTCATGTCATAAAATGAGCTTTTAAAATGGTTAGAGGGTTTGGATGCAACCCATGCATCATGGTGGGTCCCACTGTCATTGGATGGTGGGAATAAAACACATATCATTGTGGGTCCCATGTGGGGCCCACCATAGCATTTGATTTCCATCCAACCTATTGATAAGGTCGCACAGACCTAGAATAAAGAGGAAAAACAAATTTCATATGGATCCAAAGCTTCTAGGACACCCAAAATGGGTTTCAATGGCAGTCGTTCAAACCGACGTGGGCCACCTGAGCTTTGGATGTGGCTGATTTTTTGAGGGCAGCCTACTGCCCTAAGGGCCTACAAAATCGACAGTGTGAATATACAAAACACACATCATGGTGGGGCCCACAGCTGGACTGTGGGTCTGTTGTCCGTCCGCCCAAATGCCACTGGCGCTGCCTGCTCGCCTTTGGCAGCAACAACGTCTACTGCATGCTATATATATATTTTTTATTTTTTATTTTGAAAATGCATATTTTCGCAGTTTTTAGTGCTTGGGGCCTGCATCAGGTGAATCCAACCCACCTAATGGATTCCATAGTTCATAACCAATCCATCAAGCCTAATATTGGGCATCTATCGGCGTGTAGAAAAGTTAAGGTGAATTTGAACGGTGAAAATCACTGCTTGCTAAGGTATGGCCCACCAGAAAGTTGGATCGGCTTTATTTTTAGGCTCAATGCCTAAAAAGAGTTGGTAAATAGGATGGACCGCGTGGATTAAATCCATATATCTATGTGGGGCATATACAAGTGGGTCACCCAAATAGCCTTGAACCAAGGCTAATATTTGTGTTTTCCATTCAACGTCCAACGTCCAGGGACGCTGGACGGTTGTGCATTTCAAGTGGGCTACCCACGCGGGCCATCACATGAGGGATGGGGTGGATACAACACTTATAAGTGGGCCCCACCTATGGATGACTTGAATAAAATACATGCCTTAGGGTGAGGTCTATCCAAGTGGGCCACACGGCCACATCATCACACATAAAAGAAAATATGAACAAGAGAGGGAGAGAGAGAAATAGACACGTGTGATGGAGGGCTCCGCCACTATGAGCCCTCCCTTGCAAGAAATCATACATCAAGTGGGTCCCATTACACATGGGCCCATCAAACCGAAAATCGATGGTGGAGATCCTTTCTCCACCAAATGTACGGTCTAGGTGACCCTATCCATACATGGAAATTAAACATCATGATGGGATCCATGGAGAATGGTGGAATGATCATGAGGATGAAGGTGGGCCATCGGCCACATCTTAGGGTCCAAAGTGAGATCCATACCATCAATCGGTAGGCCTCACTTGGCCTATCGTCAAAACATGAAGATCTAGCCTATAGAAGCACCCACCATTCAATCTTCTCGGTCCATTGGAACATCGGTCTCTTTGTGCTTCACTTTCATGGAGAGGATGAGAAATGAGGGGTTAAGATGAATGGTTTTGGGGTGAAAAGTGGGCCACACACATGCACTTTCTCTCCTTGAAAATGTTGGATGTCCACTCCTCTCTTTGCTTGGAATTATGTTGAGAAATGAGAGAGAGAGAGAGAGGTTTGTAAGGAGTGATGGATGTGAGGTGAGTGATGGGTGAGGTGAGAGATTAGTTGACTTTTAGGGTTTGCTTGACTTGTGGAGAAAGAAAGCATGGGTTGCTCTTGTACTTGACATGAGGTGATTGATTGATTGATTAATGGGACATGTTGTAGAGACTCTCTTGGGATCGTAAAAGTGTGGCGTTTCTTCTAAATAAACGCTGGCCCACATCTTCCTGCCAAGGTATCAGATCCGTATGCAAGACATGACATTGGAACCGTGGCGACGGTACGGTCGCAATGGTACAAGTCTCAAATTAAGCTGACTCAAATCTATGGGATACGACTTAGGGTCACGCGCAAACGTCGATTATAGGTCGCGGATTGCCAGACTTGGACGGGAAGGATCGAGGGAGTCGACAGAACAGTATGGACTAGGATACGGGTCTTACACACAAAATTTTCCTCTTCCAGGGTGTGGAATTGTTCTCCCCCTTTTTGTCAGTTATTGGCAAAGGATAGCATAACAATAGATATTGACTAAAGTGGCAGCATATGGGAGAATCAAAATTCAAGGAGCATAAGCACAATTAACATTACGCAAAGCGACTGCTTCGGTCCACTTGGAGAAATAGTCTGTCGCTGCCAAAATATATTGTTTTCCTTTAGACGAAGGTGGATTTATAGGGCCAATCACGTCGAGCCCCCAAGCTGAGAAAGGCCAAGAAGCAATGAACTGATGTAAGTTTTCCAGGGGGACATGTATTATATCCCCATGTATTTGACATTTATGACACCGCTTCACATATTCTATCGCATCTTTAAACATGGTAGGCCAGTAATAACCCATTCGATGCACTCTATGGCATAAATTTTGGCCGGCTTGATGCGCTCCACATTCACCTGAATGTGTTTCCCGCAGCATTTAATTTGCTTCTTACTTGTCTAAGCATCGCAACAGCGTTCCATTATAAGATTTTCTATACAAAACTTTACTGCATATGACAAATTTGCCCGATCGCTGCTTAATCTGTTGTCTTTGCGCATTATCTTCTGGCAAGATGTTATATTTGAGATAATCGACGAAAGGCTGACGCCAATCATCTGTCGTTATTTCCAGACAGGATATAGGAAACATTTTAACGATTTCTTCGATAACCTCTGCGGATGGTAAGAATCTTCTTTCTTCTATAGTTACTGGAGAGGACTTCGATTTGCGTAGGACAGAGCCGCTGCCAGATTGGATAAAGCATTCGCTTTTGCATTCTCAAATCGTGGTATATGTTTGATTTCCACATGACAAAACTGTTCAAGTAACTATTGTGCTTTCCGACAATAAGGCAAGAGCTCTTGTTTCCTTACTTCGAATTCTGTTGTCAATTGATTTATAATCAATTTAGAATCTCCGAAGATGTGCAATAATTTTATTTCCATTTGTTGAGCTATTTCCATCCCGATAACGAGGGCTCTGTATTCAACTTCATTGTTCGTGCATGTAGTGCCTAGTGTGAAGGAGTATGGTAACAGATCGCCTTGAGGAGTAATGAATATCACTCCTACTCCCGCTCCCGATGTTCGAGCAGCACCATCAAATTACATTTGCCATGGGCTCTGGGATTCAGCCAACATAACCTGCTCGTCCGGGAAGTCATCATTGACTTCTTCACTTTCTGCCACAGGATGTGCTGCGAGGAAATCTGCCATGGCCTGCCCTTTTACTGCTTTCGCCGGTCTATATGAAATAGTATATTCTGATAACAGTAACATCCATTTGGCTAATCTTCCCGACAACATTAGCCTGGTCATCAAGAATTTTATCGGATCTGCTCTTGAGATCAAAGTTATATCGTGGGAGAGACAATAATGTCTTAACTTTTGTACAGCAAATATCAACGCCAAATATTCTTTCTCGATCGAGGAATAATTGCATTTTGCCCCCATCAATGTTCGGATTAGATAATAAAGAGCAGTCTCCTTTCCGGCTTCATTTACCTACGCCAATAAAGCACCCAAAGAATTTGCAGCTGCAGATGTATACAAGATAAGCAGCTTACCTCTCACTGGAGCTGTTAACACCGGCGACTGTTTTAGTAATTCCTTAATTGAATCAAATGCATTATGATAGGTGTGATCCCATACAAATTCTGTATCTTTCTTCATTAGTCGAGAAAATGGCTAACACCTTCCTGCGAGGTTTGAAATGAAACGGCGAATGTATGCCAGTTTTCCTTGTAAACTTTTCAATTCCTTTAGTGTTGTCGGTGGCAGCATATTTTTAATAGCCTTAATTTTTTCTGAATCAATCTCGATGCCTCTATGTCGTACAACGAAGCCGAGAAATTTGCCCTAAGATACCCCGAACGCACATTTAGCTGTTCATCTTTAATTGTTTCTTTCTGAGTCGACGGAAGACTGGTGCCAAATGTTCACGGTGTTCTTGATGATCTCTTGACCTGACCACCAAGTTGTCAACATAGCTTTCAACATGTTTATGCATCATATCTTGGAAGATATTTTTCATCGCCCTTTGATATGTTGCCCTGGCATTTTTAAGACTGAAAGGCATGACTCTGTAACAATAAATCCCGAGCGGTGTTCTGAATGCCGTCGCCTCTACATCTTCGGGCGCCATCCTGATTTGATTATAACCTGCGTAACCATCCATAAAAGACATAATAACATACTGAGTAGTACTATCGATCAATAACTCTGTTATCGGGAGAGGGAAGTCGTCCTTTGGACATGCTTCGTTCAGATCTTTGAAGTCAATACATACTTTGATCTGCCCATTCTTCTTTTTCACAGGAACAATGTTTGATATCCACTTGGGATATTTAACTTCCCTGATGAACCCAATCTTTATCAGTTTGTTTACTTCCTCTTTGATTAATGGAATCAAGTCTGGGTGGAATCGCCTTTGTGATTGCTTTACTTGTTTCTTTTCTTTGGAGATGTTTAATCGATGCATTGCTACGGAGGGTTCCAATCCCAGCATCTCTTTATATGTCCAGGCAAAGACGTCTTTATTTTCTTCGAGAAGTTAACCATATTTCTTGAATTCCTATTCAGAAAGACTGACACTGATGAATGTATTCCTCGGCTCTTCCTCTGTTCCCAAATTTATTTCCCAAGTTTATAAACTTTTCGACTGGTTCTCCTTCTTCCTGTTGTACTGAAACTAATTCCGTGATGCTAACATCGTGCTCTGATGAGAACAAGTTTGACATGAAGACGTCTTGCATTTCCTCCCATGTGCATATAGATCCTGGAGCTAAATTTGAATACCATCGGAAAGCTTTACTTGTCAATGACGACCCGAATAATCGTAAGCAGTATTGAGGTATCGTGGAGAAATTCCCCATGCTGGTAATGAAGTGCATCAAGTGCTCTTCAGGTGACCCTTCTCCGTTAAACTTCTGAAAGTCTGGATGCTTGAAATTAGCCGGAAAAGGGACATCTTCCACTTCTCTTGAGTACGGCATTCGGTATCTGAAACGGCCGGTATTCGCGCGCTCTCTCTCTATTCTTATTGCTTCTTCGACGACTTGCCTTACGTCATCCTATGTTATAGCTCTTGTTGCTGGAACGGACCCTCGCGATCCTATCCCCTGTGGATGGGAACCTTAAGGCTGGCTTTCCTGTCCATTTGTCGCTCCCATCATAGGTGGAGCAACTATCTGGGCTACGTTATTCGCCAGGGTTGCCAGAGCTTCTCTGAAGTTCTGGCACTCGTCCATTAGTGCTCTTTGTGCCTCTGCCATTTGGTCAACACGTTCTTCAGTAGTTGGCCTATTTTCTTCACCCGTCCCTGCCTGTACACTGTGGCTCCTTTACTGTTTATCGAGGTCGTTGTTGGAGTAAGACGAGAGTATGTTGACGTAACAGGGCTTATAAAGAGAGGAGAGATCGGAGTCTCGTTCGACTTTTATGCGCTTCCCGTGCTGTTGATCGATTGGGGCGATACAGTTATGGGCGAACTTGTCGGGGGTGATACAGGCATCGGTGATCCTATCATCAGCGTTTTACCTTTCTGTGCTTCTGTCCATTTGGTCCTTGGGGCGACCGGAGCCGGAAAATCGTGCGACACGAACTATAGAACTGTTCACTTGGGGTATATCACAGGAGGAGCGAGCTCGGGTTTTCTTCTTGCTATACTGCACGTGATTGGTCCCTCAACTCTTGGTAAGGATAAGTTTGCCTTGCAGCTCTTTAAGTTCTTTGCTTTTGTCTTCTTAGACAAGACCACAGTCCAGTTCTCGTCACTTTCCTGTGGTTGAGATGAGACGAAAATGACTCCTGCTGTTACTTGAGTCACTTTGTGTCTGCTTGTGCTGCATGCATTCGTATGCTTGGGAGTTCGGCTTGGCGCGTATTCAACTACAAACCCAGTAGGGGTGAAATGAAAGTTCACTTTTCTCGCAACGTTAGCCATCAGTAGTATTATGAGATTGAATTCAGGTACGTTCGATAATGAAACATACGTGAAGTTAGTATGTGAGAGATTAAGTAAACTATCTTAGAGATGAAGGGGAAGATGTTCCCACTGAGAGTCACCATTTTAGCGTCTAAGAGACACCAAAAAGTGATAAGAGTCTTACAACTTTCCCCAATGTTAATGTTAAATAAGATAAAGTGTCCCCAGTGGAGTCGTCATTTTGTTTCGACAAGGAAATAAATGTATTTGGTTTGGAGAAACTAACTTATTCAGACATAACAATGGAAAAGTATAAAGACAATCATCACACTTTATTGATTCTGAATTCATTTAAATCCTCTAATATCCCTTGATTCTAAGATAGATTACAAAGAATTCATTATAAGTTTAGCTGTCATAGTTAAATGTAAATTTTGGTAGCATAACGGCAATGATCCCAATCATCCCCTAGGACTTAGGAGGAATTGACGAATCGACCAACAGTCTTCAAGAAAAATAGAGATTCTGGCAGCATTCCGGCACTATTTCAGTCATCTCCTAAGACTTAGGAGGAATACGCCTTTCTGTCGATGACTTTTCCTTCTTTCTTGGATAGGAAGAACTTGAAGATTTAAAGACCCTGGCCATTTCAAGAAGATGACAAATTCTTTGTTATAGATCTAGAGGCGTCGGTTTCTGTGTCCCGCGCAGACCATATCATTTGTCCGGATCCGCGCAAACTGTAGGAGCCCAATGCTCGTTTGTGCGGGTTCGCACAATCTGCTGGAGCCCAATGCTCCGCACCTTCGGTCTTCTCCTTCGCTGTTCTTTCACTCCGAAATCTTTAAACCCTTTTTTAGAGAGAGAGCGGGGTATTTATAGGCATTTCGCAGGTGTAAAACTCTGACTTGGGCGATGTGGGATAAAATAAATCACAGCTATTTTTTACATCACTGTTACATGCTTTGCGTGGACACGCGCAAACGATATTCTTTGTGCGATCCCGCGTAAACGATATACTTTGTGCGGTCCCGCGCAAAGTGTTCTTATAACCAATTGTTTGTTCCTTTCTTCCAACCTTTTCCTAGATGCCTTGATTTTTCTCCTGCTCTAATTCTTCTCTTATTTTATGCCTTAACACACCTGATTGAAACTATTTTATAATCTTACATTTCTAAATTGCAACCTTGCTGGAATTACAGGAGAAATTTCAGCAAGTACTCATATTGGCCCACCCTTTTGGGGACCCAAATGAGGTCAATTGGGGTTGTAATTTGCCATGCTTATAGGTGGGATATACATCTTTAAAAATTATATTTTACTTGGAATAAAATTTATCACCAAAAGCCCCAAATCGTGGCCTCAAGTTTGCCAAAAATCTATCCAGACAGATTTGGACAGCAACATGTTGCTGTCCAAACCACCCCAAAAGATAATTAAAAGAGAAATAAATCATCATTTCCTCAGTGTGGGGTCCACCTAGATGGGTCACACAATTCTTAGACCCAAGCCCCTTCAAAGATCATCAATAAAAATCAAGCCCAAAGGCTGTCCAAAACATGCCAACAATATGGGGCAACAAGGTGGGGCCGGATGTCTAACCACTTGGGCCTAATTGCATGGCACATCAAGTGGGTCACACATACATCAAATTTACTATAAATACAGAAAAGAAAAGATGGAGAAGAAACACAATCCGGCCATGGGATAGGGCCCCGCCACGAATGGGTCCTCCCAATAATGAATCATACCCATACAACTACATCGATTGTACATGCAACATAAAATCACTACATGCATGATCTATAATTGTTATGGATAATTGAGATGCCATCCCAACATGATCTTTAAGTTCTAGATGACCTTGATATAGAGTGGATCATTAAATACATCATGATGGGGTCCATGGAGAATGGCCCAATCATGGATCATGACATACATGTAGAATGGGCCAAAAGGCCACATCCATGGGATCAAATGGGATCCCTACCATGGATTGGTGGGTCCCATATGATCCATCCATGAATAAATAATGAGATTAAAGAAAAGAAAGGATTTCAGCAAAATAATATTCACCCACCTCAAAGATGATCACCAAACTTCCACACTAAGATCATCTAACACCAAGGAAAATGGATCAATGGTGGAGATGGGGTTTTAAAGGTTAGATAGTGGAGGATTAAGGAAGAAGGGGACTATAAAATGGAGGGAAGATGAGGAGAAGGTTGCTAAAATTTTACAAATGGAAGAGAAAATGAGAAGAAAGAGAGAGAGAGAGAGAGAGAGAGAAGATTTGTAGGGAAGTAATGATTATATTGTAAGAAAGCAAATGATGGCCTATGGTGACAATAACAAAGTTGCTATACTTAAGCTAGGTTTGGGTGGTGTCTAAAATGGGTGGTGACAATTTCATGCAATTGTATAGTGTGTGTGGGTGGTGTGAATGGGAAGTTATGCCATGGAAGTGGTCCATATTTTTTTTTGTACAAAAGTGGGCCACATGATGAAATGCTCATAACTTTTAATATATAAGTTGGATGAATGCACAAGACCCGTCGATGGAACCGCAACGATGATACGAACGAGATGACATAGGTCTAGGGTCGATCCGAGTCAGGTCTATGTAACCGGACCCAAGGATGATCGCAAAAACAATCTAAGGGTCGCGGGTCACCGGAATTTGATCGGTAGGACTGGGAGACCAAAATGAACGAGAGTCATACTCACACACACATGCACACATGCAAACTCAGGTCGGGTCTCACAACTACAATCTAAGAATGGTGATCTACTTCAAGAAGTTCAAGTTCAAGATATTTGTCTACTTCTGCAAGCTTCAATGATTAGAATATTTTAAGAGCTACATCAGAAGATAAGTTCTTGTTTAAGTCTCAAGTACAACTCAAGAATAACAGTACAAGATGAAGTTCAAGCTTTAGAAGATCTCAAGTTCAAGCTACATCAGAGATCTCAAGCTTCACAATCTTCAAAGGTTAACCAACATCTGAAGAAATGAAGACTCATTGTCCATACTTCACATTTAAGGTATGAATGACCTTAGTTTGACCTTAGGGTAGGTCATTTTGTATACATAAGCCAAATTGAATATTTTTATAAGTGTTTGGTCTATTTTAAGACCAATCCTGGACTCTGTTTGACTAGTCCTAGAACTGGCTCGACCAGTTTAAGAAATTCTAAGACCAGTCCTAAGTTGTTGCAAAATTTTTAGTTGAGCTTCCACCAGTTCTGGAGTTTGCTCAACTGATCGTAGGAACAGTGTTGACTCATTCATGACTAGTCCTACAGATATGACTCAAACTCCAGCAATCATTCTTAGTTCCTCACGACCAGTCGTGGGAAGGTCACGACCAGTCGTGGAGGCCTCACGACCAGTCGTGGACACCCTACAACCAGTCGTGGAGTGGTTTTATCCGATCGTGCTTAAAATTTCAAAATGCAGTTCGACCTACGACCAGTCGTGGTGGCCACACGACCAATCGAAGACGCGAATTCTGCATCTATAAATAGAACACAAATTTCAGAGTTTTTTAAGAATCCAATTCAAGTAAAATCAAGGCAACACTCTGAGATAAATTTGTGTTAATTTTTAAGCTACGCTGTGCATATTTAATATTCTGTTTTGTTAGCTTTATTTATTTGATTTTGTTTCTGCATTCTAATCTGAATTGAAAAAAGGAATTGTTGTATTCCTTCTTGTTGGAATCAAAATCAAATAGAGCTAGCCCAACTGGTTTAATTTAAAATCAATTAAAACCTAGAACCATTTCAAAGTGAGTATTTAATAATTGAATTTCTATATTCGAACTTCTACTTTGATTGGTTCTTTCGGGTTACAATGAAAGGAGTAATCCAGGTATTTTACTTTATTGTAAATTTCCTTATTTTTTATTTTTGTTTGAGATTAAGTCAAAAAAATCTCAATCTAGTGGTTATCTGAGGAGAGCCAGAAAACTCAGAAGTGGGGTTTTTTGAATTGTGTAAGCCCATTTAAAAGACATAATTGTGAAGGGTTTAGGTGAACCTGTGAAACCTACTTTCATAGTGAACGCTGATATCCCCTATGTGAGGATATTAGGAGTGGAGTAGCAATTTGTGTGGCTGTTGTTTAACAGTTGGTGTACACACAGGCGAACCACTATAATTCTTTGTGTTTTGTGGTTTGAATGTTTGTTTGAATTTTTATATCTTTTACCATTCAATGCTGTGGAATGTATATGTGGATGTGAATGTTGTAATCTTTTACATTTCAAGCATTGTGGGGAATGTTGTAATAGTTTAGAATTTAATTTCTTGTTATTTCCTTTATTTCCTTTCAGTTTGAGCTTTTGATATTCAAGTTGTTCTAGTAAGGTTGTCCTGCCATAAACCCTTGGTTTTTATGGCGCAAGGTTGTCCTTAGAACAACATTGGTATCAACCTCTCTATTTTATTATTTGAAGATTACTTTACATTTCAGTACTATGATTTGTTTAAAATTCTATCTATCAAGGCTATCTTATTCAATTAAATTCCGTTGTTAAAGTTTTAATTTGGCATAGTCCTATTCACCCCCCCCCCCCCCCCCCCCCCCCCCCCTCTAGGACATATAGCTAGGCCTTTTCACAAACAAGGTGTGCTTTATTCACTATACCTCTTACAATCTCCCCCTTTGTCGATTTCATGACAAAACACTTATTACAACAATTAGATATATAGTATGGTATTCTTGATCCCATGTTGTTGTAGAAGGTTTGTTGCAACTTTGATGAACTAGCGAAGAATTTGTGAATTCACTACTCCTCAATTTGAGCTTCCCCTGCATTATGACATACAATCTTCCATTCCAAGCATTCCCATATAATAATGTATTATTAATATCAAGCATATATGTATGCATTCATGCATCAATCACATTAAGCAGTCATGCATCATTCTTCATTCTACAAGTAACCTTCTCCCCCTTTTTGTCACAATTTGATAAGGGAAAGAATAGTTAACTGTCAGAAATATAAGACATTCAAATAATCATATAGAAGAAAAGATGTGAATTGGGTAGGAAGTAAGCATATGTAAATGTCAAGTTTAGGGAAATAAGCATTCAAAAGTGAGTAGTAGAGTATATGAGAGAGTCATCAAGCAGACATACAGAGTATAAGTTTTACAAACCAATCTTAAAAACTTAAATAGAACTAGTCTAATCCAAAGGAAGAGGGAGGAGGTATAGAAGGATCAATCTGGTACAATCCCTTGAC
This sequence comes from Magnolia changhungtana, assembly GCA_030180095.1. Classification (NCBI taxonomy): domain Eukaryota; kingdom Viridiplantae; phylum Streptophyta; class Magnoliopsida; order Magnoliales; family Magnoliaceae; genus Magnolia; species Magnolia changhungtana. The sequence continues at coordinate 1,969,635 of JASAUF010000344.1, read as the reverse complement.
AATGCGATGAAAATACTTTTGCATGTATTTCATTGAAGATTTTTTATTTTCTGCCAGATTGTCTTGAGAAATCTTCAACTTAATAACCTTTTCCTCTAAGGATTTTAATCGGTCATCAACTTGAGAAGGTTGATAGTCTAGATCAGCCGAATCATCCATCTCATCAAGCTCGACAAATATATCGTCCATTAATTTGTCCTCTAATACAGGTGCTTCCTCTTCATCCTCATTCCGCTGGCCGAGAAGAAATTCCAGATTCATTTTGTTCAAATTTGTATTATTAAAGGGTAACTCTGACTTCGGTGCCTCGGTCGAAGGAATTGCAACATCGCAATAAAGAGCAATGCGAGTCATGAGATAGGTGAAAAGGAATTGAAACATGACCCGGATGAATGCGAAATTGAATGATCAAATAGCACATTAGAGAAGGAAGACATATTGGAGTACCAGATACTACGGAATGAAGGACACAAGCCATGAAAGAAGTAAGCTCAGATTTATTACCAAATCTAGGATGCACATTAGATGTAAAAATGCGATGGTGAATGCGATATTTAGCAAGCATCTTATTGGGACGGAGGGCATTTTCTGATTGTCATTCAGCATCAAAACGACATAGTTTATGAGTGATCACCCATTACTCAGTATAAGTTATTTTATCAGCAAAATTGGCAATGACAGTGCCATCATTAGTGATGGCTATTTCAATCAAAACTGAAATCAAGTAGTGATCAATAGTGACTGTCCCTTCTTTAGATTTAATAGTAAAAGTAAGATTTTCTAGAGACATGTCACTTATTGACGCATACATGGCTTATGCAATGGAATTATATGCCATTCCGCCCCAAGCAAGAATATTTCCCCAACCGATTTTGTCAAGGAGTGGCACAATTTGAAATGATGCAATGTGGTCAACATTTACAGTCATTTCTATTATAATTTCTCTAGTGCGGAAATCCCTAACATGCTCAGAATCTTCTTCGGGAGATCTTAGGATTCTCACGCTAATGTGAGTCAACTTAGAGGAGAAGCTGCTAGGGCCCTTGTGAGTTGCCTTCCTCCTAGTACGATGCTTCATTTAGAGATTGCAAAAGAGAAGATTAAGGAAGGTAGATGGGTTGAGTCTATATCAAATTTTTGCTCAAAACCCACTACGAGAAGGTTATAAATCACAAATACACCATAATGAAGATTTTGAGATGAGTTCGTCGAGAGAAGCACCGACTAGTCGAAGAAGGAGGTGGGAAATGAAATAGAAAAATGATTTTTCCCCCTTATTATGCAAACCCGTATTTCTCGACTGGTCGAGCATGTCCTTGACCCATCGATGGTCAACTGGTCGAGGATGTACTCAACCCATCGAGAATGTCAAAATTTTGAAAAATATTTTTATTTAAAATTTTAATTTTATTTATATGTTATGTATTCAAACATTATAAATATGTAACAATAATAAAAAATGCATAAGCAACATATTTAATTAATTAAAAGTACATAAACTAATATCATACTTTAATTTGAAAAATCTATTCCTATCGAGCGGTTTTATAATTATGTCTGCAAGCTGCTTCTTAGTCTGACTATATTCTAACACAATACTCTTGTCTTCAACTAATTCTCGAATCTTGATATGTTTCATATGAGAATGTTGAATAGGATTTTTTGAGATATTGATTACGTTTGAGTTATCACAGTATAATGTCATTGTGTCCTGTGCAATACCATAATCGGCTAACATTCTTTTCATCCATATCAATTGGGTGCAAGCATTACCAGCTGTGATATATTCAGCTTCAGCTGTTGAGAGAGATACAAAATTCTGTTTCTTACTGAGCTAGGAAACTAAACAGTTCCCTACATAAAAACATCCACCACTGGTAGATTTTCTATCGTCAATATTTCCTGCCCAGTTTACAACAAAATATCCGACAATTTGCACAGTTGTATCATACAGATACCATGGACCTAAGTTAACAGTACTTGCGACATATCTAATTATCCATTTAACAACGATTAGATGTGATTCCTTATGATCAAATTGATATCTAGTACATATTCCAATACTAAAAGAAATATCAGGTCTACTAGCAGTTAAGTATAGAAGATTACCAATCATACTCTGATATAGACGAGAGTCTATACTTTTTCGTAATTCATCCTTAGAGAGTTTGAGAGTTGTACTCATAGGAGTATCAAACTTTTTCCCGTTCTCAAACCTAAATCTCTTTACAAGATTTAAGGCATACTTGGTTTGTAAGATGAATATGCCATCTTCTTGTTATTTTACTTGTAATCCAAGAAAGTAATTTAGTTCTCAAACCATACTCATTTCAAACTTGGATTTCATTAGATTTGTAAACTTAATAGACAAGTTAGTGCATGTAGATCCATAAATAATATTGTCAACATAGATCTGAATAATCAATATATGATCATTATATTTCTTGACGAATAAGATTTCATCAACTCTTCCCATGATATAGTTGTGACTAAGTAAGAATTTAGTCAGTTTTTCATATCATGCCCTGAAAGCTTGTTTCAAGCCATAAAGTGCCTTTTTAAGACAGTACACATGATTTGAAAGTTTGGGATCCTCAAAACCCTTAAGTTATTCGACATATACTTCCTCATGTAGATCACCATTTAGAAATGCACTTTTAACATCCATTTGATATATTTTAAATCTCATATGGCATACGATTGAAATAAATAATCTTATGGATTTAAGGTGCACAACTGGTGTAAAGGTTTCATCATAATCAATACCTTTTATCTGAGTGTATCCTTGTATAACTAGTCGTGCCTTGTTTCTAATGATATTCCCCATTTCGTCATATTTGTTCTTAAAAATCCACTTGGTTCCAATTACATGTTTATCAAAAGATCTAGGAACCAAGTAACAAACATCATTTCTGACAAACTGATTTAACTCTTCTTATATAGTTAATATTCAACTTTCATCGGCAAGTGCTTCATTTACATTTGCCAGTTCAATTTAAGAAGTGAAGCAGACGTAATTATAGATGTTTTCTAACTGCCTTCTAGTGTGAACACCACTATGAGGGTTGCCCAATATCTGATCAGTCAGATGGTCTTTGACTAATCTTAATTTAGTATTAACTGATTTAGATGAAGTGTCATGTTTATCTATAATGCTGACTTCATCATCATCTTATTTTGGAGTGGATGTGATCAGGTGATCGCCAATCACTACATTAATAGATTCCTGAATCACTCATGTTCTTTTGTTAAGAACACAGTATGGTCAACTATTTAGAGCATAACTCAAGGATATTCCCTCATCACTCTTGGCTTCAAACTTTCTTGAAATTTCTCGGTCGCGTAAAATGAAGTATTTACTTCCGAAAGTCTGAAAATATTTGACAGTCGGCTTCTTATTAAACCACAATTCATAGGTTGTTTTATCTTTAGTTTTTCTAGTATACACACAATTTATAATGTAGCAAGCAGTATTAACAGCTTCAGCCCATAGGTTTTTCGGTAAATTCATGCTATTTAATATTACATTGGCCATTTCCTGTAATACCCTATTCTTTCTTTCAACACCTTTATTTTATTGAGGTGTTTTAGGTGTCGAACACACATGTAATGTACCATGGTCATTACAGTACTTCTCAGAATTGCTATTTTCAAACTCAATACTATGATCACTTCTAATTTTGATCACAGGTGCCTCTTTTTCAGTCTGAAATTTTTTTAGAATTTTTCTGACCTCATCGAGAGTATCTGATTTCTCTCTTAAGAAAGCTACCCAAGTAAATCTGGTGAAATCATCAACAATGACTAGAAAATAATTCTTTTCACCTCTACTTTCCGTTCTCGTTGGACCCACCAAGTCCATATGGAGTAGTTCTAGAGATTTGGCTGTGGCTAAGGAGTTCACTTTCTTATGGCTACTCGTTATTTACTTGCCAATCTGACATGCGCCATAAATTTTTTATACCCTTTTTAATTTGGGTAAGCTACGAATGTGATCTTCCTTGCTCAGTATAAAAATATCTCTAAAGTTAACATGTCCAAGACGTTTATGCCATAATTTAGTCTCATCTGTTTGGACCATGTAATATGAAAGTTAGATAAGCACGAGTCATCAATAATGTAGTAATTTTCCGAAGTCCTACGACCATTTAATATCGTACAACCCTTCTCATTTGTAATCTCACATCCGTGATTTGAAAATTTTACACTGTGTTTGTTATCACAGATTTGAGATATGCTTAAGAGGTTATGTTTTAAGCCTTCAACATAAAGTACATTTTCAAAGGGAGGGAGGTTAGGAAGTTGAACCGTACCTTCACCTATGATTTTGCAATTGCTTCCATCTCCGAAAGTAACTGAACCATTGTTTACTTCTTTGAAGTTGGTGAATATCGCTTTGTCACTTGTCATATGTCTTAAACATCCAGTATCCAAGTACCATTTTGACTGACTCATGGCTTTGAAAGCTATGTGCGCAACAAGACATGTAACCTTTAGAACCCATTTCATTATGGTTCTAGGTTTAAGAGTATCATTGGATTTTTTCTGTTTTTGGGAGTTAGAATTTTTCAACTTTCTATTAACTCCAATTCTATCTGAGTTGGATTTTAGAAGCTCTTTGAGTAAGTCCACTTTTTTTTTAGCTAAAGGTGATTTATCATATCTTTAATGTTTATAGTTGATGGCATTAATATTAATTTTAGGAACTTGAAGAGATTTTGAGTTTTTTAAATCATTTCGATTAAACTCTCTTACATTCTTACCTTTAGAGTTCGAGGATTCTCCTTTTATAAATGTAGGAGGTGTATTCTTGATTTTCAAGGAATCATTTTTTATATAACCTGGACCTGACTTGTCACCACATTTTCTGGATGAGGTTAACAAAATTTTTTAGTTTTGGGTCTTTATGGGCATATCTTTAAGCATCCTTAGAACTCAAAAGGGAAGAAACTTTGAGTTCTAGTTTCTCATTTTCAGTTCTAAGTTTTTGTAACTCTAATGATTTGAATTTTAAATCTAATTTTGTTTTTTTCAAAACAATCTACAAGATGAGATTTTTCTAAAGCATTATTTTTAAATTCTTCTTTTAATTTAGTATATTTCTCTTTTCGAATTTTTTGTTTGACAAAAAATTTACAACTTTCCATGTATAGGGCATTATAGGCATCTTGAAGATCATCTTCATTTTCATTTTCAGGGACACTCCTGAGATTTTAATAATCAGATATATTACAACTATCTAAGGAGGTGACTCTGGCTATAGTCATAAGGGCTTTCACATCATTTGTACTTTCTTGTTCCGAATCATCTGACTCAAAAAAACTTTCAGAGCTAGATGATTCATCCTAAGTAGCTATCATATCCTTTCTTTTTGACTTATCCCTTTTAGGACATTTATTCACCAAGTGCCCATATTCATAACAGTTGAAACATTGATTGTCTTATGTTTTAGATTTCCAAGACATAGATTTTCCTTTTCTTTTATCAAATGGTTTTTAAAAATCTGATCTTTTATTATTTTAAAAAATTCTATAAATTTTCTTAGCTAATATTGTCATATCATGTAAGACCCGTATCCTAGTCCGTACCATTCGATAGGCTTCCGCGTTTCTTTCTATCAGATTCCAGCAATCCTCGACCCGTATCCGACATTTGCACACGATCCTAAGCCAACTCCTGCATACCAAAGCCGGCTTGAACCAAAACCTGTACCTTAGTGACCGCGCCGTCGCCGCGGTTCCAACGCCATGACTCGCGCACCGACCCGATACCCAGGCTAGAAGTGTCAGCTAGCGTTCATTTTGAGGAAAACGCCGCATGTGTGAATTTCGAGAAAATCTCTATGACCTATCCCATTAATCAATTATTCAATCAATCAAACAATTTCATCATGTCAAGTACAAGTCAAGTACAAGCAACCCATACCCTATCCTTCTCTCTTACACAAGCTACCCAAAGTCAACTCTTCTCTCTCTCCACCCATCACTTTCTTACAACCCCATCACTCCACCCATCACCCATCACATCTCACCCATCCTTTTCACCCATCACTTCTCTCTCTTCCTCATTTCTCAAAAACCTTTCCCAAGCAATAAGCTTCACACGTCCAAGCTCCCTCTCTCCCAAACCACAAGTGTGGCTCACCTTCTCATCTCTCATCTACATCATCAAAGCCCCATCAACCTCCATCAAAAGTGTAGGCAAGGAGCTAAGGAAGCTAAGGGATTAAGGAGAAGGTCTAGAGGTGGGTGATCGATTGTTAGATTTCATTTTATTTAAAGACCACTTGTTGTGGGGCCCATAATGATGTATGTAATGTAGTGAGGGGCCCATAATGGTGGGGTCCCTCTATCTCACCAGTTTTCTCTTTATCTCTCTCTCTCTCTTTCTCTTTCTTTGGTGTGATGTCTTGTGGCTACCATGTGCAAGGCGATCTTGGCTGCCCGATCCTGAGGCCCACCTTACAATGGGTCCGTTGGATGACCAAGATGAAGGAAAACAAAAATATCATGTTGATCCAATAGGTGGGCCATGTTCGTGTGGGACCCACCTTGATGTGTGGGCCACGTCCACATGGGACTCACCACAATGATGTGTTTATCCATGTCGTCCAGTGTCCTGGACACTGGACAAGGGTGGGGGTGTAGCGAACATGGATGCGTGTACTGACTTGGGTGTGTATTAACAAAGCTAACAAAAAATGCTTTTAGGGGTGGGTCGTTCATGTAGGCCCCACCTTGATGTATGTACTTAATCCAAGCCGTCCATCCTATTACTCAACCCATATTAGGCATTGAGCCGAAAAAAGATGCCAATCCGACCTTCTAGCGGGCCATACCATAGGAAATAGTGGTGTTTGTCATTGAAAACCACCTGGATGTTTTTTACTCACCAAAACATGCTGCATATTGGATTCATTTGGTCAGTTTTGAGCCGTACGAACCAATGGCTGGGTCAGATCCACCTTATGCGGGCCCCACCTAGGGATAACCACAGAAAAATGCGATTTTAAAAAAGATATATATAAAACACAGCATCAGACGTTGCTGCTGCTGCTGGAGCAACAGCGTCCTCTGCCGTGGACGGTGGCTAGGAAATTCACGGCCCAAGCCGTGTGCCCCACCATGATGTGTGTTACCATCAACCCCGTGCATTAGGTGGGCCCTTAGGACTGTGGGCCCCCTTTTGAAAAATTAGCTGTATGCAAGCTCAGGTGGCCCACGCCACAGGGGACAGTGAGGATTAACGCCTACCATTGAAACCCTTCTTAGGGTCAGAAGTTTTAGATCAATATGAAATTTGTTTTTCCTCCTCAATCTAGGACCGTGTGACCTTGTCAACGGTTGGATGATAAATAAATGTTATGGTGGGCCCCACGTGGGACCCACTGATGTAAGTATTTTATCCACTTGATCCCCACGTGCGGGAAGTGGAGTGGTTGGTGGATGTCACTGCAGCTATATGGCTATTGTAGTGACATTACCAAGGTTTGTGGGGCCTACCTTGGCTAATGTGGTGTTTATCCACACCGTCCATAGGCAGTGGGCCCCTCATGATGAATGTTTTATCCACACTGTCCACCATAACACCTGGAACCGACCGTAATGTACAGGTTTAACCCGCTGCCCATCTTTGTTTACCAAATCATTAGCTACCTTATGAGGCCCACCATGGTACATATAAGGCCATGTGATGAGGCCCATCTTGGTGTATTTGTGGGCCGTTCATTGAGGCGCACTTTGATTTGTATAAGGCCCATTGTTGAGACCCACCTTGAATTGTATAAGGCCTATTGTGATGTATGGAAGGCCCATGGGTTATGGATCATTGCAATGTACATATGGCCCATGTGATGTGGCCCACTTGCCACATGGAGGCCCATCTTGATTCATTTATGGACGTCTATTGAGGCCCACCTTGGTATATATATATGAGGCCCATATGATTAGGCCCCATCTTGATGTAGTTATGGCCCATCCACTGAGGCCCACTTTGATATATATGAGACCCATACTAGGAGGCCCATTTTGATGTATTGGAGGCCCATGGGTCGAGGCCCAATGGGATGTACATGAGGTCCATTACTATGTGAAATTCCACCATGGTTATGTAATAATGTTCATGGTAGGCTGTGCCCTGGGAGCAATGATGGTTTGATGCCCACGTTGTAAGGACGATGTTGGTTAAATGTCTGCATTGTCACTCTCCCTATGGCCCATTGATAAGCCCATACTTGTAGTTTATAGGCCGTCTAAGCCCATCTTCGTTATGTACAGAGCTCATCACTGTATAACATGATTCATGATCATACGCATCATATGTATGCTTAATATGAGGAGTGACTAATCATAACATATGCCTTCGGGTATATTATTTATGGACTCCCTGACAGGGGGAGTTGCCCTACCTGAGCGCGTGGTACGCGCATGACTGGTAGTGTGATTCATGCACTTGCATTTGTATTATTATAATTATTGTATGCCCTAGCGACATTAGGGCCATAGCCTCCACAGACACATCATGGGTGGCTGGGGTGGATACCGGAAATACTAATTCTAGCATCGGGGTGTCATAGATGTCCCTGGGTGAAAATTCCTAAAGCCGATGGTACCAGAGGATGACTTCAACATTGAGACCGAGGGGATATATAAGCGCACGAGGAAAGAATACCAGGAGGCCATGTCTCCCACTATGTCGTGGTTGGTTAGAAAGGGGTGTGGCCTTACTCGCCCTAGGGTAGGGGGCAATACTAGGTTGAGTTTGACCAGCTCGTGAATGGGTCTGCTATCAACGTGCCGGACAGGTATTAATAGACTATTGGTCAGGCGGATAGTGAGGTTTCTTACGCTCACTTAGACTGTATGGCTAGGAGAGCGGCAGTGCCATTTGGAGTGTACTAAACCCCGGTAATTACCCAAACTGAGAATCGTACTAATTTGATGCTCTAGTGAGGAGCTGCATTGATATGTGGATGTGGATTGGCATGCTTGACTTGCATTATGCATCGCATGGCCCTGATATGGCCGATATCATTTATATTCTATACTGCATAGCCTTGGTATGACTGATGCATTCATATACCCATCAGCATGACTCTACATTACTCGGACCTTGCATTCTGAGCACACTTATATTGCGCATACACTTACACCACCCTTTAAGCTTCCTATAAGCTTATACACGATTGATGCGTGTAGGTGATTATAGGACGCAGCCGTAGCATAGTAGCAGCAGGAGCGTACAGTCGAGCTTTTAGAGTTTCATTTATTAGTACTATCTTATATTTCCCTTCATATGCATTGTACTCAAAAGTTTTTTATCATAGTGGATTTTGTGATGGCGTTCTTGTGGTTATTATTTGTGGGTTATACTTATGGTTATACTCATTACAAATCAAATTGATGATTAGAAATCCTCCTTGTAGCATCCCAAGATCGGAACCTGGTGTATAGGTGCCGGGAGCTGAGAATGAGGTACTACAGAGGCTGTTGGCGTCGGATTCAGCAATCGGGAATTTTGTGAGCCCGGTTTCCGAGTTCGGGGCGTGACATATCGTCTTTAGTTTCTTCAAAATCATAATTAGAACAATTTTCTTTTGAAATAGATTTAGAAGACTAAAGAGCTATAGATTTACCTTTAGGAGCCATAAAATTCAACTCATATGTTTAGAGAGTGCCAACTAACTCCTTAACCTTCATATTAGCAATATCTCTTAATTCCTGAATGGCAATAACCTTAGAGTTGAATCTATCAGGAAGAAACCGCAGTATTTTTGCATAGACCTTGCTTTCTAGGATTTCATCTCCTTGACCCCACATGGAATTTGCTATATCATTTAGTTTCATATAGAAGTCCATGAAAGCTGCAATTTTCTTCCATAGGAATCTCCTCAAACCTAGTAGTGAGGAGTTGTACTTTTGATTTCTTGACTATAGTAGTTCCTTCATCTGTCGTTTTAAGAATATCCTAATCTTATTTAGCTGTATCGCATGAAATGATTCTTTTGAATTCATCAGGCAATAGAGCATAAGTTATAGTATTTAAGGCCTTAGCATTAGTACTGCTTTCACTTTTTCTGAGTATCAGTCCATAAGTAGAATGGAATTTCTCTCATAAACTTGGTTCCATCTTCGACTACTACCTCAGTCATAGGAGGTTTCCATTTTGTTACAATGGCTTTCCACACACTTTCATCTAGGGAGTTTAGAAAAATCCTCATTCGGTTTTCCAGTATGCATAGTTAGAGCCATTAAAAGGTGGTGGCCTAGATAAAACAAGCTATTAAAATTTGACATGATAAAGCTCTAGATCTTTTAACTCAAGGAAATTAATCTAAAAAATGAGCAACTTAGCTCTGATACCACTTGAAAAGGAGAACTTAACCAGTCTTAGAGGGGGGTGAATAGGACTATGCCAAATAAAAAATAAAGTGAAGAAATAGTAAATAAATCAGTGGTCTCAATTGCACTAGTATTGAAACGTTGATTCAAACTAGTTCGTAGGACAACCTTCACCCAAACAAGTTTAGGTAGGACAACCTTATTTCACGAAACTTGTAAGAATCAAAATTTCAAACCAAGCAAGAGTAAATAAAAGTTTAAAAACTATTACAAGCATTCACCAATTTAACTTTAAGAGATTACAACCATTCACCACATAAACATGAAAGGTATTCACTACAACACTAAGAATCATAGTAGTTCAGTGTGTCAACAATTGTTCTCAAACAGCCACACCTACTCCACTCCCAATAATCCTTATCCATGTGATATTGGCTTTCACTATAAATAAGCTTTTCACAGGGTCACCTTAAAATTTGATACAGTTGTGATTTTAAAGGGCTATCACAAATAGAAAAACCCCTCATTGAGATTTTCTGGCTATCTCGGGAAAACTAACAAATGAGATTTTTTGACTATCTCAAAGAAACCAAAATATAAAAGAAATATATACTTATCTTCTCCTTTGAAGACGTATCTGTCGATGTAGCCATATAACCATTTCTCTTGAATGTAGATCATTAAATGTTCAGTCATATAGACAAGGGTTCAAGGTTTGTGCAATAGCTTGAGCATTACAGGGACTTCTCTCTCTCTTGATGAAGGATTTGATGTACTTGAATTGTATTTTTGGATTGAGAGAAAGTCTTAATTTATAGACAAGAAGATTGTTGCTTCGACTCGTCTAAGAACCGAAATCCGTTCCAACAAAATTTCAAATTTGAGCACGATAAGATAAAACATATCTTTGACTAGTCGAAGGCCTTGCTTGACTGGTTGAGGACCTTATTCGACTGGTCGAGCAAGGTCTTCGAATGGTTGAGTAAGGTCTTTGACTAGTCAAGGGTGCTAGAAATCTGAACTGATTCAGTCGCTGGACTTTGAGTCGAGCATCCCTCGACTAGTTGAAGACCCACCTTCGATTGGTTAAGCAGCTTCCTCGACTGGTCGATGGTGTAGCAGAATTTCTGTTTTGCTTCAATTGGAACTACGACTAGTTGAAAATTTCTTAGACTAGTCGAGCCATAACTTAAACTAGTCGAACCTCAGCCAACTATAAGCATAAAAACCCACTTAAATTAAAATTTGAAAGTACCTAAACCCAAGGTCTTTCTAAGGTTTATTATACCTGAAATGACTGAACTTTGAAGTAGATTGGATGCTTGAACCTCGTGGAACTTATTCTTCTACTTGGTTCTTCAAATAAAGCTTGAGTTTATAGATGGAGCTTGATCTTCTACTAGAACTGTAGTAGAACTTGAACTTAACTTGAACTTTCAATCTTGATCTAAGTAGAACTTGAACTTTCCATCTTGAGTTTGTCTTAACTTGAACTATAGTAGAGCTTGAACTTTCCATCTTGATCCACATTCGAAGTCCACTTCATAAGCTATTTTGTCTAACCAAAATTTGACAAACAAGGTGTGCTTTATACACTATAGCACTTACAACTCATTTTTCTGTCTCTGTGTATATCAATGTTGATAACCCATTTTGTAGCCCCCGGATCTTTCTTCTCGAATGTCCCTTATAACTAAGTCTTCAATATGTCAATCTCAGACATGCTATGATTGGCGATAAGTATGTCATCGACATACAAAACAAGATAATGAATTTCCCATCACTTAGTGTCTTGTAATAGACACAATGATCATATTCACTGTTGTTAAACCTTTGACTCACCATGAAAGAATCAAACTTTTTATACCACTTCCCAGGCGACAATTTCAGGCAGTACAACAACCTCTTTAACCTACAAACATTGTTCTCTGCCCATTATATTTCAAAATATTTTAGTTGTTTCATATAGATTTTCTCTTCCAATTCCCTATACAGGAAGGCAGTCTTCAAATCCATCTACTCCAGCTCAAGATCGTATTGGGCAACTAGCGCCAACACGAATCTGATAGATGTTTGCTTCACCACAAGTGTGAATATCTCAGTGAAGTTGACATCTTCTCTGTAAACATATCCCTTCGCTACCAACCTTGCCTTGTATCTATCATGTTTCTTCTTAAAAATCCACTTACACCCGATCACTTTACGGCCGACCGGAAGCTCCACTAGCTCCGACATCTCATTTTTATACGAGGAGTCCATCTCATCATCTATCATTACTTTCCACTTTTCGGCATCTGGCTCATCAAGAGCCTCTTGCAGAGTAGATGAATCCCCCTCATTTGTAATAATTATGGCAAATGAGACATATGGGTCATCCATGTATCACGATCCCTCGGCGGATTCCTTCTCACAGGTGGCTACTCACCTGCTCCTGTAACTGTGTCTATGTACCTGTATCAGCATGTGTCTCATCTTTGTCTATCTGAATGTAACACCCCGTACTTTCCGTTACTCTGGTGTTACCGTGTAATCTAACTTAATTGAATGTTCACCTACAGTCTAGCCTAAATCAGGTCTATATGAGATACCTTCATCCATTCATCAAGCCATCCATCTGTTCATCAATACCTGGACAATCACTGAACCTTGTTAAAGATAAACTAAGCCATTCATTCGTAACATCAGGTAGACCATACATTTGCATTAGGACTCCTCAAATAAACTACGGATCAATCACAACGTTTCGATGATCAATCTAACGGCTGATTTCCCTAATTCGACCATCAAATTATAAAATTAAATATAAGACTGCTTGAGTAGTAGATGTGCCTGGTATTGGACACACAGCTCACTACGGCATTATTCAAATCATTAACGACTCTAATCAAAGTCAAGTCCTACAAGATAATAATAATAATAATATTATTATTAATAAACAGTAAATAAATATGATATCAATGTATGCACATATAATAATAATAATAATGATGATGATAACGATAATTGATGTTCTCATGGCAATAATGACATCGTTAACATGTAGAATAGGCGTACCTGAACACACAAAGAATTCCGAGGACCTTTTGACCATTGATGGTTAGATTATGATTAATTTGATCGTCAGATCGACACAATCGACACCTAGAGACCATCAAGCAGTTAGTATGGCCCACCTAAGCATTGGATTTGCCACATCTCCGGTCAAGATGTCCCAGTTAGGCCTATGGAGCATCATGGATGGAGTGGATTCCTTAAAAACATCTCTGTGGGCCCCACAACCATTTCGTGTGTGCACTAGAGGAAGTGCACTCAAGGTGCACTAGACCACGGCCCTGGTCAAAACAGGTTTGACCCATAGTTTCTCATAAAGAGGAAGAATTCCTCTCCTTTTCTTTCCAGTTTTTACCATCAAACGGACATACGTCCGCGGTTTCGATTATGGCTGACAAATCGGGGCCCACTTTCGTGATCTGAGTCGTCCATCATGACGGGGTGCCAAAACTAACAAAAACCATGTCATTCATACAAATCCACGCACACATGTGTGATCACAGCGATAGGTGCAAGTGGCCTAACATGCAAGCGGAGGTGTGCTTCTAGCCCTTCCAAAACTAAACCACTATGATCAAGACAGGCCACCATAAGTCAATTGAGACCATCCATCGGGTAGAGAACTCTCGCTCGACCAAAGCCACGTCGACCATACGCATTCATGCACACATGTGTGCACATAGAAACACATGTAAGGGAGTGGCGTGCGGTGAATCTTTCAAAAAATGGAAATCCTGCTCTGTTGTTGTCACGCTAGAAATTTGCATACATTTCTCCTACTCCATCTCAACTGTAGAATGTGAGCAATCCCCACCCTTCAGCCTAGGGCTCTCTTCCGTAGCCAAAAGAAAACAACGGCCGATTTTGCAATACTGCCTGTATTTGGAGGTAATTTTAACCTCATAAAATACCAACCATTTGGGTTTCAATCCAACGGCTCTGGGAGTTAGGTTAAACAGTAAAAAGGGGAGAGGATTGAACAAACACATCTCCTCTCCCATTCTTATGGTATCTAAGAAAAATCCATCATTTTCTTCCTCCTTGGAAACCACCACCCAAACCTCCCCTAAGCTTTTAAAAACCTCATCTGAAAGCTTCCCAGGGTCCATTAGGACCATTTGCAAGAAGTAGATTAGAGGAAGGAGCTGTTCTGTCGAAAATGCCATTAATGGTTGCCTCCTTCTTCCTCGTTCAAACCGCATTAGGATCGGTTCGGGTTAAGACGAGCCAAACCGTCCAGTGTTGCTGTTGGCCCTTAAGAGAAGGAAAAAAAAAGGAAGAAGAAATGGAAAGAAAATAAAGAAAGAGAGAGAGAGAGAGGTGTGGAGTGAAATTGCAGTTTAGACCGCTGTAGTAAAAGTATGGAATGGTCCAAGAGTCCTAGAGGAGGTGAATAGGACTTTTCGCTAATTATACCAATTTAAAACTTCTAATTGCCTAACTTAAACAATCCTTCAATTTAAAACAAGTAAGGTAATGTAACTCTAAGGGTTTCCAAGCCAATAAAGGGTCCAATCATATAGGCTACTCAAGATATACAAATAAGCAACTAACCTATAACATTATGAACTTGTGTGTTGAATGTGCTACCTATCAATCTTAAGCAATCACTCAATCATGCAAAAATAATCAAGTATTAAAACTTATATGATCATGATTAAATAGATGCACAAATGACAATTCCAAACACAAGGATGTATAGTGGTTCGGCTATGTGCCTACTCCACTCCCGACATCCGCACTCTATCCTAGAGTGTGCCGGATTTCTCTATCAATGGTTTTAAATCAAGTTCACCATAAACCTTTACAGCCCTACACAAAGGACTCTCCAATTTATGCTCTACACACGAGCAAAGGTCCTACACTAAGAACCTACGTTTAGGCCCCACAGTCAAGGCCCCACACAAGGCACCTATGTTTAGGCCTACTGCCCAAGGTCCCACACTAGGAACCTAATTGAGTTTGAAGACAAAAAACTCTTAGCCTTAATCCTACACGAGGATAAAAACTAACTTGTGGACTCTTAACAATAACACTTGTCGGATTGAGTCCTCTTTTGTAGGTTGTGTTGAGTTACTTGATCTTTACTCTTCCATGCTTAAATATGCTCTCCAATGCTCCCCCGATCACGATGCTGTGATTTTCTTGTTGTATCAGCTTCATGATCAAGTAACTTACATATGATGTTCCTATAAAGGTAACCAAGGTAATGAGAGTGGGTTGAATCTCTTATTAAAGGGTATAAGTGGATTTCCTAAGAGATTCAACTTGGATGCACTAGAGTGTGATTGAGACTAAGGATATACCTATAGGTTTGGTCTCAATACTTTAGTGAAGGCTTGAGATCATGTTCTTCATTAATAAGAGCTTTGAATGCTCGTTGAGATGATAAATCACAATAAAAAAAACCTGAATCTCATGTGGATAGAGTTTAGGAAGGCTAGGGTAAGCTTAGGTTTCACTAGGGACTCTGAAATGCATTAATCCATACTCTTCATAAAGTTTTGGGTCCTATATTTATAGAGAAAAAGTCTCAACAGATCTATAATGGCTAGTTTTCGGTTATACCGAGTGACCATTTAGTGGCACCGAATTGCAGTCGGTGGCATTAAAATATCACTCGGTGGTACCGAATTAGATCTTGAAGTTGCTGGATGAAATTTGTTACTTTTGGTGGCACCGAACATTGTACTTCGGTAGGAGTCGGTGGAACCAAAAATCCAGTCAGTGGTACCGAATTATCTTTGATATGTTGCTGGACTATTTTGAGCACTTTCGGTGGCACCGAAGGTGTCTTGAGTGGTACCGAATGGCACTTCGGTGGTATCGAAGGTGTCATTTGGTGGCATCTTCTTCAACCGAAGTGGAACAAATTTTTCTGTTTGAACTTTTATCTAGCAATTCATTCAGCAACTTTGAACTAACTAAAGCTAACATTAAAATGATGGAAAATATAGACTTAAGATGGCTTGAATAGATGATCTAAATGGGTTTTCCTATTTGGGTTGGATATCTATAGGCAAGGTCAAGATTGTAGAAGTTTCTTTATACTTTGATCTTGTAGCTTGGGCTTCTGCTCCAGTTGCGTCATCAGTCTTCTTTTACCAAGGAACTATCCGACTACTTGACACAACTAGTCACATGATTGACAAACATGTGTGCACAGTGAGTGCACCAAAATGGAGGACAAGCTGTTGCTCGCTCGTTATGTCGCACGAAACCGTGCCTAGTCTATATTCTTCGAGTCGAGTCGAGCCTTGCTTGGTCCAGGTTATCCTAGGAAAGTGAGGGAGAAGAAAAAAAAAGAAAGAAGAAGAGAAGAAGAAGGTGAGTGAGTGTAGTTCGTTACACTGATTCGGCCCGACCGAGTCACTGGACCCATGCATGGGCTGATGCTAACTTCGGACTGAGTTGGGTCTATTCTAGGTCAGGAACCCTGTTGTCATATGAGGTCCGGGTGTAAGACTCGTATCCTAGACTGTACCGTTCCATAGACTTCTGCAATCCTCCCTGTCGAATTCCGGTAAACTGCAACTGCACCGTTCCGTAGACTTCCGCGATCCTCCCTGAGTCGCATCTCGTATATCTGAGTCGACTCGACCCGAGACTTGTACCATTGCGACTGCGTCGTCACCGCTGTTCCAACGCGACGTCTTACACACTGATGCGATACCTAGGCCAGGAGTTGTGGGCCTGCGTTTATTTCGAAGAAAATGCTACGCGTTGCAAATTCCAAGAGAATCTCTATAACCCATCACATCAATCAATCAATCTTAAGTCAAGTACACAACCCATCCCTCTCCCATTCCCAAAGTCGACTCTCTCTCTCTCTCTCCACCCATACCTTTTCATCCCATCTCTTACACAAACCACTCCACCCATCACTCACTTATCTCATTTAATCCCATTACACTCTCTCTCTCTCTCTCTCTCTCTCTCTCTCATTCTCAACCCATTCCCCAAGCAACCCCAAGAGAGAGCCAACGTCCAAGCTCTTCTCAAAGAGAGCCAAGTGTGGCCCACTTCCCACCCCAAAAACTCTTATCTCCACCATCCAACCTTCATCATCCACCCTTAAAGAGCTAGCTTAGGAGCTAAGGAGTCCAAGGAGCTAGAGAAGGAGTGATATAGGTGGGTGTTTTATAGGATTATATTTCAATTTTTGTGATGGACCAAGTGGGGCCTACCGATTGATGGTATGGATCCTATTTGGGACCCATCTTGATGCATGTATTGTAATCCTAGGAGGACTCATAGTGGCGGAGCCCTCCATCACACGACTCTCTCTCTCTCTCTCTCTCTCTCTCTTTTCTATTGAGGCCCACCTTAATGAATGGATTAGATCCACACGTCCATTAGTGGTAGCCACCTCATCGTCCACCTTGCTGCCCGATTGGGCGAGCCCAGTTTGAAGGGAAACACAAATATTGGCTTGATCAACTAGTCGTGTGGACCCCACCATGATGTATTGTATCAATGCTGTCCATCCAGTCTTTCTAGATCATTTTGGGGTAGGCAGGCCACCTTCTGCTAGATAGCCTGCTGTTGAAGGCAAAACACGAATATTAGATGGATCATTCCAGATGGTGGGCCACCACGTGGACCCACCTGGCGTACACGTTATATCCAGGCTATCCGTTCATCTAATAGGATGGTGGGCCCCCCACCATGATGTATGCATTGATACACACCATCCAGTACATGGATGGTGGGTGGCACATGATGTATGTGTTGTATATTCACACTGTCCTGGGACGGTGGAACTCTGCACGTGTGGTGTCCACACCCTCCAGCTGGGTCGGTGGGACTCACCATGATATAAGTGTTTTATCTACACTGTCAATCCAATTCCCCAGCTTATTTTAGGCCTTGAGGTAATCCAAATCCCTGGTGGGCCACGCCATCAAATAGACAATTTTAATAATGATAAATTGTTAGGGCCTACTATGATGTTTCTGTGCATTAAATCACATTGAATATTAGGCTCATTATATCTGTCACGAGCCCAAGAACACAGCAGACGGACTAGATCGTCCTGATGTGGACCCCACCTATAAAAAACCACCGATATTTAAAAAGGGGGAGTCTTAATGTTGTTACTGCCAGCGTCCTCTGGACGCTGCAGCAAGTAGCATCCTTGTTACTTGTTGAAGGGTGGGACCATGGGTCCCACCATGATGTATGTGGAGCATCGTGCATTTGATGGGTCCCCTTTAATCAACGAGTCACCCCAAAAATCAGCCATACACGTAACTCAAGTGGTCCACACTATAAGAGTAGTAAGGGATTAAACGTCTACCATTGAAACACTTTTTGGGTCATAGAAGTTTTGAATCAAAATGAAATTTGTTTTCCCTCTTAATTCTGGTCTTTGTGACCTTATGAACAGATAGGATGGAAAATAAATGTTATGGTGGGCCCGACGTGGGACCCACCTCTGTTAACAGATTGGTTGGTGTAATTTATAGCAACTATTTAGCTATTGTAAAGACATCAGCAAGTTAAGTGGGTCTAATCGTGAGGTATATGTTATACCCAGACCGTCCATCCCTTTGTTGGACGGTGGGGCCGACCCTGCACGTGTGGCACATGTGGGGTGGGGCCTACCTTGAGTGTATGTGTTGTATAATCCTGCCGTCCATTTGTTTTCTACATGTGAGACTCCGTGATGTATGGGTCTTATCTACACCGTCCGTAGGATGGGACCCATGTGATGTATGTGATTTATATCCTGGCTGTCCATCCATTTCTAGGATGTGAGGCCAGCCATGATGCACATGTTGTATATCCTCACCGTCCAGCTTGCTAGATGGTGGGACTCCATGATGTATGTGTTATAAATCCACACCGTCTGGCCATGGATGCAGGGCTCACCTACTGTGTGAATGCAGGGTCCACCATGTTGTACATGTTTCATCTATGTCGTCCACTTGTGCGGCCCATTGTGATATATTTGAGGCCTATGGAAGTGGCCCATGTGATGTATTTGCGACCCATTTAGTGGGACCCAATTGTGATGTATGTATTGTATATGTGCCTTACATCTGGTGAGGCCCATCTGATGTATATGCAGGGCCCACCGGCTGTGTACACAGGGCCTACCTACTGTATGCAGGGCCCACTTAATGTATGTGAGGCCATATGGTCGTTTGTGGGGCCCGTCATGGACGTAAGTGATGAGGCCTATTATGATATATATGTGGCCTCGTGTGAGGCCCGTTGTGATGTATATTAGGCCCAAGTGATGAGGCTTAATGTGATGTATGAGACCTATTGCGATTGTGTGTGGCCCATTGTGATTGTCCCATTAGTCCCATGTGATGCAGCCCATTGTAATGTGTATTAGGCACATGTGATATGACCTATTGTGATGTATTTAAGGCCCAAGTATGAAGCCCAGTGTGATCTATATGAGGCCCATGAGTGAGGCCCAATGTGATGTATATAAAGCCCTTGTGTGAGGCCCAAGGTGATCTATATGAGGCTCATGTGATGTGTGATTCCACCAGGATGTATGTAATGATGTTTATGATGCCCATCCATGTTCCTAGTTGATATTAAATGGGCCATACTTTGGGAGCAATGATGGTTTAATGTCCATATTGCATGAGCAATGATGGTTAAATGTCCACATTGTAACTCTCCCTAGGGCTCGTTGTTAGGCATATTCTCATCTCCCCTTAATGAGCTAACACAAACCATTCGGCTCCCCATTGATGATTATATTACCCATCTTTCCCTTGATTAAGCTATCCCAATCCATTGGGCCCCCATTTGATAATGATGCTTTCCACCATACCTTGTCGGACCACCCAAGCCTTGGAGCCCATCTTGTGTTCATACCGAGCCTTCTATAGGGAATGTGGCACACCTTGTACTTATTGAGCCCTTAGAAAGTCCAGATTGCTACGTGATGGAACCGGCAAGGAAGCCCACTCCTTATTCGTAGGCCCATTCTTAATATGAGTAGGCCATCTAGGCCCATCTTTGATATGAGGTAAGTACATCGTCACTGTAGGTGAAAGGATCGGTGGTATCAGGTTTGGTATATCCATTGTTGAGGACCCTTCCTCATGTTATGGATTAGAGCAGCTATCCTTTTATGAACCCCGCTATATATAGGCCGATTATTGATTACGACTATGATTGGTATATGCACTGAGTATGTGTTAGCATAACATTGTGATTGAATGAGGCTTATTGTGACTATGTGAGGCCCATCGTGATTGTATGGGGCCCATTGTGATTGTCTGAAGCCCCTTGTATGTGCGAGGCCCAATCGTGATTTGTGAGACTCACCATGTGTATGTGATTGTGTGCATGACATTCGTTCATTATTACGGGCATGGGCTGCCTTATACAGGCCCACCATGATGTATGTGATTATAATCATGCTTAGTATACTTCATAATACATGCCCATACACATCATTCGCATGCTTGCTATGAGGAGTGATTGAGCATAGCATGTGTCATTGGGCTGATTATTTATGAGACTCCCTGAAAAACAGAGTTGCCGCACATGAGCGCGCGATACGTGTAGGTTTGATGCATGACTAGATGGTATGGCTCATGCGTCTCGCGTTTTATGACATGATCATTTAGCACCCTAGCGACATCAGAGCTGCGGCCTCCAAATGCATATCGTGGATGGCCAGATGGGACACCAGAAATGTTTGGTTTGAGCATATGGGGACTTTGGATGTCCGTGGGTGAAAGTCCCTAAATTCCCATGGCCATGGGATGCTCCAACATCTAGACCGAGTGGAAGACATGAGCACCAAGTGCCAAATACCAGAAGGCTGCACTTCTCACTATATCGTGGTCGATTGGGAGGGGGTGTGGCCTTACCTGCCTGAGGGAGTAGGCAATGTTAGGCTGAGTCTGACCAGCTTGTGGAATGGGGTCCGCTATCGATGAGCCAGACCGATATTGGTAGGCGGATAGTGAGGTCTCTTCCACTTACCAAGTTATGCTCTTGATGGGGCGGCAGGTGGTGTAGAGTGTACTAAACCCCGGTGATGATCCTAGAGAAGTATTGTACTGATGTGTGGACTTATTGAGTGGGAGTTGCATACTCAGTGTTTTACTCATTCATTCATTCATCCACTATCCACTCGGGCTAGTGGTGCACAACAATTGTTATGTGTACCTTCACAATGGCTAGAATTTTGGTTGGGGTGCATGACCAACCTGAGATCAGGAGTCTACAACATTGAGTCTGGCTATCCAAATTTAGGTATGGGACTGGTTTGGATAGAAGTCCCTTGTGATGGACCCTATAGTCTGCGATA
Source organism: Magnolia changhungtana (assembly GCA_030180095.1). Lineage (NCBI taxonomy): Eukaryota > Viridiplantae > Streptophyta > Magnoliopsida > Magnoliales > Magnoliaceae > Magnolia > Magnolia changhungtana. The sequence goes on along the minus strand of JASAUF010000344.1, from coordinate 1,947,951 downwards.
CTTCATACTATCGTCCCTACTTCACACTCCAGCTTGGACATTTTATTCGCACCACATATTGCAGTACATCCACGGCATATAACATTTTTGCTTGCTATGTTTCTGCATTTATATGGCCTATATGAGGCTGACGGTATTCACGGACTCATAGGATTTATATATTGTAATACTTCCTCAATTTATGATATTTGCTTATTATGTTTTTGCATCCCATAGCCTGGATAAGGCTGATGATATTTATGGACTTACCGGCATGTTTCCGCATTGTTCTGATATTGCATACTTGGCACGTACCATGCACAGACTTTCACCACCCTCTAACCTTTCTATAAGCTTATGCATGATAGATACGTGTAGGTGGCGTTAAGTTGCAGCAGCGTTGATCTTGGAGCATGCAGCTGTCTACTGGAGATCTGATTTTCGATATATGTATTTTCATTTCAGTATTGTATTCAACTGTTTATATTAGTGGATATATGATAATGATGTTGCCATTGTGATTTAGGTAAACTTGTGGTAATGTTTTTTACGAGATAAATGTATGTTGGAAAACCCTTCTTATACGATCCCAGGATTATAATCTGGTGTATGGGCGTTAGGAGCCGAGAATGGGGTACTACACACCAACCAGACCTTGTCTTAGTTTCAGATGATGGCGATGCTTGCAAAGTGGAGCCGGACTTTTATGATGATGAGGAGGGTTTCTCCTGTGTGCAGCTATCAGACGAGTCTATGTAGACCATCTTCTGATCGACGGGATTACAGAGTTGCTGATTAGACGTCATTACACTTTAGTTTGCACTTTTGGAACACCCATATATATTCACTTTGTTCATTTTTTATGTATACATGTCTAACATGTTCATACTCTAGAGACTTATAACAGTTTATAAATTTTATATATCTATCACAGTCTTTCGCTTGCATAATTTAACTGTCTCTGGAGTATGATATTCTGTTTTAGTCTAATCCCATTCATGTTTCAATGCACTCATCATAATCATCATTATCTATGTTGCATAAGTGATGCGTTGGAACTCGGGAGCTGAGCTTTGCTCGACCCCCAATTTTAAGGACATTACAAGATGGTATCAAAGCATGATTTAACATAGGTGGGTACGAGAGAAATGTAGAAATAGTCATAGGAATCCCGGTTTCGTTAATTGACGAAGTTCACAAAAAACGATCGCCGAGATTGAGTCCGTACACCTCCGTGATCGCATGAGGCGACCCTGGATCATTCCTAGACCGTCAAACGACGGATCTAGACCACAAGTGACCCCATCCTAGCCTTTAGAAATCGGTAAATGCAAATATACATCAGATAGTGCACGAAATAGCCCGAATAGACTCAAAATGGAGGTGGGGCCCAAACGGGGCACTTCCAGAGGGACCCAGGGTGGGCCCCACACATTTTTGACCAAGGGGGTAAGAGGACATCACCCAGGGGGAGAGCCCTTGCCAGATTCTCCAGAGGTCGGCGAGGCCATGTTGCCAAACGGGCCCAGCCGGGTGGGTCGCTCGGGCCGATCAAGTTTGAGGTGTAGTGTGGCCCCCTAATGCTTGGGGTTTTGATTAAAACCCTTCCAAACACGCCCCTCCTTCACAAAGTGCCCTCCTAAGATCTCCTTTCTCTCTCAAACTTTCAATTTTTCACAAAAATCACCCCTCTAACCTCTTCCCCTTTCGTTTTCGTGCACCACAACCACCACCCTGCTGTACACCCATCTCTATTGCTGTCTACCTCTCCATTCTATCTCATTTGAGCTCTTGAATCACCTATTTGAGGCTCAAATTCATGTGCACCCACTACCCATCCTCTTTCTTCATTTTTCCTCTTCATTCCCTTTCATTTGAGCCTTTACACACCCCTTGGAGGCTCAAATCTATGGAGACCTAAAGACCCCAGCCCTTTCCTCCCTTTTCTTCACTTTTCCATGGCTCTATTCGAGCTTATTATGGCCATGCGTTCAAGGAGACCGAGAGGTGCCGCCGCTAGTACAAGCGCCAATCGAGAGTTTTAGATGAAGCGGGATCTCGATCCCTGGGCTCCTGTTGGAAGGGCTCTGATGGCGGAGCTGTCGCATGGAGTTTATGAGGGTCGTAGGGTCTTTTTTGAAGCTCATGTGGATGGGCAGCTATTTGGAGAATACTTGTTGTTCGAGCACCTAGAAGAAGCCAGGTGGGTTCGTTATTTGAGGGCGAGTACCGCGCAAATGCGAGCACTGTTTGAACTTTCTATGCACACATTCAAGAACCTACACTGGAGCCTTTGCAGTTCAAGATCCCATGTGGAAGAGTCTGGGAAGCCACAGTTGACATTGGTTTGATATCTCAGCTTATGGATGTTTCCCTTGGTGAGGTACATGTAAGTGAGTTGAATCTGAGGAGTGCACGTGAAAGGGACTGCCGCACACGGTTCCTTTGTGGTCGACTGGTTCAGTGGCAGCCCAATAATAGCCTTCTAGCGACTAATATGACTGACGACTTCCGTTTAGTCCATCACATTTTCACGTTCAATGTTTACCCCAGGTGGAGCAATCGCAGCGAGTGTACACGATTGATGGTGGATTTCCTGTACCAAGTGGGGCAGAGAGCAAAGTTGTGCCTGCCTACGTATGTTTTGTGATAGATAATTCTTACCGCACGCTCCAATAGGAGGAGTGATTCGCTCCCCTTCGGTCGACTCATATGCAAGATCGCCCATGTGTTTAGCTACAGACTTAGGGCGAAAAGGCCGGTACCGATTCATCACATCAACGAGACTACTCTTAATCAGATAGAGATCGGGCTGTGACGACGACAAGCCTGACTTGAGGAGAGTGAGGAAGAAGGTGGAGCTGAAATAGAAGAGGAAGTGAGCGAAGAAGAAGAGGAGGCCCATGATACGGAGGAGAGCTCCCCTCCTATGCCACCGGAGCAGGACACTGATCGGGCTGCTAGGGATTCTCATTTAGCCCACCTTAAGGAAGGTCAGGCTGTCCTACGACAGGATATTATGGATCTTCGGGGCCTTGTGAAACACAAGTTCAAGAAAGTGACTCGTACTTTAAAGACTATCCTGTGCTGCTTGCAGGATAAGGGTGCCCCTCCTCCGTCGCCAGACTCGGATGCCTAGTCCCCCATGCTGTTGTCTCATAGTTTGTTTGTTGCTGCGTTAGGATCTTTATGTTATCATGTTGATGGGCCTAATACTGTAGTAGTTGGTAGAATATTTTAGATGTTTGAAGCCTTGGTTGTATTAGCTCACATGCATCTTTTGTTATGGTCCATGTAAGGCTACATCCCATGTATTGTGATGATTTTGGGTTAAATGAAATGCATGAAGCTCCTTTTGGTATCGAATGTGTAGAATGCTTGACAGGAGTTATACTTGACAATTGTGAACTCCTTCCACCCCTCCACCATTACTCCTCTAAACACATCTCTTACTCCTCTTGGCCTCACCATTTCACACTCATATGAGCACAAAACCCAACTTTTGTGTCTCATAACTTTCCAAACCCACAAATCTCATCTCACACTTTTTAACACAAGACTCATGTTCCAAAGCCTATGAAATTGACGTTAATCCCATCCCACCCTCCTTCCAAATATGTCATTCCCAATCTCGAAGTGGGATTAACAATGCAATCCATTTAATACAACCTAATACCATTGGTCAAACAGGCCCTTAGAGTTTTGGACCTAGAGTTGGTACTCCTAGATTGCAAACAAATCTGGTAGTATAGGAAATCCAACAAATTAATAATGTGAACCTTAGGACCTTCTTAGCTAGTATAAGCATGTGTGTAGTGCTCGAGTGTAGTTAAATTCAAGTTCAGGAAACTCAATTCCAATCAGACAACGTTTGACCCTAAGCAATAAACAATTTCTTGTATTAGAAAGATGAAATCATCTAGCGTATAAGCATAGACCTTGGACTACAACTATTGGTTGGTTATACTAAGGAATGTAAAACACTGATTATGCTAAGACAATTGAAAGATAAATTTAGTTAGTTGGCTTGATTAGGTTGGAGTGAGATCTCATTCCTTCGTTGAATCCCCCTAATACTTATAGGCTTATTTAATAACTTTTAGAAAAGTTGTTTTAACTTAGAAAGTATTCACACTTAGAGAAAAGTTATATATCCCTCTGTTTGAACGTTAGATCAAAACAACACACCCCCTAGGATTGTCTTCTCAAAGGCTTATTACAATCGGGAACACAGAGTAGAGAACTATATATAAGCGAGGTATTCATGGTTTGAATTGAATTCTTAATCCTAGTAGTTACCAATGAACTCAATGCTCTGATTAAGAAGAAGGTCAGGATCAACTAGGATTAAGAACTGATACAACAATTTTCTGTCCTAGCTGGGCAGAATGTATTGTATCCGGCTCAGACCCACTACACAACTTTCCTTCCGTGTTGGCCGAACCACTTACAACCAAAAGTTTGTTACTTCACTTTTGAGAAGTGTTAAGAACACATAGCTAATAGGGATACTTTGCTCGGGCCTAAGAAATTTCTCAAATGGCCAATAGAGAGTTAGGGATTAGGTCCTGAATCACAGACCATTCGGACATACATATTGTGCATATGGCCTTGAAAAGATAGTCTGCCCGTTAACCTATTTTGTCCAACTTCCTTATGCACTAATAATGTATAGAGTATCTTACATATTCAACTAGGTCTAAATTACACCTCGTTCTGACGTATGGAGCGAGACATGGATTCTTGAGCCTTGCATAAGTTTTTTAAGGGGGGGTAGAAAGGTTATGAATGCGGTCAAGTTATGGCGTAACGGAAGCTTGGTGGGCCGATAGCCCACTAGCCCAGGATCGAATGGAATTGGACTATACGTAAAGATAGGTCACTAAATAGGATTTGAACCTTTCTTAGAATGTCGATAATAAGGTTACTAGAATGAGAGTTATTAGGGTTTAAGCATTAAACCAATTCGTATTACAGAAAGGGCCTAACAATGAGTACGAGTGTAACTACTACCATGGACATGAATTAAGATGAGGACTCTCATAGACTAAGACCCAATGGGCAACCTTATGACTAGGAAATTTGACCCTTTCATTGATGAACATTCCCTAAGTTTTTTTTTTTTTTTTTAGAGTGATCAGTCTACGGAGTTACTGGCATATACAACTGCGAAGCGTTCATGGCTTGACCCAATTCTCAATCCTGGGTGGCTACCAATGGACTCACTGCTTTGACCGAGTAGAAGACTAAGAGCCACCAGGACTAGGAAGGGATACGATGAGCCTTCTACCTTGGCCAGGTAGATGATCGATGTATCGGGATCAAGCCCACTATAACCATCTCTCTGTGTTGGTCAAACATTGAAAACAACTATTTTCCTCTAAATAGATGGGAATCGTCGTCAAGACTTCAAATGGGGAAAGAAATCCAGTATAGCAAACCATCAGGATATAAGTAAGAGATAAAGAAATAAGTTTTTAAGGGGGGTAGAGACAAAAATGTACCAGAGAAGCATGGATAATATGCACCCTACCACACATATAAACTTGAATCGCTCTTTATTCCTCATAGGCAATTTCAGGGACGAAATTTATTTTTAAGGGGGGTAGATTGTAACGTCCCGGATTTTTCCCAACTTGCCAATGGATGCCCTTGGACGTAGAACTGCCCTAGGACATTATTCTGTCATGGTTAGGGCATAAATTTAATCCAGTATTAATAGCTTGAATCACCTTTTATACAAATTACAAAGGCCCGAGTACCACCACAGGCAGAAATCACTCAAGATCAAATCCTTTATAAATTAGACAAGTTTAACTAAGTGCTAAACTAGATTAGCTGTGAAATCTGCCTAAATCACTTTAAATACGATCTATAAGACCCAAAACTTGTAGAATCATCGACGTTAGGTTACCCTGAAATCTAGGATCAATCTCATTACCCAGTTGCTCTCGGGAGTACATTAAAACTCCATATCGGATCTGGACCGCACGTCGAAAGTCCGAATAATACAAAGTTATCTAATTAGGACCACCTTGCTCGGCTTGATAACCATCTCGGAAATCAACTCCAGATAGTGTCCCGGGGCTATTCGTTTGAGCCCGGAGCGAAGAGTGTGAGAAAATGTGGTTTTCTTTAGAAATTAAATTTAATTTAAGTAATCTGAGACTTGTCGCTTGCGGTCCTAATATAAGCAATCAAACCATCAGAATCTGACCCAAATACACCCTCGAATCAGGAGTAATTTTATACATAGGTCAGTGTACTTGTGGCCCTGATCGAGTTTCGGTGACCGTTGAACTGAAACTGGTCCACCACATGCAATCTGGAAACCCAATTGGAACGAAAACTTAACTCAGCCTAGATCCATGGTCAGGGAGCTTAAGTCCGACCTTTGACTCAAGGGGGGCTCCAGAAGTGCTCCGTTGAGCTGAAACAGACGCTATTTGGACATAACCCAAGTATACCTTGGCCCTGGGGTCATTTCCATCAGTTTTAGGCCTATATAAGGGCCTTAAGCCCTCACTCTCTCATCCCATACGAATTTGGGAAACCCTAGGAGAGAGAAGGGAGGAAAGAGAGAGAAAGAGAGAGAGAGAGAGAGTTGGAGTTCATCCCTGGGATTCAATCCCATCATTCCACGGATTGAATCAGCCCTTCCATACCACTCTACCGGCAATACCGATCCCATTCTTAGGTAAGAAAACCTAACCTAATCTGTTTTTGGGTTTCAGGTAGTGTAGGTTATGAAATAACTAACCCAACTCATGCTATAGGTTGATATACCCTCGTTGACGAAGCCTTAGAGTTTCTAGCGAATTCGTTACGCTTCTACGGCGTAAGGTGCGGACTTTAAACGTATAGGTTATGGTTTTCAAGGCTTTCAATGTCAGTTAATGATATATTACTGACGTGGATGCTATTACACATGTATAAAGTGTTGTCCGTTTCGTTTTTCAAATATACATTAACTATGTTGAATATACTGTATTCCTCGATTTGTAGAAAATACCATATACGTATGAAATTTGGATTTGTGCTTGCCATGATTAATTGCTGTCTATGTATGCTAGATGCATGTGTATCAACTTCTGAGCGAATGGATTAGCCTAATACATGTTATAACGTGTAGCCTAAGTGTTTGTAGAAATGTTCGAATGAATATGGAACTATGATTTATGCTTGTCATGACTATTGGTCGTGAATGCATGATTGTGGCTCATGTGGCAACTCCTTTGTGAAAGGATTCGCTACGACATGTGTTATAACTTGCATACTACAGGTATGTTGGAAGGTGTAGTTTAAGTGTTTGTAAAATTGTCTGAATGATTTAAGTGGTTAGTAAATTGCAATGTATAAGAGTGTTGAGATATGATTCTCAACTACTTTAACTATGTGTATGCTTCCCTCCATGTACCGTATATTAGAGTGTCTGTTTATCTATGTAACGTATATGTATAAATCCATGTTTAAGTTGTATTTCAACAAAGCCGTGAAGGGTGATGGGGGAATGGTGTAACGATTCCATGTAACAGCCCTGGCAGCCCTAAAGTGGACATGATTGTATGATTTGAAATCTTGATCCATTATTGCTTTAACTATCTTCTAGGATATTTTGTTGTAATTGAATGTGCCTGGGGCTATTGTATAGTCTAGGAAATCGGTAACATAACCTAGATTGGTGGATGATGTTGTTTCGCCACATAGGATGTGTTTGACAAATTCGTGCCGTACTTCGGTTATCGACAGTGGTTAGGCCACACGGAGTACTTACGCACTTCATGTTGTTCAACTTGATGTGCGCTCGTGCTAGTCGAGCTGTCAAGTAACCCGATTGGCCCTATGTATGTTTATCATGTTGGACGCTACTGCTTGAACTTAAGGTACCAAACTCACTAGGGGAAACCCCGTTAACCTTGGTACCTCGATCTGCTAAGACTCATGAGTCGTACATGGTGGTATGGGACACCGTGGTCGAGTTGTCGGCCTACGCTGGGGCGTCGAGCCGTCCCTTAGTGACCAATGAGCAACCCAGACTCGTGAGCCGAATATGGTGGTATGGGACACTGTATTTGAGCTGTCGTCCTACATTGTTTTGGTGATGACGCTGTAATGGGTGATGGGGGAGTGGTGTAACGATTTCATGCAATAGCCCTGACAGCCCTAGACGTGCCCTTTATAGTGACCTCGAGCATACACTGAACCTGCATTGAGGTGACGAGCCTTTCCATAGTAATCAGATTATGAACTAAGCCTATACTGATTTGGTGACGAGCCCTTTGCACTGACCTAGAACCGCAATATCGTATGAGATTTACTAAGACTGATGACCCTAAAATAGATATTATTTATGTATTGATATAAGGGAGGTACCTTAGTTTCCCAATCCTGCTGTATGAAAAAGACTAATAAGAACTTGGTAATCATATGCATGCACCGCATTACACGTGCGTTCACGCGTAGCAGGTCAAGCACTGAGGCAGTGTTGTTCATGCGTGAACGTGAGATGAAGTCGCTGAGGGAGCGTAAGCGAGGGCATGCATCATACATTCATACCATTCTTAGATTAACAAGAGTACTTAGGGATGTGTGATTTATTGCTTTATTATTACTTCTTGATTGAATTGATAACATACTAAATTTGCTTTATTATTCCACTGAGTTGATCACTCACTCCCACGTTACGGGACGGTGTTGTACACACCAACTAGACCCTGTCTTAGTTTCAGATGATGGCGATGCTTGCGAAGCGGAGCCAGACTTTTATGATGATGAGAAGAATTTCTCCTATGTGTAGCTATCAGACGGTTCTATGTAGACCATCTTCTGATCGACGGGATTACAGGGTTGTTGATTAGACGCCATTATACTTTAGTTTGCACTTTTAGAATACCCATGTATATTCATTTTATTCATTTTTTATGTATACATGTCTATATTTAACCTGGTAACATGTTCATACTCTAGAGACTTACAACAGTTTATAAATTTTATATATCTATCACAGTCTTCTGCTTGCGTAATTTAACTGTCTCTGGAGTATGATATGCTGTTTTGGTCTAATCCCATCTATGTTTCAATGCACTCATCATAATCATCATTATCTATGTTGCATAAGTGATGCGTTGGAAATTGGGAGCTAAGCTTTGCTCGACCCCCGATTTTTAGGGCGTTACACTTAGGCAAAAAGCCTAGTGAGTACACATGTGTGTGCAATGTGTCCTACATGCAAGCAAGATAAATATGCCATAAAGAAATCATGTATGATGAAAGGTGTATAGTATGTAAGGTATAATGTCGATGCTAATGTCAATGCAATACATATGCATCATAGTAATACTCCAAGTCAATGCTATCAGCATCACCAAGTCATATTTTCATTTCTACTATACCACATCCATAACTGTATTATACGCATCCGTAATCACATCATCATCATCATATTATCATGCCATAATCATACAATATCGAAAATACTTGTAAGATCATGAATAATATGATATTAGAGTAAGCGAAAATACTGACCTGTCCATGAGTCATACAATATCAGAGTACACAATACAGATCAGCTTTGCAAATGAGGAGTCATAAAGAGCCAAATATCAGATGCCGAGGATACAATGCAATATATAATTCCTAATGAGTTTACGAATACCGTCAGTCATATCTAAATGTAAAAACACAGTAACCCAAAATATCATATGCCGCGGATGTAATGCAATATGCGGTGCAAATGGAATGACCATGCTGGAGTGTGAAGTCGGGATGATAATACGTAGTATCGCAAGCTATGGGGTCTACACAAGGGACTTCTATCCAAACCAGTCCCATACCTAATTTGGATAGTCAGACTTAATATGGTAAACTCCTGATCTCAGGTTAGTCGCGCGCCTAACCGAAATTCTGGCCATGCGAAGGTACACGTAACAAATAGTTGCGCACTATCAGCCCAAGTGGATAGTGAATGACTGAATGAATGAGTATAAAATTCCTACTCAATAAGTCCACATATCAGTACAGTTCCTCTCTGGGATCATCACCGGGGTCCAGTATACTCTACATGCAAATTGCCGCCCACTGATGTACGACCATGCAAGTAGAAGAGACCTCACTATTTGCCTGACCAGTAGTGAGCCAATACCTACCTGGCACGTCGATAGTGGACCCATTCACGAGCTGGTCAAACTCAGCCTAGCTATGCCCCCTACCTTCGGGCAGGTAAGGCACACCCCCTCCCAGTCGACCACGGCATAGTGGGAGACGCGGCCTCCTGGTATTTGGCACTCGGGCGCTCATGTATCCACTCAGTCTCGATATTGGGGCGTCCTCTAGTACCAAGAGGGTTTAGAGATTTTCACCCAGGGCCATTTATGGTAGCCCGATGCTAGAAAAAATTTTCGGTGTCCCGTCTGGCATCCACGATATGCCTGTGGAGGCTATGACCTTAATGTCGTTAGGGCACACAATGCGAGATGCATGAGTCAAACAATCCAGTCATGCATCAATCCTGCGCATACTGTGTGCTCATGTGAGATAACCTCCGCCTATTAGGGAGTCTCATAACAATCTGCCCAATAACATATGCAATGGTCAACTACATCCCATAAGGAACATACAGATGATGCGTATGGGCACGTATCATGATGCTATGTAGTCACATACTCATAATCGGTATGAATAATCGACATCGACAATTGACCTCGACAATGTGGACATTTAACCAACATTGCCCATCAATGTGGACATTTAACCATCATTAGTCCCAAGGAGTGGTCCACATAGAGCCAAACATTATAGAGGACCAATGACCCCATATGGAGGCCTAATATACACCACAATGGACCTCACTCAAGGGCCACATATACACCATGTCAGGCCTTGTCAAAAGGGCCGCATATGTACCATATTGGGCCTTACCAAATGGGCCGTAAATACATCACAATGGGCTTCATCATATGGACCGAAATATCTCACAATGGGCCACTCATACAGGCCTACTATACCTCACCGTGGGCCTAATATACATCAAGTGGGCCGCATCTACGGGCTGCACACAAATGGGCCTCATACTCATCAAGTGGGCTACTTCAATGGGCCACACTAATGGTCCTCATACTCATCAAGTGGGCTGCATCAATGGGCCGCACTAATGAGGCAACTGCTTTACTAAACTCTCACATAGTCAGGTGGCCAGTATCACAATTTCATATAGTTTAGTAGTCACCTAAGCACCACATAATCATATGGTTGGGCTACACATTTCCCTCATACCCACATGATTTACGGCTATCCTCGTCATGCATGATCACAAGATTTATGAGCTACATATTCAACACCATTTTGCCAAATCTAGCTGCCATTCATCCCGTCAGTGATCATATGGTTAAGGGCCACAACAATCATAAATCCACTTATACAAGTAGTCTCACAATTGCCCCAATTTCATACAGTTAGATGGGCTATCAAAATCATGCACTCACACGGTGTGGTGGACCACTCAACTTCCACCAATTCACACGACTAGTTGGGCCACCCAAAATCTCAAATTCCTATGGTATAGTGATCCACATGATTTCTACCAACTGACGGTCTAAATGAGGAATAACCGTTACAATGGGTACCATGAAAATGACTTATATTGCAGTAAATATATAGGCAACCCCACACTCTAATATGATCTAATCAAAATAGATGAATGGCTGGTAAAACATGTATATTAGGTGGCCCATGATTAGTTAAAAAAGAATAGATGGATAGATTTCTCACAAACAATACTGCAGCTCTGGGAAATATTTAACGGTGGACAAATGATCGATATTGCTCCTGTGGCATGAGATTTGAATCTGACTAGTCTATGGGACCATACCCTAAAATGATAAGGATGAATCGATGAATGGCATGGATCTACATCATACTACAAGGTAGAGTCCATGGTCAAGGAAGCATCCTAGCATATAGGGGGTACACTAGAGCCCAAGAATTTTCAATGGTTATTACTATTGTTTCTACTTGTAGCGTGGCTAACCTAAAATTGAGTTCTACTTCATCTTGTGTCCATGAGCAGGAGGTGGGTCCACTTTCCAAGTGACTGGAAAATATAGGCATTATGGGTATACAACACATGCACCTATGTGGGCTTCACATGCATCACATTATGTCCAGGAAAGTTTTCATTGGTAAGCATGCAATTCCCTTTCCTTATTATTATTATTATTATTATTATTATTATTATTATTATTATTATTATTATTATAGTTTGTATAATTGTGGGTCCCATTGACATGGTGGGGTCCACCCAATGAACAGTTTGTACAACAAACAACATCATAATTGATACCACCCACTATATGAATGACATAGATATATGGTACATACATCGAGTGGGGCTCATTACACATGGATGGTCTAAATGACAGACAACTTGGATATATAATACATATGACGAGTTGGCTCCACGGTCCAATGACCGACCCAACTTTGGTGGCAGTTACACATCATGGTAGAACTCAAAGGATTTAATGGTATGGATTTTTATTTCCACTGTTTCTTATTGTGTGGTCCACCTAAGGCGCATATCTGCCTCATTCTTTTACTCATGACTTAAAATGGTCTGAAGGAGTGGATGAATGCCCTAGATATACTTTTCATCACTAAGGTGGGCCCCGAAAAAATTTAAGTATTTTGAGTACAATTTCCACTGTCCAAATGACATGGCCTGCATGAACTTCTAATCAGCCTGATTTTTGGGACCATACAATAAATGGGGATAGTAAGATGGATGAATGGTGTGGATTTAGCACATACATCATGGTGTAGCCATGATCACCGCCCTCTCTAGACGTCCAGGGAGGGCGTCACCTCCTCCACGCCCCTGTTTTATTTCATTTTATTATTATTATTATTATTATTGTTATTATTATTATTATTATTATTATTTCTTTTTCGTATATTTCTCATCAAGGTAGGTCACTTGAGAGATCCAGTCCATCTATTGTGTGTGTCCCACTTGGTGGAGGGGTCAGTCCAAGTTTCAGAAGCATCAAAATTTCAGGTGGGCCCCAGAAAGTACTTTTATATGTTTTAGCATGTCTTCACATGATTTTTGATGGTGCGGGCCACCTGAGTTCCGTGTACGGCTCATTTTTTTGGGGTGACCCATTTTTAAACGGGACCCATCAAATTCACGGTGCTGATGTTCGACATACATCATGGTGGGGCCTATGAATGTGACCCACAGTCCCTACCTACCAGACGCTGCAGCATCCAGATGACGCTGGACATCAGCACAGCAAGGGGCTAATGCTCTTTGCATATAAATTTATTTCTTTATTTTTTATTTTTTTTTGTTTTAGTATGGTTTTTCATAGGTGGGGCACACATCAGGATAATCCACCCCATCTGTTAGATTCTATGGCCCGGTATGGATCTAATAAGTCCAATATTTAGCATTTTTTTTACGTACAAAAATATCATAGTGGGCCCTAACAGTCTATATTATTAAAATCATCCTTTTGATGGTGTGGCCTACCAGAGATTTGGATTAGCTTCATTTTTCGGCTCAACGCCTAAAATGAGCTGGGGAATCGGATGAACGACATGGATTAAGTATATACATCATGGGTGGGGCCCATTGTTGACCCACACCCTTACCCTCTTAAACAAGTAGCTGGGCGCTGCTTGCTGCAGCGTCCACTCCCCTTTGTTTTTTTTTTTTTTTTTTTTTTTTTTTATTTTTTAATGTTGTGTGTTGTGCATGTGTGTACATGTGTGAGTGTGTGGTCAGCCCAATGGGCCACACTTTGGGCAGTTTGGATGGCCTACAAAATTTTGGTGGGGCCCACCATCAATGGGTCCCACATAAAGTCTATAATAAATTATTTTTATTATTAATCTTTTTATATGTATTTTCCCATGAATCCACACCATTAAACATATTAATATCATCGTATCATCACCATTCTGATCATCTTTTTTATATGTACTCTACTATGTATCCACACCATTGCTCACATAATTATCACCAAATCATCACCACTAATAATCATACAATTAATCAAAATGAAAACAAACCAATAATGTAGTGGGTGTACTCACCTTGATGAATTAGATGGATGGTTGAGATGGATGGAAGGGGATGAAATTGATGGTTGAAATGGATGAAAGGAATGGAATTGATGAAGTTGATGGCCCACTAAGATCACTCCTCTCTCTCTCTCTCTCTCTCTCTCTTTCTCTTTCTCTCTCTCTCTCTCTCTCTCTCTCTCTCTCTCCATTGTAGGAAATGGTGAAAATGATAAGGGATGGAGGGGTATTTGTAGAGAAATGGATAAAATTCTTAGTTAGGTTAGGCTAATGTGATTAATGTTAGCTTGGGCTAGGACTATGAAAATTAATTTATGATTTATAATTAATGGTAGGTCAAAGGAGCATGGGATGGCATGGTGTGATGATGTCATGCTTAAGGTGTGGCATGGAAAAGAGTTAACTTGAGGTGTACATGAGAGAGGGAGGGGTATGGGTGTGTGACATCACACACATGGGTAGAGATTCTCTCACTCATGTGTGGCATGTACATGTGTGCATGGCATATGTTATGCACATGTGTGGAATGGAGTACATGGCGCCTTTGCGCACATGATACACTAATGATTCTTCACAGCGTATCTCACTAACGGAGTATCGTACCGATGCACAGGTGGTACCTACCAAGATCACTCCTTTCTCTCTCTCTCTTTCTCTCCATTGTAGGAAATGGTGAAAATGATAAGGGATGGAGGGGTATTTGTAGAGAAATGGATAAAATTCTTAGTTAGGTTAGGCTAATGTGATTAATGTTAGCTTAGGCTAGGATTATGAAAATTAATTTATGATTTGTAATTAATGGTAGGTCAAAGGAGCATGGGATGGCATGGTGTGATGATGTCATGCTTAAGGAATGGCATGGAAAAGAGTTAACTTGAGGTGTACATGAGAGAGGGAGGGGTATGGGTGTGTGACATCACACACATGGGTAGAGATTCTCTCACTCATGTGTGGCATGTACATGTGTGCATGGCATGTGTTATGCACATGTGTGGAATGGAGTACATGGCGCCTTTGCGCACATGATACACTAATGATTCTTCACGGCTTATCTCACTAACGGAGTATCGTACCGATGCATAGGTGGTACCTACGAGATCGCAGCGATAGGGCGGTCGATATGAAATAGGTTTCAAGGTCTTGAGGTTCGGGTCGGTTGGGTGTGTTCTATGAACGACCAATCTAGGTCTAGCTAAGGGTGTCAATCATCGTATACATAAGCATAGAAAGTCATACAGAATAGACGGGTCTTACACCAGAGGCCTAAATTAACAGTACTTACAACATATCTAATAATGCATTTGACAATAATAAGATGTGATTCTTTTGGATCTGATTAATATCTAGCACAAATACCTACATTGAGTGCAATATCTAGTCTACTAGCAGTTAAGTATAAGAGACTACCAATCATGCTACGATATAAACGAGAGTCTATACTTTTACCTGTTTCATCCTTTGAAAGTTTGAGAGTCGTACTCATAGGAGTATCAAATTTCTTAGCATTCTCGAATCCAAATTTCTTAACAAAATTTAAGGTAAAGGTGGTTTGAGTAGTGAAGATACCATCTTCTAGTTGTTTAATGTGTAAGCCTAGAAACTAGTTCAATTCTCCAACCATACTCATCTCGAACTTGGATTTCATAAGCTCTGTAAACTCAACGGACAAGTTAGTGCTTGTAAAACCATAGATAATATCATCAACATAAATCTGTACGATTAGTATGTGATCATTTTATTTTTTAACAAACAAAGTTTTATCGACACTTCCCATAACAAAAATTGTGACTGAGTAAAAACTTAGTCAGCTTCTCATACCATCCCCTAGGAGCTTGTTTCAGTCCGTAAAGTGCATTTTTAAGGCAATATACATCATTAAGTTGTTTAGGGTCTTCAAAGCCCTTAGGTTGTTCCACATAGATTGTCACACCCTAAACTCGAAAACTGGGCTTACAAAATTCTCAATTACCGAATCTGGCACCGACAGCCTCCGTAGTACCTCATTCTCGGCTCCCGGCACTCATATACCAAGTTCCGATCTTGGGATAGCATAAGGAGGATTTTTAGCATGAACTTATTCCATAATAGGCATAACTAAAGGCATAACCCATGAACAATAACCAGAACTCCATCACAAAAACCACTATGATAAAGAAACTTTAAGATATAATGCGCAGAAAGGGAAGTACAATAATAATAATAACAAACTCCAGAAGCTCTGCGGCACGCACCTGCTCCTGCTCAGCTATGGTCTAGCGTCACCTGTACGCATTAATCATGCATAAGCTTATAGAAAGATTAGAGGGTGGTGAAAGTGTGTGCGCAAAGTAGTAATTCAAGTATGTAATATCAGAGTAATGTGGAAACATGCTGATAAGTCCATGAATGTTATCAGCCGTACCAATGCTATGTGATACAGGGCATAAATGATATCGGCCATACCAAGGCCAAACAATACAAGGCATGAATGCTATCGACCGCACCAAGGCCATACAATGCAAGGCCTATATAGCCAATGTTATGTGCAAGATGTAGCTCAAGCATACCAATCCACATATCAATCCAGCTCATCTCTAGAGCATCATATATCAATACAGTGCTCTATGAATAATCACCGGGGTCTAATACTGTAACGTCCTGAATTTTTGCCAACTTAGAGTTTGACGTCCTTGGGCAATGGGTCTATCATAACACCTTATCGACTTCTCAAAACTCAATCCTAAAGTCTAAAATCCCCTTTCTACGCATTTCCTTCAAAATCTTAATCCTAAAGTCACACCCTAAATTCGAAAACTGGGCTCATAAAATTCTCGATTGTCGAATCTGGCACCGACAGCCTCCGTAGTACCTCATTCTCGGCTCCCGGTACCCATACCAAGTTCCGATCCTGAGATAGCATAAGGAGGATTTTTAGCATGAACTTATTCCATAATAGGCATAACTAAAGGCATAACCCACGAACAATAACCAGAACTCCATCACAAAATCCACTATGATAAAGAAACTTTAAGATATAATGCGCAGAAAGGGAAGTACAATGATAATAATAACAAACTCCAGAAGCTCTGCGGCACGCACCTGCTCCTACTCAGCTATGGTCTAGTGTCACCTGCACGCATCAATCATGCATAAGCTTATAGAAAGCTTAGAGGGTGGTGAAAGCGTGTGCGAAAGGTAGTAATGCAAGTATGTAAAATCAGAGTAATGTGGAAACATGTTGATAAGTCCATGAATGTTATCAGCCGTACCAATGCTATGTGATACAGGGTATAAATGATATCGGCCATACCAAGGCCAAACAATACAAGGCATGAATGCTATCGACCGCACCAAGGCCATACAATGCAAGGCCTATATAGCCAATGTTATGTGCAAGATGTAGCTCAAGCATACCAATCCACATATCAATCCAGCTCATCTCTAGAGCATCATATATCAATACAGTTCTCTATGGATAATCACCGGGGTCTAATACTGTAACGTCCTGAATTTTTGCCAACTTGGAGTTTGACGTCCTTGGGCAATGGGTCTATCATAACACCTTATCGACTTCTCAAAACTCAATCCTAAAGTCTAAAATCCCCTTTCTACGCATTTCCTTCAAAATCTTAATCCTAAAGTCACACCCTAAATTCGAAAACTGGGCTCACAAAATTCTCGATTGTTAAATCTGGCACAGACAGCCTCTGTAGTACCTCATTCTCGGCTCCCGGTACCCATATACCAAGTTCCAATCCTGAGATAGCATAAGGAGGATTTTTAGCATAAACTTATTCCATAATAGGCATAACTAAAGGCATAACCCATGAACAATAACCAGAACTCCATCACAAAATCCACTATGATAAAGAAACTTTAAGATATAATGCACAGAAAGGGAAGTACAATGATAATAATAACAAACTTTAGAAGCTCTGCGGCACGCTCCTGCTCCCGCTCAGCTATGGTGTAGCGTCACCTGCACGTATCAATCATGCATAAGGTTATAGAAAGCTTAGAGGGTGGGGAAAGTGTGTGCGCAAGGTAGTAATGCAAGTACGTAATATCAGAGTAATGTGAAAACATGCTGATAAGTCCATGAATGTGATCAGCCGTACCAATGCTATGTGATACAGGGCATGAATGATATCGGCCATACCAAGGCCAAATAATGCAAGGCCTATATAGCCAATGTTATGTGCAAGATGTAGCTCAAGCATACCAATCCACATATCAATCCAGCTCATCTCTAGAGCATCATATATCAATACAGTTCTCTCTGGATAATCACCGGGGTCTAATACTGTAACGTCCTGAATTTTTACCAACTTGGAGTTTGACGTCCTTGGGCAATGGGTCTATCATAACACCTTATCGACTTCTCAAAACTCAATCCTAAAGTCTAAAATCCCCTCTCTACCCATTTCCTTCAAAATCTTAATCCTAAAGTCACACCCTAAACTCGAAAACTGGGCTCACAAAATTCTCGATTGCCGAATCTCGCACCGACAGCCTCCTTAGTACCTCATTCTTGGCTCCCGGCACCCATATACCAAGTTCCGATCCTGACATAGCATAAGGAGGATTTTTACCATGAACTTATTCCATAATATGCATAACTAAAGGCATAACCCATGAATAATAACCAGAACTCCATCACAAAATCCACTATGATAAAGAAACTTTAAGATATAATGTGCAGAAAGGGAAGTACAATGATAATTATAACAAACTCCAGAAGCTCTGCGGCATACTCCTACTCCTGCTCAGCTATGGTCAAGCGTCACCTGCACGCATTAATCATGCATAAGCTTATAGAAAGCTTAGAGGGTGGTGAAACCATGTGCGCAAGGTAGTAATGCAAGTATGTAATATCAGAGTAATGTGGAAACATGCTGATAAGTCCATGAATGTGATCAGTCGTACCAATGCTATGTGATACAGGGCATGAATGATATCGGCCATACCAAGGCCAAACAATGCAAGGCATGAATGCTATCGGCCACACCAAGGCCATACGATGCAAGGCCTATATAGCCAATGTTATGTGCAAGATGTAACTTAAGCATACCAATCCAGATATCAATCCAGCTCATCTCTAGAGCATCATATATCAATACAGTTCTCTCTGGATAATCACCGGGGTCTAATACTGTAACTTCCTGAATTTTTACCAACTTGGAGTTTGACGTCCTTAGGTAATGGGTCTATCATAACACCTTATCGACTTCTCAAAACTCAATCCTAAAGTCTAAAATTCCCTTTCTACCCATTTTCTTCAAAATCTCACCTTTCACCACCTTATTCTTCAAAATTTTCTAATTACTTTCATACTAGACACTAATACTAAAGTTTAAATGATAAAGAATAATACTTAAACTAAAATTTATTATCAGTAGTAAATATATATATATATATTAAAATAGGTTTTTGACAATTAACCTTATTAAATATCACAAAATAAGTAAGTTATTTGAATAGAGTAGCTTCTCCTACCCTAAAATTATATATTGCACGCCGAATAACTCATTCCGATTTACAAAATACACCCGTTTCAAAAGTCGCGTGGCAAAACCACCACCAGAGAGCATAGCGCCCGGTCGACGCCCCGTTGCCAATGCACCGAATTTTGGTGGACCCTCACTGCAATTTTCTGCACTTTTTGACCGACTTCAAAATGTCATATCTCCCTCAATATAACTCTGATTTAAGTAATTCAAAAGCCATATTAAAGCTTGATAAGTCTAGTTTCATTTAAAAATAAGTAAAAAAAATTTAAAAAAAAATTAATATAGTTAAATCTAGGTTGATGTGACAATTATCCAAAAATTATTAGTTTGGACAACTGCTACTTCTAGAATGTTTAGAATTTTTTCAGAATACGAAATCTAATGAAATTTGGTGGTGATAAAGTAGAATTGATGACGACGTACTAAAAAAATAGTTAAAATAATAACTAGAAGTGCCAAAAAGGAACATAGAACTACCCTAGGACCTTATTCTGACGTAATTCGGGCAGAATTTAGTTAAGTATTAAACTAAATAATTAATGGACTTAGCTCGAACCACTATCTATATGAATGACAAGACCCAAAACCATTAAAATTGCTAACTCAATATTACTTAAAAACCTAGGAGAAATCCCAAAACCCAATTGCCATCGGGAGCACATTGAAGCTTCGTATCGGACCTAGACCGCGCGTCAAAAGTCTGATGACCGTGAAACTATAGGGTTATGACTGCCTTATTGGGCTTAACAACCATCTCAATAATCGAAGCCAAATAGTATCCAGAAACACACAACTTGAGCCTTGAGCGAAGTGTGTGAGAAACATGAATATCTTTTGAAAATGCACTGAAACTTAAGCGAATTGGACCATTTTCTTATGGGTAAAATTGAAGAATTCAAACTGTCATATTCTGACCTAACTTCACCCATGGATCAAGGAAATTTCCCTGCACATATCGATATACTTGTGGCCTTGATCGAGCGACAACGACCGTTGATCTGACACAGGTCCTCCACGGTCGATCCGCTAATCCGATCGGACTGAAATCACATCCTGGCCTAGATCCATAGTCAGGGAACTTGCTCCATGCTATTGGTGAGTAATGGACCTCCAGATGTGTCCCGTTTGTCCGAAATGGACACCCTTTGGCTATAACCTAAGTATACCATGGCCCTAGGGCCATTGACATTAGTTCTGGGCCTATATAATGCCTTTAAACCACCCCATTCCCATTCCATACAAAATTTTCTAACCCTAGGAGAGAGAAGAGAGAAAGGTGTGAGGAGAGAAGAGAAAGAGTGGGAGATCGTTGCTAGGATTCTCTCCCACAACTCCACGCCTCGATTCACCTCCCCACCGTCACTACACGAACCATTCCAGCTTCGATTTGGGTAAAAAATCCTAACCCTAATCTTGTCAAGGAATCCAAATAGAGAAATCGATGAAATAGCTAACATATTTCAATGTTTAGGTAACCATTGTTCTGTATATGGGGATGTAGGATTCGAACCGAGTTCAAAACGAGCAATCCGACGAAATGTACGGACTATAAACATTTAGGTTATGGTTTTCAATGCTTTCAATGTCGGCTAATGATTTATGTCTGACTTGATTATTGCCATATTGTTGTTGATATGTCGATTCCTATATAATATACATGTATGAACTGTGTTAAATAAAAGATGCATTTCATGTGTTTGTTGAAATGTTTGAATAAACTTGAAACTATGATTTGCACTTGATATGATTTATAATCTAAGATCCATGTTTGTTGTATGCGTTATAACCTATGTTGTGTAGGAAATTGTTATGGTTCATGTCATAACTAACTTAGTCTATGTATTTGGTATAGTGTAGTTTAAGTGTTTGTCAAATTGTCTAAATGAGAAATTGTTGATGATTTGTACTTTTATGAGTATTAAGATAGTATTTTGCATTACCTTGCACGTATGTATAATTTATTTCATGTAATCATATTTGTCTCTACGAAACTTATGGATAAAATGCAAGTGTTTGTTAACATGTTCAATATGTTTGATAAAATGCTCAAATGAGTACTGTATTCGGATTGTTTATTAAATGCTTATATAATTATCCCATGTATCTACATGCTGCATTTGAGTATGATTAGGACTACTACGTAGTCTAGGTAATTGGTAACAGTTTTCGATCGAGTGGCCGAACTAATCTCACCACGTTTGATATGTTCGGTGAATCTGGGTCGTACGATGATTGTCGACAATGGTTAGGCCACATGGAGTGCTTATGCGCTCGTACCAATCGAACTTGTCTAATAAATCGATCGGCCTGTTGTGTGTTTACCATGTATGGACGTTACTGTTTGAATCTAAGGTACCCCTTACCAATGTAAAGACCCGTTTCAACCATGGTACCACGATCCGCTAAGACTCATGAGCCAGGCATGGTGGCATGGGATACCATGGTCGAGCTGTCGGCTTACGCTGGGGTGACGAGCCTCCCCGTAATGACCAGTGAGCAACCTAAACTCGTGAGCCAAGCATGGTGGTATGAGATACCGTGTTCGAGCTGTCGGCCTACACCGGTGCAGCCTGGCAGCTGTCCCAGAGTGGGTTAGGGTGAACCGTCTGATCCGGACCCCCTTCGAAAATAGCAGTCCAGTTGGTAGGGCATTGGTAATGTGACCTCGAGTATAAACTTTTAAATTTGCCTATCGATTGTTTTTCATTAGGGGTGATGCCCTATAACTTGCCTATCGTATATGATTAACTAGGATTGACGACCCAGATGGATACCTGTTTGGGTTAATGATATAAAGGGAAGTACCTTAGCTTCCCAAATCTGTTGTACAAATAAGTCTAATTAATTACTTGGTTAACACGACTATGCACTGCATTGTATGTGCTTTGGCGAGGAAGCGCACGTTTAAGGAGTTTATCATGCGCGAATGGTTGATGAAGTTGATTAAGGGAGTGTAGGCAAGGGCATGCATCATTACAGCATATCATCCATACATTAATAAAAGTAGTTAGAGATGTTTATTGTATTGCCTTATCATTACTGCTTGATTGACTTGATAACATGTTAACCTTTACTTTATAGTTCCACTGAATTAGCTACTCATTCCCACCTAGGATGGTGTTCTAAAAACACCAACTAGACTCTGTTGTAGATGCAGGTAATGACGGAGTCTATGTAACTAAAATGGACTTCATGGACGTGGAGGAGGAATTCTCCTATGTTCAGCTATCAGGCGGGTCTTCGTAGACCTTGTTTTGATTTGACGGAATTATAGGGTTACATGGATTAGTTAGACACTTTATAATTTGCCATTTTATAAATTTTGAAACAATACGTATATATATTCAACCCTATTACATTATCATACTCTGGAGACAGATAACCGCTTACTTATTTCAATACATATATTCCAGTCTTCCACTTGCTTAATTATATTATCTCTGGAGTATGATATGATATTTTAGTATAATCCCACTCATGTTTAATGCATTGATATGGACGACATTTAAACATCATTATCCATGTTACATAGGTTATATGTTGGATCTCAGGAGTAGAGCTTTGCTCGACCCCCAAAATTTAGGGCGTTACAAATACACTATACACCACATTGTCGCCCTACACTGGACACAACCATACAAGCGGAAGAGACCTCACTATCTGCCTGGCCAATAGTCAGCCAATATCTATTCGGCACGTCGATAACGGACCCATTTACAAGCTGGTCATACTTAGCCTAACAATTTCCTACTACCCTCGGGCGGGTAAGGCTACACCCCCTTCCAACCGACCATGACACAGTGGGAGACGCGGCCTCCTGGTATTCAGTCCTCATGCACTCATGTATCAACTTGGTCTCGACGTTGGAGCGTCTTCCGATACCGTCAGGTTTAGAGACTTTCACCCAGGGACATCCTTCGTGCCCCATGTAAAGAGAAGATTTCTAGTGTCCAATCCTGCCATCCACGATATGCTTGTTGAGGATATGGCCATGATATCGCTAGGGCATACAATAATCACAACATACAATGCAAGATGCATGAGTCATACAATCTAGTCATGCATCAATCCAGCGCATACAGTGCGCTCATGTTGGACAACTCTACCTATTAGGGAGTCTCATAAACAACCTACCTAATGACACATGCAATGGTCAACCATATCTCATAACAAACATGCAGATGATGCGTATGGGCATGTATCATGATGTTATGCTATCACATACTCATAAAAAATATCGATAATCGGCCTATAACAAGGTGGGGTCCATAGATGGACAACCGACACTGTGAAAAATGGAAAGAAAAGGATGAATTTTGAGACAGTTGTGGACCGTCTGCAAAATTCCTTGGTTTAAAGATGGTTTAGAGACGGTCGTAAACCATCTCTAAAATTTTAGACGGCTCTTGACCGTCCTTAATATTGTCTTAAAAATGTTGAACGTCCACAAATCATTTAAGGCGGTCAGAATCCGCGTTAACTGCAAGAAAAGACGGCTATCGACCGTCTGAAATAAAATACGGTCTTTGACCGTCTTATATGCGATCATCTGAGATGGTTAAAGACTGTTCACATTAGAGACGGTCATTAGCCGTCTTTTACTAGTAATCTGAGACTGTTAAAGACCGTCTGTATTAGAGACGGTCCTTAGCTATTTTATAGCGGTCATTTGAGACTGTCAAAGACTGTCTTCATTAAAGATAGTCCTTTGTCGTCTTATAGCGGTCATTTGAGATTGTCAAAGACCGTGTGCATTAGAGACAGTCCTTAACCGTCTCTAATGCTCTGGTTAAAAATTAAGTTTAAAAAAATTTATGAATTAAAAAAAAAAAAAATAGTTGAGAAGCTTAGAAAAATAATTAACAATGTTTAAGAAAATTTTAGATTTTGAAAACAAAACTGTGATTTTATAAAAATCTAGATTTTGAAAAATTAAAATAAATTTAAGAACTTTAAATAATGTTGATAATCTTTTCAAAAAAATTCGCTAAAAAAATGATATTTTGAAAAGAAAATTTAAAAAATTAAACAAAATTGTGAAAAAATTGACAAATTGTAAAAAAAAAATATTTTTAAAAAAAGATAACTAGATTTTGTATTTTGACAAGAAAAATTGAAAATTTATATAAGAAAAGTGAGATTAAAAATTGATATTTTGAAAAAGAAAATTTAAAAAATTAAACAAAATTGTGAAAAAAAAAATGACAAATTGTAATATGTATATATATATATATATATATATATATATATATATATATATATATATATATATATTAAAAGAATACTAGATTTTATATTTTGACAAGAAAATTTAAAAAGTTAGATAACAAAAGTGAGATTTTGATGATGTGTTGTATATCCTTGCCGCCCCTATATTTCTCCAACCTATTTTTCGGTCGGCTATAAAAAATTGTGTAGATTTAAATCTTAACTGGACCATACCATTGGAAAGAATGATAATATAGTACCTCGTCATTAAAAATTATAAAGAGCCCATCGTAAGGTTTTGGTAATGTTTATTTGCAATCCAACTTGTTGATAATGTAAAGAAGATCTATATGAAGGTAAACTACAAAGATCAAATTGATCCAAAACTTTTGTGGCCTTCAAAACGTTTTTAATAGTTATTAATCATTGTTTTGATTGGTATGGGCCACCTGAGATTATTGAGTTCTTATGATTTGAAATCACATCCTAAAATATGATGGAAAAATATATGGACGGTGTCAATATACATAAAATATATCAAGGTGGGCCCTACACAGTTAGTGTAACACCCATGAAGGAGTTACCTAAATATTGAAATGGTACTACTATAAGGTCACCTCATGGGAACTTCCCATGAGGTTAATCTGTGTGCACCCCAACTTGATGTGTGTAGAACATCAACACCATGCATTTGATGTGTCCCATTTAAGTCTAAAAATCAGTCATATATGAAACTCAGGTGGGTCATAGCATCTAAAACTATGTGAAGATATCCCTAAAACATATAAAAGCATTTGGTGCGGCCCACATGAGTTTTGTATGTGTATGAAACTTGGTCTAACTCCTCATCCAAGTGGGACACACATAATGAATGGGCTGGATCTATGAACC
The DNA here is from genome assembly GCA_030180095.1 of Magnolia changhungtana. NCBI lineage: Eukaryota > Viridiplantae > Streptophyta > Magnoliopsida > Magnoliales > Magnoliaceae > Magnolia > Magnolia changhungtana. The sequence goes on along the minus strand of JASAUF010000344.1, from coordinate 1,922,302 downwards.
ACATCTTGAGGGGCCCAATAAATGAGTTTTGAATGTTTAATGGGAGGGTAACCCTCTCAACTATAGTATGTGGTGTGGCCCACCCAAGTCATGGATTGACTTTATTTTTAAGCTTGTGGCCCACCATGTAATGGTGCATCTGACTGATGGGGTAGATCCAAAGTTCAAGTGGACCCACCATAGAAAAGAGTGGGATAGTGACACCCACTCTCAAAACCTTCTTAGGGCCCATCGCGATGTTTATTTGAGATCCAACCTATTTATAAGTTAATACAGACATAGAATAAGGGAAAAATATATATTAGCTTGGTTGAAAACTTCTATGGCTCAAAGTAAAGCTTTAATGGCAGGCATTCAATCCCCACTGTTTTTTGTGATGAGGTCCACTCAAACTTTGAATCTGCCTCATACTTTGGCTCAATCACAAGAAGTTTTTCATGTTGGATATATATTCAATCAACACCATTTCATGTGGTGTGGTCTAAATACTTAGATGAATAGGAAAAACAAATTTCATACATTATTTTTAAACCCATGGCCACAATGGAATGGTGCATCTGACTGATGGGGCGGATCCAACGTTCAAGTGGACCCCACAATAGAAAAGAGTGGGATAGTGACACCCACTGTTGAGACATTCTCAAGGCCGACCATGATGTTTATTTGAGAGTCATCTTGTTTATAAGTTAATATAGACATGGAATAAGGGAAAACATGAATATTAGCTTGATCGAAAACTTCTATGCCCTAAAGAAGTTTTTAATGGTAGGCGTTCAATCCCAATTGTTTTATGTGGTGGGGTTCACTCAAACTTTAGATCTGCCTCATAGTTTGGCTCATACTCATATGGTAAAATGGATGGATGGTACGGATAAACCACATGCATTCACATGGGTTATTGTGGGGGCCACCTTGATGCATGTATTATGCATCCATGCCATCCATTACTATTTTCAAATCATTATTGGGGAAAGCCAGATTTTTAATGGTGGACATCCAATCACTGGTCTTTTCATATTGTGTGGTCCACCCAAGCTTTAGTTCACGCTCATTTTTTGCGATCGATGATAAAATTTTGTTGAGAAATGGATGAACGACATGGATGAAACAATCATGGGATCCTCTTAAGCATTCGATCTGCATCCTTTTTGGTATGGTCCCATAAAACTAACTTTCAAAATAAATGTGCGGAGTGGATAAATCAAATACACCATGATGGGCCCACAGAGCCCCTGATATGACCGTCTGTCTTCGCCTATGCAGGAAACAGATTGGCTACTCCCCCTGACACCAACCAATGGCTAGTGGTAGGGCTGGGCATCAGACCGAGTCGGATTGGATTCGGTCCAACTCAACTCAATCTAGTTTCTACATGGTTTGACCCGAACTCGATCTGATACGGGACCGAGTTCAGGTCATCTGACTCGATCCGACTCGATTAAGTGATAATCTGACCCGTACCGAGTCCGACTCGGTCATAAAAATGATTCGGGTTGGGTACCGTTCGAATCGGAAGAGAGAAGTGGCCGGTGGTGGAGGTATGTGTTATATCCAAAACGTCCATCCATTTGTGGAGCTTGTCTTAAGGCTTGAGCCTAAAAATAAGACAGATCTAAAGATCAGTTGGAGCACACTGCAAAAAACAGTGGGGGATTGATTGTTTACCATTGAAACCCTTTTCAGATCAAAGAAGTTTCAGAAAATTTTGAAATTTGTTTTTCAACTTTATCTATGTAGTTTTAAAATTATTAACAGATTAGATGGAAAATAAACGTTATGGTGGGGCCATGTAACTTTGATCGTATTTGAGCTGTTCGTACAACTCAGAGCTCAAGGTGTGTACGTGCTCATCTTCGCACGACACGTATGTACAACAGGCTATAATCCCTTGCGTGTGGCCACGGGAAACGGATTAGCTGGTAGAGCTGGGCATCGGACTGATCGGATCGGATTGGGTCCAACCCGATTCAGTCTTAAATCTACATGGGTGGATCTGAACTCGATCTGATCCATGACCGAGTCCTGGAGATCTGACTCGAACCGATCCGATTCACGGTTCTCCTAACCCAAACCGAGTTCGACTCGGTCAGAAAAATTGAGTCGAATCGGGTTGGGTATGGTTCGGATCAGGTTAAGTCTATCGGTCAAACTATAAGATATGTGTTATATCTAAACCGTCTATTCATTTGAAGAGTTAGTTTTAATGCTTGAGCCAAAAAATAAGATAGATAAAAAGATTAGTTGGACCACACTGCAAAAAATATTAGGGCATTGAACGTTTACCATTGAAACCCTTCTGGATATCACAGAAGTTTTGGATTAATATGAAATTTATTTTTCCTCTTCATCCATGTATTTTTATCCTTGTTAACAGATTAGATGGAAAATAAATGTTATGGTGGGCCCTACAAATTTTTTAACGGTAAAAATCATTATCCTCATTGCTATTTTAGGTGTGGTCCATTTGAGCATTAGATATGTTTTTTTTTTTTTTTCAAATGCTCTAAAATGATCACGAAAAATTGATAAACGGTTTGGATATAGTAAATACATCATTATGGGGCCATGTAATTTTGATCTCATTGGAGTTGTTCATACAACTCAGAGCTCGAGGCATGTCTCCGCTCATCCATGCACGACACATATTTACACCAGCTGTAAAAGCTGCTGTGTGGACGGGATGGGGATTTCGTGCGAAAGCCTTCCGTAAGAAGTTCTTGTGCTGGCATTTTAGGTGGGGCCCATCTTGATGTTTGCCATCAATCCACCCCGTTCATCTATTTTCTGAGATTATTTTAGGACATTCTACAGAAAATCAGATGGATAAAATACTTGAGTGGGTCACACGAGAGGAAACAGTTGTGATTCAGTCGTCACCGTTGAAACATTTTTAAGGCAACAAAAGTTTTCTATCATGTTAATTTTTTCATTTTTTCACTTCATCCCAGTGGGAATAACCTTACAAACCATTTGGATGGCATATAAAATATTAAAGTGGAGCTCAGGAAGGTTTCAATGGTAGAAAACTCTTTCCCAATTTTCCCTCTTGTATAGCCCACTTTAGTTTTCAATCCATATCATTTTCTGTCTAATACCCTAAAATGATCTCGAAAAACAGATGGACATAATGGATTTATCACAAACATCACGGTGGACCCCACCCAGCATCCCACTGCAGGAACTTCTTACGAAAGCCTTTCGCAGCAACTCCACATCCTGTTGACATGTCGTGCACGAAAGTGCATTGCGTGTGTCAATGGGAAACAGATTGGCTACTCCCCCTGACACCAGCCAGTCGGTGCTCCATGGGCCCTACCATGATGTTTGTGTTTCATCCACACCGTCCATCTAGTTTAATAGATCATTTTACAGTATGACACCGAAAATGAGATATATACCAATCTCAAGTGGACCACATTAAAGGAAACAATGTTGAATGAGTGTTGACCATTAAAAAACATTTTGGGGCCATAAAAGTTTTGGATCAAGCTGATTGTTGGTTTTTCCCTTCATCTGGGCCTGTATGACCTAATCAACATATTAGATGTCAAAGAAACACTACAAAGGGCCTTAGGAGGATTTTAATGATGGATATCCAATCACCATTGTTTTCATGTAGTGTAGTCCATCTGAGATTTATATACCTCCAATTTTTGGGATCAAGACATAAAATGATCTTTAAAAATTGATGAACGGAATGGATGAAATACATACATCGTGGTGAGGCCCACAAAGCACCGACGTTGGTGTAAGGGGATTGTTGCTATTTATGGTGTGGTCCAAACGATCTTTGGATATGATCCATTCATTTTTCCAGATCATTTTAATGGTTAAACCCATATTTTTCCACACCATCCAAATCCCAAGTGGACCACATTACAATAAACAATGTTGAATGAGGGTCGACCATTAAAAACATTTGTGGGGCCATAAAAGTTTTGGATCAACCTGATCTTTATTTTTTCTCTTCATCTGGGACTGTATGACCTAATCAACAGATTAGATGTCAAATAAACAGTATAGTGGGCCTAAAGAGGATTTTAATAGTGGATATCCAATCACTATTGTTTTCATGTGGTGAGGTCCACCTGAGATTTATATCCATCTCATTTTTGGTATAAAGCCATAAAATGATCTTTAAAAATGGATGAACGTAATGGATGAAATACATACATCATGATGGGGCCCACAGAGCACCAACCACCAGCCACGGAGCTAGTGGCAGGGGGAGTACCGGAGTAGCCAATCCGTTTCTGCCTCTGCGTGGGGTATTACCCAATCCGTGCTCATTCTTTGATAGCCCGGGAGAATGAAAATTTCTCTCTGTTTTCACTGTGCCCATTGCTCCTAAAACCCCCTCCCAAAACTGAATCTTTCTCTCTCTCTCTCTCACTTTATCTTATTCTTCTCATCTTCGGCAGTGGAATCGCCATCATCACATGACAGGGCAACACCCATCTCCATCAGATCAGAGAAGACGACCAGGTCAAAAGGGTATTGGCGATAAGGTTTGACTGCGGTGGAGATGGAAAGAGGCAAGGTTGAAGAAGATCACCAGGTCAAAGCAGATGAAGCTCCTTAAGGTTGTTCCAGATGAGATCTTTGCAAAGAAGAAGAATTAGGTCAAATCGAATTACAAGAATTTTGTTTTGATTTATTTCTTTTATTGATGGTTTTATTACGAGATCGATGGATTTGGGAATTAGTGTTTTGATCTTGCGAGTTGCTGTTATCAGTATGGAATTTATGGATTTAGAAAATAGATTTTTATTATTATTAAATTTACAAACACCCTTTTCAGATTTTTGGTGCATGAACCATCATTTTAGGTCACCGAACAATGGATCCACTAGTAAAAACTAAAAAGCCCATTGTGTAATACATCCTGTATTTCATGCACGCAAACTGTTTGATGAAATGGCTCAACAAGGAGTTTTTTTGTATTGTGTTTTACTTGCACCTAATTTCTCCTTTTCTTTTTATTTACTTATTTAATTTTGGTGGATATTTTAGATTAACAGGTGAATGGTTAACCTTGCTTGACAAATTAAGAAACTTAGGTTGATGAACTTCTCTTTGATTCCAAGTTTATTGTCAATTCTCAGACAGTTGGCTTGGTAGCTTGTAGATTAAATTTTTTATGGCTCATATTACATTGATGGCATTGATCTTTTAATGCATTGTGCTTTGGCTTCTTAAAAGTAAAAGTTTGAATACTATTATTTTTAGAGATTCTCAAAATATTCATCATAGTTTTTCATAATTATCTTGGAATCCAAAAAAATGACACTAATGGACTAGAACTATAACAAAAGTAAATCGGTGTTGCTAGGAGAACTGATTAATTGGATGGGGATTGGGTAGTATGAGAAATAAATGGTAGTACTTATAAGAAGAAAGCAAGGAAGGGATGGATCATGCATCTTTACATCATATATAGAGAGAGATGCTATATGGTGTTGTTTGGCCTTTTTTTGTAGGGTTATAGAATGCTTTAGAGGTAACTACCCCTATTATGGGAAAGCAAAGAGTAAGTATAAAGATCAGGAACTGTGGCTTTTTTTTGTCGAAATTATATAGCTATATAATTTTAACTCATGGTATTTAAGGAAATTTCCTTATGTTTTAATTCTAAATGCAAATAAATTTCAATTCCATGCATTTGTAGACTATGAATAATTCATAAATTGTGGTAGTGAGGATTAGGGAGTTAGGATTTATAACCTAAAACAAAAACCTAAAACTATAACCTAAACCTAAACCTAAACCTATAACCTAAACTTAATTCACTTAACTTAAACCTACACCTAAACCCAAACATATAACCTGAACCCGAACCCGAATTCCTAAACCTAAACCTAAACCTAAACCTATAACCTCTAACCTATAACCTTAACCTAAACTTATAACCTAAACCTAAACCTAAACCTCTTCTCAAATCCTTAAACCTATAACCTTTAACCTATAATCCAAACCCAAACCTAAACCTAAACCTTAACCTATAACCTAAACCTATAACCTATAACCTATAACCTATAACCTAAACCTAAACCTAAAACCTAAACCTAAACCTAAAACCTAAATGTATTCTCAAATCCCTAAACCTAAACCTACACCTAATCCTAATCTCAACTCCCTAACCTAAACCTAAACTTGAAAACCCAAACCTAAACCCGATCCCGAACCCGAACATGAATCTAAATCCCTAAACCCTTAGCCTAAACCTGAACTATAACCTAAACCTAAACCTAAACCTATAACCTAAGCTTAATTCACTTAACTTAAAACCTACACCTAAATCCAAACATATAACCCGAACCTATATTCTGGTCAAAGCTATAACCTTTAACCTTTAACCTTAACCTATAACCTATAACCCAAACCCAAACCTAAACCTACAATATTCCCTTGTGGTCCTTTGATGATGGACTAGCCAATGTATCTGTCATTGATTTCTTCTTTAGTCTTTGAACTAGAAGAACATTACAAACAATTGAACCTTTTAATGGATGCCAATGTGAGGGAGAACGAGTATATGGCCAATGCCAGCATAAAATAAGCATCAAACTTGGTTCGAACAAGGGTCTACAACTTACTTGGGCTGATCATTTTTTTAAAATAATAATTTGTATTTTCTTCTCTCTTGTAGAACTGCATGATTAACATAAAGTGAACCTGTTTAACTAGAATTGTATATTTTCCAGTAGCTATATGCATACACAGTCACTAACTCGATGGAAAATATAGTGGGCTCATTTATTTCAAGCTTCTTTAAAGTTTCTCATATGGAGAGATGCTTAATTGGTTGGGCTGTAACAATGGATGGTCATACACTTCATTCTGGGATATCCTAGTCACTAGTTCTTTATTGCTTTTCTCAAACCATTTATTTGTTTGCTGAAAGGGATCTTGGGTTACACTGAAGATGATGTGGTTTCCACTGACTTTGTTGGTGACAACAGGTAAAGAAAGATTCATATTTACTTGTTACATTTGTTTTCTTTACCCTTCTTAAGAATTACTGTGATACCTTTTTTTTTTCCTTCTAGAACTGCCTAATCCACAAAACAACTAGTTGTTTTCCAAGTCCAACATCCATATGAATTTTCTTTAGCATTTCCTTGACTAATATGGCTCCAAAACTATTCCTTATATTGTTATTTGGACTCCTGGCTGAGCACTGGATGTTTAATTCATACAGTGTCTTGTCGAGTACAATGCAACAATAGCATCAATCTACTTCATGATTATGCTCGGATCTGTTGATGATGTCCTTGATGTCCCATGGAGAATGTAAGTTCTAGTTTCATCCCTGATAGCTTCTATATGTGCTTGAGAAGCTTGACTCAATCTTTTTTCCCTTTGCCTGGGAACGTTACCTTAAATGATTTTGAACTATCCTTACTCTTCATTGATAGTGTAAGTGTTATGGTCTCATGCTCCTTTGATTGTCAAATTTTGTGGTGCCAAAACCTTTTGTGTGCTAAAACTTCTATATGTGTGTCTTGTGCTTGTATATTAATATATATATATATATGTGATTCAAGATGACATCACAATGGTTCAAGGCATGTAAGGTGCTCGACTTCAAGAGATGCAAGGTTATGTACTTTGTCCTCTACCGTATGCATCAATGTTCAGAGCTACATCAATAAGAAGAGTCTTTGTTCAAGACTCAAGTACATTTCAAGACTCAAGTAAAAATCAAGTTTAAGTTTATATTCAAGTTGTAGAAGATCTCAATCTCTAGCTACATCAAGTAGAGGTCTCAAGCTTCAATGGTTAAACCATTATCTGAAAGAATGAAGTTCAATGTTCATACTTCATGTTCCAGGTATGATAGACTTGACCTTAGGGTAGGTCATTTTGTATACATAATTCAAGATAAATCTTTTTACATGAAATTGGTCTATTATAAGACTAGTCCTGGATCTTGTTCGACCAGTCTTAGACCTGATTTGACCAGTCCAAGAAATTCCACTACCAGTCCTAAGTTGTTGAAGATTTTCAGATTTTTTTGTTATTCTTTGACCAGTTCTGGAGACTGTTCGACCGGTCGTAGCGATGTCACGATTCGTCCTTCGACCAATCCTAGAACTACGACTCAAACTCCAGCAACCAAATTTGGTTTTTTACGACTAGTCCTTTGTCAGCTTCGACTAGCCGTAGGTGGTCTATGACCAGTCGTAGAATCCTAAGACCAGTCATAGAACTGATTTTTCAGATCATGCTTAAAATTTCAAAAAGTCGTTGGAGCTGCGACCAGTCGAAGGGTTCCTAAGACCAGTCGTAGACGTAATCTTTGCTTCTATAAATTGAACACGAATTTCAGAGTTTTTCATCAATTAATTTGAGAAAATTCAAGCCTCCACTTTGAGATAAGTTGTGTTCATTTTTAAGCTACGCTGTGCATATTTAATATTCTTTTGTTAGCTTTTCTTATTTGATTTTATTCCTATATTCCAATATTATTTTGAAAAGGGGAATTGTTGTATTCCTTCTTAACTAGAATCAAAATCAAATAGAGCTGTGCCCAATTTGGTTTAATTTAAAATCAATTAGAAACTAGAACCATTACTTAAGTGAGTATTGGACATTGAACGTTGATTCGAACTTCTACTCTCATTGGTTCTACCGAGCTGCTACAAAAGAAGAAATCCAGGTATTTTACATTTATTGTAAATTAATTATTTTGGTTTTGTTTGAGATTTGCCAGAAAAATCTCATTGTGTTGGTTATATGAGGAGAGCCAGAAAACTCAGAAAGTGTGGGTTTTTGGATTGTGTAAGCCCAAGTTAAAAAGACACAATTGTGAAGGTTTTAGGTGAACCTATTTTAATAGTGAATGCTAATATCCCCTGTGTGAGGATATTGGGAGTGGAGTAGCAAGTTGTGTAGCTGTTGTTTAATAGTTGGTGAACACACAGGCGAACCAATATATATCAGTGTGTTTCGTGATTTGAATGCTCTTTTAATTTCTATGTCTTTAATCATTCAGATTTATAGAATGTATATGTGGATGTGAATGTTGTAATATTTACATTTTAAGCAAACTGGGGAATGTTGTAATAGTTTAGAATTTATTTCTTGCTATTTCCTTTATTTCTTTTCTGTTTGAGTTTTGATATTAAATTTGTTCTAGTAAGGTTGTCCTGCCATAAACCCTTGGTTTTTATGGTGCAAAGGTTGTCCTTAGAACAACGTTAGTATCAAGCTTTTTCTAAGATTACTTTACATTTTAGTTCTTTGATTTATTTAAAGTACTGTTCTTTATTTTTATAAGGCTATCGTATTTCAATTCTGCTATTAAATTTTAATTTGGCACAATCCTTGTAATGACCCGAAAATTTCCGTACATTGGGTCGAGTACCACCTCAACCAGAAATCACGTAGGATTAAATACTTTAGAAATTTAACAAAGTTAACTAAATACGAAACTCGATTAGTCATGAAATCCGTTAGGATCGCTTTAAATATGATCTGCAAGACCCAAAAGTTGCAGAATCATTGACGCTAGGTTACCCTAAAGTTTAGAACCAAACTCATTTCCCGTCTGCTCTCGGGAATTAAACGAAACTTCGTATTAGGTCTAGATCGCGCATCGGGAGTCCGATTAACCCGAAGCTAAGGAACTAGGACCGCCCCACTGGGCTTAACAATCATCTCAAAAATCAGCTCCATCCGATGTTCCACGGCCATTCGTTTCGATTCGGAGCGAGGGAGTGTGAAAAACACTATTCCCATGCCAAAATAAATATCTGGAATAGTGATCTGGCACCATTCGTTGACACGTCAGTATTAAGCAACCTGACCGTCAGAATCAGACCAAATTACACCCTCGGATTAAGAAAAATTTCAGGAACATTTACATGTACTTAGAATTTCTGATCGTGGCCCACTGACCGTCGAACTGAAAGTGGTCCGCCACGTGCGATCTGGGAATCCGATCGAGTCAAAAACGTAATCCCACGTAGATCCATAGATGGTGAGCTTAAGTCTGACGTTTGGTTCAAGGAGGGCCACCAGAACCTCCCTTTTGAGCTGAAAAAGTGACGAATATCCTATATTAGCAGTACCCCTTGAACTTGAGTCTAATTTTGGAATATTTTTGGCTATAAAAGGGGCTTAGAATAGCCCCTCTCACAGCCATACAAATTTGGGATTTTAACCCTAGAGGGAGAGAGAGAAAAGAGAGAGAAAAGCTTGGAGTTTGTTGCCGATTTTCCTCCTACTGCTTTGGTTTGTTACACGGCCTACACCGCCCTGTTCTAGGCGCTTTCCCAGCGGTATCCATCCCATTTGAAGGTAAGAAACCCTAACCCTAGGTCTGAATTTTGGTAGGATCGTTGTAGGCTATGTAACAACTAACCGATTCCGCTCTTTAGGCTAGAAAACTCCCGTATACGGAAGTTCTACTACCCTTGCTGATTCGTTGAGTTTCAAAAGGCAAAGGTGAGGACTTTAAGTGTATAAGTTACGGTTTTCAACGCTTTCAATGTCAGATAATGGTAGATTCATGATCTGCTTGCAATTGCACATGTACAAAGTGCTTTCCGTTTCCTGTTTCGATTAACGTTGTAGAAATTGGAATTTCACATACTCTAAGTATACGTAGAAATACCGTATACGTATTTTTTTTGAAAAAACGTTTGACATGTTTATTTAATGTATTATTATATGATATATGGATAAAATACTAATTTGGTGAAAGGAATTGCTGAAATACATGTTCATGTGTAAATGCTACGTATGTTGAAATTGTATATTCTAGAAATACCGTATATGTATTTTTTTGGGAAAATGTATGACATGTTTATTTAATGTATGATTATACAATATATGTATAAAATACTAGTTTGGCGAAAGGAATCGCCAAAATACATGTTCCCTTGTAAATGTCAAGTATGTTGAAATTGCGTATTCTAGAAATACCGCATATGTGTAAAATTTGGAAATGTAATTGTCATGATTATTTGTTGTATGATTATGATATACGCGGGTAAATTAACCGCTTGGCAAAAGAATAGCCCTAATCCGCAATTGCTAACATATGTTATGTATGTTGGAATCGCACACTCTAAGTGTTTGGTGTACATGCTTGTGTGCGTAGAAGCTTGGGTGTTAGTGCCTTAGATAGACGCTGATATGGAATTCCCGACTCCCTTAGAGACATGTAGGGTCCCCTCTATGTGGTGGTTCGCTATAACCACTCACTTGTGATGCGTATGTAATTGTATCCCTATGTGTATAGTGCTTTACAACATGCTTTACAACATGCTTTATAACATACTTTATAACGTGCTTTACTTCATGCTTTATAATATGCCTGCTAACATGCTTTACTTCATGCTTTACAACTGTTTGAGTTTGGGACTATGCCTATAGTCCAAACATTCAGTACCATACTTGCGGTTGTGGCCGAGATTCATATCCCCACAACGGACGTGTCTGGCGAACCCGAGTCGTATTTCGGTTGGCGATAGTGGTTGGCCACACGGAGTGCTTTTGCGCTCCATATCGCTCAACTTGTGGTGCGCTCGAGCTAGTCAGGCTCGTCAAGTAAACTGGAGTGTATATGTATGTTCACCATGTTTGGTCGCTACTGCTTGAACCTAGGGTACCAAACTTACCAGTGGCGATCCCGTTAACCATGGTACCTCGATCCGCTAAGACGCATGAGCCGGGCATGGTGGTATGGGACACCGTGGTCGAGCTGTCGGCCTACGCTGGGGTCATGTGCCTCCCCGTAGTGACCATTGCGCAACCAAACTCGTGAGCCGATTATGGTGGTATGGAACACTATATTCGAGCTGTCGATACTTACGGCGAGAGCCGAGTACGGTGAGACCTGTGCTCGTGCTGACGGGCGACGAGTCCTCCGTAGTATCTTCGAGTATACTCCAAGTGTCTGTGATTGGCGACGAATCTTTCACAGTATCTAGAGTATGAGTTGAGTCGAGTACGGTGAGACCTGTACTTGAGCTGACGGCTAGTGATTGAGCCAAGTACGGTGAGATATGTACTTGAGCTGACGGCCAGCAATTGAGCCGCATATGGTGAGATCTGTATCCGCGCTGACGGGTGACGAGCCCTTTGCGATGCCTTCACTACGCTTCTCAAACCATAATATCGTATGAGATTAGCTAGGATTGACGATCCTAGAATGGATCATGTTTGGGAATGATACAAGGGAGGTACCTTAGTTTCCCAATACTGCTGGTTGAAATGGATTAATAAAAACTTGGTAATCATGAGCATCATCGCACCGCATGTGCTTTGTAGATGTGGCGCACTGAGGGAGTTAGCATTCGCGAACGTAAGATGATGTCGCTTGAGGGTGGTTTGGCAAGGGCATACAGCATCATGTCATATCATTTTTGCATTTAACAAGAGTAGTTATAAATGTTTGAATTGTACTGTGTTATCATTACTGCTTGATTGATTTGATAACATGTTAACCTATGCTTTATTATTCCACTGAGTTAGCTACTCACTCCCACGTTACGGGACGGTGTTTGCAACACCCACCAGACTCTGTCGCAGGTGTAGATGGCGCCTCTGTTTAGGAGCCGGAGCTCGACTTCGAGGAGGATCAGGAGGAGTTCTCCTTTATGCAGTACTCTGACGGCTATGCTTAGGCCGACTGCATCGCGGGGATTCCAGGGTTTATTTACAGAGTTGTCTTTTGATTTTTGACTTAGAAACGATACATGTATATTGGTACTCAGTTAGTACTCATACTCTAGAAGTTCACAAAATTTTGATACTCTACATATTTTAATATAAAATTTCGCCTTCCGCTTGCCTTTATACAATTGAACTGGAGTATGAATTACTGTTTTGGTATAATCTCATTCATGTTTATTGCGCTAACTCAGACAACATTTAACCATCATTGTGTATGTTGCATAAGTGATGCGTTGGAACTCGGAAGTTGAGTTCATACTCGACCCTCGAATTTCAGGGCGTTACAAGTTGGTATCAGAGCATGATTTTGATTAAACCGGACCTGAGTTATGTCCCCACTACGTACGCTGACGCATTATACTTAGGAGGGTGCGCAAAACCTAGCAACAGTCTTAGGGTCTCCCGATTTTGCCGTTCGGCGAAGTTCATTGCAAATGGACAGTTTGATCGAGTTCGTACTCGATCCCGACCGCACTTATTGACCCCAAGTCACTCCTAGACCGTCTATTGACGTGTCCAGGTCACAATCCACCAAAAATTAGTCGTTAAAAATCAGGAAAAATCAGATTAGATCAGAAATTTACCGGAACTAACCGTTCTGGCACTAAACTGAGTCGGTGGCCCTCCACGTTAATCCACTAACCCCCCAGACTGAACCAGGGTGCATTTGGCACCCTGGACATGTGGCAAACAGAGCCCCACCGCGGCGGCGCGGTTCCGGCCAAGTCCGACTGCGGCGGCGCCGCGGCACCGGCGGCGGACCGCGGTCCGGTCGCTTTTCTAGCGAAATTCCAAGCGTGGGATCGGTCGGCCTGACCCCCTCTAACCCCTGGCACGTGCCAAATTGCAAATAGGTTGGGATTTAAGGGGCTGGAGCAACCTTCTCCCTCATTTCTTCCTTTTTCAAGCACCTCCACCCCCATTTCTGATTTTTCTCTAAAACTCATCCCTCCAAACCTTCAAACCTTCCATTTCCTTCCATAACTCACACACCCCTACCTTCCACCACAGCCCTAGCTTCTTCCTTTCCCCATTTTCACAAGTTGGAGCTCTCATACCCCTCCTTGGAGCTCAAAATCGGGTAATCTCCTAACCCATTCCATTTTCTTTTTGTTCCTTCTTCATTTCCTACCTCTAGTGCCCCTTCCACACCTATTGGATCCTTGTTTGTGGGGATCAAAGAGATCAGCCCCTTGTTTCCCCATTTTGGCAATTTTTCATGGCCCTCCTTGGTGTGGTGGCTACCATTTTCTCTATTTCCTCCGTCTTATCTTTCATGGGAAAGAGGAAAACCGCGGTCGATGACACCGGCCCAAGTAGGCCAGCCCAAGTAGGCCAGCCCATTCCCGAAGAAGATCCGATGTTGGGGCCGGCACAAGCACCGTGCGGGAGTTTAGGTCGAAGCGAGACCTGGATCATGACCATCCCGCCAGAAATGCTTATCCGATAGGCATTAAATATGGGCACTTCGTGGGCCGTAAGGTTGTGTTTGAAGCTCATGTGGATGAAAGAATGTTTGGCCTACACCCGATGATAGACCACTTGGTGGATATCGGATGAAATTCTATTTTTGAAGGCGAGTCCCCCGCATGTGAGCACACGGTTCGCGCTTTCTATGCTCACATCGTGCACTCATCAGTAGAGCCTCTTCAGTTTACTGTCTCTATGAGGGGCATAAGGCGCACAATCACTGTGGATGAGGTGGTTCGAATCACGAAGATCCCGCTTGGTCAAGTGCATCCTAGTGATGACTTCTCTAGAAGTGCGCGGGAAAGGGATCGTCGCATGCGATTTCTCTGTGGTCGCCGGGTTACTTGGAAGCGAGGAAATTGTATTGCGGCGACAAAGATGACCGAAGACTTCCATTTACTCCATCACATTTCCACATACAATGTATACCCACGGTGGGGTAACCGCACTGAATGTACTAGGTTGATGGTGGACTTTCTGTATAAGATGGGACGCGGGGACAACATATGCCTACCCACATTCATCCTATCCTAGATAGTTCATGTTGTTCGTTCTGCCAGGAACGATCTTTCACTCCCATTTGGCCGCCTGATCTGCAGGATGGCTCGTGATGTAGGCTACAGATTGAATATGGAGGATCTTGCACCAGTCCGGGTCATAAGTGAAGCGACACTCAGGAATATGAAGATCGACCCTCAACAGCGGCAAGCACGACTCGACGAGTCTGGAGATGAGTCGGATAGCGCCGGCGAGGAGAGTGTTGACCTCCAGGCTGAGAGTGATGAGGAGCGTGGTGATGACATACAGGAAGAAGAATCGAGGCTCAGGATACCGAGGGAAGTTCACCCCCGCGCTTAGGAGCGGGTGTGGATCGAGATGCTTTTGATGCGCGATTGGCCCGTCTTGAGGAGGGGCAAGCCGCCCTGCAACAAGAAGTTGGACAAGTTCGGGCTGAGATTGGTCAAGTTCGAACCAAGCTTAAAGAGAATGAAGCCTACATGAAGAAGAGTTTCAAGAAGATGTCCCGTACGTTGAAGGCCATCCTGTGCTGTGCGCAGGATAAGAATGCTCCTCCTCCACCGCCTACTTCGGATGCTTAGTCATCCATGTTGTTATGTGTTGTGTTTGCTTTGGTTACCGCGATAGGCGGTTTATGCTTTCATGTAGATGAAGTAGTAGATAGTAACATGTTTTGGGTGTTTGATGTAGTGGATGTAATGGCTATGATGTGAATTCTGTCGTGATTCATGTAACTCTGTCTTCCATGTATTATGACAATTTTGGGTAAACGAAAAGCATATAGTCTCTTTTGTTTTGATGATGTGTGAAATGCTTAAGTGCTTTATGGAGTGTATTATGCTGTATCTCACAAATGCTGTACCCTATGTTGTATAGGGCATGCCGCGACAGTATACGCGGAGCACGACACATCTCCGTCTGACTGGCTCTATGGACCAGACTCCTTCTGGTAGTAGCGGTCCTGCGGACTGTGGGTTAGGTTCTGATCAGCCTCCTGCTGGTCCTATCGATGGACAGCCACCTTATACGCCCCCGGTCCGTGAGCAGTATCGGCCGTCTTCTTCTCAAGGCAAAGATGACTCTCGTGTACTTCGTCGACCGATAGGTTTGAGCAAATACCGATGATGATGATGCATCGCCAGCGGATGCAAAAGAAGAAAAGACACCGAGCACCGCCTTATGGCCACTATCGCTGAGGCCTTATCCCGTGGTGGTAGTGCGACTCCACCTACGACATTTGCACACCCTGATGAGCATTCTGGGCCTCCTGCTCAGGTTGAGGATGTGCCTCTGCCCCCACCCGTCGCACCCCCTACTGGTGAGGTCAGTACTCGTGGTTTACTCGAGCGATTTTAGCGCTTGAGGCCTCCCTCATTTATGGGTTCTCACAGACCCGAGGAGGCAGAGTTCTGGCTTGACCGCATCTCTAAGATGCTTCGGATGCTACATTGCTCAGAGGCAGAGCAGGTGGAGCTGGCCGCATTCATGTTTGAGAGGGAGGCCAGTTTATGGCGGTGGAACAAAGAAGTCGCGCACCGTCGCAGAGATTTCGTGTGGACCTGGGAGGCCTTTGAGTCTCGGTTCCACGAGAAGTACTACCCGCAGACGTATCGGCATAGCGGGAGGAAGAGTTTCTGCGCCTCAGGCAGGGAGGCATGACGATCACGGAGTACGAGCACCGCTTCACGGAGTTGGGCCGCTTTGTCCCGACTATACTCGTGGATGAGCAGATACGGATGCGTCGTTTCTCCTTGGGTTTGTGACCGGAGATACGGTCTAGGATATGCTGCCACAGTATTCCTACATATGCGGCGTTGGTCCACATGTCTATGACGGCCGAGCAGGATGTGGACCGTTTGGCCGCATCACGTGGTACTATGGTTGCGAGACCGCGACAGATTTGACGAGGCCTATCTTAGGCAAGAGGCCTCGGGCCGATTCTCCCCCAGTGCCGGTGCAGCTATTCCTATGAGACGTCCGTTGGTGACCCGCACGTTTTGCGGAAACCCGGACACCTTCTTTGAGCTGCCGCTCGCGCATGAGGGCTAGCGGATTTGCGCCACCGCAGATTGGGTCGCCCTTATCCACAGGCCATATCGGCTCGCCACTACAGACCGTTCTTGCACATCCTTCTTCCGACCTCCCGTGCCGTCCTTCAGGCCGCCACAGCGACCCTTGGCTCCTCAGCCGAACCGCCAGCAGCAGGCTCGCGTTCATACGCTTGTGGCTGAGGCACCTGAGACGTCGATTTCAGCTCCGACGGCTTTCGAGGGTACAGCTTTTATTCATGGCACTCCTGTTTCTTTATTGGTAGACACTGGGTCCACCACTTCTATTGTTTCTTGTGGGGCGGTGAAACGCCTATCTTTGCATACGATTCCCACTAGGGGAATGAGACTCACTACGGCTACCGGGACCTGTTCGGATATCACATGATTATGCGAGGGATGTTCGGTAGTTTTGGGTAGCAGCACAATGCTCGTCGACCTCATTGTTGCTCCACTATGGCACTACGACGTTATCCTTGGTATGGATTGGCTCACCAGGATGAGGGCGGAGATAGATTGTGATACTCGGATCGTGACTGCCTATGGACCTGACGGCACAGCTTTCACGTTCCCAGTGCAGGTCAGTTGGCCCTGCCGTGTTGATTGTTATGCTGCTTTACTTGTGCCGATTGATGGTCCGACAGTAGATGGTACGCCGGTGGTTCGAGAATTTGCAGGCGTGTTTGAGACTATCCCTGGTTTACCTCCTCGACGTGAGATTGATTTTACGATTGACCTTACGCCTGGTGCGACGCCCATCTCGTTGCCGACTTATCGTATGCCTCCATGTGAGATGGAGGAGCTGCGGAAACAGATTGACGAACTTGTAGAGAAAGGTTTTATTCGACCTAGTGTGTCTCCTTGGGGAGCACCTGTGTTGTTCGTGAAGAAGAAGGATGGGTCGCTACGGTTGTGTATTGATTACCGTAGGTTGAACCAGGTCACGGTGAAGAACAAGTATCCTTTGCCCAGGATTGATGATCTGTTCGATCAGTTGAGGGGGGCGAAGTATTTCTCGAAGATTGACCTTCAGTCAGGGTACCACCAGCTGCGCGTGAGAGAGGAGGACGTGCAGAAGACAGCCTTCAGGACGTGCTTTGGGCACTATGAGTTCTTGGTGATGTCGTTCGGTCTGACGAACGCACCAGCCGTGTTCATGGATCTGATGAACCGGGTATTTCGGCCCTTCCTTTACCGATTCGTCATCGTCTTTATCGATGACATCTTGATATACTCCACGAGTCGGGAGGAGCACGAGGAGCACTTGCGAGCGGTATTGGATACACTGAAGAAGAACCAGTTGTTTGCGCAATACAAGAAGTGCGACTTCTGCGGAGGAAGTCAAGTTCTGGGACATGTAGTGTCCAAGGATGGGATAGCAGCTGACCTTGCTAAGGTAATCGGGTTCGGATTGCGCGGCTGAATCGGTTGAGGTGAGGAGTTTCCTTGGTCCGGCATTTGGGTACTACGACGTTTCATTCGGGATTTCTCGAAGATCGTCGCCATTGTCTCACCGACTCGAAAGGACTGAAGTTCGCTGGATGAGAAGGCGGAGGCGCTTTTAAGGAGCCGAAGGACAAGTTGACGTCCGCCCCGTGCTAGTATTGCCGCAGCAAGGGGTGAAATACACGGTGTATACTTGACGCGTCTCGCGTTGGTTTGGGTTGTGTCTTTGATGCGAAGGATAGGGTGATTTCGTATGCCTCGAGACAATTAAGGAAGCACGAGGAGAATTACCCTACACATGACCAGGAGTTGGCAAATGTGTCATCTTTGCATTGAAGCTCTAGAGACATTACCTCTATGGTGAGGAGTTCGAGCTTTTCTGCGACCACAAGAGCCTTAAATACATATTCACACAAATGATTTTGAATATGAGACAAATACCGATGGATGGAGACCTTGAAGGACTTCAAGTTCGAGGTTTCCTACCATCCCGGCAAGGCGAACCTTGTGGCAGACGCGTTGAGCCGCAAGAAGGCGATGCATTTACGACCGTCGATGATAGCCGAGTGGGACATGATGGAGTTTGTGCGGGACTTCGAGCAGAGACTCACTGTCGAGGAGCCATTTGAGTGTGTTGCGCACGTTCGGGTGCGACCACTTATTGACGACAGGATTGTTGAGGCCCAGGAGGGCGATATACGGCTGTCTGAGCTTCGAGAGCAAGCTAGCGACGCCGTGGACTCCGAGTGGAGAGTTGGTTCTGATGGAGGTTTACGATTTCGTGGCCGCCCATGTGTTCCAGATGTGCCTGACTTGAGACGCGAGCTTCTCGAGTCTGCGCATAACTCGAAGTTTGCGATGCATCCTGGTAGCACGAAGATGTACCAGGATATGAGACGGACGTATTGGTGGGATAACATGAAGGCCCACATTGTTGAGTATGTGTTTCGATGTCTGACGTGCCAGCAGGTCAAGGCAGAACATCGCCGACCTCCTGGACTACTTCAGCCCATGCCTATAGCGGAGTGGAAGTGGGACTTCATCTCCATGGACTTTATATCAAGGTTGCCGAAGACGAGGAAGGGGCACGATTCCATTTGGGTGATTGTGGACCGGTTGACCAAATCGGCCCATTTCCTCCCTATCAGGGTTACGAACTCTGCAGACGAGCTGGCTAGATTGTACATCGGGAGATCGTCCATCTGCACGGGGTTCCTTTGGAGATCGTGTCGGACGAGAGACACGCGGTTCACATCCATCTTCCGGACTCGTATCCGGAGGCGATGGGTGTGAAGTTGAAGTTCGATCGGCGTTCATCCTCGGGCGATGGGCGTACGAGCGGGTGAACCAGGTTCTCGGAGGATATGTTGCGAGCATGTGTGTTGGACTTCAAGGACAGTGGGATGACTGTCTTCCGTACGCAGAGTTCGCCTACAACAACAGCTTCCAGGCGACTATTGGCATGGCCCCATATGAGGCTCTATATGGTCGACCTTGTAGGGCACCGCACCGTGTTGGGCGAGGTTGGAGAGCGTAGTCTGATTGGCCGGAGTTGGTACGGCGACTACGAGAGAAGGTAGACATTATCGGCGTCGATTACTCACAAACAGAAAGGCGAAGAGTTACGCCGATACAAGGCGGCGACCGCTGGAGTTCGAGGTTGGGGATCATGTGTTCCTTCGGGTTTCCCCTATGAAGGGAGTCCTTCGGTTCGGGAAGAAGGGGAAGCTCACACCGAGGTTTATCGGTCCATTTCAGATACTGGATCGAGTGGGTGATGTGGCGTATCATCTCACCTTGCCTACACCACTTGCTTCCGTACACAACGTATTTCATGTATCTATGCTGAAGAAGTACGTTCCTGATCCTTCGCATATCATCATATGGGAGCAGGTACAGTTGAGTGAGGATGCTACGTACGAGCTGCACCCGACGCGTATCCTTGATAGGAAGGAGCAGGTACTACGTAGCAAGGTCATCCCACTTGTGAAGGTGCTTTGGACACATCATTCCGAAGAGGAAGCTACTTGGGAGACTGAGGCCGAGGACAGGAAGAACTACCCTCAGCTTCTCGAGGAGTACGAAAAGGTATAAATTTCGAGGACAAAATTTTTTGTTTAAGGGGGGTATATTGTAACGACCCAAAAATTTCCGTACATTGGGTCGAGTACCACCTCAACCAGAAATCACGTAGGATTAAATACTTTAGAAATTTAACAAAGTTAACTAAATACGAAACTCGATTAGTCATGAAATCCGTTAGGATCACTTTAAATATGATCTGCAAGACCCAAAAGTTGCAGAATCATTGACGCTAGGTTACCCTAAAGTTTAGAACCAAACTCATTTCCCGTCTGCTCTCGGGAATGAAACGAAACTTCGTATTAGGTCTAGATCGCGCATCGGGAGTCCGATTAACCCGAAGCTAAGGAACTAGGACCGCCCCACTGGGCTTAACAATCATCTCAAAAATCAGCTCCATCCGATGTTCCACGGCCATTCATTTCGATTCGGAGCGAGGGAGTGTGAAAAATACTATTCCTATGCCAAAATAAATATCTGGAATAGTGATCGCATCATTCATTGACGCGTCAAGATTAAGCAACCCGACCGTCGAATCGGACCAAATTACACCCTCGGATTAAGAAAAATTTCAGGAACATTTACATGTACTTAGAATTTCTGATCGTGGCCCACTGACCGTCGAACTGAAAGTGGTCCGCCACGTGCGATCTGGGAATCCGATCGAGTCAAAAATGTAATCCCACGTAGATCCATAGATGGTGAGCTTAAGTCTGACGTTTGGTTCAAGGAGGGCCACCAGAACCTCCCTTTTGAGCTAGAAAAGTGACGAATATCCTATATTAGCAGTACCCCTTGAACCTGAGTCTAATTTCGGAATGTTTTTTACTATAAAAGGGGCTTAGAACAGCCCCTCTCACAGCCATACGAATTTGAGATTTTAACCCTAGAAGGAGAGAGAGAAAAGAGAGAGAAAAGCTTGGAGTTTGTTGCCGATTTTCCTCCTACTGCTTTGGATTGTTACACGGCCTACACCGCCCTGTTCTAGGCGCTTTCCCGGCGGTATCCATCCCATTTGAAGGTAAGAAACCCTAACCCTAGGTCTGAATTTTGGTAGGATCGTTGTAGGCTATGTAACAACTAACCGATTCCGCTCTTTAGGCTAGAAAACTCCCGTATACGGAAGTTCTACTACCCTTGCTGATTCGTTGAGTTTCAAAAGGCAAAGGTGAGGACTTTAAGTGTATAAGTTACGGTTTTCAACGCTTTCAATGTCAGATAATGGTAGATTCATGATCTGCTTGCAATTGCCCATGTACAAAGTGCTTTCCGTTTCCTGTTTCGATTAACGTTGTAGAAATTGGAATTTCACATACTCTAAGTATACGTAGAAATACCGTATACGTATTTTTTTTGGAAAAACGTTTGACATGTTTATTTAATGTATTATTATATGATATATGGATAAAATACTAATTTGGTGAAAGGAATTGCTGAAATACATGTTCATGTGTAAATGCTACGTATGTTGAAATTGTATATTCTAGAAATACCGTATATGTATTTTTTTTTTTTTGGAAAATGTATGACATGTTTATTTAATGTATGATTATACAATATATGTATAAAATACTAGTTTGGCGAAAGGAATCGCCAAAATACATGTTCCCTTGTAAATGTCAAGTATGTTGAAATTGCGTATTCTAGAAATACCGCATATGTGTAAAATTTGGAAATGTAATTGTCATGATTATTTGTTGTATGATTATGATATACGCGGGTAAATTAACCACTTGGCAAAAGAATAGCCCTAATCCGCAATTGCTAACATACGTTATGTATGTTGGAATTGCACACTCTAAGTGTTTGGTGTACATGCTTGTGTGCGTAGAAGCTTGGGTGTTAGTGCCTTAGATAGACGCTAATATGGAATTCCCGACTCCCTTAGAGACATGTAGGGTCCCCTCTATGCGGTGGTTCGCTATAACCACTCGTGATGCGTATGTAATTGTATTCCTATGTGTATAGTGCTTTACAACATGCTTTACAACATGCTTTATAACATGCTTTATAACATGCTTTACTTCATGCTTTATAATATGCCTGCTAACATGCTTTACTTCATGCTTTACAACTGTTTGAGTTTGGGACTATGCCTATAGTCCAAACATTCGGTACCAGACTTGCGGTTGTGGCTGAGATTCATATCGCCACAACGGACGTGTCTGGCGAACCCGAGTCGTATTTCAGTTAGCGATAGTGGTTGGCCACACGGAGTGCTTTTGCGCTCCATATCGTTCAACTTGTGGTGCGCTCGAGCTAGTCAGGCTCGTCAAGTAAACCGGAGTGTATATGTACGTTCACCATGTTTGGTCGCTACTGCTTGAACCTAGGGTACCAAACTTACCAGTGGCGATCCCGTTAACCATGGCACCTCGATCCGCTAAGACGCATGAGCCGGGCATGGTGGTATGGGACACCGTGGTCGAGCTGTTGGCCTACGCTGGGGTCATGTGCCTCCCCGTAGTGACCATTGCGCAACCAAACTCGTGAGCTGATTATGGTGGTATGGGACACTATATTCGAGCTGTCGATACTTACGGCGAGAGTTGAGTACGGTGAGACCTGTGCTCGTGCTGACGGGTGACGAGTCCTCCGTAGTATCTTCGAGTATACTCCAAGTGTCTGTGATTGGTGACGAGTCTTTCACAGTATCTAGAGTATGAGTTGAGCCGAGTACGGTGAGACCTGTACTTGAGCTGACGGCTAGTGATTGAGCCAAGTACGGTGAGATATGTACTTGAGCTGACGGTCAGCAATTGAGCCGCATACGGTGAGATCTGTATCCGCGCTGACGGGTGACGAGCCCTTTGCGATGCCTTCACTACGCTTCTCAAACCATAATATCGTATGAGATTAGCTAGGATTGACGACCCTAGAATGGATCATGTTTGGGAATGATACAAGGGAGGTACCTTAGTTTCCCAATACTGCTGGTTGAAATGGATTAATAAAAACTTGGTAATCATGAGCATCATCGCACCACATGTGCTTTGTAGATGTGGTGCACGGAGGGAGTTAGCATTCGCGAACGTAAGATGATGTCGCTTGAGGGTGGTTTGGCAAGGGCATACAGCATCATGTCATATCATTTTTGCATTTAACAAGAGTAGTTAGAAATGTTTGAATTGTACTGCGTTATCATTACTGCTTGATTGATTTGATAACATGTTAACCTATGCTTTATTGTTCCACTGAGTTAGCTACTCACTCCCACGTTACGGGACGGTGTTTGCAACACCCACCAGACTCTGTCGCAGGTGTAGATGGCGCCTCTGTTCAGGAGCCGGAGCTCGACTTCGAGGAGGATCAGGAGGAGTTCTCCTTTATGCAGTACTCTGACGGCTATGCTTAGGCCGATTGCATCGCCGGGATTCCGTGGTTTATTTACGAGTTGTCTTTTGATTTTTGACTTAGAAACGATACATGTATATTGGTACTCAGTTAGTACTCATACTCTGAAGTTCACAAAATTTTGATACTCTACATATTTTAATATAAAATTTCAGTCTTCCGCTTGCCTTTATACAATTGAACTGGAGTATGAATTACTGTTTTGGTATAATCTCATTCATGTTTATTGCGCTAACTCAGACAACATTTAACCATCATTGTGTATGTTGCATAAGTGATGCGTTGGAACTCGGAAGTTGAGTTCATACTCGACCCCCGAATTTCAGGGCGTTATAATCCTATTCAACACCCCCCCCCCCTCTAGGACATATAGCTTGGCCTTTTCAAGTGGTATCAAAGCCTAATAAATCTTTTTTTAATTCTTTATTCTTGGATTCATTTCATGAGCTAACGGTCTAAGCTATATATAAGATGTCAAATTTTGATAGCCTTTCAGTCACTAGGCCTCCACCCTTTGATGGCTCCAACTATGCCTATTGGAAAGCCAGGATGAGGATTTTCCTCAAATCAATGGATGAGAACGTGTGGTTTGCCATAGTGACTGAATGGAACCCACCTACCACTGAAGTAACTGGTATTGATGGTTCAAAATCTATGAGAGTAACACCATTTTTCTCATGGACCACTCTTCAGAAAAGTGAGAGTAGTGTCAATGCAAAAGCACTAAACGCAATCACTTGCGCACTATCACCGGATAAGTTTAAAAGAATTATATCCTGTGATACTGCAAAGCAAGCTTGTGATATATTAGAAATGACACACGAGGGTACTTCAATTGTCAAAAAATCTAAAGTCCAACTCCTCACAACCAAATTTGAAGAAATTTATATGGAGGAAAATGAAATGTTTATGGACTTCTACACTAGATTAAATGACATTGTAAACTCTATGTGGGGTCTTGGTGATAAAATCCCAGAAAGTAAAGTGTGTGCAAAGATACTATGCTCATTACCTGAACAGTTCAATTATAAGGTAACCGCAATCCAGGAACTTTGTGATACGGACAATATGAGGGTAGAAGAACTAGTTAGTTCTTTACAAACCTATGAATTAAATTTTAAAGCTCCTAAAGGTAAATCTATTGCGCTTTAATCTTCAAAATGTATTTCTCAGGATTTTGATTTAGAAAATTCTGAAGATGATATGGCCCTTCTTGCTAAAAAGTTTTACAAGATCTTCAAAAGTAAAAAGAGGGTTGATTTTCAAAATTCAAATGATAAGAAATGTTTTAAACCAAAATCTAAAACTTGAAAATCTTTGAAAGATAGTCAATGTTACAACTGCCAAGAATATGGGTATTTAGCAAACAAATGTCCTAAAAAGGACAAACCCAAAAAGAAAGAAATGTTGGCTACTTGGGACGAATCTTCTAGCACTGAAGCCTCTTTTGAATCAGAAGATTCTGAAATTGAGTTGGGCAATGAAGTTAAGGCCCTTATGACTCTAACCAAGTTCACTTTTTCAGATCATGATGATTCAATTAGTGAAGAAAATCTAAATAGTGATTATGGAAATGAAGAAGATCTTCAAGATGCTTACAATGCCCTATACAAGGAAAGTTGTAAAATTGCCGTAAAACTAAAACTTCAAAAAGAAAAGTTTTTAAAACTTAAAGAAAATTTTGAGTCACTTGTTTTAAAAAAATCCCATATTTCAGATTGTTTTGAAAAGACTAAATGTGATTTATAATTCAAAACCTCCCTGATTGAAAATCTTAAATCTGAAAATGACAAACTTAAGCTTGAAAACTCTTCACTTTTGAATTCAAAGGATACATGGAGGTATGCCCAAGGAGATCCAAAATTTGAGAAACTTTTATCCGGATCTAGAAAATGTGGCGACAAATCCGGATTGGGCTATGATAAAAATGTACCTTCTAAACAGAAGAATACTCCTAAGTTTGTGAGAGGAGAAACCTCTAACTCAAAAAGGAAAAGTATTAATCAAAGTTTTTCTAAAAATGCTAAAACTTTTCAAAAACTTAAAAGCAATTATGTCAACTATAAAACTTAAAACCAAAACCCGTTAGCTGAAAAAATAGTTGATTTGCTTAAGGAGCTCTTAAAATCTAACTAAGTCAGTCACTCGTACAAAAATTACAAATACAAGAAAACCAACTATACTCCTAAACCCAAAACAGTAATGAAATGGGTTCCTAAAGTTAATTGCTTGGTTACCCACACTGCTTTCAAAGCTACAAGTCATTCGAAGTAGTACTTAGACAGTGGATGCTCAAGGCATATGACAGGCGACAAGGCTTTCTTAACCGATCTTAAAGATATGACTGATGGGTCAGTCACATTTGGTGATGGTAGCAACTGCAAGATTATTGGCCAAGGTACGGTTCAACTCTATAGCCTTCCCTTATTTAAAAATGTTTTATATATTGAGGGGCTAAAACACAACTTGTTAAGTATATCTCAAATATGCGATAACAATCACAGCGTGAAATTTTCTAATAAAGGTTGTAAAATCTTCAACAAAAAGGGTTCTGTAATATTAACTGGTCGCAGGACTTCTGCAAACTTCTATATTGTAAGTGATGGTAGCTCATCTAATCAATCGTGCTACATAGTCTATACCGATGAAACTGAATTATGGCATAAACGCCTTGGACATGTACACTACCGTAATTTATACAGCTTGAGCAAGGGAGAACTAATAAGAGGTCTACCTAAATTACAAAATGTAGACAAAATATGTGGTGAATGCCAGTATGACAAGCAAACAAGGAGCTCTCACAAAAAAGTGAACTCCAATGCCACTTTAAGACCACTCGAGCTTCTCCATATGGATCTTATAGGACCTACCAGGATGGAGAGCCGAGGTGGCAAAAAATACATCTTGGTAATCGTGGATGATTTTTCTAGATTCACTTGGGTATTATTCTTAAGGGATAAATCAGAAACCCTTGATGAAGTTAAAAGGATTCTTAAATGGATCCAAACTGAAAAAGGTTCTCAAGTTTATAAGATCCGTAGTGATCATGGATCTGAGTTCGAGAATAGCAGTTTTGAGAAATTCTGTAATGATCAGGGAATATCGCATGAATTCTCTGCACCCAAAACTCCTCAATAGAATGGAATTGTGGAAAGGAAAAATAGAGTGCTTCAAGAAATGGGAACTGTAATGTTGAATAGTATGAAGCTCCCTCAAAATCTTTGGGCTGAAGCAGTGAATATTGCCTACTATGTTATTAATCGAGTTTATATATGTAAATCTAATAATAAAATCGCTTATAAAATGTGGTTCGATAAAAAGCCTACTGTCAAATACTTTCGATTTTTTAGTAGAATGTTATATTTTGCGTGACCGTGAAAATTTGGGAAAGTTTGACACAAAAAGTGATGAAGGAATCTTTTTAGGATACTCTTTAAACAGTCGTGCATATCGTGTACTCAACAAAAGGACCGATGTTATTCAAGAATCAATTAATGTGGTCATAGACGATCATTTGAATACACCTGCCCCAAGTTCAGATAATAATGAAGTTCTTCTAATTAACAAACCTGATACTTCATCAAGTCAAAACAATTTTGAATTAAGGACTGTTAAAGATCATCCGACCACTCAAATTCTTGGTAACCCTCTCATTGGTGTGTGCACTCGTAGAAAACTGGAAGACATATGTAATTACATGTGCTTTACATCCCAAATTGAACTGGTAAACGTAAAAGAAGCTCTTTCTGATGAAAACTGGATAGTAGTTCTGCAAGAAGAACTTAATCAGTTTGTTCAAAATGATGTCTGGTATCTTGTTCCTAGACCTAAAGATAAACATATTATAAGAACTAAGTGAATTTTTAAAAATAAGTCTGATGAACTTGGGAATATAATTCTAAACAAGGCAAGACTGGTTGTATAAGGGTACACTCAAATAGAAGGCATTGATTATGATGAAACCTTTGCTTCAGTTGACCGCCTTGAATCAATCAGACTTTTTATATCCATTGCATGCTTTAGAAATTTAAAATTTATTAAATGGATGTAAAGAGTGCTTTTTTGAATGGTGATCTACATGAATAAGTATATGTTGAACAACCTACAGGGTTTGAAGACCCTAAGTTTACTGATCATGTATATCGTCTTAAAAAAGCTCTATATGGTTTAAAACAAGCTCCTAGAGCATGGTACGAAAAATTGACTAAGTTTTTACTAAGTCATAATTTTCAAATGGGTAGTGTCGATAAGACGCTTTTTGTTAAGAAACATAACGATGATATCTTAATGGTTCAGATCTATGCTAATGATATTATTTATGGAGCAACTTGTACTAACATGACTGTTGAGTTTGTAGAATTGATGAAATCTAAGTTCGAAATGAGCGTGGTTGGGGAATTAAATTATTTCCTTGGATTGCAAGTAAAACAACAACCAGATGGCATTTTCATTTCTTAAGCAAAATATGCTCTAAACTTAATTAAAAAGTTTGGATTTGAGAATGGTAAGAATTTTGATACTCCTATGAGTACAACTTTAAGACTCTCAAAGGACTATACAGGTAAAAATATAAATCCTAAATTATATCGTAGCATGATTGGTAGTCTACTTTACTTAACTGCTAGTAGACCTGATATTGCTTTAAGTGTTGAGATTTGCGCTAGATATCAGTCCGATCCTAAAGAGTCACATCTATCTGCTATTAAGTGGATTATGCGATATGTCACAAATTCTGCTAAAATGGGTCTCTGGTATCCATTTGATACTAGTGTTCAATTGGCTGGGTACTTAGATGCTGATTGGGCTGGAAATATTGATGACAGGAAATCAACTAGTGGTGGTTGTTTCTATATTAGAAACTGTTTAGTTTCTTGGTTTAGCAAGAAGCAAAGTTCTATATCGCTCTCAACTGCTGAGGCTAAATACGTTGCAACAGGAAATGCATGTACTCAGCTTGTTTGGATGAAACGTATGTTAAGTGATTATGGAATTACATAGGAATCAATGATATTATATTGTGATAATTTCAGTGCTATAAATATATAAAAAAATCCAATCCAGCATCCACGTACCAAGCACATTGACATTAGGTATCACTATATTGATGAATTAGTGGAAAATAAAATAATATCCTTGGAATATATACCGACTGAGACTCAACTTGCCGACATTTTCACTAAACCGCTCGACAAAAGAAGGTTTAATAAATTAAAATTTGATCTCGGAATGTGCATCCTAAATTGATTATTCATGCATATTTGTATCATAGTGTATATATATTTGATAATTTATTTGTTTAAATTTCAAATTTTTATGAAAAATGATGTTTTTGTGTTTTCACGACCAATCGAGGAGGTGCTCAACCAGTCGTGGTACGATCGGCCAAGAACGGTCCTTGACCAATCGTGTAGCGCGTTGGAATCTTATAAATTTGGGCGAAATCTCATATTCTTCATTTCTTTTTTTCTTCTCCAACGAGTTGAGGCACGACTAGTCGTACCCACCTTCATAGATCTTCAAGGTTAGTACATCTTTTGTGTTTCTCCTGTAAATTCTAGTTCCTATTACTTCATTTTCACTCTTGGAGCAATCTATTTTGAGTTTCATTGCAATTTTGGGGCTTTTTCTTGAAAAATCTGATCTAGCAAAACCCATTTTTCACATCTTTTGTATCTACTAAATCCTTTGATTTTTATATTGATAATGGATGCTAGAGGGAAAAAGAAAGCTTCCCGTGGTCCATCTTCTTCTAGATCAGCTCCTTTTGCTAGGCACTATCTTCGTTCACCTGAGGATGATCCCTCCAATGTAGGGATTTATGTTGTAACGCCCCGAATTTTTGCCATCTTGGGATTAGACGTCCTTAGGCAATGGGTCAATCCTAACACAGGTTTAAGTTCTTAAATGCTCAATTAAAGTCTCAAATCGTTCCTTAAATCATTTTCTTCACAAATCCCACCCTTCACTACCTTGTGCTTTCAAATTTTCAAAGCACCTTCGCCCTAGACATTATCTTAAACTAGCTAAGTAGTATAACTTGGATCACTTTATATACAAACTACAATGGACTAAGTTCCACCTCAGACGAAAATCACTTAGGATTAAATCCTTTAGAAATTTGACAAAGTGAACTAGGTGTTAAACTAGATTAGCCATGAAATCCATTTGAATCGCTTTAAATACGATCTGCAAGACCCAAAACTTGCAGAACAAGTGACGCTAGGTTACCCTAAAGTTTAGAATCAAACTCATTTCCCGTTTGCTCTCGGGAATGAAACGAAACATCATATTAGGTCTAGATCGCACATCGGGAGTCCGATTAACCCGAAGCTAAGGAACTAGGATCGCCCCACTGGGCTTAACAATCATCTCAAAAATCAGCTCCATCCGATGTCCCACGGTCATTCGTTTCGAATCGGAGCGAGGTAGTGTGAAAAACACTATTCACATGCCAAAATAAATATCTGGAATAGTGATCTGGCATCGTTCGTTGACGCGTCAGTATTAAGCAACCTGACCGTCAGAATCAGACCAAATTACACCCTCGGATTAAGAAAAATTTCAGGAACATTTACATGTACTTGGAATTTCTGATCGTGGCCCACTGACCGTTGAACTGAAAGTGGTCCGCCACGTGTGATCTGGGTATCTGATCGAGTCAAAAACGTAATCCCACGTAGATCCATCGACGGTGAGATTAAGTCTGACGTTTGGCTCAAGGAGGGCTACCAGAACCTCTCTTTTGAGCTGAAAAAGTGACGAATATCCTATATTAGCAGTAACCCTTGAACCTGAGTCTATTTTCGAAATGTTTTTGGCTATAAAAGGGCCTTAGAGCACCCTCTCTCACAGCCATACGAATTTGAGTTTTGGGAGAGAGAAAAGAGAGAGAAAAACTTGGAGATCGTTGCCGATCTTCCTCCTCTTGCTTTGGCTTGTTACACGGCTTACACCGCCCTATTCTAGACGCTTTCCCGGCGGTACCCATCTCATTTGAAGGTAAGAAAACCTAACCCTAGGTCTGATTTGAGGTGGAATAGATGTAGGATGTGTACCGACTAACCGATTCCGCTCTTTAGGCTAGAAATCGCCCGTAGACGGAAGTTCTACTACCCTTGCTGATTCGTTTCGTTTCCAAAGGCAAAGGTGAGGACTTTAAGTGTATAAGTTACGGTTTTCAACGCTTTCAATGTCAGATAATGGTAGATTCATGATCTGCTTGTAAATGCACATGTACAAAGTGCTTTCCGTTTCCTGTTTCGATTAATGTTGTAGAAATTGGAATTTCACATACTCTAGGTATACGTAGAAATACCGTATACGTATTTTTTTTGGAAAAACGTTTGACATGTTTATTTAATGTATTATTATGTGTTATATGGATAAAATACTAATTTGGTGAAAGAAATTGCTGAAATACATGTTCGTGTGTAAATGCTACGTATGTTGAAATTGTATATTCTAGAAATACCGTATATGTATTTTTTTGGGAAAATGTATAACATGTTAATTTAATGTATGATTATACAATATATGTATAAAATACTAGTTTGGCGAAAGGAATCGCCAAAATATATGTTTACTTGTAAATGCGCCGTATGTTGAAATTACGTATTGTAGAAATACCGTATACGTATTTCTTTTGGAATAATGTTTGACATACTTATTTAATATATGATTATACAATATATGAATAAAATACTAGCTTGGCGAAAGGATTCGCCTAAATACATGTTTACTAACAAACACTATGTATGTAGAAATACGGTATTGTACGAAGTACCGTATACATGCATATTTTAGCGATGTGTTTGTCATGATTAATTGTCGTATAAATATATTATGTGCGTATAAAATATTTACTTGGCGAAGGGAATCGCCGTAATACATGTTTGCTTGTATACACTATGTATGTTGAAAATGCGTATTCTAGAAAATACTGTATACGTATAAATTTTGGAGATGCATTTATCATGATTATTTGTTGTAGTAATATATTATACATGAGTAAAATACTCACTTGGCTAAAGGATAGCCCTAATATATGTTTTGCTAACATACACCATGTATGTTGTAATAGTGTATTCTAAGTGTTTGTGAAAATGACTGAATGAGTATAGAATTCTCATTCGTGCTCGCCATGACTAATTGTCATGGATTCATGATTGTTGTATTGGCGATACCCTTTTGACGAAAGAATTTTCCCTAAATCACGCCACGGCCAATATACACCATATATGCTAAAATGTGTGGCCCAAGTGTTTGTGGGAATGACTGAATGAATATGGAACTTGGATTCCTGCTTGCCATGACTATCCGTCGTGGGTGTACGCGTGTTATGAATGGGGCAACTCCCTAGTGAAAGGATTTGGCCTAATGCCTATGTGATCGACATATGTCATGTATGTCGATGTGTGTTTGTTTAAGTGTTTCTTGAAATGTCTGAATGAGTAGTAGTTAGCAAAGTGTAATGTATAAGGGTGTTGAGATATGATTCTCAACCTCTTTTAATTATGTGTATGATCTCCTTGGATTATTGTGTAATTAGGAATTGAACATGTATAAACTCATGCTTGTGTTGTGATTCATAACATGCTCAACTGCTTTATGATTTTAACTATGTAATGCATATGCTTAAGTTTATATTTACGTTGTATGATCCGTCATGGGTGATGGGGGAGCGGAGCAACGAGTGCGTGCAACAGCCCTGGCAGCCCTAAACGGAAAATACCATACCTTGATTGCATAAGTGGAAATCTTGATTCACTATTGCTTTATCTATCTGCACTTGATTGTGTTTGGGGCTATGATTATAGTCCAGACAATCGGTACCAGAATTGAATTCGTGGTTGTGATTCATTTGCCACGTGAGATGTGTTCGACGAACCTGAGCCGTACTTCGGTTGGCGATAGTGGTCGGCCACGCGAAGTGCTTATGCACTTCATGTCGTTCAACTTGTTGTGCGCTCGAGCTAGCCGAGCTCGTCAAGTAACCCGATTTGTCTAATGTATGTTCACCATGTTTGGTCGCCTCTGCTTGAACCTAGGGTACCAAACTTACCAGTGAAATCCCTTTTAACCATGGTACCTCGATCCGCTAAGACGCATGAGCCGGGCATGGTGGTATGGGACACCGTGGTCGAACTGTCGGCCTACGCTGGGGTCTTGTGCCTCCCCGTAGTGACCATTGCGCAATCAACCTCGTGAGCCGATTATGGTGGTATGGGACACTATATTCGAGCTGTCGATACTTACGGCGAGAGCCGAGTACGGTGAGACCTGTGCTCGTCTTGTGACGGCGACGAGTCCTCCGTAGTATCTTCGAGTATACTCCAAGTGTCTGTGATTGGCGACGAGTCTTTCACAGTAACTAGAGTATGAGTTGAGCCGAGTACGGTGAGACCTGTACTTGAGCTGACGGCTAGTGATTGAGCCAAGTATGGTGAGATATGTACTTGAGCTGACGGCCAGCAATTGAGCCGCATACGGTGAGATCTCAGTATCCGTCTTGACGGTGACGAGCCCTTTGCGATGCCTTCACTACGCTTCTCAAACCATAATATCGTATGAGATTAGCTAGGATTGACGACCCTAGAATGGATCATGTTTGGGAATGATACAAGGGAGGTACCTTAGTTTCCCAATATTGCTGTTTGAAATGGACTAATAAAAACTTGGTAATCATGAGCATCATCGCACCGCATGTGCTTTGTAGATGTGGCGCACTGAGGGAGTAAGTATTCGCGAACGTAAGATGATGTCGCTTGAGGGTGGTTTGGCAAGGGCATACAGCATCATGTCATTTCATTTTTTTGCACTTAACAAGAGTAGTTAGAAATGTTTGATTTGTACTGCTTTATCATTACTGCTTGATTGAATTGATAACATGTTAACCTATGCTTTACTGTTCCACTGAGTTGATCACTCACTCCCACGTTACGGGACGGTGTTGTACACACCAACCGTTTGTTGAGTTTCGTGGTGGCGATGCTTGTGAAGCGAGCCGGACTACTTCTATGATGATAGGAGGAATTCTCCTATCTGTATCTCTCTGGCAGGTCAATGAAGACCTGATATTGTATTGACGGGGCTATGGTACATGGGATAGGAGGCATTACACTTCCTCACATTTGGTACATTTTAGAATGCACTTGTATTTATTTAACCTGGTAATGTTATCACACTCTGGAGACTCATCATAAGTTATATATTTTATCTATCTATCACGAGTCTTCCGCTTGCAAATTTAACTTGTCTCTCGGAGTATGATATACTGTTTTGGCTTAATCTCACTCATGTTCAATGCACGAATACAGTCAACATTCAATCATCATTCATTTTGTTGCATAAGTGATGTTCTGGAACTCGGGAGTTGAGTTTATGTTCGACCCCCGATTTTCAGGGCGTTACATATGTATATGCAATGTTATTGTTGAATGGCCTATCTGTATTGAACATATTGCTCCTTTTGGTATTCTGCCTATACTTCAAGCTGTAGGATTGGATAACATTTTACATTGGGGTGGGCCTGCATACCAATCTATTGCACAGGCCATGTTTGCATGTATCTTAGTGTTCTCTTTTGAGAATTTAACTTTTAAAATTGATACTAGAGAAGGTCTATTTGAAGCTGACTGCCATCTGATTGTAGGGTTAATGGATATACCTGTTAATGAGGAGGGTATTCTTATTCATAATTTATCTGAAAAATCCTCCGAATCTGAAAAGCACATGTTAACCAGATATTTGTATAATATGAATGTGCAATGGACTCATAAAGGGAATGCGTTCCCCACAAAGTACTTGTTACCCAAATATAGGGTACTTCACAGGATTTTTACTTCTAACCTGTATCCTCGTTCTGGTAATAAGATTGAATTAACTGCCTTTATGGTTCTTGTTTTGTACTCTGTCATTTATGGTTATAAAATTTTCCTTTCTTCCTTGATCTGTCATTCCATTATTCATTCTCGTCTCCATCCAGGTCATAGTGATATTCCTTTTGCCTATCTCTTGACTGTTTTAGCTACTCACATGCTCGTGGTTATGCCTGTTGGAGAAACTCCAATCCATCATCTTATTTTTAACAATTCGAATATTAACAAAATGAAATTGGAATTGGCTCATGGCCAAGTAGATGTTGGTAGAGCTGAGGCTGGGGATGAAGAAGTTGATGATCTTCCTCCTGACGATGTGGATATGGATGATATTTTCGATGAACTTGAATCTGATTCTAGAAATGATCCTAATTTTGAGCCTTCTAATTTTAGTGCTCGTCTTCATGCTTTAGAAGAGAACGTAGAGAATATGAATATTGCTCATGATCTTCAGTTTAAATATATGTGCAAGTATCTTAGGCGCTTGAACAAAGGAATGTATAATCTTGATCCTACCATTCCTGCTCCTTCTTCAGGATCCGATTAAGTGTTTTCATTCTTGATATGTAATAACTTTCTTACTTATGTTAGATTGTGCACTTTATTTGGTTTGATGACTTTTTAGTTATACAAGTAACTGGATTGTGAACATTTACTTTCTTATATATTGTCGAGTTACTTCATTTATTCCTCCCAATAATTATCCTTAACTTTGTTGCTTCCTTTGTCATATTGTGACAAAAAGGGGGAGAAGGTTTGATTGCTTATAGATATGAGTATTTATATTTTAGATGTGTGCTGCTACTCAATGGGAGTATAGTATATAAATAATGAGTTTGTGCAACTTAATGACAACTGGTGCATGATTTGTTAATATGCATGTTGTGCTTCTCTTATTGAAGTATGTTTTGTCACAAATTTGACAAAGGGGGAGATTGTAAGTGTTATGGTCTCATACTCCTTTGATTGTCAAATTTTATGGTGCCAAAACTTCTATCTATGTGTCTTGTGCTTGTATGTTGATATATATATATATATATGTGTGTGTGTGTGTGTGTGTGTGTGTGTGTGTGTGTGTGTGTGATTCAAGACGACATCACAATGATTTAAGATATGTATGGTGCTCGACTTCAAGAAATGCAAGGTTATGTACTTTGTCCTCTTCCGTATGCATCAATGTTCAGAGCTACATCGATAAGAAAGAGTGTTTGTTCAAGACTCAAGTACGTTTCAATACTCAAGTACAACTCAAGTTTAATTTTATATTCAAGCTATAGAAGATCTCGATGTCAGGCTAAATCAAGTAGAGGTCTCAAGCTTCAAAGGTTAAACCATTATCTAAAAGAATAAAGTTCAATGTTCATACTTCATGTTCCAGGTATGATAGACCTTAGTTTGACCTTAGGGTAGGTCATTTTGTATACATAATTCAAGATAAATCTTTTTACATGAAGTTGGTCTGTTATAAGACTAGTCCTGGATCATGTTCGACCAGTCTAAGAAATTCCACGACCAGTCCTAAGTTGTTTAAGATTTTCAGAATTTTTTGGTTATTCTTCGACCAGTCCTAGAGACCGTTCGACCGGCCGTAGGGATGTCACGACTCGTCCTTTGACCAGTCCTAGAACTACGACTCAAACTCCAGCAACCAAATCTGATTTTCTACGACCAGTCCTAGGTCAGCTTTGACCAGTTGTAGGTGGTCTACAACCAGTCGTAGAATCCTAAGACCAGTCGTAGAACTGATTTTTCAGATCGCGCTTAAAATTTCAAAATGTCGTTAGAGCTACGACCAGTCGAAGGGTTCCTAAGACCAGTCATAGACGTAATCTTTGCTTCTATAAATTGAACACGAATTTCAAAGTTTTTCATTGATTAATTTGAGAAAATTCAAGCCTCCACTCTGAGATAAGTTGTGTTTATTTTTAAGTTACGCTGTGCATATTTAATATTCTTTTATTAGCTTTTCTTATTTGATTTTATTCCTATATTCCAATATTATTTTGAAAAGGGGAATTATTGCATTCATTCTTCACTAGAATCAAAATCAAATAGAGCTATGCCCACTTTGGTTTAATTTAAAATCAATTAGAAACTAGAACCATTTCTTAAGTGAGTATTGGACATTGAACGTTGATTCGAACTTCTACTCTCATTGGTTCTAATAGGCTGCTACAAAAAAAGAAATCTAAGTATTTTACATTTATTGTATATTCATTATTTTGGTTTTGTTTGAGATTCGTTAGAAAAATCTCATTGTGTTGGTTATCTGAGCAGAGCCAGAAAACTCAAAAAGTGCGGATTTTTGGATTGTGTAAGCCCAAGTTAAAAAGACACAATTGTGAAGGTTTTAGGTGAACCTGTGAAACCTATTTTAATAGTGAATGCTAATATCCCCTGTGTGAGGATATTAGGAGTGGAGTAGCAAGCTGGGTGGCTGTTGTTTAATAGTTGGTGAACACACAGGCGAACCACTATATATCGGTGTTTTGTGATTTGAATGCTCTTTTAATTTCCATATCTTTAATCATTCAGATTTGTGGAATGTATATGTGGATGTGAATGTTGTAATATGTACATTTCAAGCAAAGTGGGGAATGTTGTAATAGTTTAGAATTTATTTTCTGCTATTTCCTTTATTTCCTTTCTGTTTGAGTTTTGATATTCAATTTGTTCTAGTAAGGTTGTCCTGCCATAAATCCTTAGTTTTTATGGTGCAAAGGTTGTCCTTAGAACAACATTAGTATCAAGCATTTTTTAAGATTGCTTTACATTTCATTTCTTTGATTTATTTAAAATATTGTTCTTTATTTTTATAAGGCTATCGTATTTCAATTCCGCTGTTAAATTTTAATTTGGTATAGTCCTATTCACCCCCCCCCCCCTTAGGACATATAGCTTGGCCTTTTCAGATGGCTAATGCTACTCAAGAGCAAAAGAGATGTAGATTCATTACACTCAATTCAGGTATGGTTTGCACCAATTCAAGAGACTGTACATTAGGCATTTAAATGTGTTGCAGGATGTTCTTTAAATTGCTTGTCCTAACAGGTGCACAAGTTAGGATGGATTGAACTTCTATCTTGAGAAAGCGCCATGATTTCAGGTAGTTATTATTGTAATGGAAAGTTAAAAAATTAAGAGAGAGAGAGAGATAATGAATTCATGGAAAGAAATGTTCTTTATCAATAGGGCTTCTTTCGTCGGGTTTGATGCAAAAATCATCGCCAACTTCACAGAAAGATAAATACCATCAGTGGCCATAGATTGCAACCTGAATTTAAACAAGGTTCGAGGTGCCGTCAACAATGCTAACAGAATCCTCCAGGTCAGATTGTTGATTGGACCTAATTTTATTTAAATGATCTTGATAATCCATTTTATTTAAATGAGCTGACCTGGATGTGCGTCAGAGCTATCCGGATGTTGAGCGGGGGTCCCTGGAAGGTGAGAACTGCTGTTATGACCATGATGAAGCTGTCCATTTCCTATGGACAACATTGGAGTGTCCTGGCCAATTAGAGCCAGCCGTGTTTATATCTGCATTTGCAAGGACCATACCCTTAACCTATAACCTAAACCTATTCTCAAATCCCAAAACCTATAACTACAACCTAAACCTTAACCTAAACCTATAACTAATAACCTAAACCTATAACCTAAACTCAATTCCTTAAACTTTAACCTACAACCTATACTTATAACCTAAACTTATTCTTAAATCCCAAAACCTATAACGTAAACCTTAACCTAAACCTATAACCTATAACCTAAACTAAACCTAAACCTATAATCTAAACCTATTCTCAAATCCTTAAACCTAAACCTAAACCTAAAACTATAACCTATAACCTAAACCTAAACCTTTAACCTATAATCTAAACCTATTTTACCTATAACCTAAACCCAAACCTAAACCTAAACCTTAACCTAAACCTATAACCTAAACCTATAACCTATAACCTATAACCTATAGCCTAAACCTAAACTTAAACCTATAACCTAAACGTATTCTCAAATCCCTAAACCAAAGCCTACACCTAATCCTAATCTCAAATCCCTAAACCTAAACTTAAACCTAATCCTAATCTCAACTCCCTAACCTAAACCTAAACCTGATCCCGAACCCGAATCTGAATCCCTAAACCCTTAGTGTAACGCCCCAGATTTTTGCCAACCTGGAGTTAGATGTCCTTAGGCAAGTGGTAAATCCTAACCCCTTATGAACCTCTCAAACCTTAAATCATTTAGGAATTAGACAAAGTTAACTAAGTGCTAAACTGGATTAGCTACGAAATTTGTTTGAATCACTTTAAATACGATCTGCAAGACCCAAAATGTGTAGAATCATTGACGCTAGGTTACCTTAAAATCTAGGATCAATCTCATTACCCGGTTGCTCTCGGGAGCATCACGAAACTCCGTATCGGATCTGGACCGCACATCGAAAGTCCGAATAATACGAAGTTATAGAATTAGGACTGCCTTGCTGGGCTTGACAACCATCTCGAAAATCAAATTCAGATAGTGTCCCGGGGCTATTCACTTGAGCCCGAAGTGAGGAGTGTGAGAAAACGAAGATTTCTTTATAAATGTAATCTAATTTAAGTAATCTAAGACCTGTCGTTTGTGGCCTAAATATAAGCAATCAGACCATCAGAATCTGACCCAAATACACCCTCGGATCAGAAAAAATTTCATACACATGTCCATGTACTTGTAACCTTGATCGAGTTTCGATGACCGTTAAACTGAAACTGGTCCGCCACGTGTGATCTGGTAACCCGACTGGAATGAAAACTTAACTTGATCTAGATCCATAGTCAGGGAGCTTAAGTTCGACCTTTGGCTCAAGGGGGGTCTCCAGAAGTGCTCTTTTGAGACAAAACTATCCATATTTGGACATAACCTAAGTATACCATGACCCTGAGTCTAATTTGGTGAGTTTTTAGCCTATATAAGGACCTTAAACTCTCTCTCATTTAGCCCATACGAATTTGAGAGAAACCCTAGGAGAGATAAGAGAGAAAAGAGAGAGAAAGTGTGAGAGAAGTGGGAGAATCTTCCTGCTATTCTACCCTGCCGATCTACATGCTTAACCATCACTTTTCAATCGCTATCCCGGCGATTCCGTCTTTGTTCTTAGTTAAGAAAAACCTAACTCTAACCTGTTTTAGGGTTTCAATGGATACAAGTAGCGAAATAGCTAACATAACTCATGATTTAGGTCGTTATACTATCGTGGACGATGACTTAGCAATTCTATCGCGTTCATTATATTTCTACGGCATAAGGTGCGGACTTTAGATGTATAGGTTAAGGTTTTCAAAGCTTTCAATGTCAGATAATGATAGATTTATGATATGGGTATTATTGTACATGCACAATGCGACGTTGGTTTTGTGATTCAGTTACGTACGCAAATTATGGCATATTGTGTATTCTGTATATTTGTAGAAAATACTGTATACGTACAAATTTTGAAAGTGTGTTTGCCATGATAAATTACTATATGTACATGCTATATATATGTGTAATACTTGGCAAAAGTATTCGCCTAAATACATGCTTTTGCTAATATACGTTACGTGTGTTAAATAAGTGTATTCTAAGTGTTTGTGAAAATGCTTGTATGAGTAAGTACTTAGATGATTGTGCTTTAGGTAGGTGTTGAGATAGGATTCTCAACTAACTTAGAGATGTATATGATTTCCTCCATGTTAGTTGTTTAATTTAATCACTTTCTTATGAAATGTATGTGTTTATATTTCCTGCTTGCCTTGTGCTTTATAACATGCTTGTTAACTTGTTTGAATTATTTTGTTTATTCTGCTTTACTCTACATGCTTCTGGTTAAGGATTGAATATGATTGGGGCTATGTTATAGTCCAGGCGATCAGTAATAGACTTGAGTTCGTGGTTGAGATTCCTACGCCACGTAGGATGTGTTTGACGAACCCGAGTCATACTTCGGTTGGCGACAGTGGTTAGGCCACGCGATGTGCTTATGTATTTCATGTCGTTCAACTGGTTGTGCACTCGTGCTAGTCAAGCTCATCAAGTAACCTGATCTGTCTAATGTATGTTCACCATGTGTGGACGCTACTACTTGAACCTAAGATACCAAACTTACCAATGTAACCCCGTTAACCGTGGTACCTCGATCCGCTAAGACTCATGAGCCGGGCATGGTGGTGTGGGACACTGTGGTCGAGCTGTCGGCTTACGCTGGTATGATGTGCCTCTCCGTAGTGACCTGTGAGCAACCCAGACTTGTGAGCCGAATACGGTGGTATGAGACACTGTATTCTAGCTGTCGGCCTACACTGATAAGGTGATGGGGGAGTGGTGTAACGATTACGTGTAACAGCCCTGACAACCCTTTGTAGTGACCTCGAGCATACTCTGAATATGCGGTGAGGCGAGAAGCCTTCCCATAGTAAACAGAGTATAAACTAGGCCTGTATTGATAAGGTGATGGGGGATCGGTGCAACGAGTGTGTGTAACAGCCCTGACCGCCCTTTACAGTGACCTAGAACTGCATCATCGTTTGAGATTATCTAGGACTGACAACCCTATAATGGATCATTGTTTGAGAATGATATAAGGGAGGTACCTTAGTTTCCCAATATTGTTGTATGAAAAGGACTAATAATAACTCGGTAATCATGCTCATAACATAACACTGCATGGGCCTGGAAGATGTGGAGCACTGAGGGATGAACGCATGTTGTGGACATAAGATGGTGTCGCATGAGGGTGGTTTGGCAAGGGCATGCATCATGACTGCATTCCATACTTGCATTAATAAGAGTATTTAGGAGTGTTTGAGTGTACTGCTTTATCATTACTGCTTGACTGAATTGATAACATGTTAACCTATGCTCTATTGCTCCACTGAGTTGATCACTTACTCCCACGTTACGGAACGGTGTTTAAACACCAAACCAGACCCTGTTTGAGTTTAAGATAATGGTGATGCTTGCAAAGCGAAGCCAGACTTTTATGATGATGAGGAGGGTTTCTCCTTACATAGCTATCAGGTGGGTCTATCTAGACTATCCTCTGATCGACGGGGTTACAAGGTTGTTGATTAGATGCCATTATACTTTAGTTTGCTCTTTTGGAGCACCCTTGTATATTCATTTTGTCCATTTTTGGAGTATACATTGATATATTTAACCTGGTAACATGTTCACAATCTGAAGACTTATAATAGTTTATATCTTTTTCTATATCTATCACAGTCTTCCGCTTGCATAATTTAACTGTCTCTGGAGTATGATATGTTGTTTTGGCTTAATCCCATTCATCTCTAATGCACTAATACGAACAACATTCAATCATCATTCTTTATGTTGAATAAGTGATGCGTTGGAACTCGGAAGTTGAGTTTATGCTCGACGCCGGATTTTCAGGGCATTATAAGATGGTATCAGAGAATGATTTGGATTAAAATGGACCTGAGTTATGGTCTCACGATGCACACTGACGTACTTTGACTTAGGAGAGAGCGACAAAATGTAAAAACATACTTAGGATTTTCCAAATTCGCCAACTGGCGAAACCGACCAAAATCGATCACCGAGTTCGGGTCCGTACTCAACCGTGATCACACGAGTCGACCCCAAAACATTTCTAGGCTATCAAACGATGGGTTTAGATCACAACTCACTCCATCCCAGCCGTTAAAAGTCGGTAAATGCAAGTATGTATCAGAAACTTCCCAAAACAACCCGAAACGACTCAAACCGGAGTTAGGGGCCTACCTACACCATTTCAGAGGGACCCGGGGTAGGACCCAGACCTTTTTGGGGCCTAAGGGGCATGATATAATATCCTAAATTTTTTCCAATGTGAAATTAGATGTCCTTAGGCAATGGGTCGATCCTAACACCTTATTAACCTGTCAGAACTCAATCTCAAAGTCTAAAGCCGCTTTTGAACCCATTTCCTTCACAAATCCCACCCTTCACTACCTTGTTCTTTTTTTCTAAGTACTATCACCCTATACACTATCTTAAACTAGCTAAGTATTATAACTTGAATCACTATATGTGCCAACTACAAAGGCCCAAGTACTACCTCAGACAGAAATCTTACAGGACTAAATCCTTTAGAAATTTGACAAAGTTAACTAAGTGCTAAACTAGATTACCCATGGAATCCATTTGAATCACTTTAAATACGATATGCAAGACCCAAAACTTGTAGAATCATTAACGCTAGGTTACCCTAAAATCTAGGATCAAACTCATTACCCAATTGCTCTCAGGAGCATATTGAAACTCCATATCAGGTCTGGACTGCACATCGAGAGTCCGAATAATATGAAGTTAAGGACTTAGGACCGCCTCGTTGGGCTTGACAACCATCTCAGAAATCAAATCCAGACAGTCTCCCACGGCTGTTCGCTTGAGTCCGGAGCGAGAGAGTGTGAGAACACTTGTTTTCTTTACAAAATAAATATCGCAAATAGTAATCTGAGACTTGTTACTTGTGGACATTTTGTAAGCAACCAGACTGTCCG
This sequence comes from Magnolia changhungtana, assembly GCA_030180095.1. Taxonomy (NCBI): domain Eukaryota; kingdom Viridiplantae; phylum Streptophyta; class Magnoliopsida; order Magnoliales; family Magnoliaceae; genus Magnolia; species Magnolia changhungtana. The sequence continues at coordinate 1,879,288 of JASAUF010000344.1, read as the reverse complement.
AATCTGACCCAAATACACCCTCGGATCAGGAGAAATTTCATGAACATATCCATGCACTTGGAATTTAAGATCGAGATCCACTGACCGTTGAACTGAAACTGGTCTGCCATTTGCGATCTGGAATCTCGACTGAAATGAAAACTTGACTAAATCTAGATCTAGTGTTAGTGAGCTTAAGTCCAACCGCACACAGAAAAGGGGCCGCAGAAGTCCTCTGTTGAGCTGAAAAGCCTCGCTTTGGCTATAACCTAAGTATACCTTGACGTGGAGTCTAATTTGGTGAGTTTTTAGGCTATATAAGGACCTTAAAACCCTCTCTTATTCAGCCATACGAATTTGAGATTGAGAAGAGAGAAAAGAGGGAGAAAGTGTGGGAGTTGTGGGAGAAACTCCCTACTACTATCCCCTGCCGCTACACAAGCTGCACCGCCCCATTCTCATCGCTTTCCCGGCGATTCCGACTTCGTTTCTAGGTAAGAAACCCTAACCCTAATCTGATTTGGGGTTTTGATAGTTGTATGTTATGAAATAACTAACCTAAAGCATCCTATAGGTTGCCAAATCATCATAGGCAAAAGCCTAGCAAACCTATCGAACTCGTTATGATTCTACGACAAAAGGTGCGGACTTTAGGTGTATAGGTTATGGTTTTCAACGCTTTCAATGTCAGATAATGATAGATTCATGATCTGCATGCAATTGCATATGTACAAAGTGCTGTCTATTTTCCGTTTCGATTAAAGACGTAGAATATGGAATTTTACATATTCTAGGTATTTGTAGAAAGTACCATATACGTATAAATTTTGAAAATGTGTTTGCCATGATTATTTTCTGTGTGAACATATTATATGTGTAAAGTACTCGTTTGGTGAAAGGACTCGGCCTAATACATGTTTTGTTAATATACACTATGTGTGTTGAAATAGTGTATTCTAAGTGTTTGTGAAAATGACTGAATGAGTATAGAATTCTCATTCATGCTTGCCATAACTAATTGTCATGGATATATTGATTGTTACATAGGCAACACCCCTTTGACGAAAGGATTTACCCTAAATCACGCCACAGCCAATATGCACTATATATGCTAAACGTGTAACCCAAGTGTTTGTGGAAATGACTGAATGAACATGGAACTTGGATTCCTGCTTGCTATGACTATCCGTCATGGGTGCACGTGTGTTATCATTGGGGCAACTCCCTAGTGAAAGGATTTGGCCTTATACCTATGTGATCAACATACATCATGTATGTTGATGATGTAGTTTAAAGTGTTTGTTGAAATGTTTGAATGAGTAGTAGTTAGTAAATTGTAATGTAGAAGGGTGTTGAAATAGGATTCTCAGCTACCTTAGGGATGTTTATGATTTCCTCCATGTTGCTTGTTTAATTTAACTGCTTATGAAATATAGGTGTTTATATTTCCTGTTTATTTTGTGCTTCATTACATGTTTTATGACATGCTTGTCAATATGCTTGAATTACTTTGTTTATTCTGCTTTACTCTACATGCTTCTGGTCATGAATTGAATGTGATTGGGGCCATTATATAGTCCAGGAAGTCAGTAATGGGATCGAAATCGTGGCTGAGATTCATTCGCCACATAGGATGTGTTTGACGAACCCGAGTCGTGCATTGCTTGTCGGCAGTGGTTAGGCCACACGAAGTGCTTATGCACTTCATGTTGTACAACTTAACGGGCGCTCAAGCTAGTCGAGCTCGTCCAGCAACCTGATTTATCTTATGTATATTCACCATGTTTGGACGCCTCTGCTTGAACCTAGGGTACCAAACTTACCAGTGAAATCCTGTTAACCATGGTACCTCGATCCGTTAAGACTCATGAGCCGGGCATGATGGTATGGGACACCATGGTCGAGCTGTCGGCCTACGCTGGGGCCACGTGCGTCCCCGTAGTGACCAGTGAGCAACCTAACTCGTGAACCGATTATGGTGGTATGGGACGCTATATTCGTGTTGTCGGCCTACATTGATAAAGTGATGGGGGAGTGGTACAACGAATGCATGTAACAGCCCTGGCAGCCCTTTTTTAGTGACCTCAAGCATACTCTGAATTTGCGGTGAGCCTTAGAGTTTTGTCGTGGTGTATAGAGTATGAACTAGGCCTGTATCTGTATAGTGATGAACTATTAAAGAGGTGATGGGGGAGTGGTGTAACCGTTGTGCATAACAGCCATGACAGCCTTTGCAACAACTTAGAAACACACCATTGTATGAGATTAATTAGGACTGGCGACCCTAGAATGGATCATGTTTGGGAATGATACAAGGGAGGTACCTTAGTTTCCCAACACTGCTATTTGAAATGGACTAATAACAACTCGGCAATCATGCTCATCATGCATTGCATGTGCCTGGTAGATGTGGAGCACTGAGGGATGAACACATGTCGTAAACGTAAGATGGTGTCGCATGAGGGTGGTTTGGCAAGGGCATTCATCATGTCATTTCATACTTGCATTAAATAAGAATAGTTAGGATTGTTTGATTGTATTGCTTTATCATTACTGCTTGACTGAATTGATAACATGTTAACCTAAACTTTATTGTTCCACTGAGTTGATCACTCACTCTCACGTTACTGGATGGTGTTCCGAACACCCACCAGACATTGTCTGATTGCAGATGGCGACGCTACTTCTGAGGTGGAGCCAAACTTTTGTAACGACGAGGATACTTTCTCGTGTATGCTATTTTCTGGCGGCTTCACATGAGCCATGTCTTGATCGACGGGATTACAGAGATGTCTAGATAACACTACACCTTTGGTATATTTTGAAATTGTACTTGTAACTCATTAACCTGGTAACCTTATCACACTCTGGAGACTTAGTATAGTTTATATATTTTTCTATCTATCACAGTCTTCCACTTACAATTTAATTGTCTCTAGAGTATGATATGCTGTTTTGGCTTAATCTCACTCATGTTCACTACACTAATATAGATAACATTCAATCGTCATTCATTTTGTTGCATAAGTGATGCGTTGGAACTCGGGAGTTGAGTTTATGATCGACCCTCGATTTTCAGGGTGTTACACACGATAACCTCGCCCAAGTGGCAAGGCATCGCCACTTTTTCTAGAGAGTGGCGAGGCCCTCACTGGTCAGCAAGCCCGGCCGGGCGGGCCGCTCGGGCCGATCGTCTTTGGGGCCTAGGGTGATCCCCTGGTGTGTGGGTCGTCTACTAAAACACTCCCAAACACCTACCTCCTTCACAAACCACACCCCCAAGCTCTCTTTTCTCTTCCAAGTTCTTGATTTTTGACAAAAACCTCCCCTCCAATCACTCATTCCGTCGTTTTCTGCTACAACCCAAACACCTTCATCGTTTACATCCATACCTACCCCTCTACCCTCTCCGTTTTCTCTCATTTGAGCTCTTACATCCCTCATTTAGAGCTCAAAATCGTGTAAGCTCTCAACCCATCACATCTCTTCATTTTCTTTCTTCAATCCCTGTCATTTAGGCCTTTACAACCTCTGTTGAGGCTCAAATTCGTGGAGAACAAAAAAATCCAGCCCCTATTCCCCTTATATTCGCTTTCCATGGCCTTCTCTGAGTTCGTTATGGTAATATTTTTGATCTCCACCTTTCTTTCTCTCATGGGAAAGAGAAAGGGTGCCCTCCTCCATCGCCGGACTTGAATGCCTAGTCATCCATACTGTTGTCTTGTAGTTTGCTTAGGTTACCGCCTTAGGATGCTTATGTCTTCATGTTGATGGGTGTTGGTAGAATGTTTTAGATGTTTGAGGCTTTGGTTGTATTAGCTCCCATGCATCTTCTATCATGATTCATGTAACTCTGTATTCCATGTATCGTGACAATTTTGGTAAATAAAATACATGAAACTCCTTTTTGTTATCAAATGTGTATAACGCTGGACAAGTTAGAGTTGTACTTGACAATTGCGAACTCCTTCCACCCTCCACCATTACACCTCTAAACCCATCTCTCACTCCTCTTGGCCTCACCATCTCACACCCATATGAGCACAAAATCCACATTTTTGTGTCCCATAACTTTCATAACCTCCACATGTTGGGGCATTTTGGGCCCGTTCGGCCAACTACATTAGGCGAGTTTAAGGTGGATGGAATTGTGAAAGTAACAATAAATGCATGTGTAAGGTATTGTCCCTGGATTGGGTGTATCCCATGGTTATCAACATCATGTTTGGAATGTATGCAATTACAAGTAAATCTTGGGATTTCCTTTCAGATTACACTTAGAAATTCATCATCATGGGATTTGGAAATCCCATCTCACACTTTGCAACATAAGGTTCATTTTCCAAAGCCTATAAAAAAATTTAATTAATTTTCATCCCATCCCACCCTCCTACCAAACATGTCATTCTCAATCCTGAGGTGGGATTAGCAATGCAGTCCCATTTAATACAACTTCATACCACTGGCCAAACAGTCCCTTAGAGTTTTGGACCTAGAGTTGGTACTCGTAGATTTTGCAAACACATCTGGCAGTATAGGAAATCCAACAAATTAATAATGTGAACCTTAGGACCTTCTGAGCTGGTGTGAACATATGTGTAGTGCTTGCACGCAGTTAAATTCAAGTTCGGGCAACTCAATTCCGATCAAACAACTTTTGACCATAAGCGATAAAATAATTTCTTGTATTAGAAATGGCATGAAATCATTTAGTGTATGAGTGTGGACTTTGGATTATACCTATTGGATCACCGCTACTCCTAAATTAAGACTAGGCTACTGGTTACACTAGTGAATGTCGGAGATCGATAGAATTAGTTACTCGGCTTGATTAGTTTGGAGTGAAAGCTCATTCTTTCGTTGAATCCCCCTAATACTATAGGCTTCTTTAATAACTCTTAGGAAGGTTGTTGATTAGTAACTATTCACACTCAGAGGAAACTTATATATCCCTTGGATTTAACATTAGGCCAAATCAATACACCCCTTGGAATTGCCTTATCAAGGACTTATTATATTGGGAACACGGAATAGAGCAACTATATATAAGCGAAGTATTCACGGTTTGAATTGAATTCTCAATCCTGGTAGTTACTAATGAACTCTATACTCTAATCAAGCAGAAGGTCGGGATCAACTAGGATTAAGAACTGATATGACAAACTTTCTATCCTCGCTTAGCAGAAGGTCTGTGTATCTACCACAGACCCACTACATAACTTTCCTTCTGTGTTGGCCCTACCACTTACAACCAAAAGTTTATAACTTCGCCTTTAAGAAGTGTTAGGAAAGTATAGTCAATAGAGACTTTTCTTTTTAGGCCCAAGAAATTTCTCAAATGGCCAACAGATATTAGGAATTAGGTCCCCAGTCATAGACCATTCGGGCATCCATGTTGTGCATATGAACTTAGAAAGATAGCCTATCCGTTAACTTCTTATGTCCCAACCCCTTATGTGCTAATAATGTATAAATTATCTTACAGTATCAAACCAGACATGATTAAAGAAAGTAAGTCGGGACCTTAACAAAAACTCACATCTATCCTTGAAATCAACCATAATGCCCATTATCTTCAGCTCATTTCTATAACCATAGGTATCAATGCCATCGATGAAAGGCAGACCAATGTATTTCTCATTTTGTGTCGAGGATAGGTTCTAAATCACACCTTGTTCCGACATACGGATCAGGAAACAGATTCTTGAGCTTTGAGGCTATAAATTATTTTTAAGGGGGGTAGCATATTATGAGCCCAATCTAGTTAGGTCAGCTAATACATCCGTTGGATCAGAGTTGCGCAGCGGAAGCATGGTGGACCCCCGCCCCACTGGCCCAAGATCGAAGGAAATTGACCCAGGTTATATGTAAGGTTAGGTCATTAAATAGGATTTGGATCTCCCTTAGAATGTCAATAATGAAGACTTTGAAGGAAATCAATTAGGGTTCATATATTAAACTAATTTATATTACAGAATAGGCCTAACAATGGGTACAAGCTGAATTACAATAACCGAGGTCAATGTATCCATAGATGTGCTTGTTGATTACGAACTTAATAGGAGCCTTAGCCAATTTTAGGGCGAAGAAGTTTTAAGGAGGATAAACTAAAGTAAGCCAGACTAGTATAGATAGTATACACCCAACCACGCACATAAACTTGAGGTCCATAAAACTTAGGCAAAAGAAATAATAAAATCTTTACTTCTTACCCTTAGCCAATTTCGGGGATGAAATTATTTTTAAGGGGGGTAGATTGTAACGCCTTAGATTTTTGCCAACCTGGAGTTAGATGTCCTTAGGCAAGGGGTAGATCCTAACCCCTTATGTACCTCTCAAACCTCAAATCCTTTAGGAATTAGACAAAGTTAACTAAGTGCTAAACTGGATTAGCTATGAAATTCGCTTGAATCACTTTAAATATGATCTGTAAGACCCAAACCATGTAGAATCATTGGCGTTAGGTTACCCTAAAATCTAGGATCAATCTCATTACCCGGTTGCTCTCGGGAGCATCACGAAACTCTGCATCGAATCTGGACCGCACATCGAAAGTCTGAATAATATGAAGTTATATAATTAGGATTGCCTTGCTGGGCTTGACAACCATCTCATAAATCAAATCCAGATAATGTCCTGGGGCTATTCGCTTGAGGCTGGAGTGAGGAGTGTGAGAAAATGAAGATTTCTTTAAAAATGTAAGCTAATTTAAGTAATCTGAGACCTGTAGTTTGCAACATAAATATAAGCAATCAGACCGTCAGAATCTGACCCAAATATACCCTCGGATCAGGGAAAATTTCATACACATGTCCGTGTACTTGTAACCCTGATCGAGTTCTGGCGACCGTTAAACTGAAACAGGTCCACCAAGTGTGAATGGGAACCCGACTAGAATGAAAACTTAACTCAACGTAGATCCATAGTCAGGGAGCTTAAGTCTGACCTTTGGCTCAAGGGGGGGCTCTAGAAGTGCTCCGTTGAGATGGAACTGTCCATATTTGGACATAACCTAAGTATACCATGGCCCTGAGTCTAATTTGGTGAGTTTTTAGCTTATATAAGGCCTTAAACCCTCTCTCATTCAGCCCATACGAATTTGAGAGAAACCCTAGGAGAGAGAATAGATAAAAGAGAGAGAAAGTGTGCGAGAAGTGGGAGAATCTTCCTGCTATTCTACCCTGTCGATCTACGTGCTTAACCATCACTTGTCAATCGCTATTCCAGTAATTCTGGCTTTGTTCTTAGGTAAGAAAAACCTAACTCTAACCTATTTTAGGGTTTCAATGGATATAAGTAGAGAAATAGCTAACATAACTTGTGATTTAGGTCGTTATACAATCGTGGACGAAGACTTAGCAATTCTATCGCGTTAGTTACGTTTCTACGGCATAAGGTGCAGACTTTAGACATATAGGTTAAGGTTTTCAAAGTTTTCAATGTTAGATAATGATAAATTCATGATCTGGGTGTTATTATACATGCACAATGCGACGTTGGTTTTGCGATTCAGTTACGTACGCAAATTATGGCATATTGTGTATTCTGTATATTTGTAGAAAATACTGTATACGTATAAATTTTAAAAGTGTGTTTGTCATGATAAATTACTGTATGTACATGCCATATATATGTGTAATACTTGCTCGGCGAAATGATTCGCCCAAATACATGCTTTTGCTAATATACGTTATGCATGTTAAATAAGTGTATTCTAAGTGTTTGTGAAAATGCTTGTATGAGTAAGTACTTAGATGATTGTGCTTTAGGTAGGTGTTGAGATAGGATTCTCGACTAGCTTAAAGATGTATATGATTTCCTCCATGTTAGTTGTTTAATTTAATCGCTTTCTTATGAAATGTATGTCTTTGTATTTCCTGCTTGCCTTGTGCTTTATAAAATGCTTGTTAACATGTTTGAATTATTTTGTTTATTCTTCTTTACTCTATATGCTTCTGGTTAAGGATTGAATATGATTGGGGCTATGTTATAGTCCAGGCGATCGGTAATAGACTTGAGTTCGTGGTTGAGATTCCTTCGCCACGTAGGATGTGTTTGACGAACCTGAGTCGTACTTCAGTTGGCGACAGTGGTTAAGCCACGTGAGGTGCTTATGCATTTCTTGTCGTTCAGCTGGTTGTGCACTCGTGCTAGTCGGGCTCGTCAAGTAACTCGATCTGTCTAATGTATGTTCACCATGTTTAGATGCTACTGCTTGAACCTAAGGTGCCAAACTTACCAGTGTAATCTCGTTAACAGTGGTACCTCGATCTGCTAAGACTCATGAGTCAGGCATGGTGGTATGGGACACCATGGTTGAGCTGTCGGCCTACGCTGGGGCGATGTGCCTCCTCGTAGTGACCAGTGAGCAACCCAGACTCGTGAGACAAATAAGGTGGTATAAGACACTGTATTCGAGCTGTCAGCCTACACTGATAAGGTGATAGGGGAGTGGTGTAACGATTATGTGTAACAGCCCTGAGAGCCCTTTGTAGTGACCTCGAGCATACTTTGAATCTGCGGTGAGGCGACAAGCCTTCCCGCAGTAAATAGAGTATAAACTAGGCCTGTATTGATAAGGTGATGGGGGAGCGGTGTAATGAGTGCATGTAATAGCCCTGACAGCCCTTTACAGCGACCTAGAACCGCATCATTGTATGAGATTATCTAGAACTAATGACCCTATAATGGATCATTGTTTGGGAATGATATAAGGGAGGTACCTTAGTTTCCCAATACTGCTGTATAAAAAGGATTAATAATAACTCGGTAATCACACTCATAACATAACACTTCATATGTCCGGAAGATGTGGAGCACTGAGGGATGAACGCATGCCGCGGACGTAAGATGGTGTCGCACGAGGGTGGTTTGGCAAGGGCATGCATCATGACTGCGTTCCATACTTGCATTAATTAGAGTATTTAGGAGTGTTTGATTGTACTGCTTTATCATTACCGCTTGACTGAATTGATAACATATTAACCTATGCTCTATTATTCCACTGAGTTGATCACTCACTCCCATGTTACGGGATGGTGTTTAAATACCAAACCAGACCCTGTATGAGTTTTAGATGATGACGAAGCTTGCGAAGTGGAGCCAGACTTTTATGATGATGAGGAGGGTTTCTCCTTACACAGCTATCAGGTGGGTTTATGTAGACCATCTTCTGATCGACAGGGTTACAAGGTTACTGATTAGATATCATTACACTTTAGTTTCCTCTTTTGGAGCACCCTTGTATATTCATTTTGTCCATTTTTGGAGTATGCATTGATATATTTAACCTGGTAACATGTTCACACTCTGGAGACTTACAATAGTTTATATCTTTTTCTATATCTATCACAATCATCCGCTTGCATAATTTAACTATCTCTAGAGTATGATATGTTGTTTTGGCTTAATCTCATTCATCTTTAATCACTAATACAAACAACATTCAATCATCATTCTTTATGTTGCATAAGTGATGCATTGGAACTCGAGAGTTGAGTTATGCTCGACCCCCAATTTTCAAGGCGTTACACTTAGCCTAAATCTAAACCTATAACCTAAACTTAATTCACTTAACTTAAACCTACACCTTAATCCAAATATATAACCCGAACCCGAACCTGAACCTGAATTCCTAAACCTAAACCTAAACCTATAACCTATAACCTTAACCTATAACCTAAACCTAAACCTAAAGCTAAACCTAAACCTATAACTGAAAACTATTCTCAAATCCATAAACCTGTAACCTAAACCTAAACTTTTAACCTATAACCTAAACCTATAACCTATACCCTAAACCCAAACCTAAACCTATAACCTTAACCTAAACCTAAACCTGAACCTTCACCTATAACCTAAACATAAAACCTAAAACCTAAACCCAAACCTAAACTCGATCCCGAATCCGAACCCGATTTTTAAAATCTAAACCTTAAACTATTCTCAATTCCCTAAAGCTATAACCTATAACTTAAACCTAAACCTAAACCTAAACCTAAAGTATAATCTTAACCTAAACCTAAACTATAAACCTAAAACCTAAATGTATTCTTAAATCCCTAAACCTAAACCTACACCTAATCCTAATCAGAACTCCTTAACCTAAACCTAAACTTGAAAACCCAAACCTAAGCCCGAACCTGAACCTGATTTCCTAAACCTAAACCTTAACCTATTCTCAATTCCCTAAACCTTAACCTATAACCTAACCTAAACCTAAACCTATAACCTACACTTATAACCTAAACCTAAACCTATAACCTAAACATAAAACCTAAACCTAAACCTAAAACCTAAATTTATTCTCAAATCCCTAAACCTAAACCTATAACCTACAACATTAATATAAACTTATAACCTAAACCCATAACCTACAACATTAACCTAAACCTATTCTCAAATCCCATAACCTATAATCTAAACCTTAACCTAAACCTAAACCTATAACCTAAACCTAAAGCTTAACCTATAACCTATAACCTAAACTCAATTCCCTAAACCTTAACCTATAACCTAACCTAAACCTAAACCTATAACCTACACTTATAACCTAAACCTATAACCTAAACCTAAACCTACAACCTAAACCTAAACCTAAACCTAGACATAAAACCTAAATCTAAACCTAAAACCTAAATGTATTCTCAAATCCCTAAACCTAAACCTACACCTAATCCTAATCTCAACTCCTTAACCTAAACTTAAACCTAAACTTGAAAACCCAAACCTAAACCCGATCCCGAACCCGAACCTGATTTCCTATACCTAAACCTTAACCTATTCTCAATTCCCAAAAGCTATAACCTATAACCTAAACCTTAACCTAAACCTAAACCTTAACTTAAACCTTAACCTAAACCTAAACCTATAACCTTAACCTAAACCAAAACCTATAACATAAACCTTTAACTTATAACCTATAACGTAAACTTATAACCTATAACCTAAACTTAAAACCTAAACCTAAACCTATACCTAACCTTAACCTATTGTTGTTTCTATATTTTTTTAAACTCTCTTTTTAAATTATTGCTTAGTTTCAATAAGATTGTACATAATCTGTTGCAAAGGAAAAGAAAAGGCTTAGTTTTTGAGTTCTTTTAAGCCTCCTTATCATCCATGCATGGCACTGAAAACGTTTACTAAACTGTAAACTCTAATCGGAACTTTAAGTGCAATTTGATCAATTGAATTAACATCTAATACTATCCTATTCCTTTGTAAGATAACATTGTCGAATTTATGGGCCCTTGTGTTGCGATTCTTATTCTCATCATCATTGGACTCTCATGCATGGGAATCAAGGATGTATCCCTTTAACAGATGCCCCTTTTTACAAAGCTTTAATTTTTGTTGTTGTTTCTATTAACTTCAATTGAAGCACTTTTTTGCATTAGTTTTATTTTAATGATTAGTTTTATTTTAAAAATGTGTGCCCACTTTTTTGAAAAAAAAAAAGAAGCAAATGAAGTTTCTGCAATTCTTCATGATTCTAAATTATAATGTTTTGTTGGTTGAATATTTTTTTATTATATGAAAGACAAAGAAAATTGTTGCTAATTTTTTACTTTTTTTTTTAATTTTTAATACAAGAAATTTTCTGATGGCTTTAGGCAGTCCATATTTTTCTAAATATTCAAATATGAGACGGTCCATAACCATCCTTTTAAGGTTTATAAGAGACGGCTCATAACAGTCCTTTTTAAGGACAGTCCATGAACGTCCTTTTCAAAGACTGCTCATAATAGTCCTTTTTAAGGACGGTCCATAGTCGTCATTTTAACGTCTATATTTATTGACAGTCCATGACCATCCTTCTTTAAAGACGGTCCATAACCGTCATTTAAATGTCCATAGCAATGACGGTTCATGACCGTCCTTTAAGTAATACGACGCCCCAAAATAGGACGACCCATGCGACGGTTCAAAACCGTCCTTTATTGTCATTTGAGAAGGTTTTCAACCGTCCTTTTTTCACTGTTCTGGCGTAGTGCGATCTAAACCATAACATAAGGATCAGGCCTCAACTGTGGATATGCTAAGTCTGATAGCATGGATCCATCCGTCTACGACGATGATGAACTCTTCTCATCTCAAGGTTGGGCCTAGGTGGCCTACCTGTAATCTTAAGGATCCGGAACGGGCTTCCTTCACCATATTATTGCATGGCAAGCTAGATGCCCCTAAGGGGCCCAAATAAGTCCCAGATGGATTCCAAGATTAAGAAGAAATATCCCTACAAGCAACTAATGGGGGGCCTAACATCTTGGATTAGCCCAATATGAATAGATGGATCATGCACATATCAATGGGGCCCAATGATTTGGGTTAACCCACTTAGAGAATGATGAGAATGGGCTTAACAAGACCTACGGGAAGGTCACAATGTGGACATTTAGCCATCATTGCCCATCAATGTGGACTTTTAACCAACATTGCTCCCAAGAAGTGGCCCACATAGCGCTAAACATGTGGTGGGCCCATGGCCTCACATAAGGGCCTCATATACTTCACAATGGGACTCACATAAGGGCCTCAATTACATCATATTGGGCCACACTCATGGGCCACAAATACCTCATTTTGGGCCTCACACAAGGGCCCATGGGCTAGGCATAAGGGATGGGTGGTGAGTGCAACACATACACCATAATGGACCTGATGGGGCAGCTCATATAGCCCAGAAAATAAATGGGCCGCAAGGTCAATATACACATCAAGGTGGGCCTCACAGATCAGCCCTATGGTCCAGAAAAATAGGTGGATAAATTGCCTACAATGCATTCATCAAGGTGGGCCTGTTGCACCGTAAAATAAGCCTAATGGGGCAGCCCATAATCTATGAAAAATGGATGGGCAGCTTGGATGTACAACGCATTCATCGGGGTGGGCCGCTGCACTGGATGGTGTGAGTATAGAACTCATATATCACGATGGCCCCACGTCCCACGTGGTCGGGCGGAGTGGATACAACCCTAACATCATGGGAGTCCATGGACGGACAACATGGATAAAATGGATACATCATGATGCATCCCACAGCACGTCCAGATAGACGGTGTTGATATACAATGCATACATTAATGTGGGCCTCACCCCAGAAAAATAGATGGATGATGTGAATATACAACACATACATGAGGTGGGTCCCACCATCCATAGTACAAGACGACGTAAATATAGAACACAAAAAATGTAACACCCTGGATTTTTGCCAACCTGGAGATAGATGTCCTTAGGCAATGGGTTGATCCGAACACCTTATTAACTTGTTAGAACTCAATCCCAAAGTCTAAAATCGCTTTTTAACCCTTTTCCTTCACAAATCTCACCTCGCACCACCTCGTTCTTTAAATCTTTCTAAGTACTTTCACATCAGACACAGATCTTAAAGTTTAGGTGATGAAGAGCAATACTCAAACACGAAATTACTGTAAACATAAATAAAATGGGCTTTTGACCATTAACCTTATGGAATCATCGACGAATAGGTTATTTAGAAACATCACCCTCTCTTGCCCTAGGACCTTCTTCTATTGTAATTAGGGTGTGATTTAGTTAAGTATTAATTACTTGGATCACTTTATATACAAACTACAAAGGCCCAAGTACCACCTCAGACAGAAATCTTACAAGACTAAATCCTTTAAAAATTAGACAAAGTTAACTAAGTGTTAAACTAGATCACATACGAAATCTGCACTAATCACTTTAAATCCGATTTGCAAGACCCAAAACTTGTAGAATCAGTGATGCTAGGTTACCCTAAAATTTAGGATCAATCTCATTACCGGACTGCTCTCGGGAGCATCACAAAACTCCATATCAGATCGGGACTGCACATTGAAAGTCCGACTAATACGAGGTTATAAAATTAGGACCACTTTGCTGGGCTTGACGACCATCTCAGAAGTTAAATCCAGACAGTGTCCCAAGGCTATTCACTTAAGCCCGAAGCGAGGAGTGTGAGAAAACATGGTTTTCTTTAGAAATTAAATCAAATTTAAGTAATCTGAGACTTGTTGCTTGTGGGCCAAATATAAGCAATCAGATCGTCAGAATCTGACCCAAATACACCCTTGGATCAGGAAACATTTCCCATACATATCTGTGTACTTGCAACCCTGATCGAGTTCCAGTGACTATTGAACTGAAACTGGTCCGCCACGTGTGATCTGGGAACCCGACTGGAACGAAAGCTTAACTCGACCTAGATCCATAGTCAGTGAGCTTAAGTCTGACCTTTGGCTCAAGGGGGGGCTCCAGAAGTGCTCCGTTGAGACGGAATAGTCCGTATTTGTAGCCCTGGGTCTAATTTGGTGAGTTCTGGGCCTATATAAGGACCTTAAACCCTCACTATTTCATTCCATATGAATTTGAGAAAACCTAGGAGAGAGAAGAGAGAAAAGAGAGAGAAAGTGTGAGAGTAGTGGGAGCATCTTCCTGATACTCTATCCACTGCTATACGTGCTTAGCCATCACCTTCTAATCACTCTTCTGACGATTCTGACATCATTATTAGGTAAGGAAACTCTAACCCTAACTTGTTCTAGGGTTTCAAAGGTTGTAAGTTGCGAAATAGCCGACTTAATTCTTGCTATAGGTTGATATAGCATCGTTGAAGAAGACTTAGCATTTCTACCAAATTCGTTATATTTCTATGGTGTAAGGTGCAGACTTTAAATGTATAGGTTATGGTTTTCAAGGCTTTCAATGTCAGTTAATGATATATTACTGACGTGAATGCTAATGTACATGTACAAAGTGATGTCCGTTTCGTTTTTCAGATATACGTTAACTATGTTGAATATACTGTATTCCTCGTATTTGTAGAAAATACCTTATACGTATGAAATATGGATTTGTACTTGCCATGATTAATTGTTGTCTATGTATGCTAGATGCATGTGTATTAACTTCTGGGTGAACGGATTAGCCTAATACCTGTTATATTAACATACGTCGTTTATATACAAGTTGTAGCCTAAGTGATTGTTGAAATGCTTGAATGAATATGGATTCATGATTTATGCCTGCCATGTGTATTGAATGTAAGAACATGATTGTGGTGTACTAGACAACCCCTTAGCGAAAGGATTTGCCCTAAATCACGCCACGGCCAACACACGATATTTATGTTAAAGTGTGTAGCCCAAGTGTTTGTAAAAATGAACGAAAGAATATGGAACATGGATTCATGCTTGCCATGACTATCCGTCATGGGTGCACGCGTGTTATAAATGGGGCAACTCCCTAGTGAAAGGATTTGACCTAATACCTACGTGATCAACATACGTCATGTATGTTGATGTATGTAGTCTAAAGTGTTTGTTGAAATATCTGAATGAGTAAGTAGTTAGTCAATTGTAATGTATTGAGGTGTTGAGATATGATTCTCAACCCCTATAACTATGTGTATACTTTCCTTCATGTACCATATCTTATCGTGTCTGTTTATCTATGTAATGCATATGTATAAATCCATGATTAAGTTGTATTACATAAGATGTAAAAACAAAGCCGTGAAGGGTGATGGGGGAGTGGTGTAACGACTCCATACAACAGCCTTGGCAGCCCTAAAGCGGATGATATCGGACCTTTGATTGTATAATTTGAAATCTTGATTCATTACTGCTTTAACTGTCTTATAGGATATTTTGTTGTAATTGAATGTGATTGGGGCTATTGTATAGTCTAGGCAATCGGTAATAGGCTTTAATTCATGGTTGAGATTCCTTAGCCACGTACAATGTGTTTAACGAACCCGAGTCGTACTTCGGTTGGCGATAGCGGTTAGGCCATGCGAAGGGCTTATGTATTTCATGTCGTTTAACTTGTTTTGCACTCGTGCTAGTCGAGCTTGTCAAGTAACCCGATCTGTCTAATGTATGTTCATCATGTTTAGACACTACTACTTGAACCTAAGGTACCAAACTTACCAGTGTAATCCCATTTAACCTTGGTACCTCGATCTGCTAAGACTCATGAGCCGGGCATGGTGGTGTGGGACACCGTGGTCGAGCTGTCGGTCTATGCTGGGGGATGTGCCTCCCCGTAGTGACCAGTGAGCAACCCAGACTCGTGAGCCGAATACGGTGATATGGGACACTGTATTCAAGCTGTCGGCCTACATTGATAAGATGATGGGGGAGTGGTGTAACGATTACGTGTAACAGCCCTTTGTAGTGACCTCGAGCATACTCTACGTCTGCTGTGAGGCGACGAGCCTTCCCGTAGTAGACAGAGTATAAAGTAGGCCTGTATTGATAAGGTGATGGGGGAGCAAGGTAAACGAGTGCATGTAATGTACCGACAAATTTGTTGACTTTACAAAGTGACCTAGAACCATATTATCGTATGAGATTATCTAGGACTGACGACCCTAGAATGAATCATTGTTTGGGAATGATATAAGGGAGGTACCTTAGTTTTCTAATACTGCTATATGAAATGGACTAATAACAACTCGATAATCACTCTCATAACATAGTACTGCATGTGCCTGGAAGATGTGGAGCACTGAGGGATGAACGCATGCCGCGGACGTAAGATATTGTCACACGAGGGTAGTTTGGAAAGGGCATGCATCATGACTACATTTCATCCTTGCATTAATAAGAGTAATTTAGGAGTGTTTGATTGTACTGCTTTATCATTACTGCTTGACTGAATTGATAACATGTTAACCTATGCTCTGTTGTTCCACTGAGTTGATCACTCACTCCCACGTTACGGGACGGTCTTGTACACACCAACCAGACCCCGTTTGAGTTTCAGATGATGGTGATGCTTGCGAAGCGGAGCCGGTCTTTATGATGATGAGGAAGGTTTCTCCTTACACTACTATCAGGTGGGTCTATGTTGACCATCTTCTAATCGACAGGGTTATATGGTTTGCTGATTAGATGCCATTACACTTTAGTTTGTCCTTTTGGAGCACTCTTGTATATTCATTTTGTCCATTTTTGGAGTATACATTGATATATTTAACCTAGTAACATGTTCACACTCTGGAGACTTATAATAGTGTATACATATTTTATATATCTATCACAATCTTCCGCTTGCATAATTTAACTGTCTTTGGAGTATGATATGTTGTTTTGGCTTAATCCCATTCATCTTTAATACACTAATACGAACAACATTCAATCATCATTCTTTATATTGCATAAGTGATGCGTTGGAACTCGGGAGTTGACTTTATGCTCGACCCCCGATTTTCAGGGCGTTACCTAAATTAAAGGTGGGCCACACCATCCAGCAATCTGGACGGTGAGGATAAGGCCCAGCATCATGGTCGGCCCCTCACAGCTCCATCCAGATGGGCGGTGTGTAAATAGAGTACATATATCAAGGTAGGGCCCCACACATGTGGATGCAAGGCATCCACCAAGGTGGGCCCCATGTCCATGTATTAGACGGACGGTATGGATGTAATACATACATCAGAGGTGGGGTCCCACCATCCTGCCCAGTGGATTGTGTGGAATATACAATACGTACATCAAGGTGGGTCCCATCTCACACGTGCAGGATGTGTGGGGTGAGCCCCACACATGTGCCAAATAGGTGGACGGTATGGACACAACACATACCTCGTGGTGGACCCCAAAACTTGTTGACACTAACACAGCAGCTGCTTGCTACTGGACGGTTGGGCTGTTGGCCCAGCGTTCAGCAGATGGACGGTTAGATATAACACATGCATCACACGTGGGTCCCATGTGGACATGGCATCCCATAATCCATGAAAAATGGATGGGCAGCCTGGATATACAACGCATTCATCGGGGTGGGCCACTGCCCTGGATGGTGTGAGTATAGAACTCATATATCACTGTGGCCCCACGTCCCACGTGGCCAGGCGGAGTGGATACAACCTTAACATCATGGGGGTCCATGGACGAACAACATGGATAAAATGGATACATCATGATGCGTCCCACAACACGTCCAAATCTGCATACATTAATGTGGACCTCACCCCAGAAAAATAGATGGATGACATGAATATACAACGCATACATGAGGTGGGTCCCACCATCCAAAGTGCAGGACGATGCAGATATAAAACACATAAATCAAAGGTGGGCCACACCTTCTAGCAATCTGGATGGTGAGAATAAAGCCCAGACATCATGGTCAGCCCCTCACAGCACCATCCAGATGGACGGTTTGTAAATAGAATACATATATCAAGGTAGGGCCCCACACGTGTGGATGCAAGGCATCCAACAAGGTGGGCCCCACATCCGTGTATTGGACGGATGGTATGGATATAATAAATACATCAGAGGTGGGGTCCCACTGTCCTGCCCAGTGGACTGTGTGGAATATACAATACGTACATCAAGGTGGATCCCATTCCACACGTGCAGCACGTGTGGGGTGAGCCCCACACATGTGCCAAATGGGTGGACGATATGGACACAACACATACCTCGTGGTGGACTCCAAAACTTGTTGACGCTAACACAACAGCTGCTTGCTGCTGGACGGCTAGGCTGCTGGCGCAGCGTCCAACAGATGGACAGTTAGATATAACAAATACATCACATGTGGGTCCCATGTGGACATGGCCCACCTGATTTAGATCAATCTGATATTGGTGTTTTCCTTCATGCAGGCATGTCCTGATAGATAGGCAGCATGCCAGTTCGTTGGACAGTCCAGCAAGGTGGGGCCATCACATGGATGGCATGGACATGATTCATACATCACTGTGGGGGTCCATTTGAGTGGGTCATACATATCATCAACAACATTAAAGAGAGAGAGAGAGAGAGAGAGAGAGAGAGAGAAAGAAATGACAGAGATGGGAGGAGCTCCTCCACTATGAGCTCCTCCATGTACATGCATACATTAAGATGGGTCCTGTCCTTGTGTGGTCCCACAATCACAAAAATATCAAGGGTGGAAATCCCATTTCCATCACAAATTAGGGCCTAAGTAGCCTCACCAAGTACATAACATAGAGACCACATGGTGGGATCCATGGAGAGTAGTCCCACCATGGATACATACATGCAAGGTGTGATGAGACTTTGACCACATCTAGGGACCAAGATGGGATCTCCACCATTAATTGGTGGGTCCCACTTGCCCTATACTAAAAAGGAGGAAGATCTATGCAAAGAATCAAATACTAAGAAGCACCCACCTTCAAATCTTATTGTCCTTCTTCCACCAATGGCTTCCAATGCTCCAAGGGGATAAGATTAAATGGTTAAGATGGTCTCTTGATGGTTGGATTGGGAAGATTAGGGAGAGGAAGTGGCTGAAAAGTTTGGGAGCTCTCTTTCTCTTGCTAGCAATGGAGGAAATGGGAAATGAAAGAGAGAGGGAGAGAGATAAGAGAGAGAAATGCAATGATTGCCTAGCTCTCTTAGCTAGGCAATGATGATAGGTGTAAGGCATGCTCTCATGGGGAAGAGAAATGGATCATGGGCTAGGGGCTAGAGTGGCTAGGGTAGGGTGAGGTCATCCTCATAATGGCATAGGAAAATGTGCCATGGGTTAGGTGGGTCCCGCAACATGCGGTCCACAACCATGATCATGCACGGCCCACATCTTATGATCTAGGCATCAGATTGGCGCACGAGACACGGCGTCGAAACCACAGTGATGACACGGTCACAATGGCATGGGTCTCGGGTTGAGTATACTCGGGTTTATAGGATATGACTTAGGGTTGCGCAAATATAATTTATGGGTTGCGGGTTGCTGGAATTCGACTAGGAGGACCATGGGATCCTACGGAACAGAATGGTCACAGGGACATGGACCTGACGGCTTTCCTCTCCTAATAAAAATTTCATCCTCAAAATTTGCTATCATGCAGGACAAAATAAGGGAAGAAGAGAAAGCATCATCAAACACACACACACACACACACACACACACACATATATATATATAACAATCAATGTAATACAAAGCATAATACAAGCATAATCAATATATAAACAAATGAGGATAACGCTCTCTAATCTCAGCCTTGCGCTCCCAAGACACCTCCTGAACAGAATGATAACCCCACTAAACCTTTACTAAAGTAATGACCTTGGTCCGGAGGACCTACTCCTTTCGATTAAGGAATGCGAATCGGCTATTCAATATAGGAAGCATCCTCACAGACCTCAAGAGACTGCCAATTAATCATGGGAACGGTACCTGACCTGCACTTCCGCAACATTGAAACATGGAAAATATTGTGGATGTCAGACAACTCAAAAGGTAAGGGAAGCCTATAGGCCACAACACCAATGCGCCCAGTGATCTCGAAAGGTCCAATAAATCGTAAGGCAAGTTTGTCCTTTGCTCCAAATCGAACCATGCCCTTCATGGCGAGACTTTGAGATACACTCTGTCCCCAACTGCAAACTCCAAGGGACGACGCTCGACTCTGAGTTATGTGCATCCTCTGCCTAATGATATCGATAACCTTTGATGTCTGCTACACAAGCTCGGGGCCTAGGAGACAGTGCTCTCCAACCTCGACCCAACAACTAGAGGATCTACACGGCCTACCATACAAAGCCTTGAAGGAAGCCATACCAATAATCACCTGATAGCTGTTATTATACGTAAACTTAGCAAAGTGTAAATGCTCATCCTAGCTACCCGAGAAGTTGATCATGCAAGCTCTAAGCATATCCTCAAGAATCTGGTTGACCCTCTCGGTCTGCTCATCGGTCTACAGATGATACACGGTGCTAAACTATAAGGCAGACCCCATTGTCCTCTGAAAGCTCCTCCAAAACTGATATATGAACCTCGGGTCTAGGTCAGAAACAATCGAGGCTGGAATACCATGCAGTCTCACGATCTCATCAACAAATAATTTGACAAGTTGGTACAAAGGACAAATCACAGACGATCTACGACAACCAAGATGGCGTCATGACAGCATTGAGTCCTCGGTAAGCCCATGATAAAATTGATGGATACGTACTCCCACTTCCACATCTGGACACTCAACAGCTGTAATGGACCTGGGGGTCTCTGATGATCGGCCTTGACACGCTAGCATGTATCAAACTCGGCCACAAAACTAGCTATCTGGCGCTTCATCTCTGCCAAAAAATTTTGACGCCTCATATCACGATACATCTTCGTCGAGCCAGGGTGGATAGAAAATCACGAATGATATGCCTCGGTTATAAGATCTCTGTGCAACTATGAAATATTTGGGACACATAATCGGCCTTTGAAGCGAAGTCCACCATTAGAACCAATCCGCCAATCTGACTGACTCTCAGATATTATGTAACGACCCGTAAATTTCCGTACTTTGGCTCGAGTACCACCTCGACCAGAAATCAATTAGGATTAAATCCTTTAGAAATTTAATAAAGTTAACTAAGTGCTAAACTCGATTAGCCATGAAATCCGTTGGGATCGCTTTAAATACGATCTGTAAGACCCAAAACTTATAGAATCATTGACGCTAGGTTACCCTAAAGATTAGGATCAAACTCATTACCCGGTTATTCTCAGGAATGACTTGAAACTTCGTATTAGGTCTAGACCGCACATCGAAAATCCGATTAACGCAAAGTTAAGGACTTAGGACCGCCTCGCTGGGCTCGATAACCATCTCGGAAATCAGGTCCAGTCGATGTCCCACGGCTATTCGCTTGAGTCCGGAGTGAGGGAGTGTGAAAAACACTCTTTCCTTTACAAAATAAATATCTGGAATAATGATCTGGCACCATTTAGTTGCGGATCAGTATTAAGCAACCAGACCGTCAGAATAAGACCAAATTACACCCTCGGATTAGGAAAAATTTCAGGAACATTTACATGTACTTGGAATTTCGGATCGTGGCCCACTGACCTTTGAACTGAAGCTGGTCCGCCACGTGTGATCTGGGAATCCAATCGAGTTGAAAACATAATCCCACGTGGATCCATGAGTGGTGAGCTTAAGTCTGACGTTTGGCTCAAGGGGGGGCCACCAGAAACACTCTTTTGAGCTGGAACATCACCGAAATGCTTATAATAGCAGTAACCCTTGAACCTGAGTCTATTTTGGAGAGGTTTTATGCTATAAAAGGGCCTTATAACAGCCCCTCTGATAGCCATACGAATTTGGGATAAAACCCTAGTGAGAGAGAGAGAGAGAAAAGAGAGAGAAGACTTGGGATTTGTGGGAGCACCTTCCTCCTACTGCTTTCAATCATCGCACGGCCTGCACCGCCTCTTTCCAGGCGCTTTCCCGGCGATATCAACTCCGTTTTAAGGTGAGAAACCCTAACCCTAGGTCTGATTTGAAGTGTATAGGCTATAGGTAGTGAAATAGCTAACCGATTTCACTCCTTAGGCTAGAAAACTCCCGAATACGGAAGCTCATCCAACCTTGCTGATTCGTTGAGATTCCAAGGTGAAAGGTGAGGACTTTAGGTGTATAAGTTGCGGTTTTCAACGCTTTCAATGTCAGTTAATGGTAGATTCATGATCTGCATGCAATTGCACATGTACAAAGTGCTTTTTATTTTCTGTTTCGATTAGAATTGTAGAATTTGGAATTTCACAGACTCTAGGTATTCGTATAATACTGTATACGTATTTTTTATGGAAATGTGTTTGACATGTTTATTTGTCGTATGGATATATGATGTATGGATAAAATACTCATTTGGCGAAAGGGTTCGCCTAAATACATGTTTACTAATATACACTATGTATGTAGAAATACGGTATTGTAAGAATACCGTATATGGGTATATTTTAGCGATGTGTTTGTCATGATTAATTGTTGTATAAATTAATTTCTTAGCGAAAAGAATCGCTGTAATACATGTCCGCTGGTAAATGCTATGCATGTTGAAATTGTGTATTCTAGAAATACCGTACATGTGTAAATTTTGAAAATGCAATTGTCATGATTATTTGCTGTATGATTACGATATACGCGGATAAAATGCTAGCTTGGCGAAAGAATAGCCCTAATACATGTTTTACTAACATACGTCATGTATGTTGAAATAGCGTACTCCAAGTGTTTGTGTAAATGCTTGTGAGAGCAAATGCTTGGATGTTCGCACCGTAGGTCGGTGCTGAGATGGAATTCTCGACTACCTTAGAGACATGTAGGATTTCCTCCATGTGGTTGTTTACTTCAACCACTCACATATGATGTATATGTGTTTGTATCCCTATCTGTATAGTACTCTATTACCTGCTTTATAACATGCTTTATATCATGCTTTATAACATGCTTTATGACATGCCTCCTAACATGTTTGTATTACTTTGTTTATCATGCTTAACTCCACATGTTATTGATGAGAACTGTTTGAGTTTGGGACCATGCCTATAGTCCAAACATTCGGTACCAGACTTGAGATTGTGGCTGAGAATCATGCCGCCACAAGGGATGCGTCTGACGAACCCGAGTTATACTTCGGTTGGGGATAGTGGTTGGCCACACGGAGTGCTTTTGCACTTCATATCGCCCAACTTGTTATGCGCTCAAGCTAGTCAGGTTCGTCAAGTAACCCGATATGTCGAATATGTGTTCATCATGTTTGGTCATTACTGTTTGAACCTAGGGTACTAAACTTACCAGTGGCAATCCCGTTAACCATGGTACCTCGATCCGCTAAGACTCATGAGCTGGACATGGTGGTATGGGACACCGTGGCCGAGCTGTCGGCCTATGCTGGGGCCATGTGCCTCCCCGTAGTGACCATTAAGCAACCCAAACTCGTGAACCGGATACGGTGGTATGGGACACTGTATTCGAGCTGTCGATACTTACGGCGAGAGCCGAGTACGGTGAGACCTGTACTCGTGCTGACGGACGACGAGTCCTCTGTAGTATCTTCGAGTATACTCCAAGGTTTGTGATTGGCGACGAGTCTTTCACAGCAACTCGAGTATGAGTTGAGCCGAGTACGGTGAGACCTGTACTCGAGCTGACGGCTAGTGATTGAGCCGAGTACGGTGAGACCTGTACTCGAGCTGACGGTCAACAATTGAGCCGCATACAAGAGTAGTTAAACTTGTTTAATTGTATCGCTTTATCATTACTGCTTGATTAAGTTGATAACATGTTAACCTATGCCTTATTGTTCCACTGAGTTAGCTACTCAATCCCACGTTACGGGACGGTGTTTGCAACACCAACTAGACTCTATCACAGGTATAGGCGGCGCGTCGGTTCAGGAGCCGGAGCCCGATTTCGACGAGGACCAAGATGAGTTCTCATTTATGCAGTACTTTAACGGCTATGCTTAGGCCGACTGCATTGTGGGAACTTCAGGACTCATCTTTTAGATTGTATTTTGATTTTGATTCAGAAACAGTATATGTATATGGGTACTCAGTTAGTGTTCATACTCAGGTGTTCATAAAAAATTTTATTCTTTATATACTTTAAATATACAATTTCAGTCTTTTGCTTGCCTTTATACAATTGAACTGGAGTATGAATTATGGTTTTGGTATAATCTCATTCATGTTTATTGCTATAACTCAGACAACATTTAACCATCATTGTGTATGTTGCATAAGTGATGCGTTGGAACTCGGGAGTTGAGTTCATACTCGACCCCCGAATTTCAGGGCGTTATAAGTTGGTATCAGAGCATGATTTTGATTAAACCGGACCTGATTTATGTTCCCCCTACGTACGCTGATGCATTACAACCTAGGAGGGTGCGTAAAAATATAGAAACAGTCTTAGGGTCTCCCGATTTCGCCGTTCGGCGAAGTTCATTGAAAATGGACATTTTGATCGAGTTCGTACTCGATCCCGACCGCACTTATGGATCCCAAATCACTTCTAGACCGTCTATTGACGTGTCTAGATTCCTATCCACCCAATCCAGTTACTAGGAAAATCAGAAAATCAGTCCAGATCAGAAATTTCTCGGAACCACCCATTCTGGAGCTGAAATGAGTCGGGGGCCTCCCCACCTAAATATACTAAGACCCAGGGTCGAACCAAGGTGCATTTAGCACCTTGGGAACGTGGCAAACAAGGTCCCATGGCGGTGGTGCGGCGCCGGTCAAGGCGGACCGCGGCGGAGCCGCGGTCACGGCGGCGGACCGCGGTCCGGTGGCCCATCTGAAGTGGGGCCAGGCATGAGATTGGTCGGCCCGACCTCCCCTACCCCCTGGCACATGCGAAATAGCATGGGGTTTGGGATTTTAGGGGCTGGAGCACCCCTCTCTCTCATTTCACCCCTTCCAAACACCCCAAACCCCCATTTCTGATTTTTTCTCTCAACCCATCCCCCTAAACCTTGTAATCCTCCATTTTCTTCCATAACCCACACACTCCAACCGTCCACAACAGCCCTAGCCTCCTCCTTTTCCCTTTTTCTCATGTTGGAGCTCTCATATCCCCCATTTGGAGCTCAAAATCGGGTAATCTCCTAACCCATTCCATTTTCTTTTTGTTCCTCCTCCATTTCCTACCCCTAGTGTCTCTTCTACACCTATTGGAACCGTTGCTTGTGCAAGATCAAAGCAATCAGCCCCTTTTTCCCTATTTTGTCATTTTTCCATGGCCCTCTTTGGTGTGGTAGCTGCTATTTTCTCCATTTCCTCCATCTTATCTCTCATGGGAAAGAGGAAGACCGCAGTTGATGATGCTGGCCCGAGTAGGCCAGCCCATTCCCGAAGAAGATCTGACGATGGGGCCGGCACTAGCACCGTTCGGGAGTATAGGTCGAAGCGAGACCTGGATCCCCAACTGCCGCTCAGGGATGCACTACCGATTGGTTTCGAATACGGTCATTTTGCTAACCGTAAGGTCGTGTTTGAAGCTCACGTGGATGAAGGGATGTTTGGAACACACCCGATGATGGACCATTTGGTGGATGTCGTCAGATGGGGTCCTATATTTGAAGGCGAGTCTCCCACATGTAAGAACACACTTCGTGCCTTCTACGCTCATATCATAGATCCATCGTTGGAGCAGCTTCAGTTCACAGTCTCTGTGAGGGGCATAAGGCGTACGATTACTGTGGCTGAGGTGGCACGACTCCTGAACATCTCGCGTGGTGAAGTGCTTCCAAACGACGACTTCTCCAGGAGTGCGCGAGAAAGGGATCGTCGCACGCGATACCTTTGTGGTCGCCGAGTTACTTGGACGCGAGGAAATTGTATTGCAGCTACAAAGATGGCCGAAGACTTCCGTTTACTCCATCACATTTTTACATACAATGTATACTCACGGTGGGGTAACCGCACGGAGTGTACTCAGTTGATGGTGGACTTTCTGTACAAGATGGGACGCGGGAACAACATATGCCTGCCCACATTCATCCTATTTCAGATAGTTCAGGTTGTTCGATCTATCAGGAACGCCCTTTCGCTCCCATTTGGCCGCCTGATATGTAGGATGGCTCGTGATGTCGGCTATAGGCTTAACATGGAAGACCTTGCACCAGTCCAAGTCATAAGCGAGGCGACACTTAAGAATATGAAGATCGGCCCTCAACAGCGGCAAGCATGACTCGACGAGTCTGGAGATGGGTCGGATAGCGCCGGTGAGGAGAGTGTTGACCTTGAGGCAGAAAGTGATGAGGAGGGCGGTGATGACATACAAGAAGAGGAGGAGGAGGCTCAGGATACTGAGGAGAGCTCTCCTCCTGGTGCACCTGAGTCGGACGCTGCTCAGGTAGTGAGAGAGGCTCGTATGGATAGCATTGAGGAGAACCAGGCTGCCCTGCGGCAAGAGGTTGGACAAGTTCGGGCTGAGCTTGGTGAGACCCGAGCTAAGCTTAAAGAGACCGAAGCCTACATGAAGAGGAGCTTTAAGAAGGTGTCTCGTACGTTGAAGGCCATTCTGTGCTGTGTACAGGACAAGAACACTCCTCCTCCATCGCCTGACTCGGATGCCTAGGCATCCACGTTGTTGTGTGTGGTTGTTTGTTTTGGTTGCCGCGATAGGCGGTTTATGCTTTCATGTAGATGATGTAGTAGTTAGTAGCATGTTCTAAGTGTTTGATGTTGTGGATGTATTGGCTATCATGTGATTTCTGTCATGATTCATGTAACTCTGTATTCCATGTATTATGACAATTTTGGGTAAATGAAAGGCATGTAGCCTCTTTGTTATGATGATGTGTGAAATGCTTAAAGTGCTTTATGATGCGTGTTATGCTTTATCTCACCAACGTTATACCCTATGTTATATAGGGCATGCCGCGACAATATACGTGGAGCACGGCACACCTCTGCCTTACTGACTCTATGGACCAGACTCCTTCTGGTAGTGGCGGTACTGCGGACCATGGATTAGGTTCTGATCAACCTCCTGCTGGTCCTGCCGGTGGATTGCCACCTTACATGCCCCCGGTTCGTGAGCAGTACCGGGCATCATCATCTGCGAAGCATGATTCACAGCCTGCTCCACCTACTGATAGGATCGAGCAGCTGATGTTGATGATGCACCGGCGGCGGGCGCGGCCGAAGAGACAGACAGCAGAAGAAGACCAGCAGCCTTATGGCCACTATTGTTGAGGCCTTATCTCGGGGTGGTAGTGCGACTCCACCTGCGACATCTGCTCGTCCTGCTGAGCACTTGGAGCCTCCTGCTCAGTGTGAGGATGTGCCTCTGCCCTCACCCGTGTGCCTCCTACTGGAGATGTCAGTACCCGCAGTTTACTAGAGCGATTTCAGCGCTTGAGACCTCCTTCATTCATGGGCACTCATAGACCCGAGGAGGCAGAGTTTTGGCTTGACTGCATCTCTAAGATGCTTCGGATGCTGCATTGTTCAGAGGTAGAGCAGGTTGAGCTGGCCGCTTTCATGTTTAAGAGGGAGGCCAGCTTATGGTAGGATAGCGTGCTGCAGTCTGTCGCAGCAGATTACATGTGGACTTGGGAGGCTTTCGATTTTCGGTTCCACGAGAAATACTACCCGCAGACTTATCGACATGAGCGGGAGGATGAGTTCCTACGCCTCAGGCAGGGAGGCATGGCGATTACGGAGTACGAGCACCGCTTCACAAAGTTGGGCCGCTTTGTCCCGACTATACTGGTGGATGAGCAGATGCAGATGCATCATTTTTCCTTGGGTTTGCGACTGGAGATACGGTTGAAGATATGCTGCCTCAGTATACCTACCTACGCAGCACTGGTCCACATGTCTATGACGGCCGAGCAGGATGTGGACCGATTGGCTAGATCGCGTGGTGCTATGGTTGCGAGGCCATACCAGGATTTACAGAGCAGGCCTATTCTGGGCAAGAGGCCTCATGCTGATTCGCCTCCTAGGGCCACGACACCAGTGGTTCCTGTGAGACGCCCGATTGTGACCTGCATGTATTGCGGGAAACCGGGATATCCTGCTGAGAATTGCTTTTCGGGTACGAGGGCTAGCGGATTTGCACCACCGCAGAGGTTGGATCGCCCTTACCCACAGACCATATCAGCTCCACCGCTACAGACTGCTCCTGCACATCCTTCCTTCTGACCTCCTGTGTCGCGCTTCAGGCCGCCACAACGCCCCTTGGCTCCTCAGCCGAACCGTCAGCAGCAGGCTTGGGTACATACACTTGTTGCCGAGGCACCTGAGACGTCAATTTCGGCATCGACGACTTTTGAGGGTACGGTTTACATTCATGGTACTTCCATTTCCTTATTGGTGGACACTGGGTCCACTACTTCTATTATTTCTTGTGGGGCGGTTAAACGTCTATCTTTGCGTACTATTCCCACTAAGGGGATGAGACTCATTACGGCCACTGGGACCTTCTCGGATGTCACACGGTTATGTGAGGGTTGCTCGATAGTTTTAGGTAGCAGCACAGTGCTCGTCGACCTCATTGTTGCTCCACCATGGCACTACGACATTATCCTTGGTATGGATTGGCTCGCCAAGTTGAAGGCAGAGATAGATTGCGATACTCGAGTCGTGACGGCCTATGACTCAGATGGCACAGCTTTCATGTTTCTAGTACAGGTCAGTTGGCGTTGCCGTGTTGACTGTTATACTGCTTTATTAGCGCCGATTGATGGTCCGATGTTGAGAAATACACCGGTGGTTCGAGAATTTGCAGGCGTGTTTGAGACTATTCCTGGTTTACCTCCTCGGCGCGAGATCGATTTTACAATTGATCTTACGCCTGGTGCGACACCCATCTCATTGCCGACTTATCGTATGCCTCCATGTGAGATAGAGGAGCTGCGGAAATAGATTGATGAGCTTGTAGAGAAGGGTTTTATACGACCTAGTGTGTCTCCTTGGGGAGCACCTGTGCTATTTGTGAAGAAGAAGGATGGGTCGCTACGGTTATGTATTGATTACCGTAGGTTGAACCAGGTCATGGTGAAGAACAAGTATCCTTTGCCCAAGATAGATGATCTGTTCGATCAGTTGAGAGGGGCGAAGTATTTCTCGAAGATTGATCTTCAGTCGGGGTACCACCAGTTGTGCGTGAGAGATGAGGATGTGCAGAAGACAGCCTTCAGGACATGCTTTGGGCACTATGAGTTTATAGTGATGTCGTTCGGCCTTACGAATGCACCAGCCGTGTTCATGGATCTGATGAACCAGGTATTTCAGCCCTTCCTGTACTGATTCGTCATTGTCTTTATTGATGACATTTTGATATACTCTACGAGTCGGGAGGAGCACGAGGAGCACTTGAGAGCAGTGTTGGGTACACTGAAGAAGAACCAGTTGTTTGCATAGTACAAGAAGTGCGACTTCTGGCAGGAGGAAGTCAAGTTCCTCGGACATGTAGTGTCCAAGGATGGGATAACAGTGGACCTTGCTAAGGTAGCCGCGGTTCAGGATTGACAGCAGCCTGAATCGGTTATCGAGGTAAGGAGTTTCCTTGGTCTGGCTGGGTATTCCAGGCGCTTCATTCGGGACTTCTCGAAGATTGCCAGACCATTGTCTCAGTTGACCCGGAAGGACTTGAAGTTCGCCTGGAATGAGAAGGCGGAGGCAGCTTTTAAGGAGCTGAAGGACAAGTTGACGTCCGCCCCTGTGCTAGTATTGTCAGAGTAGGGGGAGAAATACACGATATATACTGACGCGTCTCGCATTTGTTTGGGTTGTGTCCTGATGCAGAAGGATAGGGTGATTTCGTATGCCTCGAGACAATTAAGGAAGCACGAGGAGAATTACCCTACACATGACCTGGAGTTGGCAGCCGTCATCTTTGCATTGAATGAAGCTCTGTAGACATTACCTCTACGGAGAGGAGTTCGAGCTTTTCTGTAACCACAAGAGCCTTAAGTACATATTCACCCAATGAGACTTGAATATGAGACAACGCCGATGGATGGAGGCTTTGAAGGACTTCAGGTTCGAGGTTTCCTACCATCCTGGTAAGGAGAACCTTGTGGCAGACGCATTGAGCCGCAAGAAGACGATAGCATTTGCGGCACCATTGCTGATAGCTGAGTGGGACATGGTCGAGTTCGTACGGGACTTCGAGCAGAGACTCACTGTGGAGGAGCCATTTGTGTGTGTTGCGCACATTCTGGTGCGACCACTTATTGACGACAGGATTGTTGAGGCCCAGGAGGGCGATATGCACCTGTCTGAGCTTCGAGAGCAAGCTAGCGACGCCAAGGACTCCGAGTGGAGAGTTGGTTCTGATGGGGGTTTGCCATTTCATGGCCGCCTATGCATTCCTGATGTGCCCGACTTGAGACGCGAGCTTCTCGAGTCTGCCCATAACTCGTAGCTTGCGATGCATCCTGGTAGCACGAAGATGTACCGGGATATGAGACGGACGTATTGGTGGGATAACATGAAGGCCCACATCGCTAAGTATGTGTCTCGATGTCTGACGTGCCAGCAAGTCAAGGCAGAACATTGCCGACCTCCTGGACTGCTTCAGCCCATGCCCATAGCAGAGTGGAAGTGGGACTTCATCTCCATGGATTTTATATCAGGGCTGCCTAAGACGAGGAAGGGACACGATTCCATTTGGGTGATTGTGGACCGGTTGACTAAATCGGCCCATTTCCTCCCTATCAGAGTTACGAACTCTGCAGACGAGCTGGCTAGATTGTACATCAGAGAGATTATCCGTCTGCATGGAGTTCTGTTGGAGATCGTGTCAGACAGAGACACTCGGTTCACATCCATCTTCTGGACTCGTATCCAGGAGGCGATGGGTGTGAAGTTGAAGTTCAATACGACATTTCATCCTCAGACTGATGGGCAGACAGAGCGGGTGAACCAGATTCTGGAGGATATGTTGCGGGCATGTGTGTTGGACTTCAAGGATAGCTGGGATGACTGTCTTCCGTACGCAGAGTTCGCCTACAACAACAGCTTCCAGGCGACTATTGGCATGGTGCCATATGAGGCCCTATATGGTCGTCCTTATAGAGCACCGCACTATTGGGCTGAGGTTGGCGAGCATAGTCTAATTGGCCCGGAGTTGGTACAGGCGACTACAGAGAAGGTCGACATTATCAGGCGTCGACTACTTACAGCACAGAGCAGGCAGAAGAGTTATGCCGATACGAGGCGGCAACCGCTTGAGTTCGAGGTCGGGGATCATGTGTTCCTTCGAGTTTCCCCTATGAAGGGAGTCCTTAGGTTTGGGAAGAAGGGGAAGCTCACACCGAGATTTATCGGTCCATTTCAGATACTGGATCGAGTGAGTGATGTGGTGTATCGTCTCGCTTTGCCCACACCACTTGCATCTGTAGACAACGTATTTCATGTATCTATGCTGAAGAAGTACGTTCCTGATCCTTCGCATATCATCAGATGGGAGCAGGTACAGCTGAGCGAGGATGCTACGTATGAGTTGCGCCCGACGCGTATCCTTGACAGGAAGGAGCAGGTACTACGGAGCAAGGTTATTCCGCTTGTGAAGGTACTATGGACACATCATTCCGAGGAGGAAGATACTTGGGAGACTGAGGCCGAGGTCAGGAAGAACTACCCTCAAATTCTCGAGGAATACAAAAAGGTATAAATTTCGAGGATGAAATTTTTGTTTAAGGGGGGTAGATTGTAACGACCTGTAAATTTCCGTACTTTGGCTCGAGTACCACCTCGACCAGAAATCAATTAGGATTAAATCCTTTAGAAATTTAACAAAGTTAACTAAGTGCTAAACTCGATTAGCCATGAAATCCGTTGGGATCGCTTTAAATACGATCTGCAAGACCCAAAACTTGTAGAATCATTGACGCTAGGTTACCCTAAAGATTAGGATCAAACTCATTACCCGGCTATTCTCGGGAACGACTTGAAACTTCGTATTAGGTCTAGACCGCACATCGGAAATCCGATTAATGCAAAGTTAAGGACTTAGGACCGCCTCGCTGGGCTTGATAACCATCTCGGAAATCAGGTCCAGTCGATGTCCCACGGCTATTCGCTTGAGTCCGTAGTGAGGGAGTGTGAAAAACACTCTTTTTTTTACAAAATAAATATCTGGAATAGTGATCTGGCACCATTCGGTTGCGGATCAGTATTAAGCAACCAGACTGTTAGAATCAGACCAAATTACACCCTCGGATCAGGAAAATTTTCAGGAACATTTACATGTACTTGGAATTTCGGATCGTGGCCCACTGACCGTTGAACTGAAGCTGGTCCGCCACGTGTGATCTGGGAATCCGATCGAATTGAAAACATAATCCCACATGGATCCATGAGTGGTGAGCTTAAGTCTGACGTTTGGCTCAAGGGGGGGCCACCAGAAACACTCTTTTGAGCTGGAACATCGCCGAAATGCTTATAATAGCAGTAACCCTTGAACCTGAGTCTATTTTGGGGAGGTTTTAGGCTATAAAAGGGCCTTAGAACAGCCCCTCTCACAGCCATACGAATTTGGGATAAAACCCTAGTGAGAGAGAGAGAAAAGAGAGAGAAGACTTGGGATTTGTCGGAGCACCTTCCTCCTACTGCTTTCAATCATCGCATGGGCTGCACCGCCTCTTTACAGGCGCTTTTCCAGCGATATCAACTCCGTTTTAAGGTGAGAAACCCTAACCCTAGGTCTGATTTGAAGTGTATAGGCTATAGGTAGTGAAATAGCTAACCAATTTCACTCCTTAGGCTAGAAAACTCCCGAATACGGAAGCTCATCCAACCTTGCTGATTCGTTGAGATTCCAAGGTGAAAGGTGAGGACTTTAGGTGTATAAGTTGTAGTTTTCAACGCTTTCAATGTCAGTTAATGGTAGATTCATGATCTGCATGCAATTGCACATGTACAAAGTGCTTTTCGTTTTCTGTTTTGATTAGAATTGTAGAATTTGGAATTTCACATACTCTAGGTATTCGTATAAAATACCGTATACGTATTTTTTATAAAAATGTGTTTGACATGTTATTTGTCGTATGAATATATGATGTATGGATAAAATACTCATTTGGCGAAAGGGTTCGCCTAAATACATGTTTACTAATATACACCATGTATGTAGAAATACGGTATTGTAAGAAGTACCATATACGGGTATATTTTAGCGATGTGTTTGTCATGATTAATTGTTGTATAAATATATTATGTGCGTATAAATTAATTGCTTAGCGAAAAGAATCGTCGTAATACATGTTCGCTTGTAAATACTATGTATGTTGAAATTGTGTATTCTAGAAATACCGTACATGTGTAAATTTTGGAAACGCAATTGTCATGATTATTTGCTGTATGATTACGATATACGTGGATAAAATGCTAGCTTGGCGAAAGAATAGCCCTAATACATGTTTTACTAACATACGTCATGTATGTTGAAATAGCGTACTCCAAGTGTTTGTGTAAATGCTTGTGAGAGCAAATGCTTGGTTGTTTGCACCGTAGGTCGGTGCTGAGATGGAATTCTCGACTACCTTAGAGACATGTAGGATTTCCTCCATGTGGTTGTTTACTTCAACCACTCACATATGATGTATATGTGTTTGTATCCCTATCTGTATAGTACTCTATTACCTGCTTTATAACATGCTTTATATCATGCTTTATAACATACCTTATGACATGCCTCCTAACATGTTTATATTACTTTGTTTATCATGCTTAACTCCACATGCTATTGATGAGAACTGTTTGAGTTTGGGACCATGTCTATAGTCCAAACATTCGGTACCAGACTTGAGATTGTGGCTGAGAATCATGTCGCCAAAAGGGATGCGTCTGACGAACCCGAGTCGTACTTCGGTTGGCGATAGTGATTGGGCACAAGGAGTGCTTTTTCACTTCATATCGCCCAACTTGTTATGCGCTCGAGCTAGTCAAGTTCGTCAAGTAACCCGATATGTCGAATATGTGTTCACCATGTTTGGTCATTATTGTTTGAACCTAGGGTACCAAACTTACCAGTGGCAATTCCGTTAACCATGGTACCTCGATCCGCTAAGACTCATGAGCCGGACATGGTGGTATGGGACACCGTGGTCGAGCTGTCGGCCTATGCTAGGCCCATGTGCCTCCCCGTAGTGACCATTGAGTAACCCAAACTTGTGAGCTGAATACGGTGGTATGGGACACTGTATTCAAGCTGTCGATACTTACGGCGAGAGCTGAGTAAGGTGAGACCTGTACTCGTGCTGACGGGCGACGAGTCCTCTGTAGTATCTTCGAGTATACTCCAAGGTTTGTGATTGGCGACGAGTCTTTCACAGCAACTAGAGTATAAGTTGAGCCGAGTACGGTGAGACCTGTACTTGAGCTGACGGCTAGTGATTGAGCCGAGTACGGTGAGACCTGTACTCGAGCTGACGGTCAACAATTGAGCCGCATACGATGAGATCTGTATCCGTGCTGACGGGTGACGAGCCCTTTGTGATGCCTTCGCTACGCCTCTCAAACCATAATATCGTATGAGATTAACTAGGACTAACGACCCTAGAATGGATCATGTTTGGGAATGATACAAGGGAGGTACCTTAGTTTCCCAATACTGTTGTTTGAAATGGACTAATAACAACTCAAAAATCATGCGCATCATTGCACCGCATGTGCCTAGTAGATGTGGAGCACTGAGGGAGTTATGCATTCGTGAACGTAAGATGTTGTCGCATGAGGGTGGTTTGGTAAGGGCATACATCATCATGTCATTTCATACTTGCATTTAACAAGAGTAGTTAAACTTGTTTGATTGTACCACTTTATCATTACTGCTTGATTAAGTTGATAACATGTTAACCTATGCCTTATTGTTCCACTGAGTTAGCTACTCACTCCCACGTTATGGGACGGTGTTTGCAACACCAACCAGACTCTGTCACAGGTATAGGTAGCGCGTTGGTTCAGGAGCCGGAGCCCGATTTCGACGAGGACCAGGATGAGTTCTCATTTATGCAGTACTCTGACGGCTATGCTTAAGCCGACTGCATCGCGGGGACTTCAGGACTCATCTTTTAGATTGTATTTTGATTTTGATTAGAAACAGTATATGTATATGAGTACTCAGTTAGTGTTCATACTCAGGTGTTCATAAAAAATTTTGTTCTTTATATACTTTAAATATACAATTTCAGTCTTCCGCTTGCCTTTATACAATTGAACTGGAGTATGAAATACTGTTTTGGTATAATCTCATTCATGTTTATTGCTCTAACTCAGACAACATTCAAATTTTGCATAAGTGATGCGTTGGAACTCGGGAGTTAAGTTCATACTCGACCCCCGAATTTCAGGGCATTACATATTACCTCTGCTTGATAACTCTACAACGACTCATCTGCCTGCTGAGCCTCGATCACCCTTACGACAAGAGAGGGTTGAATCGACAGGCTCGATAACTACACAATAGAAGACTGAAAGCTGATCTCAGAGTCGAATATTGATATATCCTCAAGCATCTTCCACTCCTGAATATCATATGTGCCACCAGGCCTTATGACAGATGGCTAAGAGCATCTGCCACCACATTCACCTTGCCCCGGTGGTACTGATGATCAAAATCATAATCCTTAAGGAGCTCCATCCAACGTCTTTGCCTCATGTTCAACTTAGACTGTGAGAAGAGATACTTCAAGCTCATGTGGTCAGAGAAAAGCTCGAACCTGACCTCATAAAGATAGTGCCTCCACACCTTCAGTGAAAAGATAATTGTTGCCAGCTCCAAATCATGTGTGGGGTAGTTCAACTCATGGACCTTGACTGGCGAGACGCATAACCTACCGGCTTCCCATGCTACATCAGGACAACAACCAAGTGAACTCGCAAGGCATCGAAAAATATAACAAATCCATCACTCCATAAATGCTCTCTCATAGGTCTCACTCCACACAAACTTCGCGCCCTTCCGGGTCAACCTGGTCAACGGTGCTGCAATACGGAAGAATCCCTCGATAAATCGTTGATTATATCCCGCCAAGCCAAGAAAACTGCGGATATCGGACGCATTCATGGATTGGCCCCACTGACGCACTGCATCAACCTTCGAGGGGTCCACTGCGACACCCTCCCACATCACTACGTGACATAGGAACTTCACCTCCTCCTACCAAAACTCGCACTTCTCCATCTTCGCATACAGCTGGTGGGCACGGAGGGTCTACAAGGCAATCTCTAAATGTTGCTCATGATCCTCGCGAGTCCTCGGATAAATCAGAATGTCGTCGATGAAGACCACAACAAACTGATCGAGATAAAGATGGAAGACCTCATTCATCAGCTGCATAAAGACTGCGGGCGCATTGGTCAATGTTAAGGACATGACCTAAAACTCAAAGTGATCATAGTTCATCCTGAATGCCATTCTCGGGATGTCCTCCTCTCGGACTCAAATCTGATGATAGTTAGAACGTAGGTCAATCTTTGAAGAGAACTGTGCACCCCGTAGCTGATCAAATAAATCATCAATCCTCAGGAGCGGATACCTATTCTTGATCGTGACCCAGTTAATCTCGCGATTATCCACGCAAAGCCTTAACGGGCCATCCTTCTTCCTAACGAATAGTACCGGCGCTCCCCATAGTGAACTGCTCGGACGAATGAAACCCACATCATCAACTCGTCCAACTGTTGCTGTAACTTTCACAACTCCATTGGTGTTATACGATACGGGACCTTCGAGATAAGTGTGGTACTAGGCACAAGATCAATCTGGAACTCAATATGCCAGCGCTGTGGCAATCATAGAATCTCCTGAAATACATCGGGGAAATCGCAAACAATTGACAACTGATTAACACTCACTGCTACGGGCTCCTCTATTGCACATGGCATCAAACAAGACAACGACTCTCCTTTGGGCTCAGCAATGAACTGGAACTGCGGTAAGCCTGGTATAAAGAACGTGACTGTCCTCATGGAGCAGTCCAAGATGACGTGGTACTCAGGAAGCCAATCCACGCCCAGGATGACGTCGAACTCCGACATGGGTAACAAGAATAAATAGGCGGGCAAGAAGGTCTCCTCAACCAAGACGGGGCAAGACAAACAACATCGGCCTAGTACTGTAGTCTTCCCCAAGGGTATCGATACAGTTAATCCCTCATGGGCAGACTCTATTGGCAATCCAATCGAATGGCAAAAGTCCTCAGGCATGAAAGAATGAGATGTACCAGAATCAAACAAAACTTGAGCAAGGGATGCAAAGATAGGAAGAATACCCTTAACGACTCCTCTAGAGTACTACGGGCCCTGCTGAGCTGCATAAAATCTAGCTTGGGCTAGATGGGGAGATGCATGTCCCCTCTGAGGGTGCTACTGCTGCTACTACCGCTACGGTGGCCCATACTGCTGTCTCAGCTGTGGCGAGGGCCTCTGCGACGTAGGTGGTTTTGGTCGCTGCTGTTGTGGAGGCTAATGAGGTGCTCTTGGCTGCTGTTGCTGTTGCTACTGAGGGCAGGAGTACTCCTGCGTATGGTGCCCTACTCCACCACATCTAAAACACGTCCCTGCGAACGGCCTCTAGGGTAGTGCTGGAGGTGTTGCTGGTGCTCAGCGGGTCATGTGCCTCTACCGCTGTCAACGTTACTACTGTTGGGGTCCACCGGAGGGGGACTACCTCTTTCAGTCTCTCCTTCAATTGTGATCCCTCAGTGTACGGGCCCAGTCAGCCTCATAAATCTAAGCCCTCCATACTACCTCCTCGAAGGTCAGGAGCTCGTGCCCAACAACACGGCCTCAGAGACCATAACGCAAGCTATTCTTAAAATGGCAAGCCTTCGGTCCCTCGTCATCAACCAAGTACGGTATGAACCTCAATAGCGCTATGAAACGGGCCGTTACTGAGCCACAGACATATCTCCCTGCACCAAGGTCTCGAACTCCCATGCTCACTGTTGAAAAATGTGGTTGGGGAAGTACTATTGGTCAAATCGGTCAACGAAGTTGTAAGACCCGTCTCCTAGACAGTACTGTTCTGTAGGATTCCACAGTCCTCCCAGTCAAATTTCGGTAACCTGTGATCTGTATCGATATTTACGCATAACCCTGAGTTGCATCCTGTCAATCTAAGTCGGCTCAACGCAAGATGTGTATCCTTAAGATCGCACTATCGCCGCGGTTTCGACGCCACGTCTCGCCTGCCGAGGCGATACTCAGGCCAGAAGATGTGGGCCCGCGATCATTCCGAAGAAACACCGCATGTTGTGAATTCCGAGAGAATCTCTACAACATGTCCCATCAATCAATCAATCAAGTACATACCCTATCTCAAGTACATCACCCATATCCCATGCCACCTCACCCCCTCACAAGTCAACTCTCTCTCTCCCCACCCATACCTCCTTTACACAAATTTTAACCCAACTCATGCTTTCCCATTCCCATCCCTTACAACAACCATTCCATCCATCCCTTTTCATCCATCATTTCTCTCTCTCTCTCTCTCATTTTTATCTTCACTCTCCAACCCCAAGAGAAAGCACACAACGCCCAAGCTTTCCCAAAGCCAAGTGTGGCCCACTTTCCTACCCTCTCATCTCTCATCTCAACCCTCCATTCTTCATCAACCTCCATAAAGATCAAAGATAAGGAGCATAGGAGTCCAAGGAACTAAAGAAGGAGGTCAATGTGGGTGATCCACCATTGATTTCTAATTTTAGGGCCCACTTGTTGTGGGACTCACTTGACGTATGCATTGTATAAGGGAGTGTCCAATAATGGTGAGGTCCCCTCCCCTTCACCGTCTCTTTCCTCTCCTCTCTTTGTGATGATGTGTGTCTGTAACATCCCGAATTTTGCTAACCTGGAATTAGACGTCCTTAGGTAATGGGTCGATCCTAACACCTTATTAACCTGTCAGAACTCAATCCCAAAGTCTAAAACTGCTTTTGAACCCATTTCCTTCACAAATCCCACCCTTCACCACCTTGATCTTTCAATTATTCCAAGTACTTTCACCCTAGATACTATCTTAAACTAGCTAAGTATTATAGCTTGGATCACCTTATGTACAAACTACAAAGGCCTAGGTACCACCTCAGACAGAAATGTTACAGGACTAAATCCTTTAGAAATTTGACAAAGTTAACTAAGTGCTAAACCAGATTAGCCATGAAATCCGCTAGAATCACTTTAAATACGATCTGCAAGACCCAAAACCTGTAGAATCATTGATGCTAGGTTACCCTAAAATCTAGGATCAATCTCATTACCCGGTTGCTCTCGGGAGCATCTCGAAACTCCGTATCAGATTTGGACTGCACATCGGAAGTCCGAGTAATACGAAGTTAAGGACTTAAGACCGCTACGCTGGGCTTAACAACTATCTCAGAAATCAAATTCAGATAGTGTCCCACGGCTGTTCGCTTGAGTCCGGAGCGCGTGAGTGTGAGAATACTTGATTTTCTTTAAAAATAAATATCTCAAATAGTAATCTGAGACTTGTCGCTTGCGGATCAGTTTTAGGCAACCAGACTGTCAGAATCTGACCCAAATACACCCACGGATTAGGAAAAATTTCATAAACATATCCATGTACTCAGAATCTCCGATCGAGATCCACTGACCGTTGAACAGAAACTGGTCCACCACGCGTGATCTGGAATCCCAAATGAAACAAAAGCTTGACTAAACATAGATCCAGCGTTAGTGAGCTTAAGTCCGACCGCACACAGAAAAGGGGCCTCCAGAAGTCCTCCGTTGAGCTGAAACAGATGCCCTTTGAACAAAACCCAAGTATACCTTGATCTTAAGTCTAATTTGGTGAGTTTTTAGGCCATATAAGGACCTTAGAACCCTCTCTCTCACAGCCACATGAATTTGAGATTTGAGAGAGAGAAAAGAGAGAGAAAGTGTGGGAGATGTGGGAGAGTCTCCCTGCCCTTCTTCCCTGCTACTATCCATGCTCCACCACTCCGTTCTAATCGCTTTCTCGGTGATTCTAACTTTATTTCTAGGTAATAAACCATAACCCTAATCTGATTTGGGGTGTTGATAGTTGTAGGTTATGAAATAGCTAACCTATTTCATTCTATAGATTTCCAAACTACCGTATATGGAAGTTTAGCAAACCTATTGACTCCGTTACGATTCTACAACAAAAAGTGAGGACTTTATATAGGTTATGGTTTTTAATGATTTCAATGTTAGATAATGATAGATTCATGATCTGCATGGAATTACACATGTACAAAGTGCTTTCTGTTTTCTGTTTCGATAAAGATGTAGAATATGGAATTTTACATATTCTAGGTATTCATAGAAAATACCGTATACGTATATATTTTGGAAATGTGTTTGACATGATTAATTATTGTATGAATATATGATATATGGATAAAATACTTATTTGGTGAAAGGATTCGCCCTAATACATGTTTTGCTAATATGCACTATGTATGTAGAAATAGTGTATTGTAGAAAATACCGTATACGTATAAAATTTAGAATTGTGTTGGCCATGATTTACTGTTGTATATGTATGCTAGATTTACTAGTAATAACTTCTGGGTGAACGGATTAGCCCTAATACATGTCTTCTCAACATACGTTGCGTATGTTATAAAGTGTGTAGTTTAAGTGTTTGTTGAAATGACTAAGTAAATATGGATTCATGATTTGTGCCTGCCATGTGTATGGAACACGATTGAGGTGTGCTAGACAACCCCTTAGCGAAAGGATTTACCCTAAATTACGCCACAGCCACTATAAGCTATATATGTTAAAATGTGTAGCCCAAGTGTTTGTGGAAACGATTGAATGAATATGGAACTTGGATTCCTGCCTGCCATGACTATCCGTCATGGGTACACGTGTGTTATAATTGGGGCAACTCCCTAGCGAAAGGATTTGGCCTAATACCTATGTGATCAACATATGTCATGTATGTTGATGTAGGTAGTCTAAAGTGTTTGTTAAAATGTTGAATAAGTAATAGTTAGTAAATTGTAATGTATAAGGGCGTTGAGATATGATTCTCTACTCACGTAACTATGTGTATACTTCCTTTAGATATCTGCGTGATTAGGAATTGAATATGTACAAACTCATGCTTGTGTTGTACTTCATAACATGCTCAACTGATTGTATGATTTTATCTATGTAATGTGTATGTTTAAATTTATGTTAAGGCCGTGAAGGGTATGGGGGAGTGGTGTAACGAGTGTGAGCAATAGCCCTGGCAGCCCTAAGCGGATCGTATTAGACTTTGATTGTATGATTTGAATCTTGATCCATTACTGCTTTAGCTATCTGTAATTGAATGTGATTGGGGCTATTGTATAGTCCAGACAATAGGTATCAGACTTGAGATCGTGGTTGAGATTCATTTCACCACGTAAGATGTGTTTGACGAACCAGAGTCGTACTTCGGATGGCGACAGTGGTTAGGCCACACGAAGTGCTTATGCACTTCATGTCGTTCAGTTGGATGTGCGCTTGAGCTAGTCAGGCTCGTTAAGTAACTCGATATGTCTAATGTATGCTCACCATGTTTGGTCGCTACTGCTTGAACCTAGGGTACTAAACTTACCAGTGAAATTCCGTTAACCATGGTACCTTGATCCACTAAGACTCATGAGCCGGGCATGGTGGTTGGGACACCGTGGTCGAGCTGTCGGCCTACGTTGGGGCCATGTGCCTCCCCGTAGTGACCATTGAGCAACCAGACTCTTAAGCCGATTATGGTGTATGGGACACTATATTCGAGCTGTCGGCGTACACTGGCGTAGCCTGGCTGTGGTCCTCAGTCGAGTTGCATCTGAGTCCCATTATCAATAAGTGGACTGGTCGAGCTTTGAAAATAGACTGCTAGTTGGTAGGATGTTAGTGGAGTGACCTCGAGCATACTCTAAAATCTGTGATTGGCAATGAGCCCTTCGCAGTAACTAGAATCTGAGTTGGGCCGAGTACAGTGAGACCTGTACTCAAGCTGAAGGCCAGCGATTGAGCCGAGTATGGTGAGACCTGTACTCGAGCTGACGACTAGCAATTGAACCGCATATGGTGAGATCTGTATCCTTGCTGACCGGTGACGAGCCCTTTTGTGATGCCTTCACAATGCCTCTCGAACCATAATATCGTATGAGATTATCTAGGTTTGACGACCCTAGAATGGATCATGTTTGGGAATGATACAAGGGAGGTACCTTAGTTTCCTAATCTTGCTATTTGAAATGGACTAATAACTACTTGGTAATCATGCTCACCATCGCACTGCATGTGCCTGGTATATATGGAGCACTAAGGGATG
Source organism: Magnolia changhungtana (assembly GCA_030180095.1). Taxonomy (NCBI): domain Eukaryota; kingdom Viridiplantae; phylum Streptophyta; class Magnoliopsida; order Magnoliales; family Magnoliaceae; genus Magnolia; species Magnolia changhungtana. The sequence continues at coordinate 1,836,759 of JASAUF010000344.1, read as the reverse complement.
AACGCATTCGCTAACGTAAGATGGTGTTACATGAGGGTGGTTTGGCAAGGGCATACATCATGTCATTTCATACTTGCATTAAATAAGAGTAGTTAGAATTGTTTGATTGTATTGCTTTATCATTACTGCTTGACTGAATTGATAATATGTTAACATATGCTTTATTGTTCTACTAAGTTGCCCACTCATTTTCATGTTATGGGACGGTGTTTTAAAACACCCACCAGACCCTGTATCAGATGCAGGTATCACCGGAGCATAGGAGACTGAGCCCAACTTCTATGATGATCAGGAGGAGTTCTCCTAGATGCAGTTCGCTGGAGGCTTCACATGGTTGTCCAGTGCTACGGAGTTACAGGGTTGATAATTTCAGTTGTACTATTTTTACATTTTGATTTAGAACCAACATGTATATATACGGTGACTCTATTAGTGTTCATACTCTAGAGATCAAGAATGTTTTGTTTTAGATATATCTATATACACCTTTCAGTCTTCCGCTTACATTTTATATATGGATCTGGAGTATGAATTACTGTTTTGGTAGAATCTCACTCATGTTTATTGTACTAACACAGACAACATTTAATCATCAGTATCTATGTTGCATAAGTGATGTTCTGGAACTCGAGAGTTGAGTTAATGCTCAACCCCGAATTTTCAGGGTGTTACAGTTGGTATCAGAGCATGATTTGGATTAAACCGGACTTGGGTTTTGGTCACACGACGCACTCTGATGCACTCTGACTTAGGAGGGAGCGACGGAACGTAGAAACCGACTTAGGATTTTCCAAATTCGCCGAACGGCTAAACCGACTGAAATCGACTGCTGAGATTGGGCTCGTACACACCTATGATCATGCAAAATGATCCCGAATCATTTTTAGGTTGTCTATTGATGAGTCTAGATCACAATCCACCTTATCCCAACCGTTGAAAATCGGTAGAATACGGGATAAATGCGATGAGGATAACTACTCCGAATCCTCGGAGCTTCTCTGGACTCCTCATAGAGACTTCTAGAATCTACGAGAAAAGAAGGCAGAGAATAGAAATAAATTCTAATAAATTTGAAATTGATTAATGAATGACTAAAAATAAAAATGAGTTCACAACCCTTTAAATAGGGATACCAAGTAATGGGAAAGAAATCAGAAACAAACTATAACTAAAACTCCTAGAATTCGCGACTTACTATAAGGTCGTGATGTCTACCAGTGCGCAAGGTTTTCGGCCAAAAATAGTAAGTGTCCTATTTAGATTCACTAAACCATTCTCCTATTTATTCTAATCTCTTTTCGCATTGGGCGCAACTCCTAAAGCCAAATGGATGAAGAGTAATCAAACTAAAACTACTATTTATAGTAAAAACGAAATTGAAACAGGGAAACGACCATCGATACAGGGTTTTTTTTGCAATTTCGGGCTGCACAACCTGGCATAGCAGGGTTGGTTGACTTCGTTAGCTTGTTCTACCCCAAAATCATATATTTTACGTTAGATAACTCATTCCAGATTGCAAGATACGTCCAATTTGACCCGAAATGACTCGAAACGGAGTCGGGGGCCACACGCGTCAATCCGGGGGGGAACCAAGTGGACCCAGGGTGCATTTGGTACCTTGGGAGGGTGGTGAACACTGCCCTACTGAACAGGGACTACGGCTGGTCCAATGGACCACGGCGGAGCCACGTTCGACCGTGGTCAGGTTGGGCCGGTCGGGTTGGGCCGGTGCTGGTCATGGTCGGCCTGACCCCTGGGCTCGTGTGGTGCATGCGAAATTGCAGAGGGACCCTTATTTCACGTTGTTTTGCCCCCCTCTCTCTCAAACGCCCCTCCAAGCCCCCTTTTCTCTTTACGGTTGTTATTTTCTCTCTCAAACCTCTCTCCCAATCGCCCAATCCCTCATTTCGGCCATAACCCATCCACATTCATCGTTCACAGTAACACCTACCCTCTACCCTTTTCGTTTTCTTTCATTTGGGCTCTTACATGCCCCATTTGGAGCTCAAAAACGTGTAAGCTCTCAACCCATCCCATCTTTCCATTTTCCCTCTTTATTCCCTTTCATTTGCGCTTATGTAGGCTCGAGATTCCGAAACCTAACAACCCCTATCCTATCTCCCATGTTTTCCAATACCATGTTTGAAATGTATGCAATTAAATGTAAACTCCGAGATTCCTTTCAAAGTACATTCGTAAATTCATCATCTTGGGATTTGAAAATCCCATCCCACACTTTTCCAACACCAGGCTCATTTTCCAAAGCCTATAAAATTAATTTTTATCCCACCCACCCTCCTACCAAACATGTCATTCCCAATCCCCAAGTGAGATTAGCAATGCAGTCTCATTTAAGATAATAGGCCCTAGAGTTTTGTACCTAGAGTGATGGTCCTAAATTCGAACGACCTAATAGTATAGGAAATCTACTGATGTAGTAACATGAATCCTAAGACCTTCTTAGTTAGTAGGAGCATTTGTGTTGTGCTCGAGCGTAGTTAAATTTAAGTTCGGGCAACTCAATTCCAATTAGGCAACTTTGACCCTAAGTGATAAAACCCTTCCTTATATTAGTAATGGTATGAAATTATCTAGTGTATGAGCATAGATTTTGGACTACACCTAAATTAAGATTAGACTACCGGTTACATTAGAGAATGTCAAAGACCGATAAATGTAGCTAGGTTTGATTTGGGTGGCGTAGCGAAAGCGTGGTGGACCCTACCCCACTGGCCTAGGATCGAAACTGTGCACGAACATAATAGAAGCCCTAGCAAGTTCTACTATGAGAAACCATTTTAGAATGATCTAGTAAGATTTGATTCACCATTTCCTTGGACATAGATAATAACAAGGACCCTCTTAGACTAAGACCTAAAGGGCAACCCGAGAAATAGGACATTTGAACCTTTCTCTCATGGACATTCCCTATGTTTTTAGAGTGATCGGACTACGGAGTTACTGCAATATACAACTGCGAAGCATTCGCGGCTTGACCCAAATTCTCAATCCTGGGCGACTACCAAATGGACTCACTTCTTGACCGAGCAGAAGACAGGATCTACCAGGACTGGGAAGGGATACGATGAGCCTTCTACCCTGGTCAGGTGGATGTTCGATGTATCGAGATCAAGCCCACTATAACCGTCTCTCCGTGTTGGTCAAACATTGAAAACAACTATCTTACTCTAACTAGTTGGGAATCAAAACCAATACTCCAAATAGGGAAAGAAATCCATTGTAGCAAACCATCAGGATATGAGAAATGGATATAAAAAAAAGTTTTAAGGGGGGTAGACTAAAATGAACTAGGCTAGTATATACCCTACCACGCGTAGAAACTTGAAATCAATAAGTCTTAGGCAAATGAAATAATAAAATTCTTACTTATTACCCTTAGGCAATTTCAGGGACGAAATTTTATTTTAAGGGGGGTAGATTGTAACATCCTGGATTTTTGCCAACATGGAATTAGACGTCCTTAGGCAATGGGTCGATCCTAACACCTTATTAACCTGTTAGAACTCAATCCCAAAGTCTAAAACTGCTTTTGAACCCATTTCCTTCACAAATCCTACCCTTCACCACCTTGATCTTTCAATTATTCCAAGTACTTTCACCCTAGATACTATCTTAAACTAGCTAAGTATTATAGTTTGGATCACCTTATGTACAAACTACAAAGGCCTAGGTACCACCTCAGATAGAAATCTTACAGGACTAAATCCTTTAGAAATTTGACAAAGTTAACTAAGTGCTAAACTAGATTAGCCATGAAATCCGTTAGAATCGCTTTAAATACGATCTGCAAGACCGAAAACCTGTAGAATCATTGACGCTAGGTTACCCTAAAATCTATGATCAATCTCATTACCCAGCTGCTCTCGGGAGCATCTCGAAACTCCGTATTAGATCTGGACCGCACATCGGAAGTCCGAGTAATACGAAGTTAAGGACTTAGGACGACTACACTGGGCTTAACAACCATCTCGGAAATCAAATCAAGATAGTGTCCCACAGCTGTTCGCTTGAGTCCAGAGTGCGTGAGTGTGAGAATACTTGATTTTCTTTAAAAATAAATATCTTAAATAGTAATATGAGACTTGTCACTTGTGGATCAGTTTTAGGCAACCAGACCATCAGAATCTGACCCAAATACACCCTCGGATCAGGAAAAATTTTATAAACATATCCATGTACTCGAAATCTCCGATCGAGATCCATTGACCGTTGAACTGAAACTGGTCCGCCACACGTGATCTGAAATCCCGAATGAAACGAAAACTTGACTAAACATAGATCCAGTGTTAGTGAGCTTAAGTTCGACTACACATAGAAAAGGGGCTGCCAGAAGTCCTCCGTTGAGCTGAAACAGATGCCATTTGGATAAAACCTAAGTATACCTTGACCTTAAGTCTAATTTGGTGAGTTTTTAGGCTATATAAGGACCTTAGAACCCTCTCTCACACAGCCATACGAATTTGAGATTTGAGATAGAGAAAAGAGAGAGAAAGTGTGGGAGATATGGGAGAGTCTCCCTGCCCTTCTTCCCTGCTGCTATCTGTCACACCCCAAACTCGGAAACCAACCTTAAAAAATTCCCGATTGCCGAATCTGGTGCCGACATCCTCCGTAGAACCCCATTCTTGGCTCCTAGCGCCCATACACCAGGTTCCGATCCTGGGATGTTACGAGGAGAATTTTTAACATCAATTTAATTCGTAATAAACATAACCAAAGGCATAACCCACAAACAACAACAAAAAACTCCATCACATTTTCACTATGACAAAAAACTTTACAAGTACAATGAGCATAAAGGGAAATACAATGAGAATGGATAAAAAGCTCCAAAAAGATCTGTTCTACGCTTCTGCCTCAGCGCTGCTGCGTCCTCACGTCACCTGCACGCAACGGTCGTGCATAAGCTTATAGAAAGCTTAGAGGGTGGTGAAAGTGTGTGCACAAGGTAGTAATGCAGATATAAAGTATCAGAGTAATGTGGAACATGCTGGTGAATCCATGAATACCGTTAGCCGTACCAAAGCTATGCGATGCAAGACATGAATGATGTCGGCCATACTAAGGCCATGCGATGTGAAATGCAACTCAAGCATACAAATCCTCATCTAAGTCCACATATCAGTACAGCTCAAAATCTAGGATATCACCGGGGTCTAGTACACTCTAAATCAGATTGTCAGCCCATCGCACGTAATAAGGTAAGTGAAAGAGACCTCACTACCCGCCTGCCAATATCGGGCTCGGCTCGTCGATAGCGGACCCATTCCTCGAGATGGTCAGACTCAGCCTAGCATTATCCCCTCCTCTCGGGCGGGTAAGGCCATACTCCCTTCCAACTATCTATGACACAGTGAAAAGCACAGCCTCCTGGTAATCGGCCATCGGCGCTCATGCACCCACTCGGTCTAGACGTTGGAGCAACCTCTTGGTACCATAAGGGTTTAAGGACTTTCACCCAGGGATATCTATAGCACCCCATGTAGAACAAGATTTTCGGTGTCTAATCCTGTCAACCACGATACGTATGTGGAGGCTACAACCCTGATGTTGCTAGGGCATACAGTAACCATATCACTCAATGCGAACGCATGAATCACATTATCCAGTCATGCAGCAACCCTGCGCGTCTCGTGCGCTCATGTGGGGCAACACCGCCTAACCGGGAGCCCCTAAACAATCTGCCCGAAGGCATATGTTATGATCAGTCACTTCTTATATCAAGCATACATATGATGCATATGATCATGAATCAGGAACCATACTAAACATGTTATACGGTGATGGATGTTGTTCATAACGAAGGTGGGCCTAGACGGCCTACAAGTATGGGCCTAGTAATGGGCCTTAGGGAGAGTTATAATGTGGACATTTAACCAACATTATACTACAATGTGGACGTTAAACCAACATTTCTCCCAAGGCTCGACTGTCATAACATCATTACACAAACCATGATAGGGTCATACACTTTAATGGACTTGTGTACATCCAATTGGGCCTTGACCCATGGGCCTTAGTTACATCAAATGGGCCACCTAATATGGCTTCGTATATATCAAGGTGGGCCTTAATGGATGGGCCATAACTACATCAAGGTGGGCCTAAACATATGGGCTGATTAAATGGGCCGAGTTGAAAGGGCCGAATCATTTGGGCCAAATCAAATAGACCGAGTCAAATTGGCCTCAGGTATATCAAATCGAGCCCACCCTCATATATTTTTGAGATCCGACCTATTCACAAGTTAACAAAGAAATAAATAAAATAAAAACACATTGGGGACTATGGCGGCCCATAGAAGTTTTTCGAACGGTGGATGTCACGGTCACTATTTAAATGGTGGGGCCCACTCGCACTTCAAATTTGTTTCACCCATTTTTCCTATGCCATAAAACGATCTTATAAATGGTAGACGGTATGAATGCGACACATGCATAATGGTGGGCCCCACTGTTCAAATAGCGGACGGTGTCGATAGAGCACATACATCATCGAGCCCATCCCAGGGGGATAAAACACATACATCTAGGGTGGGTCCCGCCGTTGGATCACATGTGCATCATGGTGGGACCCACAGGTCTCTGGATGTGAAAAGAAGGATAGAGAGATAGAGAGAGATATAGAGAAAGATAAAGAGAGAGAAAGAGTCAGAGAAGAGAGAGAGTGAGAGAGAGCAGCCACGCTGCCCCTTTCTTTTTCCTTTTCTTTTTCTTCTTCTTTATCTTTTTCTTATCTGACATCAACAAAGGTGGGTCCCACGTAGGGCCCACCATAACCTCGTATACACTATATAATATATTATATAAAATAAGATATCATATATATCATATAATATAATATATTATATAGATAATATAATATAATATATATTATATCTCACCCATCTAGGCCATCTAAGGCCTGGACTGTACACACATCACGATGCTACCAGGGGTGGGTCCCACCGTCCAGGGACAGTGGAGATCACACACGTGGTACGGTGTGGCCCACCACAAGGGATAGACGGCATAGATGGTCCCATGGACCCCACGTCTAGGCACACCTCCTGTCAGCCACCGCCACCAGGGATAGATGCCAACACCTCAGTGTGAAACGAGGTATCTTTCACAGTCTACCACGTGAGCTATGGGAGCCCACCGTTGAAACGATGTATCCCCACTCAGTCTGCTAGTGAGCAAGGGATTTGGGCGTGAAAGTGGGCCCCACACGGACATGGCCCACCGGCCAGAACAGTGGACGGTTTGGATATAACACATACATCATGGTGTGGTCCATTGGAGGGGTGGAGGACGGGAGTGGGTCCTATGGTCCCACCATCAGTTCACATCACTGTTAGCCACTCCTGGCAATCCACCCTTCATTCTACACACGTCCAGCGTCCCTGGACGCTGGACAAGGTGGGTATGGCACACGCATCATGGTGGGCCCCACAGGGACGTGGCCCACTTGACTTTTGGATCAAGCGGCTGTTTGTGTTTCCCCCACATCCAGGTGGCCCACAATTTGGATGGCCCACACCAAAAACAAAAGGGCATGGTGGCCCACTATTTGGATGGCATGGGTAAAATACACTCATCATAGGTGGGCCATCATCATAGAGAAAGAGAGGAAGAGAGAAAAAGAGACATTGGCGAGGATGGAGGGGCCCCGCCACTATGGGCCCCTCTTAAATACAAAACCTACGTCAAGGTGGGTCCCACTACATGTGGCCCTTACATCAAACAAATGGATGAAAATAAAAATTCAAAAATCACCCACCGCCTTCTTCTTGCACCAAAGGCTTCCTTAGCTCCTTAGCTTTGATTCCAACGGAGGAGATGAGATTTGGATGGTTGAGATGGAAGATGGAAGGGTAGGAAGAGGTGGGCCACACTTGTAGTTTTTGGGAGAGATGGGAAGGGCTTGGACGTGTGAGGATTGAGAGTTGCTTGGAATGGGTTTGAAAATGAAGGGGAGAGAGAGTTGTAAAGAGAGAGAGAAAGATGGTTAATGGATTGATGGATGTGTGTAAAAGCCTTTTTGACTTTTGTGGCTTTTGGTGTAAGAAAGGTATGGGTTTGTAAGAATCTTTTTGACTTTCGGGGTTGCTTGGGAATGGGTGTAAGGTGATGTGTACTTGACATGATGGGATTAATTGATGGATGATGGATGTGACATCTTGTAGAGATTCTCTTGAAATTTGCAATGCGCGGCGTTTTCCTCGCACCGAACGCTGGCCCACATCTCCTGGCCAGAGTATCGCCTCGGTGCGCGAGTCACGGCATCAGAACCGCAGCGACGGTGTGGTCGCAAGGGTACTAGTCTCAGGTTAAGTTGAATCAGATTAATGACGTGTGAATCAAGGTCACACGCAATGCCGGTTAAGGGTCGAAGGTTACCGAAATTTGACCGGAAAGACCGCAGGAACCTACGGAACGGTATGATCTAGGATACGGGTCTTACACTATCCATGCTCCACCACTCGGTTCTAATCGCTTTTCCGGTGATTCCAGCTCTGTTTCTAGGTAAGAAACCCTAACCCTAACCTGATTTGGGGTGTTCATAGTTGTAGGTTATGAAATAGCTAACCTGTTTCATTCTTAGCAAACCTATCGACTCCGTTACGATTCTACGATAAAAGGTGAGGACTTTAGGTGTATAGGTTATGCTTTTCAATGCTTTCAATGTCAGATAATGATAGATTCATGATCTGCATGCAATTGTACATGTACAAAGTGCTTTCTGTTTTCTGTTTCGATTAAAGATGTATAATATGGAATTTTACATATTCTAGGTATTTGTAGAAAATACCGTATACATATATATATTGAAAATATGTTTGACATGATTAATTGTTGTATGAATATATGATATATGGATAAAATACTTATTTGGTGAAAGGATTCGCCCTAATACATGTTTTGCTAATATGCACTATGTATGTAGAAATAGTTTATTGTAGAAAATACCGTATACATATAAAATTTAGAATTGTGTTGGCCATGATTTACTAGTAATAACTTCTGGGTGAATGGATTGGCCCTAATACATGTTTTCTCAACATATGTTGCGTATGTTATAAAGTGTGTAGTTTAAGTGTTTGTTGAAATGAGTAAGTAAATATGGATTCCTGATTTGTGCCTGCCATGTGTATGGAACATGATTGAGGTGTGCTAGACAACCCCTTAGCGAAAGGATTTGCCCTAAATCACGCCACGGCCACTATAAGCTATATGTGTTAAAATGTGTAGCCCAAGTGTTTATGGAAACGACTGAATAAATATGGAACTTGGATTCCTGCCTGCCATGACTATCCGTCGTAGGTGCACGCGTGTTATAATTGGGGCAACCCCCTAGTGAAAGGATTTGGCCTAATACCTATGTGATCAACATATGTCATGTATGTTGATGTAGGTAGTCTAAAGTGTTTGTTGAAATGTTGAATGAGTAATAGTTAGTAAATTGTAATGTATAAGGGCGTTGAGATATGATTCTCTACTCCTGTAACTATGTGTATGCTTCCTTTAGATATCTGTGTGATTAGGAATTGAATATGTATAAACTCATGCTTATGTTGTACTTCATAACATGCTCAACTGATTGTATGACTTTATCTATGTAATGCGTATGTTTAAATTCATGTTAAGGCCGTGAAGGGTGATGGGGGAGTGGTGTAACGAGTGCGAGCAACAGCTCTGGCAGCCCTAAGCGGACCGTATCAAACTTTGATTGTATGATTTGAATCTTGATCCATTACTGCTTTAGCTATCTGCAATTGAATGTGATTGAGGCTATTGTATAGTCCAGACAATCGGTACCAGACTTGAGATCGTGGTTGAGATTCATTTCGCCACGTAAGATGTGTTTGACGAACCCGAGTCGTACTTCGGATGGCGACAGTGGTTAGGCCACATGAATTGCTTATGCACTTCATGTCGTTCAGTTGGATGTGCGTTCGAGCTAGTCAGGCTCATCAAGTAACCCGATATGTCTACTGTATGCTCACCATGTTTGGTCGCTACTGCTTGAACCTAAGGTACCAAACTTACCGGTGAAATCTCGTTAACGATGGTACTTCGATCAGCTAAGACTCATGAGCCGGGCATGGTGGTATGGGACACCGTTGTCGAGCTGTCGGCCTACGCTGGGGCCATGTGTCTCCCCGTAGTGACTCAGACTTGTGAGCCGATTATGGTGGTATGGGACATTATATTCGAGCTGTCAGCCTACACTGGCGTAGCCTAGCTGTGGTCCTCAGTCGGGTTGCATCTGAGTCCCATTGTCAATAAGTGGACTGGTCGGGCTTCGAAAATAGACTGCCAATTGGTAGGATGTTAGTGGAGTGACATCGAGCATGCTCTAAAATCTGTGATTGGCAATGAGCCCTTCGCAGTAATTAGAGTCTGAGTTAAGCCGAGTACGGTGAGACCTGTATTCGAGTTGACGGCCAACGATTGAGCTGAGTACGGTGAGACCTGTATTTGAGCTGATGGCCAACAATTGAGCCGCATACAGTGAGATCTGTATCCGTGCTGACCGGTGACGAGCCCTTTGTGATGCCTTCGCGATGCCTCTGAACCATAATATCGTATGAGATTATCTAGGTTTGACGACCCTAGAATGGATCATGTTTGGGAATGATACAAGGGAGGTACCTTAGTTTCCCAATCTTACTGTTTGAAATAGACTAATAACTACTTGGTAATCATGCTCATCATCGCACTACATGTGCCTGGTAGATGTGGAGCACTGAGGGATGAACGCATTCGCGAACGTAAGATGGTGTCGCATGAGGGTGGTTTGGCAAGGGCATACATGATGTCATTTCATACTTGCATTAAATAAGAGTAGTTAGAATTGTTTGATTGTACTGCTTTATCATTACTGCTTGACTGAATTGATAAAATGTTAACCTATGCTTTATTGTTCTACTGAGTTGCTCACTCATTCCCACATTACGGGACGGTGTTTTAAAACACCCACCAGACCCTGTATCAGATGTAGGTATCACTGGAGCACAGGAGACTGAGCCCAACTTCTTTGACGATCAGGAGGAGTTCTCCTACATGCAGTTCGTTGGAGGCTTCGCATAGGTCGTCGATCTACTGGGGCTGAGGTTGATAATTTCAGTTGTACTATTTTTACATTTTGATTCAGAACCAACATGTATATAGACAGTGACTCAGTTAGTGTTCATACTCTGGAGATCGAGAATGTTTTGATATATATATATATATATATATATATATCTATATACACCTTTCAGTCTTCCGCTTACGTTTTATACATGGATCTGGAGTATGAATTACTGTTTTGGTAGAATCTCACTCATGTTTATTGTACTAACACAGACAACATTTTATCATCATTATCTATGTTGCATAAGTGATGTTCTGGAACTCGAGAGTTGAGTTTATGCTCAACCCCTGATTTTCTGGGTGTTACAGTGTCGCCCACCTGTGATATGATATGATGATCCAGACCATCCGACTGCGAGACCCACCTTGAAAAAAAATTGGATGGCATTTCAGCCGTCCATCCGTGTGAGAGGTGAAAATGGATTGGCTGGGTACCTCACACTAGTTATATAGCTGGTGTATTGACAACACTAAGATCTGTGGGAACCACTATTGTGACATCAGCAAGGTCTGTGGGGCCTAACTGATGTATGCATTTTATATACGTCCACCCATTTCTATAGGTACGGTGGGTTCCACTGCTGCTAAACGTTAGCAAGTTCCATGAGCCACAACCATGATGTATGTGCCTCTCCTGTAGCAGGGAGTGGGACCCACTCCACACATGCTGCACGTGTGGAGACGGGCCCACATTGAAGCATGCATATAAAGATCTAGACCGTCCAGGCATCCAGACGTCTAGAGCTAGACGTTGGATGCTAGACTTCCTTTTTAATATAATATAATATTATATTACATTACATCATATATATATCTACACACACATGTATGTTTATGGTGGCCCCATTTGGGACCCACCTCACCATGATGTATGCCTTTATCCACCGTCCATATGTCAGGACAGTGGGACCCCTGAGATGTATGGGTCTTACCCACACCGTCTAAACATGGATCCCACCCTGATGTATGTGATTCATCCTAACCGTCTATCCATTTGGTGAGCTCGTCCTAGTCCTTGGGACTAAAAATGAGATAGGTCTAGCTATCAAGTGGACCACACTGTAGGAACAGTGGGATTAAATGTTTACCATTGAAACCCTTTGGGTTACAGAAGTTTTGGACCACTATGATATTTATTTTCCTCCCAGTTTAGGTCTTTGTGACCTTATGAACTGATTGGATGGAAAATAAATGCTATGGTGGATCCTCTAAATTTTAACAGTGGAAATCATTATCACCACTGTTGTTTGTGGTATGGTCTAGGTGATCTTTTAATATGATTCATTTGTTCGGATAATGCTCTAAAATGATCTCTATAGATGGATGAATAGTGTAGTTGTTGTGGCCCATTTGATATGGCCCATTGTGATATAATTGGAGCCCATGTGTTGAGGCTCATTGAGATGTATTTGGAGCCCATGGGTTGAGGCCCGTTGAAATGTATTTGGAGCCAATGGGTAGAGGCCTATTGTATTATGTGAGGCCCATATGATAAGGCCCATTATGATTGTATGTGGTCCATTGAGATTATATGTGGCCCACTATGTTGTGTATGAGGTCCTTGAATGAGGCCGTGGGCCCACTATACGTTTGGCCCTATGTGGGCCACTCCATGGGAGCAATGTTGGTTAAATATCCACATTGTGACCTTTTCTTAGGCCTGGTTAGGCCAATTCTCATCATTCTCTAGTGGGTTAACCCAAACAAATGGGACCCATTGATATTGCTTGGTCCCTCATCGGCCGTCCTTCTATGGACCCTACCTTGCATCAAGGTCGATTCTGATTGTCGAGGCCAATTCTGATTATTGAGGCAGATTATCGAGGCCAATTTTGATTGTCGAGGCCGATTTTGATTATCGAGGCCGATTCTGATTGTCGAGGCCGATTCTGATTGTCTAGGGCAATTTTGATTATTGATGCCGATTCCGATTGTCGAGGTCGATTGTTTATCGAGGATGATTTCGATTATCGAGGCCCATTCTGATTGTTGAGACCGATTCTGAATGTTGAGGCCGATTACAATTGTCGAGGCCAATTCTGATTATCGAGGCCGATTCCGATTATCGAGGCCGATTCCGATTGTCAAGGCCGATTCCGATTGTCGAGGTCGATTGTTTGTCGAGGCTGATTCCAATTATCGATGCCGATTCCAATTGTCGAGGATGATTGTTGATGCCGATTCCGGTTGTCAAGGATGATTCTGATTATCGAGGCCGATTCCGATTGTCGAGGCCGATTCTGATTATTGAGGCCGATTCCGATTATCAAGGCCGATTGTTGAGGCCGATTCCGATTGTTTGACGTCGATTCCGATTGTTGAGGTCGATTCCAATTGTAGAGGCTGATTTCGATTGCCAAGGCCAATTGTTGAGGCTGATTCTTATGGTCGAGGCTGGATATTGAGGCCGATTATCGAGGCCCAATGTGATGTATATGCGGCCCATATTTGAGGCCCATTGTGATGAGCATTCGACCTCGGCTTGATGCATATGAGGCCTATGTGATGATGCCCATTGTGATGTATTTGAGTCCCATTATGATGCATTTGAGGCCTATGTGATGTATGTGAGGCCTATGCGATGAGACCCATTGTGGTGTATTTAAGGGCCAAGCGATGGAGCCCGTTGTGATGCATATTAGGCTCATGTGAGAGGCCCATCGTGATGTATATTAAGCTCTTGAGTGAGGCCCATGGTGTTGTATATTAAGCTCTTGTGTGAGGGCATGGGTCCAATATATGTTAGGTTATATGTGGGCCATTCCTTGGGAGCAATGTTGATTAAAATGTCCACATTATCGAGGCCGATTGTCGATGCCTGTTATTGATACTGATTATGAGTATGTGACAACATAGCATCATGATACATGCCCATATGCACCATCTGTATGTTTCTTATTACATATGTCATAGTACAGATGGTTTATGGGACTCCCTGATAGGTGGAGTTATCCCACATGAGCGCATGATATGCGTAGGATTAATGCATGATTGGACTATATGACTGGTGCATCTTGCATTGTGTGATTATGATTATTGTATGCCCTAGCGACATCAGGGTTGTGACCTCCACAGGTATGTCGTGGATGGCCAGATAGTATGTTATAAATGTTTGGTTCAAGCATTTGGGCACTTTGGATGTCCGTGAGTGAAAGTCCCTAAACTACTGTGGCCAGGAGCGCCCTAACGTCCAGACCGAGTGGATACATGAGTGCCCGAGTGCCGAGTACCAGTAGGCCACATCTCCCACTATATCGTAGTCGGTTGGGAGGGGGTATGGCCTTATCTGCCAGAGTGAGGGGGTTGTAAGCTATGCTGAGTTTGACTAACTCTCAAATGGATCCCCCAACGACGAGCCGGGTAAGCATTGATATACTACTGACAGGTGGGTAGCAAGGTCTTTTCCACTCGCTGGGCTGCACGGCCGGTCGGGGTGGTAGCCAGCTTGGAGTGTACTAGACCCCGGTGATGATCCCAGAGATGTACAGTATTGATATGCGGACTTATTGAGCAGGAGTTGTATACTCAGCATTTTAACCATTCATTCATTCATTTATTCATTCACTATCCACTCGGGCTGGTGGTGCGCAACTAATTGTTGTGTACCTTTGTATGTCAAGGATTTCGGTTGGGCGCATGACTAACCTGAGATCAGGACTCTACCACATTGAGTCTGGCTATCCAAATTTAGGTATGGGATTGGTTTGGAAAGAAGCCTCTTGTGATGGACCCTATAGCCTATGATACAACGTACTACCATCCCGACTTCACTCCAGCTATGTCATTTCATTCACACATCATATTGCATTGCATCCGCGACATTTAGCATTTTGGGTTACCATGTTTCTGCATTTATATAGCCTAGATACAGCTGACGGTATTTGTGGACTCATCAGGATTTTCATATTATATTGCATCATCAGTATATGATTTTTAGCTCTTTATAATCCGCACTGCGTACTCTGATATTATATGACTCGTGGATTTACTAGTATGTTTCCACTTACTCTAATATTGTATGATTCATGAACTTGACAATATTTTTGACATTGTATGATTATGGCATTGTATTGAATACTTGGTACTTATCTTGTGCACACACTTACACCACCCTCTAAGATTTATATAAGCTTATGCACGATAGATGCATGCAGGTGGCGTTAGGTCACGACAACATTGAGCTTCGAGCGTGCAGCGGACTTTTGGAGCTTTCGATATTGCTATTGTATTTCCTTTTATGCATTGTATTTAAAAGTTTTAATATTAGTGGATATGTGATGATGATGTTGGTTTTGTGATTTGGGTAAACTTGTTGGTATCAGAGCATAACTTGGGAATACCTGATGATAACATCACATATCTGCTGATAGCTACCCTCCACTGTATGATTATTGAGAACTTAGAATGATTAAGTCCCAAGTTTGAATAGCTTAACGATCTTCTGTTATAGACCCTTAATGTGAGTGCTTTTGAGAGTTCTCAAGGTTGATAGGCGCCTTTATTCTTTCCTATAGGACATGGCGCCTAGGAGAGTGATCCGAGTGACTTCCGCTCCACCACCAGAGACCCCTGCTCCTCAACCTGAGGATGTCGCTCCTCTACCTGAGGCCGGCACAAATTTGACCATACCCATGAGTGCCTCCCAATTACTGTAGATGCTGCAGGCTGTGACGACTACCCTTCAAGGGCAGGGCAGGCACCCCGTTCTTTCGCCAACCCAGGTAGAGCAGGAGTGCGTGAATGCCCTTCTTTGAGAGTTCCAGCAGTTTGATCCCTCACGTTTCCAGGGCGAGCTAGACCTGACAGTAGCCGTGAGATAGCGCTCCGAGGTGGAGAAGATTTTTGATACAATGGGATGTATGACTCAGTAGCGGGTCTGGTTAGTTGAATTTCTTCTACAGGGTGAGGCCAAGCACTACTGTTCCTCCGTTACCCGTGTTGTAGAGCATGATTTCGTTTAGACATGGGAAGATTTTATAGACTGATTCGACCAACAATACTTCCCTGACCACATCCGACGACAACAAGCGTTAGAGTTGAGACCTTAGTATAATGAGACATGTCCATGGTGCAGTATGCGGCTTGTTTCGTGGTGCTATCAAGGTCTGTGCCATATTTGGTTGATGAAGAGGAGCGAAAGGACGCCGTTTTGCGAACGACTTACATTTTGGCCTCAAGAGTCGTGTCGTCGGACACATGTTCGGCCTCAAGAGTCATTTTGTCGGACTCATGCTCCCGACCTTTGAGCAGGTAGGTCAGAGGGCCAAGATTTATAAGGTAGAATGGAACGATTCATAGAGGATCCATGACCACAGAGGAGATCGAAAGAGGAAGACCCCCTCTAGTAGTTTCCAACAGCAATAGCATCGATGGCCGCAGAGGCACAGGAACTGTCCATCCTTTCAAGCGCCATCAGCACCTTCAGCACCACCAAAGAGACTGTTCACGGGCTTTTTCTTCAGATGTGGTGGGACGAGGCATCGTAAGCGTGAGTGCCTCCATTTTTAACGACAATGACCTCTTTGGAGGGACATACACCTCCCCACCAGGCCTAGGGTAGGTTTTTAGCAACTCAGCTGGACCCTCAATCGTTAAGAGGAGTCGCCGATATTCGCGCGACCAGACATTAGGACCATCTTGTTAGATTAGTCATTAGTGAGATGGTGAGGCTATAAGGTATCCTAGTTTCGATCGTTTCTGATCCAGGATTTGAGGATCAGAAGGGGTCACCATAGTGTTGATGAAGCATCTTGGGAGCGTGAGGTTGAAATTAGAGAGCACTATCTTCATCCTTTTGTAGATTGATTGAGCCTTTACATATATACTTGATGATGTTTCCTCTTTCCTTGTCTATTCTGTAAATTTTGAGGATGAAATTTTTATTAGTAGGGGAGAGTTGTAAGACCTGTATCATAGATCGTACCATTTTGTAGGCTTCCACGGTCCTCCTTGTCAAATTCTAGCGACTCGCGATCTATTATCAGCATTTGCGCACAACCTTAAGTCGCATCCTGTCAAACTGAGTTGGCTCGACCCAAGACTTGTATCCTTACGACTATGCTGTCACCGCGGTTCCGACGCCGCATTTCGCACACCGAGGCGATACCCAGACAAGAAGATGTGAGCCTGTGATCATTCTAAAGAAACGTCGTGGGTTATGAATTCTGAGAGAATCTCTACAACATGTCTCATCAATCAATCAATCAAGTACACACCTTATTTCAAGTACATCACCCATACCCCATACCACCTCACCCCCTCACAAGTCAATTCTCTCCTCCTCACCCATACCTCCTTTACACAAATTTCAACCCAACCCATGCTTTCCCATTCTCATCCCTTATAACAACCATTCCATCCATCATTTCTCTCTTTCTCTCTCTCTCATTTTTATCTTCACTCTCCAATACCAAGAGAAAGCACCAAACGCCTAAGCTTTCCCAAAGCCAAGTGTGGCCCACTTTCCTACCCTCTCATCTCCCATCTCAACCCTCCATTCTTCATCAACCTCCATAAAGATCAAAGACAAGTAGTATAGGAGTCCAAGGAGCTAAAGAAGGAGGCCACATGTGGGTGATCCACCATTGATTTCTAATTTTAGGGCCCACTTGTTGTGGGACCCACTTGACTTGTGCATTGTATAAGGGAGCGTCCAATAATGGCAGGGTCCCTTCCCTTCACGTCTCTCTCCTTCCATCGCTTTGTGATGATGTGTGTGGCCCACCTGTGATATGATATGATGATCCAGACCATCTGATTGCGGGACCCACCTTAAAAAAATGGATGGCATTTCAGCCGTCCATCCGTGTGAGAGGTGAAAATGGATTGGCTGGATACCTCACACTAGTTATATAACTGGTGTATTGACACCACTAAGATCTGCGAGACCCACTGCTGTTACGTCAGTAAGGTCTGTGGGGCCCAGCTAATGTATGCATTTTATATACCATCCACCAATTTCTACAGGGATGGTGGGTTCCACTGCTGCTGAACGTCAGCAAGTTCCGTGGGCCACAACCATGATGTATGTGCCTCTCCTGTAGTAGGGAGTAGGACCCACTCCACACATGTTGCATGTGTGGATATGGGCCCACATCAAAGTATGCATATAAAGATCCTGACCGTTTAGGTATCTAGACGTCCAGAGCTAGATGCTGGACGCTGGACTTCCCTTTTTTTTATCATATATTATAATACATTGCATCATCTATATATATATATACACACACACACACACACACACACACACGTGTATGTGTATGGTGGCCCCATTTGGGACCCACATCACCATGATGTATGCCTTTATCCATCGTCCATATGTCAAGACGGTGGGACCCCTATGATGTATGGGTCTTACCCACATCGTCCAAACATGGACCCCACCCTGATGTATGTGATTCATCCTAACCATCTATCCATTTGGTGAACTCATCCTAGGCCTTGGGACTAAAAACGAGATAGGTCTAGCTATCAAGTGGACCACACTGCAGTAACAGTGGGTTTGAACGTTTACCATTAAAACCTTTTGGGTTATAGAAGTTTTGGACTAATATGATATTTGTTTTCCTCCCAGTTCAGGTCTTTGTGACCTTATGAACTGATTGGATGGAAAATAAATGTTATGGTGGACCCTCTAGATTTTAACAATGGAAATCATTATCACCACTGTTGTTTGTGGTGTGGTCCAGATGAACTTTTGATATGATTCATTTGTTTGGATAACGCTCCAAAATGATCTCTATAGATGGATGAATAGTGTAGTTGTTGTGGCCCATTTGATACGGCCCATTGTGATATAATTGGAGCCTACAGGTTGAGGCCCATTGTGATGAATTTGGGGCCCATGAGTTGAGGCCCATTGAAATTGAAAAGGCCAAGCTATATGTCCTAGAGGGGGGGGGGGGGGGGAACGAATAGGACTATGCCAAATTAAAATGATAATAATGAAATTTAACCAAATAAAAGAAAGATAACACTATAATCAATTCACAATACTAAAATGTAAAGTAACCTCAAATGTATGAGTATTGAGCGACTGATAGAAATGTTGTTCTAAGGACAACCTTGCACTAAAAACCAAGGTTTATGGTAGGACAACCTGATTCCTAGAAAGGTCTTTGTATCAAAAACTCAAATTTGATACAGAGGAATAAAGATAAATAACAAGGAAATGAAATCTAAGTTACTACAACATTCCCTACAATGCTTGAAATGTAAAAGATTACAACATTCACATCCACAAATACATCCTATAATATTGAATGATAAAAGATGTAGAAATTAAACCACACATCCACAAAACACAAAAGTTATAGTGGTTCGCCTGTGTGTACACCAATTGTTAAACAATAGCCGCACAACTTACTACTCCACTCCTAATATCCTCACACAGTGGATATTAGCGTTCACTATAAAATAGGTTTTTCTCAGGTTCACCTAAAACCCTTACAATTATATCTTTCAAGTGGGCTTACACAATTCAAAAAACCCACACTTCGAATTTTCTGGATCACCTCAGATAAACCAAAATAATGAGATTTTTCTGGTTTAATCTCAAAAGAAACCAATACACTGGAAATTACAATAATGTAAAATACTTGGATTTCTCCTTTTGTTGCAGCTCGGAAGAACCAAATCGGAGTAGAAGTTCGAATATAGAAGTTCAATGTCCACACTCACTTTGAAATGGTTCTAGATTCTAAATTGATTTTAAATTAAATCAAGTTGGGCTAACTCTATTTGATTTTGATTCCAAGAAGTGGAATATCACAATTCCTCTTTCAAATCAGATTGGAATGCAGAAACAAAATCAAATATAAAAAGCTAATAAAAAGAGAATATTAAATATGCACAATCTAGCTTAAGAAGATTACAGAGTTATCTCTCAGAGTGATGCCTTGATTTTACTTGAATTGGATATCAAACTCCGAAAATCGTGCTCGATTTATAGTTACAGAAATCATGTCTACGAGTGGTCCTGTGGACACTATGATTGGTCGTAGGACGAACTAAATTTTAAAAATTTGAGCACGATCGGATAAAACCATTCCACGACTGGTCGCAGGTCATGCACGACCGGTTGAGGGACCTCCACGACTGATCGAGTGGAACATGGAATGGTTGCTAGACTTTGAGTCAAAGCTATGGGATTGGTCATGAACGAGTCGTGCACTGTTCACACGATCGGGCGAGCAGTCTCTATGACTGGTCGTAGCTCAATAAAAAAATTCTAAAAATTTGTAACAACTTAGGACTGGTCGTGGAATTTCTTGGACTAGTCGAGCCAGTGTTAGGACTAGTCAAATAGAGTTCGGGACTAGTCGAAGAACAAACCAAATACTTATAAGGTAATTCAATTTGAATTATGTATTCAAAATGATCTACCCTAAAGTCAATCTAAGGTCTTCCATACCTCGGACATGATGTATGAACATTGAACCTTCTTTTCTTCAAATGATAGATGGTCTTTGAAGTTCATGAAGCTTGAGATCTCGACACATGATGGAGCTTGAACTTGAGATCTTTTGAAGCTTAAATTTGTAGTAAAGCTTGAACTTCACCTTGAGTCTTTAGTATGAATAGTTTTCTTTCAATGTCGCTTGACAATCATTGAACTTTGAAGCTTAAAGGAGTAAACAATGTACTTGACCTTGCGTTTCTTAAATAGATTTTGTTCTTGTCTTGAAGCATTGTCCTTGTACATGTGATGCATTGCCTTGAACATATATATCAATCTGCTACACAAGACACATACTGTGGTTTTGACACAACAAAATTTGACAATCAAAGGAGCAAATAACCATAGCACTTACAATCTCCCCCTTTGTCAAATTTGTGACAAAACACACCATTAGAAATAAGAGAAGCATTACATGCTCAACAAAGAATCATGCATCATATATACACAAGAGAGTATAATGCACTAGTTACAATAACCAGAATACATCATTATGAAATAGTCAAAACACACTTCTTACTTACTCCCCCTGAGTAGAACACATAAAAAAAAGTATGCTACTACCCACAATCCATATAACCATATCCATATCTATAAGCAAGCATAACAAAACATTCTCCCCCTTTTTGTCACAATATGACAAAGGAAGCAACAACGATATGGAAGAGGAAAATGGGAGCAAATAAATCAAGATATGAAAGAGATAAGCAAATAATGTTCATCCAACATAAATCATCATAAATGAAGTTCATATAAGTAACCAACATAAACCAAGTTCTTCCAAAGTCACTCTCACAAGCTGAAAGAAAACAAGGTATCATAAGAGTTATTACAAGCCAAATAAGAAAGTACTTAATCAGATCCAGAAGAGGGAGAAGGAATGGATGGATCAATTTGGTGTAAACCCTTGTTCAAGCGCCTCATATATTTGCGCATATAAGCAAATTGAGAATCTTGGGTTACACGTATCTGAGCCACTTGTTCCTCAAGAGAATGTAACCTCTCATTAAAATCAGAAGGCTGATAATCAGGGTCAGCCTCAGAATCTGATCCAATCTCATTAAAAATATCATACATGTTTATATCATCTGGAGGTAAATTGCCACCTTCTTCTCCATTCTCTTAATCAACACCACCACCACCCACATTCACTTGTCCAGGAGCCAATCCCAATTTCATCTTGTTTATAATTGAGTTGTTAAAAATAAGATGATGAATAAGAGCCTCTCCAATAGGCATAGCTATTGACATATGAGTGGCTAAAACAGTCATAAGAAATGCAAAAGGAATATTACTGTGTCCAAGATGGATACGAAATTAAATGATAGAATGACATGTCAAAGAAGGAAGACAAACTTTAGTACCAGATATGATGGAATGCAAAATCCGAACCATGAAGGAGGTGAGTTTGGTTTTGTTACCAGAAAGCGGATACAGATTTGAAATAAATATTCTGTGAAGAACCTTGTATCTGGGTAACAAGTACTTAGAAGTAAGCACATTCCCCTTATGAGTCCACTGCGCATCTATATTACACAAAGCTCTAGTTAGCACACGTTTTTCTAATTCCGATGGTTTATCAACTAGAGTGTGAATAGGAATACCCTCATCATTAACAGGTATGTCTATTAGAGAAGAAATCAAATGATGGTCTATTTGAAATGGACCTTCTCTAGTTACAATTGTAAACGTTAAATTCTCAGTCAAAAATTTAGAAATACATGCAAACATAGCTTGCGTAATAGATTGGTATGCCGGCCCACCCCAATGTAGAATGTTAGCATATCTTACAGATTGGAGAAGTGGAAGAAGTTCAAATGGAGCAATATGATCAATATTCACAGGACACTCAACAATAACATTACGCAATCGTAAATTCCGCATATAGGAGGGATCATCTTCGGGTGACCAAAGGTAACGCCTTGTTAAAGGTGTCGATCGAGAAGAGGAAGCACCACGGGAAGTTTTCTTTTTACCTCTAGCATCCATTTACAACAAAGAAATGAAGGAATCAAGAAGTTGTAAAAGATGTAAAGTGGGTTTCTTCAAAAATAAATTTTTGGGAAGAAAACCCCAAAATCTTCAATGAAACAAGAAATAAATCACTCTAAGTAAGAAAATAAAGTGATAACCACTTGAATCTAGAAGAAAAATAGAAATAATGGACTATCCTTGAAGAATCAAAAAGTTGGGTACGACCGATCGAGCTTAGACTTGTTGGAGAGGAAAAGCAAATGAGGAAGAAAAGTGATTTTTCCCCAAATTAAAAGCACCAGTGCGCTACACGACTGGTCGTGGGACATCCTCGACCACTCGTGCCACGACTGGTTGAGTCTGTCCTCGACTAGTCATGCACATCCAAAAATATGCATTTTTCACATAATTTAAAATTCTAATAATTTAAAATAATAAATATATACAATATGATACAAAAATGCATAAATGATCAATTCAAATTGTACATACCAAGATCAAATTTCAATTTATTAAACCTGTTTTTGTCGAGCGGTTTAGTGAAAATGTCAGTAAGCTGATTCTCTGTCGGAATGTATTCCAATGAAATTATCTTTTCTTCCACTAATTCACGAATGTAATGATATCTAATTTCAATGTACTTAGTTCGTGAATGCTGGATTGGGTTTTTAGATATATTAATTGCACTAGAATTGTCACAATATAAAACCATTGAATCCTGCGCAATTTCGTAATCGCTTAACATTCTATTCATACGAGCTGAGTACATGCATTTCCAGCTGCAATGTATTCAGCCTCAGCATTGGAGAGAGATAGTGAACTTTGTTTCTTACTTTGCCAAGAAACTAAACAGTTCTTAATATAGAAACAACCACCACTGGTTGATTTTTTATCATTAACATTACCAGCCCAATCAGCATCAGTGTACCCAGCTAATTGAACATTAGTATCATATGGATACCAAAGACCCAGATTAGCAGAACTTGCGACATATCGCATAATCTACTTAACAACAGTTAAATATGACTCTTTGGGGTCAGATTAATATTTAGCACAAATTCCAACGCTAAAAGCAATATTAGGTTTACTTGCAGTTAAATACAGCAAACTACCTATCATACTGCGATATAATTTAGGATTTATACTTTTACCTGTAGAATCCTTTAAGAGTCTTAATGTTGTACTCATAAGAGTATCAAAATTTTTCCCATTCTCAAATCCAAACTTTTTCACTAAGTTCAGAGCATATTTGGTTTGAGAAATGAAGATACCATCAGGTTGTTGTTTTACTTGCAACCCTAGGAAATAATTCAGTTCCCCAACCATGCTCACTTCGAATTTGGATTTCATAAGATCTGCAAACTCAACGGTCATGTTAGTACAAGTAGATCCATAAACAATATCATCAACATAAATCTGCACTATTAAGATATGATCGTTATGTTTCTTAACAAAAAGAGTCTTATCAACACTTCCCATTTGAAAATTATGACTTACTAGAAACTTAGTCAATTTTTCATACCATGCCCTGGGAAACTCTAGAGAGCCTTTTTTTAAGCGATAGACATGATCAGTGTTTATAGGGTCTTAAAAAACCATTAGTTGTTCAACATATACTTCTTCATGCAAATCGCCATTCAAGAAGGCACTCTTTACATCCATTTGATAAATTTTGAACTTTCTAAAGCAAGCAATGGATATAAATAGTCTGATTGATTCAAGATGAGCTACTGGGGCAAAGGTTTCATCATAAACGATGCCTTCAATTTGAGTGTACCCTTGTACAACCAGTCTAGCCTTGTTTCGAATTATATTTCTATGTTCATCAGACTTATTTTTTAAAATCCACTTAGTTCCAATAATATGTTTATCTTTAGGTCTAGGAATTTAGTACCAAACATCATTTCTAACAAATTGATTAAGCTCTTTTTGCATCACAATAATCCAGTTTTCGTCAGAAAGAGCTTCTTTTACGTTAGCCGGTTCTGTCTAACATGTAAAGCACATGTAATTACATACATCTTTCAGTTGTCTACGAGTGCGCACATCAGTGAGAGGGTTTCCAAGAATCTGAGTGTTTGGATAATCTTTAACAGTCCTCAGTTCAGAGTTATTTTAACTTGATGAAGTATCTGGTTTGTTAATTAGAAGAACTTCATCATTATCTAAACTTGAGTCAGGTGTATTCAAGTGATCGTCAATGACCACATTGATGGACTCTTGAATAACACCGGTCCTCTTATTCAGTACTCGATACGCTCTACTATTTAAAGCATATCCTAAAAAGATCCCTTCATCATTTTTGGTGTCAAACTTACCCATATTTTCATGGTCACATAAAATATAACACTTGCTGCCAAAAACTCAAAAGTATTTGACAGTGGCTTCTTATCAAACCACATTTCATAAGCCATTTTATTATTTAACTTACTTGTATAAACCTGGTTGATTGTATAGCAGGCAGTATTTATAGCTTCAGCCCAAAGATTTTTAGAGAGTTACATTCTATTGAACATTACATTTACCATTTCTTGAAGCACTCTATTTTTTCTTTCAATAATTCCATTTTGTTGTGGTGTTTTGGGCACAAAGAATTCATGTGATATTCCCTGATCACAACAGAATTTCTCAAAACTATTATTCTCAAATTTCGATCCATGATCACTACGGATCTTATAAACTTGAGAATCTTTTTCCATTTGGATCCGTTTGAGAACTCTTTTTACTTCATCAATGGTTTCTGATTTATCCCTTAAGAAGGCTACCCAAGTGAATCTGGTAAAATCATCCATGATTACCAGTATATATTTTTTGCCACCTCGACTCTCTGTCCTGGTTGGTCCTATAAGATCCATGTGAAGAAGTTCGAGTGGTTTAGATGTGGCATTGGGGTCCACCTTTTTGTGAGCACTCCTAGTTTATTTGCCAATCTGTCATTTGACACATATTTTGTCTACTTTATGTAATTTAGGTAGACCTCTTATCAGTTCTCTTTTGATCAATTTATACAGATTGAGGTAGTGTACATGTCCAAGGCGTTTATGCCATAACTCAGTCTCATCAGTATGGACCATGTAACATGATTGATTAGATGAGCTAGAATCACTTACAATGTAGTAATTTTTAGAAGTTCTACAACTAATTAATATTACAGAACCTTTTTTGTTTAAAATTTCACAACCTTAATTAGTAAATTTTATACTATGATTGTTATCACATATTTGAGTTATGCTTAACAGATTGTGTTTTAACCCTTCAATGTATAAAACATTCTTAAGTAAGGGAAGGTTAAAGAGTTGAACCGTACCTTAGCCAATAATCCTACAGTTGCTACCATCACTAACTGTGACTGAACTTTCAGCCATGTCTTTAAGATTAGTGAATAGACCTTTATCACCAGTCATATGCCTTAAACATCTACTGTCTAAGTACCACTTTGAATTACTTGTAGCTTTGAAAGCCGTATGGGCAACCAAGCTAGTAACCTTAGGAACCCATTTCAAAATTGTTTTGGGTTTAGGAGTATAATTGGTCTTCTTATGTTTGTAGTAGTTATAAGAATGACCTACTGAGTTAGATTTTAAGAGCTCCTTAAGTAAATCAACTATCTTTTCAGCTAAAGGGTTTTTGTTCTGATTTTTATAGTTGATATGGTTACTTTTAGGTTTAAAAGATTGAAAGGATTTAGTATTTTTAGAAAAGTTTTTATTTGAACTATTCTTATTTGAGTTTGAAGACTCTCCTTTTATTAACTTAGGAGGAGTATTCTTTTATTTAGGAGGAACATTTTTGTTGTAGCCCAAACCGGATCGATCGCCACATTTTCGGGATCTAGATAAAAGTTTTTCTAATTTAGGATCACCTTGGGCATACCTCCAAGTATCTTTCAAACTCAAAAGTGAAGAGACTTCAAGTTTTAGTTTTTCATTTTCAAATTTAAGATTTTCAATAAGGGAAGTTTTGAAATTTAAATCGCATTTAGTCTTTTCAAAACAATCTGAAATGTGGGATTTTTCTAAAATAAGAGTATCAAAATGTTCTTTAAGTTTTGAAAACTTTTCTTTTTGAAGTTTTAATTTAACAGTAAGTTTACAACTTTCCTTATATAGGGCATTGTAACCATCGTGTAGATCATCTTCATTTTCATGATCACTATTCAGATTTTCTTCACTAATTGAATCATCATGATCTGAAAAAGTGAACTTGGCTAGAGTCATAAGGGCTTTGACTTCTGTAACGCCCTGAAAATCGGGGGTCGAGTGTAACTCAACTCCCGAGATCCAACGCATCACTTATGCAACATATTTAATGATGTTTGAATGTTGTCTGTGTTAGAGCAATAAACATGAATGAGATTATACCAAAACAGTAATTCATACTCCAGATCAATTGTATAAAAGCAAGCGGAAGACTGAACTGTATATATATGTATGTAAAGAAACAAAATAAACGTTTCGTTCTCCAGAGTATGAATCCATCTGAGTCCATATACATTTCTGTTTATAATCAAAAAGTCAAAAATAAACTAGGTACAATCCCTGTAGAACCCATCGATCCTGGCAACCTAGTCGAAGCCACCAGAGAACTGCATATACGAGAACTCCTCCTGGTCCTCGTCATAATCAGGCTCTGCCTCCAGAGAAGTAGGATCGCCTAAACCTGAGACAGAGTCTGGTTGGTGTGCGCAACACCGTCCCATATCGTGGGAGTGAGTAGCTAACTCAGTGGAACAATAAGGCATAAGTTATCATGTTATCAATACAGTCAAGCAGTAATGATAAAGCAGTAAATCAAACACTCCTAGTTACTCTGATTAATGCAAGTATGAATGCAGGTATGATAGATGCCCTCGCCGACATACTCCCTCATGCGACACCATCTCACGTTCGCGGCATGCTTACATCCCACGTGCTCCACATCTTCCATGCACATGCGATGCATGATGAGTATGATTACCGAGTTTTTAATTAGTCCATTTCAAACAAAGATGATTGGGAAACTAAGGTACCTCCCTTGTATCATTTCCAAACATGATCCAATCTAGGGTCGTCACCCTAGTTAATATCGACGATGGTGTGTTTTCTAGGTCACCGCAGAGGTCGCCAGTGGTCACACGCACAAAGGTTGCACCACTCCCCCATCACCCCTTAAACGATTCATCACTATACGTAAACAGTGCCTAGTTCATACTCTATATATCGCGGCGAACCCTAAGGCGCACCGCAACTTCGAATATGCTCGCGGTCACTACAAAGGGTCGCTGTGGCACATTACGCACAAAGGTTGCACCACTCCCTCCATCACCTTATCAATGTAGGCCGACAACCGCGAATATAGTGTCCCATACCACCATAATCGGCTCACGAGTTAAGTTGCTCACCGGTCACTACGGGAGGCACGTAGCTCCAAAGGGCGTTGGCCGACAAATGACCGACCACGGTGTCCCATACCACCATGCCCGGCTCATGAGTCTTAGCGGATCGAGGTACCATGGTTAACGGGATTTTCACTGGTAAGTTTGGTACCTTAGGTTCAAACATTAGCGACCAAACATGGTGAACATACATAAGACACACGGTTTACTTGACGTGTTCGGCTGGCTCGAGCGCACAACAAGTTGGCGATATGAAGTGCAGAAGCACCTCGTGTGGCCAACCACTATCACCAACCGAAGTACGACACGGGTTTGCCAACACATCATGCGTGGCGGAACGAATCCCAACCACAACTTCAAGTCTGATCCGGATGCCTGGACTATGAACATAGTCCCAAGCTCAATCAAGTCCTACCCATAGCATGTGAAATACAGCATGATAACATGGTAATTCAAGAACACTAGCAATCATGTTATAAAACATATCATGAAGCATGTTAATAAACAAATTACAAAGCATGTTCAAAAGCATGTTATAAAACATTATACAAATAGGGATACAAATACATATATTTCATAGGTGAGTGGATAGAGTGAATAACCACATGGAGGGTATCATATGTGACTCTAAGGTAGCTGAGAATCCCATCTCGGCACCTACCTAAGGTTCTAACACTTAAGCACCTACACTCACAAGTGATTTCACCAACACTTGGAATGCACTATTTCAACATACATGACGTATGCTAGAGGAATGTGCACTAGGGTTGTCCCTTTACCAAACTAGTATTTTATACATATACATGATATTCATACAGCAAATAAACCTGACAATCACATCAGCAAATTTTATACGTATAGGGTACTTCCTAGTATACCCAATTTCGACATACATAGAGTTTACAAGGGAACTTGTAATACGGCGATTCTTTTCGCCAAGCCATTAATTTATACACACTTAATATATTTATACAACAATTAATCATGACAAACACGTCGCAAAAATATACACGTATCCGGTACTTCTTAAATACCGTATTTCTACATACATGGCGTATATTAATAAACATGTATTTAGGCGAACCCTTTCGCCAAATGAGTATTTTATCTATACATCATATGTCCATACGACAATTAAACATGTCAAACACATTTTCCAAAAAAATACGTATACGGTATTTCATACGAATACCTAAAGTATGTGAAATTCCAAATTCTACACTTCTAATCGAAACAGAAAACGGAAGGCACTTTGTACATGTGCAATTGCATGCAGATCATGAATCTACCATTATCAGACATTGAAAGCGTTGAAAACCACAACTTATACACTTAAAGTCCTCACCTTTGCCTTTGGAAACGCAATGAATCAGCAAGGGTAGTAGAACTTCCGTATACGGGAGATTTCTAGCCTAAAGAGCGGAATCGGTTAGCTTTTTCATAACCCACAACGATCCTACCTTAAATCGACCTAGGGTTAGGGTTTCTTACCTTCAAATGGGATGGATACCGCCGGAAAGCGCCTGAAACGGGCGGTGTAGGCCGTGCGACAACCGAAAGCAAGTAGGAGGAAGATCTCCCACAAAACCCAAGCTCTTCTCTCTCTTTTCTCTCTCTCCCTCTAGGGTTTTCTCCCAAATTCGTATGGCTGTGAGAGGGGCTGTTCTAAGCCCCTTTTATAGCCAAAAACATTCCCAAAATAGACTCGTGTTCAAGGGTGATTGCTTATATAGGCATTTCGCCACTTTTCCAAATTTCAAAAGGGAGGTTCTGGTGGCTCTCCTTGAGCCAAACGTCAGACTTAAGCTCACCATCTATGGATCTACGTGGGATTACATTTTCGACTTGATCGGATTCCCAGATCGCACGTGGCGGACCACTTTCGGTTCAACGGTCAGTGGGCCACGATCGAAATTCTAAGTACATGTAAATGTTCTGAAATTTTTCTTAATCCGAGGGTGTAATTTGGTCCGATTCGACGGTCGTTGTTGCTATCCGACGCGTCAACGAATGATGCCAGATCACTATTCCTGATATTTATTTTGGAATAGGAATAGTGTTTTTCACACTCCCTAGCTCCGAATCGAAATGAATGGCCGTGGAATATCGGATGGACCTGATTTTTGAGATGATTGTCAAGTCCAGTGAGGCGGTCCTAGTTCCTTAGCTTCGTGTTAATCGGACTTCCGATGTGCGATCTAGACCTAATACGAAGTTTCGTTTCATACCCGAGAGCAGCCGGGAAATGAGTTTGGTTCTAAACTTTAGGGTAACCTAGCGTCACTTGTTCTGCAAGTTTTGGGTCTTGCAGATCGTATTTAAAGCGATCCCAATGGATTTCATGGCTAATTAAGTTTAGTACTTAGTTAACTTTGTTAAATATCTAAAGGATTTAATCCTACGTGATTTCTGGTCGAGGTGGTACTTGACCCAATGTACGGAAATTTACAGGTTGTTACAATCTACCCCCCTTAAACAAAAAATTTCGTCCTCGAAATTTATACCTTTTTGTAGTCCTCGAGAATCTGAGGGTAGTTCTTCCTGACCTCGGCCTCGCCTCCCGTGCAGCTTCCTCCTCGGAATGATGTGTCCAAAGCACCTTCACAAGTGGGATGACCTTGCTACGTAGTACCTGCTCCTTCCTATCAAGGATACGCGTCAGGCGCAGCTCATACGTAGCATCCTCACTCAACTGTACCTGCTCCCATCTGATGATATGCGAAGGATCAGGAACGTACTTCTTCAGCATAGATACATGAAATACGTTGTGTACAGAAGCAAGTGGTGTAGGTAAGGCGAGATGATACGCCACATCACCCACTCGATCCAGTATCTGAAATGGACCGATAAACCTCGGTGTGAGCTTTCCCTTCTTCCCGAACCGAAGGACTCCCTTCATAGGAGAAACCCGAAGGAACACATGATCCCCGACCTCGAACTCCAGCGGTCGCCGCCTCGTATCGGCGTAACTCTTCTGTCTGCTCTGCGCTGTAAGTAATCGACGCCTGATAATGTCTACATTCTCTGTAGTCGCCTGTACCAACTCTGGCCCCAATCGTGGCTACGCCGCCAACCTCTCGCCCAACAACAAGGCGGTGCCCTACAAGGTCGACCATATAGAGCCTCATATGGGGCCATGCCAATAGTCACCGGAAGTCGTTGTTGTAGGCGAACTCACGTACGGAAGACAATCCATCCCACCGTGTCATTGAAGTCCAACACACATGCTCGCAACATATCCTCCAGAATCGATTCACCCGCTCTGTCCGCCCATCGGTCGAGGATGAAATGTCAGACCGAACTTCAACTTCACACCCATCGCCTCCCGGATACGAGTCCGGAAGATAGATGTGAACCGCGTGTCTCTCGTCCGACACGATCTCCAAAGGAACCCGTGCGGACGGACGATCTCCCGATGTACAATCTAGCTTGGCTCGTCTGCAGAGTTCGTAACTCGATAGGGAGGAAATGGGCCGATTTGGTCAACCGGTCCACAATCACCCAAATGGAATCGTGCCCCTTCCTCGTCTTCGGCAACCCTGATATGAAGTCCATGGAGATGAAGTCCCACTTCCACTCCGCTATAGGCATGGGCTGAAGTAGTCCAGGAGGTCGGCGATGTTCTGCCTTGACCTGCTGGCACGTCAGACATCGAGACACATACTCAACAATGTGGGCCTTCATGTTATCCCACCAATACGTCCGTCTCATATCCTGGTACATCTTCGTGCTACCAGGATGCATCGCAAACTTCGAGTTATGGGCAGACTCGAGAAGCTCGCGTCTCAAGTTAGGCACATCTGGAACACATAGGCGGCCACAGAATCGTAAACCCCATCAGAACCAACTCTCCACTCGAGTCCACGGCGTCGCTAGCCTCGCTCTCGAAGCTCCGACACCGTATATCGCCCTCCCGGGCCTCAACATAATCTGTCGTCAATAAGTGGTCGCACCCGAACGTGCGCAACACACTCAAATGGCTCCTCGACGCGAGTCTCCGTCGAAGTCCCGCACAAACTCCATCATGTCCCACTCGGCTATCATTAGCGGTGCCGCAAATGCAATCGCCTTCTTGCGGCTCAACGCGTCTGCCACAAGGTTCGCCTTGCCAGGATGGTAGGAAACCTCGAACTTGAAGTCCTTCAAGGTCTCCATCCATCGGCTACTGCCTCATATTCAAATCCCGCTGTGTGAATATGTATTTAAGGCTCTTGTGGTCGCAGAAAAGCTCGAACTCCTCACCGTAGAGGTAATGTCTCCAGAGCTTCAATGCAAAGATGACAGCCGCCAACTCCAGGTCATGTGTAGGGTAATTCTCCTCGTGCTTCCTTAATTGTCTCGAGGCATACGAAATCACCCTATCCTTCTGCATCAGAACACAACCCAAACCAACGCGAGATGCGTCAGTATACACCGTGTATTTCACCCCTTGCTCTGGCAATACTAGCACAGGGGCGGACGTCAACTTGTCCTTTAGCTCCTTAAAAGTTGCCTCCGCCTTCTCATTCCAAGTGAACTTCAGGTCCTTCCGAGTCAACTGAGACAATGGCCTGACGATCTTCGAGAAATCCCGAATGAAACGTCTGTAATACCCAGCCAGACCAAGGAAACTCCTCACCTTAGTAACCGACTCAGGCTGCTGCCAATCCTGAACCACGACTACCTTAGCAAGGTCCACTGCTATCTCATCCTTGGACACTACATGTCCCAGGAACTTGACTTCCTCCTGCCAGAAGTCGCACTTCTTGTATTGCGCAAACAACTGGTTCTTCTCCAACGTACCCAATACTGCTCGCAGGTGCTCCTCGTGCTCCTCCCGACTCGTGGAGTATATCAAGATGTCATCGATAAAGATGACAAATCGGTAAAGGAAGGGCCGAAATACCCGGTTCATCAGATCCATGAACACGGCTGGTGCGTTCGTCAGACCGAACGACATCACCAAAAACTCATAGTGCCCAAAGCACGTCCTGAAGGCTGTCTTCTGCACGTCCTCCTCCCTCACGCGCAACTGGTGGTACCCTGACTGAAGGTCAATCTTCGAGAAATACTTCGCCCCCCTCAACTGATCAAATAGATCATCAATCCTGGGCAAAGGATACTTGTTCTTCACCGTGACCTGGTTCAACCTATGGTAATCAATACACAACCGTAGCGACCCGTCCTTCTTCTTCACGAACAACACAGGTGCTCCCCAATGAGACACACTAAGTCGAATAAAACCTCTCTCTACAAGTTCGTCAATCTGTTTCCACAGCTCCTCCATCTCACATGGAGGCATACGATAAGTCGGCAACGAGATGGGCGTCGCACCAAGCGTAAGGTCAATCATAAAATCAATCTCATGCCGAGGAGGTAAACCAGGGATAGTCTTAAAGACTCCAACAAACTCCCGAACCACTGGCGTACCCTCTAGTGTCGGACCATCAATCGACACAAGTAAAGCAGCATAACAATCAACTCGACAGGGCCAATTGACCTGCACTGGGAACGTGAAAGCTGTGCCGTCAGGTCCATAGGCAGTCACGATCCGAGCATCGCAATCTATCTCCGCCCTCATCTTGGCGAGCCAATCCATGCCAAGTATAACGTCGTAGTGCCACAGCGGAGCAACAATAAGGTCGACGAGCACTGTGCTGTTACCCAAAACTACCGAGCAACCCTCGCAAAACCGTGTGACATCCGAATAGGTCCCGGTAGCCGTAGTGAGTCTCATTCCCTTAGTGGGAATCGTATGTAAAGATAGGCGTTTCACCGCCCCACAAGAAATAATAGAAGTAGTGGACCCAGTGTCCACCAATAAAGAAACGGGAGTACCGTGAACATGAGCCGTACCCTCAAAAGCTATCGGGGCCGCAAGTGAGGTCTCTGGTGCCTCAGCCACAAGCGTATGAACGCGCGCCTGCTGCTGACGGTTCGGCTGAGGAGCCAAGGGTCGTTGTAGCGGCCTGAAGCGCGGCACAGGAGGTCGGAAGGAAGGATGTGCAGGAGCAGTCTGTAGCGGTGGAGCTGATATGGCCTATGGGCGAGAACAGCCCAACATCTGTGGCGGAGAGAAACCACTATCCTTCATCCGCGCGAAACAACTCCCAATAAGATGACTCTGCTTCCCGCAGTACCTGCAGGTCACAATAGGGCGCCTCACCTGAGCCACTGGCGCTGCGATCCTGGGAGGCGAGTCAACACGAGGCCTCTTGCCTAGGATAGGCCTGCTCTGTATCTCCTGTCGTGGCCGGCCTGCTCTGTATCTCCTGTCGTGGCCTCGCAACCATAGCACCACGAGATCGGGCCAACCGTTCCACATCCTGCTCTGTCGTCATAGACATGTGAACCAGTGCTGCATAGGTAGGTATACTGAGGCAGCATATCTTCGACCGTATCTCCAGTCGCAAGCTCAAGGAAAAACGACACATCCGCATCTGCTCATCCACCAGTATAGTCGGGACAAAGCGGCCCAACTCTGTGAAGCGGTGCTCGTACTCCGTAATCGTCATGCCTCCCTTCCTGAGGCGCAGAAACTCATCCTCCCGCTCATGTCGATAAGTCTGCGGGTAGTATTTCTCATGGAACTGGAACTCGAAAGCCTCCCAGGTCCACACGTAATCTGCTGCGACAGACCGCAACACGCTATCCCACCATAAACTGGCCTCCCTCTCAAACATGAAAGCGACCAGCTCCACCTGCTCTGCCTCTGAGCAATGCAGCATCCGAAGCATCTTAGAGATGCGGTCAAGCCAAAACTCTGCCTCCTCGGGTCTATGAGTGCCCATGAATGAAGGAGGCCTCAAGCGCTGAAATCGCTCGAGTAGACCGCGTGTACTGACGTCTCCACTAGGAGGCACCACGGGTGAGGGCAGAGGCACATCCTCACACTGAGCAGGAGGCTCCGGGTGCCCGGCAGGACAAGCAGATGTCGTAGGTGGAGTCGCACTACCACCATGGGACAAGGCCTCAGCGATAGTGGCCATAAGCTGCTGTCTGGCCAGCGTCGATGCATCATCAACATCACCGCTCAAACCTATCGGGCCGGCGGAGCACACGGGAGTCATGTTGAGCAGAAGAAGACAGCCGATACTGCTCACGGACCGGGGGCGTGTAAGGTGGCAATCCACCAGCAGGACCAGCAGGGGGCTGATTAGAACCTAACCCACGGTCCGTAGGACCACTACTACTAGAAGGAGTCTGGTCCATAAAGCCAGTCAGATGGAGATGTGCCGTGCTCCGCGTATACTGTCGCAGCATGCCCTATACAACATAGGGTACAACATTTGTGAGATACAGCATAACACATATCATAAAGCACTTTAAGCATTCCACACATAATCAAAACAAAAGGGGCTACATGCCTTTCATTTACCCAAAATTTGTCATAATACATGGAATATAGAGTTTACATGAATCATGACAGAAATCACATGATAGCCAATACATCCACAACATTAAACACTTAGAACACGCTACTATCTGTTACATCAACTACATGAAAATATAAACCGCCTATCGCGGCAACCAAAAACAAACAACAACTACAACAACGTGGATGACTAAGCATCCGAAGTAGGCGGTGGAGGAGGAGCGTTCTTGTCCTGCACACAGCACATAATGGCCTTCAACGTACGAGACACCTTCTTAAAGCTCCTCTTCATGTAGGCTTCGGTCTCTTCAAGCTTGGCTCGGGTCTCACCGAGCTCAGCCCGAACTTGTCCAACCTCTTACTGCAGGGCGGCTTGACCCTCCTCGAGACGGGCCAAACGTGCATCAAAAGCATCCCGATTCAACCCTGTTCCTGAGCCGCAGGAGGTGAACTCTCCTCAGTGTCCTGAGCCTCAGGTTCTTCCTCCTGTATGTCATCACTGCGCTCCTCATCACTCTCAGCCTGGAGGTCAACACTCTCCTCACCGGCACTATCCGACTCATCTCCAGACTCGTTGAGTCGGGCTTGCCGCTGTTGAGGGCCGATCTTCATATTCTTGAGTGTCACTTCACTTATGACTCGGACTGGTGCAAGATCCTCCATATTCAATCTGTAGCCTACATCACGAGCCATCCTGCAGATCAGGCGGCCAAACGGGAGCGAAAGATCGTTCCTGGCAGAACGAACAACATGAACTATCTGGGATAGGATGAATGTGGGCAGGCATATGTTGTCCCCACGTCCCATCTTGTACAGAAAGTCCACCATCACCCGAGTACACTCCGTGCGGTTACCCCACCGTGGGTATACATTGTATGTGAAAATGTGATGGAGTAAACGGAAGTTTTCGGTCATCTTTGTTGCCGCAATACAATTTCCTCGCTTCCAAGTAACCCGGCGACCATAGAGAAATCGCGTGCGACGATCCCTTTCCCGCGCACTTCTAGAGAAGTCGTCACTAGGCTGCACTTGACCAAGCGAGATCTTCGTGATTCGAACCATCTCATCCATAGTGATTGTGCGCCTTATGCCCCTCACAGAGACAGTAAACTGAAGAGGCTCTACTGATGAGTCCAAGATGTGAGCGTAGAAAGCGCGAACCGTGTTCTCACATGCGGGAGACTCGCCTTCAAAAATAGAATTCCATCCGATATCCACCAAGTGGTCCATCATCGGGTGTAGCCCGAACATTCTTTCATCCACATGAGCTTCAAACACAACCTTGCGGCCCGCGAAGCGCCCGTATTCGATGCCTATCGGATAAGCATTTCTGGTAGGATGGTCAGGATCCAGGTCTCGCTTCGACCTAAACTCCCGAACGGTGCTTGTGCCGGCCCCAACATCGGATCTTCTTCGGGAATGGGCTGGCCTACTTGGGCCGACGTCATCGACCGCGGTTTTCCTCTTTCCCATAAGAGATAGGATGGAGGAAATGGAAAAAATGGTAGCCACCACACCAAGGAGGGCCATGGAAAATTGCCAAATGGGGAAACAAGGGGCTGATCTCTTTGATCCTCCACAAACAACAATCCAATGGGTGTGGAAGGAGCACTAGAGGTAGGAAATGAAGGAGAAACAAGAAGAGAATGGAATGGGTTAGTAGATTACCCAATTTTGAGCTCCAAGGAGGGGTATGAGAGCTCCAACTTGAGAAAATGGGGAAAGGAGGAAGCTAGGGCTGTTGTGGAAGGTTGGGGTGTGTGAGTTATGGAAGAAAATGGAAGATTTGGAGGTTTGGAGGATGGGTTTTTGAGAAAAATCGAAAATGGGGTTTGGAGAGCTTGAAAGGGGGTAAAATGAGGAAGAAGGGTGCTCCAGCCCTTTAAAACCCAACCTATTGCCAAAATAGCACGTGTCAGGGGGTAGAGGGGGTCAGGCCGACCAACCTCATGCTTGGAACCTCGCCGGAAAAGCGACCGGACCGCGGTCCGCCGCCGGTGCCGCGGTGCCGCCGCGGTCGGACTTGGCCGGAACCGCGCCGCCGCAGTGGGGTCTTGTTTCCCACATTCCCAGGGTGCCAAATGCACCCTGGTTTGATCTGAACCCTTGATGGATTAATCGTGGGGGGCCATAGACTCAGTTCAGCTCCAGAACGGTTAGTTCCGGTAAATTTCTGATCTAATCTGATTTTTCCTGATTTTTAACGACTAATTTTTGGTGGATTGTGACTTGGACACGTCATTAGACGATCTAGGAGTGATTTAGAGTACGTATGTGCAGTCAGGATCGAGTACAAACTCGATCAACGCGTCCGTTTTTAGTGAATTTCGTCGAACGGCGAAATCGGGAGACCCTAAGACTGTTTCTATATTTTTGCGCACCCTCCTAAGTTGTAACACATCAGCGTATGTAGTGGGGACATAACTCAGGTCCGGTTTAATCAAAATCATGCTCTGATACCAACTTGTAACACCCTGAAAATTGGGGGTCGAGTGTAACTCAACTCCCGAGTTCCAACGCATCACTTATGCAACATATTTAATGATGTTTGAATGTTGTCTGTGTTAAAGCAATAAACATGAATGAGATTATACCAAAATAGTAATTCATACTCCAGATCAATTGTATAAAAGCAAGCGGAAGACTGAACTGTATATATATGTATGTAAAGAAACAAAATAAACGTTTCATTCTCCAGAGTATGAATCCATCTGAGTCCATATACATTTCTGTTTATAATCAAAAAGTCAAAAATAAACTAGGTACAATCCGTGTAGAACCCATCGATCCTGGCAACCTAGTCGAAGCCGCCAGAGAACTGCATATACGAGAACTCCTCCTGGTCCTCGTCATAATCAGGCTCCGCCTCCAGAGAAGTAAGATCGCCTAAACCTGAGACAGAGTCTGGTTGGTGTGCGCAACACCGTCCCATATCGTGGGAGTGAGTAGCTAACTCAGTGGAACAATAAGGCATAAGTTATCATGTTATCAATACAGTCAAGCAGTAATGATAAAGCAGTAAATCAAACACTCCTAGTTACTCTGATTAATGCAAGTATGAATGCAGGTATGATAGATGCCCTCGCCGACATACTCCCTCATGCGACACCATCTCACGTTCGCGGCATGCTTACATCCCACAGTGCTCCACATCTTCCAGGCACATGCGATGCATGATGAGTATGATTACCGAGTTTTTAATTAGTCCATTTCAAACAGCAGGATTGGGAAACTAAGGTACCTCCCTTGTATCATTTCTAAACATGATCCAATCTAGGGTCGTCAGTCCTAGTTAATATCAGACGATGGTGTGTTTTCTAGGTCACTGCAGAGAGGCCGCCGTGGTACATTACGCACAAAGGTTGCACCACTCCCCCATCACCCCTTAAACGATTCATCACTATACAGAAACAGGCCTAGTTCATACTCTATATATCGTGGCGTACCCTAAGGTGCACTGCAACTTCAGAATATGCTCGCGGTCACTACAAAGGGCTGTCAGGGCTGTTACGCACAAAGGTTGCACCACTCCCCCATCACCTTATCAATGTAGGCCGACAGCACGAATATAGTGTCCCATACCACCATAATCGGCTCACGAGTTAAGTTGCTCACTGGTCACTACGGGGAGGCACGTAGACCCAGCATAGGCCGACAGCTCGACCACGGTGTCCCATACCACCATGCCCGGCTCATGAGTCTTAGCGGATCGAGGTACCATGGTTAACGGGATTTTCACTGGTAAGTTTGGTACCCTAAGTTCAAACATTAGCGACCAAACATGGTGAACATACATAAGACACGGTTTACTTGACGTGTTCGGCTGGCTCGAGCGCACAACAAGTTGGTGATATGAAGCGCAGAAGCACCTCGTGTGGCCAACCACTATCGCCAACCGAAGTACGACATGGGTTTGCCAACACATCATGCGTGGCGGAACGAATCCCAACCACAACTTCAAGTCTGATACCGGATGCCTGGACTATGAACATAGTCCCAAGCTCAATCAAGTCCTACCCATAGCATGTGAAATACAGCATGATAACATGGTAATTCAAGAACACTAGCAATCATGTTATAAAACATATCATGAAGCATGTTAATAAACAAATTACAAAGCATGTTCAAAAGCATGTTATAAAACATTATACAAATAGGGATACAAATACATATATTTCATAGATGAGTGGTTAGAGTGAATAACCACATGGAGGGTATCATATGTGACTCTAAGGTAGCTGAGAATCCCATCTCGGCACCTACCTAAGGTTCTAACACTTAAGCACCTACACTCACAAGTGATTTCACCAACACTTGGAATGCACTATTTCAACATACATGACGTATGCTAGAGGAATGTGCACTAGGGTTGTCCCTTTACCAAACTAGTATTTTATACATATACATCATATTCATACAGAAAATAAACCTGACAATCACATCAGCAAATGTTATACGTATAGGGTACTTCCTAGTATACCCAATTTCGACATACATAGAGTTTACAAGGGAACTTGTAATACGGCGATTCTTTTCGCCAAGCCATTAATTTATACGCACTTAATATATTTATACAACAATTAATCATGACAAACACGTCGCAAAAATATACATGTATCCGGTACTTCTTACAATACCGTATTTCTACATACATGGCGTATATTAATAAACATGTATTTAGGCGAACCCTTTCGCCAAATGAGTATTTTATCTATACATCATATGTCCATACGACAATTAAACATGTCAAACACATTTCTCAAAAAAATACGTATACGGTATTTCATACGAATACCTAAAGTATGTGAAATTCCAAATTCTACACTTCTAATC
The DNA here is from genome assembly GCA_030180095.1 of Magnolia changhungtana. Taxonomy (NCBI): domain Eukaryota; kingdom Viridiplantae; phylum Streptophyta; class Magnoliopsida; order Magnoliales; family Magnoliaceae; genus Magnolia; species Magnolia changhungtana. Next base: position 1,796,623 of record JASAUF010000344.1, on the reverse strand, counting down.
GAAACAGAAAACGGAAGGCACTTTGTACATGTGCAATTGCATGCAGATCATGAATCTATCATTATCTGACATTGAAAACGTTGAAAACCGCAACTTATACACTTAAAGTCCTCACCTTTGCCTTTGGAAACGCAACGAATCAGCAAGGGTAGTAGAACTTCCGTATACGGGAGATTTCTAGCCTAAAGAGCATAATCGGTTAGCTTTTTCATAACCCACAATGATCCTACCTTAAATCAGACCTAGGGTTAGGGTTTCTTACCTTCAAATGGGATGGATACCGCCGGGAAAAGGGCGGTGTAGGCCGTGCGACAACCGAAAGCAGTAGGAGGAAGATCTCCCACAAAACCCAAGCTCTTCTCTCTCTTTTCTCTCTCTCCCTCTAGGGTTTTTCTCCCAAATTCGTATGGCTGTGAGAGGGGCTGTTCTAAGCCCCTTTTATAGCCAAAAACATTCCCAAAATAGACTCAGGTTCAAGGGTGACTGCTTATATAGGCATTTCGCCACTTTTCCAGCTCAAAAGGGAGGTTCTGGTGGCCCTCCTTGAGCCAAACGTCAGACTTAAGCTCACCATCTATGGATCTACGTGAGATTACATTTTTGATTTGATCGGATTCCCAGATCGCACGTGGCGGACCACTTTCAGTTCAACGGTCAGTGGGCCACGATCAGAAATTCTAAGTACATGTAAATGTTCCTGAAATTTTTCTTAATCCGAGGGTGTAATTTGGTCTGATTCTGACAGTCAGGTTGCTTAATACTGACGCATCAACGAATGATGCCAGATCACTATTCCTGATATTTATTTTGGAATAGGAATAGTATTTTTCATACTCCCTCGCTCCGAATCGAAACGAATGGCCGTGGAACATCGGATGGACCTGATTTTTGAGATGATTGTCAAGTCCAGTGAGGCGGTCCTAGTTCCTTAGCTTCGTGTTAATCGAACTTCCGATGTGCGATCTAGACCTAATACGAAGTTTCGTTTCATACCCGAGAGCAGCCGGGAAATGAGTTTGGTTCTAAACCTTAGGGTAACCTAGCGTCACTTGTTCTGCAACTTTTGGGTCTTGCAGATCGTATTTAAAGCGATCCCAACGGATTTCATGGCTAATTAAGTTTAGTACTTAGTTAACTTTGTTAAATTTCTAAAGGATTTAATCCTATGTGATTTCTGGTCGAGGTGGTACTCGACCCAATGTACGAAAATTTACAGGTCGTTACAACTTCATTGCCCGACTCGGTTTTAAAATCTTCTGATTCAGAAGAGGCTTCAGTGCTAGAAGATTCATGCCAAGTAGCCAACATACCTTTCTTTTTTAGGTTTGTCCTTTCTATGACATTTGTTTGCTAAATGCCCATATCGATGACAGTTGTAACATTGATTATCTTTTAAAGACTTCCAAGTTTTAGGTTTAAATTTCTTCTTATCATTAGATTTTAAAAAATCAACCCTCTTTTTACTTTTAAAAATTTTGTAAAACTTTTACGCTAAAAGGGCTATATCATCTTCGAAATTTTCTAAATTAGAATTTTCTTGAGAAATACATTTAGAAGATTTAAGGGTGATAGATTTACCTTTAGGAGCTTTAAAGTTTAACTCATAGGTTTGTAAAGAACCAACTAATTCTTCTACCCTCATATTATCCGTATCACGAAGTTCCTAGATTGCAGTTATCTTAGAATTGAACCGTTCAGGAAGTGAGTGTAGTAACTTAACATAGACCTTACTTTCTTAGATTTTATCACCAAGACCCCACATAGAGTTCACAATGTCATTTAATCTTGTATAGAAGTCCATGAACATTTCATTTTCTTCCATATGTATTTCTTCAAATTTGGTTGTGAGGATTTGGACTTTAGATTTTTTGACAAGTGATGTTCCCTCGTGTGTTATTTCTAAAATATCTCAGGCTTCCTTTGCAGAATCACACGATATAATTCTTTTGAATTCATCCGGTGATAGTGCGCAAGTGACTGCATTTAGTGCTTTTGCATTGGCACTACTTTCACTTTTCTGAAGATTAGTCCAAGAAAAATAAGGTGTTACTCACATAGATTTTGATCCATCGATACCAGTCACTTCAGAGGTAGGAGGGGTCTATTCAGTCACTGTGGCTAGTCACACACTTTCATCCATGGATTTTAAGAAAACCCTCATTCTGGCTTACCAATAAGCATAGTTGGAGCCATCAAATGGTGGAGGCCTAGTGACTGAGAGGCTATCAAAATTTGACATCTTATAAATAGCTTAGATCGATTAGCTCAGGAAATAAATCCAAAAATATAATAATTAGAACGAGCTATTAGGCTTTGATACCACTTGAAAAGGCCAAGCTATATGTCCTAGAGGGGGTGGGGGGAATAGGACTGTGCCAAATTAAAATGATAATAACGGAATTTAACCAAAAAAAAAAAGATAGCACTATAATCAATTCACAATACTGAGATGTAAAGCAACCTCAAATGTATGAGTATTGAGAGACTGATACAAATGTTATTCTAAGGACAACCTTACATAAAAAAACCAAGGTTTATGGTAGGACAACCTGATTCCTACAAAGGTCTTTGTATCAAAAACTCAAACTTGATACAGATGAATAAATAGATGAATAACAAGGAAATGAAATCTAGGTTATTACAACATTCCCCACAATGCTTGAAATGTTAAAGATTATAACATTCACATCCACAAATACATCCCACAATATTGAATGATAAAAGATATAGAAATTAAACCACACATCCACAAAATATAAAGAGTTATAGTGGTTCGCCTATGTGTACACCAATTATTAAAGAACAGCCACATAGCTTGCTACTCCACTCCTAATATCCTCACACGGTGGATATTAGCATTCACTATAAAATAGGTTTTTCCCAGGTTCACCTAAAACCTTCACAATTGTGTCTTTTAAGTGGGCTTACACAATTAAAAAACCCCACACTCTGAGTTTTTTGGATCACCACAAATAAACCAAAATAATGAGATTTTTCTGGCTTAATCTCAGAAGAAACCAATATAATGGAAATTACAATAATATAAAATACCTTGATTTCTCCTTTTGTTGCAGCCCGAAAGAACCAAATCGGAGTAGAAGTTCGAATATAGAAGTTCAATGTGCACACTCACTTTGAAATAGTTCTAGATTCTCAATTAATTTTAAATTAAATCAAGTTGGGCTTGCTCTATTTGATTTTGATTCTAAGAAGTGGAATATCACAATTCCTCTTTCAAATCAGATTGGAATGTAGAAAAAAAATTTAAATATAAAAAGCTAATAGAAAGAGAATATTAAATATGCACAATCTAGCTTAAGAAGATTACAGACTTATCTCTCAGAGTGATGCCTTGATTTTACTTGAATTGGATATCAACTCTGAAAATTGTGCTTTATTTATAGTTGCAAAAATCACATCAACGACTGGTCCTACAGACATTGAGACTGGTCGTAGGACGAACTGATTTTTGAAATTTTGAGCGCGATCGGATAAAACCTTTCCACGACTGGTCGTAGGCCATGTACAACCGGTCGAGGGACCTTGACGACTGGTCGTGACCTATCCACGACTAGTTGTGTGGAGCCTGGAATGGTTACTGGACTTTGAGTCAAAGCTATAGGACTGGTCGTGAATGAGTCGTGCACTGTTCACACGACCGGTCGAGCAGTCTCCAGGATTGGTCGTAGCTCAACTAGAAAATTTTTAAAATTTGCAACAACTTAGGACTAGTCATGAAATTTCTTGGACAAGTCGAGCCACTGCTAGGAGTAGTCGAACAGAGTCTAGGACTAGTCAAAGAACAAATCAAATACTTATAAAATAATTTAATTTAAATTATGTATTCAAAATGACCTACCCTAAGGTCAATCTAAGGTCTTTCATACCTCGAACATGATGTATGAACATTGAACCTTCTTTTCTTCGAATGATAGACGGTCTTTGAAGTTCATGAAGCTTGAGATCTCGACACATGATGAAGCTTGAACTTGAGATCTTTTGAAGCTTGAATTTGTAGTAAAGCTTGAACTTCACCTTGAGTCTTGAGTATGAACAGTTGACTTGTCTTTCAATATCGCTTTACAATCATTGAACTTTGAAGCTTAAAGGAGTGAACAATGTACTTGACCTTGCATTTCTTGAAGTAGATCTTGTTCTTGTCTTGAAGCATTATCCTTGTACATGTGATGCATTGTCTTGAACATATATATCAATATGCTACACAAGACACGTACTTTAGTTTTGACACAACAAAATTTGACAATCAAAGGAGCAAATAACCATAACACTTACAAAATTGTATTTGGAGCCCATGGGTAGAGGCCCATTGTGTTATGTGAGGCCTATATGGTAAGGCCCATTATGATTGTATGCGGTCCATTGAGATTGTATGTGGCCCACTATGTTGTGTATGAGGTCCTTGCATGAGGTCGTGGGCCCACTATACGTTTGGCCCTATGTGGGCCACTCCATGAGACTAATGTTGGTTGAATGTCCACATTGATGGGCAGTGATGGTTAAATGTCCACATTGTGACCTTCCCTTAGGCCTGGGTAGGCCCATTCTCATCATTCTCTAATGGGTTAACCTAAACGAATGAGCCCTATTGATATTGCTTGGTCCATCATGGGCCGTCCATCTATGGACCCTACCTTGCGTCAAGGCTGATTCCGATTGTTGAGGCCAATTGTCGAGGCCGATTCCCATTGTCAAGGCCGATTTCGATTGTTGAGGCCGATTCCAATTATCAAGGCCATTACCGATTGTCGAGGCCAATTGTTTAGGCCGATCTGATTGTCGAGGCCGATCTGATTGTCGAGGCTGATTCCGATTGTTGAGGCCGATTTCGATTGTTGAGGCCGATTCCGATTGCCGTGGTCCATTCCGATTGTCGAGGCCAATTCTGATTATCAAGACCGATTCCGATTGTTGAGGCCAATTCCGATTATCGAGGTCGATTCCGATTATCGAGGCCGATTCCGATTGTCGAGCCTGATTATTTATCAAGGCCGATTCCAATTATCGATGCCAATTCTGATTATCAAGGCTGATTGTTGAGGCCGATTCCTATTATTAAGGCCTATTCCGATTGTTGAGGCTAATTGTCGAGGTAAATTCCGATTGTTTGAGGCCGATTCCTTTTGTTGAGGTTGATTCTGATTGCTGAGACCAATTGTCAAGGCCGATTTTGAGTCGAGGCCGGATATCGAGGCCGATTGTTGAGGCCCAATGTAATGTATATGCAGCCTGTATTTGAGGCACATTATGATGAGCATTCGGCCTCAGCTTGATGCATATGAGGCCTATGTGATGAGGACCATTGTGATGTACATGAGGCCTATTATGATGCATTTGAGACCTATGTGATGTATGTGAGGCCTATGTGATGATGCCCATTATGGTGCATTTAAGGGCCAGGCGATGGAGCTCGTTGTGATGTATATTAGGCCCATGTGAGAGGCCCATCATGATGTGTATTAAACTCTTGAGTGAGGCCCATGGTGCTGTATATTAAGCCCTTGTGTGAGGCCATGGGTCCACTATATGTTAGGATCTATGTGGGCCATTCCTTGAGGGTAATGTTGGTTAAATGTCCACATTGTCAAGGCCGATTGTCGATGCCGGTTATTGATACCGATTATGAGTATGTGATAGCATAATATCATGATACATGCCCATACACATCATCTGCATGTTTATTATTACATATGTCATAGTACAAATGGTTTATAGGACTCCCTGATAGGTGGAGTTATCCCACATGAGCGCACGATATGCGTAGAATTGATGCATGATTAGACTATATGACTCATGCATCTTACATTGTGCGATTGTGATTACTGTATAACCTAGCTACATTAGGGTTGTAGCCTCCACAAGCATATCGTGAATGACTAGATAGTACACCGAAAATGTTTTGTTCGAGCATCTGGGCACTTTGGATGTCCATGGGTGAAAGTCCCTAAACCTCCGTGGCCAGGAGATGCCCCAACGTCTAGACTGAGTGGATACATAAGTACCCAAGTGCCGAGTACCAGTAGGCCGCATCTTCGACTGTGTCGGGGTCGGTTGAGAGAGGGTGTGGCTTATCCTCCCAAGTGAGGGAGCTGTAAGTTAGGATGAGTTTGACCAGCTCTCAAATGAGTTCGCTATCTACGCTGGGTATGCATTGGTATACTACTGGCAGGTGGGTAGTGAGGTCTTTTCCACTCGCTAGGCTGTGCGGCCGGCCGAGGCAGTAGCCATCTTAGAGTGTACTAGACCCCGGTGATGATTCCAGAGATGTACAGTATTGAGATGTGGACTTATTGAGCAGGAGTTGCATACTCAATATTTTAACCATTCATTCATTCATTCACTATCTACTCGGGCTGGTGGTGCGCAACTAATTATTGTGTACCTTCGTATGGTAAGGATTTTGGTTGGGCACGCAACTAACCTGTGATCAGGAGTCTACCACATTGAGTCTGGCTATCTAAATATAGGTATGAGACTACGTACTATCATCCCGACTTCACCCCAGCTTGGTCATTAATTCGCACCACATATTGCATTGCATCCGTGGTATTTAGCATTTTAAGTTACCATATTTATGCATTTATATGGCCTAGATATGGCTGACGGTATTTGTGGACTCATCAGGATTTGCATATTACATTACATCCTCAGTATATGATATTTGGCTCATTATGATCCGCACTATATACTCTGATATTGTATGACTCGTGGATTTACCAGTATGTTTTCACTTACTCTGATATCGTATGATTCATGATCTTGACAGTATTTCTAACATTGTATGATTATTGCATTATATTGAATACTTGACACTTATCTTATGCAACACTTACACTACCCTCTAAGCTTTCTATAAGCTTATGCATGATAGATGCATGCAGGTGGCGTTAGGTCATGACAACATTGAGCTTGGAGCGTGCAGTGGACTTCTAGCTCTTCCGATATTGCTATTATATTTCCTTTTATGCATTGTATTTAAAAGTTTTGATATTAGTGGATATGTGATGATGATGTTGCTTTTGTGATTTGGGTAAACTTATGGTTATGCTTCTTACGAGATAAATGTATTTTGGAAAATTCTCCTTATATGATCCCAGGATCGGAATCTGGCGTATGCACGCTAGGAGGCGAGAATGGGTTATTATGGAGGCTGTCGACACCAGATTCAGCGATCAGGAATCTTGTGAGCCCAATTTTTGAGTTTGGGGAGTGACGGAAGTCCTCCCATGTCCAGACGAAGTCAGCTCCTACAGCACTGGTGACAGAGGTCCACTACTCCTTGGCCTCACTTTTGAATAAATACATGGCCAAAGGGACTCGCTGTTGGGTCGTACACCTCATAGTCTTAAACATTTTCTCCACTGAGGAGCGCCACCTCTCTGCTACGGTTGGATCGGGCTCTCCCTGGAATCACGGGGGATCGAGCTGAAAGAACTCTCTCAACAAGGTGCTCGTGAACTCCTGCTCTATCTGCTCTGTGGTCTTTGTGGGGCGCCTGCACTCCACATGGAGGGCGGCTGTCACAACCGGAGGCGTAGGATCTGCAAGAGTCTTGGGTGTGGGAACAGGAGGCTCCGGCGGGGGAATGGGGACTACGGAAGGTGGAATAAGAACCTTAGGCGGAGGAATGAGATCCTTAAGTGGTGGAGCGGGAACCGGTCGGGTCGCTTAGGTATCTCGGGCGCCTCATGTGCTTCGGGTGCCTCGCCTAGGTGGCATGGTATATAGTAAAGAACAAAGGCGTCAATCAGCCTTGAGAACCCTCGAAGGCTCAGACATTAGGGAACCAAATTAGAAATATACGCGCTTGGGACCTGATCACCCTAAGCTCATCACAGATATGTGATGTTGCCCTGAATTATCCCCAAGTTATGCTCTGATACCAACTATTGTCACACCCTAAACTCAGAAATTGGGCTCACAAAATTCCTGATAGCCTCCGTAGTACCCCATTCTCGACTATCGACACCCATATACCAGGTTCCGATCCTGCGATACCATAAGGAAGATTTTCAGCATGAACTTATTCCATAATAAGCATAACCAAAGGCATAACCCACAAACAATAACCAGAACTCCATCACAAAATCCACTATGATAAAAAACTTTAAGATACAATACGTAGAAATGGAAGTACAATGATAATAACAAAACTCCAAAAGCTTTATAGCACGCTCCTGCTCCTGCTCAACTACGGTCTAGTGTCACCTACACGCATCAATCATGCACAAGCTTATAGAAAGCTCAGAGGGTGGTGAAAGTATGTGCGCAAGGTAGCAATGAAAGTATGTAATATCAGAGTAATGTGAAAAAATGCTGATAAGTCCATGAATGCGATCAGTCGTACTAAGGCTACGCGATGCAAGGCATGAATGCTATCAGTCATACTAAGGCCAAACAATGCAAGGCATGAATGCTATCGGCCTCACCAAGGCCATACTTTGCAAGGCCTATATAGACAATGCCATGTACAAGATGCAGCTCAAGCATACTAATCCACATATTAATCCATCTCATCTTTGGAGCATCATATATCAATACAGTTCTCTCTAGATAATCACCAGGGTCTAATACACTATACACCACATTGCCACACTGGATGCACAACCGTGCAAGAGGAAGAAGCCTCACTAACTGGCTAGCCAATAGTCAGTCAATATCTATCCGACACATCGATAGCGGACCCATTTACGAGCTGGTCATACTCAGCCTAGTAATTGCCCCCTACCCTTGGGCGGTTAAAGTCACACCCGCTTCCAACCGATCACGACACAGTGGGAGACACGGCCTCCTAGTATTCGGCCCTCATGCACTCATGTATCCACTCGGTCTTGATGTTAGAGCGTCTTTCGGTACCGTCAGGTTTAGGGACTTTCATCCAAGGACATCCTTCGCGCTCCATGTAAAGAGAAGATTTTCAATGTCCAATCCTGCCATCCACGATATGCATGTGGAGGCTATGGCCCCGATATCGCTAGGGCATACAGTAATCACAATAAACAATGTAAGATGCATGAGTCATACAATCCAATCATGCATCAATCCAGTGCATACAGTGCACTCATGTGGGACAACTCCGCCTATCAGGGAGTCCCATAAACAACCTACCAATGGCATATGCAATGGTTAACCATATCTCATACTAAACATGCAGATGATGCGTATGGGCATGTATCATGATGTTATGCTATCACATACTCACAACAGATATCGATAACCGGCCTATATACAAGGTGGGGTCATAGATGGACAACCGATCTAAACCATAACATAAGGATCGGGCCTCAACTGTGGATATACTAAGTCTGATAGCATGGATCCATCCGTCTACGACGATGATGAACTCTCCTCATCTCAAGGTTGGGCCTAGGTGGCCTACCTGTAATCCCAAGGATCTGGAACGGGCTTCCTTCACTATATTATTGCATGGCAAGCTAGATGCCCTAGGGGGGCCCAAATAAGTCCTAGATGGACTCCAAATAAGTCCTAGGGCCCAATATGAATAGATGGATCATGCACATATCAATGGGGCCCAATGATTTGGGTTAACCCACTTAGAGAATGATGAGAATGGGCCTAACAAGGCCTAAGGGAAGGTCACAATGTGGACATTTAATCATCATTGCCCATCAATGTGGACATTTAACCAACATTGCTCCCAAGAAGTGACCCATATAGAGCCAAACATATGGTGGGCCCATGGCCTCACATAAGGGCCTCATATACTTCACAATGAGCCTCAATTACATCATATTGAGCATCACTCATGGGCCACAAATACCTCATTTTGGGCCTCACACAAGGGCCCATGGGCTAGGCACAAGGGATTGGTGGTGAGTGCAACACATACACCATAGTGGGCCTGATGGGGTAGCCCACATAACCCATGAAATAAATGGGATGCAAGGTCAATATACACATCAAGGTGGGCCTCCCATATCAGCCCTATAGTCCAGAAAAATAGGGGAAAGGATTACCACCAATGCATTCATCAAGGTGGGCCTGTTGCACCACAAAATGGGCCTAATGGGGCAGCTCATTGTTGAGGCATGAAAATAATGAAGAAATATTTAAAAGGAGAAGATCAAAAGGGAATAGAAGGAGTGAGGAAGAAAAAATCCAATCAAGTATCATGTATAGTAGTTGCGCGAGTCTCGCAACCAGTAATTGGTTGCGCAGACCGCGCAAACAACTTCATTCATTATGCGGGCCGTGCAATAGATTTTCTCCATTGCGCGGGCCATGCAATTGACTTCCCGTTGTGTGGATCATGCAACCAAGATCAGAGGTAGATTGTTGTGGATGGTCAAATCTGAATCAAGGTGGGCCCCAGGCACATAGATCGAGGGTTCACACGTGTGGAGGCCTATAAATACCCAACTCCCCCTCTCATTTGAGAGAGAGAAGAATTTTAGAAGAGGTGTAGAGCTCTGAAGGAAGACTGAAGGTGAGAAGGGGAAGGAGTTATTGGTTACACGGGCCGCAGAACCAACAACTTGTTGCGTAGGTTGCGTAACAAGGCTATGATGTGGCCAGTTACAAAAAGGGCCAAAATCTACCGAAATCATCCAATTTGATCTTCGTCGCTTTAAAGTTCTCCATTTGCATAAGAGACAAGCTCGAATCAGATGATCAAACCTACACAACCATTCCTCCTAGAGAGATAATCAAAGTAGATGTCGAAATGCTTCCGAATTTGAGATTCGACATTCAAACTTTGTCAATTCCAATTTATGTATTTCAAATGATCTATCTTAGAATCAAGAGATATTAACTCAACACTATTAATATAATGATTGTTTTGTATATTCTTTCCTTGTTATGTTCTAATAAGATAATTCCCCAAATTGAATACATTTGTTTCTTGTTCAAAATAAAATGGCGACTCTACTGGGGAATTTTTACTTATCTTATTCGATATTAACATTGAGAGTATTATGGAACTTTTGTTGTAGTTTGACATCTTTCGACGGCAAATGGCGACTCTCAGTGGGAACATCCTCCCTTTCATCTCTAAGATAGATTATTTGATTCTCCAAGTACTAACTATAATTTAATTCTCTATTTTATATCTAAAGGGGTCAAACTGCAAATTACAACCAATGGCAATTTCTACAAGGAAGGTGAACTTCTATTTCACTACGACCGAATTCGTGGTGGAGTATGTGCTGAACCATCCTCCGAAACACAGGGCTCAACCTCCTACAAGCAAAACCAACTCAACCTAGGCAATAGCTAGAGTGGTATCTGCTTCACCTAAAGCACCAGAAGGTGATAAGGACTGGACTGTTGTGATGTCTCACAGGATGAGAGCACGAAATACAAGAAGCCCTAGAATGAATCTGCCTTCGCCAAGAGTCAGAGGACCGATAACACGTAATGTTGCTAGGAGGAATCCTAAACTCGCCCCTCCTGCGATATATCCTGAGCAAATAGTTCCGTAGTTAATGTTGTGTGACTTCCCAGCTCTGGTTGCCCTAAGAATCAGATGGACAAAAGAGCAAAAAGGTAAGGCATTACTAGTAAATTCATCGATGTCTGTATCGTCCAATCAATCAATGGCAACAGAAGTGCAGAGAGGTTGAATGAAACTCCATCCTCTCCTCTCTTCGTAAGTCCTATCACGTCGACATATTCCTGCCCACTCTAACTACAACATCGTCGTAGAGTGGAGAAGCCGCAATAGATATGGTCAGAACAGACCAAGAAAATATGCCAACTATGGAGGACCATATGAATGAAATGGCGGAAACACGGAGACCACTAATGGAAGAGTGCAGAAATCTCAGAGAAGCCTTAGCGACTCTCGCACACAACATAGCCCGGATAGCGGCTCCCCCGATGATGGGCACAATGAATGGGCAGAAGAACTAACCTGAAGACTTTCAACTACCGAGGGCAAGATAACTTGGGTCTGTCCCAGTAGCGAGAACTATGACACAAGAGGAGGTGAGACAAGTTGTCGAGGAAGCTGTCAGAATAAAGAGGGAGCGTGAGAATACTAGCCATTTCAGATATCGAACGTCGTACCCAAGAGATGTAGAAGACATCCCATTCCCAGCCAATTTCAAACATCTAGATTTTTAGAAATTTAATGGAGAGGGGTCACCAGAGGAGTATTTAATGCACTTTATTACTAGTATGAGGAATTTTTCTACGATACCGCAGTATTGCTTGCGATTGTTCGAATCATCTCTGACAAACAAAGCATTCCGATGGTATTTCAGCTTGGCCCCGGGGTCGATACGCACTTGGGAATAAATGTAGGATGCATTCATGTCAAACTTCTTCTCTTCAGAGCGTGATGTCAGTATTACGAAATTGGCTTCTGTACGGTAGAGAGAAGGGATCCGGTAGAGAAGTTTATAGATAGATGAAAGACATTGGGAGCGTCGTGTAGGCAGCTGTCGGAAGAAAAGGAATAGGTCAAGATGTGTCTGAACTCCATGGAAACGGGGATCATGTTTGGACTCACCAGCACCGATATCAGGACTTTCTGTGACCTAGCCACTAAAGCTCATGCTTTAGAGCTAATGACTCAGAAGATGCCAGCATTTCACTATGAGACAGCGAGGAGGGGACCCAGCAGGGTGGCTGCAAATACCGTTGATCATGAAAAGAGAAGTAAAGATGCAAGAGACTCGATAGATAAAAGCTCGGAACGAAAAGAAGAATTGAGCCAGCCAAGAAATAGATACAGTGAAAAAAAGCCTAGAGGGCTCAATTCTCACGAAGGGTTTACATTCGATAAGGAAGATGTTGTCACTATGATGAATCAATTGCTAAAAGCCGGTACGATAGAATCACCAGCACCCAAGCACCCTGAAGACGTGACAAGAACAAGAGAGAGATTTTTGCTGCTATCATCGCATGGTGAGACATCCGACGAAAAATTGTTACACATTGAAATGTATAATACAACAGATGATAGACAAAGGTGAAATAGTGATCAGAAAAGAAAAAGAAAGGGATGCAACGACAATAGTGAATATGCTAACAATCCGGGAGAAGGCCCAAGAAAAAAAAAAGAAAAAAGACTGTAAGACGACAAGAAAGGTAGCAGTAATTACGCTATGATCAGGGAAGAAGATAATAAGCCCTACAAAGCAGAAAACAGGAACTATAAGAAGGGAAATTGTCGAAGTATAGAACGATAGGGATGAGAAAGGAGAAAAGAACGAGACGACAAAAGTGACCTATGATGTGGTAAGTTATTTAAAGGGCATACCAGCCCAATTAGGCGTCTACGATGTGCTTAAGTTGTTAGAAGAATTTTGGTAGAGCTTGGTTCAAGCGCTATCCAATCATGGTGTCAAAGAAACCTTGCTGGTAGAAATGGAACACGAAGAGTATAAAGAGTAAGAAGACTGCCTGCCAGTCGTTTCCTTCTCCGATGATGATTTGATCTGCGATGCAGGACATAACAGACCGCTAATGATAGAAGGGCATATTTGTGGCAAAAAGCTTAAACGGATTATGCTTAATAATGGCTCTGCAGTAAACCTCTTACCACTCTCAATGTTGAGTAAAATGGGTTATCCTCGTCCTGATCTACGCCCTAGTGGAATGATGATACGGGGCTTCAATGAAGATGGGAAACGTGCACTCAGTAAAATTACAGTGACGTTGGAGATAGGAGAACTAACCACTGATGTTGTGTGCCATATTATAAACGTAGTGACGACATACAATCTTCTCCTAAGAAGGCCATGGATAAATCAATATGGCATCATACGCTCTACTCTACATCAATGCTTCAAATACTGTAAGGATGGGATACAGTATAAAGTAATGGCTAATGCGAAGCCTATACAGAAGCTGGGGCCTTCTTTACAGACGCTAGTTATTATAAGGGGTTCGCTAAAGAAGAAAGAAAGGATGATGAAAACAAAGTCCTAAAGGACATTCAAGTAAAGGTGATGAAAAAAGAAACAGAAAAGGTAGAATCATCCAGAGCTGCAGAAATAAAGAAGAAATTCTATTTTATATTGAAACACCTAAGACAACCAAGGCAGCCACTGCTAACTCTGTTATCACCTGAACAGTTAAAGATTTTAAGGTCCAATTATACAGTGCCATTACCGTATGTTGAAAGAAATAAGCCATTTTTTACTATTTCGAGAAGGTTTCAGGTCGGGGCCAGCACAAAATACCTGAAACCAATAGAATTTTACACCCCGGCAGAAGCAAAGATAGGGGAAGAGGCCAAGAATAATGTGTATTGTGGTAAGCTGACACCGCAAGATCTTAAAAAATATAGCCCAGCAAGTAAGAAGATAATGAAAAACATGGGTTTCGATTACGAAGAACTCATCAACCTAAATCATGGGAGAGGAATTCAGATTCCTATTGGGGTTGGTCAGGAAAAACAAGGAAAATTTCAAGGATTGGGGGCTGAATCATCGGTGAACATGGTCACAACTGAGCAGTTATTAGAAGAAGATCCTAAAATAGTCGAGTATCCTGAAATGGTCCCAAAGCTAATGGAAAATGGGGGACAGCCAACAATAGATAGTTTACGAGAAGTGAATCTGGGTGTAGAAGAAGAGCCAAGGAACACATTCATTAGTACCGGTCTTTCTGACCAAGAGGCCAAGAAATATGTTCAACTTCTTAAAGAAAATAGAGATGTCTTCGCTTGGACATATGCAGAGATGCCGGGGCTAGAGCCGTCAGTAGCAATGCACCGGTTGAATATTTCTAAGGAGAAAAGGCCTATTAAACAGGCGCAAAGGCGATTTCACCCAGATTTAGTTCCCCTGATAGAAGAAGAAGTGAACAAGCTTATAAAAGTTGGGTTTGTCAGGGAGGTCAAATATCCCAAGTGGATATCGAACATTATCCTAGTGAAAAAGAAAAAATAGACAAGTTAGGGTGTGCGTTGATGTAACGCCCTGAAAATTTGGGATCGAGTAGCAACTCAACACCCGAGTTCCAAAACATCACTTATGCAACAAAAATGCTTATGATTGAATATTGTCTATGTTAGTGCGATAATCATGAGTGGGATTATACCAAACAGTAATTCATACTCCAGATCAAGTTATAAAACAGAAGATGTATATAAATGTATATATAGCCAAAAACGTCACAATTAGTCTCCAGAGTATGAACGCCTTACTGAGTCACCATATACATGTATTAGTTTCAAAAACCAAAATGCCAAAAATGGTACAACTATAATGGTACACCCTGTAGTCCCATCATCTAAATGGCCTAATCGAAGCCTCCAGAGAACTGCAAGTAGGAGAACTCATCCTGATCATCATAGTAATCAGGCTCAGCCTCCTTCATCTCATCAATACCTGCATCTAAGACAGAGTCTGTTGGGTGTCCAGAACACCGTCCCGTAACGTATGAGTGAGTAGCTAACTCAGTGGAAAAATAATGCACAGGTTAACATGTTATCAATTCAATCAAGCAGTAATGACAAGGCAGTACAATCAAACACTCCTAAATACTCTTATTAATGTAAGTATGAAATGCAATCATGATGCATGCCCTTGCCAATGCTCCCTCGTGTAATAACATCTTACGTCCGCAGTATGCGTTCATCCCTCAGTGCTCCACATCTTCCAGGCATATGCAGTGCTATGTTATGAGCGTGATTACCGAGTTATTGTTAGTCCTTTTCAAACAGCAGTATTAGGAAACTAAGGTACCTTCCTTATATCATTTCCAAACAATGATCCATTCTAGGGTCGTCAGTCCTAAATAATCTTATACGATGATACGGTTCTAGGTTGCTGTAAAGGGCTGTCAGGGCTGTTACACACACTCGTTGCACCACTCCTCCATCACCTTATCAATACAGGCCTAGTTTATACTATGTTTACTACGGGAAGGCTCGTCACCTCTCCGTAGATTTAGAGTATGCTCGAGGTCACTACAAAGGGCTGTCAGGGCTGTTACATGCAATCGTTATACCACTCTCCTATCACCTTATCAGTGTAGGCCGATAGCTCGAATAGAGTGTCCCATACCACCATATTCGGCTCACAAGTCTGAGTTGCTCACTGGTCACTACGGGGAGGCACGTGGCCCCAGCGTAGGCCGACAGGTCGACCACGGTGTCCCATACCACCAAGCCCGGCTCATGAGTCTTAGCGGATCGAGATACCAAGGTTAACGAGGTTACACTGGTAATTTTGGTACCTTAGGTTCAAGCAGTGCGTCCAAACATGGTGAACATACATTAGACATATCGGGTTACTTGACGAGCGCGACTAGCACGAGCGCACAACCAGCTGAACGACATGAAGTGCATAAGCACTTCGCGTGGCTTAACTACTGTCGCCAACTAAAGTATGACTCAGGTTTGTCAAACACGTCCTACATGGCGAAGGAATCTCAACCACGAACTCAAGTCTGTTACCGATCACCTGGACTAAAACATAGCCCCAATAATATTTAATCCTTAACCAGAAGCATGTAGAGTAAAATAGAATGAAGAAAATAATTCAAACATGTTAACAAGCATGTTATAAAGAACAATATAAACAGGAAATGCAAACACATACATTTCATAAGTAAGTGGTTAAATTAAACAACCAACATGGAGGCAATCATTCACATCTCTAAGTTAGTTGAGAATCCTATCTCAACACCAACCTAAAGCACAATCATCTAAGTACATACTCTTACAAGCATTTTCACAAACACTTAGAATACACTTATTTAACACACATAACGTATATTAACAAAAACATGTATTAGGGCGAATCCTTTAGCCAAGTAAGTATTACACATATATATAGCATGTTGATACAGTAATTAATCATGGCAAACACACTTTCAAAATTTATACGTATACGGTATTTTCTACGAATATACAGAATACACAATATGCCATAATTTGCATACGTAACTAAAACACAAAACGAACATCGCATTGTACATGTGAAATAGCATCCAGATCATGAATCTATCATTATCTGACATTGAAAGCTTTGAAAACCTTAACCTATATGTCTAAAGTCCGCATCTTACGTCGTAGAAGCGAGTAACGGACTCAGTTAAATACCAAGTCTTAATCATTGTCAGAACAACAACCTAAGATACGAAATAGGTTAGCTACTTCATCACTTACACTCATCGGATCTCTAGAACTGATTAGGGTTAGGATTTCTTACCTGAAAATGGAATCAGAATCACCGAAAAAGTGATACAGTTGTGATGGATAGACACGGAGAATAGCAGGGATTGATTCCCCAGAATAACTCTAACTTATCTCTCACTTTCTCTCTCTTTCTTCTCTTCTCTCTCCTAGGATTTTCTCAAATTCCTATGGTGAGAATGAGAGAGGGTTTAAGGTCCTTATATAGGCCTAAAACTCATTAAACTAGAATCAGGGCTAAGGTATACTTAGGTTATGTCCAAAGGGCACCTGTTCCAGCTCAACGAAGCATTTCCGGAGCCCTCCCCCCTCCCCTTGAGCCAAGGTCGAACTTAAGCTCACTGACTATGGATCTATGTCGAGTTAAGTTTTCATTCCAATCGGGTTCCCAGATCACACGTGACAAACCAGTTTCAGTTCAACGGTCACCGAGACTCGATCAGGGTTACAAGTATATTGACTTGTGTATGAAATTTTCCCTGATCCGAGGGTGTATTTGGGTCATATTCTGACAGTCTAATTACTTATACTTGGGCCATAAACAACAGGTCTCAGATTACCTAAATTAGATTTAATTTCTAAAGAAAATCACGTTTTCTCACACTCTTCACTCCGGGCTCAAGCGAATAGCCCCGAAATACTATCTGGATTTGATTTCCGAGATGGTTGTCAAGCCCAGTAAGGCGGTCCTAATTCTATAACTTCATAGTCATCGAACTTTCGACGTGCGGTGCAAATCTGATATAGAGTTTCAATGTGCTCTCGAGAGTAACTGGGTAATGAGATTGATCCTAGACTTCAGGGTAACTTAGCGTCACTGATTCTACAAGTTCTGGGTCTTACAGATCGGATTTAAAGTGGATCAAACGGATTTCGTGGCTAATCTAGTTTAGCACTTAGTTAACTTTGTCTAATTTCTAAAGGATTTGATCCTAAGTGATTTCTGCCTGAGGTGGTACTCGGGCCAATGTACGGGATTTTTTAAGTCGTTACAGTTGACTTTAGGGATTTGAATGAAGCTTGTCCGAAAGATGATTTTTCTCTCCCGATTACTGAATTACTAATTGACAATACAACTCAGTATGTTATGCGGGTTATAATCAAATTAGAATGACACCTGAAAATGAAGAAGCAGCAACATTTAGAACTTCTCTGGGGATTTATTATTATAAAGTTATGCCATTTGGTCTCAATAATGCTGGGCAAGATATCAGAGGGCAATGCAGAATATCTTCCAAGACATGATGCACAAACATGTTGAGTGTTATGTTAATGACTTAGTGGTCGGGTCAGGTAATCATCATGAGCATCGTGAACAATTGGCATCAGTCTTCCGTCGACTTAGAAAGAAATAACTAAAAATGAATCCAGCTAAATGCACATTTGGGGTGCGTTCAGGAAAATTCCTTGGTTTCATCATCAGGCACAGAGGCATTGAGATCGATCCAAGGAAAGTTAAAGCTATGCAAATATGCCACCACCGAAAACATTGAATGAATTGAAAAGTTTGCAAGGAAAGCTGACATACATTCATCGTTTAATTTCAATTCTGGTAAGGAGATATCAACCATTTTCTCATTTAATGAAGAAAGGCACAAAGTTTGTGTGGGACAAAGCCTGTCAGAATGTGTTCGATTCGATGAAGGAATTGCTGAAACAACCGCCAGTATTGACAGCTCCAATAAAAGGGGAAGCCACTTATTTTGTACATATCTGCAGCCGAGAATTCTTTAAAACCTTTATTGGCATAGGTGAATGAATCTGGGAAAGCGACCACTCTTTATTATTTAAGCAGAACTCTGATGGGCATGGAATGTAACTACTCTCCAATCGACGAAGAATGTCTAGCGCTGATATTTGCGGTGTAGAAATTGAGACATTATTGTCTCTCTCGTGACATAACTTTGATCTTAAGGACAAATCTGATAAAAAAATTTTATGACAAGACCGATGTTATCTGGGAGATTGGCCAAATGGATGTTGTTACTTTCAAAATATACTATTACGTATGAGCCGGCAAAAGCGGTAAAGAGGCGAGCAGTGGCGGATTTCCTAGCAGCACACCTCGTAGCAGAGTGCGAGACCATTAGTGATGATTTTCCCGATGAACAGGTTATGTTGGCCGAGTCGCAAAGCCCATGGCAGATATATTTTGATGGCGCTTCTTGAGCGTCAGGGGCAAGGGCTGGGGTGATATTCATTACTCCTCAAGGTGACTTGTTACCTTACTCTTTCGCACTGGGTACTGCATGTACAAACAATGAAGCCGAATATAAAGCTCTCATCATTAGAATGGAAATTGCTCAAGAAATAAAGATAAAGATGCTGCAAATTTTTGGGGATTCTAAATTGATCATAAATTAGTTGACGACTGAATTTGAGATATGAAAACAAGAGCTCTTGCCATACTGTCGAAAAGCACAGCAGTTGTTAGAGAAATTCTGTCATGTCGAAATTAAGCATATACCGCGGTCTAAAAATACAAAAGCTGATGCTTTGGCCAGCCTGGCAACGGCTCTGTCCTGCCCAAATCAAAGCCCTCTCTAGGTGACTATAGAAGAAAGGGGATTTTTACCAAGATTTTTACCATCTTCAGAGGTCATTGATGAAATTGTTGAGGCACTTCCTATATCATGTTTGGAGGTAACGACAGATGATTGACGTCAGCCTTTCATAGATTATCTTAAATATGATATCTTGCCAGAAGACTCAGCGCGGAGACAACAAATCAAGCAATGATCGAGCAGATTCATCATATGTAGTGAAGTACTGTATAGAAAATCTTGTAATAGGATGCTACTACGTTGCCTAAATGAACGAGAATCAGGTCAAATGTTGTAAGAGGTGCACTCTGGAGAATGTGGGGCACACTAAGCTGGCCAAAATTTATTTCATCGGATACATCAAATGGGGTATTATTGGCTTACCATGTTCAAAGATGCTATAGATTATGCGAAAAGATGTCATGAATGTCAAATTCACTGAGATGTTATACACATTCCTCCAAAAGACCTGCATCAATCGGTCACCTCTTGGCCTTTCTCTGTCTGGGGACTTAACGTTATTGGTCCTATAAATCTATCTTCGTCCAAAGGAAAACAATATATTATAGTAGCGACAGATTACTTCTCCAAATGGATAGAAGCATTTGTATTACATAGTGTTAAGGAGATAGATGTAGTCAATTTCATTCGACACATAATAATATACCTCCATGGTATTCCGAAGAGAATCGTCACAGATAATTGCACTACTTTAAAAAACAGAGGCATGGAAAAGTTGTGTCAACAATTCAGCATCATCATTCATTTTCAATACCTTACTATCCACCAACTAATGGATTAGCAGAGGTGTTTAATAAAATGATAGTTAAGATACTGAAGAAAACAGTGATAGGAAACAAGCGTGATTGGGACGAAAGGTTGCAAGAAGCATTGTGGGCATACAGAACTACCCACTAGATAACAACAAGAACAATACCGTATTTACTAGTTTATGGTGTAAAAGCAGTGATCCCGATTGAAATACAAGTAGCGTCACTCAGAGTGGCAGTACATCAGTCTATTACAGATGATGAAAATACAAAAATAATGCTGAAGGAGCTGGACTTGCTCGATGAGAAATACCTGGCAACCTAGCAGCGGTTGCAGTCATATCAAGCAAGGATATCAGCCGCCTTTAATAAACGAGTCAAATATCACTCTTTCCAAAAAGGGGATATGGTACTGATGCTGAAAAGACCGATAGTTGTCACCCACAGAAGAGGGGGCAAATTCGAGCCCATATATGATGGGCCGTATATAATAAAAGAAGTATACTCCAATGGAGTTTATAGAGTCATAGATCAAGATGGATAAGGTGTCAGTATACCGGTCAATGCTCGCTTCATCAAAAGATATCATCCTTGAAGATGCTTTCAATTTTAATTCAGAATATTATTAGAATAATGCTTCTAAATCAAAAGGGTGCAAGTCATGTACTGTCAGATGAATTAATAAAAAAGAAATTTGCGAGTGCATCAAGACTACATATCAACAAGTGTTACAAAAAAGTAAGTGACCAAGCCGTTATATTGTGAGTCCTACAAAATTTTGTTGAAATTGGTATCGTCACCAAGCCGATATATTGTGAACAACATATATGAATATCGTTGAAGATATTAGTAGAAGTGGTGATGTATCAGTCTCAATCAGAGATATCTATCATTCTCGCGACAACGATGACCATCTATCATTATCTGTTAAGGCAGCCTAGCCATGCCCTGAAAAGATGGCCAACTACGCATAAGACTTATCATTTTTGCCATTCGGGCAGCAGTAAAAAGCCAGTGACCCTAAAAAGCCCGTGAAGGCCATCATATACATACCCACGCGGGCTACGGACAAAGCCAGCAACTAAAAGCCCTAAAAGGGCCAAAAGTCTTCAACAGCTAGTCACAAGTAACACTCATGCTTTCTATATAGCTTTTTGACAGCGTCACGAGGAACGGATGAAAATGCCCTCCCGTGAATGGGTCCGACCTTGCAGACAAAGAAAATGCGGGCTGCAGTGTGAGCTCTTTGGCCTTGTCCATAGATAGGCTAACCATGCATAAGATCCCCCAGATCGCTGGCTTGATTTTAGTATTAACTCATGGGAAATGGATTAAACCTACTTATTGATGGACTAGCGACCCTATATTTGGTACCCCAAAGGTTGCCTTATGTGCCCCATGAACTCTAGAGAGTTATTGTGGCCAACCCTGTGTGTAAATCGAACTGAGTTCACGGCCTCAGTAGCTTCACTGGGTCCCTCTGATGGATCACGGTTTGTGAACTCACCAGGCTATGAGAAGTCCAGTGAACTCCTAAGAGTTACAGAGACTATCACGTGAGACCCGACTCCACTACTTAAGAGTCTAAAAAACTGCGTGGCTCCACTACTCAAGAGGATAAACCATGTGTGATTATCTAACTAAACTAAAACTTAGCACCGCTAATTAAGACATGAATCATATATGAAGACCCTTATTAACAAGTCATAAGAAAATATATATATATATATATATATATATATTTTAAAGAAGAGGTATAACACATCAATTAGAACATCGTATAAACAAGACAAGAACACCATTATCAAGAATATCATTGTAACATGCTAGATTTTTGCCAATCTGGAATTAGACGTCCTTAGGCAATGGGTCACTCCTGACACCTTATTAACTTGTCAGAACTCAATCCCACAGTCTAAAATCACTTCTTAACCCATTTCCTTCATAAATCTCACCTTTCACTACCTTGTTCTTTAAATGTTTCTAAGTACTTTCACATTAAACACTATCTTAAAGTTTAGGTGATGAAGAATAATACTTAAACTAAACATTACTACAAAGGACTAAGTACCACCTTAGACAGAAATCTTACAGGACTAAATCCTTTAGAATTTAGACAAAGTTAACTAAGTGCTAAACTGAATTAGCTACAAAATCCGTACCAATCACTTTAAATACGATCTGTAAGACCCAAAACTTGTAGAATCATTAACGCTACATTACCCTAAAATCTAGGATCAATCTCATTACCCATTTACTCTTGAGAGCACATTGAAACTCTGTATCAGATCTGGACCGCACATCGGAAGTCCGAATAATACCAAGTTAAGGACTTAAGACCGCCTCGCTGGGCTTAACAACCATCTCGGAAATCAAACCTAGACAGTGTCCCACAGCTGTTCGCTTGAGTCCGGAGCGTGAGAGGGTGAGAACACTTATTTTCTTTATAAAATAAATACTTAAATAGTAATTCGAGACTTGTTGTTTGCGGGTCAGTATTAAGCAACCTGAGCATCCGAATCAGGCCAAATTACACCCTCAGATCAGGAAAATTTTCATAAACATATCCATGTACTTAGAATTTCTGATCGAGATCCACTGACCGTTGAACTGAAACTGGTCTACCATGCGTAATCTGTAAATTCGACCGAAACAAAAATGTAACTTGACCTAGATCTAGTGTTCGTGAGCTTAAGTCCAACTTTTGGCTCAAGGGGGGCCGCTAGAAGTCCTCCGTTGAGCTGGAAAAGTGTTACTTTGGTTATAACCCAAGTATACCTTGACCTGAAGTCTAATTTGGTGAGTTTTTAAACTATATAAGGACCTTAGAACCCTCTCTCTCTCACAACCATATGAATTTGAGATTTGAGAGAGAGAAAAGAGAGAGAAAGTGTGGGAGATGTGGGAGAGTTTTCCTGCCCTTCTTCCCTGCTGCTATCCATGCTCCACCACTCCGTTCTAATCGCTTTTCCGACGATTCTAGCTCTATTTCTAGGTAAGAAACCCTAACCCTAATCTGATTTGGGGTGTTGATAGTTGTAGGTTATGAAGTAGCTAACTTATTTCATTCTATAGGTTGCCAAACTGCAGTATACGGAAGCTTAGCAAACCTATCAACTTCGTTACGATTCTACGACAAAAGGTGCGGACTTTAGATGTATAGGTTATGGTTTTCAATGCTTTCAATGTCAAATAATGGTAGATTCATGATCTGTATGCAATTGCACATGTACAAAGTGCTTTCTGTTTTCTGTTTCGATTAAATACGTAGAATATAAAATTTTACATATTCTAGGTATTTGTAGAAAATACCGTATACGTATAAATTTTGAAAATGTGTTTGTCATAATTATTTATTGTATAAATATAATATATATGGATAAAATACTTAGTTGGCGAAAGGACTCGCCATAATACATGATTTGCTAATATACACTATGTATGTAGAAATAGTGTATTCTAGAAAGTACCGTATACATATAAATTTTGGAGATATGTTTGCCATGATTAGTTGTTGTATGAATATATTATATATGCGTAAAATACTTGCTTGGCGAAAGGACTCGCCCTAATACATGTTTTGCTAATATACACTATGTATGTTGTAATAGTGTATTCTAAGTGTTTGTGAAAATGCTTGTGAGAGTAAGTGTTTGGATGATAGTGTCTTAGGTAGGTGTTGAGATGGGATTCTCAACTACCTTAGAGATGTGTATGATTTCCTTCATGTTGGTTGTTTACTTTAACCGCTTACTTATGAAATATGTGTGTTTATATTCTTGTTTATAACATGCTTTATAACATGCTTTATGACACGCTTGTTAACTTGCTTGAATTACTTTGTTTAATATGCTTTACTCTACATGCTCTAAATAAGAATTGATTGAGTTTGGGACTATGTTTATAGTCCAGACAATCGGTACTAGACTTGAGATCGTGGTTGAGATTCATTTCGCCACATACGATGTGTTTGACGAACCCGAGTCGTACTTCAGTTGGCGATAGTGGTTAGGCCACGCGAAGTGCTTATGCACTTCATGTCGTTCAGTTGATTGTTCGCTCGAGCTAGTTAGGCCCGTCAAGTAACCCAATAAGTCTAATGTATGTTCACCATGTTTGGACGCTATTGCTTAAACCTAGGGTACCAAACTTACCAGTGAAAATTCCATTAACCATGGTATCTCAATCCGCTAAGACTCATGAGCCGGGCATGGTAGTATGGGACACTGTGGTCAAGCTGTCAGCCTACGCTAGGGCCACGTGCCTCCCCGTAGTGACCAGTGAGCAAGCAGACTCATGAGCCGAATACAGTGGTATGGGACTCTGTATTCGAGCTGTCGACACCTACGGCGAGAGCCGAATATGGTGAGACCTGTATTCGTGCTGACAGGTAACGAGTCCTTCATAGTGACTTCGAGTATACTTTGAAGTCTGTGATTGGCAATGAGCCCTTCGTAGCAACTAGAGCATGAGTTGAGCCGAGTATGGTGAGACCTGTATTCGAGCTGATGGCCAGCGATTGAGCCGAGTACGGTGAGACCTGTATTCAAGCTGACAGCCAGCAATTGAGCGGCATACAGTGAGATCTATATCCGTGCTAACGGGTGACGAGTCCTTTACGATGCCTTCGCGATGCCTCTCGAACCATAATATCGTATGAGATTATCTAGGTTTGACGACCCTATAATGGATCATGTTTGGGAATGATACAAGGGAGGTACCTTACTTTCCCAATACTGATGTTTGAAATGGACTAATAACAACTCAGTAATCATGCTCATCATACATTGCATGTGCCTGGAAGATGTGGAGCACTGAGGGATGAAAGCATGCCACGAACGTAAGATGGTGTCGCATGAGGGTGGTTTGGCAAGGGCATCCATCATGACTGCATTCATACTTGCATTAATAAGAGTATTTAGATTTGTTGATTGTACTTCTTTATCATTACTGCTTGACTATTTTGATAACATATTAACCTATGCTTTATTGTTCCACTGAGTTAATCGCTCACTCCCACGTTACGGGACAGTGTTGTACACACCAACCAGATTTATTTGAGTTTCAGGTGATGACGATGCTTATGAAGCAGAGCCGGACTACTACTATGATGTTGAGGAGGAGTTCTCCTACATGTAACTCTTTGATAGGTCTATGAAGACTGGTATTGTATTGACGGGGCTATGGTATTTGGAATAGAAGATATTACACTTCCACAACTTGGTATAATTTGAAATTATACTTGTAATTCATTAACCTGGTAACCTTATCACACTCTGGAGACTCACCACAGTTTTTATATCTTATATATCTATCACAGTCTTCCGCTTGCAATCTCATTTGTCTGTGGAGTATGATATGCTGTTTTGGCTTAATCTCACTCATGTTCAATGCACTAATACAGACAACATTCAATCATCATTCATTTTGTTGCATAAGTGATGCGTTGGAACTCGGGAGTTGAGTTTATGCTCGACCCCCAATTTTCAGGGCATTACAATCATGAAATACTTGTATAATTTGCAATTCTAAAGAGTACTTGTAGTGACAAAAAGATAAAATATTAAAGTTTTACATCTCATAGATCTCCCGTAATGCCTAATGCTGCAAAGTATTGTTGCAAATTTTCTTGAAGATTAACTTGAGCAGCCGTGTGTTCAAGTCTAGCATTTGAAATAATTCTGGTAGGATCCAGGATACCAGCTAGCTTTTCTTCCAAGGGGCCAATTAGTTCTTCATTCTTAGCCAATTTAGATTTTTCAGCGTCCATGGAATGAAGGCTACATTGCATCTTTTCATGTACTCTTTCGATGTTCAAATCTTCCTCCAGACCTTGCTTCTCCAACTGATCAATTTCTTGCTTCAAAATTGTAATACGATTCTGAATAGTTATCTTGTTATCAGCAAAAGTCTTCAGTTGCTCTCGTAAAGATAGTTGTTCTTGGACATGATGAGAGATAAGGGGAGTAATATGAGAAAACTTCTCTTTAGAGTATGCGAGCTACTTCCTGTACTCCAAAATTTCAGGGCGGGACAATCGTAGTTTCAACTAATGACAGAACATTTATTGAATTATGGAATCTTAGGAGAGCATCGCTTATAGAAGAAACGTTAACTTTAGCCATCCGTGCAGCACTGTCCAAAACATCTAAAGCAACAACCAAATTTAACCATTGATTAGGATCTTTGAACATCACAACAATAGCTAATATGGAATTCCTGATCAACGCCAATTTATACGCATAAATCTTCTCAAGGGATAACACATTTGATGAAGTCCCAATAGAACCAGAACTTGCCATGCCACTTTGAGGTAAGTTCCCTATTAAGAAATAAGAAATATAAAGTTATAGCAAAATTGTAAGTACAAATAATATGGAAAGTGTGAATGAAGAAAAGGATATACCATCTACTGGTACCGGAACTGTGAGAGGTTGCATCTCTCTAGCCAGAGGGGGATTAGGTTCCACCATCTCAGCAAAAGATGGAGCCCTAGCTTCAGTGCTTGAATCAATGGTGGTGGGAGTTAGCAGATCAGTTGATTCCACCGAAAAAGAAATTTCACGCGCCACTGCCCGTCGAGGTATCGAGAATCTCGGTGAAGCCGCTGGTACGATGGGAGGTAGATCTATGGGGGAAGTATTATCTACCTCCGTATTGATAACATGATAACCTGAATAAAATAAGTAAGATAAGAAAAGAGAAAAGAATGAAAGCAAAAAAAAAAAAAAAACAGCAAGATTGCCTTACATGGCAAATAACCATATTCCCCGTAGTTTAGGGGTTCATCTTCTTCTTCCCCCGCTATAGGTGAAGTCTTTGCAGGAACAACCTTGGAGGTCGGGAGGATATCAACTTCTTCTCCTTCATTAGTAGGAACATCTTCTGCAATGACATCTTCTTCGCCGCTGATATCAACTTCCCCCTCCTCATAGTCATCATCTTGATTCTCTCCTTCTGCCTCACATTCATAAAAAAATAGTATTTCTAGACGAAGAAGCTGAACTTTCACTTTCTAAATCTCCTTCGTTGGATTCTTCAATAACAACCCGTTTCCCATTAGAAAGAAGAGACTGGTTGCTTTCCGGTTGAGGATCTACATTGGATAAGACCGGAGAAGCAGAAGCAACGGTCCCTTCTTGGGGAGAAGCTTGGGCACGCGTTTGAGATCTTGTCATTGATGAAGAAGGACTAGGATAGATAGTCCGGGGGGTAGGAGAAGAGGTTGATTGATGTTGAAGATGAGTATAAGAGGTTGGCTGGTCTTGAAGATTGGTAACATTCTCTAGCACGGGGGAAGAAGCCTCTATGACTTCCTCTCTTCTTGAACGGCAGAGAGGAACTTTTTCAAATTCACGAATGACATCGTAAGTTATCCACCCTTCAAGGGTATTGTGAGGCTTCTTCTCATGGATAGGTTCATCTGCGAATATTTTTGACGCAATGATGACCAGAAAAAGGAGCATGACTGGTCTTCTCTATGAAGCCTACTCCCCCTTCAATTGTGCGACCCCTAAGTCTTGGTGGTGGAAGCCAGATAGGCTTAGCTACTGGCAGACCTTTCCTTGCCAGATATGACTGGTGAACCCACCATCTCATGTGGTTATATGAAGCCTGAGGAATACGGTCACAGCCCGGGATGATGAAAGAAGAATTAGCTCTGCCTAACAGTTGCTTCTAAACCATCTCCCAATTAAATGGGCCAGTGCCATAACTCTGCATTCTTCGTGTTACAAGTCCATAGTCTTTAGGAATTGCTTGATAAAACCTGAATTGACAAGAAAAACTACTGGGATAGTACGGTTCTCTCCAGAATTTTATTCCCTCCCTCAATGGGAGACTACACGATCTAATCTACAGAAAGAATGTCCTTTCTCCCGTAGTGAGTGATTCTGTGTCCAACTTGTCCGTGTCCGTTGTCTAGCGAGGCAGACAGAAATGAAAATAATTAATCTTGGCGTCAAAGGAGATGACATCTTTCGCCCAGTCATAGTACCTCTTTGCCATGGCTCTCTTTTGAAAGAACTAGAGAGGGATATGAGAAGGATGAACATAAGCTTTCTCTGGCACTTCGAAAGTCCAAGGAAAATAAATGCCGAGCCAGCCAATGAAATAGTGCCATGGCATGTAAGTAGAAGCAGAGCCGACAAGGGACTTTTTATGTGAGAGGCGATATCTCCAAGACCTCTATAAATTGAGCATAGAGCAGGAGGAGCAAGGGAGTATTTGACCCCTTCAACCATATCACCGTCTACTATAAATAGTGAGGGACGAATGACATCGGCTGATTTATAGCTGGGGAAAACCATTATGATTAGCCAGTAAGCGATAAACACTGTGAGCTCCCCATAGACAGAATACTCAGCGTGCTCCTTTATGTTCCTACGAAGGTGTTCTACCTCTCATGAATGGTTATCGTTACACTTGGAAGAAAAGAAGAAGCAGAGGAAATCAAGGTTATGTATTAAGTGTAATAAAAATGTTAATTTGAGAAGAAGAAAATTACCGAAGATCTCTGCTAAAATGGGCTAGCCATTGCATAGGGTGAATCTTATGGATGTTTGGAAACTTAGACATTTCCATGAAGAGTTCTGCGGTTGTTTCCGAAATGGAGGCGATACGGTCAGGCGAAGAGACAAAGGCTAGTTCGCTGTTGGTGGGGACAAATTCATCAAAGAATTTTTCAGTTATCGTTAGACTGGTGATCCTATGAATATCCCAGAGTGTAATGCTCATTTCACCTTACGGAAGGTGGAAATAATTGGTGGAAGGGCACTAATAGTTGAGAAAAGCGTTTAGAATGGAGGATTCCTTATAAAAAGGATATGATGTTGCTTCGACCGCGGTGTAGATGTTGATCTTGGATAAACTCCCCGCATGCTTCGTAAGAATTGTCGTGGCCCATTCAGAATAATAATTGCGGGGAGTCAAGAGGCCCCTTGTTATGAACTCTTCAAGATTCTAAATGAAGCGACGTTCGCTAAAACATTGTTGGAGCGTCTCGTAGAAGCAGGTTGGGTATAGGCTGTGTGGATCATAAGACGGGGTGAGGAAGATCATGGAATGGATGTCACTGATTTGTTGTCTCAGTTTCATTGGCTGCAGAATGCCTTCCAGTAATCTTGGTTCTCTAAATGACTAAGACTTTGTATAGGCTAGTCTTTCTCCATCCAGGTGATCCCTACACTTGCAATTCAGCATGGAATGGTGACGATGGATGCTGACTGGAATCACCATGATACCTTGCTTGTAAGGGTTGTCAAATTTTATGACACCCTTGATCATGCAGACTGACTCCTAAGAATTATGTAATTTCTTCTAGTTATGTTCCTTAATTTTCTCCTGAAATTCATGAGCTTTGTTCCAGCGATTCTTCCTCAGTCAAGAAGGGGGTGGAGTATCTTCCCTGGCAGGAGGCTTCTGGTTGATAGTCTGATGATGCGCCACTGTCTTCAGCCACTGCTCCCAGTCATATTCACGACCATGTTTGGGAGGTCTTTTAAGATCGCCCATTGTGATGGCTCTGTGGATGGGGGATGGTAGTGTGTTGATGCATTCGGTAAAGTCGAAAGTAAGGAGCATTGGCTCCTTAATGTAGGCAGGGCGCGTTGTAGTTGTCTTAAAGCACTTGAAGGTTGGATGGGAGATGATGGAGATTCTACGGCTTGAGATTCCGCGGCTTGAAAAGATGTAGGGTTTGACAATTCTTGATGAGAAGGTTGATCAGTGGGAGGATTAACAGGAATGTAAATTCTTTTGGTGCAGACCATAGTGAAATGCAAGGGTTCAGAAATTGGCTAAGTCCAAAAAATGGCCAAGTATCCATTGCACGGGTTGCACAACTGATCCTTTGTTGTGTGAGCGGCACAATGAAAAAATCTATTGCGCGAACGTGAAGACTTTGAGCTAGTCGCGGAACCGATACTTGTTGCACAGGGAAGAACAAGAGAAGTAGAGTTTCATCGCAAAATGAAAAGTGAAGAAATGAAATACAGCCGACTATTTATAGGAAAATGGGCCGAGTACAGTACTCGGGCGGCCGTTGCGCGGGCCGCGTAACATGTTCAGAAAATGAAATTTTTTATCCTAATTCTTAGTGTGTCAGGTATGGTGACACAAATGTTACACATGTAACTATTAAAAATATTTTAGGTGTAATTTAAGTTCTCACTGTGAATTTGAAACACAGCCCCTATTTACTTTATGATGTCAAAATATTCAAGGAATTGAAATCCCCTTAAATCTCTCCAAATCCAAGGTGCAAAATAACCCCTAAGACATGGGAAACTCAATTAGCTATACCACATGTATTATATAGAATAAAGATGCCCACAATTGAAAACAGATGACCAACATTGCACTTTCAATGTGTTCATGCAGCAGCGAGGGTAGTCCTACAGGCCCCATGCCACACCCGTTGTGAGGGATTTCTAATGAGCAGCTTGGATCGCGTACAAGGTGCGGGGCTCAGCAACGAATTGACTGACTACTTTTTCCACCTAAGCAATGTCAAATCTAGTTGTCTTTAGATAAATAAGCCTTTTAACAAGATGATAGAATAGAGTGGGTTATTCTAAGATATCATATCACTGTTACAATGTTTTATGCTCCAGTAGATATAAATATTACTATTGGGCCTCGGAGTTTTCAATTGTGGGCATCTTTATTTTATATAATACATGTGGTATGGCTAACTGAGTTTCCCGTGCCTTAGGGGTTATTTTGCACCATGGATATGGGGAGATTTAAAGGGATTTCTATTCCTCGAATAGTTTGACATCATAAAGTAAATAGGGGTTGTGTTTCAAATTCACAGTGAGAACTTAGATTACACCTAAAATATTTTTAATACTTGCATGTGTAACATTTGTGTCACCATACCTGGCACACTATTGATATCCAAAAATAAAAGGATCAAGGGGGAATCTGTTGAGGCATGAAAATAATGAAGAAAGATTGAAAAGGAGAAGATCGAAAGGGAGTTGAAGGAATGAGGAAGAAACAAACAAATCAAGTATCATGTATAGTAGTTACGCGGACCACGTAAATAGCTTCATTCATTATGCAGGCCACGCAATTGACTTCCCGTTGCGTGGATCGTGCAACCAAGATCAGAGGTAGACTGTTATGGATGGTCAGATCTGAAGCAAGGTGGGCCCCATAGCACAACGATCGAGGATTCACACGTGTAGAGGCCTATAAATACCCCACTCCCCCTCTCATTTGAGAGAGAGAAGAATTTCAGAAGAGGTGTAGAGCTCTTAAGGAAGACTGAAGGTGAGAAGGGGAAGTAGTTATTGATTACGTGGGCCGCGCAACTAAAAACTTGTTGCGCGGGTCACGCAACAAGGCTATGATGTGGCCAGTTACAAAAAGGGCCAAAATGTCGCCGAAATCGTCCAGTTTGATATTCGTCACTTTAAAGTTCTCCATTTGCATAAGAGACAAGTTCGAATCAGACGATCAAACCCGTACAACCATTCCTCTTAGAGAGATAATCAAAGCAGATGTTGAAATGCTGCCGAATTCGAGATTCGACATTCAAACTTTGTCAATTCCAATTAATGTATTTCAAATGATCTATTTTAGAATCAAGGGATATTAGAGGATGTACATGAACTCAACACTATTAATATAATGATTGTTTTGTATATTCTTTTATTGTTATGTTCTAATAAGATAATTCCCTAAATCGAATACATTTGTTTCTTGTTCGAAACACTCATAATCCATGAAAAATGGATGGGCAGCCTAAATATACAACGCGTTCATCGGGGTGGGCCGTTGTCATGGATGATGTGAGTATACAACTCATATATCACGATGGCCCCACGTCCCATGTGGCCGGGCGGAGTGAAAACAACCCTAACATCATGGTGGGTTCATGGACAAACAACATGGATAAAATGGATACATCATGGTGCGTCCCACAACACGTCTAGATGGACGGTGCTAATTAATCTGTTTAAATTGCTTGTTTATTTAATTCTGCTCTGACTACTTCACATGTTTAAGTTGTATTCCACAAAATCTGTGAAGGGTGATGGGGAAGGGGTGTAACGATTCTGTATAACAGCCCTGACAGCCCTAAGCGGACAATATTGGATATTTGATTGTATGATTTGAAATCTTGATCCATTACTGCTTTAATTATTCCGTAATTGAATGTGATTAGGGCTATTGTATAGTCCAGGCAATCGGTAACGGCATTGAGTTCGTGATTGAGATTCATTCGCCACATGAGATGTGTTCGACGAACCCGAGTCGTACTTCGGTTAGCGATAGTGGTTGGCCACGCAAAGTGCTTATGCACTTTATGTTGTTCAAGTTGTCGTGCGCTCGAGCTAGCCGAGCTCGTCAAGTAACCCAATTTGTCTAATGTATGTTCACCATGTTTGGATGCTAATGCTTGAACCAAAGGTACTGTACTTACCAGTGTAACCCTATTAACCTTGGTACCTCGATCCACTAAGACTCATAAGCCGGGCATGGTCGAGCTGTCGGCCTACGCTGGGGCCATGTGCCTCCCCGTAGTGACCAGTGAGCAACCAGACTCGTGAGTCGAATATGGTGGTATGGGACACTGTATTCGAGCTGTCGGCCTACACTGTTTTGATGGGTGATGGGGGAGTGGTGTAAAGATTCCATGTAACAGTCCTAGCAGCCCTCACCGTACCCGGTGTAGTGACCTCGAGTATACTCTGAATCTACAGCGAGGCGACGAGCCTTCCTGTAGTAAATAGAGTATAGACTAGGCCTATATTGATAAGGTGATGGGGGAGCGGTGCAATGAGTGCGTGTAACAGCCCTGACGGCCCTTTACAGCGACCTAGAACTGCATCATCGTATGAGATTATCTAGGACTGACGACCCTAAAGTGGATCATTGTTTGGGAATGATATAAGGGAGGTACCTTAGTTTCCTAATCCTGCTGTGTGAAAAGGACTAATAACAACTCGGTAATCATGTTAATATCGCACTGCATGTGCCTGGAAGATGTGGAGCACTGAGGGATGAAAGCATACCGCTGACGTAAGATGGTGTCACATGAGGGAGTATGTTGGCGAAGGCATGCATAATGACAACATTTCATACTTGCATTAACAAGAGTATTTAGAATTGTTGATTGTACTGCTTTATCATTACTGCTTGACTGTTTCGATAACATGTTAACCTATGTTTTATTGTTCCACTAAGTTGATCACTCACTCCCACGTTACGGGACGGTATTCCGGACACCCACCAGACTTTATCTGATTGTAGATGGCGACGCTACTCTTCAGGCGGAGCCGGACTTTGTGACGATGAGGATGCTTTCTCGTATATATTGTTTTCTGGTGGCTTCATGTTAGTCGTGTCTTGATCGACGGGGTTACAGGGATGTAGACTAGAGGACCTTATACATTTTGTATATTTTTGAATTGTACTTGTCATTCATTAACCTGGTAACATTATCACACTCTGGAGAGTTACCATAGTTTATATATTTTCTACATCTATCACAGTCTTCTGCTTGTAATTTAACTATCTCTGGAGTATGATATGCTATTTTGGTATAATCTCATTCATGTTTCAATACTCTCATCATAATCATCATTATCTATGTTGCATAAGTGATGCGTTGGAACTCGGGAGCTGAGCTTTACTCGACCCCCGATTTTCATGGTGTTACAAGATGGTATTGAACATGATTTAGATTAAACCAGACTTGGGTTATGGTCACACGATGCACTCTGACGCACTATGACTTAGGTGGGTGTGAGAAAGTTGTAGGAACAGTCATAGGTATCCCGGTTTCGCCAATCGGCAAAGTTCACTGAAAAAGGTCGCCAAGTTCGGGTCCGTACTCATTTGTGATCGCATGAGTCGATCCCGAATCACCTCTAGGCCATCAAACGACGGGTTTATATCACAACTCACCCCATCCCAACCGTTGAAAACTGAAAAATGCAAGTAGACATTAGAAACTTACTCAAATGACCTGAAACGCCTCAAATGGAGTCGAGGGCCAAACAGAGCACTTACAGGGGGACCCAGGGTGGGACTCATACCTTTTTGGGGCCTAGGGGTCACGAGGACCTCGCCCATATGGCGAGGCATCGCTGGTTAATCCAGAGGGTGGCGAGGCCCTCGCCAGGTCAGCGAGGCTTCGTCGGTCAGCGGGCTCGGCCAGACGGGCCAATCGTGCTGATCGTGTTTGGGGCCTAGGGTGACCCCCTAGTGTGTGGGCCATTGACTAAAATCCTCCCAAATTAGTACCTCCTTCACAAACTACCCCTCTAAGCTCTCCTTTTCTCCAAAGTTTCTGTTTTCTCTCTCAAACCTTCCCTCCATTCACCTATTTCATCATTTTCTGTCAAAACACACATACCTCCATTGTTTACAATGATACCTACCCCCCTACCCTCTTTATTCTCTCTCATTTGAGCTTTTACACCCCCCATTTGTGGCTCAAACTCGTGTAAACCCACTAGCCATCTCATCTCTTCATTTTCCTTCTTCAACTCCTGTCATTTGGGCCTTTACAACCTCTGTTGAGGCTCAAATCCGTGGAGACCTAAAGACCCCAGCCCTTTCCTCCCTTTTCTTCACTTTTCCATGGCTCTATTCGAGATTAGTACGACCATTTTTTTAGATTTCCACTTAGTTATCCATGTCATTGTTTCGTGGTTTGTTTGTTGCTGCGTTAGGATCTTTGTGTTTTCATGTTGATAGGCCTAGTGGTGTAGTCATTGGTAGTATGTTCTAGTGTTTGAAACATTAATTGTATTAGCTCACATGCATCTTCTGTCATGGTCCACGTAAAGCTACATCCTATGTAGGCTTAGGAGTTTTCGAAACCCAACAAATCCCTCTTCTATCTTCTTCAATTCCTTTCATTTAAGCATAAGACCCGCAATTTTTTTTTTGAACATTTAGGTCCCATTCGGCCAACTATATTAGGTGAGTAAGGTGGATAGAATTGTAAACGTAACAATAAATGCATGTGTAAGGTATGGTCCCTAGATTGGGTGTATCCCATGGTTTTCAATACCATGTTTGGAGTGTATGCAATTAAAAGTAAATCCCGAAATTTCCTTTCCAAGTACACTTAGAAATTCATCATCATGGGATTTGGAAATCCCATCTTACGCTTTCTAATGCAAGGCCCATTTTCCATAGTCTATAACCTTAATTTTAATCCCACCCACCCTCCTACCAAACATACCACTTCTAATCTCGAGGCGGGATTAGCAGCATAATCCATTTAATATAACTTAATACCCAAATAGACCCTTAGAGTTTTGGACTTAAAGTTGGTACTTTTAGATTTTAAAGAATTTGACAGTATAGGAAATCCCATAAACTAATAACGCGAACCCTATGACCTTCTTAGATAGTACGAGCATGTGTGTAATGCTTGAGCTTGATTACATTCAAGTTCGGGCAACTTGAATTTAATCAAATAACTTTTTACCCTAAATGATAAAACATCTTCTTGTATTATAAATGGTATGAAATCATCTCGCGTATGAGTGTAAATTTCAAATTACAACTATTGGATTATTTCTAGGTGTATACATTAAGACTAGGCTACTGATTTTACTAAGGAATGTAAACAACTGACTATGCTAAGATAATTGAAAGATAGTTGAAAGATAGACTTAGTTAGTTGACTTAATTAGGTTGGAGTGAGGCATCGTTCTTTCATTAGACCCCCGAATTTATTTTTAAGGGGGGTAGAACGTATGAACCCACGGTATTTAGGTTGGTTTATACATCCACTTGATCAGAGTGGCGCCATGGAAGTATGGTGGGCCCCTACCCCACTGGCCCAGGATCGAAGGAAGTTGATCCAGGCTGTGCGTAGGGATAGGTCACTAAATAGGATTTGGATCTTCCTTAGAATGTCAATAATGAAGTCATTAAAGGAAAGCAATTAGGGTCCGAGTGTTAAACCCATTCATATTAGAGAACAGGCCTAACAAAGGGTATGAGCTGAACTACAATAGCTAAGGTCAGTGTATTCACAAATCCACTCGTTAAATACGAACTTCATAGAAGCCTTAGTAAATTCTACTGTGAGAATCATTTTTAGGATGAGTTATTAATATATTAGTTCACCCTTACCTCGGACATAGATTAGAATGAGGACTCTCTTAGGCCAAGACCCAAAGGACACCTTGATAAATAAGAAATTTGAACCTTTCAGTGATGGACATTCCTTAAACTTTTAGAGTGATCGGACTACGGAGTTACTGAAATATACAACTGTGAAGCATTCGTGGCTTGACCCAATTCTCAATCCTGGGCGACAATGGACTCACTGCTTTTACTGAGTAGAAGACAAGGTTCCATCAGGATTAGGAAGGAATACGATGAGCCTTCTACCCTGGCCAGGTAGATGATCGATGTATCGGATCAAGCCCACTACAACCGTCTCTCCGTTTTGGTCAAACAATGAAAACAACTATCTTACTCTAAATAATTGGGAATTGTCGTCAAGACTCAAAATAGATAAACGAATAAATTGTAGCAAACCATCAGGGTATGAGAAATGGATAAAGAAATAAGTTTTAAGGGGGGCAGACAAAAATGAACCAGACTAGTATATACCCTACCACGCATAGAAACTCAAAATCAATCAAACTTAGGCAAAAGAAATAATTAAATCTTTCCTTATTACCCTTAGGCAATTTCGTGGATAAAATTTTGTTTTAAGGAGGGTAGATTGTAACACCCCGGATTTTTGTCAACCTGGAGATAGACGTCCTTAGGCAATGGGTTGATCCTAACACCTGATTAACTTCTCAAACACTCAATTCAAAAGTTTAAATCCCTTTTCAAACCATTTTCTTCAAAACCTCACATTTCCTTCAAAAATCTCACCTTTCACTACCTTATCCTTTAAAATTTGCTAAGTGCTTCCATATTAGACACAAATCTTAAAGTTTAGGTGATGTTGATCAATACTTAACCTAAAAATTACTATGAATAGTAAATAAATAAATAAAAGGGGTTTTTAACCATTAACCTTTTGGAATCTCACGACATAAGTAGGCTATTTGGATAGATCAGCTTCTCCTACCCCTAAAACATGTATTTCACGTCGAATAACTCATCCAGGTTTGTAAAATACACCTATTTCAAATATCAGATGGTGAAATCACCCCAAACTGGACAGCGAGTGGTGAGGGGCTCGCCGGGTTGGCGAGGCCTTGCCAAAATGCGGGCCGGTGGCCCGTTTTCGGCAGAAAACTCTACAATTTTTGTCCTACTTTAAAAATTCATATCTTCTTCGATATAACTCCGATTTAGGTGATTGAAAAGCAAGATTGAATATTGATAAGCCTAGTTTCTTATAAAAATATGTTAAAAAATATAATAAATTAACTAATATAGTTAAATATAGGTCGTGGTGACAACTGTCAGAAAGTTATTAGTTTGGACAGTTGCGGCTTTTGGAATTTTTAGAATTTTTCTACAACATGAAAGCTAATGAAATTTGGTGGAAATGAAGTAGACTTGATGATGAACTACTAAAAAAATAATTAAAATAATAGACCAACTAGAAATGCCAGAAAGAGGCGTAGAACTTCCCTAGGACTGTATTCTGTCATAATTAGGGCAGAATTTGGTTAAGTACTGAACTAAACAATCAGTAGAATTCACTTGAATCACTTTAAATATGATCTGCAAGACCTAAAACTTGTAGAATCATCGACGCTACATTACCCTAAAATCTAGGATCAATCTCATTACCCGGCTGCTCTTGGGAGCATCACGAAACTCCTTATCAGATCTGAACTACACATCAAAAGTTAGAATAATATGAGGTTATAGAATTAGGACTGCCTTGCTGGGCTTGAAAACCATCTCGAAAGTCAAATCCAGATAGTGTCCCATGGCTATTCGCTTGAGCCCGGAGTGAAGAATGTGAGAAAATGAAGATTTCTTTAGAAATTAAACCTAATTTAAGTAATTTGTAATTTGTCACTTGCGGGCCTGATATAAGCAATCAGACCGTCAAAATTTGACCCAATTAAACCCTCGGATCAGGGGAAATTTTATACATAGGTCAGTGTACTTGTAACCCTGATCGAGTTTTGGTGACCGTTGAACTGAAACTGGTCTGCCACGTGTGATCTAAGAATCCGACTGGAATGAAAATGTAACTCGACCTAGATCCAATGTCTGTGAGCTTAAGTCCGACCTTTGGCTCAAGGGGAGCTTCCAAAAGTGCTCCGTTGAGACGAAACTGTCCGTATTTGGACATAACCTAAGTATACCTTGGCCCTGGGTCTAATTTGGTGAGTTTTAGGCCTATATAAGGACCTTAAACCCTCACTCTCTCATCCCATACGAATTTGAGAAAAACCTAGGAGAGAAGAGAGAAAAGAGAGAGAAAGTGTAAGAGAAGTGGGAGCATCTTCCTGATACTCCATCCCCCAGCTATACGTGTTTAACCATCGCTATCTAATCGCTTTTTTGGCAATTCCGGCTTCGTTCATAGGTAAGAAAACCTAACCCTAAGCTGTTTTAGGGTTTTCAAGAGTGTAGGTGATAGAATTGCTAACCTGTTTCATGATTCAGGTTGTCGTTGTGCCGTAGACAAAGACGTTAGGTTCAAACTAGTTTCGGCTCAAGTTTACCGACAAAAGGTACGGACTTTAGACGTATAGGTTACGGTTTTCAACGCTTTCAATGTTAAATAATGATAGATTTATGATCTGGATGCTATTGTACATGTACAAAGTGTTGTCCATTTCATTTTTCAGTTATACGTTAACTATGTTGAATATACTATATTCCTCGTATTTGTAGAAAATATCATATACGTATGAAATATGGATTTGTGCTTGCCATGATTAATTATTGTCTAGGTATGCTAGATACATGTGTATCAACTTCTGGGTGAACGAATTAGCCTAACACCTGTTATATTAACATACGTCGTGCACGTACTAGTTGTAGTCTAAGTGTTTGCATAAATGTTCGAATGAATATGGAACTATGATTTATGCTTGCCATGACTATTGGTCGTGAATGCATGATCGTGGTTCATGTGGTAATCCTTCGAGAAAGGATTCGCTACGACTTGTGTTTTAACTAGTATATTATAGGTATGTTGGAATGTGTAGTCTAAGTGTTTGTGAAAATGCTTGTATAGATATGTACTTAATCTAGTAGTGCCTTGAGTAGGTGTTGAGATAGGATTCTCAACTACCTTAGTGATGTGTATGATTTCCTTCATGTAATTTGTTTAGTTTAATCACTTACGGGTTTATGAAACGTATGTGTTTGGATTTCCTATTTGCATGCGTTTTATAACATGCTTGTTAATATGTTCGAATTACTTGTTTATTTAATTCTGCTCTGACTACTTCACATGTATAAGTTGTATTCCATAAAATTCATGAAGGGTGATGGGGGAGTGGTGTAACGATTCCGTACAATAGCCCTGGCAGCCCTAAGCGGACAATATTGGATATTTGATTGTATGATTTGAAATCTTGATCCATTACTGCTTTAACTATTCTGTAATTGAATGTGATTGGAGCTATTGTATAGTTCAGGCAATCGGTAATGGCATTGAGTTTGTGGCTGAGATTCATTCGCCACATGAGATGTGTTCGACGAACCCGAGTCGTACTTCGGTTGGCGATAGTGGTTGGCTACGCAAAGTGCTTATACACTTTATGTCGTTCAACTTGTCATGCGCTCGAGCTAGCTGAGCTCGTCAAGTAACCTGATTTGTCTAATATATGTTCATCATGTTTGGACTCTACTGCTTGAACCTAAGGTACCGAACTTACCAGTGCAACCCCATTAACCTTGGTATCTCAATCTGCTAAGACTCATGAGCCGGGCATGGTGGTATGGGACACCGTGGTCGAGCTATCGGCTTACGCTAGGGCCATGTGCCTCCCCGTAGTGACCAGTGAGCAACCAGACTCGTGAGCCAAATATGGTGGTATGAGACACTATATTCGAGCTGTCGGCCTACACTGTTTTGATGGGTGGTGGGGGAGTGGTGTAATGATTTCATGTAACAACCCTGGTAGCCCTGACCATACCCAGTGTAGTGACCTTGAGCATACTCTGAATCTACAGCGAGGCGATGAGCCTTCCCGTAGTAAATAGAGTATAGACTAGCCCTGTATTAATAAGGTTATGGAGGAGCAGTGAAATGAGTGCGTGTAATAGCCCTGGTAGCCCTTTACAGTGACCTGGAACCATATCATCGTATGAGATTTTCTAAGACTGACGACCCTAGAATGGATCATTGTTTGGGAATGATATAAGGGAGGTACCTTAGTTTCCTAATCCTGCTGTATGAAAAGGACTAATAGCAACTCGATAATCATGTTCATATCGCACTGCATGTGCCTAGAAGATGTGGAGCACTGAGGGATGAAAGCATGTCGTGGATGTAAGATGGTGTCGCATGAGGGAGTATGTTGGCGAGGGCATGTATTATGACAGCATTTCATACTTACATTAACAAGAGTATTTAGGATTGTTGATTGTACTGCTTGACTGTCTTAATAACATGTTAACCTATGCTTTATTGTTCCACTGAGTTGATCACTCACTCCCACGTTATAGGACGGTATTCCGGACACCCACCAGACTTTGTCTGATTGCAGATGGCGATGCTACTCTTGAGGCGGAGCCAGACTTTGTGACGATGATGATGTTTTCTCGTATATGCTATTTTCTGGCGGATTCATGTGAGCCGTATCTAGATCGACGAGGTTAAAGGGATGTTGACTAGAAAACCTTACACATTTTGTATATGTTTTAATTGTACTTATCATTCATTAACCTGGTAACATTATCACACTCTGGAGACTTACCATAGTTTATATATTTTATACATCTATCACAGTCTTTTGCTTGCAATTTAACTGTCTCTGGAGTATGATATGCTATTTTGGTATAATC
Source organism: Magnolia changhungtana (assembly GCA_030180095.1). Lineage (NCBI taxonomy): Eukaryota > Viridiplantae > Streptophyta > Magnoliopsida > Magnoliales > Magnoliaceae > Magnolia > Magnolia changhungtana. Next base: position 1,755,248 of record JASAUF010000344.1, on the reverse strand, counting down.
CCATTCATGTTTCAATGCTCTCATCATAATCATCATTATCTATGTTGCATAAGTGATGCATTGGAACTCGAGAGCTGAGCTTTGCTCGACCCCCGATTTTCAGGGTGTTACACTGATATTAGAGTTAAATTTGAGAAGCTCTTTGAGTAAGTCCACTATTTTTTCAGCTAAGGGGTTATATCTTTGATTTCTAAAGCTGATGGTATTAAGATTGACTTTAGAAGCTTGAAAAGGTTTTGAAATTTTAAAGTTGTGTTGGTTATTATTTTTCAAGCTATTTCCTTTTGAGTTTGAGGATTCTCCTTTAACAAATATAGGAGATATGTTCTTATTTTTTAGAGAGTGTTTGATATAGCCTAGACCCGATTTATCACCACACTTTCTGGATGCGGTTAATAATTTTTCAAGCTTAGGGTATCCATGGGCATATCTCCAAGTATCCTTAGAACTCAATAGAAAAGAAACTTCAAGCTTTAATTTCTCATTTTCTGTTCTAAGTTTTTTAAATTCATAAGTTTTGAAACTTAAATCAAATTTAGCATTTTCATAACAATCAGAGAGATGAGATTTTTCCAAAACATTATTTTCAAGTTCTTCTTTTAATTTAAGAAAATTTTATTTTTGAAGCATGAGTTTGACAACTATTTTGTAACTTTCCCTATATAGGGCATTATAGGTATCCTGAAGATCATCTGCATTTTCATTTTTAGGGCACTCATGAGATTCTTATAATCAGATAAATTGTAATTATCTGAGGAGGTGACTCTAGTTGTCAGGCCGGTGTCCTATTAGCATTTCATTCCTTAGGATCCCGTAATCCTTAAAGTCAAATTTCGATGATCCGCCACCTGTAGATAGCGTTTGCGAGCGACCTTAAGTAGCACCCTGTCAACTCGAGACGACTCAACCCGAGACCTATGCCATTACGACCGCATCATCGCTGCGGTTCCAATGCTGTCTTGTATGCCAATTCGACGCTTAGATTGTGAGATGTGACCCGCACATCATCATGCCTTGGACCGCATATTGCGTGGCCATTCTAGTTAGTGCATTTTCCTAGAATAATCATGATGATGACATCATGTAATGCCCTAAAAATCAGGGGTCGATTAGCAACTCAACTCCCGAGTTCCAAAACATCACTTATGCAACATAGATAATGATGATTGAATGTTGTTCATATTAGTGCATTAAACATGAGTGGGATTATACCAAAACAGTAATTCATACTCCAGATCAGTTTATACAATGCCAACGGAAGACTAAAAGATATATATATGTACATGTATGAGCCATAAATCTATGATCAGTCTTCAGGGTATGAATACATCATTGAGTCACCATATACATGTAATAGGTTCAAAATCAAAATGTCAAAAAAAAAGAGTTCAACTACACTGATAATCCCTGTAGCCCCGTCGATCCGGATTGCCTAAGAGAAGCCGCTGGAGAATTGCATATAAGAGAACTCGTCCTGATCGTCATAGTAATCAGGCTCCGCCTCTAGGGTCACGTCGTCATCTGAAATCAAGACAAAGTCTGGTTGGTGTATAAAAATTGTCCCGTATGGTGGGAGTGAGTGATCAACTCAGTGGAATCATAGAGCAAAGGTTAACATGTTATCATTCCAGTCAAGTAGTAATGATAAAGCAGTAAAATCAAACATCCCTAAATACTCTTATTATTGCAAGAATGATATGAACAATGATGCATGCCCTCGCCTACACTCCCTCGTGCGACACCATCTTACGGTCACGACATGCTTTCTTCCCTCTGTGCTCTTTAACCAGGGCATATGCAGTGCGATGTTATGGGCATGATTATCGAGTTCTTATTAGTCCTTTTCATATAGTAGGATTGGAAAACTAAGGTACCTCCCTTATATCATTCCCAAACAAGGATCCATTCTAGGGTCGTCAGTCCTAGTAATATCTCATATGATGTTGCGGTTCTAGGTTGCTGCAAAGGACTCGTCACCAAATCAGTACAGGCCTAGTTTGTACTCTGATTACTATGGAAAGGCTCGTCGCCTCAACGCAGGTTCAGAGTATGCTCGAGGTCACTACAAAGGGCTCGTCACCAAATCAGTGTAGGCTAACAGCTCGAATACAATATCCCATACCACTGTATTCGACTCACGAGTCTGGGTTGCTCACTGGTCACTATGGGGAGGCTCGTCGCCCCAGCGTAGGCCAACAGCTCGACCACGGTGTCCCATACCACCATGTCCGGCTCATGAGTCTTAGCGGATTAAGGTGTCATGGTTGAATGGGGTTTCACTGGTAAGTTCGGTACCTTAGGTTCAAACAATAGCGTTCATACATGGTGAACATACAATAGGTAAATTAGGTTACTTGGCAAGCTCGACTAATACGAGCGCACCTGAAGTTGATCGACATGAAGTGTGTAAACACTCCGTGTGGCCTAACCACTGTCAACAACTCTAGTACGACTCTGGTTCGTCAAACACGTCTTACGTAGCGAATGAATCTCACCCATAAACTCAAAGCCTGTTACCAAATGCCTGGACTATACTGTAGTCCCTAACACATTCAATCCTTAACCAGTAAGCATGTGGAGTAGTCAGAGAAAAATTAAACAAGTAATTCAAACATATTAACGAGCATGTTATAAAACACAATGCAAGCATGAAATCCAAACACATACATTTCATAAGTAACCTATTAAACTAAACAGCTTGCATGGAGGAAATCATACACATCTCTATAGTAGTTGAGAATCCTATCTCAACACCCACCTAAAGCACTATCTCCTAAGTACTTACTCATACACGTATTTTCACAAACACTTAGACTACGCTTATTAACATACATAACATATGTTGGCCAAAACATGTGTAACGACTCGAAAAATTCCATACAAAGACCCGAGTACCACCTCAAGTACGAATCACTCAGGGTAAAATACTTTGAAAAATTAGACGAGGATTAACTAGTGGTAAACTAGATTACATACGAAAGCTACTTGATCCACTTTAAATACGATTTGTAAGACCCGAAACTTGTAGAATTAGTGACGCTAGGTTACCCTAAAATTTAGGATCAATCTCATTACCTAGTTGCTCTCGGGAGCACATTGAAACTCTGTATTAGATCTGGACCACACGTCGAAAGTTTGATTACGACAAAATTATATAATTAAGACAGCCTTGCTGGACTTGACCACCACCTCGGAAATCAAGTCCAGATAGTGTCCCAAAGCTATTCGCTTGAGCCCAGAGTGAAGTGTGTGAGAGACGTGGATATGTTATGAATAAATATCTAAATTTAAGTAATCTGAGACTTGTCACTTGCGGGCCGAATATAAGGATTCAGACCGTTAGAATCTGACCTAAATACACCCTCGGATCAGGGAAAATTTCCTACATAGGCCAGTGTACTTGTGGCCCTGATCGGTGATCATGGACCGTTGAACTGAAACTGGTCTACCACGGGTGATCTGTAGATCCGATCGGACTGAAAACTTAACTTGACCTAGATCCATGGTCAGGGAGCTTAAGCTCGACCTTAGGGTCAAGGGGGGCTCTGAAAGTTCTCCGTTGAGCTGAAACAGATGCACTTTGGCTATAACTTAAGTATACCTTGGCCTGGGGCCATTTCCATCAGTTTTAAGCCTATATAAGGACCTTAAACCCTCTCTCATTCACTCCATACGAATTTGGAAAAAACTCTAGGAGAGAGAAGAGAGTAAAGAGAGAGAAAGTGAGAGTGAAGTTGGAATCACTCTTGGGAATCGATCCCTACCATTCTACGTGCCTATCCATCACTACCGTATCGCTTTTTCAGCAATTCTGATTCTATTTTCGGGTAAGAAATCCTAACCCTAATCAGTTCTAGAGATTCAACTAGTGTAAGTGATGAAATAGCTAACCTATTTCATGTCATAGGTTATCGTTTTACCGTTGATAAAGACTTAGTGTTTAAACTGAGTCTGTTACTCGCTTCTACGGCATAAGGTGCGGACTATAGATGCTTAGGTTATGGTTTTCAATACTTTCAATGTCGGATAATAATAGATTCATGATCTGGGTGTTATTTCACATGTATAATGCGCAGTCTGTTTTTTGTTTCAGTTATGTATGTATTACGTAGACTTCAGCGTATTCCTTGTATGTGTATAAAATATTGTATACATATAAAATCTAAAAATGTGTTTACTATGATTTGCTGCCGTGTGTATATACTAGTTATGCATGTGACGACTCTTTAGCGAAAGGATTCGTTCTAATACGTGTTTGGGCCAATATATGTTATGTAGGCTATTAAGTGTAGTCTAAGTGTTTGTGAAAATGCTTGTATAAGTATGTACTTAGTATAGTAGTGCCTTGAGTAGGTGTTGAGATAGGATTCTCAACTACCTTAGTGATGTGTATGATTTCCTCTATGTAAGTTGATTAGTTTAATCGCTTTATTACCAAAATGCATGTGTATGGATTCTTGTTCATGTTACATCTTATACCATGCTTGATAACATGCTCAAACTACTTGGTTATTTCTGTTTTGACCTCTTCACATGCTTTGTTGTTAACATTGAGTGTATGTGGGACTACGGTATAGTCCAGGCAATCGGTAACAGGCTTTGAGTTCGTGGCTGAGATTCATTCGCCACGTAGAACGTGTTTGACAAACCCAAGTAGTTGTTGGTCGTCAGCAGTGGTTTGGCCACACGAAGTGCTTATGCACTTCATGTCGATCGATACAATGTACGTAGGTACTAGTCGAGCTCACCAAGTAACCCGATTTGCCTATTGTATGTTCAACATGTATGGACGCTATTGTTTGAACCTAAGGTACCGAACTCACTAGTGAAACCTCGTTAACCTTGGTACCTCGATCCGCTAAGACTCATGAGCTGGACATGGTGGTATGGGACACTGTGGTCTAGTTGTCGGCCTACGCCGGGGCAACGAGTCCACCCATAGTGACCAGTGAGCAACCAAAGCTCATGAGCCAAATACGGTGGTATGGGCCACTGTATTCGAGTTGTCGGCCTACACTGATTTGGTGACAATCCCTATGTAGTGACCGCGAGCATAATCTGAACCTACGTTGAGGCAACAAGCCTTACGTAGTAACTAGAGTATAAACTAGGCCCACACTGCATCGTGGCGATGAGCCCTTGGTAGTGACCTAGAATCGAAACATCGTATGATATTACTAGGACTGATGACCCTAGAATGGATCATCAGTTGAGAAATGATATAAGGGAGGTACCTTAGTTTCCCAACCCTGCTGTATGAAAAGGACTAATAAGAACTTGGTAATCATATGCATACACTGCATTACGCGTGCGTTCAGGCGTAGCAGGTCAATCACTGAGACAGCGTTGTTCATGCGCGAACGTGAGATGAAGTCGCTGAGGGAGTGTAGGTGAGGGCATGCATCATACATTCATACCATTCTTGCATTAACAAGAGTACTTAGGGGTGTGTGATTTACTACTTTATCAATACTACTTGATTGAATTGATAACATGTTAACCTTTACTTTATTGTTCCACTGTGTTGATCACTCACTCCCACGTTACGGGACAATATTTTAAACACCAATCAGACTTTATCTTGATTTTAGATGACGGCGTGACCCCTGAGGCGGAGCCTGACTACTACGATGATCAGGACGAGTTCTCTTATATGCAGTTCTCCGGTGGCTTTGCTTAGGTTATCCGGATCAACGGGGATACAGGGATTATCTTTGTAGATATACTGTTTGACATTTTAGTTTTTGGACTATTACATGTATGGTGACTCAGTGATGTATTCATACTCTAAAGACCGATCGTGATCTTTTGACTCACATACGTTTATTTATGTCTTTCTGTCTTCCTCTTGTATTTTACAACTTGATATGGAGTATGAATTACTGTTTTGGTATAATCCCACTCATGAAGAATGCACTAACACAGAAAACATTTTATCATAAACATATATGTTACATAAGTGATGTTTTGGAACTCGGGAATTGAATTGTTACTCGACCCCCAATTTTCAGGGCGTTACAACATGTATTAGGGCGAATCCTTTCGCCAAGGAGTTGTTACACATACTGAAATAGCGGTGAAGACTGCTTGAGTAGAAGTTGAAATATGCCAATGTGTCCTAGAGGGGGGTGAATAGGACTTTTTAAAGATTTATGAGTTACTTAAAAATCCTATAACTCTAATCCTATCATGTATGTAATTTTCAGGATTACTCAAATGTAACTCTACTGGCTTCCAAGACAAGTAGAGGATCTAATCACAAACTATCCAGGATATATCAATATGTAACTCAGTCTATGTTGGATGTGACTGTGTGTGTGTGAGATGTGATCAGATATATGAATATGAATGCATTGACATGAATCACACATAGAGGAAAGCAATCACAAACACAGTCATTTTATAATGGTTCGACGATAAGTCTACTCCACTCCCGGCTACTGTACTCAACCAATGAGTGTACCGGATTTCACTAAGGAGGTTTCCCAGGGTTCACCTCAAACCTAAGGTTTTAAATCAGGTTCACCTTCAACCTTTACAGAGGTTTTACGCGGTTCACCTCAAACTCAGAGTTTTGCTGGTTCACTCCTAACCAGATGTTTATGCTCTCCATAGAGCAAGGGTCCATACAATGCACCCGAATTTTAGACCACACAGGTTAAGGACCTACACAAGGACCTAACAGTTTATGCCCTACACAAGAGCAAGGGTCCATACTATGCACCCGGATTTTAGACCACACAGGTCAAGGACCTACACAAGCACTGAACAATTTATGCCCTACACAAGAGCAAGGGTCCACACTATGCACGCACAGCGTACACTTCCGCCGGAGGCCTCCTACGAGGGCTTCAAAGGGTGAGAACCACTTAAGACTCAATCCTAGAAAGGAATGATCACAAGTGTCATCTTGGACTCTAGATACTTATAGATAAGTTGATGAGTCCCATTAAGCATAACGCCAAAGATCTCCTCCTCCTTGTTGACGAAGAGTCTTCTACTCCCTTGATCCGCAACATAAAAGATATACCAAGACTAGGCTTAAGGTTGGGTCAAGGTAGAGATGGAATCCTACTATCTAAAGGTTTACCTATAAGGAAGGTAGAGTAGTTCCACTCTTATGCATTCAAGGCATCCCAGCATAATGATTTGCCATTAAGGTAGTAGCTGGAGGATCCTTGAATGCGGAAGTTCATTCCCCAATCCACTCTATTGAATATCAATGGTGAGGGTGGATTGGAGGATGAACTCCCTTGAGAGAAAGGGCTTAAGGTATATGATCTAAGGTTAAACACTCAAAAGCTCTCTCTACTTTCTCTCCCAATAACAAAAGACAAGTCCTCTATAAATAGGCAAAAAGTTCCAATGGATATAAAACAGTCACATTTATGATAGAGTTTGATATCATCGAGCGTATACTCTCGATAGCATCGATGGTCTGCTCGATGACTCGAACTCAATGTCATACACATTTGAAACTCTTTGCCAGATGGTCGATGAATCAAAACTATTGTCGATGCATCGGATTTCAAACTCCAATTCCATCGATGACAGGTTCGATCCATCGACACCTGAAAAATGAGAGAGACTTGACTTTGAGATATTTCAGGTTTTCATGAATGATCGGGGAAACCGTCGAGGTCATCGGAATTTGAATGTCGATGACATCGAGATAAGAGTCGAGGCATCGATAAATCCAGCTGATTTATCTTTGAACTTGCTGGACGAATTATGACATCATTCGATGCAATCGATCTGGTGTCAATATCATCGATATTTAAATATCGATTAAATCGAAGGGCCCCCGATCATAGTTAAAAACAACCTAAAATAAATGCTGTAAGAAATGCGTGCCCACTGTCAATATCATCGATGGACCTCCGATCTTATCGATATTTGAATTCAGATCATATCGGATGGTCATCGATATATCGAAGAATTTTGAGATTTTCATTAAAAAACAGGGGTGTCAGAAATCTGCCTGTTGATCTTATTAAGCCACTCTCTATGGGCTCGAGATTTGAATATCGATGATATCGATACATCGATAATTCGTCCAGATATATTGTGAAGTTGCTGGACATATTTAGTGCTTTTATTGATGATATCGATAGGTGTATCGATATATCGATAAATCCATCCAGGTGAATGTATAGTTGCTGGACATTTTGGTCCTCTTATCGATAGTATCGTTAAGGTTTTGAGGACATCGACAGTGCAGGTCGATCATATCGAGGGTATTTCGATAAAATCGACAGAGCAAGAAAAACTTAGAGATTTTCCTATTTTACCAAAAGTTTTCTCACCATAAAACCCTAAGATGTCTATCTTGTTTTAAGGCTTTTAATTACCTGGTGTTTTGGGACATGGGATGTGAGGCTATGATTTACCTATTGCGAGCTTCCACACATACGGTTGAGGCAGACACTTGAAATAATCTTCCAATCGAGTTCTGCAGCCAGTCTGACTCACCACACACGTAACTTGACAAACCAGGGCATTAGCAGGTGCACTTTCAATCTTCCCCTTTATCAATTACATGACAAAATATCCAAAACACCATATAACACTTCTAGACACACCCTAAATTGTGTGTACATGCAATTACACAAATTTACAATTTTTTTTCTAACCCATGTACACATTCTAGAAGTATTTGCTCCCCCTTACTTCAAAACTCCCCCTTTCTTGGTGCAGCTGCTCCCCTAACACCTGCAACACATTAGATATACAATTTTTCGCTTGGAGTGTTTTGAACTATTCTCCCCCCTTTTGTCAGTCATTGGCAAAGGTATAGCAAGTGATATTGACTAAAGAGTGAATTGCATGGGAGAACTAAGCAGGTAGAAGTAGAGCATTGATGTATAAAAGTTAACTCAATTCAATCAAACATAAATTTCAGAATTCATGAATGCATGTAGGATAAGATAGAGCAGTTGTAAAGCAGTTGAAATGTTCATTGAAGAACGTCACATACATTCCATATCAGACAAACTAGGGGGTCGTTGAAACATAAAAATGACAGTAAAGATGAGAATTTCATTCAGCCATATACACAAATATTATCCATCTATCCAAAGCGCTTACTGCCACAGATAGCAATAGATTAACAGTATATCCAACAACATTACCAAGCCCAGTTATGGGCACCCAATCACCAATCATCAGTATTCTAACCCATCCATAACAGATAATGACATCTATCCATGCATATCAGTGTAGAGAAGAGTTGTGAGTTCTAAAAAAATAATAACAGTATAGCTTCAAATGACAGAATTCACAGTCTAAGTCTCAATCTTGAGAGGATATTCAATAATTTTCAGGAGACCAGTCAGAATAAGGTATACCAGTTAGATTTGATGACCATTGAAAGATGTTTTCTTGATATACGATGTTTCACATTCCAGAGTGTCTAAACATTTCATCTATCACGGCGACTATTCAAGTTTCAGACGACTTCGATGACATCGATACTGGTTCAATGTCATCGGATATGTCAAATTTAAAACTTTTTAAAATTTACTCTTATTTAACATACATAATGGGCAATGGTTAGTACAATGAAATATGCCTATGTTGCACATGTACATTCAACTAAAGCCAAACAACTTCTTCATTCTCCTTTTTAAAGAGAGAGAGCATCAGTTCTCAGATGTGCCAATTTAGCTCATTTTACATGTGCATTTTATCATCTTGCACATATTTCAATAGATTTTTGGAGGTTACCAAATCTATTATCATCAAGAGTCTATGTCAGCAAGATGTCACAGTCCAACACAATGATCTTTTCTTCAACAAGTTCTCGGATAAAATCAACGAATGTCAATATGCTTAGTCCAAGAATGTTGAACATGATTTTTGAAATATTGATGGCACTAGTGTTGTCACAGAGGAGAGTTATTGTGGTTCAGCCCAATCGACATCGGAGTACCTAGTAATGACTGTAGATGTTTTAAATGGGTACCACAAATCGAAGGTGGTTGTTCCAATTACATACTTGATGATCCTTTTAACTGCTGATAGGTGATTTCTTTGGATCTACTTGATATCGTGTACATGCACCTATGCTTCTGGTTCTGTGAGTCCTTTGATGTCACTGATTGATTCATCGACTAACTTATCGAAGAGAAGAATATGACATTGATCTGTGTACTTCGACGACCTTTCAGATATGCATATCATAGAATATTTACTTATCAGCTTGTATACACAGCAAAATTTGTAGAAGAGGTTGTGAAACCACAATTATGATGACATAGGAGTGAGCACTGGTGCGAAGACCCTTCATAACTAGTTTTCCTGATAAATCCAGGATCTGCACTTAAGCTTGTCGAATGTTTCCTCATGCTTGTTGTCACATGTTTGAGAAATGCTTAGAAGGTTGTGTGTCAACACTTCTACTAGGAGAGCATTCTCATTTTTGAGCATTTCTAATAATCTCATATCCCGTTACCTTAACGGTGCTTCTGTCTCCAAATGTGACCACCCCATCATCAAGATTTGAATAATTTGCGAGAAGGGATATGTCACCCATTACATGTCTTGAGCAACCGCTATCCAAGAACCCCTTAACATTATTGCCTGTTTTTGAAAATGAGTGAGTCGCAAGGCAATTTCTTTTATTTTTCACTCCCCTTTTTATGACGCTGTTTTTGTTCCACTATGGGCTTGTCTAGACACATTTAGTAATTGAATCACATTCCCTTGATTGATCAATCCTTCTAATTCAGTTGGGCCACTTGATTCAATAGCTCATCCATTCTCTGTCATTCTTAGTGGAGATGGATGTTTCTTACCTCCAGCCATACACCTTGGTGGACTCCTGACTTGAGTCCTTTCAATTATAATGCATTCAAATTTGTAGTGTCCTGAGTCTCCATGTAAATGACAAACAAGAGTGGCCCTAGTTCAACTTCCTGATGCAGCAGATTTCTCAAGTGTTTGTGCTGCATTTGGAGCTTAGTTTGCCTTTTCCATATTCCAACCCACTATTTTCTTTACTAGGTCTTCCCATCCCTAAAACTTTAGCTTAACAGATTTTCTAAATTGTTCTACACTAAATTTGAGTGTATGATTTTTATTCTTTCAGTAGTTTAATTTGTTTGATTAATTTCAAAGATTCAAATTTTAGGGATAGATTAATTCTTTCCAGTTTATCATTTTCAGAGTGGTATTGCTGATAGATCATTAATCAAGTGTGTATTGATTTTTAATATTTTGCCTAGATCTAATTTCAAATATATATATATATATATATTGTTTTAATTCATTCCAGGTCTTTTAAGAATATTGATGCTACGGATATAGAGTTGATTATAAGCATCTTGCAGTTTTATTCTTTTCTTCCTTTTTCTTTCTCTGTTTCCTCATTATCAGATGGAAATGATTCAGTGGCTTAAGGATCTTTGGTTTTCTCAGTTTCTATGGGAATGATGGAGGCTGTGGAGACCATGAGAATTTTGAAAAATTTTCTATCTCCGTCACTTTCCGAGTCACTACATTCAGAATTTGACTCTTTTAGTATCATCCCATGTGGCTGGCATTTCCTTTCCCTTGGTTTTTCTATTTGGGCATTCAGTAGTCAGATTCCCAAACTTTCGACAAGTATAACTTTGCGGTTCCTTGGTCTTTTTAACAGATTTACCTGTAGAATGTTTGTTGTCCATCTATCTTTTATTAAATGGTCAACCATGATTTCTAAACCATTGAGTCAACAAAGCCACTTCCTCATCTTCATTTTCCCTTTCACTTTCATCTTCCTCATTTAAAGTGTTCTTTGAAGTTTGGAGGACAGTATTTTTGGATTTAGGAGTTTGTTTGAAGTGTAGTTCAAAGGTATATAAGGAACCTACTAGTTCTTCTACTTTCATTTCATCCATTTTCCTACACTCTTCAATGGTTGAAGCTTTTGAGTTAAAAACGTTATGGTAGGGATCTTAGTATCTTCCTACAAATTTTTAGACCAAAACTTTCTTTCCTAATCCACCTATGAAATTACAAATGATATTCAGTTTTGTACACAATTCCATGAAGATCTCATCATCCTCCATTCTGATGTGATCAAATTGAGATGTTAAGAGTTGTACCTAGGACCTTTTTACTGCGCATGCTCCCTCATGGGTTGTTTCCAATAGACCCCATGCCTCTTTAGATGTGTCGCACGAATACTTCTTAGGACACAGCACAGTAAATAACATTCATTGCTTTTACTTCAGATATTTGTTTTTTCTTTCTCGAATGCAATCCACATTTCTTTGGATTTAGGTTTGGAGATAGTTGTCCCTTTTTCAAGAACAGTTCGATTGCTCGGTGGCACATATCCGGTTCCAACTATGTCCATCATGATCCAAATAGTGCATCCTAGCCTTCCAATAAGCATAATTTGAACCATCAAATACTGAAGGTCTAGAGACCGATGAGCCCTCTCCGTTGGCCATATTCCCAACTTCGGTCAAGATCACTCTCTAGGCGGTGAAGCGCTTAAAGAGAGACCCGCTCTGATACCAATTGAAATAGCGGTGAAGACCGATTGAGTAGAAGTTGGAATATGCCAATGTGTCCTAGAGGGGGGGGGGGGTGAATAGGACTTTTTAAAGATTTATGAGTTACTTAAAAATCCTATCACTCTAATCCTATGTAACGCCCTGAAAATCGGGGTCGAGTATAACTCAACTCCCGATTTCCAACGCATCACTTATGCAATTAAATGTTGTCTATGTTAGAGCAATAAACATGAGTGAGATTATACCAAAACAGTAATTCATACTCCAGATCATTTGTATAAAGGCAAGCAGAAGACTGAACTGTATATACATGTATGTAAAAAAGTAAAAATCATTTTTGTTCTCCAGAGTATGAATCTATCTGAGTTACCATATACATATATTTGTTTACGGACAAAATGTCAAAAATAATCTAAGGAATGATCCCTGCAAATCCTCGCCGGTCGGGCACCTAGTCGGCCGCCATAGATCGCATATACGAGAACTCCTCCTGGTCCTCGTCATAATCAGGCTCCGCCTCCAGAGTCATTGGCTTGTCTAAACCTGAGACAGAGTCTGGTTGGTGTGCACAACACCGTCCTATAACATGGGAGTGAGTAGCTAACTCAGTGGAACAATAAAGCATAGGTTAACATTTTATCAATACAGTCGAGCAGTAATGATAAAGCAGTAAAATCAAACACTCCTATCTACTCTTATTAATGCAAGTATGAATGCAGGTATGATGGATGCCCTCACTGACATACTCCCTCATGCGACACCATCTCACGCTCGCGGCATGTTTTCATCCCACAGTGCTCTACATCTTCCAGGCACATGCAATGCATGATGAGCATGATTATCACGTTTTTAATTAGTCCATTTCAAACAGCAGGATTGGAAAATTAAGGTACCTCCCTTGTATCATTCCAAAACATGATCCATTCTAGGGTCGTCAGTCCTAGTTAATATCAGACGATGGTGTGTTTTCTAGGTCACTGTAGAGGTTGTCAGGGCTGTTACGCACAAAGGTTACACCGCTCCCCCATCACCCCTTAAACGATTCATCACAATACAGAAACAGGCCTATTTCATACTCTATATATCGCGGCGAACCCTAAGGCGCACTGCGATTTCAGAGTATGCTCGAGGTCACTACAAAGGGCTGCCAGGGCTGTTACACACAAAGGTTGCACCGCTCCCCCATCACCTTATCAATGTAGGCCGACAGCACGAATATAGTGTCTCATACCACCATAATCGGCTCACGAGTTTGGTTGCTCACTGGTCACTACGGGGAGGCACGTGGCCCCAGCGTAGGCCGACAGCTCGACCACGGTGTCCCATACCACCATGCCCGGCTCATGAGTCTTAGCGGATCGAGGTACCATGGTTAACGGGATTCTCACTGGTAAGTTTAGTACCCTAGGTTCAAGCATTAGCGACCAAACATGGTGAACATACATAAGACACACGGGTTACTTGACGTGCTCGGCTAGCTCGAGCGCACAACAAGTTGAGCGATATGAAGCGCAGAAGCACCTCGTGTGGCCAACCACTATCGCCAACCGAAGTACGACACGGGTTCACCAAACACATCATGTTTGGCGAGATGAATCCCAACCATAATTTCAAGCCTAGTACCGGATGTCTGGACTATGGACATCATCCCAAGCCCAATCAATTCCCAAACATAGCATGTGAAGTAAAGCATGATAAACAAAGTAATTCAAGCACACTAGCAATCATGTCATAAAGCATATTATAAAGCATGTTATGAAACAAGTTACAAAGCATATTAAAAGGCATGTTATGGAGCGCAATACAAAGGGGGATGTAAATACATATGTTTCATAAGTAAGTGGTTAGAGTAAACCACCACATGGGGGGTATCATACATGACTCTAAGGTAGTTGAGAACCCCATCTCAGCACCTACCTAAGGCACTAACACTTAAGCACTTATACTCACTAGCAATTTCACAAACACTTAGAGTGCACTATTTCAACATACATGACGTATGTTAGAGGAATGTGTATTAGGGCTGTTCTTTTACCAAACTAATATTTTATACGTATATATCATATTCATACAGCAAATAATCATGACAATCACATCACCAAAATTTATACGTATGGGGTATTTTCTAGGATACACAATTTCAACATACATAGTGTATACAAGGGAACATGTATTACGGCGATTCCTTTCACAAAGCAATTATATTTTATTCATATATTATATAATCATACAACAATTAATCATGACAAATACAACGCTAAATTATACATGTATACGGTACTTCTTACAATACCGTATTTCTACATACATAGTGTATATTAGTAAACATGTATTTAGGCGAATCCTTTTACCAAATAAGTATTTTATCCATATATCGTATATCCATACGACAAATAAACATGTCAACCATATTTCCAAAAAAAATACGTATACGGTATTTTATACGAATACCTAGAATATGTGAAATTCCATATTCTACAATTTTAATCGAAACAGAAAACGGAAAGCACTTTGTACATGTGCAATTGCATGCAGATCATAAATCTATCATTATCTGACATTGAAAGCATTGAAAATCGTAACCTATACACCTAAAGTCCTCACCTTGCACCTTGGAATCGCAAGAAATCAGCAAGGTTCGAAGGGCTTCCGTATTCGGCAGTTTTATCGCCTAGAGAGTGAAACCGGTTAGCTATTTCATATCTTATAACCTCCACTCACCCAAACAGATCTAGGGTTAGGGTTTCTCACCTTAAAACGGAGTCGGTATCACCGGGAAAGTGTCTGGAAAGAGGCAGTGCAGCCCGCGTGATGATCGAAAGCAGTAGGAGGAAGATACTCCCACAAATCCCAAGCTTTCTCTCCCTTTTCTCTCTCTTTCTAGGGTTTTATCCCAAATTCGTATGGCTATGAGAGGGGCTGTTCTAAGGCCCTTATATAGCCTAAAACCTCTCCGGAATAGACTCATGTTCAAGGGGTACGTCTATTATAAGCATTTCGGCGTTGTTTCATCTCAAAAGAGGGTTTCTGGCGGCCCTCCTTGAGCCAAACGTTAGACTTAAGCTCACAACTCATGGATCTACGTGGTATTACATTTTCATCTCGGTCGGATTTTCAGATCACATGTGGCGGACCATTTCCAGTTCAACGGTCAGTGGGCCACGATCCAAAATTTCAAGTACATGTAAACGTTCCTACAATTTTTCCTGATCTGAGGGTGTAATTTGGTCTGATTCTGATGGTCTGGTTGCTTAATACTGATCCGCAAGCGAGTGGTGCCAGATCACTATTCAAGATATTTATTTTGTAAAGAAAATAGTGGTTTTCACACTCTCTCGCTCCGGACTCAAGCGAATGGCCGTAGGACATCGTCTGGACTTGATTTCCGAGATGGTTGTCGAGCCTAGTGAGGCGGTCCTAGTTCCTTAACTTCATGTTAATCGGACTTCCGGTGTGCGATCTAGACATAATATGGAGTTTCAATTCGTTCCCGAGAGCAGTCAGGTAATGAGTTTGATCCTAGACTTTAGGGTAACCTAGCGTCAATGATTCTACAAGTTTTGGGTCTTGCAGATCGTATTTAAAGTGATTCCAACGGATTTCATGGCTAATCTAGTTTATCACTTAGTTAACTTTGTTAAATTTCTAAAGGATTTAATCCTAAGTGATTTCTGGTCGAGGTGGTACTCGAGCCATAGTATGGAAATTTACGGGTCGTTACATCCTATCATGTATGCAATTTTCAGGATTACTCAAATGTAACTCTACTGGCTTCTAAGACAAGTAGAGGATCCAATCACAAACTATTCAAGATATATCAATACGTAACTCAGTCTATGTTGGATGTGACTGTGTGTGTGTGAGATGTGATCAAATATATGAATATGAATGCATTGACATGAATCACACATAGAGGAAAGCAGTCACAAACACAGTCATTTTATAGTGGGTCGACGTTAAGTCTACTCCACTCCCGGCTGCCGCACTCAACCCTTGAGTGTACCGAATTTCACTAAGGAGGTTTCCCAGGGTTCACCTCAAACCTAAGGTTTTAAACCAGGTTCACTTTTAACCTTTATAGAGGTTTTACGCGGTTCACTTCAAACCTAGAGTTTTGTTGGTTCACTCCTAACCAGATGTTTATGCTCTCCATAGAGCAAGGGTCCACACAACGCACCTAGATTTTAGACCACACAGGTCAAGGACCTACAAAAACCTATCAGTTTATGCCCTACACAAGAGCAAGGGTCCACACTATGCACCCAGATTTTAGACCACACAGGTCAAGGACCTACACAAGGACCTAACAGTTTATGCCCTACACAAGAACAAGGGTCCACACTATGCACCCACAGCGTACACTCCCGTCGGAGGCCTCCTACAAGAGCTTCAAAGGGTGAGAACCACTTAAGATCCAATCCTAGAAAGGAATGATCACAAGTGTCCTCTTGGACTCTAGATACTTACAAATAAGTTGATGAGTCCCGTTAAGCACAACGCCGAAGATCTCCTCTTCCTTGTTGACGAAGAGTCTTCTGCTCCCTTGATCTGCAACACAAAAGATATACCGAGACTAGGCTTAAGGTTAGGTCAAGGTAGAGATGGAATCCTACTCTCTAAAGGTTTATCTATAAGGAAGGTAGAGTAGTTCCACCCTTATGCATTCAAGGCATCCCAGCATAATGATTTGCCATTAAGGTAGTAGCTGGAGGATCCTTGAATGCAGAAGTTATTCCCCAATCCACTCTATTGAATATCAATGGTGAGGGTGGATTGGAGGATGAACTCCCTTGAGAGAAAGGGCTTAAGGTATATGATCTAAGGTTAAACACTCAAAAGCTCTCTCTACTTTCTCTCACAGTAACAAAAGACAAGTCCTCTATAAATAGGCAAAAAGTTCCAATGGATATAAAACGGTCACATTTATGATAGAGTTCGATATCATCGAGCAGGTTCGATATCATCGAGAGTATACTCTTGATAGCATCAATGGCTGCTCGATGACTCGGACTCAATGTCATACGCTTTTGAAACTCTTTGCCAGATGGTCAATGAATCAAAACTATTGTCGATGTGATTGAATTTCGAACTCCGATTCCATCGATGACAGGATCCATCGACACTCAAAAAATGAGAGAGACTTGACTTTGAGATATTTCAGGTTTTCATGAATGATCGGGGAAACCATCGAGGTCATCAGAATTTGAATGTCGATGACATCGAGATCAGAGTCGAGGCATCGATAAATCCAGCTGATTTATCTTTGAACTTGCTGGACAGATTATGACATCAATCGATGCAATCGATCTGGTGTCGATATCATCGATATTTGAATATCAATTAAATCGAAGGGCTCCCGATCATAATGAAAAACAACCTGAAATAAATGTTGTAATAAATGCGTGCCCATTGTCAATATCATCGATGGACCTTCGATCTTATCAATATTTGAATTCAGATCATATCGGACGGTCATCGATATATCAAAGAATTTTGAGATTCTCATTAAAAAACTGGGGCGCCAGAAATCTGCCTGTCGATCTTATCGAGCTACTCTCGATGGGCTAGAGATTTGAATAATGATGATATCGATATGTGTATCGATACATCGATAATTCGTCTAGATATATTGTGAAGTTGATGGACATATTTAGTGCTTTTATCGATGATATCGATAGGTGTATCGATATATCGATAAATCCATCCAGGTGAATGTATAGTTGCTGGACATTTTGGTCCTCTTATCGATAGTATCGTTAAGGTTTCGAGGACATCGACAGTGTAGGTCGATCATATCGAGGGTGCTTCAATAAAATCAACAGAGCGAGAAAAACTTAAAGATTTTCCTATTAGAGATTTTCCTATTTTACCAAAAGTTTTCTCACCATAAAACCTTAAGATGTCTATCTTGTTTTAAGGGTTTTAATTACCTAGTATTTTGGGACATAGGATGTGAGGCTATGATTTACCTATTGCGAGCTTCCACACATCCGATTGAGGCAGACGCTTGAAATAATCTTCCAATCGAGTTCTACAGCCAGTCTGACTCACCACACACGTAACTTGACAAACAAGCGCATTACCAGGTGCACTTTCACATTCAACTAGCATATACACACAGTAATTAATCATGGCAAACACACTTTCATATTTCATACGTATGCGGTATTTTTTACACAGACACAAAATATACTAAATCCACAACTTTCATATATAACTGAATCGCAAAATGAACATCGCATTTTGTATGTGAAATAACACCCACATCATGAATCTATCATTATCCAGCATTGAAAGGTTTGAAAACCATAACCTATACCTCTATTGTCCACACCTTACGTCGTAGAAGCATAACGAATTCAGTTCGTTCACCCATGCTTCGTCTAAGGCACAATGGCAACCTATTACATGAAATAGGTTAGCTATTTCACAACTAGCACTATCAGAAACCCTAGAACAGATTAGGGTTAGGTTTTCTTACCTAAGAACGGGATCGGTATCGCTAGTAGAGAGCTATGGAGGTGGTGGTAAGGCACGTGGAGTAGCAAGGATCAAATCCTAGGAGTGACTCCAACTTCTCTCTCACTTTCTCTCTCTTTACTCTCTTCTCTCTCCTAGGGTTTTTACCAAATTTGTATGGAGTGAAGGAGAGAGGGTTTAAGGTCCTTATATAGGCCTAAAACTGATGAGAATGACCCCAAGGCTAAGGTATACTTAGGTTATGTCCAAAGAGCATCTGTTTCAGCTCAACGGAGCACTTCCGGAGCCCCCCTTGAGCCAAAGGTCGGACTTAAGCTCCCTGACAATGGATCTAGCTTGAGTTAAGTTTTCAGTTCGATCGGATTTACAGATCGCCCATGGCGGACCAGTTTCAATTCAACGGTTCACGATCACCGATCAGGGCTAAAAGTACACTGACCTGTGTATGAAATTTCTCCTGATCTAGGGTGTATTTGGGTCAGATTCTGATGGTCTGAATCCTTATATTCGGCCCGTAAGCGACAAGTCTCAGATTACTTAAACTAGATTTAACTTCTAAAGAAAACCACATTTTCTCACACTCTTCGCTCTAGGCTCAAGCGAATAGCCCCGGAACACTATCTGGAGTTGATTTCTGAGATGATTGTCAAGCCCAGCAAGGCAGTCCTAATTATATAATTTCGTAGTAATCGGACTTTCGACGTGCGGTCCAGATCTGATATGGAGTTTCAATTGGCTCCCGAGAGTAACTAGGTAATGAGATTGATCCTAGATTTCAGGGTAACCTAGCGTCACTGATTCTACAAGTTTTGGGTCTTACAGATCGTATTTAAAGTGGATCAAGCAGATTTCGTAGCTAATCTAGTTTAGTATTTAGTTACTTTTTTTAATTCCTAAAGGATTTGATCCTGAGTTATTTCTGCTTGAGGCGATACTCAGGTCTTTTTACGGAATTTTCCAAGACATTACACATCACCACCTATGCCTCTTACATCTAATCATTTCAAGCATGCCTTCTCTAGCCCCATGGCTTCTTACAAATCAATCATTGTTCTTACACCTCTTACAATGCAATCATTCATAAACTAACCTAACCCTCTCTCTCTCTCTCTCTCTCTCTCTCTCTCTCTCTCTCTCTCTCCCTTTTCTCCCTCATTTCTCATCTTCCCTAGCAACCAAGAGCTTGCACATCCCACCTTGGAGAGAAAAATCCAGCCCTCTTCCACCTACATTCCGCACCAATCCAACCCTTAGATAATCATCCCCACTATTAAAAGAGCATCATGGGAGCATTGGAGCACTAAGGAGGAAGAAGAAGGAGAGGTGGGTGTTTTCTTAGGGTAGCTTTGTTTTTTTCTTGTGCATGGGTCAAGTGGGACCCACCAATCAATGGTGGAGATCCCATCATGGTCCCTAGGTGTGGCCGATGGTCCACCAATCTTGCATGTGTCTACTATGAAGGGGCCATTCTCCGTGGACCCCATCATGATGTTTCTCTAATATCTATCATGTAAAAGGATCATCTAGACCCTTGATTTGTGGTGGGGATGGTATCCCCACCTTGATCTACTGATTTGAGAGCCCACCCACTCATGGGACCCATCTTGATGAATGTATGATGTATGTATGATGCATGTATTGAGGGGCTCATAGTGGCGGAGTGTAACGTCTCAGAAAAATCTATACAAAGACCCAAGTACCACCTTAGGCAGAAATCACTAAGGACCGAATTCTGTAGAAATTAGATGAAAATTAATTAAGTACCAAACTAAATAGTCAGTGGAATTAGCTTGAACCACTATCTATACAAATAACAAGACCTAAAACCATTGAAATCACTAATTCAACATTACCTAAAAACCTTGGGGAAATCCCAAAATCCAGTTGCTCTCAGGAGCACATTGAAACTCCGTATCGGACCTGGACCGTGCATCGAAAGTCTGATTATCGTAAAACTATAAGGTTATGACCGTTTAATTGGGCTTGACAACCATCATGGAAATCGAGCCGAAATAGTATCCAAAAACACACAACTTGAGCCCTGAGCAAAGTGTGTGAGAAACGTGAATATCTTTAGAAAATGAACCAGAACTAAAGTGAACTAGGCAGTTCACTTGCAAGCGAAATTGAAGATTTTAGATCATCAGTTTCTGACCAAACTTCACCTATGGATCAGGGAAATTTCGCTGCACATATCTGTATACTTGTGGCCCTCATCGTGTATGTATGACCATTGAACTAATACAGGTCCTTCACAGTCGATCCGCTAATCCGATCAGACCAAAATCACAACCTATCCTAGATCCATTGTCAGGGAACTTACTCCATGTCATAGGTGAGTAATGGACCTCCAGATGGGCCCTATTTATCAGAAACAGCCACCCTTTGGCTATAACCCAAGTATATCGTGGCCCTGGGGCCATTGACATTAGTTTTGAGCCTATATAAGGCCCTTAAACTACCCACCCCTCTCTCATAAGAATTTTCTCAAACCTTAGGTGAGAGAAGAGAGAAAAGAGGAGAAAAGAGTTAGGAGAAGAGTGAGAGTTTGGGAGATCGTGGCGGTGTTTCACTCCCACTACTCCACGCACTGAATCATCACCCCACCATCGCTACACGAACGATTTCAATGATGATTTGGGTAAGAAATCCAAACCCTAACGCTATAGTTAAGGTATGGAATAGTCGTTTGTCAACCTAGCTATAGGATTTCCTGATTTAGGTACCCGTTGTGTTGTATTTGGGAATGTAGGCTATGAACCGAGTTCGTAATGAGTATACCTATGAAAGGTGCAAAATATAAACGTTTAGGTTATGGTTTTCAAGGATTTCAATGTCAGCTAATGATTTATGTCTGACTTGATTACTACCATATGATATTAGTTACGACATTTTCCATATATTGCATATGTATGAACTATGTTGAACAAATATGCATTCCATGTGTTTATTGAAATGTTTGAATGAACTTGCGATTATGATTTGTGCTTGCCATGACTATTAACATAGAATCCATGTTTGTTGTATTTATGACAACTCCTTTATGAAAGGATTTTCCATAATATATGCTATAACTAATTTAGTTCACGTATGTAGAAATGTGTAGGCTAAGTGTTTGATAAACTGCTTGAATGAAAAACTGTTGGTGAATTGTATTTGGTTAGGGTATTGAGATAGGATTCTCAACTACCTTATCAATATTTATAGTTTCCTTTGTGTAATCTTAATTTCTACTACGTGATTTATGATTGAAATACATATATATAATAACATGTTCATTGTGTTTGATAAAATGCTTAAATGGAAGATTCACTTGAATTGTTTGTTAAATGTTGTTATGATTATCACATGTGACTACCTATTGTATTTGAGTATGATTAGGATTACTACATAGTCCAGGCAATCGGTAATGGTTCCCGATTGAGTGGGCAAACTAGTCCGCAACATTGGATATGTTCGACGAATCTGAGTCATGCAGTGATTGTCCACAGTGGTTAGGCCACATGGAGTGCTTATGCGCTCCATGTCGATTAATTCAGCGTACGCTCGTACTAATCGAACTCATTAATTAACCTGATTAGCCTATTATGTGTTTACCATGTAAGGACACTACTGCTTGAACCTAAGGTACCACTTACCAATGTAAAGCCCGTTTCAACCATGGTACCATGATCCACTAAGACTCATGACCTAGGCATGGTGGTATGGGACACCGTCGTTGGGTTGTCGGCCTAAGCTGGGGTGACGAGCCTCCCCGTAGTGACCAGTGAGCAACCCAAACTCGTGAGTCGAATACAGTGGTATAGGACACTGTATTCGAGTTATCGGCCTACGTTCAGGTGACGAGCCTTCCGTAGTGACCTCGAGTATAAACACATGAATTTACCTATCCACTGCTTTCATTAGGGGTGATGCCCTACAACTTGCCTAATGTATGTGATTAACTGGGATTAATGACCCTAGATGGATCCCCGCTTGGGTTAATGATATAAAGGAAGGTACATTAGCTTCCCGAATCTGCTGTACGAATAAGCCTAATTAAGAACTTGGCTAACACGATCATGCACCGCATTGCTTGTGCTTTGGCGAGGAAGCACATGTTTAGGAAGTTTTTCTTGCGTGATCGTGAGATGAATTCGCTGAGGGAGTGCAGGCGAGGGCATGCATCATTACCGCACATCATCCCTGCATTAATTAGAGTAGCTAGGAAATGCTTTTTATATTGCTTCATCATTATTGCTTGATTGAATTGATAACATGTTAGCCTTTGCCTTATAGTACTACTGAGTTGATCACTCACTCCTACTCTGAGATGGTGTTTTAAAACATCAACCAGACTCTGTTTTAGTTATAGATGACGATGTGGCTTACGAGACGCAACCAAATTTCTTAAACGAGGAGGAGGAGTTCTCCTATGTGTAGCTCTTTGGCGGGTCTGTATAAACCTAGAGCTGTGTCGTAGGGATTATAGGGTTATGGATTAGTTGGACATTACACTTTGACATTTTGTAAATTTTGGAACAATACATGTATATATTCAGCCTGGTAACATACTCATACTCTGGGGATTGAGAAACACTTATATACTTTATATACCTATCTCAGTCTTCCGCTTGCTTAATTTAATTATCTCTGGAGTATGATATGCTGTTTTAGTATAATCCCACTCATGTTTAATACATTATTATGGACAACATTTAAACATCATTATCTATGTTACATAAGTGATGCGTTGGATCTCGGGAGTTAAGCTTTGCTCGACCCTCAAAATCAGGGGCATTACAAGTTGGTATCAGAGCATGATTTGGATTAAACTGGACCTGGGTTATGATAACACGACACACACTGACGTACTTTGACTTAGATGGGGACGATTAAATGTTGAAATGATCGTAGGATCCCAAGTTTCACCGACAGGCGAAACTGACCGTTGAAATGTAACCCATACGCGTCTGGGATCATGTGAAATGATCTCAAACCCTTTTTAAGCTATCAATGGATGAATTTAAGCCATAAGTCAGCGAATTTCAAACTTGAAACATGCAAAAAGGCATGAATATGTGTGAAATGGACCGAGAAAATACATCACACGGACGTAAGGGCCTAAAGCCTAATTTTCGGTGGGAACCACGAGGTCCCTCGCATGTTTCCAGCACCCCGGGAGAGGGAGGCCACCGCCCCCAGGCGGAGGCACCGCCGACAGTCAAGGGGACGACTACGGCACCGCCCAGTCGACGATGCACAACCCATACCTCCAGCGGGCTGCGGCATGCCCTTGGTTTTGGCAGCCCACTGCCCTCATCCATATGTGTGGGGCCTTGTTTTCATGTGGAGCCACTCTATTTCTTTCCCTTTGCGTCATTTTTCCCCATTCCAAGCTTCCAAACCTCGAAAACCCCTCTAAAATCCAAATTTTCTCTCACATCTCCCTTTCATATACAATGCTTCTTCTTCTTCTACATTACACACCCATCCTCCACCATTTTCCTCAAAACCCCTTTCTTACAACTCTCTATCTCCCTATTTCAAACCTATTTGAGCACAAAAGCTCTCTTTTGTGTCTCATAGCCCTCCAAATCTATAAAAGTTTAAGTTTCTCCTCTCCCATGGCTCTTTTGAGCTAGTTACCATAATGTTCTCCCTCTTCACACTCCTTTCCCTCATGGGAAAGAGAAGGACACCCACAGATAAAGTCGGGCCTAGCTGCCCAATCCGTTCAAGGAGGAAGACGGGTGTCGAAGCAAGCACAAGTGCCGAACGAGAGAGAAGATCAAAACGGGATCTTGACCCATGGACCCCCATCGAAAGATCGCTACCACCGGGCATCAGACTTGGTAAGTTCTGTGACCGTAAAGTTGTTTTTGAGGCACACATTGATGAAAGGCTTTTCAGGTTGCACCTAGTGATGGACATGCTCCGGGAAAATGGATGGGGTCCCGTCTTTGAGGGAAATACTCATGCGAATGAAAATACCGTACGAGCCTTCTACACTCATATATGAAACCCACTATTGGAGCCTCTTCAGTTTACTATCCCTTTGGCGAGAGATGAAGCCATAGTCAATGTAGATGTGGTGGCTTGAATCATGGGTATGGAGTATGGAATTGTACGTGCTATCTAGAAAATCATTGCCAGTGAATGAGAAAGAAATCACCGCACATGTTTCCGTTGCGGCCAGCTTGAGTGGTGGAGGCGAAGAAATAGCCTTGCGGCTATTAAAATGACGAATGACTTCCGCCTGCTCCACCACATATTCACGTATAACGTATATCCCATGTGGAGTAACTGTACAGAATGTATGCTTGCCTTCATTAGTCTTGTCTCAGATTGTGGGTATTGCACAATCTACACGAGGTGATGCCTCACTTCCATTTAGTTGACTTGTTGGTAAGATCGCCAGAAACTTCGGCTTTTGATTCCATATCGATAATCATGCCCCCATCCATATCATCAGTGATACGATGCCGGATTCATAGCCGGCCACTGGCCCCACCAATGGGCCAACACAGAATGCACCACCAGTTCTGGGACAGAACCGTACGTCTACATTGATGCCACACATACCTTTGTCGGGTCCTCCTCCTGACAGGTTAGAGTGATGTTCTTAATGTAGCAGAAGTAGCAGTTTTTTGCCACTATCGGGGGCCATTGCCTAAAATATGAATATGGTCCCGCTTGCACCACCTGTGCAGCCTGCCGGGACCATGAATACCAGCGGTCTTTTTGAGCGCTTTCAGCGTTTCCATCGTCTCACTTTTGTGGGTAGTCACAAACCTGAGGAGGCTGAATCTGGTTGGATCATATATCTAAGATGTTGAAACCATTGCACTGTACTAAGGCAGAGCAAATTGAGTTGGTTACCTATATGTTCGAGAAGGAGGCTAATCTATGGTGGGATAACATCCTACAAACAGTTCCCACAGGACACGTATGGACCTGGGACGCATTTGAGACTCGCTTCTGTAGGAAGTACTTCCCCCTCACTTACCGTAATGAAAAAGGAGGGTGTGTTTCTTTGCCTTTGACAGGGAGGAATGACTATGTCAGAGTATTAAAATAGGTTTACAGAGTTATCTAGATATGCTCCTTTGATCCTAACAGACATGCTGATGAGAATGCCATGATTTTCTGAGGGTCTGTGGCCCGATATCCGTACGAAAATGTGTTGCGCTAGCATTTCCAATTATGTTGAGCTAGTGAACATGTCCATGCGAGCTGAGCAGGATGGAGACAGACTGTCTTGGACACGTTTACCCATGGGCCTAAGGCCTTTACTTGATTTACCGAACCGACCATTCCTCGGCAAGAGGTCATGTGCAGATTCGCCTCTCAGGCTTATGCTCCACCGACCCAGCCAAGGCGATCAGATCTGTGGTGCACCTACTGTAAGAGGATGGGCCATACAGACACCTATTGCTTTACTAAGATGCGGGACAACGGCTTTACGCTGCCTCAGAAGATCAACCATCAGTTACCACAAGCTATATCAGCCCCACCTTTACGATTGGCACCGCCAACACATCCATTCTATTGACCACCTATACCTCGAAGTAGGCGCCTCAACGACCTATGATAGGGCAACCGAATCGTTCACAATAAACACTTGTACATGCGCTTGCAGCTGAAGCATCCGAGTCAGCAACCGCAATACCATTAGCTTTCAAAGTCACAACACATATCCAAGGTACACCCGAATTTTTGTTGGTGGATACCGGGTCCACCATTTCAATAATATCATGTACAGCAATCAAATGACTAGTGTTGAAAACTACTCCTATGATGGGGGTGAGAATCCTTACCACCACAGGGACCTTTTCAGACACTATCAAGATTTGTAAGGATTGCTCGATAGACTTAGGAAGCAGAACATTGCTTGTTGACCTGGTTGTTGCCCTACTATGTTATTACGATGTCATCCTCGGTATGGATTGGCTCACTGAAATGAAGGTAGAGATCGACTGCAAAACCAGACTGGTGACGGTACATGGACCCGAAAACACGACCTTCACCTTTCCCGTTCAGGTCAGTTGCCCCTTCTGGGTCCTTTGTTATGCTTCCCTGTTGAAAGAACATGATGGTCCATCACTAGGGAACACACCTGTAGTCTGGGATTTCTATGAAGTGTTCAAAATGATCCCTGGATCACCTCCTCAGCACAAGATCGACTTTACTATCGACCTGGTGCCGGGTGCGACACCTATCTCCTTACGGACGTATCGGATGCCTCCATGTGAAATGGAGTTGAGAAGACAGATAGATGATCTCTTGGATTCAGGTTTTATACGGCCTAGCATATCTCCTTAGGGAGCACCTATATTGTTTGTCAAGAAGAAGGATGGATCGCTGCGATTGTGTATTGATTATCACAAGCTTAATCACGTCATGGTCAAGAACAAGTATCCTCTACCCAGGATAAATGACCTGTTTGACCAGTTGAAAGGGGACAATATTTCTTAAAAATTAACTTGCAGTCCGGGTATCATTAATTGCACGTCAGGGATGAAGACGTGCAGAAAACAACATTCAGAACCAGTTTTGGACATTACGAGTTCCTCATGATGTCGTTTGGACTTACGAACACACCGACCGTGTTCATGAACCTCATGAACAGGGTATTTTGGCCATATCTATATTGATTCGTCATCGTATTTATAAATGACAATTTGATATACTCTATGAGCCAAAAGGATCACAAAGAACACCTGCGAGTAGTCTTTAATACTCTCAGGAAGAATCAATTGTTTGCTCAGTACCGAAAATGCGACTTTTGGAAGGAAGAGGTCAATTTTCTGGGACATGTAAAGTCCTAGGAAGGTATTGTCGTGGACCTTGTTAAGGTGACCACAGTATAGGAGTGGGAGCGGCCCGATTCAGTTACAGAAGTGAGGAGCTTCAACGGACTTACTGGTTACCATCGCTGATCAATTAAAGATTTTTTTAAGATAGCCAAACCGTTATCTCAGCTCACATGGAAAGATCTTAAGTTTGCTTGGAATGAGAAGGCAGAAGTAGCCTTTCTAGAATTAAAGGACAATCTGACATCTGGATCCGTATTAGTATTGCCAGTGCAAGGGGTCAGATATACTATATACACTGACGTGTCTCGTGTTGGTTTGGGTTGTGTCCTTATGCAGAGGGACAGAGTGATAGCTTATGTATTACGACAGTTGAGGAAATATGAAGAAAACTACCCCACGCACGACGTGGAATTAGAGCAATTATCTTCGCATTAAAGCTCCAGAGACATTACCTTTACGAAGAGGAGTTCGAGCTCTTTTGTGATCACAAAAGCCTTAAGTACATTTTCATGCAGGGAGACTTGAACATGAGGCAATGACGTTGGATGGAGACCTTGAAAGGCTTCAAGTTTAAGGTCTCCTACCATCCTGGTAAGGCTAACCTTGTGGCTGATGCATTGAGCCGCAAGAAGATGATAGAATTTGCAACTCCGTTGATGATAGAAGAATGGAATATGGTAGAGTTTGTGTGGGACTTCGTATAAAAGCTTACAGTAGAGGAGCCGTTCGAAAGCATCGCACATATCTGCGTGTAGCCACTTATTGATGACTGAATCATTACGGCACAAGACAAAGATGAACTGTTGGTAAAAATGAGAGAGCGAGCAAGTGACAGTAAAGAATCTGAGTGGAGAGTTAGCTTTGATGGAGGTTTGAGATGTCGTGGCCGCTTATGCGTCCTAAACCTCCATGACTTGAGGAGAGAGGTTCTGAAAGCCACACATAATTCAAAATTAGCAATGCATCCTGGTAGTACAAAGATGTATCGGGATTTGAAGCGTTCATACTGATGGGACAACATGAAGGCCCAGATAGCAGATTATGTATCCCGTTGTCTCATGTGCCAGCAGGTCAAGGCCGAGCAACGCCGACCACCTGGTTTACTTCAGCCCATGCCCATAGCTGAATGGAAATGAGATTTCATATCTATGGTTTTCATTTCAGGGTTACTGGAGACGAGGAAGGAACATGACTCCATTTGGGTGATTGTGGACCGATTGACGAAATCGGCTCATTTCCTCCAGATTAGAGTTTCAAACTCAGCAGTTGATTTAGCTAAGCTAGACATCAAAGCGATTGTAGGGCTGCATGGAGTGCCTATGGAGATTATGTTGGATCAAGACACGCAATTCACATCTATCTTCTGGACTCGAATTCAAGAAGCGATGGAAGTGAAACTGAAGTTCAATACTGCATTCCACCCACAAACCGATGGGCAAACGGAACGGGTGAATTAGGTATTAGAAGATATGTTGCAAGCATGTGTGCTCGATTTTAAAGACAGTTGGGATGACTATCTCCCTATGCTGAGTTTGGTTATAACAATATCTTTCAAGCGAGCATTGGTGTAAGACCCGTATCCTAGATCGTACGGTTCCGTAGGCTTCTGCGGTCCTCCCGGTCGAATTCCGGCGACCCACAATCTGTTATCAACATTTGTGCGTGACCTTGAGTCATGTCCCGTATTCCAAAGTTAGCTCGACTTAAGACTTGTACCCTAGCAACTACGTCGACCCGCCGAGGCGGTACCTGGGCCAGGAGAGGTGGACCTACATTCGGTTCGAGGAAAACACCACGTGTTACAAATTCCAAGGGAATCTCTACGACAAGTCACATCAATGCATCAATCAAGTACAAGCAACCCAACCCATCCCTCTCTTACACAACCTTACCTAAGTCAACTCTCTCTTACAACCAAGTACACATCCATCACCCATCACCTATCTCTCACCCATCACACCCCATCACTCACCCATCCATCTCTCTCTTACAACCACTCTCTCTCATTTTTCCAAGATCCATGAGAGTAATCTAATATCTAAGCAAGAGACCTTCATGAGAGAAGCTTTGTGTGACCCACTCCCTACCATCCAATCCAACCCTTGAAAGCCGATCTTGACCATTGAATCGCGCCCCTTGGAGCTCTAGATCGCATTGGCGGAAGAAGGAAAAGGAGATCAAAGTGGGTGATTCTATGATTTCTACCATTGATTTGATGAATTGAGGGCCCACTTATGATAAGACCCATTTTGATGTATGTATTGTAGATCAAAGGGGGGCCCATAGTGGCAGGGTCCCTCCGTTACACCATCCTTCTCTCTCTCTCTCTCTCCTTCACTTTTTCCTTAAAAGAAGGCCCACCTTGTGGCCTGTATTCTATCTACGCTTTCCATCCAGTGGACCAACGATACCATCCATCAAGTGGGCCGACATAGGTGGTGAGATCCCACTACAGCGTGAGTGTGGTAGTGTGCAATGGACACTGTTGCCAGCGTCCAGAGAATGCTACAGCAAGCAGCGTCCCAGCACCTTTTGTAGGGAGGAGTGTGGGACCTACAATAGGCCCCACCCATGAGGTGTGTGTTCAATCCACACTGTCCATCGAATTTCCCAGCTCATTTTAAGCGTTGAGCCGAAAATTGAAGCCAATCCAAATCTCTAAAGGGCCATGCTATATAAAACAGTGATATTTATGGTTAAAATTTGTTAGGGCCCACTACAATGTTTCTATACATCAAAATACATTGAACATTAGACCCGTTATGAGATAGAGAACCCGGCAGATAGACTGGATTGTCCTGATGTGGGCCCCGCCTATGAAAAACTTCCAAAAAATAATAAAAACAAAAATAAAAAAAGCAAGAGAGGAAGCCACTTGCTATCAGCATCCAGAGGACGCTGCAGCAAGCAGCGTCCTACCGCTTGGAAAATGGGCAGGGACCATGGGCTCCACCACAGGTCCCACCTTGATGTATTTCGAACATCAACACCGTGCATTTGATGGGACCCCTTTAAAGAATGGGTTGTCCCAAAAATCAACCGTACACGGAGCTTAGGAGGTCCACACTATAGAAAATAGTGGTAAGTTGAACATCTACCATTAAAACCCTTTTTGGGTCACAACAGTTTTGGATCTACCTGACATTTCTTTCCTCTTAATCTAGGCCTTATATCAACAGATGGGATGGAAAATAAACATTACGGTGGGCCCCACGTGGGACCCACTTGCTGTAAACGGATTGACTACTGTACCGCAGACAGCCATATAACTGTTGTATTGGAGTTAGCAAGTTATGGGGGTCTTATCATGAGGTATGGGGTAACCCACGCCGTTCGTCTACCCATTTGGGGACATGGACCCCACGGCTATGATGTATGTGTTTATTCACACCTTTCAGGTGTGGGCCCACCCGACACATGTGTGACATGTGTGGGCAGGTGGGACCCACCTTGATGTAAGTATCTTATATTCACACCATCCATATTTGGACGGTGGTAGGTGCAGTTCACCATGATATATGTGTTTTATCTTAGTGCATCAGTAGCCGTGGGACCCACGTGTGTGTGGACCCCATGTGATGCATGTGTTTTATCAACACTGCCCATCCTTTTTAACCCACGCTGTCCACCTGTTTTGCAATCCCCACGATCCATATTGCTAGACGATGGGCTATAGGGCGATGTATGTTGTAATCCTCACCGTCCAGTACTCTGGACGGTGGGACCTCTTGCCACATGTGTGGGGAACCACCATGATATATGTGAATACCCACACCGTCCAATATTGCTAGACGGTGGATGTGCTTTGGCTGGTATACCTAGCACCAATTATATAGCTATTGTATGTCGTCAACTGCCTATGTGGGCCCCGTACATGATGTTTGTGTTAAATCCAAACCGTCCGTCCATTGGTGGACCACCTTGATGCATTTATTCCATCCATATGGTCCGGACGGTGTTGGACAGTGTTTAAACAGTGTTGATCATCATTAGTGGGCATGTGCCCCATGGAATGATAGTGTACTGTGATACACATGTTACACCTACAACTATTGAAATGATTTTAGATGTAATCCAAGCCCTCACCCACATTATAGTAGGACCCATCGCAATATATATGTTATTCACGTTGTCCATGTGGCCCTCAGGTGATGTATGTGTTTAATCCGAGTTATCTATAGATGAGGCCTATGTGGTGTATTTGAGGGCCCATATGTAGGGCCCACCTATTATGTATTTGTGACCTTTGACGAAGCCCAATATGATGTTTTTATAGCCTATCTTGATGTATTTGTGGCCCATCCGTTATGGCCCACCTTGATGCAATTGCGGCCCATGTGATAGGGCCCACCTACCTTGTATTTAAGGCCCACATGATGAGGCCCACCTGCTTAAATCTGAGGCCCATGAGTAGAGCCCACCTGTTGCGTATAGGAGGCCCATTGATGCGGCCCACTTGTTATATTTGAGGGTCATTGGTATGGCCCATTGATGCAGACCACTTGTTGTATTTAAGGGTCGTTGGTGTGACCCATTAATATGGCCCACTTGTATTTGAGGCCCATGGGTTGCGGCCCATTATGATGTACTAAGGCCCATGGGTCATGGCTCATTGAGATAGTATGCAGCCCATTGTATTGTGTATGAGGCCTTTGGGTGAGGCCATGGGTCCACTGTACGTTTAACTCTATATGGGCCACTCCTTGGGAGTAATGTTGGTTAAATGGCCACATTGTTGGGCAATGATGGTTTAATGTCCACATTGTGAACTTCCCTTAGGCCTTAATCGCCTAATGTTGGTTAAATGGCCACATTGTTGGGCAATGATGGTTTAATGTCCACATTGTGAACTTCCCTTAGACCTTAATCGCCCGATTGTCGAGGCCGATTCCAATTCTGATTGTCGAGGCCGATTGTTAAGGCCAATTTCGATTCCGATTGTCGAGGCCTGATTGTGGAGGATGATTCTGATTGTCGAGGTAGATTGTTGAAGCCGATTCTGATTTTTTATTGTTGATTCCGATTCCGATTCTGATTGTCGAGGCCTAATGAGATGCATATGTGGCCCATATTCGAGGCCCATTGTAATGTGCATTCGGCCTGTGTTTGAGGCCCAATGTGATGTATATGTGACCCGTATTTCAGGCCCATTATGATGTGCATTCGGCTCGTCTTTGAGACCCAATGTGATATATATGCACCCGTATTTGAGGCCCATTGTGATGTGTATTCAGACCGTGTTTAAGGCCCAATGTGATGTATATGAGGCCTATGTGATTAGGCCCATTGTGATGCATTTGAGGGCTAGGCGATGGAGCCCATTATGATGTAGTTAGGCCCATGTGAAAGGCCCATCGTGATGTGTATTAAGCTCTTGAGTGAGGCCCATGGTGTTATATATTTGGCCCTTGTGTGAGGCCATGGGTCCACTATATGTTAGGCTCTATGTGGGCCATTCCTTATGGGCAATGTTGGTTCAATGTCCACATTGTCGAGGACGATTGTTGATGTCGGTTATTGATACCGATTATGAGTATGCGACAAAACATTATCATGATACATGCCTATACATATCATCTGCATGTTTGTTATGAGATATGATTGACCATTGCATATGTCATTGGGCAGGTTGTTATGAGACTCCCTGATAGGCAGAGGTTATCTCACATGAACGCATGGTATACATAGGATTAATGCATGACTAAATTGTATGACTCATGCATCTTGTATTGTATGTTGGAATTACTGTACGCCCTAACAACATCAGGGTCGTAGCCTCCACAGGCATATCGTGGATGTCATAATGGCCCTGGGTGAAAATCCCTAAACCCTTTTGGTACCAGAGGACACCCCAACTTTGAGACTGAGTGGATATATATGAGCACATGAGGGTCATATACTAGTAGGCCGCGTCTCCTACTGTGTCATGATCGGTTGGGAGGGAGTGTGACCTTACCCGCCTAAGTGAGGGGGCAATATCTGGGTTAAGTTTGACCAGCTTGAGAAATGGGTCCGCTATCGACGAGTCGGGCCCAATATTGGCAGGCGGATAGTGAGGTCTCTTCCACTTACTCAGTTGTGTGTTTGGATAGGGGCGGCAAGCAGGCGTAGAGTGTAATAAACTCCGGTGATGATCCCCAGAGAGGAACTATATTGATATGTGGACTTATCGAGCAGGAGTTGCATACTCTATATTTTACTCATTCATTCATTCATTCACTGACCACTCGGGCTGGTGGTGCACAAATATTTATTACGTGTACCTTTGCAATGACCAGGATTTCGGTTAGGCCGCACGACTAGGAGTTTACCGCATTACGTCAGACTATCCAAATTTAGGTATGGGCTGGTTTGGATAAAAGACCTTGTGATGGACCCCATAACTTGTAATACTACGTACTATCATCCCGACTTCACATTCTAGCTTTGTCATTTCATTCGCACAGTATATTGCATTACATCTGCGGTATATGGTATTGTGGGTTGCTACGTTTCTACATTTATATGGACTAGATGAGGTTGGCAGCATTCGTGGACTCGCCAAGATTGGCGTATTGCATTGCATTCTCGGTATCTAATATTTGTCTTATTATATCTCCGCATTGCATAGCTGATCTACTTTGCTTCCTTAGTATGTAATATTGGTTTATGTTTTTGCATCGCATAGCCTTGCTATGGATGATGGCACTCAGGGACTTACTAGTATATTTCTACTTACTCTGATATCATATGATTTATGATCTTGACAGCATTCCCGACAATGTATGATTATGGCATTGTATTAAATACTTGACACTTATCTTGTGCACACACTTACACCACCCTCTAAGCTTTCTATAAGCTTATGCATGATAAATGTGTGCAGGTGGCATTAGGTTACAGCAGCATTGAGCATGGAGCGTGCAACGGTCTTCTGGAGCTTTGATTTTGTCATATGTATTTCCCTTTCAGCACTGTATTCAAATCTTTATATTAGTGGATATGTGATGGTGATGTTGCCTTTATAAGGTGGGTAAACTTGTGGTTATGCTTATTACGAGTTAAATGTACACTGGAAAATCCTCCTTGTAGGATCCCTAGATCAGAATCTAGCATATGGGCACTGGGAGCGGAGAATGGGGTACTATAGAGGTTATCAGCACCGGATTCGACGATCGAGAATTTTGTGAGCTTGGTTTTTGAGTTTGGGGAGTGACAATAGGCATGGCTCCCTACGATGCCTTGTATGGGCATCCATGTTGAGCACCACATTGTTGGGCAGAAGTTGGCTAGAAGAGTTTAATTGGCTCAGATTTAGTATAGGCGACCTCAGAGAAGATCGACATTATCAAGCATTGACTTCTTGCAGAACAGATCAGATAAAAGAGTTACACCGATACAAGATGGCGACAACTGAAATTCAAAGTTGGGAACCATGTATTTCTTAAGATTTCTCCCATGAAGGGAGTCCTTCGATTGGGCAAGAAAGGAAAGCTTACACCGAGTTTCATTAGCCCATTTTAGATTTTAGACCAAGTGGGTGTGGTAGCCTACTGCCTTGCTTTGCCCACAACACTCGCAGGCGTGCACAACGTGTTTCATGTATCGATGTTGAAGAAATATGTTCCTGATGCTTCCCATATTATCAAATGGGAGCAAGTACAGTTGAGTGAGATGCTGCCTATGTACTGTGACCAACACGTATTCTTGATAGGAAGGAACAAGTGTTGCGCGATAAAGTTATCCTACTCGTAAAGGTACTATGGACTCACCACACTGAGGAAGAGGCTACTTGGGAAACAGAAGCCAAAGTCCGAAAGAACTACCCTCAAATTCTCGAGGAGTATGAAAAGGTACTAATTTTGGGAACGAAATTTTTCTTTAAAGGGGGTAGATTGTAATGTCTTAGAAAAATCTGTACAAAGATCCGAGTACCACCTCAGGCAAAAATCACTAAGGACCGAATTTTGTAGAAATTAGACAAAAATTAATTAAGTACCAAACTAAATAGTCATTGGAATTATCTTGAACCACTATCTATATGAATGGCAAGATCCAAAACCATTGAAATCGCTAACTCAACATTACCTAAAAACCCCGGAGAAATCTCAAAACCTAGTTGCTCTCAGGAGCACATTGAAACTCTGTATCAGACCTGGACCATGCATCGAAAGTCCGATTACCGCGAAACTATAAGGTTATGACCGACTTATTTGGCTTGACAACCATCACGAGAATCGAGTCCAAATAATATCCAAAAACGCACAACTTGAGTCCTGAGTAAAGTGTGTGAGAAATGCAAATATCTTTAGAAAATGAACCAGAACTTAAGTGGACTAGGCCATTTGCTTGCAGGCAAAATTGAAGATTTCAGACCGTCAGTTTTTTACCAAACTTCACCCATGGATCGGGGAAATTTCCCTACACATATCTGTATACTTGTGGCCCTGATCGTGTATGTATGATCGTTGAACTGATACCGGTCCTCCATAGTCGATCCGCTAATCTGATCAGACCGAAATCACAACCTCGCCTAGATCCATTGTCAGGGTACTTACTCCATGTCGTAGGTGAGTAATGGACCTCCAGATGGGCCCCATTCATCAGAAACAGTTGCCCTTTGGCTATAACCCAAGTATATCATGGCCCTGAGGCCATTGACATCAGTTTTAAGCCTATATAAGGCCCTTAAACCACCCCACCCCTCTCTCATACAAATTTGCTCAAACCCTAGGTGAGAGAAGAGAGAAAAGAGGAGAAAAGAGTGAGGAGAAGAGTTAGAGTTTGGGAGATCGTGGCAGTGTTTCACTCCCACTACTCCACGCACTGAATCGTCGTCCCACCATCGCTACACGAACCATTTCAACAATGATTTGGGTAAGAAATCCAAACTCTAGTGCCATAGTTAAGGTATATAATAGTCGTATGTCAACCTAGCTAACGGATTTTCTGATTTAGGTACCCGTTGTGTTGTATTTGGGAACGTAGGCTACGAACCGAGTTCGTAATGAGTATACCGATGAAAGGTGCGGACTATAAACGTTTAGGTTATGGTTTTCAAGGCTTTCAATGTTAGCTAATGATTTATGTCTGACTTGATTGCTGCCTTATGATCTTAGTTACAACGTTTTCGATATTACACATGTATGAACTATGTTGAACAAATATGCATTCCATGTATTTGTTGAAATGTTTAAATGAAATTGCAATTATGATTTGTGCTTTCCATGACTATTAACATAGAATCCATGTTTGTTGTATGTATGATAACTCACTTGCGAAAGGATTTGTCGTAATATATGTTATAACTAATTTAGTTCACGTATGTAGAAATGCGTAGGCTAAGTGTTTGATAAAATGCTTGAATGAAAAATTGTTGGTGAATTGTATTTGCTTAGGGTATTGAGATAGGATTCTCAACTACCTTATCCATATTTATAGTTTCCTTTGTGTAATCTTAATTTTTACTACGTGATTTATGGATGAAATACATATGTATAATAACATGTTCATTGTGTTTGATAAAATGCTTAAATGAAAGATTCACTTGAATCATTTGTTAAGTACTGTTATGATTATCACATGTGACTACCTATTGCATTTAAGTATGATTGGGACTACTACGCAGTCCAAGCAATCGGTAACGGTTCCTGATTGAGTCGCTGAACTAGTCTCGCCACATTGGATAAGTTCAATAAATCTGAGCCATACGGTGATTGTCGATAGTGGTTAAGCCTCGTGGAATGCTTATGTACTCCATGTCGATAAATTTAACGTGCGTTCGTACCAATCGAACTTGTTAAATAACCCGATTGACCTATTGTGTGTTTACCATATATGAACATCACTGCTTGAATCTAAGGTACCACTTACCAATGTAAAGCCCGTTTCAACCATAGTACCACAATCCGCTAAGACTCATAAGCCAGGCATGGTGGTATGGGACACTGTGGTCGAGCTATCGGCTTACGCTGGGGTGACGAGCCTCCCCGTAGTGACCAGTGAGCAACCCAAACTCGTGAGTTGAATACGATGGTATGAGACATTGTATTCAAGTTGTCGGCCTACGTTTATGTGACGAGCCTCCCATAGTGACCTCGAGTATAAACACTTGAATTTACATATCCACTACTTTCATTAGGGGTGTTGCCCTACAACTTGCTTAAAGTATGTGATTAACTAGGATTGACGACCTTAGATAGATCCCAGCTTGGGTTAATGATATAAAGGGAGGTCCTTAGCTTCCCGAATATGTTGTATGAATAATCCTAATTAAGAACTTGGCTAACACGACCATGCATTGCATTGCATGTGCTTTAGTGAGGAAGCGCATGTTTAGGGAGCTTGCCATGCGCGATTGTGAGATGAAGTCACTGAGGGAGTGCAGGCGAGGGCATGCATCATTACCGCACATCCTGCATTAACCAGAGTAGCTAGAAAATGCTTGTTGTATTGCTTCATCATTACTTCTTGATTGAATTGATAACATGTTAACCTTTGTCTTATAATACCACTGAGTTAATCACTCGCTCCCACTTTAGGACGGTGTTTTAAAACACTAACCAGACTCTATTTTAGTTGTAGATGATGATGTGGCTTACGCGACGGAGCTGGATTTCTTAGACGAGGAGGAGGAGTTCTCCTATGTGTAGCTCTCTGGCGGGTCTGTGTAGACCTAGAGCTGCGTCACCAGGATTACAGGGTTATGGATTAGTTGGACATTATACTTTGATATTTTGTAAATCTTAAAACAATACATGTATATATTCAGCTTGGTAACATACTCATACTCTGGGATTGAGAAACCCTTATATACTTTATATGCCTATCTCAGTCTTCCGCTTGCTTAATTTAATTATCTCTGGATTATGATATACTGTTTTAGTGTAATCCCACTCATGTTTAATACATTAATATGGATAACATTTAAACATCATTATCTATGTTGCATAAGTGATGCGTTGGATCTCGGGAGTTGAGCTTTGCTCGACCCTCAAAATCCGGGGAGTTACACGGAGCCCCTCCATCACACATTTTTTTTCTCTCTACCTCTCTCTTTCTCTCTCTTTCCAAGGTGATGATGATGTGGGTGGCCCACCGGTGTGTTCAGAAAATCCAGACTGTCCAGATTTTTTTTCTGGATGTCCAGCACGTTCCAGATGGGCTGGACGTCCAATTAATGGAGCCCACCTTGCTGCCCATTTTTGGGCCAGCCCGGATGAAGGAAAAACACAAATATTAGCTTGATCCCAGGGCCATGTGGCTGCCCTGGTGGACCCTACCGTGATGTATGTATTGTATATCCATGTCGTCCACGTGTTGGGCCCACCTTGTTACCTGTCCAGCGGGCAGACTTGTTGCCTGTCCGTTGGGATAGGCTTAGATGAAGGGAAAAATACAAAATCAGCTGATCCAAAACTATGGTGGGCCACTACATGAGACCCACCTTGCTATGTGTTGCATCCACACCGTCCAGACCCTGGACAATGGGACCTAACGTGTTGTCCACACCATCTAGCGTGGGACAGTGCTGGACGCACCTTGATGTATGTGTTTCATATCTATGACATCTATCCATTTTGCTGGACATGGGGCCACCTTGATGATGTGTCCATCCAGGCCGTCCGTCGGCAGGGCATCCAACACACCTGGACAAAAGAGAAAACACAAATATCAGCTTTGATTCAGAGCAGGTGGGCCACACGTGTGGACCCACCTGATGTATTTGTTCTGTCCACACCGTCCACGTGGGATGGTGGGCCATGATGTATGTGTTGTATATCCACACTGTCCACATGTGGGACAGTGGGACTCACATGATGTATGTGTTTCATACCCACGTCATCCACCCGTTGGAAGTGCAGGGCCCACCTGTTGTGGACATGTAGGGCCCACCCATTGTACCTATGGGACCCACCATGATGCATATCATCCCCGCCGTTTAGCGGCTGCAGGCCCGTCATGATGTATTTTATCCATGCCGTTCAGGGCTGCAGGCCTACTGGGATGTATATTTCATCCATGCCGTCCAGGGTAGCAACCCACCATAATATATTTTATCCAGGCTATCCATCAGTTGACCTTCCAGCAGGCCCACCTATTACATATAGGGCCCACTTGCTGTATATGAGGCCGCTACGATGAATAAGGCCCATTATGATGTATGTGGTCCATATGATAAGGCCCATTGTGATGTATATGAGGCCCATGTGATGAAGCCCATTGTGATGTATGAGGTCCATATGATGAGGCCCATTGTGATATATATGTGGCCAATGTGATGAGGCCCATGTGATGTATATGAGGCCCATTGTGATGTATATGAGGCCCTTGTGTGAGGCCCATTGTGATGTATATGAGGCTCTTGTGTGAGGCCCATTATGATGTATATGAGGCCCTTGTGTGCAGCCCAATGTATGTGAGGCTCATTGTGATTGATATGAGGCTCTTGTGTGAGGCCCATTGTGATTGATATAAGGCTCTTATGCGAGGCCCATTGTGATGTGTGGCCCATTGTATTGTATATGTGAGGCCCAATTGTGATGTGTGAGTCCAACATGATGTATGTGATAATGTTTAGATGCCCATCCATTTTCTAGCTAGTATAAGGCCATGAACTCCATTATAAGATAAATTCTAAATGAGTAGCACCATGGGAGAAATGGTGGTTAAATGTCCACATTATAAAAGAAATGATGGTTAAATGTCCACCTTATAATCCTCCATAGGGCCCGTCGTTAAGCCCATTCTCGTCTTCTCTTGGTGGGCTAACCCAAATCGTTGGGCCCCCACTGTTATTAGTGTGACCATCTCATTTTATGGGGTTAACCCCGAACCATTGGGCCCCATTGATGCTAGTAGTATTATCTGAACCTTAAAGCCCACCTTATATGCTTACTGGGCCTCCATAGGAGAGCCCTCTTCATGACATGATAGAATGGATGAGGAAGCTCACTCCTTGTTCTTAAGCCCATTCTTGATATGAGTAGGCCATCTAGGCCCATCTTTGTTATGAGGAGAGTACATCATCATCGTATAACATGCTTAGTATAACTTTATGATTCATGCCCATGCACATCATATGTATGCTTGATATGATGAGTGATTGATCATAACATATGCTATTGGACAGATTGATTATGGGACTCCCTGAGAGATAGAGTTACCCCACATGAGCACGCGGCACGTGCAGGATCGATGCATGACCGGATAGTCTAACTCATGCACCTTGCATTTGTGTGATATGATCACTGTATGCACTAGGATATTAGGGATGTGGCCTCCACGGGCACATCATGGATGGCAAGATTGGATACCAGAAATACTTATTACTAGCATTGGGGCGTTATGGATGTCCCTGGGTAAAAGTCTCAGAACCCTTATGGTACCAAGAGGATGCTCCAAAGTGGAGACCGAGTGGATGTATGAGCGCATGAGTACCGAATACTATTAGGCCGCATCTCCCACTATGTCGTGGTCAGTTGGAAGGGGGTGTGGCCTTACCTGCCCGATAGGGGATAAGGCTAGGCTAAGTCTGACTAGCTTGTAAATGGGTCTATTATCGACGTGCCGGGTAGATATTGGCTGACTACTGGCCAGATGGATAGTGACGTCTCTTCCACTTGCATGGCTGCGCGTCCAGTTGGGACTACAATCTGGTGTAGAGTATATTAGACCCCAGTGATATTCCATAGATGAGTTGTATTGATATGTGTATTTAAATGAGGATTGGTATGCTTGAGTTACATCTCGCATATGACATTGGCCATGTAGGCCTTGCATCACATAGTCTTGGTATGGTTGATAACATTCATGGACTTACTAGCATGTTTCTGCATTACTTTGATATTTCATACTTGACACTTACCTTGTGCATACACTTACACCACCCTTTAAGCTTTTTATAAGATTATGCAAGATCATTGTGTACAGGTGACACTAGGACGCCGTAACAGCACTGAGTCAGGAGCGTACCGCTGATTTTCTGGAACTTTT
The DNA here is from genome assembly GCA_030180095.1 of Magnolia changhungtana. Lineage (NCBI taxonomy): Eukaryota > Viridiplantae > Streptophyta > Magnoliopsida > Magnoliales > Magnoliaceae > Magnolia > Magnolia changhungtana. Next base: position 1,713,493 of record JASAUF010000344.1, on the reverse strand, counting down.
GATATCGATATTATATTTCCCTTTATGAATTGTACTCAAAGTTTTTTATTATAGTGGATATGTGGTGATGTTTAATGTTGTTTGTGGGTTATGCTTATGATTATGCTTCTCATGAAATAAATTTACATTGAAAATCCTCCTTGTAGGATTCAAGGATCAGAACTTGGTATATGGGTGTCGGGAGCCGAGAATGGGGTATTACGGAGGTTGTCATTGACGGATTCAATGGTCGAGAATTTTGTGAGCCCGGTCCCCGAGTTTAGGGCATGACAGGAGTTGGTATTAGAGCATAACTTGGGAATAACTAAAGATAATATCATATATCTGCCATGAGCTTAGGACAAATAGGTCCCGAGTGCATAACCTTCCGATTCAGCTCCTTATCGTAGTAACCCTTGATAGGCCCCTTGTTCCTTCCTATAGGACATGGCGCCCAAGAGAGTGACTCGAGCGACTCCTGCTCCACCACCTCCACCACCTGAGATTCTTGTTCCCTCACTAAAGATTCTTGCTCCCCCACCTGAGGATCTCGCTCCTCTACCTGAGACCAGTGCATATCCAACCGTACCCATGACAACCATCCTCCATGGGTAGGGCAAGTGCCTCGTTGAGACCCTAGAGCAAGCAGAGCAGGAGCATGCGAGCACCCTATTATGAGATTCCCTTTAGCTCAATCCCTTGCAATTCTAAGGAGAGCCCAATCTGTCTGTTGCCGAGAGATGATGCTCTCAGGTGGAGAAGATATTTGAGACTATGAGATGTACGACCCAACAGTGGATCCCATTAGTAGTATATTTGCTCGAGGGTGAGGCCGAGCATTGGTGGGCTTTCGTCGCCCATGCTATAGGGCCTGATTTCGTTTGGACTTGGGAGGACTTCGTGGACCGGTTTGACCGAAAGTTCTTCCTCGACTACATTCGACAGCAATGTGCACTGGAGTTCAAGACTCTAGTACAGGGGGATATAACGGTAGCTCAGTAAGAGGCTCACTTTGTTGCGCCGTCAAGGTTTGCGCCATATTTGGTTGATGATGAGGGGCGGAAGGCCCGCCATTTTGAGAATGACTTACGTTATGGACTCCGAGGCCATGTTGTTGGCCATATGCTTCATACTTTTGAGGAAGTAGTCCAGAGGGCCCAGGTTTATACGGCTGAGTGGGACGGTTCGCAGAGGGATTGGGGTCAGAGAAGAGATCGGAAGAGGAGGGTCCCCTCCGGTGGCTCCCAACAGAAGTACCCCCAATCACAGTAGGGGCGTACAGCCCGCCTAGCCGCCAGAGCACCCGTAACACCAGCAACACCTTCGACACCACCTTAAAGGCCATTTTTAGGGACTTGTTAAGGATGCGATGAGATAGGACACTGTAGGCAAGAGTGTTCCCACCCTATGCAGTAGTAGCAGCTCCTACCACCGAGGCTCCCACAGCATCACCAGCACCAGACTCCGAGACCATAATAGCCGAGGCAGCAGTTTCGGCCACATCGGCATCAACAATAGCAATAGAGACCTCAGAGGGGACAAGCACCTTCTCAGCCAGCTCAAGTTAGATTTTACATGGCCCAGCAGGACCCGCAGTCTTAAGGAAGAATTGTTGAGGGTATTCTTCTTGTCTCTCAATGCATTGTCCGAGTTTTATTTGATTCTGGTGCTTTGCACTCTTTTATGTCTGAGGGTTTCTGTCATTCGACTGATCCATCAGTGAGGGTCTGTCAGTGTTGACGCCCTTGGGGAAGACCGCAGTGTTAGGCCGATTCTGTTTGACTTGCCCCTTGTTGCCCGCCGACCTGTTTGTGTTACCGATGTTAGAGTTCGACGTCATCCTGGGTATGGATTGGCTTACCGAGTACTATGTCATATTGGATTGTTCTACGAGGACTGTCACATTCTATATACCCTGCTTGCCAGAGCTTCAGTTCATAGCTGAGGCCAGAGGAGAGTCGCTATCTTATTTGATGTCGTGTGCCGTAGAGGAGCCTGTAGCAGTGAGCATTCATAGTTGCAGATTGTTTTTTATTTCCCCAACATATTCTAAGAGATTTCGAGGTTACCGTCGCGTCGACATATTGAGTTTCAGATTGATCTTGTGTCTGGTACTGCGCCTATCTTGAAGGCCCCGTATCGTATGACATCGATGGAGTTGCAGGAACTGTAGCAGTAGTTGAATGAGTTACGTGAGCTAGGCTTCATCCATTCGAGCAGTTCGCCCTGGGGAGTGCCGATACTATTCGTCAGGAAGAAGAATGGCTTGTTGAGGCTCTGTGTGGATTACCGCGAGCTCAACCTGGTCACGATCAAGAACAAGTATCCACTTTCGAGGATCGATGATTTATTTAATCAACTGCAGGGTGCACAGTTCTTTTCAAAGATTGACCTACAGTCCGGTTATCATCAGATTCGGGTCCAAGAAGAGGACATCCCGAAGATATCTTTCAGGATGCGCTATGGTCACTTTAAGTTTCAAGTCATTTCCTTCGGATTGACCAATGTGCCCGCCGTTTTCATGTAGTTGATGAATGAGGTCTCCCGTCCTTATCTCAAACAGTTTGTTATGGTGTTCATTGACGATATTCTGATCTATTCGAGGACTCGCAAGAACCATGAGCAGCATTTACAGATTATGTTGCATACCCTCTATGCCCACCAGCTCTATGCGGAGCTAGAGAAGTGTGAGTTTTGGTAGGAGGAGGTGAAGTTCCTCGGTCATGTAGTGACAAGGGAGGGTGTCGCAGTAGACCCCTCGAAGATAGATGCAGTGCATCAGTGGGGCCAACTCATTTACGCGTTTGAGATGCGCAGTTTTCTTAGTTTGATGGGATATTATCGATGCTTTGTTGAGGGATTCTCTCGTATCGCAACATCGCTGACCAGGTTGACCCGGAAGGGCATAAAGTTTGTGTGGAGTGACGCCTATGAGCGAGCATTTATAGAGATGGAGGACAGCCTCTTGTCCTCTCCTATCCTCACTCTTCCCTCTGGGAGTGATGAATTTGTGGTGTTCACCGATGCTTTGCATGTTGGCTTGGGTGCTATCCTGATGCAACACGGGAAGCCAGTGGCTTATACGTCTCGCCAGCTCAAGGTCCATGAACTAAACTACCCCACGCATGATTTGGAGTTGGCAGCAGTCGTCTTCGCACTGAAGGTGTGGAGGTATTATCTTTATGGGGTCAGGTTCGAGCTCTTCTCCAACCACGAGAGCCTGAAGTACCTCTTCTCACAGTCTGATTTGAATATGCGGCAGAGATGTTGGATGGAGCTCCTGAAGGACTACGATTTTAATCTCCAGTACCAGTCAGGGAAGGCAAACATGGTGTTAAATGCCCTCAGCCGTCAGCCGCGAGGCCTGGTGGCACATATGATAATTCAGGAGTGAAAGATGCTTGAGGATGTGACAGCGTATGACTTCGAGATCGGTCTGCAGTCTTCTATCGTGTAGTTATCGAGCATGTTGATGCAACCCTCTATTGTCATTAGAGTGATCGAGGCTTAGCAGATAAATGAGTCATTACAGGATTATAGAGTAGAGGTAGCATCTGAGAGTCAGTCAGATTGGCAGATTGGTTCTGACGGTGGACTTCGCTTTAGAGGCCAATTATGTGTCCTAGATGTTCCAGAGTTGCGCAGACATCTTATGACTGTGGCATATCGATCGAGGTTTTCTACCACCCTGGCTCGACAAAGATGTACCATGATATGAGGTGACAATATTTTTGGGTGGGGATGAAGCGCCAAATCACCAGTTTTGTGGCTGAGTGTGATAGTGTCTGCGTGTCAAGGCCGATCATTAAAGACCCTCAGGTCCATTGCAGCCATCAAGGGCCCCGACGTGAAAGTGGGAGCACGTATCCTTAGATTTTATTATGGGCTTGCCAAGGACTTAGCGTGGTCATGACGCCATCTGGGTTGTCGTGGATCGTCTGACGAAGTCGGCACATTTTCTCGCAATTCATGCGACCTGGCCTTTGGACCAGCTTGGTAGATTATTTATTGATGAGATTGTGAGACTGCACGATGTTCCAGTCTCGATCATTTCTGACTGAGACCCAAGGTTCACATCTCAGTTTTGGAGGAGCTTCCAAAAGGCGATGGGGTCTACCTTGTAGTTCAGCACTGCATATCATTTGTAGACCGATGGGCAAACTGTGAGGATTAACTAAATCCTGGAGGATATGCTTCGGGCTTGTGTGATCAACTTCTTAGGTAGTTGGGATGAGCACCTACGCCTGGCTGAGTTTGTATATAACAACAGCTATCAGGTAACTATTGTTATGGCTCCCTTTGAGGCCTTGTATGGTAGACCATGTAGATCTCTCAATTATTGGGCTGAGGTTGGAAAGCACCGTCTCCTAGGCCCCCAGCTTGTGCAACAGACATCAGAGGTTATCGATATCATCAAGAAGAGGATACGCACAGCATAGACCCGACGAAGAGTTTTGCTGATCATCAGCATCGTCCCTTGGAGTTAGTAGTAGGGGACCGAGTATATCTCAAGGTCTCACCCATGAAGGGTGTGGTTCGATTTGGAGAGAGGGGCAAGCTCACCCTGAGATTTATTGGACCTTTTGAGGTCACTGGGCACGTTTGTAAGTGCTATGTTTTCTAGCTCTTATGATTATCAAATTTTGTAGTACCAAAACCTCTTGGAATCAGTGTCTTGTGTAGCTCATCTACATATTCAAGATCATGCATCTCATGTACAAGAACAAAGGTCTTTTCCTTAAGAACTTTAAATGTAAGATCAAGAGATATACAAGTTCAAGTTCAAGTTCAACACCAAGTATTTGTTCAATCTTTCAAGCTTCAATAGTTAAAGGTTTCAAAGCTTCATCCATGTCAAGACAAAGTTCTTTACTTTGGTACTTAAAGCTCAAGATGAAATACAAGTTAAGTATCGCAAGCTCAAGCTTCAAAGCATTTTAAATTCAAGCTTCAAAGAGTTATAAGTTCAAGCTTCAACACACTTCAAGATGTCAAGCTTCTTGTACATCAAGAACAACTATTAACCGAAGAAAAAGAAGATTCAATGTTCATATATCGCTTACAAGGTATGAATGACCTTAGATTGACCATAGGTTAGGTCATATTGATTACATACTTTAATTGGGTCACTTTATAGGTATATAGACTGTTTTCTCGACTAGTCTTAGCCTATGTTCGACCAGTCCTAGTACTGGCTCGACCAGTCTAAGAAATTCCTCGACCAGTCCAAGATTTGTTACTTATTTTTAGAATTTTTTGTTGGATCTTCGACTAGTCCTGGAGACTGCTTGACCAGTCGAGTGAACAGTGCTCGGCTAGTTGGGCAGGATCGACTCAGAGTCCAACAACTAAAATGGGTCCTACACGACCGGTCGTGAAGGCCTCTCGAACGGTAGTGGAAGCCACTAGACCAGTCGTAGAACGGTTTTATTTTATCGCGCCCAAATTTTTAAAAGTTCATTGGTCCTTCGACCAGTCGAGCTGTCCTCTGGGCCAGTCAAGTGAGCAGATTCTGCACTTATAAATAGAGCACAATTTTCTGAGTTTTTCATTCAATTCAAGCAAAATCAAGACACCACTCTGAGAGATAAGTTAGTGATATTCTTAAGCTATTTAGTGCTCATTTAATATTATCTTTAATTAGCTTTTTGTATTTGATTTTATATTCTATATTCCAATCTTATTTAAAGAAGGGATTGAAGTTTTCCCCTTTCTTGGAATCAAAATCAAATCAAGCTAGCTTAATGTGATTTAATCTAAAAAGTCATTTAGAACTTAGAACCTTTTCATAAGTGAGTGTGGACATTGAACATCTACGTTGAACTTCTACTCCAAATTGGTTCTACCGGGCTGCATCAAAGGAGAATATCCAGATAAGTATTTTATAGTTTCATAAATCTCCTTCTTAGTTTGTCTAAGGTGATCTAGAAAACTCAGAGTGTAGGGTTTTTTGAATCATGTAAGCCCACTTAAAAGACACAATTATGAAGGTTTTAGGTGAACCTTGAAAAACCTATTGCATAGTGAATGCTAATATCCACTGTGTGAGGAAATTAAGAGTGGAGTAGTTGTGTGGTTATTTTTCTAAACAGTTGGTGTACACACAAGCGAACCACTATAATTTCTGGTCTTGTTGATGATTGATTGATTATGACATTGTGTGGATGTTGTAATTTCCTTTTATGCAGTTGTGGAAGAACGTTGTAATCTTTTTATGCAATTATGAGAATGTTGTAATAGCTTAGTTTAATTCTTTGCTAGTTATTTATTCCTCTGTATCAGTTTGAGATTTTGATACACAAACCTTTCTAGGAATCAGGTTGTCCTACCATAAGCCATTGGTTTTTTTGTGTAAGGTTGTCCTTAGAACAACATCTATATCCTCTCAATACTTGTACATTTGAGGTTCTTATTCATTTCTGCATTGTGATTCTAATCATATTTGAAGAAGGGATTGAGATTGCCCTTTTCTTAGAATCAAAATCAAATAGATCTGGCCCAACTTGATTTAATTTAAAATTAATTTAGAACCTAAAACCATTTCATATGTGAGTATTGGACATTGAACTTCTATGTCGAAATTTTACTCCGAATTGGTTCTTCTGGGCAGCATCAAAAAGAGAATATCCAGGTATTTTACATTATTATAAATTTCTATTTTAGTTTTTGAGATAGTGCAAGAAAAATCTTTGTTTTGGTTTGTTTGAGGTGATTGAAAAAACTCAGGGTGTGGGATTTTTGAATTGTGTAAGCCCACTTGAAAGACACAATTGTGAGGATTTTAGGTGAACCCGGAAAAATCTATTTTCATAGTGAGCGCTAATATCCACTGTGTGAGTATATTAGGAGTGGAGTAGTTGTGTGGCTATTTTGCTAAACAGTTGGTGTATACACAAGCGAACCATTATAATTCTTTATGTCTTGTGGTTTGAATGTTTATTTATTTTTGTGGATGATTGTAATTTTCCTTTTTGCATTATGGAGAATGTTGTAATTTATTTTATGTAAATGTGGAGAATGTTGTAATAGCTTAGATTTCCCTTCTTGTTATTTATTTCTTTATTCCTCTACAACAGTTGAGTTTTTTATACACAAACCATTCTAGTAAGGTTGTCCTGCCATAAACCCTTGGTTTTTATGGTGCAAGGTTATCCTTAGAACAACATATGTATCAACCTCTCAATACTCATTCTTTTGAGGTTGTCTTTAAATTCAACATCGTGAAATTATTTATTGCTATCTATATTTAATTTATTTAAATTCTGCTGTTATTTTTTAATTTGGCATAGTCCTATTCACCCCTCCCCCCCCCCCTTTAGGACATATAGCTCGGCCTTTTCAACTTTTATTAAAATCAGCTCACATGCATTCTCTATCATGATTCATGTATTACTACTTCATGTATATTGTGACAAATTTTGTTAAATGAAATGCGTGAAGCTTCTTTTGTTTAAAAATACATAGAATGTTTGAAGAAAGTAGATGATGCTATCCTAATCCTAAATGTTGCACCCTATATTGTATATAGGGAATGCCTCCTAAAAACACTTGGAATATGGCACGTCTCTCACTTGGAGGATTGATTGACTGGGCACCTCCCCCGAACGATAGCCACACGGACCCTAATTTGGGCCTGGGTATTGAGACAATGTCAAATTCATAGCTGGCCACTGGCCCCATGAATGGGCTAACACCTAGTGCACCACCGGTTCTGGATCTGAACCATGCGTCTACGTCGATGCCACACGTGCCTCAGGCGGCCTCTCCCCCTTGTAGGTTGGAGCAAATTATACTCAAAATGCAGCAACAACAACAAGTTTTGACTACTATTGCGGGGGCCATTGCCTAAAACATGAATGTGGTCTCGCCTATGCCCCGTGCAGCCTGTTGGAACTATGAATACAAGTGGCCTATTTGAGTGCTTTCAGCGCCTCCGTCCTCCCACTTTCGCGGGTACTCATAGACTCGAGGAGGCTGAGTACTGGTTAGATCGAATATCCAAGATGTTGAGCCGCTGCACTGTACTGAAGCAAAGCAGGTTGAGCTTGTTACTTATATGTTTGAAAATGAGGCTAGTCTTTGGTGGGATAGCATCCTATGAACCGTTCCCGTATGATTTGCATGGACTTAGGACGAGTTCAAAGTCTATTTTCATGGGAAATATTTCCCCCTCAGGTACCGTAATGAAAAAGAGGGTGAATTTCTTCACCTCCGACAAGGAAGAATGATCGTGGCAGAGTACGAGAATCATTTCACGGAGCTGGCCAGGTATGCTCCATTAATCCTAGCAAATGAGCCGATGAAAATGCGGTGGTTTTTAGAGGGATTGCGGGCGGATATCCACACCAAGATGTGTTGTGCTAGCATTCCCAACTATGATGAGCTAGTGAACATGTCCCTACAAACTGAGCAGGATGGTGAAAAAGTGTCTTGGATTCATATGCCAATGGGCCCAAGGCCTCGGCCTGAATTACCGAACTGACCATTTCTCTACAAGAGGCCGTATGCAAATTCGCCTCTCAGATTACTGGCTCCGCTAGTCCAGCAGAGGCGATCTGATCTTTAATGCTTTTATTGTAACAAGGTGGGCCATATAGAGCCCTTTTATTTTACCAAGATGAGGGACAATGGCTTTACGCCGCCTCAGAAGATCAACCGCCAGCCACCACAAGTTATATCATCTCCACCTCTACGATCTGCACCACCGACACAACCATTCTACCGACCTCTCGTGCCTTAAAATAGGCTACCTCAATGACTTATGATAGTATAACCCAATCGTCTATAACAAGCTCGAGTGCATGCGCTCGCTGCTAAAGCGCCTGAATCTGCGGTCGCAGTACCGCTAGCCTTCGAAGTCACTGCCCACATCCAAGGTACACTGGTATTTCTGTTGGTGAACACGGGTCCACTATTTCAATAATAGCATACTCCACAGTCAAGGGATTAGGCCCGAGCAGTACCCCTATGGTTGGGGTGAGAGTCATCGCAGCAGCAGGAACTTTTACTGATGCCACTAAGCTTTGTAAAAATTGCCCGATAGACTTAGGAAGCAGGATAGTGTGTATTAACCTGATTATCACCATGATATATCATTACGACGTCATCCTCGGCATGGATTGGCTCACCGAAATGAAGGTCGAGATCGACTGTGAAACCAGATTGGTGACAACACATGGGCCCGAAAACACGACCTTCACTTTCCCAATTCAGGTCAGTTGGCCCTGCTATATTAGTTGTTATGCTTCCCTGTTAGAGAATGTTGATGGTCCGTCTCTTGAGGACATGACAGTAGTCCAAGATTTCATGGACGTGTTTAGAACGATCCCTAGACTGCCTCCTCGGTGCGAGATCGACATTACCATCGACCTTATGCCAGGCGTGATGCCTATCTCTTTACCGATATACCGTATGCCTCCATGTGAAATGGAGGAATTGAGAAAGCAGATTGGTGATTTGTTAGATTCGGGTTTTATACGATCGAGCATATCTCCTTGGGGAGCACCCGTGTTATTTGTGAAAAAGAAGGATGGATCGCAACGGTTATGTATAGATTATCGTAGGTTAAATTATGTCAAGGTGAAGAACAAGTATCCTCTACCCGGGATAGATGATCTGTTTGACCAGTTGAAGGAGGCACAATATTTTTCTAAAATAGACTTACAGTCAGGGTATCATTAGTTGTGAAAGCAGATAGACTTAGGAAGTAGGATAGTGTGCGTTAACCTGATTATCACCACGATATATCATTACGACATCATCCTCGGCATGGATTGGCTCACCGAAATGAAGGCCGAGATCGACTGTGAAACCAGATTGGTGACAACACATGGGGCCAAAAATACGACCTTCACTTTCCCAATTTAGGTCAGTTGGCCCTGCTATATTAGTTGTTTTGCTTCCCTGTTAGAGAATGTTGATGGTTCGTCTCTTGAGGACACGCCAGTAGTCCAAGAATTCACGGACGTGTTCAGAACGATCCCTAGACTGCCTCATCAGTGTGAGATCGACATTACCATCGACCTTGTGCTAGGCGTGATGCCTATCTCTTTACCAACATACCATATGCCTTCGTGTGAAATGGAGGAATTGAGAAAGCAGATTGATGATTTGTTAGATTCGGGTTTTATACGACCGAGCGTATCTCCTTAGGGAGCACCCATGTTGTTTGTGAAAAAGAAGGATGGATCACTGCGGTTATGTATAGATTATCGCAGGTTAAATCATGTCACGATGAAGAACAAGTATCCTCTACCTAGGATAGATGATCTGTTTGACCAGTTGAAGGAGGTGCAATATTTCTCTAAAATAGACTTATAGTCCGGGTATCATTAGTTACGTGTTAAAAATGAAGACGTGCAGAAAACAACTTTCAGGACCAAATTTGGACACTACGAGTTCCTTGTGATGCTGTTTGGACTTACAAATGCACCGGCCATATTCATGGATCTTGTGAAACAGGTATTTTGGCTGTATCTATACCGATTCGTCATCGTATTTATAGATGACATTCTGATATACTCCAAGAGTCAGAAGGATCATGAAGAACATCTGCGAGCAGTTTTTGATACTCTCAGGATGAATCAGCTATTTGCACAATACCGGAAATGTAACTTCTGGAAGGAAGAATTCAAGTTCCCAGGACACATGGTTTCTAAGGAAGGAATTATCGTGGACCTTGCCAAGGTGACTGCAGTGCAAGACTAGGAGCAGCTCGTCTCGGTTATGGAAGTGAGGAGTTTTCTCAGACTTGCCGGCTATTATCGCCGATTCATTAAGGATTTCCCCACATAGCCCGACTGTTGTGTCAACTCACTCGCAAAGATCTTAAGTTTACTTGGAACGAGAAAGCAAAAGCAGCCTTTCAGGAGTTAAAGGATAAGTTGACGTCCGCACCTATGCTAGTACTACCAGAGTAAGGGGTCAAATATACCGTTTACACTGATGCCCTCGAGTCTGTTTGGGTTGTGTAATTATGCAGAAAGATAGGGTGATCGCCTATGCATCACGACAATTAAGGAAACATGAAGAGAATTACCCCACTCACCTCTTGAAATTGGCGGCAGTAATTTTCGCATTAAAGCTTTAAAGACATTACCTTTACGGAGATGAGTTCAAGCTCTTTTACGATTACAAGAGCCTCAAGTATCTTTACATAAAGGGACCTGAATATGAGGTAACGACGTTGGATGGAGACCTTGAAAGACTTCAAGTTTGAGGTCTCCTACCATCCTGGGAAGGCCAACCTCATGGCTGATGCGTTGAGCCGCAAGAAGACCATAGCATTTGCAGCCCCACTAATGATGGAAGAGTGGAATATGGTGGAATTTGTACAAGTCTTCGAACAAAAGCTGACAGTGGAGGAGCTATTCGAGAGCGTCGTACACTTCCACATGCAACCACTTGTCAATGACCGAATCACTGCAGCTCAGAAGGAAGATGAACTATTGGTAAAGATGAGAGAGCGTGTAAGCGATAGCGAAGAGTCCGAATGGAGGATTGGCTTGGATGGAGGTTTGAGATATCACAGCCGCCTATGCGTCCCAAACCTCCATGACTTAAGGAGAGAAGTTTTAGAGACCTCCCACAATTCAAAGTTAGCAATGCATCCGGGCAGTATGAAGATGTATCGAGACGTGAAACGTTCGTACTGGTGGGACAACATGAAGGCCCACATAGCATATTTTGTATCCCGATGTCTCACGTGCCAACAAGTCAAGGCCGAGCATCGGTGACCCCCTGGTTTACTTCAACCCATGCCCATAGCTAAGTGGAAGTGGGATTCCATATTTATGGATTTCATTTCCAGGTTACCAAAGATGAGAAATGGGCATGACTCCATTTGGGTGATTGTGGACCGGTTGACAAAATCGGCTCATTTTCTCCCGATTAGAGTTTCTAATTTAGCAGACGATCTAGCCAAGTTGTACATCAAGGAGATAGTACGATTACATGCGGTTCCTATAGAAATTGTGTCAGACTCAGACACGCGATTCACGTCTATTTTCTGGACTCGAATCCAAGTAGCAATGGGAGTGAAAATGAAGTTCAGTACCGCATTCCATCCACAGACTGATGGGCATACGGAACAGGTAAATTAAATACTTGAAGACATGTTACGAGTGTGCGTACTTGACTTCAAGGATAGCTGGGATGACTGTCTCCCTTATGCTAAGTTTGCTTATAACGACAACTTTCAAGCAAGCATTGGCATGGTTCCTTACGAAACCTTGTACATTTTGATCATTTCTTTTCTTTTTCAATTGTATATACCACCATTTTGGAATAAACGACCTGATAACACCTTTGACTTTACTTTAACTCATTGGATTCAGTAGTAGGTTGGTTAATTGCACATAATATCTCGAATGATAAGAAAAAAAGTCTCCCATGATCTCTCGAAGAAATCAAACCTTTATTTCGAGTCTAACTCGATTTTCAAACTAGCAATTTCTATTATCCTTTTAGGTTCTACATTCTGTCTTTCCATATCATAGAGTCCAGTCCCATCCTTGTAGCTAGGTCAAGAAGAAACCTTTTTGATCTTGTCCCATACTGAAAGTTTTGACTTACCCAACTGAGAAGAGCTTGGTTGGCCCAAACTTGGTTCAGGAAACCTCAGAGAATATTATCAGGCATCGGCTTCTTGCAGCCCAGAGTAGACAGAAGAGTTACACTGATACAATGCGGCGACAACTGGAATTTGAAGTTGGGGACCATGTATTCCTTAAGGTTTTTCCAATGAAGGGAGTACATCGTTTTGGCAAGAAAGGGAAACTCATGCCGAGATTCATTAGCCTATTCCAGATTCTGGACTGAGTAGGTGTGGTGGCATACCGTCTCACCTTGCCCACACCACTTGCAGGCGTGCACAACGTATTTCACGTATCGATGTTGAAGAAATATGTTCCTGACCCTAACCATTTTATCAAATGGGAGCAAGTGCAGGTAAGTGAAGATGCTACTTATGTATTGCAACCAACGCATGTCCTAGATATGAAGGAGCAAGTGCTACACATCAAGGTTATCCCACTCGTGAAAGTATTGTGGACACACCATACTGAGGAAGAGGCTACTTGGGAAACGGAAGCCGAAGTCCGTAAGAACTACCCACAAATCCTCGAGGAGTATGAAAGGGTACTAATTACGGGGACAAAAATTTTCTATAAGGGGGGTAGATTGTAACATCTTGAAAGAATCCGTAGAAAGACCCGAGTACCACCTCAGCCAGAAATGCCTAAGGACCGTATCCAGTCGTAATTAAGGTGGAATTTAGTTAAGTATTAAACTGAATAAGTGGTGGATTAAGCTTGGGCCACTATTTTCACAAATGAGGAGACTTAAAACCATTAATACCACTAACTTAACACTACATAAAGACCTAAGAGAAATCCCAAGAGCCTGTTGCTCTCGTGAGTACATTGAAACCCCGTATCGGACCTGGACCGTACGTCAAAAGTCCGATGACCACGAAACTATAGGGTTATGTCCGTCCTACTGGGCTTGACAATCATCTCGGGAATCAAGCCCAAATAGTGTCCAAAAACGTACAACTTGAGCCCTGAGTAAAGTGTGTGAGAAATGTGAATACCTTTAGAAAATGTATTGAAACTTAAGTGAATTGGGTCATTCGCTCACGCACGAAATTGAGGATTTCAGACTGTTAGTTTCTGACCAAACTTTACCCATGGGAAAAGGAAATTTCCTTGCACATATCTATATAATTGTGGCCCCGATCAAATAAGTATGACAGTTGATCTAACACGGGTCCTCCAAGGTCAATCAGCTAATCCGATCGCGCCAAAATCACATCCTGGCATAGATCCATGGTTAGAGAGCTTACCCTATGATGTATGTGAGTTGTGGACCTCCTTATATGCCCCATTTGTCAAAAACGGATGCCCTTTGGTTATAACCTAAGTATACAAGGGCCCTGGGGCCATTTGCATCACTTCTGGGCCTATATATTGCCTTTATACCACCCCACCTCTCTCTCATACGAATATCTCTAACCCTTAGGAGAGAGAAGAGAGAAAAGAGTAAGGAGAGAAGAGAACACCTTGGAGATCGTTGTTGTGATTCTCTCCCACAACTCCACGCCTCGAATCACTTTCCCATTTCTCTACACGACTTGTTTCGCTTACGATTTAGGTAAGAAATCCTAACCCTAACACCGTAGTTGACATCTAGAATGATTGTTTGCCAACCTAGCTAACCGATTTCACCATTTAGGTACCCGTCGTTCCGTTTTCAGGAATGTAGAATTTGAACCGAGTCCAAATCGAAAATTCTAATGAAAGGTGCGGACTATAAACATTTAGGTTATGGATATCAATGCTTTCAATGTCAGCTAATGATTTATGTCTGACTTGATTGCTGCCATATTGTCTTAGATATGCCGCTTTCGATATAATATACATGTATGAACTATGTTGAATAAAATATGCCTCTCATGTGTTTGTTGAAATGTTTGAATGAACATGTAAACATGATTTGTGCTTGCCATGACTACTAATCTAGGATTCATCGTTGTCATATGTATGTTGACCTCTTTGTATAAGGATTTGCTAAAATATATATTGTAAGTAACCTAGTCTATGTATTTGGTGAAGTGTAGTCTAAGTGTTTGATGAATTGTCTGAATAAGAAATTGTTTATGATTTGTATGTATTACAAGTGTTAAGATAGGGTTCTCTCTTGCCTTATACATATGTATAGTTTCTTTCATGTAATCATATTCACTTCTATGCAAATGATTGATAAAATGCTAGTATTTGGTAACATGATCAGTGTGTTTTATGAAATGCTCAAATAAGGAATTGATTTGGATTACTTGTTAAATGTTGATATGATTATCACATGTATCTACCTATTGCATTTAAGTAAGATTAGGGGTACAACGTAGCCTAGGCAATCGGTAACAGTCCATGTACAGGTGGCCGAATTAGTCTCGCCACATTAGGTAACTCAACGAATCTGGGTCGTACGACGATTGTCGACAGTGGTTAGGCTACAAGGGGTGCTTATGTGCTCAATGTCGATTAAGTCAACGTGTGCTCGTACCAATCAAACTTGTCAAACAAACCAATTGGTCTATTGTGTGTTTACCATATATGGACATCACTGCTTAAATCTAAGGTACCACTTACCAAAGTAAAGGCCCGTTCAAACATGGTACTACGATCCGCTAAGACTCATGAGCCGGGCATGGTGGTATGGGACACCATGCACATGTAGTGACCAGTGAGCGACCCATACTCGTGAGTCTGGCATGGTGGTATGGGACACCATGTTCGAGTTGTCGGCCTACCCTGAGGTGATGAGCCTTCCCATAGTGACCGCGAGTATAAACTTTTGAATTTGCCTATCGACTGCTTTTCATTAAAGGTGATGCCCTACAACTTGTCTATCATATGTGGTTAACTAGGATTAGCAACCCGAGATGGATCCTTCGTTTGGGTTAATGATATAAAGGGAGGTACCTTATCTTCCTGAACCTGCTGTATGAATAAGCTTAATTAAGTACTCGGCTAACACGGCCATGCATCACATTGATTAGCTAAGATGTGCTTTTGGTGAGGAAGGTGCACTTTAGGGAGGTTGTCATATGCAAAATTGGTTGTTAGAGTTGTTGTGAGGGAGCTTTGTGTGAGGGCATATATCATTACTTGCACTCCATTCCTACATTAACAAGAGTAGTTAGGAAGTGATTGTTGTATTGCTTTATCATTACTGCTTGATTGACTTGATAACATGTTAACCTTTGCTTTATAGTACCATTGAGTTAATCACTCACTCCCACCCTGGGACGGTGTTTTAAAACACCAACCAAACTTTGGTTTAGATGCAGGTGATGGAAAAACCTATACAGCGAAGTTGGACTTCATGGACGAAGAGGAAGAATTCTCCTATGTTCAGCTCTCAAGTGGGTCTATGTAGACCTCGTGCTGTTTCGACGGGATTACAGGGGCATATGGATTAGTTGGACACTTTACATTTTGATATTTTGTCAATTTTGGAATAATACATGTATATATATTCAGCCCAGTAACATTCTCATACTCTGGAGGCTGTGAAACACTACTTAAATATATATGTTTCAGTCTTCCACTTACTTAATTTAATTATATCTGGAGTATGATATGCTGTTCTAGTATAATCTCACTCATGTTTAACTCATTAATATGGATGAAATCTGAACATCATTATCCATGTTGCATAAGTGATGTGTTGGATCTCGGGAGTAGAGCTTTGCTCGACCCTCGAAATTTGGGGCGTTACAAAGAGAGATGTGATGGGTGATGGGTGTAAGGAAAGGATGGTGGAGAGAGAGAGAGAGAGTTGACTTTGGGGATGGGATAAAGTGACGGGTTTAGATGGGATGTGTACTTGACATGTGATTGATTCATTAATGTGATGTTTGGGTAGAGATTCTCTCGTTATTCGCAACGCGCGACATTTTTTCAAAATATACGAGGGCCCACAACTCCTACCCTGGGTGTTGCATCGGTGCTCAAGTCGCGGGTTGGAACCCCAGCGACGGCATGGTCGCTAGGGTACAAGTCTCAGGTCAAGTCGAATAGGGTTGACAAGGTGCCACTCAAGGTCACGTGCAAATGTTATCTAGGTGTCGCAGGTCACCGAAATTCGACAAGGAGGATCGCGAGGGTCTACAGAATGGTACGGGCTAGGATACGGGCCCTACGCATGTAATCATTTCAAGCATGCCTTCTCTAGCCCCATGCCTTCTTATAAATCAATCATTGCTCTTACACCTCTTACAATGCAATCATTCCTAGCTTAACCTAACCCTCTCTCTCTCTTATCTCTCTCTCTTCCTCCCTTTCTCCCTCATTTCTCATCTTCCCTAACAACCAAGAGCCTGGACATCCCACATTGGAGAGAAAAATCCAGCTCTCTTTCACCTACATTCCCTACCAATCCAACCCTTAGATCATCATCTCCACCATTAAAAGAGCATCATAGGAGCATTGGATCACTAGGGAGGAAGAAGAAGGAGAGGTGGGTGTTTCCTCAGGGTAGATTTGTTTATTTTTATTCATGGGACAAGTGGGACCCACCAATCAATGGTGGAGATCCCATCTTGGTCCCTAGGTGTGGCCAATGGTCCACCAAGCTTGCATGCATGTACCATGAAGGGGCCATTCTCCATAGACCCCATCATGATGTTTCTCTACTATCCATCACGTAAAAGGATCATCTAGACCCTTGATTTGTGGTGGGGATGGCATCCCCACCTTGATTCACTAATTTGAGGGCCCACCCAATCATGGGACACATCTTGATGAATGCATGATGTATGTATGACTCATGTATTGAGGGGCTCATAGTGGCAGAGCCCCTCCATCACTTGTTTTTTTCTCTCTTTTTCTCTTTCTCTCTCTTTCTATGGTGATAATGATGTGGGTGGCCAACCGGTGTGTTCAAAAAATCCAGACTGTTCAGATTTCTTTTCTGGACGTCCAACAAGTTCTAGATGGGCTAGACGTCCAGTTAATGGAGCTCACCTTGCTACCCATTTTCGGGCCTGCCCGGATGAAGGAAAAGCACAAATATTGGCTTGATCCCAGGGTAGTGTGGCCACCCTGGTGGACCCTACTGTGATGTATGTATTGTATATCCACGTCATCCACGTGTTGGGCCCACCTTGCTGCCTATCCATTGGGCAGGCTTGCTGCCTGTCCGTTGGGACAGGCCTGGATGAAGGGAAAAATACAAATATCAGCTGATCCAAAACTATGGTGGGCCATCACATGGGACCCACATTGCTGTATGTGTTGCATCCACACTGTCCAGACCCTGGAAGGTGGGACCCAACATGATGTATGTGTTGTCCACACCGTCCAGTGTGGGATAGTGCTGGACACACCATGATGTATG
Source organism: Magnolia changhungtana (assembly GCA_030180095.1). Taxonomy (NCBI): domain Eukaryota; kingdom Viridiplantae; phylum Streptophyta; class Magnoliopsida; order Magnoliales; family Magnoliaceae; genus Magnolia; species Magnolia changhungtana. The sequence goes on along the minus strand of JASAUF010000344.1, from coordinate 1,695,613 downwards.
TGTTTCATATCCACGACGTAAACCCATTTTGCTAGACATGGGGCCACCTTAATGATGTGTCCATCCAGGTCGTCCATCAGCAGGACGTCCAGCACACTTAGACAGAAGAGAAAACACAAATATCAGCTTTAATTCAAACCAGTTGGGCCACACGTGTGGACCCACTTGATGTATCTTTCTGTCCACGCCGTCCACATGGGACAGTGGGCCATGATGTATGTGTTATATATCCACACCGTCCACACGTGCGACGCTAGGACTCACATGATGTATGTGTTTCATACCCACGTCGTCCACCTGCTGGACGTGCAGGGCCCACCTGTTGTGTATGTGCAGGGCCCACCTATTGTACGTATGGGACCCACCGTGATGCGTATCATCCTTGTCGTCCAGTGGCTGCAGGCCTGTCATGATGTATTTTATCCACGTCGTTCAGGGCTGCAGGCCTACCGGGATGTATATTTCATCCATGTCATCCAGGGCAGCGACTCACCACAATATATTTTATCCAGGCCGTCCATCAGTGGACCGTCCAGCAGGCCCACTGCTGTATGTGCATGTCCACCTGCTGCATGCAGGGCCCACTTACTAGATATGAGGCCGCTTCGATGAATAAGGCCCATTGTGATGTATGAGGTCCATATGATAAGGCCCATTGTGATGTATATGAGGCCCATGTGATGAAGCCCATTGTGATGTATGAGGCCCATTGTGATGTATATGAGGCCCATGTGATGAGGCCCATTGTGATGTATATAAGGCCCTTGTGTGAGGCCCAATGTATGTGGGGCCCTTGTGTGAGGCCCATTGTGATGAATATGAGGCTCTTGTGTGAGGCCCATTGTGATGTGGGGCCCAATCGAAATGTGTGAGTCTGCCATGATGTATGTGATAATGTTTATGATGCCCATCCATTTTCTAGCTAGTATAAGGCCATGGGCTCCATTATACGATAGATTATAAATGGGCCACACCTTAGGAGCAATGGTTGTTAGATGTCCACATTGTAAGAGCAATAATGGTTAAATGTCCACATCGTAATCCTTCCTAAGGCCCGTCGTTAGGCCCATTCCCATCTCCTCTTGGTGGGCTAACCCAAATCATTGGGCCCCCATTGTTATTAGTATGACCCATCTCACTTTATTAGGCTAACCCCAAACCATTGGGCCCCCATTGATGCTAGTAGTATTATCCGAACCTTGAAGCCCACCTTGTGTGCTTACCAGGCCTCATAAGGGAGCCCTCTTCATGACATGATAGAATGGATGAGGAAGCCCATTCCTTGTTCTTAGGCCCATTCTTAATATGCGTAGGCCATCTAGGCTCATCCTTATTATGAGGAGAGTACATCATCATCACATAACATGCTTAGTATAACTTCATGATTCAAGCCCATGAGCATCATATGTATGCTTGATATGAGGAGTGATTAATCATAGCATATGCCATTGGGCAGATTGATTATGGGACTCCTTGAGAGACGTTATTGCCCCACATGAGCGTGCAACACCCGTTGGATTGATGCATGACTGGATAATGTGTCTCATGCACCTTGCATTTGTGTGATACGATCATTATATGCCTAGCGATATAAGGGTTATGGCCTCAACAGGCACATCATGGATGGCAAGATTTGATACCGGAAATACTTGTTACTAGGATTGGGTCGCTATGGATGTCCCTGGATGAAAGTCCCAGAACCCTTATGGTACCAAGAGGATGCTCTAACGCGAGACCTAGTGGATGTATGAGTGCACGAGTGCCAAATACCATTAGGCTGCATATCCCACTATGTAGTGGTCTGTTGGAAGGGGGTGTGGCTTTACCCTCCCGAGGGTAGGGGATAAGGCTAGGATGAGTCTGACCATCTTGTAAATGAGTCCGTGATCGATGTGCCGGGTAAATATTAGCTGACTACTGGTCAGGCAGATAGTGAGGTCTCTTCCACTTGCATAGTTGCGTATCCAGTTGGGGCATCAATCTAGTGTAAAGTGTACTAGACCCCGGTGATATTCTAGAGATGAGTTATATTGATATATGTATTCAGATGAGGATTGGTATGCTTGAGTTGCATCTCGCATATGACATTGGCCGTGTAGACCTTGCATCGCATAGCCTTGGTATGGCTGATAGCATTCATGGACTTACCATCATGTTTCCGCATTACTCTGATATTGCATACTTGGTACTTACCTTACGAACACACTTACACCACCCTCTAAGCTTTTTATAAGCTTATACATGATCATTGTGTGTAGGTGATGCTACGATGCCATAGCAGCACTGAGTCAGGAGAGTGCCACTGAGTTTCTGAAACCTTTGATGTTTATATTGTATTTCCCTTTATGCATTATACTCAGTTTTTTATTATAGTGGATATGTGGTGATGTTTGATGTTGTTTGTGGGTTATGCTTATGGTTATGCTTCTCATTAAACAAATTTATGTCGAAAATCCTCCTTGTAGGATCCTAGAATCGGAACCTGATATATGGGTGCCAGGAGCCAAGAATGGGGTACTATGGAGGTTGTCGGCGCAGGATTCGGCGATCGAGAATTTTGTGAGCCTGGTCCCTGAGTTTGGGGCATGAAACTAGCTATAGTCATTAAAGCCTTTACTTCGTTTAAAGTTTCTTGTTTTGATTCATCCGACTCAGAAGAAATTTCAAAGTTGGATGATTCATCCCAAGTAGCTAACATGTCTTTTCTTTTTGGATTATCCCTTTTTGGACACTTATTTGTCAAATGCCCATATTCATGGCAGTTGAAGCATTGACTATCTTTTAGAGATTTCCAAGTATTAGATTTTCCCTTTCTCTTATCAGAAGGTTTTTAAAAATTAACTCTTTTCTTACTTTTGATAAGAGAAAGGGAAAATCTATTTCAAAAGTAAGAGTGAACCAACTTTTTAACAAATAAAGCCATATCATCCTCTGTGTCTTCAATATCAAAATTAACATCGTTAACTTTTGAAATAGATTTAGATGACTTAAGAGCTATGGACTTACCTTTGAGAGCTTTAAAGTTTAACTTGTATGCTTAAAGTGAACCAACTAACTCCTCAACCTTCATTTGATTTGTGTCTCTTAATTCTTGAATGGCAGTAACTTTGGAATTAAAACTCTCAAGAAGAGATCGCATTATTTTAGTACAAACTTTGCTTTCTAGGATTCCAGCTCCTAGACCCCACATAGAATTGATTATTTCATTTAATTTCATATAAAAGTCCGTGAAAAATTCATTTTCTTTCATATGAATTTCCTTAAACCTTGTAGTGATGATTTGAACTTTAGATTTCTTGACAATAGTCGTTTCTTCGTGTGTCATTTCAAGAATATCCCAAGCTTGTTTAGCTGTATCACATGAAATAATTTTTTTGAATTCAACAGGTGATAGAGCACAAGTAATTGCATTTAAAGCCTTAGCATTTAAACTGCTTTCATTTTTCTGAGGTATAGTCCATAAATAAAATGGAGTTTCTTTAATGGACTTAGTTCCATCACTGCCTAGAACCTCAGACATTAGTGGTTTCCATTTGGTTACTGTCGCTTGCCACACACTTTCATCAATGGATTTTAAGAAAATCCTCATTCTGGCTTTCCAATAAGTATAATTTGAGCCATCAAATGGTGGTGGCCTAGTAATAGACAAGTTATCAAAATTTGACATAATGAAAGTTCAAATAGATCTTTAAACTCAAGGAACTTAGTTCAAGTAATGAGCAACCTAGCTCTGATACCACTTGAAAAGGGTGAGCTCTCAGTCTTGAGGGGGGTGAATAGGACTATGCCAAATTAAAAAATAGTGAACTAAAATATTAAATAAATCTGAAACAATCAAATATCTCAATTATAATAGTATTGAGAAATTGATTCAAACCTTGTTCAAAGGACAACCTTACACCACAAACAGATGTTTTAAGTAGGACAACCTGATTTCTTGAATGTGGTAAGGATCAAGATTGCAAACTAAAACAAGAGGCAAAGGAAGGAAATAATCTATTATAAGCATTCACCACATGTACATGAAAAGATTACAATCATTCAACATAAATACAACACATACATCATTCACCACAAAACACTAAGAGTTATAGTGGTTCGGTGTATACACCAACTGTTCTCAAATAGCCATACCTACTCCACTCCCAATAATCACAATCTACGTGATATTGGCATTCACTAATAATTAAGGTTTTCTTAGGTTCACCTTAAAACTTATACAATTGTGTTTTCAAATGGGCTATCACAATCAAAACCCCACGCTGAGATTTTCTGGCTTATCTCAGTTAAAACCAATACAGAGATTTTTTGGATATCTCAAAAATCAAAAACAAATAAACAAAGAGTACTTATATTCTTCTGAAGATGTTGTTTAATGTAGCCCATAGAACTGCTTTGCTTGATGTATAGATGTTCAATGTCCAATAAACATAATCAAGGGTTTTAGGTTCTAAACAGATTTTAAATTAACTCAAACCTTGGGCTACTTATTTGAATTCCTTAGATCTCATAAAGTAGAGTAAAAACTCCCTTTTAAAATATCATATTCATAAACTAGAGATCAAGGAATTACAAAAACAAAAGCTATAAAAAGATCTAAAATTACTGGACTATAGCTTGATAATGAAGGGGACTTTTCTCTCTCAATGTGGAGGCTTTTTGTGGCTTTACTGAATGAATTAGAATGAGAAAAGACCTCTATTTATATGCTTAAAAATGGTTCATTCAACTGGTCTAAGAATCAACCAAATTTCAAATTTTAGGCACGATCAGATAAAACCAACCTTCGACTGGTCGAGTGGCCTGCTTGACTGGTCGAGCAAACCCTTCGATAGAGAGCATGAAATAGGTTGCTGGAGTTCAAGTCGAGCTCCCTACGACTGATCGAGCGAGTGTCCATGATTGGTCGAGCACAGTTCTCGACTGGTCGTGGAACTACCAGAAAAATTTCGATTTTAAGTTTGAATCTTGGACTGGTCGAAGTATAGCCTGAACAAGTCGAATTTAAGTCTAACCAAAGTATAAAAACCCATGAATGATTAACATATGAAAGGACCTATGTTTAGGGTCTTTCTAGGGTTAGTTATACCTGTAATTATTGGACATTGAAATATATACGTTGAAATTACTACTCGAATCTTCAGTAGCGTTCAGTAGATCTTCTACTTGAAGTGGACTTGAAATTGTAGCTTGATCTTGAACTTGAAGTGAAGAAGAACTCAACCTTGTAGTATTATATTCATGTCTTGCACTTTCAAACTTCATATGATGATCTTAAAGGTGAACTTTCCATCACATGAGCAAGGCAAACTCTAAACTGTTTTGTCTCATCAAAATTAGACAACTAAGGGTGCTTTATACATCACAACACTTACACTTCTCTTTGATATGGACTGTCCAAATCTTCTAGTGCAATCGTGATGGTGGCCCAAAATCTTGTCAACAACACAAAGTTTTCTTTTTCAGGACCGATCGCACGTACCACTGCTTGGCTCGTGTTTGTGCACATGCACGTGTGCATGGACTCGTATGGATGACATGGTTTTACTTGGACTAAACCCCTCAACATGATGGATGAATTGGATCATCCAAAGTGATGATCGTGGTGGGCCACAATGGCGTAAACGAACGATGTCCGTTCGAACAACACTCGAACGAGGTTCGCGAGTGGGAAGTGTTGGGTCAAACTATGTTTGACCCGATCCCTCGTTCAGTGCATAGCTGGTGTACCTGTGTGTGTACAATTGCATTGTAAGTAGGGTGCACTTTGATGTTTGCGAGTGAATCCACTCCATTCACATGAAGGGGAATGTCCAACTACGCCTATCTATGAGGTTGCTTCATCGATGGACACCAAGATCAACGGTTACAGGCTAATTTGTTAATTGAGCCTCTTTTACAATGATATAAGGGCAATAATTCGACATGTATGGCTACTTTATAATACTTAGGCATGGTGTACAGTTTCACATTAAACGGATTGTGGGAACCATGTGATATAGAATTCAAGGGTCTAGGTTAATGGCATTTTTGTAATTATCGCTGATATAAGAGTTTTGAGAAATCTAATGGTTCTACATAGTTATAGGCATGTTTCTATGTAATTCTTTCAAAATGACTTATGTCTAAATCATTATGAATAAAGAGTTATTCACCAAATTAATTACGAAATGTACATATATCGAACCACACAATGGATGGTTAGATGACCTGCTTAAAATCCAAAAACTTAATTGTTAATAATCTAGTCATGTATATAGGTGGGTCTATGGTCGATTTTGTAAACAGATGATCGCATGTGCGTTTACTTGAGCATATGATGATCTTGTCTTAAAATTAACGATCGAATTTATGTTGGAGAATATATGTAAGGTCAGGGTAACTAGATTGGTATCATACACATGTATATATTAAGTTAAATTTTTATAGTAACACTCGAAAATTTTTAATACTCGGGTATTGAAAAGTTTGGGGTGTTACAAGTCAATAAGGTTACCATTAAACATCCTAATGTTGGAGTCTCATGAACCGGGGATGGTAGAATGGGACACTATGCCCAAGCTATTAGCCTACGCTAGGTGATAAGCCTCCTGTAGTGACCCTTGAGCTTTCTTAAATTGGCTGGTTGTAATCAGAATAATAATGGTTGGGCTAATCATGCATTCATGGCATATGGGCGATAACGGGTGGCTAATTCTGAATGTTGTAGCACAGACCCTTAGCGTGGTATCGTGATGTACACACGTGATGTGCTTCGCTGGTGACCGGCCATATTCATGGGCTTCACCCAAGTCTAACTGGATGAACATCCTCAGGTCGATGTGCATTCATACATCCACGTATTTAAACAAGACTACAGCATGTATTATTTTGGATGTCTTGTTCTTTAAAACTATGATTGACTAATACGGCAATGTATAATCTTAAAGGGAATTCTCACTGAGCTGGCCACTCATTCATTGAATATATAACTGTACAGGTAGTGCACGTGGCGTAAATAATATTCATGTCTAGATTGATGAAGGTCAGAGTATAATTATCAGGGACGCATAGCTGTATCTGCCAAGAGAAGCCGCGCAATCTTATGGCTCAAGTTTATATGCAGTTATTGTTTCTCATTTGTTAAATTGTGAATCTCTCATATTTGTTAACATAGAGACATTAGTTTGTATAAGTCATTTGGGCAGCAGCTCGTATATTTTGAATGTGTATAAAATTTTCCTTTATGCTTGATTTGTTTCCCTTCCACTAAACTGCTAACTCTGAAAGAAAAAGAAAAGAAAAATATATACGTGGAATTTGGCTATTTTTAAAGCTTAACACTAGGGTTTTGGAAAATGAGTTATATACTCGAGTTTCAAAAACCCGAGGTGTTACACTGAATGTCCATAGTCAACTTTTCCCCCTCCTTATGTTGATCTTTACAGAACAAGGATCCTTCGTTGAACTTAAAGTCATGACTAAGGATGATTTTCTGTGTGACCCGGTCATACAGCCTATACCCCTTCACACCACCACCATAGCCGATAAAGATGTACTTTTTAGTCCTTTAGTCTAGCTTATCTCTCTCAATTGACAGTACATGAGAGTAAGCACCATAACCAAATACACGCAGTCCCGAGTAGTCTACTTACTAACCACTCCACACTACCTTTGAGATTTTACATTTAATGGACATGCAAGGGCATCGATTCACCAAGTAACAAGACATGTTAAAGGCCTCAGTCTAAAGCTCCTTCCGGAACTCAACATTATTAAACATGTATCAGGCCCTCTCTAAGAGAGTCTAATTCATTCGCTCAGCCATACCGTTCTACTCTGGTATGTAGCGCATTATGTTGTGCCTCACAATGCCTTTATTTTTATAATACATGTCGAATTCCTCATAAGTGAATTCCCCACCGTTATCTATCCTTAATAATTTCGCTTTTCGCCCTGTTTATTTTTCCACCATCGCCTGCCATTGCTTAAAATTGGTGAAAACATCGAATTTATTTTTCATAAAATAAACCCACACTTTTCTAAAATAGTCGTCATTGAATGTAACAAACGATGACGACCCTCCACTAGAAACCACAGTCTAGGACCCCCATACATCAGAATTCACATAATCAAGAAAATTCTTACATACATATTTACCAAACTTAAAAGATAACATTAATTGTTTACCATACATGCAATGCCCGCATATATTAAAATTAATGCCTTTAAAAACTTGAATTAAATAATGGTCAAAAAGTATCCTCATGCCCCGCTTGCTCATGTAGCCCAAGCATGCATGCCACATACGTGGAAACATGGAATTAGTTACAAACGCTGCAACTTTACCTAATGAAGTGCTCACAATCAACCTATAGATGTTTCTATTCCTTCATACCTTCATGACTATAAGTGCCCCCTTTAAAACTTTAAGGACATAATCAAACCTGGTGAATCTGGACCTAAGCACCTTAAGTGCTCCTAGAGATATTAGGCACTGCCTCAAATCAAGAACATGTCTCACCTTTATCAAGATACACTCCATGTCATCAAATATATTAATGTGCATCGATCCAACACCTACCAGTTTACAGGCATTACCATTGCCCATAAACATCTGGCCACAATTGCACTCACTGCAACTGGTGAACCAACTCCGATGAAGGGTCATATGGTAGGAAGCCCCAATATCCAAAATTCATTCTTCGTCAAAGTACTCGAATCTTAATGTGGTTAGCACGTCACTACTGTTCATCTCCTCACTGGATTCTACTATATTGGTCTACCTGGAAGAACCCTCTGAATTCTCTTTTCTTGCCTTAGGATTTCTACAATCCTTCATCATGAGCCCGGACATCCCACAATTCCAGTACTTCAACTTGCCTTTGCTTTTGCCCTTAGATTTAGACCTCTATCAAGAAGATCCATTATCTCACTCAGAATTCTGCCCCCATGTAACCAATACATCTGTAGAGGCACCCACCTCACCGATTTTCTTACTCATTGCCTTTGAAAAGGAGAGCTTAAGATGTCCTAAAGGGGGGTGAATAGGACAATGCCAAATAATCGAAATAAGTGTTGAATATGTAAATAAAATAAAGATATCAATTGCTTGAGTATTGAAACCTTGATTCCAAATAATTCGTAGGATAACCTTCACCTAAAGTTTTAAGTAGGAGGACCTTATTTCACGAATTTCTTTAAAATGAAAACTTCAGACTTGCAAGAGTAAATTAAAGTATTACAACATTCACCACTTAATTGAAATTAAATACATTACTACAAATAGAAAAAAAAAACATTCACCACATGGCACAAATAATTATAATGGTTCGATGCTTTAAAAATTGTCACACCTACTCCACTCCTAAAATTACTTCCCTCGTAATTTTGGCTTTCACTATTAAAAGGTTTTCTTAGGGTCACCTTAATAACCTTATACAATTCTTGTGATTTTCATGGGCTTTTACAATAAAAACCCAAACTGATATTTTAACAGGTTATCTCAGACAAAACCTTAAACTGAGATTTTAGCAGGCTATCTCAGACAAAACCTTAACTAAGATTTTAACAGGCCATCTCAGAAAAACCTAAAAGAGTTTAGAAGGTATACTTATCTTCACCATAGAAGATGTAACAGAAGCTTATAGTAGAAGAACCTCTTTTTTGAATGTAGATTATTCCATGTTCAGTCAGATAGAAAGGGTTTAGGGTTTAACTTAATTAAGATTAGGCTTTTGGGTTTAGGCAAAGAAGTTCAAGATCAGGCTTTTCTATCTGACTGATCTTCTCTTGGACATAGACCGATCTTGAGCTTAATCTTCTCTTAAACATAGACTGATCTTAAGCTTGATCTTCTCTTGAACGTAGGCCGATCTTGAAGATTCATTATAAAGTGGTTTTATCTTTACGAAATTTGACAACTTATGTGTGCTCAACATCTTAGCACTTACAATCTCCCCCTTTGTCAATTTCGTGGCAAAACACTTTAACATTACAAATATGCGCACACATCTTTTGAAGTTTAAAGTCTTGTAATCTGAAGTCTTGTGATCTTGTAATCTTCAGCTTACTAACTGATGAAGTTCAACTAGCACTCCCCCTGTGAAATACACATATAGAATTCCATACACATAGCATTACATTCATTTTCATACATTACATAGGCACAACATCCATGCCATTCATAACATACAACTCTCCTACATTCTCTCCCACATACTATAATATTGCATATTACTCATATTACTAGCATTGGTATTGTAACATCCCAGATTTTTGCCAACCTGGAATTAGACGTCCTTAGGCAATGGGTCGCTCCTGACACCTTATTAACTTGTCAGATCTCAATCCCACAGTCTAAAATCGCTTCTTATTTCTTTCACAAATCTCACCTTTCACTACCTTATCCTTCACAAAGTAACTAAATACTAAACTAGATTAGCTATTAATCCACTTGATCCACTTTAAATACAATCTGCAAGACCCAAAACTTGTAGAATCATTGACGCTAGGTTACCCTAAAATCTAGGATCAATCTCATTACCCAGCTGCTCTCGGGAGCATCTCGAAACTCCGTATCAGATCTGGACCGCATGTTGGAAGTCCCATTAACACGAAATTAAGGAATTAGGACCGCCTTGCTGGGCTTGACAACCATCTCGGAAATCAAATCCAGATAGTGTCCTAGCGCTATTCGCTTGAGCTCGGAGCGGGGAGTGTGAGAAATATGAAAATAATTCTAAATTAAATTCAAAATAAATAAATCTGAGACTTTTCGCTTGCGGGTCAGTATTAAGCAACCAGACCGTCAGAATCATGCCAAATTACACCCTCGGATCAGGGATATTTCCCCAAACATTCTATGTACTCGAAATCTTCGATCGAGATCCACTGACCGTTGAATTGAAATTGGTCTACCACACGTGATCTGAGAACCTGACCAGAACGAAAATGTAACTCGACCTAGATCCAAGGTCAGTGAGCTTAAGTCCGACCTTTGGCTCAAGGGGGGCCGCCAGAAGTCCTTCGTTGAGCTGAAACTGACCCACTTTGGATATAACCTAAGTATACCTTGACCTTAAGTCCATTTTGGTGACTTTTTAGGATATATAAGGACCTTAAAACCCTCTCTCATTTAGCCATACGAATTTGAGAAAAAACCATAGGAGAGGAGAGAGAAAGTGTGAGAGAAGTGGGAGAACCTCCCTGCTATTCTCCCCTGTCATTCTACAAGCTCAACCGCACTATTCTTATCGCTTTCCTGGCGATTTTGACCTCGTTTCTAGGTAAGAAACCCTAACCCTAAACTGATTTGGGGTTTTGATAGTTGTATGTTATGAAATAACTAACCTAAAGTATGCTATAGGTTGTCAAATTACCGTATACGAAGACTTAGCAAATCTATCGAGTTCTTTATGATTCTACGACAAAAGGTGCGGACTTTAGATGTATAGGGTATGGTTTTCAACACTTTCAATGTCAAATAATGATAGATTCATGATTTGCATGCAATTACACATGTACAAAGTGTTATCTGTTTTCCGTTTCGGTTAAATACAAAGAATATGAAATTTTGTGTATTTTAGGTATTTGTAGAAAATACCGTATCCATATAAATTTTGCTGATATGATTGCCATGGGTATTTGTCATGTATATATGTTAGTTATGGATGTATGACCTGTTTGGCGAAAGGATTCGCCCTAATACACTTTTTGGCCAACATAGCTTATGTAGGCTAATGTGTGTAGTCGAAGTGTTTGTTGAAATGACTAAATAAATATACATTTATGATTTATGCCTACCATATGCACTAAATGTAAGAACATGATTGATGTGTATGTGACAACTCCTTGATATGAGGATTTGTCCTATTCTATGTTGAAATCAACATACGTCATGTATGTTGGAGTGGTGTAGTTTAAGTGTTTGATAAAATGTCTGTGTGAGAAATTGTGTGACAACTAAATTTAATAGTGGTGTTGAGATAGGATTCTTAGCTACCTTAAAGATTTATATGATTTCCTCCATATTGTTTGTTTAATTTAACCGCTTACTTATGAAATATAGGTGTTTGTATTGCCTGTTTATATTGTGTTTTGTTAGATGTTTTATGACATGCTTGTCAACATGCTTGAATTACTTTGTTTATTCTGCTTTACTCTACATGCTTCTGGTCATGGATTGATTGTGTTTTGGGGCTATGATTATAGTCCAGGCAATCGGTAACAGGATTGAATTTGTGGCTGAGATTCATTTGCCATGTGAGATGTGTTCGACGAACCCGAGTCATACTTCGGTTGGCGATAGTGGTTGGCCACGCAAAGTGCTTATGCACTTCATGTCGTTCAACTTGTCGTGCGCTTGAGCTAGCCGAGCTCGTCAAGTAACCCGTTATGTCTTATGTATGTTCACCATGTTTGGACGCCTCTGCTTGAACCTAGGGTACCAAACTTACCAGTGAAATCCCGTTAACCATGGTACCTTGATCCGCTAAGACTCATGAGCCGGGCATGGTGGTATGGGACACCGTGGTCGAGCTGTCAGCCTACGTTGGGGCCACGTGCTTCCCCGTAGTGTCCATTGAGCAACCAGACTCGTGAGCCAATTATGGTGGTATGGGACACTATATTCGAGCTGTCGGCCTACACTGATTGGTGACGAGCCCTTCGTAGTGACCTCGAGCATACTCTGAATTTGCGGTGAGGCGACGAGTTTTGCCATGGTGTATAGAGTATGAACTAGGCTTGTATCAATTTTATGATAAACCGTTAAAAAGGTGATTGGGGAGTGGTGTAACGATTACGTGTAACAGCCCTGATAGCCTTTGCAGCGCCCTAGAACCACACTATCATATGAGATTATCTAGGTTGGACGACCCTAGAATGGATCATGTTTGGGAATGATACAAGGGAGGTACCTTAGTTTCCCAATCCTGCTGTTTGAAATGAAGTAATAACAACTTGGTAATCATGCTCATCATCGCACTGCATGTGCCTGGAAGATGTTGAGCACTGAGGAATGAAAGCATGCCGCGGACGTAAGATGGTGTCACATGAGGGAGTATGTTGGTGAGGGCATACATCATGATTGCATTTCATACTTGTAATAACAAGAGTACTTAGGATTGTTAATTGTACTGCTTTATCATTACTGCTTGACTATTTTGATAACATGTTAACCTATGCTTTATTGTTCCACTAAGTTGATCACTCACTCCCACCTTATGGGACGGTGTTGTACACACCAACCAGACTTATTTGAGTTTCAGATGATGGGGATGCTGCAAAGCGGAGCCGGACTTTTATGAGGATGAGGAGGATTCTTCCTTTACGCAGTTTCAGGTGGGTTCATATGAGTCGTGTCTTGATTGATGGGGTTACAGGGATGTTGACTAGAGGACCTTACACATTTGGTATATTTTAGAATTGTACTTGTAATTATTTAACCTGGTAACGTTATCACACTTTGGAGACTCACCACAGTTTATATATTTTATTTATCTATCACAATCTTCCGCTTGCTATCTCACTTGTCTCTGAAGTATGATATGTTGTTTTGGCTTAATCTCACTCATGTTCACTACACTAATAGAGACAACATTCAATCATCATTCATTTTGTTGCATAAGTGATGCGTTGGAACTCGGGAGTTGAGTTTATGCTCGACCCCCGTTTTTCAGAGCGTTACAAGTATCATCTCTCCTCCATACTAGCATATCTCTCCCCCTTTTTGTCACAAGTTGACAAAGGAAGAAATAAGATGAATAAAGGGAGCAAGTAGTAAGAGAATAAGGGTAAGCATATGAAATTTTCAAACATATGAAATAATAAAGGTAATCATATGAAATCATCAATAAAAAGGGCAAGTGTTTAGCAAAAGCATCCAATGTACCAAGACAATCACAGAATAAAGTTTAGTACATAACCATCATAAGTCTGAAAAATAAAGAAAATCTATCTCAATCCAACCTATAGGAAGAAGAAGCAGGCATCGATGGATCATTTTGCCTCAAACTTCGGATGATGCGATGAAAGTACTTCTTCATGTACTTCATTATAGACTTTTGGGTTTAGGCCAATGAAGCTTGCGATACATGCAAGGACTCCACTTTCTCCTCCAGTGCATTAAGTCTCTCATTAAACTGAAAGGGATGGTAGTCGGAATCACCTGGATCATTTGAATTGTCCAACTCATTAAAAATATCTTCCATGGTTGTGTATTTAGAATTTTGATTTATTATTTTTTTGCAACATTTATATTTATATTTATTTTTAATTATTATTTTCATGCATTTTATAATTATAAAATAAACATAAACATAAATGTAAAGAAAAGAATAAGCATTTGACAATACATAGTCAAATATCATGCTTCAAATTTGAAAATTTAACGTTGTCAAGTGGATTAGTCAGTATATCTGTAAGTTGCTTTCAGTTTGAATGTATTCTTGCATGATAGATTTATCTTCAACTAATTCTCAAATATAATGGTATCGTATGTCGATATGTTTCGTATGAGAATGTAGAATTAGATTTTTGGAGATATTAATTATGCTTGAATTGACGCAATATAAGGTTATTGTATCATGCGTAATTCCATAGTCAGCTAGCATTCGTTTCATCCATACTAGCTGAGTGCAAGCATTTCCTACTACAATATATTCAGCTTCAACAGTAGAGAGAGATAAAATTTTATTTCTTGTTGAGCCAAGATACTAAGCAGTTTCCAACATAGAAACATCCACAACTGGTAGATTTTCTATCATCAACATTTCCTACCGAGTCTGCATCTGTATATCCGACAATTTGTACAGACATATCATGTGAATACCATATACCTAAGTTCGCAGAACTTGCGCCATATCTGATTATTCATTTAACAACATTTAATTGTGGTTCTTTAGGATCAAATTGGTATCTAGCACATATTCCAACACTAAATGGAATATCAGGTCTACTAGCAGTTAAGTACAGAAGATTACCAATCATACTTCGGTATAGACGAGGGTCTACGCTTTTACTTGATTCATCTTTTGAGAGTTTAAAAGTCGTACTCATTGGATTATCAAAATTTTTACCATTCCTAAAACTAAACCTTTTTACAAGGTTCAATGCATATTTGGTCTGTGAGATGAACATTCTATCTTTAAGTCGTTTAACTTGTAATTTAAGGAAATAGTTAGTTCACCGACCATACTCATTTCAAACTTGGATTTCATTAGATCTGCAAACTCAATAGATAAGTTAGTGTAGGTAGATCGATTAATAATATCGTCAACATAGACTTGAACTATCATGATATGTTCATTATATTTCTTAATGAATAGAGTTTTATCAACACTACCCATAACAAAATTACAACTAAGTAAAAATTTAGTCAATTTTTCATATCATGCTCTAGGAGCTTGTTTCAACCTATAAAGAGCCTTTCTAAGATGGTAAACATGATTTGGTAGTTTGGGATCTTTAAAACCATTTGGTTATTTAACATATACTTCCTCATTTAAATCACCGTCTAAAAATTCACTTTTGACATCTATTTGATAAATTTTGAATTTTCTATGGCTTGCAATGGAAATAAATGACTTGATTGATTCAAGGCGGGTAATTGGTGCAAAGGTTTGATTGTAATTAATACCTTTTATTTGAGTACACCCTTTTACAACCAGTCGTGCCTTATTTTTTATCATTTTTCTCATTTCATTAGTTTTATTCTTAAAAACCCATTTGGTTCCAATCACATGTTTATCAATAGGTCTGGAAACCAAATATCATACGTCATTTCTAATGAATTGATTTAATTCTTGTTGCATGGCATTAATTTAACTTTCATCAATGAGTGCTTCATTTACATTGCCCAGTTCCAATTGGGAACTAAAGCAGACATGATTACATATATTTTCCAGTTGTTTTCTTGTTTGAATGTCAGTGCGAGGGTTACCAAGATTTGATTAGTCAAATAATCTTTGACTAACTTAACTCACCATTGTCTGATTTAGATGAAGAGTCAGGTATATTAATCAAATTAAGATCATCATCACCATCTTGATTAGGACTGGGTGAGATCTGTTGATCATCTATCACAACATTTATAGATTTTTATATCACACCAGCTCTTTTGTTGAGAACACAGTATGCCCAACTATTAAGAGAATAATCTAGAAATATTCCCTCATCGCTCTTGGATTTAAACTTTCCCAAATTTTATCGGTCACATAATATAAAACATTTGCTTCTAAAAGTTTAAAAATATTTAACTGCGGGCTTTTCATTAAACGATAATTCATAAGTTGTTTTGTTTTTAGCTTTTCTAATATAAACATGATTTATTATATAACAAGCAGTACTAACAGCTTCAGCCCATAAATTTTTTAGTAGGTTCATGTTATTTAACATTACACTACCCATCTCTTAAAGAATTCTATTTTTTCTTTCAATAATTCCATTTTATTGAGGTATTTTTAGAGCAGAGAATTCATGCGATATACCATGATCATTACAGTACTTCTCAAATTTGCTATTCTCAAATTATGTACCATGATCACTTCTAATTTTGACCACAGATAACTCTTTTTCAGTCTAGATATGTTTTAAAAATTTCTTAACTTCATCAAGAGTATCTGATTTTTCTCTTAGAAAGGCTACCCAAGTATATCTACTGTAGTCATCAACTACAACCAGAAAATATTTCTTTCCACCTCTAATCTTCATTTTAGTTGGTTTGACTAAATCCATATGGAGAAGTTCAAGAGGTCTAGCTGTGGCTGACTTCATTTTCTTATGACTACTCCTAATTTGCTTGCCTATTTAACAAGCGCTACAAACTTTTTCTATCTTTTTCAATTTGGGTAGGCCACGTAAATGATCTCTTTTGCTCAATTTATATAGATCTCTATAGTTTACATGTCTAAGACATTTATGCCATAGTTCAGTCTTGTCTGTGTGGACCATGTAACATGAATGGTTTGTTAAGCAAGAGTTATCAATTATATAGCAATTTTCAGACGTTCTGTGACCATTTAATATTACACTTCCTTTCTCATTTATAATATCACATCCGTGATCTAAAAATTTTACACTATGCTCATTATCATAGATCTGAGATATGCTCAGAAGATTATGTTTTAATCCTTCAACATATAAAACATTTTCAAAGAGAAGTTAGGAAGTTGTACAATACCTTGGCCAATTATCTTGCACTTGCTTCCATCTCCAAATGTAACTGACCAGTCATTTACTTCGTTGATGTTTGAGAATATAGTCATATCACATGTCATGTCTCTCGAACATCCACTATCCAGGTACCATCTTAAATGGCTAATAGCTTTGAAAGTTGTGTGGGCAACAAGACACTTAACCTTTGGAACCCATTTCGTTACGATTCTAGGTTTAGGATGATCTCTTGCTTTACGATGCATTTGAGAGTTAGGATTTCTCCTTTTTCTATATACTCCAATCTTATCAGAGTTAGATTTCAATAGCTTTTTAAGGAAGTCCACAATTTTTTCAGCCGAGTGAGATTTATTATTTCTTTGATGTTTATAGCTAATGGAATTATTATTTATTTTAGAGACTTAAAATGATTTTGAATTTTTGAAGTTATTCTTTTTACAATTTAAATCTCTTAGAGTCTTAGCTTTAGAGTCTGAGGATTCTCCTTTTACAAAAATAGGAGCATAATCGATAGGTTTTAAAGAGTTGCTTTTAATATAACCCAGATCAGACTTGTCACCACATCATCTCGATGAGGTTAACAAATTTTCAAGTTTTTGGTCACCAAGGGCATATTTGCAAGTGTCCTTTAAACTCGGAAGGGAAGAGACCTCAAGTTTTAGTTTCTCATTTTCTGTTTTAAGTTTTTGCAATTCAGAAGACTTAAAACTCAAATCTAATTTTGTTTTTTCAAAATAATCGAAAAAATGAGATTTTTCTAAAATAACTTTTTCAAGTTCTAATTTTAGTTTAAAATAATTTTCTTTTTGAATTTTCAATTTGATAGCAATTTTGCAACTCTCTCTGTATATGACGTTATAAGCATCTTGAAGAACATCTTCATTTTTAAGGTCACTTCTTAGAGTTTCATAATCAGACATATCACGACTATCTAAAGAAGTGACCCTGTCTATTGTCATAAAGGCTTTCAAATCGTTTGCATTTTCTTGGTCTGAATTCATCAGATTCTGAGTTAGTTTCAGACTCTGATGATTCATCCCGAGTAGCTATCATGCCTTTTCTTCTAGATTTATCCTTTTTAAGACATTTAGAAGCCAAATGCCCATATTTATAACAGTTGAAACATTGACTGTCTTTTGTTTTAGATTTTTAAAATTTTAATTTTCCTTTTCTTTTATTAGATGGCTTTTAAAAATTTATTCTTTTCTTATTTTTGAAAATTCTATAAAATTTCTTTGCTAACATTGCCATATTATCTTCATTTTCTTCAAAATCAGAATTTGCATTAGTTTCCTTTGAATTAGATTTAGAAGATTTAAGAGCAATGGACTTGACTTTTGAAGCTTTGAAATTTAGCTTATAAGTTTAAAGAGAACCAACTAACTCCTTAACTTTCATAACATATGTATCCCTTAACTCCTATATAGTAGTAACCTTTGAATTAAACCTATCAGGTAGTGATCACAGTATTTTTGCGCAAACCTTACTTCCAGGGATTCTATCTCCAAGACCCCATATGGAATTTACAATGTCATTTAATTTTGTATATAAGTCCATAAAAGACTCATTTTCTTCCATACGAATCTCCTCAAATTTGGTTGTGAGGAATTGAATTTTAAATTTTTTTTACTATATTAGTTCCTTCATGTGTCATTTCGAGAATATCTCATGGTTGTTTAGTTGTATCGTAAGAAATAATTCTTTTGAATTCATCAGGCGATAGAGCACAAGTTATAACATTTAAGGCTTTTGCATTTGCACTGCTTTCATTTTCTAAACTGTAGTCCAAAAAGCAAATGCGGTTTCTTTTATTGATATGGTTCCATCATCGGCTACTACTTCCATCAGAGGAGGGATCCACTTAGATACAGTGGCTTGCTACACAATTTAATCTAAGGATTTCAGGAAAATCCTCATCCTAGCTTTCCAGTATGAATAATTAGAGCCATTAAAAGGAGGTGGCCTGGTAATGGATAAGTTTTTGAAATTTGACATATTAAAGCTTTGGATCTAGCTCAAGGAGGTAAATCTAAAAAATAAAGAGAGCAACCCTCTCTGATACCACTTGAAAAGCAGAGCTTAAGATGCCCTAGGGGGGAGGTGAATAGGACAATGCCAAATAATCGAAATAAGTGTTGAATATGTAAATAAAAAAAGATCTCAATTGCTTGAGTATTGAAACCTTGATTTCAAATAGTTTGTAGGACAACATTCAGCTTAAGTTTTAGGCAGGACAACCTTATTTCACGAATTTCTTTAAAATCCAAACTTCAAACTTACAAGAGTAAATTAAAGTATTACAACATTCACCACTCAACTGAAATTAAATACATTCAACCCACGACAAATAGAAATAAAACATTCACCACATGGCATAAATAATTATAGTGGTTTGGTGCTCTAAAAGCAGTTACACTTACTTCACTTCCAAAATTACTTCACTCGTAATTTTGGCTTTCACCATGAAAATGTTTTCACAAGGTCACCTTAATAACCTTATACAATTCTTGTGATTTTCATGGGCTATCACAATAAAAACCTAAACTAAGATTTTAACAGGCTATCTCAGATAAAAGGATATCTTAGATAAAACCTTAAACTGAGATTTTAGCAGGCTATCTCAGACAAAACCTTAACTGAGATTTTAACAGGCTATCTCAAAAAAACCTAAAAGAGTTTAGAAGGTATACTTATCTGCACCATAGATAATGTAACAGAAGCTTGTAGTAGAAGAACCTCTTTCGTGGATGTAGATTGTTCCGTGTTCAGTCAGATAGAAAGGGTCTAAGGTTCTATTGATTTTAATTAAGTTAAACCCAAAAGCTACTTAAATCAATTCTCTTAGATCTTAAAAGAAAAGTATAGTTTACTCTGTTAGATTAAACTTGAAAGATCTGAGATTAAAGACAATTGAAAAAGCTATTTAAATTAAATTATAAATACCGTCCAATAGCTTGCTAATAACTTGAGTTTCTTTCTCTCTTACAGAAGGATTCTGATAATTAACTTGTGTAATTTGGAATGAGAGGCAAAAAAGTTAGAACTTCGGCTAGCCCAAGATAGTCTTCGACTAGCCTAAGTTAAGAGGATTCGGTTTAACGGATTTCAGATTGTGCAAGATAAGAATTATACAAAATTTAACTGGCCCAAGGTCAACTTCCATTGGCCGAACAACACAATTCAGCTAGCCGAATTTAACCCTTGGCTGACTGTTGAGGGTCAAATATTGCATGTTAGACCCCAATTATTGCCTGAATTTATAAACATAACATTGCTTAACGGCTTATCTTAACCGTGTTTGTGATACAAGGTGAATCTAGGAGCTTGGATCGAAATAAGATGCTAAAAGCTAAGATTTACCTCTCAGAATTCACCAAGGCATTGGATGGGACTCCATGGGACCAAGATCGAGGATTCACACGTCAGAGATCAGAGGAAATCAAGCCGTTCATGTTAAAGATGCTCGAATTTGGCCCAAAATGTAAGATCACACGGTTACCGCTATCCGATTGGCTCAAAACTTCATATATGGCCTAGGAGCCATAAATTAACCGTACACATAAAATTTCATCCATTGGATATCTCGGGAAGTGGCCCAACGGCCAGATCAGCCCCTTAATTCATTAAGCAGGGCCCACATGATCTTTGGATATGCTTAAATTTTGGTCTGAACACTTAAAATGAGGTGTCAAAGTAGATGAACGGAGAGGATTTCTCATGAACATCACGATGGACCCCACATGTACATTGAATATCCATAGGGTATACGTGCATGAGAAGTGCACTGGACAGAGAGTCCGGTCAAACCTACAGCTGACCGATAGTTTTTAAAAAGAAAAAAAAAGTCTAAGCGTCATCACTAGGACTCACCGTTTTTGGCTAGTGGACCCCACCTGTCAGTGTATTAGATGATCCGAACCGTTCATTCACTCCAAAGGGCAGGCATTACCCTCGCCTAGGTGTCCTTTTGACCCGATACACGTGTATACATGTGGATCGTCGAAAAATGCAAGATTAATGGTGATTGGTTTGATATAGTGGACCACACCAAAAGCAGATAAAAACTACTCCATCCCAATTGGTTTTTTGCTATAAATTCAATGAACGGAGTGGATTTTTCTTCCAGGGCCGAGCAGGGGCCCACCGAGCATCACAGTGTACTCTGTTTACGCAGCCCCTACGTCCGGAAAATCTGGAAATTCAGGGGAGTTGTGGGCCACTATCACTGCTCATTTCGATGATTTAAACCGTCCAGATGACGCCCAGGCTCTAGATGACCCTAACCATGGAGGAATCCCGAATTAAAATATGTCCATTGCCCCAAAATTCCGAGCCAACCGCAAGTTGTCTTGCATTATTGCATGTTCTGGCTGCGAAACGTGTTGCACTGCGTAAAACTTGTTGCATATGTGGCAGCCACCGACTTCAGCAATCTCTATACATCCGCACCGACCTCCTTGCTCTATATAAGGAAAAGAAAAGGAGAGACCGGGCATCTTTGGACGGGAGAGGTACAGAGAAAGAGAAAGACAAGGGAGTTGTTTTTTTTTTTTTTATGTTTATGTATTTATTTTGTTTTGTCTAAGGGTCCAACCCCTTCATGGTTGGCTGAACCTCTTAGTTAGGGCTAAGAGATGAAGCTTGTAGCATGATGAGAAGACCTGTGTTTGTAACTTTTGTTTAAGCTGAACTGATGTGGATTTTAGTTAATTAATGAGAATGTTTTTAGTTTTTAATGGTTTGTTGTGACTAAAATTACAATGGGTCTGCGATAGCTTTGAGCATGTTCCTTTCCTTTTATGTTTATGACGTCAGGAAGCCCTATTGTTTACCATCGTCTCTTGGGCATGGTCTAATGACGGTACCCTTCCTAACCTTCATGATATGATTGATTGGTTGGTAATTAGTTTAATTCTGTTGTTTACTTTGTCTCTTGGGCATGGTTTGGTGATGGAATCCATTCTAATTCATATACCATTCATCTCTTGAAAACTATCTCAAAGGAAGTTTAGTTTTATAATTACACCTTTCAACTGGATGAAGATAAGAATCTAAGTCCAGTTGAATTCTTGAAACAGGCATAAGATCTCCCTAATCTCTAAAAGTGGATCCTCTGAATTCCTAGTGTCCTTTTTCTGATTTCTTTAAGTTTTTGATAATTTATTCACCATTATTTCTCAAATCACAAACTCAATTTAGATTTCATCTCATTCTAGTTCTAGTTATAGTTAGTTTCAAATAACATACAGGTATCAGTTCCTTAGGATTCGACCTCGGTCTTACCGAGTTTATTACTACATCACAACCCTGCACTTGGGGAGTGAACAAGTTTTTGGCGCCGTTGTCGGGGACTGACTGTTGCGTTTTTCTGAAATTGACTAGTTTTAGAATTAGTTTAAGATTAGGATTTTTACTAATTTTATGTTAGGATTTTTTCTGTTTGATTTATAGAAACTAACCTGTTTTTCTGTTTTTGTAGGATCCTGAGATAGAAACTTCTAATTTGGTAATCCCTTCCTAATTTTTCTACTTTTTCTATTTTTAGAATTAGGATTTTAGTTTTAGAAATTTTCTTATTCTAGGTTTCCATTTTAGAAACTAACTTTCTTTTTTTTTAGAAATTTTCTATTTCTAAGCTTTCATTTATTTTAGAATTTTTTTTTCCTTTTCAAGAACTAACATTACTTTCTATTTTAGGATTAGGATTTCTAATTTAGAATTTTCTAACTTTAGGTTTAGAACTTTCCCCTTTTTGTTTTTAGAAACTAGGTTAGTTATTTTCCTTTTAAAAACTTTCTTTTTAGGAATTTCTCCCTTTTTAGAAATTAGATTGATTTGTTTTAGAATTTCTCTTTTAAGGAAACTAAATTTCTTGTTTCATTTTACAGGTTTTAACTTAGGAACACCACATCTAGTAACTTCTTTCCAAAATCCTCTCTTTCATTCTAGATTTTTTTCATCTCTCCTTTAGGTTTAAGTTTAGAATCTGAATTGAGGTTATGGCTGCAAATCAACCTCAACACAACCATGATGAATAAGGTATATCAAGCACCCTAGCCTCGTACTTTATGCGATTATTTACAACCGATGGGGGTGAGCACACCCTCATGTATGGTTTTTCCTGAGAATACGGGGCATATGAATATCAAGCCAGGGGTGATATAACTTCTTCCTAAATTTCATGGGCTTAAATCCGAAGAACCGTATCTACACTTGAAAGAGTTTGATGAGTTATAACCACTTTATATTTTCTAAACGTGTCTGAGGACATAGTCAAGCTGAAACTCTTTCCCTTTTCGTTGAAAGAAAAAGCTAAGACGTGGTTGCATTCACGACGTCCTAGATCTATTGGCACATGGAATGATATGCAAAGAGAGTTTATAAAGAAATTTTTTTCATATTATAAAACGAACACTCTTAGAAAATCAATCATGAACTTCGCCCAAAGGGAGGATGAAACATTCTTCCAATGTTGGAAGCGTTGTCTATTCAAAAGATAGAGTCACAATTAACAAGTGTAGGAAAGGGGATGCTTCCTGCTCAACCTCTCCCCAATCCCAAGCCGCAATATGAAATAAGTGACCCTAGCTCTTTAAACCAGATGGAACAAGCTAAATCCATCACTACTCTTAGGAGTGGGAAGATCATTGACAAAACCATTCTGGTTAGGGCTGAAAAGCCTAAGGACTCAGAAGTGGACAAAGAAGATGGATCTAGCCATATCCCACTAGAGGTAGAACCGGAGCCTCAAGAGAAGTCGGTTGCTCCATTCCCCCAATGATTAGTTGCACCAAAATCTCTCTCTAACTCTCAGGATATTCTATAGGTGTTGAAACAGGTGAAAATCAACATTCTGCTACTGGATGCTGTAAAACAAATACCTTCATATGCCAAATTCCTGAAAGACTTATATACGACCAAAAGATGACATAATATTCAAAAGAAAATCTTTTTGACTGACAAAGTGAGTGCCATCCTAAAGCAAGATGCGCTGCAGAAATTCAAAGATCCTGGTAGCCCAACCATATCATGTGTAATCGGGGACTATCAAATTGAGCATGCACTTCTTGACTTAGGAGCGAGTGTCAATCTGATTCCCTACTTGATATACAAACAGTTAGGTTTAGGTGAATTAAAACCCACCCCAACCACACTACAACTTGTTGATCGCTCTGTTCGTATAACAAGAGGGATAATTGAGAATGTGTTGGTCCAGGTCGATAGATTTTACTACCCTGTAGATTTTATCATCCTGGATACCGAACCCATCAGTAACATGAGTACTCAGTTTCCTGTCATTCTTGGTCACATATTCCTTGCCACTTCAAATGCAATTATCAATTGCAGGAATGGTGTCATGACTATGTCTTTCAGGAATATGACATTGGAGTCAAACATATTTTTCAATATAGGCAGATAGTTAGAGGATGAGGACGATTTCCATGATATTAACATGACTGACACTTTCGTGGATGATATGACACCTTTGACTTTACCCTCTGACCCTCTAGAGACGCGCCTGACCCACTCCCATAATTTTAATGATGACATAACTAGCGAGACGTGTGCCATACTTAATGCGCACCGATACTTGAAGTTAACCGGTGGAGGCCACAATTTGAAGAGTTGCCCCAGACCGATGCAGTGCCTCTATCTTCTAACCTCAAAGCACTGACGCTTGACCTAAAACTTTTACCCTCTAATTTTGAATATGCCTATTTAGGTCAAGAAAAGATAAACCCAGTGGTGATTTCATCTCACCTTGAGAACAATCTAGAGAGTATGCTCATTTCTACTCTCGAAGAAGATAAAGGAGCTATTGGACATATCATCACAGATCTCAATAGGATGAATGAACTCCTTTCAACTGAATGTTTCGACTCTTTGGATGATTACTTGGCACACTTTGTAGATTCAAACGATCCCATAATATAAGAAATAGTGGATGCCTCACAATACAATACCTCGGTAATTGTGACGGACCGAGAGGACCCTTACTCTAAAGTACCTCCTCCCCCAGATCCTGAATGTTTACCATCAAAGGAGGAGGAGCTGAGAATTGAACCAAATATTGAAACTTCGGCGTGTGTGGAGACTACAACACCTACTAAAATTTTTTCTAAATTTCACTTACTTGTAGTCTCTAATTCATCATGGTATACTAACTCCGAAATTTTTTTTACCACGGGAGAATCATATATACTTTGGACACTTCAGACAATTAAAAGAAAACTTTATGTTGAGGTCCCTCAACTTCTCTAGACATTCACACTCCAAGACATCCAAGCCTACTGCAAAACGAGCTTTTGGATGATCTTGTTGAAAAACCTTCTGAGAAATTTACCGAGATACTGGCCGACGGAAGAACCTAGATGTATGAGTGAGCAAATTTTTCGTGCTTCCACAATGGAGGTATAGGTAGGTTTATCGCTTTCTTGGGACTAGGGTAGTTGTCTTTATTGTCTAGCTGAAGACGTTAAACTTAGCGCTCCTGGGAGGCAACCCAGCTTTTCATTTCATTTTCCTAGTTTAATGTTTGTGGGTAACATTGCTGCAAACCCTCACGAGACTACAACTCGTCCACTAGGGGAAACCTAGGGGTTTAAAGGCTTGTTGCATGCGCTAAATGCAATCGAGAGTACCTGTAAAAGTGGTATAGGTAGGATTTTATTTTTATTTTACTTCTGTTGGTTTCTCTCTTGTTCTGACCTGCTCTTACGTAGATATCTTTGGAAAGTCTCTTGATTCTTTCATCCAGGTACTATCTTCCCATCACTCCTCATTTATTTTCGTTGTCCCATGTGCATTGTATGCTCATATCTTTTACATTGAGGACAATGTAGATTTTAGGTTGGGGGTGGGAGATTAGGTTACCTAATCAGTGTTTTCTTAGTCTTGAGAGTGTTTTCTTGGTCTTGAGCAAAAATTGTGAAAATTTTTAATTTTTCTAGCATTTCTTGTGAATTTGAAGTGATTTTGATAGCCATCTAGGGCACTTAAAATATCAAGATAAGTGATGTTGGTAATATATGACTCTTGGATTCAGTATTTGTTAAATTTCATAGTTAAGTTTAAACTGTTAATCCAAAATTAGAAGTTGTAAACATTGATTGAGTCATGCTTTCACATGTCACATCTCGCTTTCACATTAAGGTTTCAGTTCGATATTGAATTGTAACTTAGGTGATCATTAAGCATGTAAGGAACCAGCCTGGTAAATTTGCCTGTCATGATCAGTTGAAGAAAAAGAAAATACCCAGTTTTTTTTTTTTTTTTTTTTTTTTTTTTAAAGTTACCTTTGGAAAGGGTTGGGCTAATGATCTTCACCATGGGTTTGCTCCCTATAGGTGTGGATTTAATTCCCCATGGATGATATGTGAAAAGGATTGGGTGTACGATCTTCACCATAGGTTTGCTCCCTACTGGTGCAGATTTGATCCCCCTCCCCCTCGATAGAAAATTTAAAAGCTGGAAAAATGAAAAGATGATCTGTAAGGCAAGTTTTAGTTTACGTTTAGTTATCATGAATTCCCTTGTTGGTTACTAATGATATCCTGAAACAGAGAAGTGAATTTTAATGATGATAAGCCAAGATTACACTATACACCCATGGATCTTAATGTTTAGGGGTTTTCTAATTGGTGGATTAATAGCTTAAACCTGACTATAAAGTTTACAGTGCGCTTGAGTCTAGGAGAGAGTAATGCCGACATTTATGAATCATGGAATTCTCATATCTGGATTGTTTTTGAAAAATCACTCGAGTTCATAGCAATTGTCCTATAATTCTTAACTTATTTTTCGTATACTTTGCTCGGGACTAGCAAGATGCTGGTTGGGGGTTGTGTTGAGGGTCAAATATTGCATATTAAACCCCAATTATTGCCTGGATTTACGAACATAACACTGCTTAACAGCTTATTTTAATCGTGTTTGTGATACAAGGTGAATCTAGGAGCTTGGATCGAAATAAGGTGCTAAAAGCTGAGATTTACCTCTTAGAATTCACCAAGGCATTAGATGGGACTCCATGGGACCAAGATCGAGGATTCACATGTCGGAGATCTGAGGAAATCAAGCCATTCAAGTTAAAGAGGCCCGAATTTGGCCCAAAATGTAAGATCACAGGGTTACCACCATCCGATTGGCTCGAAACTTCATACATGGCCTGGGATTCATAAATTAACCGTACACATAAAATTTCATCCATTGGATATCTCAGGAAGTGGTCCAACGGCCAGATCAACCCCTTAATTCATTAAGCGGGGCCCACATGATCTTTGGATATGCTTAAATTTTGGTCTCAACACTTAAAATGTGGTGTCAAAGCAAATGAATGGAGAGGATTTCTCATGAACATCACAATGGACCCCATATGTACATTAAATGTACATAGGGTATACGTGCATGAGAAGTGCACTGGACAGAGAGTCCGGTCAAACCTACAGCTGACCGATAGTTTCTAAAAAGAAAAAAAAAGTCCCAGCGTCCTCACTGGGACTCGCCGTTTTTGGCTAGTGGACCCCACTTGTTAGTATATTAGATGATCCGAACCGTTCATTCACTCCAAAGGGCGGGCATTACCCTCGCCTGGGTGTTCTTTTGACCCTATACACGTGGATCATCGAAAAACACAAGATTAACGGTGATTGGTTTGATATAGTGGACCACATAAAAACCAGATAAAAACTACTCCATCCCAGCTGGTTTTTCCCCAGAAATTCAATGAACGGAGTGGATTTTTCTTCTAGGGCCAATCAGGGGCCCACCGAGCATCACAACATACTCTATTTACGCAACCCCTGTGTCCGAAAAATTTAGAAATTCGGGGGAGTTGTGGGCCACTATCAATGCTCGTTTCGATCGATGATCTGAACCGTCCAGATGACGCCCAGGCTCTAGATGACCCTAACCATGGAGGAATCCCAAATTAAAATATGTTCATTGCTCCAAAATTCCAAACCAACCACCAGTTATCTTGCGTTATTGTATGTTCTGGCTGCAAAACATGTTGCACTACATAAAACTTGCTGCGTATGTGGCAGCCACTGACTTCAGCAACCTTTACGCATCCGCACCGACCTCCTTGCTCTATATAAGGAAAAGAAAAGGAGAGACCGGGCATCTTTGGACGGGAGAGGCAGAGAGAGAGAAAGACAAGGGAGTTATTTATTTTTTATTTTGTTTTGTCTAAGGGATCCAGCCCCTTCATGGTTGGCTGAACCTCTTAGCTAGGGCTAAGAGGTGAAGCTTGTAGTGTGATGGGAAGACCTGTGCTTGTAACTTTTGTTTAAGCTGGACTGATGTGGTTTTTAGTTAATTAATGGGAATGTTTTTAGTTTTTAATGGTCTGTTGTGACTGAAATTACAATGGGTCTACGGTAGCTTTGAGCATGTTCCCTTCCTTTTATGTTTATGACGTCAGGAAGCCCTATTGTTTACCATCGTCTCTTGGGCATGGTCGGATGACGGTACCCTTCCTAACCTTCATGACATGATTAATTGGTTGGTAATTAGTTTAATTCTGTTGTTTACTTTGTCTCTTGGGCATGGTTTGGTGATGGAATCCATTCTAATTCATATACCATTCATCTCTTGAAAACTATCTCAAAGGAAGTTTAGTTTTATAATTACACCTTTCAACTGGATGAAGATAAGAATCTAAGTCCAGTTGAATTCTTGAAACAGGCATAAGATCTCCCTAATCTCTAAAAGTGGATCCTCTGAATTCCTAGTGTCCTTTTTCTGATTTCTTTAAGTTTTTGATAATTTATTCACCATTATTTCTCAAATCACAAACTCAATTTAGATTTCATCTCATTCTAGTTCTAGTTATAGTTAGTTTCAAATAACATACAGGTATCAGTTCCTTAGGATTCGACCTCGGTCTTACCGAGTTTATTACTACATCACAACCCTGCACTTGGGGAGTGAACACTAGCGGAATTCCCCTGAATTCCAAAAGATGATGTTACTGAAATTTGACCCAAACTTTCTTAGGCTAGCCGAATGTCAAGCTTGGGCTAGCCAAACTAAAAGACGGGCTAGTTGAATTTGCAACAAAAATTGTTATTGCTTCGGGCTTGAAGTTGGGCAGGCTGAACCAAAAGTTAGGTTGGTCGAATTACATGTAAAATAAGAGAAAAATCCCATATTTAAATAATTTGGAAAGCACCTAATCCTAAGGTCTTTCTAAGCTTTTATATCACCTGAGATATATTAAATATCTAATTCTTCTTTGATTTGAACTTAGTTTCAGACTTTATCTTGAATTTAACCTCAATCTTTTCTTGAACATTAGTCGATCTTGAGCTAGATCTTCTCTTGAACATAGACCGATCTTGAGCTTGATCTTCTCTTGAACATAGACCGATCTTGAAGATCTACTATAAAGTGCTTTTATCTTTACAAAATTTGACAACTTATATGTGCTCAACATCTTAGCACTTACAGCCTTCGACTGAAGCGTTGAGATAACTATTTCGATGCTAATGATCGATCTATCGATGCACAACATGTCCTTGAATGACTCATATGAAGCTGGGAGAGAATTCAACGGAATGCATGCCCGATCCTCGTTTTTCATCATTTCATCCACATCCAACAATTTTCAAATCAACTTATTAAAGTTACTAATGTGGACCTTAACATCACCCCCCTCCACCATCTTCAGATTGAACAACTATAGCTTCAAGTACATGCGATTTTCAAGAGATTTCTTGGCATAGATATTGTTTAACTTTGCCAATGTACTCTCTGCATTTTTCTCTCTCATGACATTATAGACGACCTCATATGTGAATCACAATTAATAGAGGTTCTCGCTTTGTTATACATCTTGCTCCATTCATCATTTGTCATAGATTTCGATTGCTTTTCAAGGATAGCATCGTCCAATCCTTGTTGAACTATGAGACCTATCATCTTAGCCTTCGATAGTTCAAAATTATTTTTACAGGAATATTTTTTTACATCAAACTTTGGATTAGATGCCATCAATATGATGCTTCAGATTCAATCTACTTCCCAATGCTAACTCTGATACTACGTGTTCGAGGACCGCAGAAGCACGGAGATAAATCAAGCAAAGTACTCCAATTGCACTACTAAGTTTAAACACAAACAAACTGAATCTTACTTAGAAAAACCTTTGCGGTTAAAAAACCAAGGCACAAAGCGATAGTAATGCACTATGAAAGCATAAAATTACAAGAGAGAGATTTCCAATTCAAACAAGCCTCGAATCATCCTCACAAGGCAAGTCATGCCCTTAAAACCCTATGAATGAATTAAAAAGCCTTAGAACACCTCTCTTCCTTCCTAAATCTCGATTACACTAGCTATATATAGTATAACATCGTATCACAATCAAAAAAGGAAACAAATCCTGCACTTATGCAATTCTGCGTGCACGCTCGATGTCACCTTCGATGGGACTTCAATACATCAAACACCTTTGATGACATTGAGAAAAACGCCAAAACGTTACAGTGATAAAATATGGATTTTTCATATTTTTCTAATAGCATCGAGCATCTGTCGATGGCATCGACATCTGCTCGATGGCATTGAATGGTCTGTCAATGGCATCAACATAACCTATGGTTTACATATTTAAGACATCAACAACATTCCTTAATAGTGATACATTTTCAACTATTGGCAGTATCAATACATGTTTCCTTATCCCCCAACCAGCTATACATATAACGATGTCAATAGTGCGAATAGTTGTTAAATCTAATGAACAATCTAGATCAATGGATTGGATAGTCCAAAGGCCCCAATGCAACTTAATGCAACTGGGGTCACTGTAATATAGAGTGTGTAAGACCTCATCCATTCCCTACCATTTTCTATGCCTATGTATGCGATGATCGATGCCCTTGGCGAGACTTGAACTAGCCATACATAGTGCACACCCAACTGACCGAAAACCCAAGACTTCGAAACCTATTTCATATTGACTGCCCCATCATTGCGATCGCAAAGGTACCACCTGTACATCTGTACGACGCACCATTAGTGAGATATGCCGCGAAGAATCGTTGGTGTATCATGTGCGCATGTTGCCATATACTCCATTCCACACATGTGCACAACACATGCCACGCATACATGCACCATGCTACACATGGGTGAGAGAATCTCTACCCATGTGTGTGATGTCAGACACCCATATCAGCCCTCTCTCATGTGTACCCCAAAGTCAACTCTTCTCCATACCATATCCTATGAATGACTTCATCACACCATAACATCCCATGTCCCTTTAATACACCATTAATTCCTGATCATGAATAAATTGCTATAATCCTAGCCTAAGCTAACCATAATCACATTAATCTAACCTAACCACATTTTTATCCATTTCTCAACAAATCCACCTCCACCCCTTAACATCTTCACCCACTACAAGAAATAACGCTTTTACCGATGAAAAAACTTTCGTCGGTAAGAAAACACTTTTACTAACGAAAAAAAAAATAGGTAGGTAAAACACTACTTTTACCGATGATTTTTTTTTTCGTTGGTAATAATGTTTTTACCGACGAAAATTTTCATTGGTAAAACTGTTATAATTTTTAAGATAGAAAATTTTCACAGTATTTTGAAAACTTCGGCGGCAAGAGTTTTACCGACGAACTAAAACCGTCAGGAATAATGTTTTTTATTGATGAAAAAAAAATTCGTCGGTAAAACACTACTTTTACCGACAAATTATTTTTTTTCGTCGGTATTAATGTTGTTACTGACGAAAATTTTCATCGATAAAACTGTTATAATTTTTAAGATAGAAAATTTTCGAGCTATTTTGAAAACTTTCACGATAAGAGTTTTACCGATGAACTAAAACCGTCGGGAATAATGTTTTTTACTGACGAAAAAAAAAAAATCATTGGTAAAACACTACTTTTACCGCTGAATTTTTTTTCGTTGGTAATAATGTTTTTATCGACGAAACTTTTCGTCAGTAAAATTGTTATAATTTTTAAGATAGAAAATTTTCGCGGTAAGAGTTTTACCGACGAACTAAAATTGTCATGAATAATGTTTTTTACCGATGAAAAAAATTTCATCAGTAAAACACTACTTTTACAGGTGAATTTATTTTTTTACTTCGGTAATAATATTTTTACCAACGAAAATTTTTGTCGGTAAAACTGTTATAATTTTTAAGGTAGAAAATTTTCACGTTATTTTGAAAACTTTCGCGATAAGAGTTTTACCAACGAACTAAAACCGTCGAGAATAATGTTTTTCCCAACAAAAAAAATTCATCGGTAAAACACTACTTTTACCGATGAATTATTTTTTTTTTCGTCATTAAAACTGTTATGATTTTTAAGATAGAAAATTTTCTCGCCATCTTGAAAACTGTCGTGGTAATAGTTTTACCGATGAACCAAAACCGTCGAGAATAATGTTTTTATTGACGAAAAAAACTTTCTTCGGTAAAACACTACTTTTACCGACGAAAAATTTTGTCGGGAATAATGTTATAATTTTTAAGATAAAAAATTTTCGCGCTATCTTAAAAACTTTCACGGTAAGAGTTTTACTGACGAACGAAAACCGTCGGGAATAATGTTTTATCGACGAAATTGAATTTTCGTTGGTAAAAACACTTTTATTGACGAATCTTTTCGTCTCAAAAAATAAATATTCCCGACGGACTTTTTTCTGATAGATGAAAACCGTCGCTAATATTTCTTA
Source organism: Magnolia changhungtana (assembly GCA_030180095.1). NCBI lineage: Eukaryota > Viridiplantae > Streptophyta > Magnoliopsida > Magnoliales > Magnoliaceae > Magnolia > Magnolia changhungtana. Next base: position 1,662,742 of record JASAUF010000344.1, on the reverse strand, counting down.
CTGACGAACAAAAACCATCGGTAAAGTTAGTTTGTTTGTACGTGTGTGTGTGTGTGTGTGTGTGTGTGTGTGTGTGTGTGTGTGTGTGTGTAGTTTTTATATCATATGAATGAAATTTTTTTATATATATAATTAAAAAGTAATATTTAAATGATTTGTAATATTACATGAAAAAGAATATTGAGAAGTTTAAAAATTTTAACAATTTTAGAACAAAACGATGCTTTTGAAGAAAAAAAAAATCGGCATTTTGAAATTTTTGGGAAAAGAAAATAAAATATGAGAATTTTTTAAATTTTAAAAATAAAAATTCAGAATTTGTATTTTAATTTTTTTTTGAAATATTTTATAATAAAAATGATATTTTGTTAAAAGAGAAAAAATATACATTTTGAAAAAAAAAATGTTATTTTAATTAGAAATTGAAATTTATCTGCGAAAAATAAAATAACTAAATTATTAGGCACATCCACTAATTGAACCTTCAATAATTTTTGGACAATCTAATCAGTTCAAATTGAAGAGTAAATAACTTCAGATGTTTAAATCAAATTTCACTGAAATTATTGATCAATCTTGTATGCCCATTATCTTTCTCATATGTAGCCTGATTGAGGTGAGTAACTAGTCAAATTGAGGATATTGATCAGTAAAATATAGTGAATGGACTAGACATGTAAAATGGGCCAAATATTCTGGTCAAAATTGTGATCCAACTTACTAACCTTGTGAGAACCTAATAATTGATGTTAGTAAGTGTAACGTCTTGAAAAAATTCGTACAAAAACCCGAGTACCACCTCAGGCAGAAATCACTGAGGACCAAATCCTTTAGAAATTAGGCGAGAATTAACTAAGTGCTAAACTAAATTATTTGTGAAAATAGCACTAACCACTTTAAATACAAACTATAAGAAACTAGCAGAACCGCTAACGCTATATTACCTGAAAACCTAGGATCAATCTTTCAACCCAGTTAATCTCGGGAGCCTACTGAAACTTCGTATCAGACCTGGACCGCCATCAAAAGTCCAATGACCCTGAAACTATACGGTTATGACCGCCTTACTAGACTTGACAACCATCTCGTAAATTAAGTCCTAATAGTATCTAGAAACGTACAACTTAAGTCCGGAGCTAAATGTGTAAGAAACGCGAATATCTTTAGAAATTGAACTTAGATTTAAGTGATTTGGACCGTTCGCTTGCGGGCCAAATCTAAGGTTTCAGACTGTTAGATTCTGACCCAATTATATCCTCGGATCAGGAAAAATTTCCAATACATGTCAGTGCGCATGTGGCCCTGATCAAGTATCGATGACCGTTGAACTGAAAATAGTCCTCCGCGGTCGATCTGTAAATCCGATCGGACCGAAAACTTAACTTGATCTAGATCCGATGTCAGTGGACTTACTCTGGACTGCATGCAGAAAAGGGGCCTCCATATGTGCTCCGTTGAGCCGAAATAGTCGTCCTTTGGCTATATCCTAATTATACCATGGCCCTGGGGCCATTTTCATCAGCTTTAGGCCTATATAAGGGCCTTAAACCATATCTCTCCCTTCACATATGTATTTGCAAACCCTAGGAGAGAGAAGATAGAAGAAAGAGAATGAAAGAGAGAGAAAGTGAGAGAGAAAGTGAGGGATCGCTGCAGGGATCTAACCCTGCCACTCCATGGGCTGAATCGCCTCATCCAGGTCACTATACCGACAATTCTGAATCCATACTTGGATAAGAAATCCTAACCCTAATCTATTTAAAGGATCCAAATAGAGTTTGTGATGAAATAGCTAACATATTTCATGCAATAGATAGCCATTGTGCCGTAGACGAAGACTTAGTGTATAAACTGAGTTCGTTACAAGTCTACCGGTAAAAGGTGAGGACTATAAACATTTAGGTTATGGTTTTTAAGGCTTTCAATATCAGCAATGATTTATGACTGACTTGATTGCTATCACATATGCTTAAATACGATGGTTCCCGTATATTACACATATATGTAAACTATGTTGATTATAATGCATTCCAAGTGTTTGTTGAAATGTTTGAATGAATATGGAATTATGATTTGTGCTTGCCATGATTATTGATTGAAAATAAATCATTGTTGTATATGTGGTAACTTCTTTGTGAAAGGATTTGTTATAATATGTGTTTTAACTAATTTATTACATGTATATAATACGTGTAGTTGAAGTATTTGATAAAATGTCTGAATGAGAAAATGCTTGTTTACATGTATGTAATGGGGGTGTTGAGATGGGATTCTCGATTCCCTTATCTATAGTTACAGTTCATTTATGTAATTTATCTTACTACTATGTGATTTATGGATGAAATGCTTATGTATGTTAACGTGCACACTATGTGTTGGTTAAAATGCTCAAATGCGATTCATATTTGGATTGATGGTCACATGCTATCTTTGACTATCATATGTGAATGCTATCGCATGGAGTGTGATTGGGACTACGATGTGGTTCAGGCAATCGGTAATGATTCCTGAAATAGTGGCTAAGGTCATTTCGCCATGCGAGATACGTTCGATGAATCCGAGTCGTACAGTGATTATCGACAGTAGTTAGGCCACGCGGAATACTCACGTACTCCATGTCAATCAATACAACGTACGCTTGTACTAGTTGAGCTTGTTAAGTAACCCGATTGGCTTGATGTATGTTCACCATGTATAGACGCTACTGCTTGAATCTAAGGTGCCAAATTTACAAGCGAAAAGCCCGTTTAACCTTGGTATCTCGATCCGCTAAGACTTATGAGCTGGGCATGGTGGTATGGGATATCGTACTTGTGAACAGAATACGGTGGTATGGGACACTGTATTCGAGCTGTCAACCTACACTAAGGTAATGAGCCTTCTCCGTGGTGACCTCGAGTATAAACTAAGGCCTACGTTGATGGTGACGAGCCTCTTCATAGTGATCTGTACTTGTCTGTCCACTACTTTAAAAATCAGGGGTGACGTTGCCCTATAACTTACCTATCGTATGCGACTTATTAGGATTGACGACCCTACATGGATCATTATTTGGGGTCAATGATATAAAGGGAGGTACCTTAGCTTCCCGAACCTGCTGTATGAATAAGTCTAATTAAGAACTTGGCAATCACGTACATACACCGTATTTACATGTGCCTTTAGCGTTGGTGTTAAGCATAGAGGAAGGGGTGCATGCTGCGATCGTAAGATGTTGTCACAAGGGGGAGTGCAGGCGAGGGCATACATCATAATAATGTATCATCCTTACATTAACCAGTGTACTTAGGAATGCTTGTTGTATTGCTTTATCATTACTGCTTAATTGAATTGATAACTTGTTAACCTTTGCCTTATAGCTTCACTGAGTTGATCACTCACTCCCACTCTAGGACGGTGTTTTAAAACACCAACCAAAATCTGGTTTAGTTGCAGATGATGGCGATGCTTACAAGGAGGAGCTTGACTTTTAGGATGATGAGGAGTTCTCCTACATGCAACTCTCTAGCGAGTCTATGTAGGCCTGGAGTTGCATCATCGGGGCTACAGGGATATAGATAGATGACATTACATTTTATCATTTTGCACATTTTGGAATTATACATGTAATTATTTAACCTGGTGACATGTTCAAACTCTAAGGATTTACAATTACTTATATGATTTTATATACTTATCACAGTCTTCTGTTTGTATAATTTAACTGTCTCTGGAGTATGATATGTTGATTCGGTATAATCTCACTCATGTTTAATGCACTAATACAGACAACATGTAATCATCATTATCTATGTTGCATAAGTGATGTGTTAGAACCTGATTTTTAGGGCGTTACAGTAGGTTTTGTGGGCCCCATCATGATGTGTGTCGAACATCAACACCATGGATTTGATGTGTCCCCTTTAGGTTATGAGATATCTCAAAAATCATCTGTATATGAAACTCAAGTGGGCCATGCCATCTAAAACTATGTGAAGACATCCTAAAAAATATAAAAGTACTTGGTGGGGCCCACATGAGTTTTGGATGCAGTTGAAAATTGGTCTGACCCCTTATCCAAGTGGGACACACATAATGAGTGGGTTGGATATGTGAATCACACTAAGGCAAGCCCAATATATGATTATGAATGTTTTAAGGAAACTCATCTCCATTATATTATGTGGTGTGGCCCACCCAAGTCATGGATTGACTTTATTTTTAAGCTCTTGGCCCACCTAAGTCATGGATTAACTTTCTCCATACAGTTCAACACTTTTCTCGGATCGTTTTAAGATATTAACCAAAAAATGGGGCGGGTCCAAAGCTTAAGAGGACTACAAAGTGGGGACTGAATGTCTACCATTAAAAATAACATTCATAGAAGTTTTGGATCATGCTGATGTTTGTGTTTTCTCTTCATTTATATCTTTTTGATATTATGAACATGTTAGATGTCAAATAAACATTACTGTGGGCCCAAGGAAGGTATCAACGATGGAAATCATTATTCCACACTGTTTTGCGTGGCATGGTACAACTGAGTTTGGATTTACCAAAAATTTGGGATTAACTCACACCGTTCATCCATTTTTCGAGATAATTTTAAAGAATTATCCAAAAAATGAATCATATATAAAGATTAAATGTACCACACCACAAATAAGGGGAACAGATTGGCTACTCCCCCTGACACCATCCAATGGCTGGTGGTTGGTGCTCTGTGGGCCCTAACATGATGTATGTGTTTAATCCATGTCGTCTATCTTTTTTTAAAGATCATCTTATGGTTTGAGACCAAAAATGAGATATATCCAAATCTTAAGTGGACCACATTCCAGGAAACAATGTTGAATGAGCGTAGCCATTTAAAACATTTTGGGGCCCATAAAAGTTTTGGATCGAGATGATTTTTGTTTTTCCCCTTCATCTAGGCCTGTATGACCTAATAAATAGATTGGATGCCAAATAAATGGTACAGTGGGCCTTACGAGGATTTAAATGATGGATATCCAATTACTATTGTTTTCATGTGGTGTGGTCCACCTGATATTTATATACCTCTCATTTTTAGGCCCCATCATGATGTATGTTTTATATCCACACCTTTCATCCATTTGGAGAGATCATTTTAGGGCAATATCCAAAGAACGAGTTAAATCCAAAGCTCCAATGAACCCCAGCACAGAAAATAGTGGGACAGTGACGCCCACCATTAAAAACTTCTAAAGGCAACAATAGTTTTATATTAAGATAATATTTGTGTTTTCCCATATTTCATGTATTTTTTTAACTTTTGAACAGGTTGGACTTCAAATAAACAATACGATGGGCCTTAAGATAGTTTTAATGGTGGGAATAACTCTCCCCGTTGTTTTCTGTGGTGGGGTCCACTACTGATTTTTATCTGCCTTATTCTTTGGCTCGTGACTTAAAATGATATCTCAAAATGGATGGACAGTGTTGATATAACAAATACATCATAGTGGGGCCCACAAAACTTGGTGACATCACCATAGGGCGTCCAAGAGGGAAATGGATTGGCTACTCCCCCTGACACCAGCCCTGTGGCTGGTGGTCGGTGCTTTGTGGGTCCCACCATGATGTATGTGTTTCATCCATGCCATCCATCCATTTTTACATATCATATTAGGGCTTGATACAAAAAATGAGAGGGATATAAATCTCAGGTCGACCACACCACATGAAAACAATAGTGATTGGATATCCACCATTAAAACCCTCCTTAGGCCCACTGTACTCTTTACTTGACATCCAATCTGTTAATTAGGCCATACAGGCCTAGATGAAGGGAAAATACAAAAACTAGCTTGATCTAAAACTTTTATGGCCTTAAAATGTTTTTAATGTTGGACACTCATTCAACACTGTTTCTTATAATGTGGTCCACTTGATATTGGGATATACCTCATTTTTGGTCTCATAAAGTAAAACGATATGTAAAAATAGATGGACGGCAGGGATGAGACACATACATCATGGTGGGGCCCACAGAGCACCGAAGACCAGCCATTGGCTAGTGTCAGGGGGAGTAGCTAATCTGCTTCCGTCCAAGAGAGAGACTTTTTGCCTCTCTCTCTCTCTCTCGGTCCTTTCCCACTCTCGCACCCTCTCTCTGTCTCTCTCGGTCCTCTCTCACTCTCGTGCCCTCTTTCTATCTCTCTGTCTCTCTCGGTCCTCTCTCTCTCTTGCATCCTCTCTCTGTCTCTCTCGGTCCTCTCTCTCTCGCGTGCATCCTCTCTCTATCTCTTTGTCCCTCTCGGTCCTCTCTCTCTCATGCATCCTCTCTCTCTCTCTCTCACGCATCCTCTCCCTTCTCTCTGTCTCTCTCGCATCCTCTACCTCCTCTCTCTCTCTCTCTCACTCTCTCTCTCACTCTCTCTCCTCAGAGCTTAGGAACCCTATTTTCGGCGTGGACTTGTGGTCGGGGCTGCAACTCAAACTCCTCTCGTTCTCTTCCTCAAAGCTCGAAAGGTAACGACCCTAACTCAATTTGAAGGTGGTCCCTAATCCCATTTTGAATTTGGGAATATTGGTACCCTAATCCCAAATCGAATTTGGTGGTTTTGAAATTAGGGATTTGGGTACCCAAATCCCACTTCGAATTCAGGGATTATGGTACCCTAATCACATTTCGAATTTGGGGGTTTTGAAATTAGGGATTTTAGTACACCTGACTTGGTGGATATCGAATCACTATTGTTTTCCTATGGTATAGTCCACCTAAGATTTATATTCCTCTCATTTTTGGATCACCTTATGTTTAAATTTGGCTACCAACCATCCATTTTAACTGTCCATTTGATGGGCACTAATTTGATGGTTAGGATCATCCAAGCATGATTCTCAAGATACAGTACATCACAATGGGGCCCATGATTTGGATGATGTGGATAGTTGATTGACATACGTGTATGACACATGTACAGTAATAATACATTCTTGCAATTTCTCTATGAAAATTAGCATAGGCGTTGTCATGGATGTGATTTGTCTGCTGACCTAAGTGTTAGAGCTGTTATATCTGCTAAAGAATTCTAGCATGAAGAGCTTGGAAGCACAAATTGGGTGGTTTAAACATCATTCTGCCTCTTAAATCCTTCCTTTTTAATTTATTTTTACTATCTTCTGAAATATACATAGTTTTAAACATTTAGTCAATTAGATAACCTTTATAAAAACTGGGTTTTGCTAACTATGAGTGTGACCCAACTTTTTTTATTCACCTGATTTTTGGGATAATGGTAATACTTGAAGGGGCACAGCTTATGGATGGAGTGAATGTGGGCCCTAATCACCATATTTTATGAGGAAAATTACAATCAAACACATATTTTGGATGGAGTGAATGGGATAATGTTTGTTTACTTAGCATTGTATTTCTGTTCTCAATATGAAGATAAAATGTGTATATTGTTCCATTGCCTTCTATTACCTAAAATGGTCCTTGGAAACCTTATAGACAGACCCGGATGTGCGTTGGAGCTATTTGGATGTTGAGCGGGAGTCCCTGAAAGGTGGGAACCACTGTTATGACCATGATGAAGCTGTCCATTTTCTATGGACAACATTAGACTGGCTTGGCCATTTGGACAGGACCATGTTTATATATTAGCTCCGAATTGATAGAGCAAACCCGAATGTGTGTCGGAGCTATCCGGATGTTGAGCGGGGGTCCCTGAAAGGTGGGAACCGCTGTTATGACCATGATGAAGCTATTCATTTCCTATGGACAACATTGGACTGGCCTAGCCATTTGGATAGGCCCGTGTTTATGTATTAGCTTGAAATTGATGGAGCATACCCTAGTATAACCCTAAACCTAAACCTACACCTAAAACTAATACCTAAAACTAAACATCATGGTGGGGACAATGCCCTTGACCCTTGATTCCATCCTGGGACCGACCATGGTGGTTATTTGAGATCCAACCTGTTGGTAAGTTCACACAGACCTAAACCTGAAAAAAGAATAACACAAATATTAGCTTGATCGAAAACTTTTGTGGCCTCAATTCATTGCGAGGTCCACTTAAGCTTTGGATCTACCCCAAAACCTAAACCTAAACCTAAAGCAAACCCTATAACCTTAACCTTGTAAGTGCTATGGTTTCCTATTCCTTTGGTTATCAAATTTTGTGGTGCCAAAAACACTGTCTATGTCTTGTGTAGCATGTTGATTCATATGTTCAAGATACTGCATCTTGCTTCATGTCAAGAACGAAGAACTACTTCAAATCATTTCAAGAAATGCAAGTACAAGTTACAACGAAAGAAGTGATCTTGTTCAAGACTCAAGTTAGTGTATAACTTAAGATGAAGTGTAATTCAGGCTCTAGAAGATCTCAAATTCAAGCTACATCAAGTAGAGAGATCTAAAGTTTCATAGATCAACCATCATCTGAAGAAATGAAGTCTCAATGTCCATACTTCACATTAAAGGTGTGAATGACCTTAGATTGACCTTAGGGTAGGTCATTTTATATACATAATTCAAATTGAATCTTTTTATAAGTATTTAGTCTATTCTAAGACTAGTCTTAGACGTTGTTCGACTAGTCCTGGAACTAGCTCTACCAGTCCAAGAAATTCCAAGACCAGTCCTAAGTTGTTTCAAATTTTTAAAATTTTTGTTTGAGCTTCAACCAGTCTTAGAGTCTGCTCGACCGGTTGTAGGAACATTCCTGACTCATTCATGACCAGTCCTGCAGCTATGACTCAAAGTCCAACAACCATTCTTGGCTCCTCATGACTAGTCGTGGGTTGGTCACAACCAGTCGTGGAGGCCTCACGACCAGTTGTGGACACCCTACAACTAATCGTGGAATGGTTATCCGATCGCACTTAAAATTTCAAAATGCAGTTCGACCTAGGACCAGTCGTGGTGGCCACACGACTAGTCGTAGACACAATTTCTGCATCTATAAATAGAACACGAATTTCAGAGTTTCTCAATTCGAATTCAAGTTAAATCAAGGCATCACTCTAAGATAAGTTTGTGTTATTTTCTAAGCTATGCTGTGCATATTTAATATTCTTTTTTGTTTGCTTTTGTCAATTTGATTTTATTTCTATATTCCAATTTGAATTGAAAAGAGGAATTGTTGTATTCCTTCTTCTTGTAATCAAAATCAAATAGAGCTAGCCCTTCTGGTTTAATTTAAAATTAATTAGAACTTAAAACCATTTCAAAGTGAGTATTGGACAATTGAACTTCTATATTCGAACTTCTACTCCGATTGGTTCTTCCGGGCTGCTACAAAAGGAAAAATCTAGGTATTTTACATTTATGTAAACTTCCATTGCTTTTGGTTTCTTTTGAGATTGAGCTAGAAAAATCTCATTGTGTTAGTTATCTAAGGAGAGCCAGAAAACTAAAAAAGTGGGTGGAATTGTGTAAGCCCATTTGAAAGACACAATTTTAAAGGTTTTAGGTGAACCTTCAAAAACTATTTTCATAGTGAACGCTGATATCCCTTGTGTGAGGATATTAAGAGTGGAGTAGCAAGTTGTGCGGCTGTTGTTTAACAGTTGGTGAACACATAGGTGAACTACTATAATTCTTTGTATCTTATGGTTTGAATGTTTATTTAATTTCTATCTTTTATCATTCAAAGTTGTGGAATGTATGTGTGGATGTGAATGTTGTAATATTTACATTTCAAGCATTGTGGGAATGTTGTAATAGTTTAGAATTTCAATTCTTGCTATTTCCTTTATTCCTCTTCAGTTTGAGATATTGATACTTATACCATTCTAGTAAGGTTGTCCTGCCATAAACCCTTGATTTTTATGGTGCAAGGTTGTCCTTAAAACATCATTCGTATCTGCCTCTCAATACTAGAATATTGAGGTTGCTTTACATTTTCGTATTATGATTTATTTAAAGTACTGTCTTTCATTTATTTGTTTATAAGGCTATCTTATTGTTTAATTCCACTAATATAATTTTAAATTTGTCATAGTCCTATTCACCCCCCCCCCCCTCCTCTAAGACATATAGCTAGGCCTTTTCAATTGGTATCAAAGCCTAATAGCTAATTTTTATTGTTATTTGGATTTATTTCCTAAGTTAATCGATCTAAGCTATTTATAAGATGTCAAATTTTGATAGCCTTTTAGTCACTAGGCCTCCACCATTTGATGGCTCCAATTATGCCTATTGGAAAGCCAGGATGAGGATTTTCCTTAAATCCATGGATAAGAGCGTGTGGGTAGCCACAGTGACTGAATGGATCCCTCCTACCACTGAAGTGACATACAAGGGTACATCAATTGTCAAGAAGTCTAAAGTCCAAATCCTCACAACTAAATTTCAGGAAATACATATGAAAGAAAATGAAATGTTCATAGACTTATATACTAGACTGAATGACATTGTAAACTCTATGTGGAGTCATGACGATAAAATCCCAGAAAGTAAAGTGTGTGCAAAGATACTACACTCACTACTTGAACAGTTCAACTCAAAGGTGACTGCGATCCAGCAACTTCGTAATACGGACAATATGAGGGTAGAAGAATTAGTAGGGTCTTTACAAACTTACGAGTTAAATCTTAAAGCTCCTAAAGGTTAATCTTTTGCTCTTAAGTCTTCTAAATGTATTTCTCAAGAAAATTCTGATTTTGAGAATTCTGAAGATGATATGGCTCTCTTAGCGAAAAAGTTTTACAAGATTTTTAAAAGTAAAAAGAGAAAAGATCTAAATCTAAATCTAAAACTTAGAAATCTTTAAAAGATAGTCAATGTTACAACTTCCAAGAATATGGGCATTTAACAAACAAGTGTCCTAAAAAGGACAAACCTAAAAAGAAAGGAATGTTGGATACTTGGGATGAATCTTCTGCCACTGAAGCCTCTTCTGAATCAGAAGATTCTGAAACTGAGTCAGGCAATGAACTCAAAGCTCTTATAACTCTAGCCAAGTTCACTTTTTCAGATCATGATGATTCTACTAGTGAAGAAAATCTAAATAGTGATCATGAAAATGAAGAAGATCTTCAAGATGCTTACAATGCCCTATACAAGAAAAGTTGTAAAATTGCTGTTAAACTTAAACTTCAAAAAGAAAAGTTTTCAAAGCTTAAAGAAAATTTTGAAACTCTTGTTTTAGAAAAATCCCATATTTCAAATTATTTTGAAAAATGCAAATGCAATTTAGAGTTCAAAACCTCCTAGATTGAAAATCTGAAATCTGAAAATGAAAAACTTAAACTTGAAATCTCTTCACTTTTGAGTTTAAAGGATACATGGAGGTATACCCAAGGTGATCCAAAATTAGAAAAACTTTTGTCTGGATCAAGAAAATATGGTGACCGATCCGGTTTGGGCTATGATAGAAATATTCCTCCAAAACAGAAGAATACTCCTCCTAAGTTTGTAAAAGGAGAGTCCTCAAACTTAAGAGAGAAAAGTTCTAATCAAAAGTTTTCTAAAAATGCTAAAACTTTTCAATCCAAAACTAAAAGTAACCATATCAACTATAAACATCAGAACCAAAACCCTTTAGCTGAGAAAATAGTTGATCTACTTAAGGAGCTCTTAAAATCTAACTCAGTGGGTTATTCTTACAACAACTACAAACATAAGCAGACCAACTATACTCCTAAACCCAAAACAGTTATGAAATGGGTTCCTAAGGTTACTTGCTTGGTTACCCACATGGCTTTCAAAGCCTCAAGCCATTCAAAATGGTACCTAGACAGTGGATGCTCTAGACATATGACTGGTGACAAAGGTTTGTTCACCACTCTTAAAGACATGACTGATGGTAGCAACTGCAAGATTATTGGCCAAGGTACGGTTCAACTATTTAACCTCCCCTTATTTGAGAATGTTCTATACGTTGAAGGTTTAAAACATAATTTGTTAATATTTCTCAAATATGCGATAAAAATTATTGTGTTAAATTTTCTAACCTAGGGTGTGAAATTTTAAACAAAAATGGTTCTGTAATATTAACTGGTTGTAGAACTTCTGAAAACTGCTACATCGTAAGTGATTCTAACTAATCTAATCAACTGTGTTACTTGGTCCATACTGATGAGACCGAGTTATGGCATAAATGCCTTGGACATGTACACTATTGCAATCTCTATTGATTGAGCAAAAGTGAACTAATAAGAGGTCTACCTAAACTTTAAAAAGTAGAAAAAATATGTGGCGAATGCTAGATTGGCAAGCAAACTAAGAGTTCTCACAAAAAGGTGAACTCCAATGCCACATTAAAACCGCTCGAACTTCTCCACATGGATCTTGTAAGACCAACCAGGATGGAGAGTCGAGGTGGCAAAAAATACATATTGGTGATCGTGGATGATTATACCAGATTTACTTGGGTAACCTTCTTAAGAGATAAATCAGAAACCCTTGATGAAGTAAAAAGGATTCTCAAATGGATCCAAATTGAAAAAAGTTCTCTAGTAAGATCCATAGTGATCATGGATCAGAATTTGAAAATAGCAGTTTTGAGAAATTCTGTTGCGACCAAGGAATATCACATGAATTCTCTGCACCCAAAACACCTCAACAAAATGAAATTGTTGAAAGGAAAAATAAAGTGCTTCAAGAAATGGCTAATGTAATGTTGAATAGTATGAAGCTCCTTAAAAATTTTGGGTTGAAGCCATAAATACTGCCTGCTATATAATCAACCAGGTTTATACAAGTAAATTTAATAATAAAACTACTTATGAACTATGGTTTGATAAGAAGCCTACTGTCAAATACTTTCGAGTTTTTGGTAGCAAGTGCTATATTTTACGTGACTGTGAAAATCCGGGAAAGTTTAATACTAAAAGTGATGAAGGTATCTTTTTATGGTACTCTTTGAATAGTCGTGCATATCGAGTACTAAACAAGAGCACCGGTGTGATTCAAGAGTCCATCAATGTGGTCATTGACGATCACTTGAATACACCTGTCCCAAGTTCAGATAATGATGAAGTTCCTTTAATTGACAAACCAGATACTTCATCAAATCAAACTAATTTTGAACTGAGGACTGTCAAAGATCATCCAACCACTCAAATTCTTAGAAACCCTATCACTGGTGTGCGCACTCGTAGATAACTAGAAGACATGTAATTACGTGTGCTTTACATCCTAGATAGAACTGGCTAATGTAAAAGAAGCTCTTACTGACGAAAACTGGATAGTAGCTATGCAAGAAGAACTTAACCAATTTATGAGAAATGATGTTTGGTATCTTGTTCTTATACCTAAAGATAAACACATTATAGGAACTAAGTGGATTTTCAAAAATAAGTTTGATGAACTTGGTAATATTATTCGAAACAAGGCTAGACTGGTTGTACAAGGGTACACTCAAATTGAAGGCATCGACTATGATGAAACCTTTGCCCTAGTAGCTCATCTTGAATCAATCAGACTATTCATATCCATTGCGTGCTTTAGAAAATTCAAAATTTATCAAATAGATGTAAAGAGTGCCTTCTTAAATGGTGATCTGCATGAAGAAGTTTATGTTGAACAATCAATGAATTTTGAAGACCCTTAGAACACTAACCATGTATATCGCCTTAAAAAGGTTCTCTACGGTTTGAAACAATCTCCCAGGGCATGGTACAAAAAATTGACTAAGTTTTTACTAAGTCATAATTTTCTATTGGGAAGTGTTGATAAGACTCTGTTTGTTAAGAAACATAACGATCATATCTTAATGGTACAAATCTATGTTGATGATATTATTTATGGATCTACCTATACTAACATGACTGTTGAGTTTGCAGATTTAATGAAATCTAAGTTCAAAATGAGCATGGTTGGGGAATTGAATTATTTCCTAGGGTTGCAAGTAAAACAACAACCTAATGGTATTTTTATTTCTCAAACCAAATATGATTTAAACTTAATTAAAAAGTTCAGATTTGAGAATGGTAAGAATTTTGATACTCCTATAAGTACAACACTAAGACTCTCAAAGACTCTATAGGTAAAAATGTGGATCCTAAATTATATTGCAGTATAATTGGTAGTTTTCTTTATTTAACTGGCAATAGACCTGATATTGCTTTAAGTGTCGGTATTTGCGCTAGATATCAGTCTGACCCTAAAGTGTCTCATCTAATTGCTGTTGAGTGGATTATGCAATACTAGTATTCAGTTGGTGAGGTACTCAGATGCTGATTTGGCTGGTAATATCGATAATAGAAAGTCAACCAGTGGTGGTTATTTCTATATTGAAAACTGTTTAGTTTCTTGGTCTAGTAAGAAACAAAGTTCTATATCGCTTTCTACTGCTAAGGCTGAATACATTGCAGCTGGAAATGCATGTACTCAGCTTGTTTGGATGAAACGCATGTTAAGCGATTATGGAATTGCACAGGATTCAATGGTTTTATATTGTGATAATTCCAGTGTAATAAATATTTCTAAAAATCTAATTCAGCATTCACGTACCAAGCACATTGACATTAGATTTCATTATATTTGTGAATTAGTGGAAGAAAAAATTATTTCATTGGAATATATTCCGACTGAGACTCAACTTGCTGACATTTTCACTAAACCGCTTAACAAAATTAGGTTTAATAAAATGAAATTTGATCTTGGTATGTGCAATTTAAATTGATTATTCATGCATGTGTGTACCATAGTGTATATATATTTGATAATCTATTGGTTTAAATTTTAAATTTTGATGAAAAATGCATGTTTTTGTTGGTTCACGGCCAGTCGAGGATGTGCTCGACCAGTCGTGGTACGACCGGTCGAGAACGGTCCTTGACTAGTCATGTAGCACATTGAATCTCTTAAAAATTGGAAAAAAACTCATCTTCCTCATTTCCTATTTCCTCTTCAACGGGCCATAGCACGACTAGTCGTACCCAACTGTTTGATTACTCAAGATTAGTGCATCATTTGTGTTTTTCTTATAGATTCAAGTCAATATTACTTCATTTTCACTCTTGGAGTAATTTATTTTGTGTTTCATTGCTAGTTTGGGGTTTTCCTTTGAAAAATTTAATTTTAGCAAACCCCACTCCATATAGTTTGAAACTCTTTGTATCTTTGATTATTCTATTACCAATGGATTCTAGAGGGAAAAAGAAAACTTCACATGGTCCTTCTTCCTCTCATCCTTCAACTATCACTCGGCGCCACCTTCCCTCACCCGAAGATGATCCCACTCATGTTAGGGATTTGTGTATCCGCAATGTTATTGTTGAAAGACCTATTTTTATTGATCACGTTGCTCCTTTTGGTATCCTTCCTCTTCTCCAATCTGTAGGCTGGGATAACATCCTACATTGGGGTGGGCCTGCATACCAATCTATTGCTCAGGCCATGATTGCATGTGTTTTTGAATTTTCAAATAAAAATTTAACATTTAATATAGTAACAAGAGAAGGTCCATTTGAGGTAGACCGTCATCTCATTTTGGCTCTAATGGACATACTTGTTAATGACGAGGGTATTCATATTCATACTCTAGTTGAAAAACTGTCTGAAACAAAAAAAACGTATGTTAACTAGAGATTTATGCAATATGGAGGTTTAATGGACTCATAAATGGAATGCGCTCCCCTCAAAGTATTTGTTACCTAGATACAAGGTTCTCCACATAATCTTTACTTCTAATCTGTAACATAATTGAACTGACTTCATATATGGTTCGGGTTTTGTATTCTATTGTCACTGGTACTAAAGTTTGTCCGCCTTCTTTAATTTGTCATTTCATCATTTAGTTTCGTCACCATCCAGGACACAGTGATATTCCATTTGCTTATCTTATAATTGTGTTAGCTTCTCACATGCTAGTTTCTATGCATGTTGAAGAGGCTCCTGTTCATCATCTTATTTTTAACAATTCTAAAATAAACAAGATGAAGCTAGAATTGGCTCCTGGCCAAAGAGATGTGGGTGGTGGTGGTGCTGAAGCAGAGAATGAAGAAAAAGGTGGTGATATTCCTTTTGATGATATAAATATGGATGACATTTTTATGCAATTGAATCGGATTCCACTAATGATCCCGACTATGAGCCATCTGATTTTGATGCTCGTCTTCGTGCTTTTGAGGAGAAGGTTGAGAATATGAATGTTGCCCATGATTTACAATTTAAATATACGCGTAAGTATCTTAGGCGCTTAAACAAGGGGCTTCATCAACTTGATCTTACCATACCTGCTCATTCATCAGGATCTAATTAAATGTTTTTGTCCTTTGGTTTGTAATAACTTTTATACTACTTTTCTTGGTGTGTGGAATTTGATTTTCCTTCATTTTTTATGACTGACTTTTGTTTCAACTAGTTAATGCTATGTGAACTTTGAATTTGCTTATTTTACTTGCATATCTTAACTAGTTATTCCTTTAATTACTCTCTTATTGGACTTCCACTTCCATTTATTCCTTTCTTCCTTTGTCGTATTGTGATAAAAAGGGGAAGAATATTTTAAGTTTAATAATTATGGATTGTGGGGGAGTAGCATCATTTGGTGGGTATATATGTGTTATTCAGGGGGAGTAAGTAATGAAGATTTTGTGAATGACAACTGGTGCATGATTCGTTAATCAGGCTATAACTAGTTTACCTTTATACCTGGTGCGTGATTCTTTTGTGTTCATATTGATCATATTTTTTAATGTGTTTTGTCACAAATTTGACAAAGGGGGAGATTTTAAGTGCTATGGTTTCCTATTCCTTTGGTTGTCAAATCTTGTGGTGCCAAAAATACTATCTATGTCTTGTGTAGCATGCTGATTCATATGTTCAAGACACTGCATCTTTGCTTCAAGTCAAGAACGAAGAACTACTTCAAATCATTTCAAGAAATGTAAGTACAAGTTACAATGAAAGAAGTGATCCTGTTCAAGACTCAAGTTGGTGTACAACTCAAGATGAAGTGTAATTCAAGCTCTAGAAGATCTCAAATTCAATCTACATCAAGTAGAGAGATCTTAAGTTTCATAGATCAACCATCATCTGAAGAAATGAAGTCTCAATGTCCATACTTCACATTTAAGGTATGAATGACTTTAGATTAACCTTAGGGTAGGTCATTTTGTATACATATTTTAAATTGAATCTTTTTATAAGTGTTTAGTCTGTTCTAAGACTAGTCTTGGACTCTGTTCGACTAGTCCTGGAACTAGCTCGACTAGTCCAAGAAATTCCAAGACCAGTCCTAAGTTGTTTCAAAATTTCAGAATTTTTTTGTTGCGCTTCGACCAGTCTTGGAGTCTGCTCGACCGGTCGTAGGAACAATGCTGACTCATTCACGACCAATCCTGCAGCTGTGACTCAAAGTCTAGCAACCATTCTTAGTTCCTCACGACTAGTCGTAGGTTGGTCACGACCAGTCGTGGACACCCTACGGCCAGTCATGGAACGGTTTTATCCGATCATGCTTAAAATTTTAAAATGTAGTTCGACCTAGGACCAGTCATGGTGGCCACATGACCAATCGTAGACACAATTTATGCATATATAAATAGAACACAAATTTCAGAGTTTCTCAATTCGAATTCAAGTTAAATCAAGGCATCACTCTGAGATAAGTTTGTGTTATTTTTTAAGCTACGCTATGCATATTTAATATTCTCTTTTATTAGCTTTTGTCAATTTGATTTTGTTTATATATTTCAATCTGAATTGAAAAGAGGAATTGTTGTATTCCTTCTTCTTGGAATCAAAATCAAATAGAGCTTGCCCATCTGGTTTAATTTAAAATCAATTAGAACCTAGAACCATTTTAAAGTGAGTATTGGATAATTGAACTTCTATATTCGAACTTCTACTCCGATTGGTTCTTCTGTACTGCTACAAAAGGAGAAATCCAGGTATTTACATTTGTGTAAATTTCCATTAGTTTTAGTTTCTTTTGAGATTGAGCCAGAAAAATCTCATTGTGTTGGTTATCTGAGCAGAGCCAGAAAACTCAGAAAGTGGGGTTTTTGAATTGTGTAAGCCCAATTAAAAGACATAATTGTGAAGATTTTAGGTGAACCTGTGAAACCTATTTTCATAGTGAACACTGATATCCCTTACGTGAGGATATTAGGATGGGAGTAGCAAGCTGTGTGGCTGTTGTTTAACAGTTGGTGAACACATAGGTGAACCACTATAATTCTTTATGTCTTGTGGTTTGAATGTTTATTTAATTTGTATCTTTTATCATTCAAAGCTGTGGAATGTATGTGTAGATGTGAATGTTGTAATATTTACATTTCAAGCATTGTGGGAATGTTGTAATAGTTTAGAATTTCAATTCTTGCTATTTCCTTTATTCCTCTTCAGTTTGAGATATTGATACTTATATCGTTCTAGTAAGGTGGTCCTGCCATAATCCCTTAGTTTTTATGGTGCAAGGTTTTCCTTAGAACATCATTCGTATCAGCCCCTCAATAATAAAATATTGAGGTTGCTTTACATTTTCGTATTGTGATTTATTTAAAGTATTGTCTTTCATTTATTTGTTTATAAGGCTATCTTATTGTTTAATTCCGCTGGTATTGTCTTTTCGTATTTGTTTATAATTTGACATAGTCCTATTCACCCCCCCTCTAGGACATATAGCTAGGCCTTTGTAAACCTAAACCTAAAACCTAAATGTATTCTCAAATCCCTAAACATAAACCTACACCTAGTCCTAATATCAACTTCCTAACCTAAACTTAAACCTAAACTAGAAAACCTAAACCTAAACCTAAACCCGATCCTAAACCTGAACTAGATTTCTTAAACCTAAGCCTTAACCTATTCTCAATTCCCTAAACCTATAACCTAAACATAAACCTAAACCTATAACCTTAACCTAAACCTAAACCTAAAACCTAAATGTATTCTCAAATCTCTAAACCTAAACATACACCTAATCCTAATCTTAACTTCAACCTAAACTTAAACCTAAACTTGAAAACCCAAACCTAAACCCAATCCCGAACCCAACCCGATTTCTCAAACCTATAACCTTAACCTAAATGTAAAACCTAAACCTAAAACCTAAATGCATTCTCAAATCCCTAAACCTAAACCTAAACCTAAACCTATAACCTAAACCTACCTATAACCTAAACCTATAACCTACAACCTTAACATAAACCTATAACCTACAACATTAACCTAAACTTATTCTCAAATCCCAAAACCTATAACTTAAACCTAAACCTTAACCTAAACCTAAACCTATAACCTAAACCTAAACCTTAACCTATAACCTATAACCTAAACCTTAACTTATAACCTATAACCTATAACCTAAACTCAATTCCCTAAACCTTAACCTATGACCTATCCTAAACCTAAACATATAACCTATATTTATAACCTAAAACTAAACCTATAACCTAAACCTATAACTTTAACATAAACATAAAACTTAAACCTAAACCTAAAACCTAAATATATTCTCAATTCCCTAAAGCTATAACCTATAACATTAACCTATAACTTATAACCTAAACCTATAACCTATAACCTATAACCTAAACTCAATTCCCTAAACCTTAACCTATAACCTAACCAAAACCAAAACTCAGTAACCTACACTTATAACCTAAACCTAAACTTATAACCTAAACCTGTAAGCTTAACCTAAGCGTAAAACTAAAGACTAAACCTAAAGCCTAAATGTATTCTTAAATCCCTAAACCTAAACCTATAACCTACAACATTAACATAAACCTATATCCTACAACATTAACATAAACGTATAACCTACAACATTAACCTAAACCTATACTTATAACCTAAACCTATTCTCAAATCCCAAAACCTATAACCTAAACCTAAACCTCAACCTAAACCTAAACCTATAACCTAAACCTTAACCTTAACCTATAACATATAACCTATAACCTAAACCTTAACCTTAACCTATAACCTATAACCTATAACCCAAACCTATAACCTATAACCTAAAGTCAATTCCCTAAACCTTAACCTATAACCTAACCTAAACCTAAACCTATAACCTACACTTATAACCTAAACCTAAACCTATAACCTAAACCTAAAATAATAACCTAAACCTAAACCTAAACCTAAACCTAAAACCTAAATGTATTCTCAAATCCCAAAATCTAAACCTACACCTAATCTTAATCTCAACTACCTAACCTAAACCTAAACCTAAACTTGAAAACCCAAACCTAAACCTAAACCTAAAACCTAAATGTATTCTCAAAACCCAAAACCTAAACTTACACCTAATCCTAATCTCAACTACCTAACATAAACCTAAACCTAAACTTGAAAACCCAAACCTAAACCCGATCCCGATCCCGAATCCGATTTCCTAAACTTAAACCTTAACCTATTCTCAATTCAAACCTATAACCTAAACCTAAACCTAAACCTTAACCTAAACCTATAACCTTAACCTAAACCTAAATCTAAACCTTTACCTAAACCTAAACCTATAACCTAAACCTATAACCTATAACATTAACCTAAACCTATAACCTATAACCTAAAACTTAAAACCTAAACCTAAACCTAAAACCTAAATGTATTCTTAAATCCCTAAACCTAAACCTACACCTAATCCTAATCTCAACTCCCTAACCTAAACCTAAACCTAAACGTGAAAACTCAAACCTAAACCCGATCCCGAACCCGAACTCGATTTCCTAAACCTAAACCTTAACCTATTCTCAATTCCCTAAACCTATAACCTATAACCTTAACCTAAACCTATAACCTATAACTTATAACCTATAACCTAAACCTAAACCTAAACCTAAACCTATAACCTACAACATTAACATAAACCTATAACCTAAACTTATAACCTACAACATTAACCTAAACCTATACCTATAACCTTAACCTATAACCTATAACCTATAACCTAAACTTATAACCTAAACCTAACCTAAACCTAAACCTATAACCCAAACTTATAACCTAAACCTAAACCTATAATCTAAACCTATAACCTTAACCTAAACCTAAAATCTAAACCTAAACCTAAAACCTAAATGTATTCTCAAATCCCTAAACCTAAACCTACACCCAATCCTAATCTCAACTCCCTAACCTAAACCTAAACCTAAACTTGAAAACCCAAACCTAAACCTGAACCCGATTGAATGGGCCCACACACAATCTTAAAGAATCATCCTTACACAAGTAGATTATTCATAGCCTATTTCCTGTATGATTTCAATTGCGTACCTTGTTAGGACATTAGTTGTTGTCTCTTATTATGATGATTTTTATCCTCTTTTGTAGGCATGGAAGGTGGTTAGAGGGGGATTTGAATTGTGTGTGTTTCCCACCAAGGTGGAATCTAGGTGGGGCTCACTGATATTCTTGAAAAATTTATTGTCTTTCAATTTTATAAGCTTATGTTAGGACATGTGCCCAAAAATGAAGTAAATCCATACTCAAGTGAATCTGTAACGCCCTGAAAATTGAGGGTCGACCAGATGCCCAACTCCTGAGTTCCAACGCATCACTTATGCAACATAGATAATGATGATTAAATGTTGTCCGTATTAGTGCATTAAACAAGAATAAGATTATACCAAATCTGCGTATCATACTCCAGAGTTAGTTAAATTATGCAAGCGGAAGACTGTGATAAATATATAGAGCATATAAGTGATTGTAAGTCCCCAGAGTATAAACGTCACCAGGTTAAATAATTACATGTATGGTTCCAAAATATACAAAATGATAAAGTATAATGTCATCTATCAGTATCCCTGTAGCTCCGATACGTAACTCCAAATCTACATAGACCCACCAGAGAGTTGCATATACGAGAACTCCTCATCATCATAGAAGACAGGCTCCATCTCGTAAGCCTCGTCATCACCTACAACTACAACAGAGTCTGGTTGGTGTTTTAAAATACCGTCCCAGAGTGGGAGTGAGTGATCAACTCAGTGGAGTTATAAGGAAAAGGTTAACATGTTATCAATTTAGTCAAGCAGTAATGATAAAGCAATACAACAAGCATTCCTAGGTACTTTAGTTAATGTAAGGATGATATGCGATAATGATACATGCCCTCACTTGCACTTCCTCTAGGACATCATCTCACGATCGTGGCATGCACTCCTTCCTCTGTGCTCAACTCTAATGCTAAAGGCACATGCAAATGCAGTGCATGTACGTGATTAGCCAAGTTCATAATTACACTTATTCATACAGCAGGTTTGGGAAGCTAAGGTACCTCCCTTTATATTATTTACCTAAACGATGATCCATCTAGGGTCGTCAATCCTAGGTAATAACATACGATAGGCAAGTTATAGGGCAACGTTACCCCTGATTTGAAAGCAATGAACAGGCAAGTTCAGGTCACTATGAAGAGGCTCGTCACCTCAACGTAGGCCTTAGTTTATACTCGAGGTCACTACGGGGAAGGCTCGTCACCTTAGCGTAGGCCGACAGCTTGAATATAATGTCCCATACCACCGTATTCAGCTCATGAGTTTGGTTTGTTCATTGGACACTGTGGGGAAGCTCGCCACCCCAGCGTAGGCCAACAGCTCGACCACGGTGTCCCATACCACCATGCCTAGCTCATGAGTCTTAACGGATCGAGGTACCAAGGTTAAACAGGCTTTACATTGGTAAGTTGATACCTTAGATTCAAGCAGTAGCATCTATATATGGTGAACAAACATTAGGCCAATCGGGTTGCTTAACAAGCTCGACTGGTAAGAGCATACGTTGAATTGATGGACATGAAATGCGTAAACATTCCGCGTATCCTATGTAAGGCCCGTATCCTAGACCGTACCATTCTGTAGCCTCCCGCGGTCCTTCCGGTAGAATTTCGGTAACCCTCGACCTGTATCTGACGTTTGCGAGCGATCCTAAGCCGAGTCCCGCATATAAGAGTCAACTCGACCCGAAACTTGTATCTTTACGATAACGCCCTCGCCGCTGTTCCAACGTCGCGACTCACGCACCGATCCGATACCCACGTTAGAATATGTGGGCTCGCATTCATTTCGAGAAAAATGTCACGCGTTGCAAACTTCGAAGGAATCTCTACAACATGTCTCATCAATCAATCAATCAATCAATCAATCAATGTCAAGTACACTCCATACCCTAAGAACAATAACCCATCCCTTTCCATTCCCAAAGTCAACTCTCTCTCTCCAACCATCCCTTTCTTACAACCCCATCACTCCACTCATCACCCATCACACCACACCCCATCACTTTTCACCCATCACTTCTCTCTCTTCCTCATTTCTAGAAAAAAACCTCCCAAGCAATGAACATCCCACATCTAAGCCCTCTCTCCCAAAGCCAAGTGTGGCCCACTTTCCCTACCCTCTTACCTCTCATCCCCACCATCAAAACTCCATCAATCACCAATAAAAGTGAAGGCAAGAAGCATAGGAGTCCAAGGGATCTAGGAGGAGTGCAATAGGTGGGTGATCCACCGTTAATTCTTATTTTAGGGCCCTCTTGTTGGTGGGACCCATTTTGATGTATGTAATGTATTCATGAGGGGCCCATAGTGGTGGGGTCCCTCTATCACCGTCTCTCTCTCTCTCTCTCTCTCTCTCTTCTTTGTATGATGATGATGACGAAGGGGTGTGTGGCCCATTTTGTGTGTGTGTGTGTGTGTCCTACGATGAGGCATATATTATCCAAGCCATTCACCTTCATGTGGGACCCATCTGATGGATGTGATGGATCTGCTCCATCCAACCAGATAGCAGGCTTAGATAGGTGGGAAAAACACAAACATCAGGTTGATCCGAACAGGTGGGCCACATCCATGTGGTACCCACCATGATGTCTGTGTTACAACCAGGCCATCTAGCGTCCAAGGACGCTGGACGTGGCCTCAAGGTGAATTGATTGTGTGGTGCACTGATGTGCAAACCACAAAAATATTAACTTGGCTCAAAGGACTTGGGTGGACCGCTCATGTAGGCCCCATATTGATGTATAAATCAAATCCATATCGTCCATTCCATTCCCTAGCTCATTTTAGGCGTTGAGCTAAAATATGAGCCAAATTCGATTTCCTGGCGGGCCATAGCATAGAAAATATTGATTTTTACCCATAAAAACTGACTAGGACCCACCTTGAGCCAAAACGTACTGAAAATTGGGCTTGTTTGGTCGATCTTGAGCCATGAAATGCAATGGCTGGAGTGGATTCACCTGATGCGAGCCCCACATGGGAAAAACCATAAGATTTCTAATTTTGAAAAAGAAGAAAACAACATAGGCAGCAGTGCCTACTGCTGCTGCTGACACCAAAGGACGCAACAGCGTCCTAAGCACTGGGCGGGCAGGGACCGTGGGTCCTAGCCATGGGCCCCACCATGTTATGTGTTGCACATCAACACCGTGCATTGGGTAGGTCTCCTTTGGGATAGTGGGCCCCCTTAAAATCAGCCATATTTAGAACTCAGATGGCCAACGTCACAGGAAACAGTTGGATTGAACGTCTACCATTGAGACCCTTTTGGGTGTCATAAAAGTTTTAGATCATTATAAAATTTATTTTTCTTCTCTCATCCGGGTCTGTATGACCTTATCAACAGATTGGGTGGAAAATAAACATTGTGGTGGGCCCCACATGGGACCCACTGATGTATGATTGTATCCACGCCTTCCAACAAGCTGGAAAGGTGGAGTCCACTGTGATGTATATTTGTATCCATGCCGTCCATTCATCTGGCGAGCTCGTCTTTGGCTCAAGACAAAAATGAAGTAGATTAAATTCTTTGGTGGGCCATGTATGTGGACCCCAACCCTGATGTTTGTATTGCATCCAAACCGTCCATCTATTTTGGGCCACCTCGTCTCACGGCTTAAGACTAAAAATGAGGTAGATCTTGGTATTAAGTGGACCACACTACAGTAAAGTGGGGATTAAAAGTCTACCATTGAAACCCCTTTTAAGATAAAGAAGTTTTGAACCAATATGATATTTGTTTCTCCTCACTGTTCGTGTCAATATGACCTTATGAATAGTCTGGATGGGAAATAAATTCGATGGTGGGCCCTCTAAATTTTAATAGTGTGAATCATTGTCACCACTGCCATTTGTGGTATGGTCCAGTTGATCCTTTCGATATGATTCATTTTTATGTAAGTTCTTTAATGATTTCTAAACAATGGATGAATGATTTTGAATCGGCCCATTGATGTGGCCCACCTTAGTATATATATAAGGGTCATATGATTAGGCCCATCTTAATATTGTTATGGCCCATCCGTTGGGGCCCACTTTGATATATATGAGGCCCACATGATGCGACCCATTTGATATACCTAAGGCCCATGGGTAGAGGCCCAATGGGATGTACATAAGGCTCATTGTAATGTGATTACACTGTGGTTCGGCTATGCCTTGGGAGCAATGATGGTTTGACATCCACATTGTAAGGATGATGTTGGTTAAATGTCCGCATTGTTACTCTCCCTAGGGCTCATTGATAGCCCATACTTATAGTGTGTAGGCCGTCTAGGCCCATCTTCGTTATGAACAGAGGCCAGCACTATATAACATGTTTTGTATGGATCCATGATTCATGCTCATATGCATCATGTGTATGCTTGATATGAGGAGTGACTGATCATAGCATATGCCTTCAGGCAGATTGTTTATGGGATCCCTCATAGGCGGAGTTGTCCTTCATGAATGCGCGGTACGCGCAGGATTGTTGCATGACTGGTAGTGTGATTCATGCACTTACATTTGTATGACATAATTTTTATACACCTTAGAAACATCAGGGCTATGACCTCCACAGACATATCATGAATGGTAGGATCGGACACCGAAAATATTGCTACTAAGCATCGGGGTGCCATAGATCTCCCTAGGTAAAAATTCCTAAACCCGATGGTACCAGAGGATGACTCCAACGTTGAGACCGAGTGGATATATGAGCTAATAAGGGCTGAATATTAAGAGGCTGCGTCTCACACTGTGTCATGGTCGGTTGGAAACGGGTGTGGCTTTACTCGCCCTAGGGTAGGGGGCATTGCTAGGCTGAGTTTGACCAGCTCGTGAATGGGTCCGCTATCAACGTGCCGGATAGGTATTGGCAGACTATTGGCTAGGCGAATAGTGAGGTTTCTTACACTCACTTGGATTATGTGGCTCAGAGAGGGGTAGTGCCATTTGGAGTGTACTAAACCCTAGTAATTATCCAGAATGAGAACTATACTGATATTTGATGAGCTGTATGTGGATTTGGATGTGGATTGGTATGATTGAGTTGTATTATGCATCGCATGGTCTTGATATGGCCAATAACATTCATATCTTGTATCGCATAGCCTTGGTACGGCTGCTTGCATTCATGTACTCATCAGCATGATTCTGCATTACTCTGACCTTGCATTATGAGAACGCTCGTATTGCTCACACACTTATACCATCCTTTAAGTTTTCTATAAGCTTATGCAAGATTGATGCCTGCAGGTGATGCTAGGATGTAGTCATAGCCTCGTCGTAGTTGGAGTGTGCAGCCGAGCTTCTGGTGTTTTGTTACTTTCATTATATTGTATTTTCCTTTCATACGCATTGTACTCAAAGCTTTTTTATTATTGTGGATTTTGTGATGGTGTTCTTGTGGTTATTATTCGTGGGTTATGCTTATGGTTATGCTCATTACGAATCAAATCATGTTCGAAATCCTCCTTGTAGGACCTAGGATCGGAACCTGGTATATGGTTGCCGGGAGCCGAGAATGGGGTACTATGGAGGCTGTCAGCACCAGATTCAGCAATCGGGAATTTTATGAACCCGGTTTTCGAGTTTGGGGCGTGACAGAAGTTGGTATCAGAGCATAACTTAGGAATAACCAATAACATCACATGTTTGCTATGAGTTTAAGACGATTAGGTTCTGAGTGTGTAACCTTCCGATTGAGCACCCTAATGTGCAATTCTAAAGGTTGATTGGTGTCCTTATTCTTCCTATAGGACATGCCACCCAGGAGAACGACTCGAGCGAATCCTGTTCCACTACCTGAGGTTCCAGCTTTACCACCTGCGACTCCCGCTCCACCCCAAGAGATCCCTGCTCCTCATCCTGAGGATGTCATTCTTCCACCTGAGACCGATGCGGATCCGACCGTACCTAGGAGTGCATCTCAGTTACAACAGATGTTACCAGCTGTGACAGTCGCACTTCAGGGACAGGGCAAGCGCGTAGTTATTTCACGAGCCTAGGCCGAGCAGGAGAGCGCGGGCACCCTACTTTGTGAGTTCAGACAGCTCGATCCTTCACGTTTCCAGGGCGAGCCAGATCCGACAGCAGCTGAGAGCTGTCAATCCGATGTGGAGAAGATTTTTGATACTATGACATGTACGACCCAACAACGAGTCCGGTTGGCCGTATTTCTTTTCCAGGGAGAGGCCAAGCACTAGTGGACCTCCATTACTCGTGTTGCAAGGCCTGATTATGTCTGAACATAAGAGGATTTTATTAACCGATTCGAGCAGCAGTACTTCCTCGACCACATTCGTCGTCAGAGAGCATTAGAGTTCGAGACTCTGGTGAAGGGGGACATGTCTGTGGCACTGTACGTAACCCATTTTGTGGCGCTATCGAGGTTTGCACTGTATTTGGTTGATGATGAGGGGTGAAAGACACGTGTTTCAAGAATATCTTGCGTTACGGTCTTCGAGGCCATGTTATTGGGCATGAGCTCCCGACCTTTCAGGCGGTAGTACGAAGGGCCCAAATTTACGACACTGAGTGGGCCGACTCACAGACCGATCAAGATTAGAGGAGAGGCCGAAAGAGACAGGCCCCTTCCAGTAACTCTCATCAGCATCGATGACCATAGAGATACAGGAGCCACCCATCCACCAGAGTACCAGTAGCACCATCGGCACCTCCAGCTGCACAACCTCAGAGACAGCTTTTTGATACCTGCTATAGATGCGTGGGATAGGACACCATAGGTGAGAGTGTCCCCGACCTCATCGGCGATGGCAGAGAGCACCACAACGGCCGGCGGCCTCCCAAATAAGCGAATGCGATAGTGCGAAAGCAACCCTATCGGCGGCGATCGTAGCTACCTCACCCGAGGGCCCCAAAGCGAAGAGAGACAACGCAGTACTAGCCGCCGTAGAGGTAGCAGTAGCACCAGGGACCTCAAAGGGGACAGGCACCTCCCTAGCCAGCTCAAGCAAGGTTCTACATGGCTCAGTAGGACTCGCAGACCTCCAGATGAGTTGTCGAGGGTATACTTTCAGTTTCTGTATGCATCGCCTGAGTACTATTTAATTCTGGTGCTTCGCACTCTTTCATGTCTGAGGATTTTTGCCGATCGATTGGATTGCAATAGAGTCTGCTAGTGAGGGTTGATTGTATCGACGCCCTTGGGGAAGACTGCAGTATTAGGCCGCTTCTGTTCATCTTTCCCCTTGTTAGTGGGAGAGATTTTCTTACCCGACAACTTGTACGTGCTACCGATGTCAGACTTCGACGTTATCTTAGGCATGGAATAGCTTGCAGAGAACCACGCCATCTTGGACTGTTCCGCAAGGACATTCACGTTCTGCATTCCAGGTTTGCCGCAGTTTCAGTTCGTTGCCGAGCCCCGAGGAGAGCCATTGTCTTACTTAATGTCATGTGCCATTGAGGAGCCTGTTGCAGCATGTATTGATCAGTTGTCGATTGTCTGTGACTTTCTCGACTTGTTCCCGGAGATTCTGGGATTGCCACCGCGCTATGATATTGAGTTCCAGATTGATCTTGTGCCCGGTATAGCGCCTATCTCGAACGCCCCATACCGTATAGCACCGATGGAGTTACTAGAGCTGGAGCAGCAGTTGGATGAGTTACGAGAGTTGGGATTCATCCGTCCGAGCAGTTCTCCGTGGAGACCGCCGGTACTCTTCGTCAGGAAGAAGGATGGCTCGTTAAGGGTTTTTGTGGATTACTGCGAGCTCAACCGGGTCACAATCAAGAACAAGTAACCGCTCCCGAGGATAAATGATTTGTTTGATCAGCTGCAATGTGCACAGTTCTTTTCGAAGATTGACCTACGTTCAGTTTATCATCAGATTCAAGTCCGAAGGAGGACATCCCGAAGATGACTTTCAGGACGCGTTATGGTCATTTTGAGTTTCAGGTCATGTCCTTCAGACTGACCAATGCACCCGCGGTCTTCATATAGTTGATGAACAAGGTCTTCCGTTCATATCTCGATCAGTTTTTTATGGTCTTCATCGACGACATTCTGATATATTTGAGGACCTATGAGGACCACATGCAACATCTGGAGATCGCATTGCAGACCCTTCGTGCCTAGCAGTTGTATACGAAGTTGGAGAATTGCAAGTTCTGGCAGGAAGAGGTGAGATTCCTTGGTCACGTGGTGATGAGGGAGGGTGTCGCAGTGGACCCCTCAAAGGTTGAGGCAATGCTTCAGTGAGGCCAGCCCACGACTGTGTCCGAGATCCGTAGTTTCCTTAGTTTAGCGGGATACTATCTACATTTCTTTGAGGGCTTCTCCCGTATCGTAGCCCCGTTGTCCAGGTTGACTCAGAAGGGCACAAATTTTGTTTAGACTGACGCATGTGAGAAAGCATTCGTGGAGCTGAAGAACCATCTGATGTCTGCTCCTGTCCTCACTCTTCCCTTTGGGAGTGATGGATTTGTTGTATTTACCGATGCCTTACATGTTGGTTTAGGTGTTGTCCTGATGTAGCACGGCAGGCCTGTAGCCTTCGCGTCTCGTCAGCTCAAGGTCCATGAGCTGAACTACCCCACGCATGATTTGGAGCTGGCAGCAGCCGTCTTCGCACTGAAGGTGTGAAGACATTATCTCTATGGGGTCAGGTTCGAGCTCTTCTCCGACCATTAGAGCTTGAAATACTTATTCTCTCAGTTTGAGCTGAACATGAGGCAGAGATGCTGGATGGAGTTCTTAAAGGACTATGATTTCGACCTCCAGTACCACTCAGGCAAAGCGAACGTAGTGGAGGATGCCCTTAGCCATCAGCCATGAGGCCTGGTGGCACACATGATGATTCAGGAGTGGAGGATGCTCAAGGATATAAAAGAGTATGACTTCAATTTTGGTCTGTAGTCTTCTATCGTTCAACTATCTAGCCGGTCGATTCAACCCTCTGTTATCATTAGGGTGATCGAGGCTCAACAAGCAGACGAGTCATTACAGAATTATGAGCAGAGGCAGCATCTGAGGGTGAGACAAATTGATGGATTGGTTCTGATGGTGGACTTCACTTCAGAGGCCGATTGTGTGTCCAGGATATTCCTGAGTTGTCCAGATATCTTATAACTGAAGCACATCGATTGCAGTTTTCTATCCACCTTGGCTGGACAAAGATTATCGTGATATGAGGCAACAATATTTTTGGGCGGGGATGAAGCACCAGATCACCAGTATTGTGGCCGAGTGTGACACATGCCAGTGTGTCAAGGCCGATCATCAGAGACCCCCTGGTTCATTGCAGCCGTTGAGCGTCCCAATGTGGAAGTGGGAGCATGTGTCGACAGATTTTATCATGGGCTTGTCAAGGACTTAGCGCGGTCACGAAGCTATTTAGGTCGTCGTTGATTGTCTGACGAAATCGGCACATTTTCTTACGATTCGTGTGACTTGGCCTTTGGACCGGCTTGCAAGATTATTCATCGAGGAGATTATGAGACTGCATGACGTTTCAGTCTCGATCATTTCTGACCGAGACCCGAGGTTCACTTCTCAGTTCTGGAGGAGCTTTTAGAGAGCGATGGGGTCTATTTTGCAGCTCAGCACCGCGTACCATCCGCAGACCAATGGACAGATCGAGAGGGTCAACCAGATCCTTAAGGATATGCTTCAGGCCTGTGTGATTTATTTCGAGGGTGGCTGGGATGAGCATCTGCGATTGGCTGAATTCACATACAACAACAGCTATCAGGCAACCATTGGCATGAATCCTTTTGAGGCATTATATGACAGACCATGCAAATCTCTGAGTTGTTGGACCGATGTCAGAGAGCAGCGTCTCCTAGATCCTGAGCTTGTGTAGCAGATGTCAGAGGCTATTGATATCATCAAGTAGAGGATGCGCATAGCTCAGAGCCGGCTGAAGAGTTTTGCTGATCACCGGTGTCGTCCCTTGGAGTTTGTTATAGGGGACCATGTGTATCTCAAGGTCTCGCCCATGAAGGGCATAGTTTGATTTGGAGCGAAGGACAAGCTTACCCCAAGATTCATAGGACCTTTCAAGATCACTGAGCGCATTGGCGCTGTGGCCTATCGGTTTGCCTTACCATCTTAGTTGTCTAGCATTCACAACATTTTTCATGTCTTTATATTGTGGAAGTGTGGGTCAGACGTAGTTCCTATTATTAATTGGCAGTCGTTGGAGGTTCGTGAGGACACTTCTTATATTGAGCAGCTAGTACGTATCCTTGATCGCAAGGAGCAGTTCATCCGGACCAAGGTCATTCCCTTAGTGAAGGTTTATTGGGGTCACCATTTTGTTGATGAGGCGAGTTGGGAGAGCGAGGCCGAGATTCAAGAGCACTATCCCCATCTCTTTGATGATTGATAATGTGTTGTATCTTGTATGTTGTCTCCGATTTTATATGATGATGCTATGTTTCCTCTTTCGTTATGAGTTATGTCTACTTGCGATGATTGTGTGAATTTCGAGGATGAAATTTTTATTTGGGGGGAGAGTTGTAAGGCCCGTATCTTAGACCGTACCATTCCGTAATCTCCTACGATCCTTCAAGTAGAATTCAGGTAACCCTCGACTTGTATCCAATGTTTACACACGATCTTAAGCTGAGTCTCACATATTAGAGTTGACTCGACCTGAAACTAGTATCTTTGCGACCGCGCCGTCGCCATGACTCGCGCACCTATCTAATACCCAAGTCAGAAGATGTGGGCCCGCGTTCATTTTGAGAAAAATGCAGCGTGTTGCAAACTTTAAGGGAATCTCTACAACCTGTCCTAACAATCAATCAATCAATCAATGTCAAGTACACTCCATACCCCAAGTATAATAACCCATCCTTTCCATTCCAAAAGTCAAATCTCTCTCTCTCTCTCACTCCACCCATCACCCATCACACCACACCCCATTCCTTTTCACCCATCACTTCTCTCCCTTCCTCATTTCTCCAAAAAAATCACCCAAGCAATAAACATCCCACGTCCAAGCCCTCTCTCTCCCAAAGTCAAGTGTGGCCCACTTTCCCTACCCTCTCACCTCTCATCCCCACCATCAAAACTCCATCAATCACCATCAAAAGTGAAGACAAGGAGCATCAGAGTCTAAGGCATCTAGGAGGAGTGCAATAGGTGGGTGATCCACTGTTAATTCTTATTTTAGGGCCCACTTTTTGGTGGGACCCATTTTGATGTATGTGATGTATTCATGAGGGGCCCATAGTGGCGGGGTCCCTCTATCACCATCTCTCTCTCTCTCTCTCTCTCTCTCTCTCTCTTCTTTGTAAGATGATGATGACGAAGGGGTGTGTGGCCCATTTGGTGTGAGTGTGTCCCACCATGAAGCATATATTATCCAAGCCATTCACCTTCATGTGGGACCCATCTGATGGATGTGATGGATCTGCTCTATCCAACCCGATAGCGGGCTTGGATGGGTGGCAAAAACACAAACATCAGGTTGATCCGAATAGGTGGGCCATGTCCATGTGAGACCCACCATGATGTCTGTGTTACAACCTGGTCGTCTAGCATCCAGGGATGCTGTACGTGGCCTTAAGGTTAACTGACAGTGTGGTGCACTGATGTGCAAACCACAAAAATATCAAATTGGTTCAAAGGACTTGGGTGGATTGCTCATGTAGGCCCCATATTGATGTATAAATCAAATCCATGCCATCCATTCGATTCCCCAACTCATTTTAGGCGTTGAGCCAAAATATGAGCCAAATCTGATTTCCTGGTGGGCCATAGCATAGAAAATATTGATTTTTACTGTTAAAAATTGACTAGGACCCACCTTGAACCAAAACGTACTGAATATTGGGCTTGTTTAGTCGGTCTTGAGCCATGAAATGCAATGGCTGGAGTGGATTCACCTGATGCGGGCCCCACATGGGAAAAACCACAAGATTTTTAATTTATTTTTAAAAAAAACAACATAGGCAGTAACGCCTGCTGCTGTCGTTGACACCAAAGGATGCAACAGCATCCTGTGCGCTGGGTAGATAGGGACCTTGGGTCCCAGCTGTGGGCCCCCTTAAAATCAGCCATATTTGGAACTCAGATGGCCCACATCACAGGAAATAGTTGGATTGAACATCTGTCATTGAAACCCTTTTGGGTGTCATAGAAGTTTTAGATCATTATAAAATTTGTTTTTTTTTCTCTCATCCCGGTTTGTATGACCTTATTAATAAATTGGGTGGAAAATAAAC
The DNA here is from genome assembly GCA_030180095.1 of Magnolia changhungtana. NCBI lineage: Eukaryota > Viridiplantae > Streptophyta > Magnoliopsida > Magnoliales > Magnoliaceae > Magnolia > Magnolia changhungtana. Next base: position 1,629,407 of record JASAUF010000344.1, on the reverse strand, counting down.
ATTAAGGTGGGCCCCACGTGGGACACACTAATGTATGATTGTATCCACGCCTTCCATCAAGCTGGAAAGGTCGAGTCCACTCTGATGTATATTTGTATCCACGCCATCCATTCATCTGGCGAGCTCGTCTTTGGCTTAAGACAAAAATGAAGTAGATTAAATTCTTTGGAGGGCCACGTATGTGGACCCCACCCCTGATGTTTGTATTGCATCCAAACCGTCCATCTATTTTGGGACACCTCGTCTCACGGCTTGAGACTAAAAATGAGGCAGATCTTGGTATCAGGTGGACCACACTGCAGTAAAGTGGGGATTAAAAGTCCACCATTAAAACCCCTTTTGAGTTAAAGAAGTTTTGAACGGATATGATATTTGTTTCTCCTCACTGTTCAGGTCATTGTGACCTTATGAATAGTCTGGATGGGAAATAAATTTCCATGGTGGGCCCTCTAAATTTTAACAGTGTGAATCATTGTCACCACTACCATTTGTGGTATGGTCCAGTTGATCCTTTAGATATGATTCATTTTTATGTAAGTTCTTTAATGATTTCTAAACAATGGATGAATGATTTTGAATCGGCCCATTTATGGGGCCCACCTTGGTATATATATAAAGGTCATGTGATTAGGCCCATCTTGATATTGTTATGGCCCATCCGTTGGGGCCCACTTTGATATATATGAGGCCCACATGATGTACCCATTTGATGTACCTAAGGCCCATGGGTAGAGGCCCAATGGGATGCATATAAGGTTCAATGTAATATGATTCCACCGTGGTTTACGTGATGATCTTGATAGCGGCTATGCCTTGGGAGCAATGATGGTTTGACGACCACATTATAAGGATGATGTCGGTTAAATATCCACATTGTTACTCTCCCAAGGGCCCATTAATAGGCCCATACTTGTAGTGTGTAGGCCGTCTAGGCCCATCTTCATTATGAACAAAGCCCAACACCATATAACATGTTTAGTATAGATCCACGATTCATGCTCTTACGCATCATATGTATACATGATATGAGGAGTGACTGATCATAGCATATGCCTTCGGGTAGATTGTTTATGTGCTCCCTCATAGGCGGAGTTTCCCTTCATGAGGGCGTTGCACGAGCAGGATTGTTGCATGACTGGTAGTGTGATTCATGCACTTCACATGTGTATGACATGATTTCTATACGCACTAGCGACATCAAGGCTATGACTTCCATGGACAGGTCGTGGATGGCAAGATCGGACACCGGAAAAATTATTACTAAGCATCGGTGAGCCACTGGGTAAAAATCCCTAAATCTAATAGTACCAGAGGATGACTCCAACGTCGAGAGCGAGTGGATATATGAGTGCAAGAGGGCCGAATACCAGGAGGCCGTGTCTCCCACTATTTTATGGTCGTTTGGAAAAGTGTGTGGCCTTACTTGCCCAAGGGTAGGGGGCATTGCTAGGCTAAGTTTGACCGGCTCGTGAATGGGTCCGCTATCGATGTACTGGATAGGTATTGGCAGATTATTGGTCAGGCGGATAGTTAGGTTTCTTATGCTCACTTGGACTATGCGGCTAGGAGAGAGGCAGTGCTATTTGGAGTGTAATAAACCCCATTGATTATCCAAAATGAGAACTATACTGATATTTGATGAGCTATATGTGGATTTGGATGTGGATTGGTTGATTGAGTTACATCATGCATTGCATGGTATCGATATGGTCGATAGCATTCATATCTTGCACCACATAACCATGGTATGGCTACTTGCATTCATGTACTTATCACCATAATTCCGCATTACTCTGACCTTGCATTCTGAGCACACTCATATTGTGCGCACACTTACACCACCCTCTAAGCTTTCTATAAGGTTATGCACGATTGATGCGTTCAGGTGACGCCAGGACGGACCATAGCCTTCCCCTAGTTGGAGTGTGTAGCCGAGCTTCTGGAGTTTTGTTACTTTCATTATATTGTATTTCCCTTTCATATGCATTGTACTCAAAGTTTTTTTATTATAGTGGATTTTGTGATGGTGTTCTTATGGTTATTGTTCGTGGGTTATACTTATGGTTATGCTCATTACAAATCAGATCATGTTTGAAATCCTCCTTGTAGGATCCCAGGATCGGAACCTGGTGTATGGGTGCCGAGAGTCGAGAATGGGGTACTATGGAGGCTGTCAGCACCGGATTCGGCAATCAGGAATTTTGTGAGCTCAGTTTCTGAGTTTCAGGCGTGACAGCCTAACCACTATCAACAAGCAGCGTACGACTTAGATTCCTTGAACATGTCTTGTGTGGCGAAGCGACCTCGACTACCAATTCGAAAATCATTACCAATTGCCTGGACTATGCAGTAGTCCCAATTATACTCAAACACAATAGGCATCCGTGTTTGATAGTCGAAATAGCACATAGAAACCAATTCAAATATGAATCTCGCATAAGCATTTTAACGCACATATAAAGTACATGTTAACATACATAGGCATTCATCTATAAAGCACGTAGTAGTAAGATAGGTTGCATGAAGGAAACTGTAACAACAGATAAAGTGATTAAGAATCCTATCTCACACCCTCTTTAAAAACATTTCAACAAGCATTTTCTCATTCAGGCATTTTATCAAACACTTAGACTACACATATCAATATACATGTAATATATTGGTTATAACATATATTATGGCAAGTCCATTCACAAAGGAGTTGTCACACATACTACAATCATGTACTTACAATTAATAATCATGGCATGCACGAATCTAAATTCCATATTCAGTTAAACACTACAATAAACACATGGATTGCATTATAATCAACATAGTATATATATGTGTAATACGCGGAAAATATCGTATCTTAGTATATGTGATAGCAATCAAGTCAATCATAAATCATTAACTGACATTGAAAGCCTTGAAAACCATAAGCTAAACATTTGTAGTCCGCACCTTTCAACGGAAAACTCGTATCGAACTCAGTTTGAACATTAATTCTTTGTCTATGACACAACGGCAACCTATAACATGAAATTGGTTAGTTATTTCACCATTCACTTTATTTGGATCCCTAAAACAGATTAGGGTTAGGAGTTCTTACACAAAATCAGAACTGGAATCGCCGGTATAACGATACGGGAGAGACGATTCTGCCCATGGAGCGGCAGGGAAGAATCCCAGCAATTATCTCTTTCATTCTCTCTCCTTTCCTCACTCTTTCCTTCTCTTTTCTCTCTTCTCTCACCTAGGGTTTAGAAAATTCGTATGACATGGGAGAGAGGGGATTTAAGGGCCTTAAATAGGCTCAAAAGTGAGCTCAATGGCCCCAGGGCCATGATCTACTTATGTTATAGCCAAAAGGCGGTTGTTTCGAGCTAACAGAGCTCATCTGGAGGCTCCCTTTCTGCATACAGTCTAGGGGAAGTTCCCTGATAATGGATCTATGTCATGTTAAGTTTTCGATCCGATCGAATTTACAGATCAACCGTGGAGGACCTGTTTCATTTCAACGGTCATCGTCAATCGATCAGGGCCACAAGTACACTGACCTGTGCAGGGAAATTTCCCTGATCTGGGGGTGTATTTGGGTCAGATTCTAACGATCAGAAACCTTAAATTTGGCCTGCAAGCGAACGGCCCAATTCACTTAAATTTAAGTTCATTTTCTAAAGATATTCGCGTTTCTCACACACTTCGCTCCGGGTCCAAGTTGTGCATTTCTGGATACTATCTGTACTTGATTTTCGAGAAGGTTGTTAAGTCCAGTAAGGCGGTCATAACCGTATAGTTCCACGGTTATCGGACTTTTGACGCACGGTCCAGGTCTAAAATAGAGTTTCAAGCTACTCCCAAGAGCAATCGGGTTTTGAGATTGATCCTGCATTTTTATGTAATGTAGCATTAGTGATTCTACTAGTTTTGGGTCTTACAGGTCGTATAGAAGCCGGTTCAAGCTAATTTATCAATTAATTCAGTTTAACACTTAATTATTTTTTATCTAATTTCTAAAGAATTCGGTCCTTGGTGATTTCTCCCTGAGGCGGTACTCGGGTCTTTGTACGGATTTTTTCGAGACGTTACAATCTACCCCCCTTAAAGAAGAATTACGTCCTTGAAATTAGTACATTTTCATACTCCTCGAGAATCTAAGAGTAGTTCTTGCGGACCTCGGCTTCTGTTTTCCAAGTAGCCTCTTCCTCAGTATGATGTGTCCATAGTACCTTCACCAACGGGATAACCTTACTGCGCAGCACCTGCTCCTTCCTGTTTAGGATACACATCGGTTGTAGTACATAAGTAGCATCTTCACTCAACTGTACCTTCTCCCATTTGATAATGTGGGAAGGGTCAGGAACGTATTTCTTTAGCATAGATATGTGAAATACGTTATGCACGCCTACGAGTGGTGTGGGCAAAATAAGGCAGTATGTAACCACACCCACTCGGTCTAGTATCTGAAATGGGGCAATGAATCTCGGCGTGAGCTTCCCCTTCTTTCCAAACCAAAGGACTCCCTTCATGGGGGAAACTTTGAGAAACACGTGGTCCCTAATCTCAAACTCTAGCGGTCATCGCCTCGTATCGGCATAACTATTCTGTCTACCCTGTGCCGTAAGAAGTCGACGCCTAATAATGTCAATCTTCTCTGAGGTCACTTGCACTAACTCGGTGCCAATCAAACTCTTCTCGTCAACCTTTACCAAGCAATGTGGTGCTCTATAGGGGCGCCTATATAATGCTTCGTAGGGGGCCATGCCAATACTTGCCTGAAAGTTATTGTTATAGGAGAACTCAGCATAAGGAAAATAATCATCCTAGCTGTCCTTAAAATCAAGCACACAAGCTCTCAACATGTCCTCTAACACCTGATTTACCCGTTCTATCTGCCTGTCAGTCTGGGAACGTGGTACTAAACTTCAGTTTCATACCCATTACTGCCTGGATATGAGTCCAGAAGATAAATGTGAATTGCGTGTCTCGATCCGACACGATCTCCATACAGACGTATTATCTCCTTGATAGACAGCCTGGCTAAATCGTCTGCTGAGTTTGATACTCTAACAGGGAGAAAATGAGCTGATTTCGTCAACTGGTCCACGATCACCCAAATGAAGTCATGTCCCTTCCTCGTCTTCGGTAACCCTGAGATGAAATCCATAGAGATGAAATCTCATTTCCATTCAGCTATGAGCATGGGCTGAAGCAGTCCAAGAGGTCGGCGATGTTCTGCCTTGACCTACTGGCACATGAGACAATGGGACACATAATCTGCTATGTGGGCCTTCATATTGTCCCACCAGTACGAGCTCTTCATGTCTCGATACATCTTTGTACTACCAGGATGCATCTCCGTCCTCGAATTGTGAGCGGCCTCTAGAACTTCCTTTATCAAGTCATGAAGATTTGGGACGCATAGGCAGCCATAATAACACAAACCCCTATCTGTACTAACTCTCCATTCAGAGTTTGCATCACCACTAACTTGCTTTCTCAACTCTGCCAACCCTTCATCTTCCTTCTGAGCCATAATGATTCAGTCATCGATTAGCGGCTAAACACGAATATGTATGATGCTCTCGAACGGCTCCTCTACCGTAAGTTTCTACTCAAAGTCTCACACAAACTCTACCATATCCCACTCTGCCATCATTAGCGGAGCTGTAAATGCTATCATCTTCTTGCGACTCAATGCATCTACCACAAGGTTAACCTTGCCAGGATGATATGAGACATCGAACTTGAAGTCCTTCAAGGTTTCCATCCATCCATCCATCGTCGCTGCCTCGTATTCAGGTCTCTCGGCATGAATATGTATCTAAGGCTCTTGTGGTCGCAAAAGAGCTCTAACTCCTTTCTGTGGAGGTAATGTTTCCAGAGCTTTAATGTAAAGATGATGGCTGCCAACTCCAAGTCGTGCGTAGGGTAGTTCTCCTCGTGTTTCCTCAACTGTCGCGATGCATAGGCAATAACCCTGTCATTCTACATCAAAACACAACTCAAACCCACACAAGAGGCATCGGTATATATTGTATACTTGACCCCTTGCTTTGGCAAGACTATCACAGGGGCGGACGTCAGCTTGTCCTTTAGTTCCTGAAAAGCTGCTTCTACCTTCTCATTTTAGGCAAACGTAAGATCCTTCCGAGTCAGCTGAGACAATGGCCTAGCTATCTTGGAAAAGTACCTAATGAATCAACGATAGTTGCCAGCAAGTCCCAGGAAGCTCCTTACTTCTGTAATCGAACCGGGCTGCTCTAAGTCCTGAACTGCAGTCACCTTAGCAAGGTCCACCGCTATTCCTTGGACACCACGCCCCAGGAACTTGACTTCTTCTTTCCAGAAGTTGCACTTCTTGTACTGAGCGAACAACTGGTTCTTTCTGAGTATATCAAAGACTACTCGCAGGTGCTCCTCGTGATCTTCCCGACTCTTGGAGTATATGAGGATGTTATCTATAAATACGATGACGAATCGTACAGATACAACCAAAATACCCGGTTTATCAGGTCCATGAACATGGCCGGTGCATTTGTGAGTTCAAACGACATCACAAGGAACTCGTAGTGCCCAAAACAAGTCCTGAAAGTTGTCTTCTGCAGGTCCTCATCCCTGACGCGTAACTGGTGATACCCTGACTATAAGTCAATCTTCGAGAAATATTGTGCCCCCTTCAACTGGTCGAATAGATCATCTATCCTAGGCAAAGGATACTTGTTCTTCACCGTCACTTGGTTCAATCTATGATAATCAATTCACAATCGTAGTGATCCATCTTTCTTCTTCACGAACAACATGGGTGCTCCCCACGAAGATACATTCGGTCATATAAAGCCCGCTTCCAACAAATCATCGATCTGTCTCCACAATTCCTCCATCTCACATGGAGGCATGCGATAAGTTGGTATTGTAATGGGTGTAGCACCAGGCACTAGATCAATGCTAAAATCGATCTCTCGCTGAGGAGACAACCCTGGTATCCTCCTGAACACGTCCGCAAAATCCTAAACTACAGGCGTGCTCCCAAGAGTCGAACCATCAACATTCTTTAGAAGGGTAGCATAACAACTAATGTGGTAGTACCAACTGACCTGCACTGGGAAATGTAAAGGTCGTGCCCTCAGGTCCATGGGCTGTCATCACCCTAGCATCACAATCGATTTCTGCCCTCATCTCGGTGAGCCAATCCATACTGACGATCACATCATAATGACATAGCGAGGCAATAATCAGGTTGACGAGTACCGTTCTGCTCCCTAAATCTATCGAACACCTTACACATCTTGGTAGTATCTGAGAAGATCCCCGTGGTAGTAAGGAGTCTCAACCCAACCATAGAACTAGTTTCCAACCCCAGCCGCTTGACTGCTGCGCATGATAATATAGAGATAGTGGACCCGGTGTCCACTAATAAGAAGACTGGTGTACCTTGGATATGTGTCATGACTTTGAAAGTCATCGGTGCTGTAACTGCTGTCTTAGATACATCTGTTGCAAGTGAGTGCACCCGAGCCTGATGAGAACGGTTTGGCTACGGCACCTTGGGCCATTAGGGTGGCCTAAATCGAGGTACAGGTGACTGAAAAGATGGATGTGGTGGTGCTGACCATAGAGGTGAGGCTGCAATAACTTGAGGAAGCTGGCGGTTGATCCTCTAAGGCGGCGAGAAGCCGTTGTCCCTCATCTTGGTGAAATAATACGTATCCGAGTGGCCTGATCTCTTGTAGTAGGTGCACCATAATTCTGATCACCTCGTCGAGGCTGGTGGACCTGTAAGTCTAGGAGTAGAATCTGCACGGGGCCTCTTACCGAGGAACGACCTACTCAGCAAATCCAGTAAAGGCCTAGGAACCATAGGCACACGTATACGGGATAGCCTGTCCCCATCCTGTTCAGCTCACAGAGACATGCCCACTAGCTCAGCATAGTTGGATATGCTAGCGCAACACATCTTCGAGTGTATCTCGGGTCGCAGACCCTCAAAAAACTGTCACATTCACATCGGCTGGTCGGCTAATATAAGGGGAGTATATCTGGCCAGCTCCGTGAACCTGTTCTCGTACTTTACCACGTCATCCCTCCCTGACGGAGGCGAAGAAATTCACTCTCCTTCTCATTACGGTACGTGAGGGGAAAATACTTCTCATGGAAGCGTGTCTCAAAAGCAGCCCAAGTCCACACATAATTAGGAGTAACGGTCCAAAGGACGCTGTCCCACCAGAGACTGGCCTCCTTCTCAAACATGTAGGTGACCAACTCCACCTCAGTGCAGTGCAGTGGCTTCAGCATCTTAGAGAGGCGGTCAAGCCAATACTCGACCTCCTCGGGTCTGCAAGTACCGGTAAAAGTAGGAGGTCGGAAGTGCTGGAATCGCTCAAATAGGCCGCTAGCACCCACGTTTCCAGTAGGGTGCACAAGTGGTGCAGGTGGAACCACACCCATATTCCGAGCAAGGGCCCCAGCGATGGTGGCCAAAAACCATTGCTACTATTGCATTGGGAGCATCATCTATTCCAACCTATCAGGAGGAGGAGCCGACTGTGATACGGGAGACATCGAGGTAGACGCACAGTTCTGGTTAGGAACCGATGACGCAGCTGGTGGTGCAACAGGCGGTGCAACAGGTAGTGCAACAGGTGCCGACCCATTAGTGGGGCCAGTGGCCGGCTGTGAATCCGGCATAGTCTCGTGACTCAGGCCCGAGATGGGGTCCGTACGGCTATCGCTTAGGGGAGCTGCCCCATCAATCGAGTCGCTAAGAATGAGACGTGCCGTAGTCCATGTGACCTTAGGTGGCATTCCCTATATACAACATAGGGTACAACTCGTGTCAGATTCAACATAAGAACATATACTCATCCACACATCATTCACATTCCAACTCAAAAGAAGCTTCATGTGTTTCATTTACCAAAATTTGCCACAATATATGAGATATAGTTTTACATGAATTATGACAGAAGATGCATGTGAGCTAATCTACTAAAGCTTTAAACACTAAACATACTAACGACCAAACAAGTCTACCAAGGCTAGTACAAAGGAAGACTAACAGTAAAGTAAACTAAGAGACGACTACACATGTGACTAGTCGTCCGAATCTGGTGATGGCTGAGGGGCACCCTTGTCCTGCAGACAACACAGGATGGCCCTCAGGGTGCAAGACACCTTGCTAAATTTCTGCTTCGCAAAGGCCTGATTCTCTTCCAAATTGGCTCGGGTCCCTTGACCTCCTATTGCAGGGCAACCTGGCCCTCCTCAATCTGAGCCAAGCAGGCTTCTAAAGCAGCCTGATCATTATCTCACTCATGTGTAGCAGGAGGAGAGCCTTCATCTGTGTCGTGGGCCTCCTCTTCTTCCTCTTCCTGCCCTTCTTCTTCCTCGATTTCTTCCTCTATCTTATCTCCACCTTCTTCCTCACTCTCTTCTTCTTCACTCCTCATCTCATCCTCACTCTCATCAAGTCGGTCCTGACGTTGTCTAGGCCCCATATTCATGTTGTTGAGAGTAGTGTTGTTGATGAAATGGATCGATGCATGAATTTCTGCGCCAAGTCTGTAGCCGAATTCACGAGCAAGCTTGCATATGAGTCGGCCAAATAAGAGTGAAATGGTTGTCCTAAGAGAGCATGTGGTCAGAACTATCTGTTGTAGTACATATGTAGGCAGGCATATGTTGTCTCCTTGCCCTACTCGGTACAGAAAGTCTACCATCAGACGTGTACACTCGCTACGATTGATCCATCTGGGATACACATTGTGGGTGAAGATGTGGTGGAGCAGGTGAAAGTCAGGAGTCATCCTAAACGCCAGGAGGCAATTACCTAGATTCTAGTGGACCAGTCGGCCACAAAGAAATCACTCACCTCACCACGCGGCATCCCCATGACTCGGGCTATCAAACCAACATCAATTGTTGTCTCCCGCCTTCCCAAGGGAATCTTGAACTGTAAAGGCTCCAGCGCTGGCTCTCGTATATGGGCGTAGAAGGCTCAGACAGTGCTCTCATTTGCACGGGACTTGCCTTCAAATATGGGACCCCATCCGGCGTCCAACAGGCGATCCATCACCGGATAAAGTCCAAAGAGTTTCTCGTCCACGTGTGCTTCAAAGAGGACCCTACGGCCCTTAAATCTTCCATGTGATAGATCCACCAGTAGAGCTCTTTTGCGGGGAGCCTGGGGATTGAGATCCCGCTTCATCCTTATCTCTCGATAGAAGTTTGTACTTGCGGCGGCACCCGATTTTCTCCTTGGACGGGTAGGGTGGCTAGGCCCGGCTTCATCCGTGGAAGCCCTCCTCTTCCCCATGAGGAAAAGAAGTGTGGAAATGGAGAAAATCACCGTCACGAGCTCGAAAAGAGCCATTTGAGCGAAACAAGGTGGAAGGATAGATGGGGTTGTTGAACTTTGAGGTTTTTGAGACACAAAGAAGTGTTTGTGTACTCAAATGAGAGGGATTAAGGGAGATAGGTAGTTTTAAAAGATGGGTTTGAAAGAATGGTGGAGGTGGTACAAGATAAAGGAAGAATAAAAGATTGGAGGAGTGATTTGAGAGAGAAAATGAAGATTTGAGAGATTTGGAAAGCTTAGAGTGGTGTAAATGAAGGGAGGGGAACAAATGGGAAGGATATAAGGGGTCTCACACGTTTCTGTGTGGCCCACAGCCTTGTACACAAGCCGACCCACCCAGCCCGCTGCGGCCTAATAGGCACGGACCATAAGATCGGTGAGGCCTCGTCGATCCAACAATGTCATTACCAGTCCCTGGACCTCAGGGCGAGGGCTCGCACCAAGGGCGAAGTCATCCCCCCAGGGTGTCGTATATGTGCGGGGTCCAGTTTGGCTTAGCCCGATTTGCACCATTTGGGCCCCTGAGTCCGTTTAAGTCGTTTTGGGTCCCGTTTCGCGTATATTCGCGCTTTTCGGGTTATTTGAGTGTGGAATGGGTTAAATTATGATCTAAATCCATCAATTGATGGTCTGAAAAAGGATTTGGATCATCTCACATGATCACAGATGCCTACGGGTCCGATTTTTGCAGTCTACTTCGGTCAATTTTGTTGATGGGCGAAACCGAGGATCCTGGGACTATTTCTACATATTATCGCCCCATCCTAAGTCAAAGTTTGCCAGTGTGCATCGTGTTACCATAACCTAGGTCCAGTTTAATGCAAATCATGCTTTGATACCAACTTGTAACGCCACAAAAATGGAGGGTCGAGCAGATGCCCAACTCCCGAATTCCAACACATCACTTATGCAACATAGATAATGATAATTAAATGTTGTCCGTATTAGTGCATTAAACATGAATGTGATTATACCAAATCAGCGTATTATACTCTAGAGTCAGTTAAATTACGCAAGTGGAAGACAGTGATAAATATATAGAGCATATAAGTGATTGTAAGTCCACATTGTATAAACGTCACTAGGTTAAATAATTACATGTATAGTTCAAAAATATACAAAACGATAAAGTGTAATGTCATCTATCAGTATCCCTGTAGCCCCGATATGCAACTCCAGGTCTACATAGACCTGCTAGAGAGTTGCATGTAGGAGAACTCCTCGTCATCATAAAAGACAGGCTCCATCTCGTAAGCCTCGTCATCACCTGTAACTACAACAAAGTCTGGTTGATGTTTTAAAACACAGTCCTAGAGTATGAGTGAGTGATCAACTCAGTGGAGCTATAAGGCAAAGGTTAACATGTTATCAATTCAATCAAGTAGTAATGATAAAGCAATACAACAAGCATTCTTAGGTACTCTAGTTAATGCAAGGATGATATGTGATAATGATGCATGCCCTCGCCTGCACTCCCTCTACGGCATCATCTCACGATCGCGGCATCACCCCTTCCTCTATGCTCAACTCCAACACCAAAGGCACATACAAATGCAGTGCATGTATGTGATTAGCCAAGTTTGTAATTAGACTTATTCATACAGCAGGTTTAGGATGCTAAGATACCTCCCTTTATATTATTTACCGAAACGATGATTCATCTAGGGTCGTCAATCCTAGGTAATCACATATGATAGGCAAGTTATAGGGCAACATCACCCCTGATTTAAAATCAGTGGACAGGTAAGTTTAGGTACTATGAAGAGGCTCGTCACCTCAATGTAGGCCTTAGTTTATACTCGAAGTCACTACGGGGAAGGCTCGTCACCTTAACGTAGGCTGACAACTCGAATACAGTGTCCTATACCACCGTATTTAACTCACGAGTTTAGTTTGCTCACTGAACACTACAGGGAGACTCGTCACCCCAGCGTAGGCCGACGGCTAGACCACGGTGTCCCATACCACCATGCCCGGCTCATGAGTCTTAGCAGATCGGGGTACCAAGGTTAAACGGGTTTTACATTTGTAAGTTGGTACCTTGATTCAAGCAGTAGAGTCCATACATGATGAACATACATTAGGCCAATCAGGTTGCTTGACAAGCTATACTGGTATGAGCGTACGTTGAATTGATCGACATAGAATGCGTAAACATTCCGCGTGGCCTAACCTGTTGACAAGCAGCGTACGACTTGAATTCCTCGAACATCTCTTGTGTGGTGAAGCGACCTCGGCCACCAACTCAAAAATCATTACCGATTGCCTTAACTATGCAATAGTCTCAATCATACTCAAACACAATAGGCCTCCATGTTTGATAGTCTAAATAACACGTAGCAACCAATTCAAATATGAATCTCACATAAGCATTTTAATGCACACATAGAGTACATGTTAACATACGTAGGCATTCATCCATAAAGCACATAGTGGTAAGATAGGTTGCGTGAAGGAAACAGTAACAATAGATAAAGTGATTGAGAATCCTATCTCAACACCCTCTTTAAAAACATTTCAACAAGCATTTTCTCATTTAAGCATTTTATCAAACACTTAGACTACACATATGAATATACATGTAATATATTGGTTATAACATATATTATGGTAAGTCCTTTCGCAAAAGAGTTGTCACACATACAACAATCACGTACTTATAATTAATAATCATGGTAAGCACAAATCCAAATTCTATATTCTTTCAAACATTTCAACAATACATGGATTACAATATAATCAACATAGTATATATATATATATATGTGTGTGTGTGTGTGTGTGTGTGTGTGCGTGTGTGTGTGTGTGTAATATGCAGAAAACATCGTATCTTAGCATATGTGATAGCAATCAAGTCAGTCATAAATCATTAACTGACATTGAAAGCCTTGAAACTATAACCTAAACATTTATAGTCCGCACATTTCACCGGTAAACTCGTATCAAACTCAGTTTGAACAGTAATTCTTCGTCTACGGCACAACGGCAACCTATAGCATGAAATAGTTTAGTTATTTCACCATTTACTCTATTTGGATCCCTAAAATAGATTAGGGTTAGGGGTTCTTACGCAAAATCAGAACTGGAATTGCTGATATAATGATACGGGAGAGATGATTCTACCCGTGGAGTTGCAGGGAAGAATCCCAGCAACTATCTCTTTCACTCTCTCTCCTTTCCTCACTCTTTCCTTCTCTTTTCTCTCTTCTCTCACATAGGGTTTAGAAAATTCGTATGGCATGGGAGAGAAGGGATTTAAGGGCTTATATAGGCTCAAAAGTGAGCTCAATGGCCCCAAGGCCATGATCTACTTTTGTTATAGCCAAAAGTCGGCTGTTTCAAGCCAACAGAGCTCATTTGGAGGCCCCATTTCTGCATACAGTCCAGGGGAAGTTCCCTGACAATGGATCTATGTCAGGTTAAGTTTTCGGTCCGATCTAATTTACAGATCGACCGTGGAGGACCTGTTTCAGTTCAATGGTCATCGTCACTCGATCAGGGCCACGAGTACACTGACCTGTGCAGGGATGTAACGTCCCAGAAAAATCCGTACAAAGACTCACCTCAGGCAGAAATCACTCAGGACCAAATCCTTTAGAAATTAGACGAAATTAACTAAGTGTTAAACTAGATTAGCTGAGAAATTCGTTTGAACCGCTTTAAATATGAACTGCAAGACCCAAAACTTGCAGAATCATCGACGCTACATTACCCAATAATCTAGGATCAATCTCATTACCCAATTGCTTTCGGGAGCACATTGAAACTTCGTATCGGACTTGGACCGCACGTCGAAAGTCGGATTACTACGAAATTATATAATTAAGACTGTCTTGCTAGACTTGACAACCACCGTGGAAATCAAGTCCAGATAGTGTCCCAAATCTATTCGCTTAAGCCCAGAGTGAAGTGTATGAGAAACGTGGATATCTTAGAAATAAAAATCTAAATTTAAGTAATCTGAGACTTGTTGCTTATGAGCCGAATATAAGGATTTAGACCGTAAAAAATCTGACCCAAATACACCCTCGGATCAGGAAAATTTTCTCATACATGGCAGTGTACTTGTGGCCCTGATCGAGTTATGGTGACTGTTAATTGGAAACTGGTCCGCCGCGGTCGATCTGTAAATCTAATCAGACTAAAAACTTAACTCGACCTAGATCCATGGTCAGGGAGCTTAAGTCCAACATTAGGCTCAAGGGGGAGCTCCAGAAATGCTCTGTTGAACTGAAACAGATGCTATTTGGACATAACCTAAGTATACCTTGACCCTGGGGTCATTCCCATTAGTTTTAGGCCTATATAAGGGCTTGAAACTCTTACTCTCTCACTCCATACGAATTCTCTAAACCCTAAGAGAGAGAATAGGAGAAAGAGGAGGAAAGAGAGAAAGAGAGAGAGAGAGAGAGAGTTGGAGTTCATCCCTGGGATTCAATCCCATCACTCCACGGGCTGAACTAGCTTTTTTATATCACTATTCCGGCGATTCCGATCCCGTTCTTAGGTAAGAAATCCAACTCCTAATCTGTTTTAGGGTTTCAGATAGTGTAAGTGATGAAATAGCTAACCTAATTCATGTTATAGTTGCCAATCCGCCGTTAACAAAGACAAAGTGTCTAAAATGACTTCGTTACACGTTTACCATTGTAAGGTGTGGACTCTATACGTTTAAGTTATGGTTTACAAGGCTTTCAATGTCGGTTAATGATTTATTCTTGACGTGGGTGATATTTCACATGCAAAATGTGTCGTTTGTTTCGCTTTATGATTATATATGAGCTATGTTGAATATAGTGTATTCTCTGTACGTATTGAAATGTTTGAATACGTATGGAATTTGGATTTGTGTCTAACATGATTATTTGCCGTGACTATATACTTGTTATGTATGCGAAAACTCCCTAGCGAAAGGACTTGCCCTAAATCATGCCACGACCAATATACGCTATATATGTTAAAGTGTGTAGCCCACGTGTTTGGGGAAATGATTAAATGAGTATGGAACCCGGATTCATGCATGCCATGATTATCCGCCTTGGGTATATGCGTGTGGTATACGGGGCAACTTCCTAGTAAAGGGATTTGGCCTAATACATGTATAACCAACATACAACATGTATGGAGATGTGTGTAGTCTAAGTGTTTGTTGAAATGAATGAATGACTATGGAATCAAGATTTGTGCCTGTTATGTTAATAAAATGTAAATGCATGATTGTCATATTCGTGACAACTCCTTGTTGGAAGGATTTGTCAAAATACATGTCATAGACATTATATGTTATGTATGTTGACATTGTAGTATAAGTGTTTGATAAAATATTTATATGAGAAGTAGTTAGATGAACTATATCTAATAGGGTTGTTGAGATAGGTTTCCCAACTATCTTAGCTATATGTATAAATTCCTGCTAATAGCTGAAATATAAATGGTGTGCTTTGTGTGGAATACGTATATGTAGAATGGCCTATTATATGTGTTTCATAATATATTCAAATGTTATTCATGCTTACATTGGTTGCTAAATGATATATGATTCTCATGTATGCATATTTCTCATATCAGAATGTGTGTGGGACTATGATATAGTCCAGGCAATCGGTAACAGATTCTGTGTTAATGGTTGAGGTTGTTTTGCCACAAAGGACGTGTCCGATGAATCTGAGTCGTACCTCGGTCGACGACAGTGGTTAGGCCACACAGAGTGCTTACGCACTTTATGTCGATCAACTCAAGGTGCGCTTATACTAGTCGAGCTCATCAAGTAACCCGATTAACCTGATGTATTTTCACCATGTTTGGATGCTACTGCTTGAACCTAAGGTACCAAACTCATCAGTAAAAATCCCGTTAACCTTGGTACCTTGATCTGCTAAGACTCATGAGCTGGGCATAGTGGTATGGGACACTGTGGTCAACCTGTCGGCATACGCTGGGGCGACGAGCCTCCCCGTAGTGACCAGTGAGCAACCCAAATTCGTGAGCCAAATACAGTGGTATGGGACACTGTATTCGAGCTGTCGGCCTCTATTAGTGTAGCCTGGCTATAGTCCCCAGTCGGGTTGGTGACGATCCTTAAAAAATTGACTGCCAGTTGGTAGGGCGTTGGTGGAGTGACCTCGAGTATAAAATAGGCCTACCCCGGCACAGCCTGGCTGTGGTCCCCAGTCGGGTTGGCGACAAACCTTCGAAAATAGACTGTCAGTTAGTAGGGTGTTGGTGGTAGTGACCTAAACTTGCTTATTGTATGTGATTAACTAGGATTGACAACCCTAGATGGATCATGATTTAAGAATTGATATAAGGGAGGTACCTTAGTTTCCCAATCCTGCTTTATGAAAAGGACTAATAAAAACTTGGTAATCATGCTCATAACATCGCATTGCATGTACCCCGGGTTGAAGAGCACAGAGGGAAGAAAGCATGCCGCAAGCGTAAGATGGTGTCGCACGAGGGAGTGTAGGCAAGAGCATGCATCATTATTCATATCATTCTTGCATTAATAAGAGTATTTAGGGATGTTTGATTTTACTGCTTTATCATTACTGCTTGACTGAATTGATAACATGTTAACCTTTACTATAGAGTTCTACGGAGTTAATCACTCACTCCCACATTACGGGATGGTGTTTTAAACACCAACCAGACTCTGTCTTGATTGTAGATGGCGATGCGACTCCTGAGGCGGAGCCGTACTTCGAGGACGATGAGGAGGCATTCTCCTACATGCAGTTTTCAGGCGGGTCTATGTAGACCATGTTCTAAATGACGGGGTTATAGGGATATTGATTAGACACCATTACACTTGTTATTTTACACTTTTGGAGCACCCATGTATATTCTTTTTTGTTCATTTTTGGAGTATACATGTATATATATAACCTGGTAACATGTTCACACTCTGGAGACTTATAATAGTTTAAATATTTTATATATCTATCACAGTCTTCCGCTTGCATAATTTAACCATCTTTGGAGTATGATATGTTGTTTTGGTGTAATCCCACTCATGTTTAATGCACTAACACAGACAACATTTAATCATCATTATCTATGTTTCATAAGTGATGCGTTAGAACTTGGGAGTGGAGCTTATGCTCGACCCCCGATTTTCAGGGCATTACAAAGGAAATTTCCCTTATCTGGGGGTGTATTTGGGTCAGATTCTGACGGTCAGAAACCTTAAATTTGGCCTGCAAGCAAACGGCCCAATTCACTTAAATGTAAGTTCGTTTTCTAAAGATATTCACGTTTCTCACACACTTCGTTCCATGTTCAAGTTGTATGTTTCTAAATACTATCTAGACTTGATTTCTGAGATGGTTGTCAAGTCCAGTAAGGTGTTCATAACCGTATAGTTCCACAGTTATTAGACTTTAGACGCATGGTCCAGGTCTGAAACGGAGTTTCAAGTTGCTCCCAAGAGCAACCGGGTTTTGAGATTGATCATGCATTTTTAGGTAATGTAGCATTAGTGATTCTACTAGTTTTGGGTATTACAGATTGTATAGAGAGTGGTTCAAGATAATCTACCGATTAATTCAGTTTAGCACTTAATTAATTTTCGTCTAATTTCTAAAGAATTCGGTCCTTAGTGATTTGTTCCTGAGGTGGTACTCAGGTCTTTGTACGGATTTTTCCGAAACGTTACAGAATCACATGAAAAATAAGAATAAAGATAAGAATAGAGATTGAACACCTACATTCAAACTTTCGTTGGGATATAAGAGTTTAGGATTAGCAAACTTTTCTGTTTTTTCAGTTTATTTTAGTGGTAATGGCTTTATAAACAATTTAGATGACATATGAGCATCACGAATCTAGATCCTCTGCTTACCATTGATACAAATAGAAATTTCTCGCTTTCTTGCATTGTGACTGCAAGTCCTAGTCATCATTAATGTTGCCAGCATTACTACATCAAACATTGTATATAATAATGTAGCCCAATCACATGGCAACAAATAAGAAAATCTTGCTTTGTTGGCAAGCATACTCGAACTCAAGCATCACAATGCATTTATTTCCATCTTCACTATCTCTTATAGCATAAATTATTTGAGATTTAGATTTATCTCATTTTTAGAGTCATGTCATAACACAACATGATAATATTAATAGACAATGTGGATTTGTCACCAACATTATTCCAAGACCCATATAACTTCTCCTTATAGGAAGTTGGGTAGGGCTCATATAGCTTGAATCCATCAAAGGAGATAAGGATCACCTCTCATATGTTCTCTCTCTCTCTTTCATTTGTTATTTTTCCATAGGATTGTTTATTTTGTGGTGTCTGCACAAATATACGTACAACATTTTATCATGTTAATATAATTATAAGTGGCCTAATCTCACCTTTTTAAAAACAGCTAATAATAATTTCTACCTGATGAGAAATCACCAAGTACCATTAGGCTCAACCCAAAAGATAAATCGGTATTTTCTTTCTTTCTTTTTTCTTTTAACACACACTCACACACCAGAGTCGCTTACGGCCACAATGGGTACTTGAACTCATGACCTTGTATTGAAACTATTTTGAATCTACCATTAAGGCATGAGTAAGGACCTAGGTATGTGTGCACACTAACCTCGGTGATGTGTTGACCACACTGAATTTTGTGAACCCCACCAGGAAATAAGCTATGAATAATTTTTTCTATTTTATTTATGATGTTAAACTTATATGTATTTATGCATAGATGAATGTGATGTGGATAAGATTATCTATGTTTGGATGGATGCAGTTTATGTTTGGATGGATGTACGTAGTTTGTGTTTAGATGGATGTGAATGTGAATATGATGAAATATATTATAACGGGTGTATATCATGAAGAATATGATGAAATATATTGTAACATGTGTATATTAGCAATTTTTGCCCGAATAGAGAAAAAAAACAAGAGACTTTTACCTACGAAATATTTCGTAGGTAAAACTTTCATCCACGTTAAAAACTTTCATAGGTAAAAGTTTCATCCACGTTTTTTACCTACGAAAACTTTTGTAGGTAAAAGATTTAACCACATTTTTACCTAAGAACAATTTCGTAGGCGAAAGTTTTTACCTACAAACAATTTCATAGGTAAAAGTAGTACTAATACTGACAAAAATAAACTGCATAGTTTTTACCTACGAAAATTTTCATAGGTAAAAGTTTCCTAAATATTTTTTACCTACGAAACATTTCGTAGGTAAAAGTTTTGTGAACATTTTTACCTACAAAAAATTTCGTAGGTAAAAGTTTTATGAACATTGTTACCTACGAAAATTTTCGTAGGTAAAAGTTTCGTGAACATTTTTACCTATGAAACTTTTCGTAGGTAAAAGTCTTGTGAACATTTTTACCTACGAAAAAATTCGTCGGTAAAAGTTTTGTCAAAATTTTTTACCTACGAAAAATTTCATCGGTAAAAGTCTAACCATTACCGACAATATGATTTTTCGTCGGTAAAAGCCTTTACCCTTGGTCTTTTACTGACGAATTTACTGACGAAAAAATTCATTGGTAAAACTCTTTACCTACGAAAAATTATCATTTACCGACAAAAAAATTCGTCGGTAAAAGCCTTATTTCTCGTAGTGACCATTTTACTACCATAAGAGAGAGAGAGAGAGAGGAGTGATCTTGGTGGGCCATCAATCCCATCCCTTTCATCCATCTCAACCATCCATCTAGTCCATCAAGGTGAGTACACCCCCTTCACTTATGTTATTAATATGTTTCCTATTTTAAATTGATGATGATTATGATATAGGACCCACTGATAGTAAGCTCCGTTGTGATGATGTTTGCCATCTGACCCATTGGCTGTAGCCCCACCATGATGATCACCAGCCATCCAACCTATCGTTGAGCTCACAAAGACCCGGATGAGGAGAAAACATATAAATCATCCTGATCAGTAGATTATGGCCCTATCGTGGGCCCATTGTAATGTTTGTATGCCATCCAAACCATCCAAGTGTGGGCCATTGGGCTGGCCGAACTCACAAACACACATCCATGCACACACGTGCACAACAACCATTAAAAAATAATAATAATAACAGCAGGAGTCTGGACGTTGTTGCTGCCAGCGTCCAGAGGACACTGCAGCAAGCATCGTTTTGCTGCTTATGAGATAGGCAGGGACGGTGGGTCCCACCACAGGCCCCACCGTGATGTAGGTCGAGCATCAACACCGTGCATTTGATGGGTCCCCTTTAGAAAATGGAATATCCCAAAAAATCAGTCTTACACGGAACTCAGGTGGCCAACACCATCTAAAATCATGGGAAGAGTGGATAAAACATATAAAAACACTTGCTGGGGCCCACCTGAAATCTGGATGCATCTAAAACTTGGAATGACCCCTCAACTAAGTGGGACACACATAATGGATGGACTGGATCTCTCAAGTGGCCCACCTTGATGAGAAATTAAAATAAAATAAAAATAAAATAGAAAAGAAAGGAGTATGGAGGAGGTGACGTCCTCCTTGGACGTTGTATGTCCTGAGAGGGAGGTCCCTATCCACTTGTGGGGTAAAGGTTTGTGGGGCTGATCATGGCCACACCATGATATATGTGCTAAATCCACACCGTTCATCCATCTTACCAGCCCCATCCATTGCATTGTATAAAAAATTAGGGCCATTAAAAGTTCATGCAGGCCATACCACTTGGACAGTGGGAATTGCACTCAAATGTCAAGATTTTTCTAGGGCCCACCTTCATGGTGAAAAGTATATCTGGGCCATTCATCCACTCATTCAGACCATTTTAAATCATGATTAAAAGAATGAAGTAGATCCACGCCTTAGGTGGGCCACACCATAAGAAATAGTGGAGATTGATCCCTATCGTTGACCCCTTCCTAAGTCCACAGTAATGTTTATTTTCCATAGTTCTTTTAATGGCCAAGACTCATAAAAATTATTATTATAATTTTTTAAAAGAGAGAGAGAGAGAGAGAGAGAGAGAGAGAGAATGCTAAGGGTTGCACTACCATGATGTATGTCATATCCACAGTGTTAATCTGGTGGGTCCCATATCTGGGACTACCATGATGTATGGATTTCATTTACCTCCTCTATTTGGCAACTTGTTCTAACCTCAGGTGAGATCCACCACCATGAGATCATGTGTCGTGTTGTTATTATAAATTGTGCATCATTGAGTTCTGACCCTTAATTAAGTAGTTATCTAATGTGTAAACAACCCATGACCACGTGGAATTGTGATTGGAGTGTGGCCCTAAGTCATAGATTCGCGTTTAAATTTTGGAACATTTTCGATTATAACTTGTGTGTGAACAATGTCTGTGTGAGGGTGTGATGGAGTGGTTGGGTATGAACAATGCGATGTAGTAAGTTGGGGTTGACCCCTTGATCATGAGGTCATGTAGCATAAGTATGGTCACCTAATCATGTACAAAGGTGGTGTATATGTAGCCATCTAATCATACGATTGTGAAATATGCACAAGGCCACCTAACCGTATGAAATCACGTGGCATTGATGGCCATTCAACAACGTGGGTTTGTGCTTATCAATATAGACACCGCACCACCACTTGAATCATGTATGACCAAGTTGTACAATAGACTGAGTGTGATGTAGAGTTATGTTACCCAAGCTAATGCTATCAAGGTCCTGGATTCTATGCGATGTGATCTCTAAACCGTAAATGGTATGATGAAATGTAGCCCTTGACCCTTAACCATGTGACACCGAAAATGAGTCATTAACTATGTGACGTGTGAAGTAGTTGTAGTATAAGACTCAGTGTAACGTAGTGTAGCCATGAATGATGGGCACGAATGTGATTGTTCAACTATGTTTGGATATTTTAAAATATGCATGGATACTAGATCATGATAATAATCGTATACATACTAAACTATGTGAAATTGTGGTACTTACCGCCTAACCATGTGAAAGTTTAGTAAAGTGGTTGCCCTATTATGTGAGCTATGTTGTAATGAAAGTACGTAACCATCTAACCTTAAGTCCTTTATTATGATAAGTAGAGTGACATTTGTGTGGCCTCTCAACCATATGGACTTCTGATAACGGAGTGGCCATAAGACCATGTGGGTATATGAGAATTGTGTGGTTACTCAGACTTGTGAACTATGTTGATGGTGTAACCTCTTAAGTATGTGAATTTAGGACGTGTGTCACATTGATTGTTGAACCCATCTTATTAATGGTATTGGGCTTGATTTGTGGACTCCGCTAATATGTTCACAATGGCATTAGAGTGGTGGGCCTATTAGCCTTAATGCCCACCTTGAGTGGACGCCTTGTGGGCCCATTAGCGGTAAACCTATCGGGCCCATAGGTTACTTCCTCTTACTAAGAACATAAAACTCCATGAGAAGTTCATATTGGGCCTATGTTTGGGCTTCTTGGTAAGTGCATGAGACTCCTTGTGATGTATGTATGCCAAGTCTCATTTGGGCCTTGTAAATGAGTTATGATTGAGTCCTCGAATAATCCATTTGTGGTAATCAATGGACCACCCAATAAGCCAGAAGATTAGGATGTAGCGACTCACTAACCAACCCATTCAAGTGTAGTAATGAATTGGGCCTTAGTCCACTTGAAATGATAGTTAGACATGTTGAGGCGTTGGATTAAAATCTAATTATGCATGTGGTGATGACACACGTGCGGTGATTATGTAATGTGATACTTGTGGTGATGATGATGCCTGTATGGTTAGATGTTATGATTGTATTGATTGTATTGTATGATAATGCTAATTTATGTTTATATGCTTGGATGGTGTTCAATTAGATGTAAGGACTAAGTAGACCACTGTATGTATTACCTCCAGTCATAGATAGTGCACCTAGTGCCATATAATGACGTGACACTTATGCACCCACTTCTTATGGAACTGATGAGGTGAACCACTTAACTCTTAACCGTGAATGAGTATGTTGGTGATACGAACTAGCTTTCGAATAGCTATGGATCTTTACATGCAGAATTGAGACACGTTTGGTATGTGTGCATCACTTGCATGTATCTGATATACAACTTGTTCTGGTGACACTGTATGAGGTTTCGACCATGCGATTGGTGTCGAGTGATGGATTGATCCTAATTGTGCTATTATATGGTTGGTGCACACTTGTGACGTGGAAGTGTGGACACTCGCATAGCCCCATGATCATGAGGGAGAGTGCACATTAGAAAACTATTTTACCATGTTAGTACCATGATCATTTTTGACTGGTCTGATGATATTTGTGCATATTGCATCTGCACGCAAGCATACATCTACATGCATCATGGATGAGGAGTACATGGTGTGTATAATTTGATCATATGCATGTGGTAGAGGATGTTGGTGCAGGGTGCACATGATGGAGTATGTGGTAGAGGATGTTAGTGCGGGGTGCATATGATGAAGTATGTGCGGATGTTATTTGGTCCAAGAAATCGTGGGCTTGGTCCTAGGTTGAGGTCCCTAAAGCGAATATATTAGGCATGGTCCATGGGTTGAAGTCCCTAAAGCTTGGTTGATACTACATTGTAATTTATGACACTCATATCCTTTCCACGATGAGCATGGATTGTAGATTGGATGTGGTTGGCAAAGGAACCCGATTTGGTATTAAGGCTACCTTGTATGCATATGTGGCTTACATGCATACCATTGCTTGAGTGCAATTATACTGCATAGTGTGCTTATAGATTATCATTGTATTTTACATAGCATCCTCACGAGATGGATTGAACACCACATCAAAACCGTGGTTATATTGATGAGACCACCACAGCGGCATCGTGGTCAGTATATGTGGACACCGAAAATTTGACTTTCTTATATTGGGTCCCAAACCCCTGGGTGAAATTCCCTAAACCTCGAGTGGTACCCTCGAGCCTCGTCGTCAAGACTGGGTGGATGTCATAGGTCACCTAGTGGCGAAGACCATAGTAGGCCTGACTCTTATCGACGTGGTCAGGTGAGAAGAGGTTCGGCCATGCCTAGCTAAAGAGTTAGAGTGAATGTGGTTGGGTTTGACCAGCCCCTAAAATGGGTCCGCTACCGGCATGTCGGGTGGGTATTGACATGGCTATAAGCCCCCCACTAACAAGGCGGGTATGTAAGGCCTCTATTCAACAACTTTCAGACTTGCTCTGGATACCAGGCCTCAGTGATTCCCAATGATGATAACTGTATTATGATGTGGACTTTTAGAGGAGGACTTGCATGCCTACATACACCCGACACACTTTTGCATATCATCTCTTGCATTGCATCATACCCTCTTGGCTTCATGTAGCATTATTTGGTTAACATGCTTCAGTTTCTGTACTCTGATATTTTGATTGTTACTGCATGCTTGTACACTACGCACACATGAGTGTACTCACTAGGTTTTTTTTCTTAATCTTCTTATTTCCCCCTCTCTTTTTTTCAGGACAGGAGTAACTTGGAGGACATAGCTTTCTCGATGTATTGTATCTATTTTGTTTTGGCGATATTAACATTGTGTACCTTTTAGAAAAGCATTGTACTTGTAACCATCAGGATTTATAATGGAGACTGTTGCTTAATCCATGGTGATTATGGATCATCATGCTCAGGTATATTATAAAAAATAAAAAATAAAAAATAAACTAGTCAAAAATCTTCCTTGTGGTGCACCGAACTCGGGACTTGGTGTATGGAAGTCGAGTGCTGGATTCGGGACATTACGGAAGTTGTCCATCCCCGGATTTGGGGCGTGACAAAGTGCTTCGAGAGCACCAGAGCATCTCTCTCTCTCTCTCTCTCTTTCTCTCTCTCTCTCTTTCTCTCTCTCTTTGCGTGTGTGTGTGTGAACACCCTCCCATGTGCAGGTTGTCCCCACCTCTAGATGATTCTTTCCTACATGTGGTGTGTGTTTAGCCAATGTTGTTATATTGATTCAAGATGATGGTTTGTTTAACTTGGAGTGGCTACTAACCAATGAAGCTTAGAATATGTAGTTAGATAGACACCATGGAATCACTTTTAATTAAGGAATCAAAGATTAGTGAAAAGATGCCTCGTAGCCAATTAGCAGAGACAATGCAACTCTCCTATAAGTTTGAACTTCATTTTAGGATATGTGTGTTTACGCCCATGTAGAAAGAGACATATATGTATACGTAATATATGTAATGTGTGTGTGTGCGCGGGTATGGGTTTTTCTAATGTCCCCACTTTTATAGGACATTAGCAACGTCTCCTATCCTTTTAAATGACATATGGGATGTCTAATAATAGATCGAGATAGTTAATTCAGTAGTACCGATGGGCGCAATGAAATTGCAGTTTATGAACCGCTATGCATTTAATGAGGAAGTATGGCGGAATGATAAAATGAAGGCTATGTCCTAGAGGGGGTGATTAGGATCTATTTAAAATTATGCCAATTACAAATAGAAACTTAAACTAATATACAATTAAACTAAGTAATGAAATATAACTCTAAGGCTTCCAAGCCAATAGAGGGTCCAATCACATAGACTACAAATGATATGCAAATAAGTAGTTAGTCTATATATATAGTGTATATGTGTGTGTCGAATGTGTTGCCTCTTCGATCACTAAGCATTCGTCTAATCATGCATGTATAATTAAACATTCAGACACATGTGCATAATTAAGCAAGTATGCAAATGACATTCCCAAACACAATCATATACAGTGGTTCGGCTACTTGCTTACTCCACTCCCGGTAAACGCGCTCAACCCGTGAGTGTACCACATTTCACAATCAAAGGTTTTAAATTAGGTTCACTTCTCACGTTTACAGTCTTACATAAGGACTCTAAGATTTATGCCCTACACAAGAGTAATGGTCCTAATCTTGAATCCAATAATTTAGGGTCTACTCCCAAGCCAAGGTCCTACATAAGAACCCGAAGATTTATGCCCTATACAAGAGCAAAGGTCTTACTCCCGAACCTGAAATTTATGCCCTATACAAGAGCAAGGGTCCTACTCCCGAACCCGACACGTATTCTCCCACCGGAGGCCTACAATGGGACTTTAGCTAATTTTTTCTTAGGCTAATCAACAACCTTGGTACTACACAAGAACCACGAATTTAGGCCACACAGGCCAAAGTCCTACACAAGAATTTAAGATGAGTTTGGAATACAAACTCTTGCACTCCAACATACAAAAGGAAGCAGTACAAACCTGGACTCTTACACATGACACTTACTTGTTATATTGAGTTCCTTTTACAGCTCCTTCTTGGGTTGTTTGATCTTTTCTTTCCTATGCTTCAATCAGCTCCCCGATACTCCCCGATCATGCTGCTGCTGCTTCGCCATGACTTTAGCTTCACGAGTAATCACCTTGCAGTAGATGCTCCTCCAAGATGACTAAGGTGATGGGAGTGGGTTGAACTCCTACAACTAATGGGTTGAATCTCCTAGAAAATGGAGGAGTTCAAGCACATTTCCAATGGTTAGGTTGGAATCCTCATTAGAGTTGAAGTCTTAACGGATATTGCTTGAAACTCATGGGAATAGATAAATAGGATGAAGGATATGCATATGGGATCACCTTACCTTCGGTTCCTCCAAAAACCAATCATCAAGCCAAAGAACCGAATGCCCTTTATAAACATTTTGAGCTCCAATGGTTAATAATAATAATAATAATAATAATAATAAATGGGTAGAAAATAGTTCTCTAGATGCTATTAAAGGTCCTTCGACGTCATCAAAGGGTTCCCCAATGCCATCGAGAATTCCAGACAAAAATGATAATTTCTTGCTAGACAGATTTGAACGATGTTCGATGTCATTGAACATCATGTTTTGATGTCATCGAAGTGACTTTAATGCCATCGAGAGATTCATGAAAAAAATCTAAAAACTTTGTTGGACAATTCTGGATCTCAAATTGATTCCATCAAGGGGACTTCGATGCCATCGAAACTTAAGTTTTGATTTTATCAAAGTGTCCTCGATGCCATCGAGAATTCCATCCGAAATCTAGTTTGGTTGTTGGACATCCCAGACTCTCGATCGATGTCATCGGCTAAGTCTTCGATGTCATCAAATACCGTTCGATGGAAGCTCGATGCCATCGAACATGGCCCGGAATCTGTTGTTTTGGATTAACTTTTACGCAACAGATTCGCATCTCTTCTAGCCTTGTTTTTCATATTTTTCTTGGACTCCTATGGCTAAGAGATGATCAAATTTATATTCTTATTAAGTCAAGATCTTCTAGAGGTTATAGGATTATTTTGGGTTAAGGATTACAGTCACCAAGGCATCTCATTTACCTATACGTGCTCCTTGATGCTTCAGCTCTGCTTGTGCATTCGGTCTTCACTTTCCAAAGGCTCAACTGACTACTTGACACGATGACTGATGTGATTGACAAACCATTGTACAAAAATGTGTACACTAACAATGTCATGATGCAAAAATTATCTAGATTAAATGATATTAATGGATTGAACGCAATTTATAACTAACTTTTGATATTTATGGGCTATAGATCACGTCGTTGGAATTATCAAACCAAAGTGCTAGCCTGTGAAGAGGGCGTGCTCTGACCCCGCTAAATCTCCCAAATAATTTCTAAAGACGCGCACTATACCAAACCAAGGAATGCTAGTGTTTTCCTTTCTTAAAGGTCATGACTAAGGACCCTTCATGACAGGGAGCTGATAAACACGTGTCAAAGTTCTGGTTAAACATTCACACGTGTCAGAGATGAGCAATCAATAGAGAATGGACAAACAAAATCAATAGAGATTGTGCAAACAAAATTATATCCAATATTTATCGATGGGCCCACCATGAATTGATAATTCCAAAGAGACTTTGTTGGATGATGCTAACCATCCATTCAATGGCTCATAAAGGCAAAAGGTTATAACAAATGACCCAATATTTAAACCTTTAGGATCTTCCCAGCTGCTTGATTTTTGCATCTTGGATTGCCGCAAGTCATGGGGAATGAATGGACGGTCCATGTCGATGGTAGATTGCCTCACACAGCACTATAAGTTATAAAATTCCAGTTGCATCAAGACACTTGAACAGTCCCATTGATCGTTCTAGGCTGTCCGTCAGGTCCAGTTCACACTTCATAGGTTACCATGCAAAAATCAACACCATCTATACAATCCTAACCATCCGATCAATATCAAATGAAATAAATAGCCCAGATAGGTCCAATCCACGCTTTGGGCTATCAAATTTTATTTTTTTTATGCCCACCATGGATCGCATATGGTCCTAACAATCACTTCTATCAAGCAACCATAACCGTCCACCATTGGCTTGAAAAATGGATTGCTATAAAATGAAGACAAGGTTATGTATGGTTTGGATCATTCGATGATTGCGATTTTTTCATGGTGGCCCATGAAACATGTGCTGGACCTAATGGATGGTCAGATTGTTATAATGGATTGTCAAAGTGTCCCCTATGCAACCATGATCTATACAAGTTAATGTATAAAAAATTGCAACTAAACATAAACTAATAGTCGTAAGTGTTACAACGGACGTCATTCAACCTGTTATAACGATTTTGAGAGAGGGGGGGGGGGGAGAGAGAGAGAGAGAGAGAGAGAGAGAGAGAGAGAGAGTTGTTTATATATTGTTCTGGTCCGGCACGGATAAGAGTCCAAAGTGATCGATGTTTTCGTAAATGAATGTATTGTGAATGCCGACCGAGAAAGAAAAGCGAATATGATTAATTAATTGGAGACGTTTTCCTCCACGACGGGCTATTTCATATTCTTGCAATGTATAATGCTTCGTATGCTAGCCCTCAGAAATTATACTTGTGGATTACAAAGGTTATTTGAATTTAAGCAAATTGTATCACAACGAGGAGTTCAAGTGACCATATACATGTTCATGATTTGTCAACCAACTATTTACTTTCGAAAGATTATTAGGCCATAGATTGGGGATTTTTAAGGAGAGGTGGAATTATCTATCAATGACACTTTTCCATTTCAGTGAACATATATAAGAATCACATTTATCTAAGAAGATGCTTGACATGTTCCAATGTATATCACACGATATTGTCCAAGTTTCAGTATTCTGCAATCAATCTTCAAGTGTTAAAAAAATGTTCTATATGAGTTAATGTCTACATATATCAAATGTGCCACCAACCAATATATAAATCTTCCACATGTGGCACAAGCTATCCTAGACATGTATCTATGTGTTTTACCAACAAAGGATTGAGCAACTAATGTAGCATGTCCATCACCAGCTAGCTTTAATGACATGTCATGGATCCTCTTGACACATATTTGCCAGGATCCAAATAAACACAAAGTAATTGAAATTAAAATTAGATAATTTGTATAAAAAAAATAATAAATAAATAAAATTGAAGAATCCTATGCTCTGATTGTGGACAGTTGTTTGCTGAAAAAGAAAAATTAATTCCATCATTCAATGAATGTCCATGATGCTGGGAAGGACGTGAGGTCGAGCACTGTCTTTCTCAAGGAGATAATTGTTCTGAATTTATGGAACTTCTCTGGACTCCTCACAGAGAAACCTTGAATCCACGAGGAAAAGAAAATAGAAATAATTCTAAAATATTCAAAATAATTTTATTGATGATGAAAAACGAGATTACAACTCTTTAAATAAGGCTACGAACCCTACAGAGAAGTTCTGGAATCATACTGTATCTAAAACTCCTAGAAATGGCAACTTATTATAAATAGTAAATTTATTATTTATAGATTGTCATGATTTCCACTAGACCTCATGGTTTTGGGCCAAAAATAGTAAGTGTCCTATTTGGCTCAACCATGCTATACTCCCAATCATTCTAAGCACTTTCCACGTTGGATTTAACTCCTAAAGCCCAACGGATGAAGAGTTATTACAAAAAGAAACTTACTATAAATAGTAAAAAGAAAATTAAAACAGGATTTAGACCTTTGATCTAATGGTATTTTGCAAATTCGGTGTGGGCAACCCAGCATAGCGGGTTGGGTGGTTAAAGTAGCTCGTCCTATCCCAAAACCATATATGGTATTCCCGATAGCTCATTTTGGTTTGCGAGATGTCTGTTTTAAGTTCTGACGGTCTGGATCACTTATGTCATCAACCGAGCCTTTTCTAATCCATTTTGACCATGAAAGTGTCCGCAACCTGCTCTACATCAGTTGATGTACTGAATAGTTATACAATCAAATGTGTGTATTTTATTTTATTTTATTTTTATTTTATTTTTATTCATGATACATCTAAGTTGGGAGCCCTTTGGATTCAATTAATTATATTCCACGAGTATAGTATCTCAGTGCCTGTGCATGGTCGATCACACTCTATAGTGTATCCAAGTTTCTCCTCATTCCTTTACCAACCATGAGGCAGGATTCGATATAGTCTGTGGCTTGTGCTGACAGCCTTTGCATTACACCTAGGTTAATGCCACTTGGGCTTTAGATTCCTACATCTTATATTAGTTGGAAGAGGTGTAAGTGTATATAAGTGTATGTACATGCGTGCACCTTCATGAACGTTTTCTCTTGTTCTAAGAAAAGAAGAAAAAAAATTACTCAAGATAATACACGTGAATGGACACACGTATACCTACTCCTGCATAAACATTTTCAAGTCATTACAATTCCTCATCTCCATCAAGGGTGGCAACAAATCCTCGGGTTAGGTCGACTAAAACTCAACCCTTTTACCAAAGGGGCCAACAATTGTCCCAAACCTGACCAATTTACCATGCAACTTGACTTGACCCACTTGAAAGTCATGAAGCCCAAGCCTGACATGGGTTGAGTCATCTAGTCAACTCAATGACTCACACCAGTCTGAGTCATTCTCGCAACTGAATTTCATGGTGACTCGGCTCATGATCTCACCAAGTTTTACAACTATGGACCCAACTAATAGGGGCAGAAGGTGTCATGCCCCAAACTCGGAAACCGGGCTCACAAAATTCCCTATTGCCGAATTCGGCGCCAATAGCCTCCGTAATGCCCCATTCTTAGCTCCCGACACTCATACGTCAGGTTCTGATCCTGGGACCCTACAAGGAGGATTTTCAGTATGAATTTGTCTCATAAGAAGTATAACCTCAAGTTTACCCAAATCATAAAGGTAACATTATCATCACATATCCACTAATATAAACATTTGAATACAAAACTGAAAGGGAAATACATATATCGAAAATTAAAGCTCCATAAGACTGCTGCATGCTCCATGCTCAATGTTGTTGCAAGCTAACGCCACATGCATACATCTATTATGCATAAGCTTATAAAAAACTTAGAGGGTGGTGTAAGTGTGTGTACAAGATAAGTGCCAAGTATGCAATATCAGAGTAAGCGAAAATACTACAAGACTCTAAATCATTTAAAATCATAATATGCAATGCGGATCGACTATGCAAATGTGGAATCATAGAGAGATAAATATCAGATGCCGATGATGCAATGTAATATGTAAATCCTAAAGAGTCACGAATACCATCAACCTCATCTAGGCCATATATCAAACCTACGCGTATCACGGGATCATGTGGGGATAACTCCGTCTCACAAGGAGTCCCATAAACATCTCAGCCTAATGGCATTTGATTTAATCAATCATCCATCACAACATGCATACGAATGATGAGGGTCCACAAAAGGACGGCGGATCTAGTCCAAATATCAAGATAGGCTCACTGATTTAAAATGTGTTATGATAGTTAAGGAAAGAATCCAACTTATAGCCACCACAACATCGGACGATGCTCCCAATGTGGGGACAAAGTTCTGTCTTCACTGTGTGCACAGTAGCCTGCCAACATAGTATCCTGCCAATCACTGGTAGCTCGCTCAGGTCCTCATACCCCGTCTACTCAGTGTCTGCCCACGTGCGCTCGCCCACATGTGATCACAGTGATGGAGCGTCACAATATTCCCCACCGAGGGCAGATTCGAGTCTAAGTGCAATAAGTGGGCTTCCTTACCCTCTCTATCATGTAATAAACTAGATTTCCTATGGGGCCCAGTAAATAGGGTCAACCCATTTAGAAAATGATGAGAATGGGCCTAACAAGGTCTAAGGAAAGGTCACAATGAGGACATTCAACCATCATTGCCCATCAATGTGGACATTTAACCAACATTGCTCCCAAGGAGTGGCCCACATAGAGCCAAGTGTATAGTGGGCTTATGGCCCCACACAAGGGCCTAATATACATCACCATGGGCCTCACTCAAGGGCCACATATACATCACATTGGGCCTCACACATGGGTCACGTATACAACACATCAGGCCTCGCCAAATGGGTCATGAATACACCACAATGGGCCTCACCAAATGGACAAAAAAAACACCACAATGGGCTGCATTACATGGGCTTCAAATACATCACAATGATTCTCATATCTAGGCCTCAACTATATCACATGGGCTGCATTACATGGGCTTCAAATACATCACATTGGGCCGAACATATGGGCCACACAAATATCATATTGGACCACATATATGGGCCATACAAACATCATATTGGGCGCACATATGGGCCACACAAACTTCATATTGGGCCTTACTAATGGGCCATATATATATATATATATATATCACCATGGGCCGTATCATGGTGGGCCAAATACATCTCAATGGAACACACCACGGTGGGCCACAAATACATCACAATAGCTGCATCCTATGGACCTCAGATACATCGCATTAGGCCTCATATACGGGCCTCAAATGCATCACAATGGCCTCATGCACGGACCGCAATACATGGCCTCATATACGTCACGTGGGCCGCATCACATGAGTTGTACCAATGGGCCTCATATATATCAAGTGGGCCGCATCAATGGGCCACACAAATGGGCCTCATATACATCAAGTGGGCCGCATCAACGGGCTGCACCAATGGGCCCACCAACCTAGTCGGTCCATCTATACCATACATCTATTTAAAAATTATGTTAGAGCATTTCCCAAAAGTGAATCATATCGAAAGATCATTTGGACCATATCACAAATAATAGTGGAGATAATGATTTCCACCTTTAAAATTCTCAAGGCTCACCATAACGTTTATTTTCCATTCAATCTATTCATATGGTCACCAAGACCTGATTTAAGGGGAAAAACAAATATCATATTGGCCCAAAA
The DNA here is from genome assembly GCA_030180095.1 of Magnolia changhungtana. NCBI lineage: Eukaryota > Viridiplantae > Streptophyta > Magnoliopsida > Magnoliales > Magnoliaceae > Magnolia > Magnolia changhungtana. The sequence continues at coordinate 1,595,923 of JASAUF010000344.1, read as the reverse complement.
CTGTTATGGTCCCAAAGGAATTTCAATGGTAGGCATTTATTTTTCCACTATTTTCTGCAAGGTGGTCCACCTGATATACGGATCTGCCTCATTTTTTGTCTTTAGCCTTAAGACATGCTCGCCATTTAGATGGACGGTTTGGATGTAATGCATACATCAGCGATGGGCCCCATCGAACTTGCTGACGTAACTACAACAGTTATATAGTTGGTGGACACCAGCTAACCTACTGCCATACAAGGTGAGTCCCACGTCCTTGAGATGGATGGTTTGGGATAATACATCAAGGTGGGCTCCACACAGCAGCTATATATATAGCTGGTGTGGAACGCACCAGCCAATCCGTTTCCAAGAAGGTGTGTCCCACATGGGGCCCACCATATATACATATAGTATATATATAATCTAATATATATATATATATATATATATATTAAAACAAAACAGCCCAGCATCCAATGTCCTAGACGGATGAACTGGATGCAAGGCACATGCATTGAGGCCAGCCCAACCGTCCAGAGAAAGATGGACTGGACGGTTAAGATATAACACATATCTGATGGTGAGGTCCACACGTGTGGCCCACCAGAGAGAAAAATGGACGGAGGGTCTGGACCACGGCTGTGATTAGACCACCATGCTGACGGGTATAGATGGACCGGCTAGGTCATAGCCTGTTGATGCGGCCCGCTTGATGTACATGAGGCCCATTGGTGTGGCTCATTGATGCGGCCCACTTGATGTATATGAGGCCCATTAGTGAGACCCATGTGATGTGACCCACTTGACGTATATGAGGCCATGTATTGCGGTTTATGCATGAGGCCATTGTGATGCATTTGAGGCCCGTATATGAGGCCTAATGCGACGTATTTGAGGTCCATATGATGCATCTATTGTGATGTATTTGTGGCCCACAGTGGTGAGTTCCATTGAGATGTATTTGGCCCACCGTGATACGGTCCATTGTGATATATATATATATGGCCCATTAGTGAGGCCCAATATGAAGTTTGTGTGGCCCATATGCGTAGCCCAATATGATGTTTGTATGGTCCATATATGTGGCCCAATATGATATTTGTGTGGCCCACATGTGCGGCCCATTGTGATGTATTTGAAGCCCATGTAATGCGACCCATGTGATATAGTTGAGACCCAGATATGAGAATTATTGTGATGTATTTGAAGACCACATAATGCGGCCTATTGTGGTGTATTTATGGCCCATTTGGTGAGGCCCAATGTATTGTATACATGACCCATGTGTGAGGCCCAATATGATATATATGTTGCCCTTAAGTGAGGCCCATGGTGATGTATATTAGGCCCTTGTGTGAGGCCATGAGCCCACTATATGCTTGGCTCTATGTGGGCTACTTCTTGGGAGCAATGTTGGTTAAATGTCCACATTGATGGGCAATGATGGCCGAATGTCCTCATTGTAACCCTCCCTTAGGCCTTTTTAGGCCCATTCTCATCATTTTTAAATGGGTTGACCCTAATTGTTGGGTCCCATAAGAAGTATAGTTTATTGTGCGATAGAGAGGGTAAGGAAGCCCACTTATTGCACTTAGACTCGGATCTGCCCTCGGTGGGGGGTATTGTGATGCTCCATCATTGTGATCGTATGTGAGCGGACACTAAGTGGATGGGGCATGAGGACCTGAGCAAACTACTAGTGATTGGTAGGCTATTGTGCACACAATGAAGGCAGAACTTTGTCCCACATTGGGAGCATCATCCGATGTTGTGGTGGTTATAAGTTGGACTCTTATCTTAACTATCGTGATGGATTTTAAATTAGTGAGCCTATCTTGATATTTGGACTAGATCCGCCATCCTTCTATGGACCCCCATCATTCGTATGCATGTTGTGATGGATGATTGATTAAAGCAAATGCCATTGGGCTGAGATGTTTATGGGATTCCTTGTGAGATGGAGTTATCCCCACATATTCGAGTGATACGCGTAGGTTTGATGTATGGCCTAGATGAGGTGGATGGTATTCTGGCTCTTCAGGATTTACATATTGCATTGCATAATCGACATCTAATATTTAGCTGTCTATGATTCCGCATTTGCGTAGTCATTCTTATTGCATATTCTGATATTGAATGATTTATAGACTTGCAGTATTTTCGCTTATTTTGATATTGCATACTTGGCACTTATCTTACGCACACACTTACACCACCCTCTGCTTTCTATAAGCTTATGCATGACAGGTGGCGTTAGGTTGTAGCAGCGTTGAGCATGGAGCGTGCAGCGGTCTTTTGGAGCTTTGATTTTTGATATATGTATTTTCTTTTCAGCTTTGTATTTAAATCTTTATATTAGTGGATATGTGATGATGATGTTGCCTTTGTGATTTGGGTAAACTTATGGTTATGCTTCTTATGAGACAATTTTGTATTGAAAATCCTCCTTGTAGGGTCCTAGGATCAGAACCTGGCGTATGAGTGTCGGGAGCTGAGAATGGGGCACTACAAATTCGTATGCATGTTGTGATGGATGATCAGGAATTTTGTAAGCCTGATTTTCGAGTTTGGGACGTGACAGAAGGTATATATAAGACCCGTAACCTCGCGAGACCTTTTATACACTTTGACTTCAGCACTAGTATGTTCCTGCGGACCAGATCGACGAATTTTAACAGCGATCGTATTTTAATACCACAATGCTCCGAGACTTGTACCCTAGAGACCGCGTGGGGGCTATGATTTCAATGCTACGCTGCACACCCTATTACAATCCATAAATTAGGAATTGCAGTTTTGGCACAATCTGAGGTGGGCCGTGCAATGCACGTAAGCTCCACTTGCACAAATTCCAATATTGTCAAATCAATTATATTCACAGTTATCCTATCAATCTATCAATTATCCCATCTATCCATCACCACCTACCCCCATCACCTTTTTTCTTTCCCCATGAAAAGGAAGCTCCAATGGTCAACACTCATCATTCTTATTATTTTTTCCCCTTTTTACCTTCTCTCCCTTTCTAAAATCCCCTCCCTATCCCAAATTCTCTACCACAAAAGCCTCCTTAAGTATGAATATTTTCATTTTCATTTTTTTAAAAAAAGAATTTATGAAGAGATAAAGAGAGAAGAGAAAAGAGAGATTAAAGATGATTAGGGGTAGAAAGGAGCTTGGTGGACCATTTGATCACCGATCCAAGTCAATCCAACCGTTCATCCTTTGAAGTGAGTGCATGTGAAGATCAAAACCCTCCCTTTTCTTTGTGATTTTTCATTTTAGTGGCCCCTTAAGGGTGGGACCCACCTTGATCATGTATAGATTGTATGGTGGACCCCATAGTAGCAGGGGGCCACCCCGATGGCCGGATCTCATTCCTTGTTTTTCTTCCCTTTCCTTTCTTTTTCCTTTGAAAAATTATAATGTTGTGAGGCCTACAAGTGGGCCACACTGGCGGAGAGCATGCCCCGCATGGTATTACAGCGTGGACCACCTTATGTGGCCCACCATGATGTTTATTTTCCATTTAATATGTTAATATGGATAACAAATTTAGATGGTGGAAAGGCATTCAAATTATTGTGATTCAAAGCTTCTCATCCCACCATGAGTTGGTCAATCTAATGGATGGTGTAGATCTCTTACATTGACCCCACCTGCATGCCAATTAAAAAATATAATAATAAGAGTCCAGACGCTGGACATTCACACCATCGCTTAAGCCTATCCATATCTCAGGTGGTTCAAACCATAGTTGTAGCGTCCCAATTTTTTGTAGACAATTAAACGCATGCCTAGACATATATACCCAACTCATACAATGAAAACATAAACACAATGAGTCGATATAAATAGTAGAAGTAATTAAATTTCAGGGATGAAATTTTAATTAAGGGGGGTAGATTGTGATGACCCTGTTCTTATAGTTGGTCGTGAGCACTTACGCCCACAAATAACTCTAGTGGGAGAACTAGGGAATATGCAGAGACACCGTAAAATAGATTGTCATTCCCATTCATAATGGCAGTAATGAATTTCGGGGATGAAATTCTTTTTAAGGGGGGTAGATTACAACACCCCGTACTTTTCAGTACTCGGGTGTTACCGTGTAATGTAACTTAGTATAAAAACAAATCTAATCCATTTGAACATTCACACGTTCTAGCTCAAATCTGACCATTGGGAGTGATATTTATCTTTAGAACAAATCATCCATTCGTTGATTTCGAGATGGACCACTACATCATCGAGTAACTCTATTTTTAAGATTTCAACCATCCCGATATACCAGTCGATTTAATAGACAAATCAAATCATCAATCATCAACATCAAACCCTGGATCATCAAATTCACCATTCAACCGACCACGTCACTCAATGTTGAAAATCCATCACTTGACCACTATAATAAAGCCATATGATCAATCAACCTACTAGTAATTTTCATCTATACTAGGAAAGAGAATTTAAAGCATTGACGATCGGTCTAGGTAGCAGTCTGACTGTTGGATCGACATAGAATGGTGATTGAAGACCAAAGACTGAGTTGTAGGGCCCACCTGACTGTTAGATCAGCCTCTATCTTGGACTCATAGCCTTATTTGGACTAATGGATCGAATGGTCGGTGTGGATCAGTTTGGTTGGAGAGGATTTCCCATGAACATCACCGTGGGGCCCATTTCCACCACACATGTGCACCGAAGGTTGTGCACCAGCATTACATGGGGCAACAGACCTGGTAGCTCCTTTCAAAATCTCATCTACTAGCACCTGGACAAACAAACAGGGTCCATTGGGATGTGTTGTGGCTCACAATGATTGTGACACCTGTGCTTTCAGGACCCGAGTATATGACCCATTTCCCAAAGACCCAAGTGTTAACCTTAAAGGATAGTCAAATTCGAGTATATATATTTTTCAACTATCAGAGTTAGCAGATGAGCATAGGATGGACAAATCAACATAAATGAAAATTTGCATTTACATATAAAATATACAAGAGGTTGCCCATAATGACTTATACAACCAATGTCTTTGAAATTAACAATTATGAAATGAAATAATATTACATGTGAAACAAAATAAATTGCAACAATCTTGGGATGTAAAATCTTGGAGCAATCCTTAGCAAATACAATCATGCGCCCTTGTCAATCATAGCCTACTCCTCATCAATAAGAATGTGAATATCATTTGGACCACTTGTGCTACCTGTGCAGTTGTATATTTGATAGATGAGTGGCCAACTCAATATGAATTCTCCTTAAGATTACACACCGTTGCTTTAGATAAGCATAATTATAAAAATAAGGCATACAAAATAATACATGATGTAGTCTTATTAGGTGCATAGATGCGTGAATGCAATCATTGCCCCGGGGATGTTTATCCATGTAGACAGTGGGCTCGTCACCCATGCAATCATCAACCTGGGAATGCTCATCCAGTCGGACAGAATATGTACATCACGTAGGATAGCGATAAACATTGGTCTGTGCCATGTATGCATGTTTAGCCAACCATTATTAGTTCAGTTACAATTAACCAATTTAGATAAGCTCAAGGTCACTACGGGGGCTTATTACCAGCATAGGCCGACAACTCAGGCATAGGTCCCATACCACCATCCCCAGCTCATGAGATTATCATCTTAGGATGTTTAATGGAAACCCGTCGACTAGTGGGCAATCATATTTTAGTATATAGGGCTTACCATTGCATGGTTGTATAGAAACAATACATTGAACCCATATAGGAAAAATACCAAAACAAAGCCAACTTGGGCGAATATCAAAACTAAACCTCATAGGGCAAGTATAAAAAATATGCCACATAGGGCCAATATCAAAACCATGCTATAAAGACGATCCTTAAAACCCACTTAAATACAGTAACCCCTAGATGGTATGCCCACATCAATATTCAATTCAAGCCACCCTTCAATAACCATTAAGTCATAGGTCCATTACAAGCACATTCAATCGAGTTGCATCCCAAGCATGAGTGTACATTTATAAGTAGGGGCTTCCCATTGATGTACTAGTTTAGGTTCCATGAGCAATCCACGAATAATCCACAAACATGAAATAAATATGCATGATTAATAATAATCATGTATATAGCAATTCAATTCCAACAATTAGCGCATGTGATTATAACATGAAAATATCAATTACCAATCGAAATTAAAATGAAAACTATCACTTAAACTATTAAGAAAATAGAAAGCTCAAGGGGAAGAATCATCACCTTATAGTTTGCATCGCTTACCAGCATCGCTAGGGAATGCGTGTTCCCTTAAAATCAAATCCTATCATAAATCAGGATGTACAATTAGATCCAAGTTCTACATACTACCTAGGGTTTAAGATCATAGCCTAGGGTTATCTTTTACGATTTTGGTGTAGAAATAGGGTTTTCATCCCAGGGTTTAGTCTTAAACTTAGATTCTAGGATTTTGAATCCTAAATTATTATTAGTATTATTATTGTACAATGGATCAAATAATACTCATAACAGGAGCATTGATCCATCCATATTAATAATGATGATTCACAAGTTTATATTTAAATATATAGGTAACAACAATATCTAATGTTCTTATAATGACTAATAACCCATTAAATAATATAGGTAATAAAAATAAAATAGTTACTAATAATGAAATGATAATGACTAATGATAATAATCATATTACAAGAATTACACTAATCACATAAGGAAAATGATAATATTTCCTAATGATAATAATCCTAATTATCAATAATAAATCTAGTCATGATAATAGATACTATAATCTATCATTAAATAAAATACTATTATTTGAAAATTACAAATTTGTTTACAACAACTAGGTTATATAGGGGACTTTGTCCCCTATTTAACTTAAGGTTAGGATTTGTATGCAAATTAAGGTAAAATTAATTACCATGCTAATCTAATAACCATAACATAATTATCAACATTAATGATAATATTTATATTAGTTAATCATGGTAATAGCAATAGTTAGTGCACTTCTACTATCATTGACAACACTTAAGGATGGTGAATAAAATTCTAATACCTAGTAGTTGTAGTTCCTCCTATAACAATTATTACTAATGTAAGTAATATGCTAGTGACTGATCAAGTTTAAATACCGCGCTAATTATGGTAATGCTAAAGATAGTTAAAACAATCTACTTTGGGATAAGGTTGACTTACATACGTCGCCTTAGTAGTTCGACTCGACGTAACTAGGCTATCCCAACTTGACTCAACTGAGTCGGCTCGTGGTGGTTATAACCCAACTAGGTCACATGATAGTTAGAATGCACTTGGACTGTGCATTCGCTTGCTAAGATGGAACGGCCACCATCACAGCAATGGAGGGGCCGAAGGGCTTTAATTTCGGCAACCAGAGGATCTGGACCCATCTAGAGTGGTCTAGGTGAATCGACCACTGAGTCAACTCAACGAGCCCAAACTCAGTGATGGCGATTGCCAGGGAGGTAGTTCCCAGACTGGAGCTCGAGCTACGACATCCATAAGGCTGATCAGCCAATTGTTGTATTCCTACAACTCATGGGAACTCAGTGAGCTACCGAGTTCACAGGGGTGCTAGGAGCAAGTCAACCCTCCGGAAGGCCATGTACCGCACCTGGTCACTGAAACGGCCCATCCTAGGCTAGTGGAAGACAACTCAGATACCTGTTGGTTGTTCCAATTAGCTTAAAACAGACCTGGCCTTGTGGTGATCTGGGCTTCACTGAGTTCAGCCTCAACTCAGCGATAAGTGAGGCAATGACCCATTCTCTCTCTCTTCTTCTTCTTCCACTCTCCTTCTTTCCCTTTTTTTTCTTTTTTTCTTTCTCCTCGAAGCTTTATGGAGCTCTGAAATCAGTCATTGTAATGCCCTGAAAATCGAGGATCGAGCAAAGCTCAGCTCCCGAGTTCCAACGCATCACTTATGCAACAAAAATAATGATGATTATGATGAGAGCATGGAAACATGAATGAGATTATACCAAAATAGCATATCATACTCTAGACACAGTTAAATTTACAAGCGGAAGACTGTGATAGATATGTAAAATATATAAACTGTGGTGAGTCTCCAGAGTGTGATAATGTAACTAGGTTAATTCATTTCAAGTACAATTTCAAATTATACCAAGTTGTGTAACGTCATCTAGTCAATATCCCAGAAAGCCCCGTCGATCAGAACACGGCTCACAGGAACCCGCCTGAAACTGCATAAAGGAGGAATCCTCCTCATCCTCATAAAAGTTCGGCTCCGCTTTGCAGCATCGCCATCATCTGAAACTCAAACAAGTCTGGTTGGTGTGTACAACACCGTCCCGTAACGTGGGAGTGAGTGATCAACTCAGTGGAAAAATAAAGCATAGGTTAACATGTTATCAAAACAGTCAAGCAGTACAATCAACAATCCTAAATACTCTCGTTAATGCAAGTATAAAATGCTATCATGATGCATGCCCTCACCAACATACTCCCTCATAAGACACCATCTTACGTTCGCGGCACGCTTTCATTCCTCAGTGCTCCACATCTTCTAAGCACATGCAGTGCAATGATGAGCATGATTACTGAGTTGTTATTAGTCTATTTCAAACAACAGGATTGGGAAACTAAGGTACCTCCCTTGTATCATTCCCAAACATGATCCATTCTAGGGTCGTCAAACCTAGATAATCTCATACGATAGTGTGGTTCTAGGGCGCTGCAAAGGCTGACAGGGCTGTTACACGTAATCGTTACACCACTCCCCCATCACCTTTTTAACGGTTCATCACTAAATTGATACATGCCTAGTTCATACTCTATACACCGCGGCAAAACTCATTGCCTCACCGCAAATTCAGAGTATGCTCGAGGTCACTACAAAGGGCTCATCACCAATCAGTGTAGGCCGACAGCTCGAATATAGTGTCCCATACCACCATAATCAGCTCACGAGTTTGGTTGCTCACTGGTCACTACGGGGAGGCACATGGCCCCAGCGTAGGCCGACAGCTCAACCACGGTATCCCATACCACCATGTCTGGCTCATGAGTCTTAGCGGATTGAGGTACCTTAGTTAACGGGATCTCACTGGTAAGTTTAGTACCCTAGGTTCAAGCAGAGGCGTCCAAATATGGTGAACATATATTAGACATATCAGGTTACTTGACGAGCCTGACTAGCTCGAGCGCATAATCAATTGAACGACATGAAGTGCATAAGCACTTCGCGTGGCCTAACCACTGTCGCCAACGGAAGTACGACTCGAGTTCGTCAAACACATCCTACGTGGTGAAATGAATCTCAGCCATGCATTCATTTTCGTTTTCGATTGCCTGGACTATAATCATAGCCCCAAACACAATCAATCCTTTATTCAGAAGCATATAGAGTAAAGCAGAATAAACAAAGTAATTCAAGCATGTTAACAAACATGTCATAAAGCATGTTACAAGCACAATATAAATAAGATATACAAACACATCTATTTCATAGTAAGCGATTAACTGAAACAACCAACATGGAGGAAATCATATACGTTTCTAAGGTAGTTGGGAATCCTATCTCAACACCACTATTAAATTTAGTTCGTCATCCAATTTCTCACACAGGCATTTTATCAAACACTTAAACTACACCACTCCAGCATACATGACGTATGTTGATTTCAACATATAATAGGACAAATCCTTATAGCAAGGAGTTGTCGCATACACATCAATCATGTTCTTACATTCAGTAATATGGCAGGCATAAATCATAAATCCATATTTATTTAGTCATTTCAACAAACACTTAGACTACACACATTAGCCTACATAAGCTATGTTGGCCAAAAAGTGTATTAGGGCGAATCCTTTCGCCAAACAGGTCATACATCCATAACTAACATATATACACGGCAATTACTCATGTTAATCATATCAACGAATTTTATACGGATACGGTATTTTCTACAAATACCTAGAATACACAAAATCTCATATTCTTCGTATTTAACCGAAATGGAAAACAGACAGCACTTTATACATGTGCAGTTGCATGCAGATCATGAATCTATCATTATCTGACATTGAAAGCATTGAAAACCATAACCTATACACCTAAAGTTCGCACCTTTTGTCGTAGAATCGTAAAGAGCTCGATAGAGTTGCTAAGTCTTCGTATACGGTAATTTGGCAACCTATAACATGCTTTAGGTTAGTTATTTCATAGCATACAACTATCAAAACTCTAAAACAGATTAGGGTTAGGGTTTCTTACCTAGAAACAAAGCCGGCATCGCCGAGAAAGCGATTAAAGTGAGGTGGTTAGGCATGGATAGCAGCAGGGTAGAGCATCAGGGAGATCCTCCTACATCTCCCACACTTTCTCTTTCTTTTCTCTCTTCTCAATTCTCAAATTCGTATGGCTGAATGAGAGAGAGTTTTAAGGTCCTTCTATAGCCTAAAACCTCACCAAAATAGACTCCAGGTCAAGGTATACTTAGGTTATAACCAAAGCGGGTCCGTTTCAGCTCAACAGAGGACTTTTGGCGGCCCCTCTTAAGCCAAAGGTCGGACTTAAGCTCACTAATACTGGATCTAGGTATGGCTAAGTTTTCATTTCAGTCGGGATTTCAGATCGCAAATGGCAGACCAGTTTCGGTTCAACGGTCAGTGGATCTCAATTGGAGATTCTGAGTACATGGATATGTTTGGAGAAATATCCCTGATCTGAGGGTGTAATTTGGCCTGATTCTGACGGTCTGATTATTATATTTGGCCCGTAAGCGATAAGTCTCAGATTACTTAAATTTATATTTTATTTCTAGATATTTTCACCTTTCTCACACTCTTCACTCCGGGTTCAAGCGAATTGCACTGGGACACTATCTGGATTTGATTTCCGAGATGGTTGTCAAGCCCAGCAAGGCAGTCCTAATTCCTTAACTTCGTGTTAATCGGACTTCCGACGTGCGGTTCAGATCTGATACGGAGTTTCGAGATCTCCCGAGAGCAACCGGGTAATGAGATTGATCATAGATTTTAGGGTAAGCTAGCGTCAATGATTCTATAAGTTTTGGGTCTTATAGATCGTATTTAAAGTGATTGGTGCTAATTTCACAGGTACTCTAGTTTAACACTGGCTAATTCTCACCTAATTTTTAAAGGATTTAGTCCTGAGTAATTTCTGTCTGAGGTGGTACCTGGGCCTTTGTAGTTTGTATATAAAGTGATCCAAGTTATAATACTTAGCTAGTTTAAGCTAGTGTCTAGGGTGAAAGTACTTAGAAAAATTGAAAGAACAAGGTGATGAAGGGTGGGATTTGTGAAAGAAATGGGTTCAAAAGCGGTTTTAGACTTTGGGATTGAGTTCTGACAAGTTAATAAGGTGTTAGGATCGACCCATTGCCTAAGGATGTCTAATTTCAGGTTGGCAAAAATCTGGGATGTTACAGTCATGGCTTGCCCAGCAAGATCTAACTCGATCCAGATGCTTTGAATAAAGAAGATGCTCAGGTTCTAATGGTGGATTCCAAACGGAAGCTCCTTCTTTCGATTTGGAGGTGCTGGGTGGTCCGGATGGGCTTAGAGGAGCTCGAGGAACAGGGGTTTCTAAGGTTAAAGGAGGCTAGGCAGATGGGTTTGAATGGAGAAGAAAATGGCTAAAGGAGAGCCTTTTTTTTGTTGCTAGCTTTCTACCCAAAACCCTAGTCTCTAAAAGGGAATGGATGGCTGAGGTGGCTTCTTTTGAGATGGCCTAGATCATCCCTAGCTGGTTCACACGGATTGCCAGCGTGTTTGCACAAAGCACAGTTTCTATTTCTAGAAACAATGTGTTTGTAGGGCCTTTTTGTGCTAAGAACTGTGTGCATGCACACGTGTTTTCGTGTGCGGGAGAGGTTGGATTTTGGTCAAGACCTTACCGTGCATAAGATGGTGATGGTGCGCCATGGACATATTATAGTATTTATTATAAATGATTATTAAGTAGTTAAATCATATAACATATATATACTAAGTTATATATATATGTGATAATTATTATATTTTACACATTCTGAATTGGATGACCAATCTGCTGATTGGATACTTCCAATATTGATCTCAAGCTCACCCATTTGTATCTCGATATTATCATTGATTGTTTTAAGTGCCCCTAAGCTATCATGGATGGACTCTAACTGTTTCTTTTAGGATTGGGTGGTTATGCCGTGTAGGCAAGCGTTGAATCATCCTACAGGAAGTTGCGGGCTTGACGAACGGTGGATCTTGTGATCCATAGATTTAAATCTACAATGGCTGGATGGATCTATTTATCAATGAAATTAGAATCCTAAGGGTAGGTTTTCTGATGTCGTGATGTTCTGTCTCGAGGAATAACAGATGGATAGCCTGATTTATGGATGGGAACCGTTTTTCAACGGTCGGATTCTGACTGGAATGCATGTGAACATTCACTCGAGCTAGGTTTGTAGTTATACTAAGTAGGGTTACTCAATAGCACTCGAGTACCAAAAGTACGGAGTGTTACAATGATCGCCCATATGCACATTCCACACCGTCCATCATGCAGCTGGGTCAAATCTGAGCAAAACCTAGCTTGCTTCACATGAAGATAAGCTCACACGTGGGCACAAATCTACTGATAGCTGGACTGTGCGTAGAAGCTCAATTCAGGAAATTGACCGTACTGACCTCGATGTATGGTCAAATCCCCTAGAGAAAATTAACCATTCAAATATTCTGAGGCTGGCCTTCTGACAAGCTTCTGAAAATTACTTGGACAAAAATGCCCTTTGTCCTCGGTTCAATAGTTGTATGGTTTTTCAGTGAATAAGAAGTTACATCGTATTTAATGATATGTACGTAACCCTTTTTTGGGCGTGGCCAAGGCCCAACTCGTGGGGCCCACACTGATGTATGTGTATAATCCATGCCGCCCATCCTTCTTGCCATGTCATTTTAGAGCTAGGGCCCAAATATCAGCCTAATCCAATGCTTGTGTAGCCCACATAATAGAAAATGATGGGGATTGTTGAAACATTTTAGGCTCACTATGATGTTTATAAGAAGTGGACACTGCCCAAGTCAGGACTTTTTAGGCCCACGTCTAGTTGGCTGACAAGGTGGATGGATACGATCACCCCATTGTGGGCCTTAGGCTATGGTACCAATGGTTAGGTAGTAAAGGAAGTGAACACGTGGAAACCACGATCCATGCAACATGACAACCATGACCCATATAACATGACAACTATGACCCATGCAAACCATGATCCATATGGGCCCACATTGATGTATGTGTGTAATCCATGCCGCCCATCCTTTTTGTCGTGTCATTTAACGGCCAGGGCCCAAATATCAGCCTGATTCGTGCTCGTGTGGGCCACAAAATAGAAAATAATGGTTACTATTGAAACTGTCCAGGCTCACTGTGATATTTGTTAGAAGTAGACACCACCCAAGTCAAGACTTTTTAGGCCCACGGCAAGCTGGCCGACATGGTGGATGGATCAGATCACCCCATTGTGGGCCTTAAGCTATGGTACCAATGGTTTGGTAGAAAAGGAAGTGAACACGTTGCAAACCATGATCCATGCAACATGATAACCACGACCCGTATAACATGGCAACTACGACCAATGCAAACCATGACCCAAATGGGACCACATTGATGTATGCGTACAATCCATGCCACCCCATCCTTTTTGTCATGTCATTTTAAGGGTAGGGCACTAATATCAACCTGATCCAGTGCCCTTGTGGGCCACAAAATAGAAAATATTAGTGACTGTTAAAGCTTTCCATGTTCATTGTGATGTTTGTTAAAAGTGGACACTGCCCAAGTCAGGACTTTTTAGGCTCACAGCAAGCTAGCCAACAAGGTGGATGGATCAGATCACCCCATTGTGGGCAATAAGCTATGGTACCAGTGGTTTGGTAGAAGAGGAAGTGAACACGTTGCAAACTACGATCCATGGAACATGATAACCAAGACTCATATAACATGACAACTACAACCCATGCAAATAACGACCCATATGGGCTCACATTGTTGTATGCGTATAATCCATGTCGCCCATCCTTTTTGTCATGTCATTTTAGGGGTAGGGCCGAAATATCAGCCTGATCCAGCGCTTGTGTGGGCCACAAAATAGAAAATAATGGTGACTTTTGAAACTCTTCATGCTTAGTGTGATGTTTGTTAGAAGTGGACACTACCCAAGTCAGGACTTTTTGGGCCCACGACAAGTTGGCCGACAAGGCGGATGGATCAAATCACCCCATTGTGGGTCATAAGCTATGATACCAATGGTTTGGTAGAAGAGGAAGTGAACACGTTGCAAACCACGATCCATGCAACACGACAACTATGACCCATGCAAACAATGACCTAAATGGGCCCACATTGATGTATGTGTATAATCCATGTCGCCTATCCTTTCTATCGTGTCACTTTAGGGCTAGGGCCCAAATATCCGCTCGATCTAGTGCTCGTGTGGCCCACATAATAGTAAATAATGGTGACTGTTGAAACTTTCCAGGCTCATTGTGATATTTTTTAGAAGTGGACACTACTCATATCAGCACTTTTTGGGCCCATGGAGAGCTGGCCTACAAGGTGGATGGATGGGATCACTCCATTATGGGCCTTAAGTTATGGTACCAATGGTTTGGTAGAAAAGGAAGCGAACACATTGAAAACCACATCCATTCAACATGACAACCACGACCCATATAACATGGCAACTACGACCAATGCAAACCACGACCAAAATTGGCCCACATTAATGTATGTGGATAATCTATGCTGCCCATCCTTTTTGCCATGTCATTTTAGGGGTAGAGCACTAATATTAGCCTGATCCAACGCTTGTGTGAGTCACAAAATAGAAAATATTGGTGACTATTAAAACCTTCCAGGCTCAATATGATGTTTGTTAGAAGTGGACACTGCCCAAGTCAGGACTTTTTGAGCCCTCGGCAAGCTGGCTGACAAGGTGGATGGATCAGATCACCCCATTATGAGCCATAAGCTATGGTACCAATGGTTTGGTTGAAGAGGAAGTGAACACATTGCAATCTATGCAACACGACAACCACTATCCATGCAACATGACGACTACAACCCATGCAAATCACAACTCAAATGGGCCCACATTAATGTATGTGTATAATCTATGCCGCCCATCCTTTTTGCCGTGTCATTTTAGGGGTAGGGCACAAATATCATCCTGATCTAGTGCTCGTGTGGGCCAAAAAATAGAAAATATTGGTGACTGTTGATACTTTCTAGGATCAATGTGATGGTTGTTAGAAGTATACATTTCCCAAGTCAGGACTTTTTGGGCCCACAGCAAGCTGGCCGATAAGGTGGATCGATCAGATCACCCCATTGTGGCCGATAAGCTATGGTACTAATGGTTTAATAGAAGAGGAAGTGAACACGTTGCAAATCACGATCCATGTAATATGACAACCACGATCCATGCAACATGACAACTATGACCCATGCAAACCATGACTCAAATGGTCCCACATTGATGTATGTGTATAATCTATGCCACCCATCCTTTTCGTCATGTCATTTTAGGGGTAGGGCACAAATATCAGCCTGATCTAGCGCTCGTGTTGGATGGATCGTGGTTTGCAACATGTTCACTTCCTCTTCTACTAAACCTTTAGTACCATCGCTTATGGCCCACAATGGGGTAATATGATCCATCTACCTTGTGGGCCAGCTTGTCGTAGGCCCAAAAAGTCCTAACTTGGGCAGGTCCACTTCTAACAAACATCACAGTGAGCCTGAAAAGTTTCAACAGTCACCAATATATTCTATTTTTGTGGCCCACATGAGCACTGGATCAGGCTGATATTTGTGCCCTACCCCTAAAATGACACGGTAAAAAGGATGGGCGGCATAGATTATACACATACATCAATATGGGCCCATTTGGGTGGTAGTTTGGATGGGTCGTAGTTGTCATGTTGCCTGAATTATGGTTGTCATGTTGCATGGATCGTGGTTTGCAACGTGTTCACTTTAACTACTACTAAACCATTGGTACCATATCTTATGGCCTATAATGGGGTGATCTGATCAATCCACCTTGTTAGCCAGCTTGACGTGGGCCCAAAAAGTCCTGACTTAGGCAATGTCCACTTCTGAGAAACATCACAATGAGCGTTGAGAGTTTCAACAGTCACCATTATTTTATATATTTTGGCCCAGACGATCGTTGTATTAGGCTGATATTTGGGACCTACCCCTAAAATGTCACGGCAAAAAGGATGGGTGGCATGGATTATACACAAACATCAATGTGGGCCCATATGGGTCCTTGTTTGCATGAGTCGTAGTTGTCATGTTATATGGGTCGTGGTTGGCATGTTGCATGGATCGTGGTTTGTAATGTGTTCACTTCCTCTTCTACCAAACCATTGGTACCAAAACTTATGAACCATAATGGGGTGATCTGATACATTCACCTTGTTGGCCAGCTTGTCATGGGCCCAAAAAGTCCTAACTTGGGCATTGTCCACTTCTAACATCACGGTGAGCCTGGAAAGTTTTAACAGTCACCAATATTTTTTATTTTATGGCCCACACGAGCATTAGATCAGGCTGATATTAGTGTCATACCCCTAAAATGACATGGTAAAAAGGATGGGCGGCATAAATTATACACATACATCGATGTGGGTCCATTTGGGTCGTGGTTTGCATGAGTCGTAGTTGCCATGTTATATGGGTTGTGGTTGTCATGTTGAATGGATCATGGTTTTCAACGTGTTCACTTCCTTTTCTTTCAAACCATTAGTACCATAGCTTAAGGCCCACAATGGGGTGATCTGATCCATCCACCTTGTCGGCTAGCTCACCGTGGGCCCAAAAAAATCCTGATATGGGTAGTGTCCACTTCTAGCAAACATTACAGTGAGCCTGGAAAGTTTCAACAGTCACCACTATTTTCTATGTGGGCCACACGAGCACGGGATCGAGCTGATCTTTGGGCCCTAGTCCTAAAGTGACACAACAAAAAGGATGGGCGGCATGGATTATACACATACATCAATGTGGGCCCATTTGAGTCATGGCTTGCATGGGTCGTAGTTGTCATGTTGCATGGATTATGGTTTGCAATGTGTTCACTTCCTCTTCTACCAAACTATTAGTACCATAGCTTATGGCCCACAATGGGGTGATCTGATCCACCCACCTTGTCGGCCAGCTTGTCGTGGGCCAAAAAAATCCTGACTTGGGTAGTGTCCACTTCTAACAAACATCATAATGAGCTTGGAGAGTTTCAACAGTCACCATTATTTTCTATTTTGTGGCCCACACAAGCATTGGATTAGGCTGAGATTTGGCCCTACCCTTAAAATGACACAGCAGAAAGGATGGGCGGCATGTATTATACACATGCATCAATGTGGGCCCAAATGGATCGTTGTTTGCATGGGTCGTAATTGTCATGTTATATGGGTCATGGTTGTCATGTTGCATGGATCGTGGTTTGTAACGTGTTCACTTCCTCTTTTACCAAATCACTTGTACCATAGCTTAAGGCCCACAATGGGGTGATCCAATTCATCTACCTTGTCGGCCAGCTCGCCGTGAGCCCAAAAAGTCCTGACTAGGGCAGTGTCCACTTCTAACGAGCATCATGGTGAGCTTGGAAAGTTTTAATAGTCAACATTATTTTCTATTTTCTAGCCCACATGAGCACCGGATCAGGCTGATATTTGGGCCCTAGCCCTAAAATGACACAACAAAAAGGATGGGTGACATAGATTATACACATACATCAATGTGGACCCATTTAGGTCGTGGTTTGCATGGGTCGTAGTTGCCATGTTGTACGGGTCTGTGGTTGTCATGTTGCATGGATCGTGGTTTGCAACGTGTTTACTTCCTTTTCTACCAAATCATAGGTACCATAGCTTAAGGCCCACAATGGGGTGATCCGATCCATCCACCTTGTCGGCTAGCTCGCCGTGGGCCCAAAAAGTCCTGACTTAGGCAGTATTCACTTCTAAAAAACATCACAGCGAGCCAGGAAAGTTTCAACAGTCACATTATTTTCTATTTTGTGGCTCACACGAGCACCAGATTAGGACGATATGTGGGCCCTAGCCCTTAAATAACACGACAAAAAGGATGGGCGACTTGGATTATACACATACATCAATGTGGGCCAATATGGATCATGGTTTGCATGGGTCGTAGTTGTCATGTTATATGGGTCGTGGTTGTCATGTTGCATGGATCGTGGTTTCCACATTTTCACTTCCTTTACTACCTAACCATTGGTACCATAGCTTAAGGCACACAATGGGGTGATCTGATCCATCCACCTTGTCGGCCAGCTAGACGTGGGCCCAAAAAGTCCTGACTTGGGCAGTGTCCACTTCTAACAAAATATCACAGTGAGCCTAGAATGTTTCAATAGTCACCATTATTTTCAATTATGTAGGCCATACGAGCACTGGATCAGGCTTATATTTGGGCCCTAGCCCTAAAATGACATGCCAAAAAGGATGGGCGGCATGGATTATACACATACATCAGTGTGGGCCCCACGAGTTGGACCTTGCCCACGCCCAAAAAAGGGTTCTGTAACTTCTTATTCACTGTAAAACTATACAACTATTGAACTGAGGACAAAGGGCATTTTGGTCCAAGTAATTTTTTAAAGCTTGTTAAAAGGCCACCCTCAGAATATTTGAATGGTTTAATCTCTTTAGGGATTTTGACCATACATGAAGGTCAGTACGGTCAATTTGAGTCAAAGAGAAAACGGAAACTGGTTCGTTTTGCATCGCTAGCCATCCACGATTACTGTAACATCAGTCATTGGATGAATCTCATCTCAACCATCCAAACTACACCAAAAGGGAATCCGACTTCCACCAATAATGCCGAAAAAATCGTAATTAAATCTCAATGATTCTGGAAGCATGGAATCCCTCCTCAAGACGTCTCTTAGAGAAAATAACAACCTCCAGGCCCGAACCGGGAAATCCAACTCAAATCTGAGCTGTCCAAACTTGAGGAGTGGGGAATTTGACCCTCTCCAAGATGTCTGAAAGAGGAAAAAGGAAACAGTAAGGAGTATTTCGTCGTTTTCACACGCGTGTTAACTGCACCACGCGAAAATCGCGTTTGCAGCAGAAATACCTACAAGGACGTTGAACCATCGATCGTGTGGGCCAGGGAGCATTGGATGACAATCCCTGGCCATTCGGAAGAGCCTTTTCGGGCCATGATTGGCTAAAAGCAAATCTGCCATTAGAGCAGAAGACATCGTCCCAACCGATCACTGGACAGAGGTGTGTGTCCTAACACCATAAGGACGATCGTAACCGACCATTTGTTGGCCTTTCCAAAACTGACTCGACTCCTTGAAACGGGAGAGGAAGAGTCTTATCCAAAAATAGAAACTGAAGATTTCGAACAGCGTTGGCCTGCTCGATCTTACGCACCCCACCAGCATGGCATTTACGCAGGAAGGTTCTAGGTTCTCTTGAATTGTATAAACCCTTGGATGGGGGAAGCATACCATAGAGAGAGAAAGAAAGAAAGAAAGGTGTTGCACACGCGACTCACAAAGTCATTAATTTCAAAGAAAGGAGGAGAAAGAAATGAGAGAGAAAATGAGAAAGAAGAAAGACAGAGGGAAGACTGATGTCGACCGAGTGTTAGTGTTGCGCACGCAACTCACAGAGTCACCGACTTGGTTGCAGAATTGGCCGAGTCTAGCAGTCTAAGAAGATTTGTAGATGAACCACTGAATTCAAGGTTATCCAACTACCAAACTAGTTAGACCTTAGAATCTTAATCATACAAATTACAGGATCTAGGATAAGATTGGAATTGACGAAGTAAATAGTTGACCTCAGTCAGGAAATGATTTGATTTCAAAGGTGAGGGTTTTTCCTTTAAGCTTACATTAATTAAGTTGGTATGATTTATTATGTTCCCTCACATGCTTTGAATCCTCCCTGCAAATATTTAATTTACCACCACCAATTATTTATCCATTAGAAATAATGATTAGGGTGTGATGTTAATTATACATGACCTTTCTGAATTTATGTGAGGTTTTATCCTTTAAGCTTACCTTAATTTAAGATGATACATTTTATTTCGCCTTTATATACCCAGTTATCATGCTATTATGATTCTCCTCATGCAATTGTTCTATTTACCGCCAATGATTATTTATCCTTTGGAAATGATGACTAAGGCCTGAGCTTAATTATGTGTATCTTTATTTATGTGGGGTGAAGGATACAAGCCTTGCCCTTGCCTTTACTAATTTGCTGAGTTAGCCCTTACTACTCTTCTCTTTATTGAGTTGGCCATTAACACTCTCCTTATTATTGAGTTAACCATTGTCACTCTCCTTATTATTGAGTTGGCCACTACTACTCTCCTCTTTGTTGAGTTAGTCATTGCTACTCTCCTCTTTCTTGAGTTGACCATTACCGCTCTCCTCTTTGTTGAGTTAGCCATTGCTACTCTCCTCTTTATTTTATTAGCCTTATTCTATCTATCTTTAAGGCTTGGGCATGGGTGTTGATATTCCAAAACTCCCATGATTCAGTTACATTATATTTAAGGCAAGTGATGTGGTTACGGTATCACAACTAGTGATTCAAATATTATATTATGAACGTAATGTGCTCTGGGTAGAGACTCGCTTAGTCGATGCGTAATTCCATGGGTTTTTGGGTAGTGGTGACAAATCGATGTAAGTAATTAGCAATGCATGTTATATCACTTATGGGATTGGATGTCACAAATAGTCACTCCATGAACAAATCGTGTCATGTAATTCATTTGACTCTTGTGTTGTACCGCTTCGAGGTATTCACGTAAATCCATGGTAGCGTTGGACATGCAGGCTAATATCTGTAGTTATGGGATGCGAGTCGAGTTGGGTTTGCTATAAATTATATTCCACATTGTGATGATCACTATGTATGATAAGCTGCACACACTTTGCTAGGCATTCATCTCATATAGGTTATTTGCACATGCTGATACCCCTTGTAGTAGTGGAATATGAGACATATCAGAACCCTTACATTACCTTTATGAATATCTCGAATTATTTTTAATCTTAAAGGATAACCTTCAATATGAGTAGGGCGTTGACCCTCTCCAACATTACAGATGATGCAGGAGATGACAAATTGAAGATCTAGAGGACTATCTCCCTATGGAAGATTATACTAAATGAATAAGAAGATAGTTTTATGATTAAATTTTATATTTTCACTGCGAACTTGATAATATAATAAGCTCCCATTGAGAGGGCATTTGATAATTTGTTGAATTCTTTTACTCTAATGAAATAATAAATACAGCCGATTTTATTCTGGTAAATGGTTACCTTCGTAAATGTAATTGGATGTGATCTAAATTTTTTTTAAAAAATAGGGTGTGATTTTTAAAGCATCTAATTTATACATTATTAACACCCAGTTTTTTCGAACACGAGTATAAAATCTGGCTATGAAATTTCAGGATGTTACAATAACAAACCAATGGACTGAAAAGCCTACGTCATTGACGCACTCTGCATGAGCTAGGAGAGTGGATTTTCACTCATAGGACCCACTGTGATGTATTTCTTAGATCCACACCATCCATATGTTTCTCGGATCATGTTAAATGTGGAGCCCAAAAATCAAGATGATCCAACCATCAGGTGGACCACAGTAGAGGCGACGGTGGGGGATGGGAGCACCCCTCAGATCAGCCATGTGGACGTGGGTGGGGGGCATCCCAGCCGTGGACCCCACCTTGATGTATATGTTTAATCCACACCATTCACCATCTTCTCAAGATGATTTTAGGCTATAAGCCAAAAAATGAGCCATATCCAAGTCTCAAGTGAACTACATGGAGGGGAACAATTCTTGTATGTTGAAATCTTCCTAGCCCCATCGTGGGGTCCTTGTTCGTCCAAACGAGCCTAAATTAGGGTCATTGACGTCTAATCCAGTTGCCCTATGTGGTGGATGGGTCAGACTATCCACTTGGGACCCACCTTAATGTTGTGTCCAAATAAAAATGCACATATATATATATATTAAAAAATTAATAATACAAAAATTTTGTTGTCAGAAGGTAGCAGACGCCCAATAAGGGCGTGGATTGGGGCCCACCATGATGTACGTGATTTATCCACTCCATTCATCCATCTTACCAGATCATTTTAGTCCATGGGCTAAATTTTGGGCAGATCCGAATCTCAGGCGGACCGTATAGAAGGGCCATTGTGGGCTCCCTGTTCGTCCCAACCAGCCCCAGTTAGAACTTGTTGGACTCCTCTCGAGTTGGCTCATCTGGTGGACGGATCAGATCGTCTGAGTGCAGCCCACCTTGATGGTGAAATTCAAAATTGTATTTTATATATATATATATATATATATATATATATATATATATTAAAACCCAAGCACTGGTGTGTTGCCAGTGTCCAGAGGGTGGGTCGACGCCCACCGGGGCGTGGAGTGGGGGCCCGCTCGTGGGACCCACCATAGTGCATGTACTTCATCCATGCCGCCCATCTATCTTGCCAAATCATTTTACGCTAGGAGCCCAAAAATCTGGCCGATCCAAATCTCAGGTGGGCTGTGCTGTAGAAAACAATGAAGGCAATGATGTTCATTGTTGAAACCTTCCTCAAGCCTCTTTGATGTTATTTCCCAACCCACTAGGGCTGTGGGGCTCATTTTAGGGTCCCATCTAGAGGGATGTGTTTGTTACTTGATCATCCATCTTAGTAGGGGCGTGGGGCTTGGATTGAGTGGGTCACATCATGAAAACAGAGTGTTTGAGTGTCTTCCATTGGAAATCTTCCTAGCTAGGCTTACTGTAATATTTAATTGTTATCCAATTGGCTTAGGGGCCCACTATTGTTTCATGTTGATATATATGTTTTAATCAAACCGTACATCTGTTTTGTTATCTCCTTTATGTGTGTAGGCCCAAGTATGGGGCCGATTCTAGTCTCAAGTGGGCCATGCCACATAGACCTTTATATTTCTAGTGAGGCCTATTGTTCAAGTTCCACTCTCTATATATGATGTGTCAATTAAAGCTAATTATCGCCTGATATGTTTGATAACATGCTAGTGTAATTGGCCTGATAGGACACACTAATAACATGCTTAATATAATGATATCATGCCTAATTATATGCTCATACGTATCATTTGTATGCATGTTGTGGATAACAATTGATCATTGCATACGCCTTTCGGCTTGAGATACTTAGGGGACTCCATATGAGATAGGGCTGCCCCACATGATTGTGTGGTACGCGCAGGTTTGGTGCATGACTTGAATGGTATGACTCATGAATTTCGCATTTTATATGTCGTGATCACATTACACCCTGCGACACCCGGGTAGTGGCCTCCACCGGCATACTATGGATGGGTGATTGGATACTGAAAAAATCTATTCTAGTATTAAGGCGTTATAGATGTCCTTGGGTGAAAGCCCCTAAACCCTTATAGTACTAGTATGATTCTTTAACGTCGAAACATAGTGGACATGAGCGCCCGAGTTCCAAATACTAGTAGGACGCATCTCCCACTATGTCGTGGTCAGTAGAAAGAGGGTGTGACCTTATCCACCCGAGGGTAGGGGTTGTAAGCTATGTTGATTTTGACCATCTCGTAAATGGGTCCGTCGTTACCAAAAAACAGGGCAACACCGATGGCTAAAAACCATCGGCAATGAACTTCCCCGATGGCTAAAAGCCGTCGCAAGGTCCGTAGGTAAAGGGTGCGTCAGTGTTGCTCAGCGACGAATTAAAACCATCGGCGTTTTCGACAGCTAAAATCGTCGGCGTTTCCGACGATAAGAGCAACGATCATAACCATTGGGATTTTCGAAGTTAAGAGCGACGGTCAAAATCGTCGGTGTTTTCAACGACTATAACCGTCGGCGTTTCCGACGGCTAGGGGCGACAGCCAAAACCGTCGGTATTTTCAACGGTTTTAGCAGTCAACGATTCTCATTAAATTTTTTTTTAATGAAAATTAATGAATTTGGATGATATATTTGATTTTGATTTCTTCCTTTTCTATTATGTAGACTTACCTTCTCAAATAGGTAGGTTCATTCATGGCTTTGGAGAAATGGGTATATCTAGTTTTGGATGTGTGTGTTGATTTGGGCTTTGGAGAAATGGGTATATCTAGTTATGGATGTGTGTTGATTAAATCAACACACACATCCAAAACTACATATACCCATTTCTCCAAAGCCCTAAATGAACCAACCTATTTGAGAAGGCAAGTCTACACAATAGAAAAGGAAATCAAAATCAAATATATCATCCAAATTCCAAATATTTGGATTGGATATATGCTTTAAAAAAGAGAAACAAGAGAGAGATAGAAGTAGCAGCAGCAGTAGCTTTTTCAAAGGGGTTTGGATAGAGAAAACCAAGAGGTGGACATGGAAAACTAACATAATCCTAAGGAAGTAGAAATTTGCAAATCCCAACAGTAATTCTATTATTTTGTTTGGAGAATAATTCTCCCTGGAAATGTTAAAAAAGTCCAAATGTCAGATGGCTCTCTCAAGAGTCAAGACCTTGGAAATCTATATTTAACCAGCTCTCTAAAGAAATTGATATCCATGTTTTTTGAGGAAAAAAAATGTGGAAGTGGAAAACAATTTTCCACAGCTACTTTTTCCTCAAATAGGGGAAAATAGACATCCAAAGAAATCGTTTTCTTCTCCAATGTTTTAAATGTTCCCAAACAATTCCAAAGATTCAAATACCTTGTTGGAGACGGATGGGGAGATCTTCTTCAATGCTTGCTCAAAATGATTGAAAGTCTCGGTGGACCTGAAGTTTTTGAGGCAGCTAGTGATCAAGCTGTTTTGTTCGATATCAAGGCTCAAGTCTATAAAAGTTTCATCCATTGCTGTCACAGTTTCACACCGTGAGCATCGTGTTTCATTGGTTAGTATACCCTGCATTTTGAGAGGAGTCAATACTCAGATTCCAGAAAAGCTAACAGAAAGCACACATTTATTGGCAAGAAAACAGCACCAAACAATTATTTTTTATCAATAATGTCAAAATTACTGAAAGCAAGTCATTACTCATTATCACGTCTAGCTAGCAATCATTTAAAAAGAACGGTTTGGGTTGGTTAACCTGAAAATTTTTGTGCACCCAAGTGACCAGTGGCTCTTTTTTACCACCATTGGTCCGAGATAAACTGTCCAAATTATCTTTATTAATATATACGTACGGAAAACTAAAAAACATCTTTATTCGATCATCCACTACTTATATTGCTCGACATTTATTGGATTGTTGAAATTGGACAATACTAAATGGTCCTGTTTCAACAAACAAATGTTCATGAATCCTAGACTACGGACGTCCGACCAATCTGATTTGAGACTCAAACGGTGGGTTACACAACTTATATGGCTATTTATTTGAGCCATATCTGCAATATCACACCGACTGTGTATGAATCATCATGCGCTTCCAGAGTATCAAATATGTCCCCTTATTTACTACTATGCAACCCTTGATACATGGGTACTATAAATTGGACACAATCCTATTTTAACACCAATAAAATAGACAATCCATAAAATCACTGTCATTAAGTCGTTGTCCCAAAGCCAGATTGATGGAGTAGCTCTGTCCTCTGACTCGTGGACGCATGTTTGTTGAAACAGCGACACACACACACACATATATATATCGACTAATTCTTGAACACATGCTCATGGAAATAACACCACCAACAAAAAAAAAAAAAAAAAAAAAAAAAAAAAAACAATAGACCAAATCCTATAGACTGGGATTGCTTACTGAGAAAACTCTGCCATTGCCTATTATACTTCTTATCTACACCATTCATTTGTTTCATCAAGTTATTTTAGGGCTTGAGATCAAAATTAAAGCATATCCAAAGCTTGACTGAACCACATTGCATGAAACAATGAAAATAATGACGTGGATGAAAGGTAGGTGGTCAATGAAAATAACAGGCGTGGATGATAGGTATACAAAAAAAAAAAAAAAAAAAAAAAACTTCCTGTAACTTATTGTAATGTTTATTTTTCATCAACCTGATGGTAAGGTTACACGGACTTAGTAGGGAAAACACAAGTATCAGTTTGATCCAAAACTTTTGTGGTATACAAAAGTTTTTAATATTCATTCACTACTGTTTCTTGTGGTGTGGTCCACCTGAGATTTCTATATGCTTCATTTTTGGGCTCGTGCTATAAACTAAGTTGGTAAAATGGATAGGCAGCGTGGATAAATAACACATATACATCAAGGTGGGCCATAAGGTCAGGGTCCACATTGCTGGTTCCTGGGTCCCAACCACGTGGCGCCTATATCATACATGCCAGTCTAACTTTTGTGTGTGAGAGAAACATTTGATGCTCTAAAAGCATTGTGAGTTGTATTGCTCCTAGTTGGACATTTAGAGAGTTGAGGCGACTGATAAAGGTAGTCCATTAGGTCCAAGACACATTTCATGTGCTATCATGTAAATAATAAAAGATATAACATGTGTATGCACGTACATACATACATATATACGTACACATAAAAACATATGTAAATACATGCGCGTGCGGGTGCGTGCGCGCACACACACACACACACACACACACACACACACACACACATATATATATATATATATATATATATATATATATATATATGAATGTACACAATTAAGTAAAAAAAAAAAAATTATGATTATAAATTAATGTTTATCTGAATCGAGTAAAGACAAGGATGGGTGACCTTTACATCTGCTGGCCATAATATTTAACATATACAACCAGCAAGTATGTGCTTTACAAATATAATAGAGAAAATGTGTATTAGGTTTTCCAAGCAATAGTCTCTTCTAAATCATGCTTGATTGATTAGGTACTGACACTATCATCGTCAGCTCACCACACTGTACCGGGTTTTAAAAGACATTTAGAGTTGCTATACACAGATAAGTTAGGTGGAAATTTTAGTAGGGATGAACTAATTTTGATTAAAAACTTTTATTTTAATCTCATTCACATGTAACATGCAGGCACATATAGTTGTTTTCTGGGAGCTTGTATGGTGTTTTGGTTTTGGAGATCTTCTCTTTATTACATGATTACCATTGTATTATTAAATCAAGATCTCCAATACACAATTACTGCTAACTAAAATGAGATGAACTCTATTAAACAGAGCCTAACATGTTTTACTCATCGCCATTTCAATGCTCCATCTCATGATTTTTTTAAAATTTATTTTTTACACTTGACTAGCCACCTCCTTTCATCCAAATCACATAAGCTGAAATGTCGAATGAAAATGACATTTAGCTTTAGATACCTGGGGATCCAACCCATGGTTCATTGGTAGATAAGAGTGCCTATCAACACTGAGGTCATGGGTTCGAGTGGGGTGTGTGTATGTTTGTGTGTGTTTAAGTGCATTACAAATAATAATAATCAAGGACAACAGAGAGAAATTCAGATGAAAGGTAGGTGGTCAATGAAAATAACAGGCGTGGATGATAGGTATACAAAAAAAAAAAAAAAAAAAAAAAAAAACACTTCCTGTAACTTATTGTAATGTTTATTTTTCATCAACCTGATGGTAAGGTTACACGGACTTAGTAGGGAAAACACAAGTATCAGTTTGATCCAAAACTTTTGTGGTATACAAAAGTTTTTAATATTCATTCACTACTGTTTCTTGTGGTGTGGTCCACCTGAGATTTCTATATTCTTCATTTTTGGGCTCGTGCTATAAACTAAGTTGGTAAAATGGATAGGCAGCGTGGATAAATAACACATATACATCAAGGTGGGCCATAAGGTCAGGGTCCACATTGCTGGTTCCTGGGTCCCAACCACGTGGCGCCTATATCATACATGCCAGTCTAACTTTTGTGTGTGAGAGAAACATTTGATGCTCTAAAAGCATTGTGAGTTGTATTGCTCCTAGTTGGACATTTAGAGAGTTGAGGCGACTGATAAAGGTAGTCCATTAGGTCCAAGACACATTTCATGTGCTATCATGTAAATAATAAAAGATATAACATGTGTATGCACGTACATACATACATATATACGTACACATAAAAACATATGTAAATACATGCGCGTGCGGGCGCGTGCGCACACACACACACACACACACACACACACACACACATATATATATATATATATATGAATGTACACAATTAAGTAAAAAAAAAAATTATGATTATACATTAATGTTTATCTGAATCGAGTAAAGACAAGGATGGGTGACCTTTACATTTGCTGGCCATAATATTTAACATAAACAACCAGCAAGTATGTGCTTTACAAATATAATAGAGAAAATTTGTATTAGGTTTTCCAAGCAATAGTCTCTTCTAATCATGCTTGATTGATTAGGTACTGACACTATCATCGTCACTCACCACACTGTACCGGGTTTTAAAAGACATTTAGAGTTGCTATACACAGATAAGTTAGGTGGAAATTTTAGTAGGGATGAATTAATTTTGATTAAAAACTTTTATTTTAATCTCATTCACATGTATCATGCAGGCACATATAGCTGTTTTGTGGGAGCTTGTATGGTGTTTTGGTTTTGGAGATCTTCTCTTTATTACATGATTACCATTGTATTATTAAATCAAGATCTCCAATACACAATTACTGCTAACTAAAATGAGATGAACTCTATTAAACAAAGCCTAACATGTTTTACTCATCGCCATTTCAATGCTCCATCTCATGATTTTTTTTTAATTTATTTTTTACACTTGACTAGCCACCTCCTTTCATCCCAATCACATAAGCTGAAATGTCGAATGAAAATGACATTTAGCTTTAGATACCTGGGGATCCAACCCATGGTTCATTGGTATATAAGAGTGCCAATCAACACTGAGGTCATGGGTTCGAGTGGGGTGTGTGTATGTTTGTGTGTGTTTAAGTGCATTACAAATAATAATAATCAAGGACAACAGAGAGAAATTCAGATGAAAGGTAGGTGGTCAATGAAAATAACAGGCGTGGATGATAGGTATACAAAAAAAAAAAAAAAAAAAAAAACACTTCCTGTAACTTATTGTAATGTTTATTTTTCATCAACCTGATGGTAAGGTTACACGGACTTAGTAGGGAAAACACAAGTATCAGTTTGATCCAAAACTTTTGTGGTATACAAAAGTTTTTAATATTCATTCACTATTGTTTCTTGTGGTGTGGTCCACCTGAGATTTCTATATGCTTCATTTTTGGGCTCGTGCTATAAACTAAGTTGGTAAAATGGATAGGCAGCGTGGATAAATAACACATATACATCAAGGTGGGCCATAAGGTCAGGGTCCACATTGCTGGTTCCTGGGTCCCAACCACGTGGCGCCTGTATCATACATGCCAGTCTAACTTTTGTGTGTGAGAGAAACATTTGATGCTCTAAATGCATTGTGAGTTGTATTGCTCCTAGTTGGACATTTGGAGAGTTGAGGCGATTGATAAAGGCAGTCCATTAGGTCCAAGACACATTTCATGTGCTATCATGTAAATAATAAAAGATATAACATGTGTATACACGTACATACATACATACATATATACGTACACATAGATACATATGTAAATACATGCGCGTGCGCACACACACACACACACATATATATATATATGAATGTATACAATTAAGTAAAAAATTAAAATTATGATTATAAATTAATGTTTATCTGAATCGAGTAAAGACAAGGATGGGTGACCTTTACATTTGCTGGCCATAATATTTAACATATACAACCAGCAAGTATGTGCTTTACAAATATAATAGAGAAAATTTGTATTAGGTTTTCCAAGCAATAGTCTCTTCTAATCATGCTTGATTGATTAGGTACTGACACTATCATCGTCAGCTCACCACACTGTACCGGGTTTTAAAAGACATTTAGAGTTGCTATACACAGATAAGTTAGGTGGAAATTTTAGTAGGGATGAATTAATTTTGATTAAAAACTTTTATTTTAATCACATTCACATGTAACATGCAGGCACATATAGTTGTTTTCTGGGAGCTTGTATGGTGTTTTGGTTTTGGAGATCTTCTCTTTATTACATGATTACCATTGTATTATTAAATCAAGATCTCCAATACACAATTACTACTAACTAAAATGAGATGAACTCTATTAAACAGAGCCTAACATGTTTTACTCATCGCCATTTCAATGCTCCATCTCATGATTTTTTTTTAAATTTATTTTTTACACTTGACTAGCCACCTCCTTTCATCCAAATCACATAAGCTGAAATGTCAAATGAAAATGACATTTAGCTTTAGATACCTGGGGATCCAACCCATGGTTCATTGGTAGATAAGAGTGCCTATCAACACTGAGGTCATGGGTTCGAGTGGGGTGTGTGTATGTGTGTGTGTGTTTAAGTGCATTACAAATAATAATAATCAAGGACAACAGAGAGAAATTCAGATGAAAGGTAGGTAGTCAATGAAAATAACAGGCGTGGATGATAGGTATACAAAAAAAAAAAAAAAACACTCCCTGTAACTTATTGTAATGTTTATTTTTCATCAACCTGATGGTAAGGTTACACGGACTTAGTAGGGAAAACACAAGTATCAGTTTGATCCAAAACTTTTGTGGTATACAAAAGTTTTTAATATTCATTCACTACTGTTTCTTGTGGTGTGGTCCACCTGAGATTTCTATATGCTTCATTTTTGGGCTAGTGCTATAAACTAAGTTGGTAAAATGGATAGGCAGCGTGGATAAATAACACATATACATTAAGGTGGGCCATAAGGTCAAGGTCCACATTGCTGGTTCCTGGGTCCCAACCACTTGGCGCCTGTATCATACATGCCAGTCTAACTTTTGTGTGTGAGAGAAACATTTGATGCTCTAAAAGCACTATGAGTTGTATTGCTCCTAGTTGGACATTTGGTGAGTTGAGGCGACTGATGAAGGTAGTCGATTAGGTCTAAGACACATTTCATGTGCTATCATGTAAATAATAAAAGATATAACATGTGTATGCACGTACATACATACATATATACGTACACATAGATACATATGTAAATACATGCACACGCGCGTGCACACACACACACACACACAACACACACACACACACATATATATATATATATATATGAATGTTTACAATTAAGTAAAAAACTAAAATTATGATTATAAATTAATGTTTAACTGAATCGAGTAATGACAAGGATGGGTGACCTTTACATTTGCTGGCCATAATATTTAACATAAACAACCAGCAAGTATGTGCTTTACAAATATAATAGAGAAAATTTGTATTAGGTTTTCCAAGCAATGGTCTCTTGTAATCATGCTTGATTGATTAGGTACTGACACTATCATCGTCAACTCACCACACTGTACCGGGTTTTAAAAGACATTTAGAGTTGCTATACACAGATAAGTTAGATGGAAATTTTAGTAGGGATGAATTAATTTTGATTAAAAACTTTTACTTCAATCACATTCACATGTAACATGCAGGCACATATAGTTGTTTTCTGGGAGCTTGTATGGTGTTTTGGTTTTGGAGATCTTCTCTTTATTACATGATTACCATTGTATTATTAAATCAAGATCTCCAATACACAATTACTACTAACTAAAATGAGATGAACTCTATTACACAGAGCCTAACATGTTTTACTCATCGCCATTTCAATGCTCCATCTCATGATTTTTTTTTTAATTTATTTTTTACACTTGACTAGCCACCTCCTTTCATCCAAATCACATAAGCTGAAATGTCAAATGAAAATGACATTTAGCTTTAGATACCTGGGGAT
The DNA here is from genome assembly GCA_030180095.1 of Magnolia changhungtana. NCBI lineage: Eukaryota > Viridiplantae > Streptophyta > Magnoliopsida > Magnoliales > Magnoliaceae > Magnolia > Magnolia changhungtana. Next base: position 1,564,048 of record JASAUF010000344.1, on the reverse strand, counting down.
CCAACCCATGGTTCATTGGTAGATAAGAGTGCCTATCAACACTGAGGTCATGGGTTCGAGTGGGGTGTGTGTATGTGTGTGTGTGTGTGTGTTTAAGTGCATTACAAATAATAATAATCAAGGACAACAGAGAGAAATTCAGATGAAAGGTAGGTGGTCAATGAAAATAACAGGCGTGGATGATAGGTATACAAAAAAAAAAAAAAAAACACTCCCTGTAACTTATTGTAATGTTTATTTTTCATCAACCTGATGGTAAGGTTACACGGACTTAGTAGGGAAAACACAAGTATCAGTTTGATCCAAAACTTTTGTGGTATACAAAAGTTTTTAATATTCATTCACTACTGTTTCTTGTGGTGTGGTCCACCTGAGATTTCTATATGCTTCATTTTTGGGCTCGTGCTATAAACTAAGTTAGTAAAATGGATAGGCAGAGTGGATAAATAACACATATACATCAAGGTGGGCCATAAGGTCAGGGTCCACATTGCTGGTTCCTAGCTAGGTCCCCACCACGTGGCGCCTGTATCATACATGCCACTCTAACTTTTGTGTGTGAGAGAAACATTTGATGCTCTAAAAGCATTGTGAGTTGTATTGCTCCTAGTTGGACATTTGGAGAGTTGAGGCGACTGATAAAGGCAGTCCATTAGGTCCAAGACACATTTCATGTGCTATCATGTAAATAATAAAAGATATAACATGTGTATGCACGTACATACATACATACATATATACGTACACATAGATACATGTGTAAATACATGCGTGTGTGCGCGTGTGCGCACACACGCACACACACACACACACACACACACATATATATATATATATGAATGTATACAATTAAGTAAAAAAAAAATTATGATTATAAATTAATGTTTATCTGAATCGAGTAAAGACAAGGATGGGTGATCTTTACATCTGCTGGCCATAATATTTAACGTATACAACCAGCAAGTATGTGCTTTACAAATATAATAGAGAAAATGTGTATTAGGTTTTCCAAGCAATAGTCTCTTCTAATCATGCTTGATTGGTTAGGTACTGACACTATCATCGTCTGCTCACCACACTGTACCGGGTTTTAAAAGACATTTAGAGTTGCTATACATAGATAAGTTAGGTGGAAATTTTAGTAGGGATGAATTAATCTTGATTAAAAACTTTTATTTTAATCTCATTCACATGTAACATGCAGGCACATATAGTTGTTTTCTGGGAGCTTGTATGGTGTTTTGGTTTTGGAGATCTTCTCTTTATTACATGATTACCATTGTATTATTAAATCAAGATCTCCAATACACAATTACTACTAACTAAAATGAGATGAACTCTATTAAACAGAGCCTAACATGTTTTACTCATCGCCATTTCAATGCTCCATCTCATGATTTTTTTTTTTAATTTATTTTTTACACTTGACTAGCCACCTCCTTTCATCCAAATCACATAAGCTGAAATGTCGAATGAAAATGACATTTAGCTTTAGATACCTGGGGATCCAACCCATGGTTCATTGGTAGATAAGAGTGCCTATCAACACTGAGGTCATGGGTTCGAGTGGGGTGTGTGTATGTGTGTGTGTGTTTAAGCGCATTACAAATAATAATAATCAAGGACAACAGAGAGAGATTCAGATGAAAGGTAGGTGGCCAATGAAAATAACAGACGTGGATAATAGGTATACAAAAAAAAAAAAAAAAAAAAAAAAAAAAACTTCCTGTAACGTATTGTAATGTTTATTTTTCATCAACCTGAAGGTAAGGTTACACGGACTTAGTAGGGAAAACCCAAGTATCAGTTTGATCCAAAACTTTTGTGGTATACAAAAGTTTTTAATATTCATTCACTACTGTTTCTTGTGGTGTGGTCCACCTGAGATTTCTATATGCTTCATTTTTGGGCTCGTGCTATAAACTAAGTTGGTAAAATGGATAGGCAGCGTGGATAAATAACACATATACATCAAGGTGGGCCATAAGGTCAGGGTCCACATCGCTGGTTCCTGGGTCCCAACCACGTGGCGCCTGTATCATACATGCCACTCTAACTTTTGTGTGTGAGAGAAACATTTGATGCTCTAAAAGCATTGTGAGTTGTATTGCTCCTAGTTGGACATTTGGAGAGTTGAGGCGACTGATAAAGGCAGTCCATTAGGTCCAAGACACATTTCATGTGCTATCATGTAAATAATAAAAGATATAACATGTGTATGCACGTACATACATACATATATACGTACACATAGATACATATGTAAATACATGCGCGTGCCCGCGTGCGCACACACACACACACACATATATATATGAATGTATACAATTATGTAAAAAAAAAATTGTGATTATAAATTAATGTTTATCTGAATCGAGTAAAGACAAGGATGGGTGACCTTTACATCTTCTGGCCATAATATTTAACATATACAACCAGCAAGTATGTGCTTTACAAATATAATAGAGAAAATTTATATTAGGTTTTCCAAGCAATAGTCTCTTCTAATCATGCTTGATTGATTAGGTACTGACACTAATATCGTCAGCTCACCACACTATACCGGGTTTTAAAAGACATTTAGAGTTGCTATACACAGATAAGTTAGGTGGAAATTTTAGTAGGGATGAATTAATTTTGATTAAAAACTTTTATTTTAATCTCATTCACATGTAACATGCAGGCACATATAGTTGTTTTCTGGGAGCTTGTATGGTGTTTTGGTTTTGGAGATCTTCTCTCTATTACATGATTACCATTGTATTATTAAATCAAGATCTCCAATACACAATTACTGCTAACTAAAATGAGATGAACTCTATTAAACAAAGCCTAACATGTTTTACTCATCGCCATTTCAATGCTCCATCTCATGATTTTTTTTTAATTTATTTTTTACACTTGACTAGCCACCTCCTTTCATCCAAATCACATAAACTGAAATGTCGAATGAAAATGACATTTAGCTTTAGATACCTGGGGATCCAACCCATGGTTCATTGGTAGATAAGAGTGCCTATCAACACTGAGGTCATGGGTTCGAGTGGGGTGCGTGTATGTGTGTGTGTGTGTTTAAGTGCATTACAAATAATAATAATCAAGGACAACTGAGAGAGATTCAGATGCTAGCCCTTTCGAAAAAACCAAAAAAATCTAAAGATTACATAAGAGCTCCAATTGAAAGATACAACTGAATGGATTACCTACTCAAGAATCTTAAGAGTCACAATCTCAAATAGAAATTCATAAAACCATAAGATACAATGGTCAAACTAAGGATGTTGCTAGACTTACTTTAAACATTTTCTGCAATGAGATTATTTAAAAATAAAACTACAACAAATACCACTGTTGTTTGGGATTTCCACAGGGTAACTGGATTTTGTGGCTAGCCAAGGGTCTCTAACTCATTTAAACAGGTCTAGATTCAATTTTCAAACATGTTTAAAAAATGAGTCATAGTTCCACCAGCTTAGACCCATTTACAAAAAATTGGGTGAGGTAAGGTACCAAAGTTGCAATTGTATGTGTGTGCTAAAGGTGGTAAGATTAGAGCATGGGTTAGATTCATAGTTGTGGCTAACAAAGGAACATCTAGATTGAGCTCAAGTAATTCCATGATTTGAAGGACAGACTTGATCCACAAATTGCCCATTGATTAGCAGTTGGGTATGCTCTACTTGAACAGGTGGTGTTATCAAGTCTTCAGCCGCAATGGCGTTGCCAAATCTATAGATGCTTCTAGCATTTCTGCGTGAAGTTTATATTATAACACAAAATTCTGTAAATAGAAATGCTTGAGTATCAACCAAATAGCACAAGATTAGCAAGATGACATATGTATGAAATGCAAGTGGTCCAAAAGATTAGTCCCACAATGAAGAACAAGATGAAAAATATGGTCAGTCCACTCACCATGTGGGCCACATCATAGAAAATGTAGAATTGCAAATTTGATCTAAGAGTGCATGTGTGACTGGATTGGAAATTCAAAAGAGACATGATTACATGCTTAGAACTCAAAATAATAGAAAATCAAGTATGTATGATAAGGCCCTAGCATGAGTCTGGAACGCCATATTGTCCGAATTTATGATGAAACAACCATTAGTGGATAAAAAAGTTGTATCTACTTGACAAAGCCAGACCCTTAAATGGAGAGATTTAGGATATAGAGCTTTCCATGGAATCAAAGTTCAAAGAGGAAAATGGATCTGACTTGTGTTAAGTTGGTTAGTGCAAGCACCCTACAAAAGACTCTAGTCACATTGATGAACTGGCCTCGGTCTGCCTAAACCAATCATGTAATCCAAACACCCCCCCCCCCCCCCAAAAAAAAAAAAAAAAAAATAAATAAAATAAAAATAAAAATAAAAATAAAAGAAGTTCAAAGAGAAAAATGGCACATATGCAGTTTCTGAAACGTGGCAATCATGCCCAAATGATAGACAAAAAAAAGAGTTCAAGTTTTTAGTTCATAACTTATGATTGATTTAACAAGGAATCAAGGCATGGTTTATCAGTCAAAATGCTCCTTATACAAAAGTGTTGCTTTTAACCAGATATGTAGCCAGATCATAATAAGTCTGATTCATTTTGATGGAATATTCTTTGAAATCATTTCTGGAAATGATTTATTTCCTTTAAAACTAAAAGAACATGTAAATAGGCCTTGAGCTACCATGATGAAAGAAACTCTTCCATCAGTTCTGCCAACCAAAATTAGGACATAGGACAAAATAAAACAGATCCAAGATTTAAGTGGCAGCCATTGTTGATGAACCTCATCAAAAATAAAGCAGATCCAACTATAGGGTCCTCATTAGGAGGGGAAAAAAAAAAGAATTTGCTGACATGCAGGTTGTTGTACATGTGCAACCCATGCTTCCGTAACAACATCATTCATCGTATCTTAACATTTGTTCTTCGTTTTCCACTTTTGTATTGCATGCATATGCTACTTCATAGATCATATTCCGAGATAAAAGGTGTCAATAATATATATATATATATATACATAAATTATAGTCCTAAAGCAGACAATAAAGAACACCAATTCTGATTATAAAGGTGATATTTAGAGTTAAGCTTACTGTCATTGTCATGTTGAAACCGTTCCTTGAATACGGGGACGTCCCTTATTGATCTAAAACAGTCAAAGAGAATTACAATTAAAAGAAAGAAAGGAAAAAAAAAAAAAAAAAGGCAAGAAGGTAATTAGAAACTCAAATGCTACCAAAAAGAAAAATAAAAACTTATCTGGTTAACTCCCCCTGAAGTGTCACCTACATCAACTTGCAAGAACAGAAACCAAATCAGTCCCAAATGTGTACTTAGCAATCAAGGCATCAAAAACATGCTGAATCAGACAAATTTTTAGTACAGGACCACGTGGACTTGAAACCTTTAGAGTTTTCGGCTAAAAAAGAACTCATAGAGTTTAAATTTTGTTTGGTGAGCATATATTGTCAGAGCATATTAAAATGTAAGAGTACCGCTGGGGTGAGAACCAGCCAATGTAGCTTCAGCAGCTACCACAGCTTCTGGAGTATGAAGATCTGCAACACCCAAAACCAGATCCTGCAAATAAGAGTGCCTCTGGTATCAACATCTTGCTATTTACATGATTTTAAGACACTCAGAGTAAAACCATTTATCCTTGCAAGAACTTACAGCAGAATGTACTCTATTTGAGGTGTAATTTTTGTACACCTGCAGAACCAACAGTAGCCATGGAAAACTTACAGTAGAACCACATAAAAATTTATCGTCGAAGCTGATCGCATTCTTTGCAATAACTACCTTGGATGATGAAATTTCCCTACAGTTCTCTCTCTCTCTCTCTCTCTCTCTCTCTCTCTCTCTCTCTCTCTCTCTCTCTCTCTCTCTCTCTCCCCCCTAAAGTGCAAATTACATTAAAAGAAGTGAAAATTATTATAAATCTTTCAATTCCTCAAAGGGAGGTTGAAATGCCAACAAAATATATCAATGTATAAATGCGGGTGTAATATAAAGCGAGTGTTAAATCTATTCCATTCCATAATATGTGTAAGGCCTGTATCTTAGACCGTACCATTCCGTAGGCTTCCGCGGTCCTACCGGTCGAATTCCGGCAACCCGCGACCCGTAATCAATATTTACGCGCGACCTTCAGTCATACCCCATTTTTCAGAGTCGGCTTGACCTGAGACTTGTACCCTTGCAACTGCACCGTCGTCGTGGTTCCGATGTTGCGTCTCACGTTTTAAGGCAATACCCGGTCTAGAAGATGTGGGCCCACATTCATTACGAAGAAACATTGTGCGTTGCGAATTCCGAGAGAATCTCTACAACATGTCCATCAATCAATCAATCAAGTACACACCCTATCTCAAGTACATCACCCATACCCCATGCCACCTCACCCCCCTTACAAGTCAACTTTCTCTCTCCCCACCCATACCTCCTTTACACAAATTTCAACCCAACCCATGCTTTCTCATTCCTATCCCTTACAACAACTATTCCATCCATCCTTTTTTTTCCCTCCCTCTCTCTCATTTCTATCTTCACTCCCCAACTCCCAAGAGAAATACCCAACGTCCAAGCTCCCCAAGCTTTCCCAAAAACTAATGTGACCCACTTTCCTACCCTCTCATCTCTCATCTCAACCCTTCATTCTTCATCAACCTCCATCAAAATTAAAGGCAAGAAGCATAAGAGTCCAAGGAGCTAAAGAAGGAGGCCAAATGTGAGTGATCCACCGTTGATTTTAAATTTCGGGGCCCACTTGTTGTGGGACCCACTTGATGTATGCATTGTATTAGGGAGGGCCTAATGGTGGCAGGGTCCCTCCCCTTCTCGTTTCTCTCCCTCTTATGGATGATGGTGTGTGTGTGTTGCCCACCATAAAGTATGTATTTTATCCATGCCGTTCACCGAGTGGCCCACATGGCAGTCCGTTTGGACGGGCCTGAATGAAGGAAAACACAAGTATCAGTTTAATTGGGAGCTGCTGTTGGACACACATGTGGACCCCACCATGATGTACGTCTCTATCATGTAGCAGCAGGGGGTGGGGACCACTCCACACGTGATGCACGTGTTGAGTTGGCCCACAACGGTGCAAGCCCCCATCCAACCATCCATCCAGCGTCCAGAGAGTCTAGACGCTAGCACCTCACTCTCTCTCACACACACACGTGTATATATATATACATATATATATATATATATATGTGTGTGTGTGTGTGTGTGTATTTTATTAAATACTCGTCATGGTGGGCCACCCTCCCACGTGGGACCTACCTTTAACATATGTAATCTGCACCATCCAGATGGATCTGGACGGTGGATTTGGGCAGTCTTCTCATATATGCAGTATACATATATAATATTAAATAGATGTTATGGTAGGCCACTCCCACGTGGGACCAACCATACCTACAACAGCTATATAAGCAACTGAATTTACGTCAGCTACCCTAACAAGAGGAGAGATCCTCACTATCCAGAAGTCTGGACGGTCGGACTCACCGTAATGTATGGTTTCATCCACACCATCCCTGGTTGGGACAGTGGATTCCCACCAGATGATGCATGTGTTGTATCTCTACCGTCCATCCAATTATGTGGGGCCACCGTGATGTGTGTGCTTTTCCACACCGTCCAGTACACTGGACGGGTGGGACCCACCACTGATGTATGTGATACATCTAAGCCGTCCATCCGTTTGGATAGCTTGCATCAAGGCTTGGGAAGAAAAATAAGACAAATCCAGTTATTAGGTGGACCACACTATAAAAAACAGTGGAGTTCATAGTCTACCATTGAAATCCCCATTTTTAGATTACAGAAGCCTTGAACCAATATGATATTTGTTTTTCCTCTAAATCCAGGTCTTTCTGACCTTATGAACAGACTGGATAGAAATTAATTGCTATGGTGGGCCCACTGGAATTTAACAGTGGAAATCATTATCACCACTGTTAGGTGTGGTATGGTCCAGATGGTCTTTTGATACGATTTTTTTAATAATACTATAAATTGATCTTTAAAAATAGATGAACGGTGTAGTTGTTGTGGCCCATTAGATTTTGCCCAGTTGATACGGCCCATGAGATGTGGCTCGTTGTGATATTTTGTAGCCCATTTAGTGGGGCCCATTATAATGTGCATAAGGCCCATGGGACGTGGCCCATTGTGATATATTTCTGGCCCATTTGATGAGGCCCGATATGATGTATTTGGGGCCCATTTGATGAGGCTCGATATGATGCATTTGGGGTCCATTTGATGAGGCTCGATGTGATGTACTTGGGGCCCATTTGATGTGGTCGATGTGATATATGTTGGCCCTTGAGTGAGGCCCATGGTCATGTATATTAGGACCTTGTGTGAGACCATAGACCCACTATACACTTGGCCCTATGTGGGCCACTCCTTGGGAGTAATGTTGGTTGAATGTCCACATTGATGGGCAAAGATGGTTTAACGTCCACATTGTGACCTTCCCTTAGGCTTGGTTAGGCCCATTCTCTAGTGGGTTACCCCAAACGATTGGGCCCCATTAATATTGCTTGGTCCGTCATTGGTCGTCCATTTATGGACCCCGCCTTACGTCGAGGCTGATTGTCAAGACCGATTCCCATTGTCGAGGCCGATTTTAGTTGTCGAGACCAATTCTGGTTGTCGAGGCCGATTCCGATTGTCGAAGCCGATTCTGATTATCGAGGCTGATTCTGATTGTCGAGGCTGATTCTAATTGTCGAGGCCGATTACGATTGTCGAGGCCGATTCTGATTGTCGAGGCCAATTCTGATTGTCGAGGTTGATTATCGATGCTAATTCTGATTGTCAAGGCCGATTCTGATTATCGAGGCCAATTCTGATTGTCGAGGCCGATTATCAAGGCCAATTCCGATTGTCAAGGCCAATTCTGATTGTCGAGGCCAATTCAGATTGTCGACGCCGATTCTGATTATCGAGGCCGATTCTGATTGTTAAGGCCAATTATCAAGGTCGATTCTGATTGTCGAGGCCGATTCCGATTGTCGAGGCGGATTATCGAGGCCAATTTCGATTGTCGAGGCCGATTATAGAGGTTTAATGTAATGTATATGCGGCCCGTATTTGAGGCCCATTGTGATGTATATTCAGCCCGTGTTTAAGGCTCAACGTGATGTATATGAGGCCTATGTGATGAGGCCCATTGTGGTGCATTTGAGGGATGACCAAGCGATGGAGCCCATTATGATGTATATTAGGCCCATGTGAGAGGCCCACATATGTGTATTATGCTCTTGAGTGAGGCACATGGTGTTGTATATTAGGCCCTTGTGTGAGGTCATGGGTCCACTATATGTTACGCTCTATGTGGGTCATTCCTTGGGGGCAATGTTGGTTAAATGTCCACATTGTCGAGGCCGATTATTGATGCCGGTTATTGATACCGATTATGAGTATGTGACAACATAGCATCATGATACATGCCCACACGCATTTTCTATATGTTTATTACGAGATGTCATTGACCATTACATATGCCATAGTACAGATAGTTTATGGGACTCCCTGATAGGTAGAGTTATCCCACATAAGCGCACGGTATGCGCAGGATTAATGCATGAATTGACTACATGACTCATGTATCTTACATTGTGTGATTGTGATTACTATATGCCCTAGCGACATCAGGGCTGTGGCCTCCACAGACATATCGTGGATGGCTAGATGGGACACTAAAAATTTGTTACTAGCATCGAGCCGCCATAGATGGCCCTGGGTGAAAATTTCTAAACCCTTTTGGTACCAAAGGATGCCTCAATGTCTAGACTGAGTGGATATATATGAGCGCATGAGGGCCATATACCAGTAGGTCGCGTCTCTCATTGTGTCGTGGTCGGTTGGGAGGGGGTGTGGTCTTACCCGCCTGAGGGAGTAAGCAATGTTAGGTAGAGTCTAACCAGCTCATAAATGGGTCCACTATCGACGAGCTGGGACGATATTGGCAGGCGGGTAGTGAGGTATCTTCCACTTACCTAGTTGTATTATGCGCTTGATGGGGCGACAAGCTGGCATACAACGTATTAGACCCCAGTGATGATCCTAGAGATGTATGGTACTAATATGTGGACTTATTGCGCAGGAGTTGCATACGCATTCATTCATTCATTCATTATCCACTCGGGCTGGTGGTGGACAACTATTTGTTACGTGTACCTTCACAATTACCAGGATTTCGATTGGGGCGGTGACTAACCTGAGATCAGGAGTTTACCACATTTAGTCTATCTATCCAAATTTAAGTATAGGACTGGTTTGGATAGAAATCCTTTGTGATAAGCCCCATAGCCTGCGATACCACGTACTGCCATCACCACTTCACACTATAGCTTGGTCATTTCATTTGCATCACATATTGCATATTGCATTACATCTTCGGCATATGGCATTTTAGGTTGCTATGTTTCTGCATTCATATGACTTAGAAGAGGCTGATGGTATTCGTAGCTCTTCAGAATTGTATATGGTATTGCATCATCGGTATCTAATATTTGACTCATTATGTCTCCGCATTGCATAACTGACCTACATTACTTTCTCAGTATATGACATTGGCTTGCTAAGTATTTTCATCGCATATCCTAGATAAGGTTGATGATATTTTTATGGACTTGTCAGTATTTTTGCTTACTCTGATATTACATTCTGAGCACGCATATACTGCTCACACACTTACACCACCCTCTAAGTTTTTTATAAGCTTATACACGATAGATGCATGTAGGTGACGTTAAGACGTAGTCGTAGCTGAGCAAGAGTAGGAGCGTGCAGTCGAGCCTTGTGAAGATTTTATTATATGTATGTATTTTTCCCTTTCATCATTGTACTCAAATGATCATATTAGTGGATATGTGGTGATGATGTTGTTCTTGTGATTTGGGTATACTTGTGGTTATGCTTCTTACGAGACAAATTCACATTGAAAACCCTCCTTGTAGGATCGTAGGATAAAAAACTGGTGTATAGGCGCTGAGAGCTGAGAATGGGGTGCTACGGAGGCTGTCGGCACCGGATTCGGCGATCGGAAATTTTGTGAGCCCGGTTTCTGAGTTTGGGGTGTGACAGATGTTGGTATCAGAACCTAGCTTAGGAATACCTGAGGATAATATCACATATCTGTTGATAGCTACCTTACACTCAATAATTATTGAGAACGTAGAATGATTAGGTCCCCGAGTATGAATAACTTACAGATTTTTTGATATATCTCCCCATTGTGTGTGTATATTTGAGAGTGTTTGAGGATAATAAGCCCTTGTTCCTTCTTATAGGATATGACACCCAAGCAAGTAACCTGAGCGGCTTCCGCTTCCCCTCCTAAGATTCATATTCCCCCACCTGAGACTTCTACACCCCCGTTCGAGTCTAGCATAGCATCGACCGTGTCCGTAAGTGCGAACCAGCTACAGCTGATATTACAAGCGATAACAGCCATTTTTCAAAGAGAAGGCCAGAAGAGGCGGGCGCCCTCTGGTAGCTCCCGACAGCGTCAACAGCAGCGGAGACACGCAGCCTACCAAGCCACTAGAGCACCAGCAGGACCTTCGGCACCACCTATGAGGCAACTTTTCGGTGCCTGTTATGGATGTGGTGGGATAGGACACTATAATTAGAGTGCCCTCGACCACAGCAGCAGCAGCCGAGGGCACCATAGTACCTCCAGCACCTCCTCTGTGTCAGTTCATTGGTTCTTGCTTTGGATGCGGTGGGATAGGACACCATAGGAGCGAGTGCCCCCATCCTCAGTAGCGGCAGCAGCGACGATAGTATCTGCCGCCGAGACCCTAATAGCGGCAGCAAAAGCAGCAGGATCCTTAGGCATCAGGAGGAGTCATCAATGACTCGTGCAACTTGGCCCCTGCATCGTCTTGCTAGATTACTCATGGAAGAGACGTCCTAGAAGTAAGAGGCTGAGAGTCGTGAGTGTTATCCCCATCTCCTTGTTGTTTGACTGCACTCGTATGTTATGTTTCTATTTTTTATAGTGAAACAATTTCCACTCTTTTATGAGTTATGTTTATTTATGACGTTAGTAAATTTTGAGGATGAAATTTTTATTAGGATGGGAGAGTTGTAAGACCCGTATCTTAGACCGTACCATTCCTTAGGCTTCCACGATCCTCCCGGTCGAATTCCAGCAACCTGCGATTCGTAATCAGTAGTTGCGCGCGACCCTTAGTCATATCCCATTTTTCAGAGTCGGCTTGAGGCGAGACATGTACCCTTGCGACCGCGCCATCGCCATGGTTCCGATGCCACATCTCGTGTGCCGAGGCGATACGCGGGCCAAAAGATGTGGGCTCACGTTCATTCAGAAGAAACGTCGTGCATTGCAAATTCCAAGAGAATCTCTACAACATGTCCCATTAATCAATCAATCAAGTACACAGCCTATCTTAAGTACATCACCCATACCCCATGCCACCTTAGCCCCTTCACAAGTCAACCCTCTCTCTCCCCCAACCCATACCTCCTTTACACAAGTTTCAACCCAACCCATGCTTTCCCATTCCCATCCCTTACAACAACTATTTCATCCATCCTTATGATGATAGTGTGTGTGTGTGTGTGTGGCCCACCATAAAGTATGTATTTTATCCATGCCGTTCACCGAGTGCCCCCATGGCAGTCCGTTTGGGCGGGCCTGAATGAAGGAAAACACAAGTATCAGTTTAATCCGGAGTTGATGTGGGCCACACACGTGGACCCCACCATGATGTACGTCCTTATCATGTAGCAACAGGGAGTGGGGACCACTCCACACGTGCTGCACATGTGGAGATGGCCCACAACGGTGCAGGCAACCCCCCATCCAGCTGTCCATCTAGCGTCCAGAGAATCTGGAAGCCGGCACCTAACTCTTTCTCACACACACACGTGTATATATATACAGTCGAATTAATTGTACATGGGGTCCAATCTTGCCATTGGAACTATTTGTATGTTGAGCCCCATGGTGGATAAGAGTTGCATCAAAATTTGCCATTCAGATAATCCTAACCATTCAATTTGGCCCCTATTAAAGGTGTAACACTACTTGTGGATGTTGCAACTAATCTATGATCCAAGAACAATGTGATCCTTACTATGTTGATTACCTGCCACAAAAATGGGACCATGTTGCTCATCACGCCCTATCTATTGTTGAATATGAGCATACACACACACACACACACACATTTCCATACATGGATGGGCTAGAATTTTTGCCCTAGACTCTCCATAATTTGGTTACACCCTATTCTCGGTTCTTATGATCCACTCATCTGCCATTAAAATGATGGTGACTTATGCACCATTCACATTACATAGTTGTACGGGTGATGCCGACCGTCCAAATTACTGACCTAGTGGTGGATTGCTAGTATCATTCACTAATGTGATTATCCAGGACTAGTTCACACCGTTGGATGGATCTAATTTAAAGATCAAGATCATTCATCTAATTTAAATATTTACACTCTTTCAATACCCACTGATGTTTTATTTAAACCAACACGATTTAAATGATTTTTAAACTCGCAAGTATACGAATCAGATGCAGATACGGTACGTATTACGAGATCGTTCCCACGAGGACTGGTTGTCACAATTCAAATCTATGATTCTTCTTAACTAATCCAATGAATAATGAACTAAACTGCTAAGCACAATTTTAGGAAAAACAATTAAGAACAGGGAAGAAAATTCAATCAGAGAGAAAGCACCAGGACTTTCGAATCCACCCCTAACTATCCTAACCCTTGTTTTGTTTGTTGATTCACCTTGATATAGATTGATACCACTTAAATAGAGAAAGCACAATCTGTGTCCTAAATCGGGCATACAGACCGTCTAATTCCTTTGAGCAATGCCATGAATAACAGATCCCATGTCCTTGGTCGGGCACATGGAATGTACATTCATTAAAGCACCCTGTTTCTTCCTCTATAGGAAACCTGTTCTTGATCAGACCCAAGCACCTGTAATAAGCATCCAAACAACATCCATCTATATACTTTGATCAAGTTCATAGATGGAGAAGTATGGAATTTAAACCCGTAAAGCCCACTTAGAGAAAGAAACAAATTAATTAAAATTCAAAGTAAATCAACCAATACAAGAGTTAATCAAATTAGGGGCTTCATCTCAGCCCTAGCTGAGAGATTAGTTACCCATAAAATCCATAAAAGAGATGGATAAATAAAATTCATAAAAAAAAAAAAAGCGAACAAAGAAACCAATCGATCTCCCTCTCTTCTTTCTTCTCTTTCTTCTCTCCCTAGCTCTGGATCTCAAATTCCCTGGATCTGAATGCCTCTCCCACGTCCAAAACTTCCCTTTTAAAGCTGCTGGATGGCTGGAATCGGTGGCAGAGTCGTAGAAGGACTCGGAGTATAAATTTTCGCAGCCGTGATCGGTGGGCCCCACAGAGGTGTTTTCTGGAAAATCCACCCCGTCCATTGGATTCAGGATGAAATTTCAGTCAAGAATGGGTGGTTTTGAAGGTCCATTGGCGCGGCCCACAGAAGAAATCTCAAAAAGATCAAATTTGAACGTCGCCGGGTAGCCCTTTTGTGGCCTCTGTACCGCACACGTGTGTACGCATGGGTCCAAAATTTCAACATGGGTTTGTAGTTCTCGTGGCCCTCTACAAGATGGACGGATCAGATCTTCTGTACAGGTGACGTACGGGGCCCACTAAATTCCAAAAAACTGGCAGTCGTCGTGCGTTTCGCGGACGCGGACGCAGATCTCCTTCCGCTGCGAAGATGGTGGGGTCCACTGTGATGTTATTTTGAGAAATCCACTCCGTCCATTGGATGGAGGACGAAAAACCGGTCGGGAGTACACATTTTTTCATTCTTTTGATGGGGCCCACACTTTATCTAATTTCACCGTCGGTTATCTGTTCGGACGGTTAAAAACCGATTCTCACTATATTCTGAGATTCTTCCACCTAGGCGTGGGGTATGTCCGCCCCAGGGAGCGGATGGACGGTCTTGATCACACATTTGAGCAATGTGTGGGGCCCACAACTGAGATCAGCCCGTCGGCTCGCAGACGCTGGAACGAAGAGCCTTTTGAGAGGGAGGGCCGCGGGTCAGAGGTTCGCTGACCGTCTCAGCCGGTCCGGTGCACAGCAGGTGCCCGTGTACTCGGTGTACACTCCCCATACACAGGGCCCTCTGTGATGTTTACGAGAAATCTACTCCGTCCATTCTCTTCATCTCCATAATTAATGGGTTGGGACCAAAGTTGAGGCATATCCTGCTATCAGGTGGGCCTGAAATCAACGATTTGTGGGCTGATTTATCAGTTGGAGCACTTCCCGAGATCATCAATAGCTGAAATTTAATATGTATGGTTAATTCACGGCCCCCATCATATGTATGAAGTTTCGAGTCAATTGGATGGTGGAAACCATGTGATCTTGTAGTCTGGACCCTTTTCGGGTCCCTTTGGCTTACTTTCCTCCTATCTCAGGCGTGTAAAATCTTCACTATTGGTCTTCTGGAGTCCATCCCGAGCTCTGGTAATTTCGGAGCATCAAATTCACGCTTTTAATATCATTTTTCAATACATGCTCCTAATTTCCTCCTGTAGCAAAAATATAATTAAAATCCGATGTTAGGCCTTTATCATGTACATAAAATAGGGCACTAATTGGGGTCTGATATGCAATATTTGACCCTGATCACAACCCCCAACCAGCATTTTGCTAGTCCCGAGCAAAACATGCGAAAAAACAATTTCAGAAATAAAAGACAATTCCTGTAAATTCAAGTGACTGGTGAACAGATAGCTGAGATGCGAAAATTCTAAGATTCATGATTGGTGTGTGGAATTTTTCTCTTGGAATCAAGCTTACAGTAGACTCCATAATCAATTACAAAATATTACTCCATCAATTAGAACATTCCTAAACATTGAGTTCCATGAATGTAAAGTGTAATCTCGGCTTACAATCAGTAAAAGATCCAATTGTCAATTTCATGACATCATTAGTAATTCGTGACAACCAAGCTTGAAACCAACACTTATCTCACAGATTAATTTTTCATTTTACCAGCTTTAGATTTTCTTTATGAGCTGTAACGCAAATGAGGGGAATCAAATTCTCACCTATAGGGAGCAAACCTATGGCGAAAACTTGTCGCCTAACACTTTTTTTTTTTTTTTTTTTTTATGTCAACTATGGAGAATCAAATCTGCACCTATAGGGAGCAAACCTATGGTGAGGATTGTGTGACTTAGCCTTTTAATTCTTCTTTTTACCAAGTTAATCATTCAGCTATCGAACCGAAAACTTAATGTGTAAGCGAGATGTGATATGTGAAATCATGGCTCAATCAATGTTTACAACTTCTAATCATGGATTAACAATTCAAAATTGACTGTGAAATCAAGCAGATGGCCGAATCCAAGAGTCATAAGTTACCAACATCACATATCTTATAATGTTAGAATCACAACATCCTTTAAAATCACTTAGAATTTAATAGAAATTACAGAAAAAATTTTAAAATTTTCACAAATTTTGCTCAAGACCAAGAAAATACTGATTAGGTAACCTAATCTCCCACCCCCAACCTAAAATCTACATTGTCCTCAATGTAAAAGAAATAAGCAAGCAATGCACATGGGACAACGAAAACAAAAGAGGAGTGATGGAAGGATAGTACCTGGACGGAGAATGAAGAAGCTTTCTTAAAAAAATATCATCGTAAAACAGGTTAGCTCAAGAGAGAAATCAACATAAGCAAAAATAACAAAAAGAAAAACAAAAGAAGACCCTACCTATACCACTTTCGCAGGTGCTCTCGATTGCATTTAGCATATGCAACAAGCCTTTAAACCCCTAGGTTACCCCTAGTGGACGAGTTGTAGTCTCGTGAGGGTTTGCAGTAATGTTACCCACAAACATTGAAGTAACTAACTAAAAAAAATGAAAAGGAATGAAATAAAAGGTAATACAATAAGGCAAAAGGCTGGGTTGCCTCCCAGGAGCGCTAAGTTTAACGTCTTCAGCCAGACAAGAATGGATCATAAATGAAATAATCTTTATAACCAGGGTCCGCCAAAGAAATTACCTCAATACCTTGATTAACCGATCCCAGACAAGTGATGTGAGTTCCCATGAGCTGTGCTATCTGCAAGGAGGTAACTGACATTGTCGTCAAATAATTTAAGGACTTCTACTCGAACGACTTCTTCTATGTTAGGATCGCGCTTCCTTTGCATGTTATGTGATATTTCCACAGCATGATCCATACATATCGTGGGGCATACTCCCTGTATTTCCACTATCTTCCTTTCAATTGCTGCCTTATATGTTCTAAGAAAATTAAGCAGCCTGCTCGCCTTTGTCTTCTCAGAGTTAAAAATTGTGCTGTCAGAAGGCGTCTCAGAGGGATGAAGAGGTTCCACTTTCGCTCTCCATTTTTCAGTCTCCAAGATAGGAGTAGAGTCGAGCAGTGCATTGACTTCATGGATGGGACTATCGATGTCAAAATCCATGCCCGATTGTGCTAAGCAGGTCTCAAGAGGATTGTCAAAAGATGTACGGAAGGAATCCTGCACAAGGCTCTCGATCATGTCCACTTCAAATATGTCATCCAAATCTGCGGATTGTTGTCCTGCATTAAAAACATTGAGTTTAATATTCATGTTACCAAAGGACAATTTCATAACTCAATTCCTGCAATTGATAATAGCATTAGATGTGGCAAAAAATGGACGACCCAAAATGACTGGGATCTGACTATGAAGATTTTGGACAGGCTGAGTATCAATAACTATGAAATCCACTGGAAAATAAAATTTATCAACCTGGATTAACACATCTTCAATAACACCCCGGGGCACCTTGACAGATCTATCAGCCAGTTGTAATGTTACCTTAGTCGGTTTCAACTCACCAAGTCCTAGCTGCTCATAAACCGAATAAGGTAACAAATTGACGCTCGCCCCTAAATCAAGTAATGCCTTCCCGATCTTATGATCTCCTATGCCGCAAGAAATGGTGGGAGCTCCTGGATCCCTAAATTTAGGAGGAGTGTTATGTTGAATCATGGAGCTGAGCTGCTCTGCAATGAAGACCCTCTTATGAACATTCTGCTTACGCTTTTGAGTGCATAAATCTTTCAAAAACTTAGCGTAAGCAGGGACTTATTTGATAGTGTCAAGCAACGGGATGTTGACTTGCACTTTTTGAAACACATCCAAGATTTCATCAAAGTTGTTTCTTTTCTTTATTGGTGCCAGACGTTGAGGAAAGGGTGCTTTGGGCACGTAAGGTGGCACATTAGTGGCTCCTGGAGAGTCAGAGAGCTTTTGAACTTTGGATGCATTGGTGTGATTCTCTGCTTCATCTTGATCTTTTGTTTTAGAATTTGATTCATCCCCAGGCATCTCTATTCTGTTATCAATCTGCTTGCCTGACCTAAGGGTAGTAATCGATTTGGCCTGTTCATGATATTGCCCTTGGTTAGAATTAGAGCCAATCTCATACTGTCCCTTTGGGTTAGCCTCGGTTGGCTAGGAACTTGCCCTTCTCTCTCTCACTCAATGTGGCACTAGTTGACCCATTTGTATTTACTGACTTAGCAATGGATTGTGCATTTGCATGTAAGCTTTGCTTGGTTGGCCAATAGGTTTGTTGGGTATCTTTTTGGAATTGGAGAGAACTCTGCATAAAAAGATGGAGTGTATCCTCAAGAGATGGGTTCCTTGATTGTGTAGGCAGTTGTTGATATTGTGGAATTTGTTGACTGCCAACTTGGAGGTGCGGTTGCATGGGAGGATTTCCAGATGGTCCTCCTTGATGTGGTCCCTTTGCCCAAGAAAAATTTGGATGCCTAGCCCACCCTGGGTTGTATGTGTTCGAGTAAGGATCATTCCCAGGTTTTTGAAAAGTGTTCATAACATGAACTTGTTCAGAGAGAAGTTCTGGGATGCCGCCCCAGATGGACAAGATCTGGGTAGGACTAGAACATGTGGCACATGCCTCCACTTGAGCTGTTTGTGGAGGTCCATTATTTAATACCAGAGCATCAACTTTCTTTGTCAGGTTATCAAGTTTGGCGCACAACTCGCACGACTCCTATCTCATATATACCACCTCTCTTTTGTGGTTGGGAACTTCTTTCACCTCTATCTCGAATAGTCCCATTCTTTGGGAGTTTTCACACAAGATTTCAAAGAATTTCCATGCTTCGGTATCGCTTTTGGTCATGAAGGACCCTCCACTTGGTGGCATCAACCATGCGACGGTTACTGGGTGTCGACCGTCATAAAAGTATTGCACTTGTTTCCACTTCTCAAAACCATGGTGAGGACATTTAAGAAGCAAGTCCTTCCATCTTTCCCAACATTCATGAAAGTGCTCGCCCTCTTTTTGTGTGAAGTTAGTAATTTCTCTACGGAGGGCATTGGTTTTGTGAATGGGGAAGAACTTATTTAAGAACTTCTTAGACAGTTGGTCCCATGTAGTGATAGTTCCAACTTCTAGAGAATTCAACCATGCTTTCGCCTTATCCTTCAAAGAAAAAGGAAACAGACGTAGGCGGATTGAATCATCTGAGAAGTTTTGGAACTTAAAAGTGGAGCAAATGTCTAAGAATTCTTTCACATGATGATATGGGTCCTCCTTGTCCAATCCATAAAAGGATGGCAACAATTGTATGACTCCAGGTTTCAGTTCAAAGTGTGCTGCCGTAGTGGTTGGCAACACTATGCATGAAGGCGCATTAAATTGGACAGGAGCTGAATAATCTTTGAAAGCCTTAACTTCAGTCTTATTCGCTATTTCAACAGAATTATTTCTCAATCTTTCACGCAGTGTTCTTTCTATTTCAGGATCAAACGGCGCTAGTTCTATATTCAGAGATCTACGTCCTAGCATAAACTATGTTATTGCAATGGAAGAAAAAAAAAAAAAAAAACTAAACTAAGAAGCAACCTAAGAGAAATAAAACTAGACCTAGAACTATGAGATTTTAAAACAAGTTAAAACTATGTAAGTAAGAATGGGAAGAAAGAACCCGGAAAGGGAGATAAATGATGTCAGAAAATTTAAGATGTTCCTCCTTTACTTTGTAGCTTCCTTCCTCAATTCCTGTAAACAAAAAAAAAAAAAAAAAAAACAAATTTAGGTTTCCTAAAATAATGATAGAAAAATCCTAAGCAACGGTTAATTTCTAAAAATAAAATAAAAATAAAATAAAATTAAAACTTTAACCTAAGTTAGTAAAATCCTAAGTTATGAATTATGATAAGAGAGAATCCTAAATTCAATTTGGAACGAAACAGTCCCCGGCAACGGCGCCAAAAACTTAATGTTTTATTTAAACCAACACGATTTAAATGATTTTTAAACTCGCAAGTATACGAATCAGATGCAAATACGGTATGTATTACGAGATCGTTCCCACGAGGACTGGTTGTCACAATTCAAATCTATGATTCTTCTTAACTAATCCAATGAATAATGAACTAAACTGCTAAGCACAATTTTAGGAAAAACAATTAAGAACAGGGAAGAAAATTCAATCAGAGAGAAAGCACCAGGACTTTCGAATCCACCCCTAACTATCCTAACCCTTGTTTTGTTTGTTGATTCACCTTGATATAGATTGATACCACTTAAATAGAGAAAGCACAATCTGTGTCCTAAATCGGGCATACAGACTGTCTAATTCCTTTGAGCAATGCCATGAATAACAGATCCCATGTCCTTGGTCGGGCACATGGAATGTACATTCATTAAAGCACCCTGTTTCTTCCTCTATAGGAAACCTGTTCTTGATCAGACCCAAGCACCTGTAATAAGCATCCAAACAACATCCATCTATATACTTTGATCAAGTTCATAGATGGAGAAGTATGGAATTTAAACCCGTAAAGCCCACTCAGAGAAAGAAACAAATTAATTAAAACTCAAAGTAAATCAACCAATACAAGAGTTAATCAAATTAGGGGCTTCATCTCAGCCCTAGCTAAGAGATTAGTTACCCATAAAATCCATAAAAAGAGATGGATAAATAAAATTCATAAAAAAAATGGAACAGCAAACCAATTGATCTCCCTCTCTTCTTTCTTCTCTTTCTTTGCTCCCTGGCTCTGAATCTCAAATTCCCTGGATCTGAATGCCTCTCCCACGTCCAAAACTTCCCTTTTATAGCTGCTGGATGGCTGGAATCGGTGGCAAAGTCGTAGAAGGACTCGGAGTACAAATTTTCGCAGCCGTGATCGGTGGGCCCCACAGAGGTGTTTTCTGGAAAATCCACCCCGTCCATTGGATTCAGGACGAAATTTCAGTCAAGAATGGGTGGTTTTGAAGGTCCATTGGCGCGGCCCACAGAAGAAATCTAAAAAAGATCAAATTTGAACGTCGCCGGGTAGCCCTTTTGTGGCCTCTGTACCGCACACGTGTGTACGCATGGGTCCAAAATTTCAACATTGGTTTGTAGTTCTCGTGGCCCTCTACAAGATGGACGGATCAGATCTTCTATACAGGTGAAGTACGGGGCCCACTAAATTTTGAAAAACTGGCAGCCGTCGTGCGTTTCGCGGACGCGGACGCGGATCTCCTTCCGCTGCAAAGATGGTGGGGTCCACTGTGATGTTATTTTGAGAAATCCACTCCATCCATTGGATGGAGGACGGAAAACCGGTCGGGAGTACACATTTTTTCATTCTTTTGATGGGGCCCACACTTTATCTAATTTCACCGTCGGTTATCTGTTCGGACGGTTAAAAACCGATTCTCACTATATTCTGAGATTCTTCCACCTAGGCGTGGGGTATGTCCGCCCCAGGGAGCGGATGGACGGTCTTGATCACACATTTGAGCAATGTGTGGGGCCCACAACTGAGATCAGCCCGTCGGCTCGCAGACGCTGGAACGGAGAGCCTTTTGAGAGGGAGGGCCGCGGGTCAGCGGTTCGCTGACCGTCTCAGCCGGTCCGGTGGACAGCAGGTGCCCGTGTACTCGGTGTACACTCCCCATACACAGGGCCCTCTGTGATGTTTACGAGAAATCTACTCCGTCCATTCTCTTCATCTCCATAATTAATGGGTTGGGACCAAAGTTGAGGCATATCCTGCTATCAGGTGGGCCTGAAATCAATGATTTGTGGGCTGATTTATCAGTTGGAGCACTTCCCGAGATCATCAATAGCTGAAATTTAATATGTACGGTTAATTCACGGCCCCCATCATATGTATGAAGTTTCGAGTCAATTGGATGGTGGAAACCATGTGATCTTATAGTCTGGACCCTTTTCGGGTCCCTTTGGCTTGCTTTCCTTCGATCTCAGGCATGTAAAATCTTCACTATTGGTCTTCTGGAGTCCATCCCGAGCTCTGGTAATTTCGGAGCATCAAATTCACGCTTTTAATATCATTTTTCAATACATGCTCCTAATTTCCTCCTGTAGCAAAAATATAATTAAAATCCGATGTTAGGCCTTTATCATGTACATAAAATAGGGCACTAATTGGGGTCTGATATGCAATATTTGACCCTGATCACCCACATAATCGCACTAAAAATGTAGATGAAAATTTCAATCGAGAGAGAGAGAGAGAGAGAGAGAGAGATGAACTTGTCGGATGGGAAGCGTATCGGGCCGAATGTATCTTCTCCTCCTTGCTAGATTTCTAAAAGAGTCTTGCAGGACTAACTACCGTATTTTTGTGACAGAGGCCGAAAATCCTACAGGACTCGTGTCTTTTGCCAGGAAAGTTTGTCGGAGAGAGAGAGAGAGAGAGAGAGAGAGAGAGAGAGAGAGAAGAGAATGAGGAAAAGGAAATCTAAGGGAACGTTTGAATGACGCTCGATGGAGGATTTCTCGATGCAAGATGAAAGATGAAAAGAGGAAGAGAGGGAAAAGAGGGGCGCTCGATGGATTTGGGATGGATTTAGAAATCCTCTTTCAAATAACATAACGTTTTGAAATCCGTATGTTGTGAGTTTTCCACTAAATAATAACACAAACTCTATTAACGGTCGTACATACATGGGACCAATTTCTGGATGGTTAAGATTGTATTATATAATAAAAATGTATAACTATTTACCATTTACGAGGGATAACTCTTTATCTTAGCCACTATTGTTATGAATAAGTCACCACTATTTTACATTCAATACAAAACTCATAGTGAAAAACAGAATAATGAAAACGTTAAATTCAAGTTTGGACTTGGTATGGTGCTATGGGCCCCACGATGAATGATTTGATTCATCTACGCCGTCCATCCATTTCTCTACAACCTTTTGTCATCGATCCCAAAAAATGAGTCTGAAATAAATCTTGGGTGGACCACACAATGAGAAAAGACTAGTGCTTGGACGTCCACCATTGAAAAGGTGGTTTCGCCGACGGATTATTGGCTTTTTACTACGGCTAAAATCCATCAGGGAAAGCTTCACAGGGTCATCGGCTTTGCCCTGTTTTTTGGTAGTGCGTAATCGACAAGCCGGGAGGACATTGGCATACCACTGGCAAAACAGATAGTGAAGTCTCTTCCACTCACTTGGTCATGGACGCAATGGGGCGGCAGTCGATGTTGGAGTGTACTAGACCCTGATGATGTTTCCAGATATGAATTATACTGATATGTGGACTAGTTGAAGATTGACATGTTTGTGTTGCATCGCTAGCATATGACTTTTGGCCACATAGGCCTTACATTGCATAGCCTTAGTAGGGCTAACAACATTCATGGACTTAGAAGCTTAGCCCTCCATCATCTTCCACATACTCTAATATATGTATTATTGTCATATGCATTATGCACGCACACACTCACTCTATTGAGCTTCGTATGAAGCTTATGTGTGTGTGTGTGTGTGTGTTTTTTTTTTTTAACACTGCATGTGATGCTAGGGCATATCAGAAGCATTGAACTCGGAGCATGAGCATGTTCTTTTGAGTTTGGATTACATCTTGTATTTCCCTTCCAACATTGTACTCAAATATTATATTAGTGGATATGTGTTGATGTTGTTGTTTTGTGACTTGGGTACACTTGTGGTTATGCACCTTTATAATAATAAAAAATTCCATCCTGAAAATCCTCCTTGTAGGATCACAAGATCGGAACTTGGCGTATGGGAGCTGAGATCTAAGAATGGGGTACTACGAAGGTTATCGGCACTGAATTCAGCGGCCGGGAATTTTGTGAGCCTGGTTCATAAATTTAGGATGTGACAACATACCTTACCTAACATGAGTAGTAGACAGATACTGTCACACCTCAAACTCGGAAATCGGATTCACAGGAATCCCGATCGCCGAATCCTGTGCCGACAGCCTCCGTAGTACCCCATTCTCGGTTCCCAGCACCTATGCACCAGATTCTGATCCTGGGATCCTACAAGGAGGATTTTTTTTTTGTGCATTTATCTCGTAATAAGCATAACCACGAGATTACCCAAATCACAAAGGCAACATCATCATCACATATCCACTAATATAATCATTTCAGTACAATACTGAGAGGGAAATACATAAATCGAAAATTAAGCTCCAGAAGACCGTTGCGTGCTCCAAGCTCAACACTACTGTAACCTACCATCACCTGCACGCATCTATCGTGCATAAGCTTATAGAAAGCTTAGAGGGTGGTGTAAGTGTGTGCACAAGGTAAGTGTCAAGTATTCAATACAATGTCATCATCATACAATACTGAGAATACTGATAATCCATAAATCATACAATATCGGAATCAGCAGAATTACTAACAAGATCATGAATTACCAAAGTAAGCAGAGATACTGATAAGAGCAGGAATTATCAGAGTAAACAGAAATACTAACAAGATCATAAGTTATACGATAACAGAGTAAGTGGAAATACAGACAAGTCCATAAGTCAATCAATATTAGAATACGCAATATGGAACAACTATCCAATAAGGAGTCATAAAGAGCCAAATATCAGATGCCGAAGATGCAATGTAATATACAAATCCTGCTAAGTCTGTCTAAGCCATATAAGTACAGAAATATAGCAACCCAAAATTTCATATGCCTGCGGATGTAATGCAATATGCGATGCGAATGAAATGACTATGCTGGAGTGTGAAGTCGGGATGATAGTACGTAGTATCGCAGGCTACGGGATCCACCACAAGGGACTTCTATCCAAACCAGTCCCACACCTAAATTTGGATAGTCAGACTCAATGTGGTAAACTCCTGATCTCAGGTTAGTCGCGCGCCCAACCGAAATCCTGGCCATGCGAAGGTACATAACAACTAGCTGCGCACCACCAGCCCGAGTGGATAGTGAATGAAATGAATGTATGAGTGTGCAACTCCTACTCAATAAGTCCACATATCAGTACGGTTCCTCTCTGGGAAATCACCGGGGTCTATTACACTCCAAACCAGATTGCCGCCCCATCGCGCGCAACAAGGTGAGTGGAAGAGACCTCACTATCCGCCTGCCAATATCAGGCCCGGCTCGTTGATAGCGGACCCATTCCTCGAGCTGGTCAGACTCAGCCTAGCATTGCCCCCTCCTCTCGGGCAGGTAAGGTCGTACCCCCTTCCAACCGACCACGACACAGTAGGAGATGTGGCCTAACGGTATATGGCCCTCATGCGCTCATGCATCCACTCGGTCTAGACGTTGGAGCAACCTCTGGAACCAAGAGGGTTTGGGGACTTTCACCCAGGGATATCTATAGCACCCCGGTGTCCCATCTGGCCATCCATGATATGCCTGTAGAGGTTACGGCCCAGATGTCGCTAGGGCACACAATGCAAGATGTATGAGCCATACAATCCAGTCATGCATCAATCATGCACATACCGTGATCTCATGTGAGATAACCTCTGCCTATCAGGAAGTCTCATAACAATCTGCCTAATGACATATACAATGGTCAACCACATCTCATAACAAACATGCAGATGATGCATATTGGCATGTATCATGATGCTATAGTCACATACTCATAATCGGTATCAATAACCGGTATTAACAATCGGCCTCGACAATGTGGACATTTAACAAACATTGTCCCCAAAGAATGGCTCACACAAAGCCAAACATATAATGTGCCTACGACCTCGCACAAAGGCCTAATATATAACACAATGAGCCTTACTTAAGGGCCACATACCACAATGGGTGGGCCCTGCTCATGGGCTTTAAAGACATGACATGTGAACCCTACACATGGGTCTCGAATACATCAAATGGGTCATGCATCATGAGTCTAATACATATCACAATGGGCCTTGCCCATAGGCTACGAATACATCACAGTGGGCCCCAACTACGGGTCGCATATACATCCTATAGGTTGCGAAAATTGGTCTCGGCCTCAATAATCGAACTGACACTCGAATCAACCTCGATAAGCGGCCTCGACAATCAGAATCAGCATTGATACTTGGTTTCGACAATCGGAATTGACCTAGATAATCGGTCTTCGACAGATCAGAATCGACCTCAATACTTAGCCTCAACAATCAGAATCGGCATATACAATCGGCCTCGACAAATCGAAATCATCGGAATTGGCCTTGATACTCGAAATTGGTCGATAATCGGAATCGGCAAATCGGTCACGTCAATCGGAACGGCAATCAGTCACGACAATCGCACCGATCGACAATCAGAATCGGCAAATCGGTCACGCCAATCGGAATCGGCAAGTGGTCATGATAATCAGAATCAGCAAATCAGTCACGACATTAGCACCGATTGATAGTCGGAATCGGTGAATTGGCCACGTCAATCGGAATCGGCAATCGGTCAAGGAAATCAGAATAGATCGATAATCAGCATCGGTAAATCAGTCACGTCAATCGGAATCGGCAATCAGTCAAGGTAATCAGAATTAGCAAATCGGTCACGACAATCACATCAATCGATAGTCGGAATCGGTAAATCGGTCACGTTAATCGAAATCGGTAATCGGTCAAGGTAATCAGAATCAGCAAATCGGTCACGACGATCGCACCGATCAATAGTCGGAATCGGTAAATCAATCACGTCAATCAAAATGGGCAATCTGTCAAGGTGATCAGAATCGATCGATAATCAGAATCGACAAATCGATCATGTCAATCGGAATCAGCAGTCAGAATCGGCAAATCGGTCACGTTAATCGGAATCGGTAATCGGTCAAGGTAATCAGAATCAGCAAATCGGTCACGACAATCAGGATCGATCAATAATCAGAATCGGTAAATCGGTCACGACAATCAGGATCGATCGATAATCAGAATCGATAAATCGGTCACATCAATCGGAATCGATAATTAATCACGACAATCGGAATCGATCGATAATCAGAATCGGCAAATCGGTCATGATAATTGACCTCGATCGCTAATCAGCAATTGATAATCGGCACCGATAATCAGGGTCGATAATCGGCACCAATAGTCAGTAGAAAAATAAAGTGAGGTCCATAGATGATCAGCCAATCAACCATAATATAAAGATCGACACTCAGCCGTAGTTATATCAAATCCGATAACACAGAGTCATCTGTCTACGGTGAATGGGGCCCACTTATTTAGGTTAACCCATGAAGAGAATAGGCTTAATAAGGCCTACGGGAAGGTCACAATGAGGACATCTAACCAACATTGCCCATCAATGTGGATGTCAAACCAACATTGCTCCTAAGGGGTGGCCCACAGGAGGGATTCATACGCGACGTAACGGCCACACATACATCACATTGGGCCTAAAACACGTCACAATGGGCCGTATGATAAGGGCCTAATACATATCATAATAAGTCTCGTGTACATCAAATCGGGCCTCATCATATAAGCTGCACTAATGGGCCAACATACATCAAATGGGCTGCACCAATGGACTATAGATATACAATACATACATTGATGGTAAGCCCTTGGACGGTGTGAATATAGAATACGTACACCAAGGTGTGGGCCTAATATATATAACAGGTGGACGACGTGGAATGCACCGCATAAATCATGTGGACCCCACGGAACTTGCTGACGTCCGACGACCAACAGATGGACGATGTTGATAAAAACGCATACATTAGTGGTTTCCATGTGTGGGGCCCACGCTCCAGGGCAACATGGATAAAACACTTACATCAAGGTAGGTCCCACCCCACACGTGTGGCATGTGAGGGTGGGTCCCACACATCCATTGAAATGGATGGATAGTGCGTATAAAATACATATATCAAGGAAGCCCTGCTGCAGGAGGGTGGATCCCACTTGAATAGATGGTGTGGATAACATATATCACATGTGTTTGGTCCCACCGTCTTGGCATATGTCCGGTGAGGATATGGAATAAATACATCAAGGTGGGTCCCACGTGGGGCCCACCAGCTATATATATATCACCATATATATAATAATATATATACATATATTATATTATATTATAATAAACCACAACGTCCAGGGATATATATATATATATATATATATATATATATATATATATATATATATATATATATATATATATATATATATATATTATGCAGCAGATATATATCATATGTACATATATAATATAATATAATATTATAATATATAACGGGTGTGTGATATGCCACCGTCCCACCGTCCATCGATTGGACGGTGAGGATGTAACACAATCATCATGGTAGTCCCACATCAGGGCAATGGACCGTGTGGATGAAACAGATGTATGGTGTGGGATGAACTACATTAATCATGTGGGCTACGTCCACCGAACCTGCTTACGGCCACACAACAGCTTGAGATGTGTGGGACCCACCGCCCAGGGTCTGGACGGTGCGGATCTCATCAAGTGAGACCACACGTGCCACCAATGTGGGCCCCACGTGCTATGCATGTGCGATGTGGGTGCAGATAAACTCATCAATCACGGTGGCTCCTGATGGACGGTATGTACACAGTACATACCTCATGGTGGGGATCCACCGTCCCAACCAGGGACGGTGTGGATTTTAATATATACCTCACGGTGGGTCCCACACACGTGGCCCACCAGGACTTTCTGACGTCTGCCAGTTCCTGAAAAAATAAAGGTGGACGGCAGGATACATATATCTCGTGGTGGAGGCCCACGTGCCTTGCTGACGCAATGCTGCAGTAGCAGCAGCTGCGCGCTGCGTGGGACCTACCGTCCTGGTTGGACGGTGTGAATACATCACATATGTGAAGTGGGGTCCACGTAGTGGCCCATCCCACGGACGGACGACGTGGATTAAATACATACATTAGAGTGGGTTTCCACCGTCCAGAAGGCTGGCCGGTGTGGATATAAAACATATACATGAGGTGGGGTCCACGTGGTGGCCCAGGGCCCTACGAACCAAGCTGATATTTGCTTTTCCCTTTCATACAGTCCAGCAGCATTGCTGCTGGACGCCTAAGCTTGGACGGTCAGGATCAGGTGGGCCGTGGCCTGGACAAAATGGATGGACGTATGGATGTGGAACACACGTTATGGTGTGTCCAGCATACGCTCATCAAGGTGGGTCCACGCGGTGGCCCACCAAAGCTTTGGATCAACATGATATTTGTATTTTCCTTCATTCATGTCGGTTCAAATGGATGGGCCGCAATGGTGGGTCCCACAATCGGACAGTGTGGATCAAACTCATCATGATGGGCCACACACCTCATCAACATCATCACCCAAAAAAAGAAAAGAAAAAGAGAGAGAAAGAAGCACCCACCTCGAGATCTCTTCTTCCTTCTTCCACCAATGCATGATAGAGTCCCAAAGGGACAATTCCAACGGTTGAGATGGGCTTAGGATTGTGGGATCGGGTGGTAGATAGGTGGGCCACACTACTCTCTCCCATGGAACTTGCACGTGAGTTGCTCTCATGGAGCTTGAGAGAAATGAGAGAGAAAATGAGAGAGAGAGAGAGAGAGAGGAATGTGATAGGTGAGAGATGTGAGTGATGGATAGGTGTACTTGATGGGAGGAGAGAGAGTGTGTGTTGACTTTAGAGGTTGCTTGGGGATGGGTGTTTGTACTTGACATGATGGGATGTAGTACTTGACACTTGATTCGATTGATGGGACATTCTCTTAGGATTGCAATGCGCGGCATTTTCCCTCGAACTGAACGCGGGCCCACATCTCCTAGCTCAGGTATCGTCTCGGTTCATAATACGCTGCGTCGGAACCGTGGCGACGACACGGTCATTATGGTATAAGTCTCGAGTTAGGCCGACTCTGGAATATGAGATATGACGTAGGGTTGTGCGTAACTGCCGATCACAGATTGCGGGTCGCCGGAGTTCGACCGGGAGGACCGCGGAAGCCTACGGAATAGTACGGGTTGGGATATGGGTCTTACAGATACACTACGTACAAACATTTGAAATATGTGTCTAAACTTCTCTTAATTTGTTCTGGTGCAATGGGTTGACGAGGGTCCTCTAGCCTAACCAATCCTTAACCTCTATGGGTCAAATCGAGTAGGTTTGAATCTAACCTTGACCCATTTACTCAAATGGGCTAAGGAGCTCATTTCAAAAGAAGGTGAGGACAGTTGAGCCACAGGCCAACTCACCCCATTATCATTCCTATCTCTAGAGGCAGGTAGCCATACTCTATTATTACACAATCTCTACAGTTAAATTCCTCGACAACATTACTAACTTACGTGCATTTTGACAATTCATCATGGATTCTACTTATGATTCTAAAGAACCACTTCTGTTAGACAATCCAAACCATCCCCTTTCCATCGATGGGAGAAGGGATGGGTAAAAAAATATGGTCAAATCTAGAATGGATCATCCAATCGGTCTTATTTTTTGCATAGTAGCCCTTGAAATGTGCTTTAGACTTAAATAGTTGTTCACAACCATCCATTGGACTGCCCAAGTTACCCTATGCAACTAGGAGAATTATTACTTATAGTCATAGGAAAGCATTGGAGCATTTCTCTTCAATCAAATACCCTATATTTGGTTAACTAAAGATGTATCTTGATCATTGAGGTGACATGGATGGTCATCACTTTAAAGCTCATATACTGGTGTTCTCATTCATACATTAAAAACCAACCGTCCAATCGACTACTTACCACTAGATGAAGATATCTAACCATTCACGTCAATTTTAGGTCACCTGATCATATTAAACCAACTACTAGGTGTCCATATCCACTCATTTACACATTAAATTAGGATTAAGATCCGTTCATCTTGCTCATTATCCATGAATATGTTATTTTCTATATTGCGGAATTGACGAATCATCAATGCATCAACAATGGAGATTGAAAACCATAAACTGAAAGCGTACCTGATTGGGAAGACATTCCGCCGACAGGAATCTTGATCTTCCGCACCTTACACCATTAGGAGAACCTTCAATGGGACTAGGGTTTCTCGCTTGTGTTGGTGAGGGGACACAGACGTCTATTTATAAGAATAAGGGCTAGAAGCTTACCCATCACACTTCTTCCTCTAGGGTCTCCACACCATAGGTTTCCATATCTGTCTTAATAACCGAGTATAAGGATATCAGTTCAAGTGTCCCGCCCCAAATCTATTTGTAATGATCACAACTGTAGTGGGGGACCCACTGAATCGCTCAATCTGAATAATCCAACAGTCAGATCTGATGATCATGTGTGGCCCACCTAATAGGAGTCTTACATTCTCCCACTTGGGCTACACTGATCTCTGAAAGAAAACAAAACATTTTATTTTAATTGTGAAAACAATTTTTGAAAATTGTATTTTCTTTTGAAAGTTCCTAATGGGCGCCCTACTGAATTTCAAAACAGTACCGTTGGATATTTATGAGCAACACTTGTCAGATCCGGTCTATCAAGACTACAGATATTGAATCGTGGTAGTCAACACAACATTTATACATTTCAAAGTGCGACGAATCACGATCATGAATACCAATAGCCGCAACAACATGGATCAAAGATATGGGGTGTGGTATGAAGATTGCACATCTAATGTGATCACATGTGCCTATCTTCAAGTGGTCCATCTGAACGTGTCACCAAGACACAAACCAAAGTCTTGCTTACTCAAAACTGAAAGTGCACACTGAAGGAGAAGCAAGATATGAACTGAATAACAGAATCATCAATGCATATAAAAGAGATCTCTGAAATGTCTGTACATAATCGGATCAAAACTGAAAAACTCCCACTACTGAAATACATCCTTGGGATCTACAAGTCCCATAGACGTCACATGTTCCTTAAAGAGCATAATAGGAAGACCTTTAGTGAGAGGATCCGCTATCATCTGCCTCGTGCTGATGAGTTCTACAGACACCTGACGATTCTGAACTCTCTCCTTCACAACAAGATACTTAATGTCAATATGCTTTGACCTTGATGAATGCTTGTTGTTGTTGGAGAAGTTAACTGCAGCTGAACTATCACAATAGATTTTCAATGGTTTCGGGATCATCTGCACAACCCGTAAACCAGAGAAAAAACTCTGAAGCCAGATCGCCTGACTCGTGGCTTCATGACAAGCTACATACTCTGCTTCCATGGTGGAAGATGCCGTAATCGACTGTTTTACGCTCTTCCATGATACGGCTCCAGCACTCATCATGAATACATAGCCCGAGGTGGACTTCTTGCTGTCGAGACAGCCCGCAAAATCTGCATCTGTATATCTAACCAACTCCAAACGGTCGAATCTCCTGTATGTGAGTGCGAAGTCCTTTGTCCTTTGTAGGTAGCGTAATACTTTCTTAATAGCTATCCAATGGTTCATCCCTGGATTGTTAAGGTACCTGCCCAACATTCCAACCACAAAAGCAATATCCGGACGCGTACAGACCTGAGCATACATGATGCTCCCTACCGCTGACGCATACGGAATATCTTTCATCTTGTCCTTCTCTAGGTCGTTCATAGGACACTGAAATTGGCCAAACCTGTCACCTTTTACAATGGGTGCTTGGCCAGGAGCACAACCTTGCATGT
This sequence comes from Magnolia changhungtana, assembly GCA_030180095.1. Taxonomy (NCBI): domain Eukaryota; kingdom Viridiplantae; phylum Streptophyta; class Magnoliopsida; order Magnoliales; family Magnoliaceae; genus Magnolia; species Magnolia changhungtana. Next base: position 1,531,074 of record JASAUF010000344.1, on the reverse strand, counting down.
TAAACCTTTCGAGAACCCTATCAATATAGGCCTTCTGCGACAAGCCAAGCAGTCCACAAGATCTATCCCGGCTAATCTGAATGCCGATGATAAATGATGCATCACCAAGATCTTTCATCTCAAAGTTTGAGACAAAAATTTCTTAGTCTCACGCAACAATCTAATATCACTACTGGCTAACAAAATGTCGTCAACATACAAGACTAAAATAATAAACTTACTTCCATTGATTTTCACGTATATACACTCATCCGCAGTGTTTTTAATGAAACCATATGAAGAAACAACTTTATGAAACTTTAAGTACCACTGTCATGATGCCTGTTTCAACCCACAAATGGACTTCTTAAGCTTGCAAACCAGTTGTTCTGAGTCTTTGGCTTTAAAACCTTCTGGTTGCAACATATATACGTTCTCACTTAGATCTCCATTGAGAAACGCTGTTTTCACGTCCATTTGATGTAACTCTAAATTCATATGAGCCACAAGAGCCATAATGATCTTAAAAGAGTCTTTCTTGGATACAGGTGAGAGAGTCTCATTAAAGTCAATGCCTTCACGTTGACTGAAACCCTTTACAACTAATCTGGCTTTGTACCTTTTGATATTTCCCTTAAAGTCCCGTTTGGTTTTGAATACCCACTTACAACCAATCGGCCTAATCCCTTTAGGCATTTCAACAAGGTCCCAGACTTTGTTATCCTTCATGGATTTTAATTCATCCCTCATGGCATCAAACCATTGAGAAGAATTGGCACTTTGTTCGACTTGCGAAAAGGATACGGGATCCTTTTCAGCCCCAATGTCAAAGTTATGCTCCTGCAGATAGATAATGTAATCATCTGGAATCGCAGATCTTCTCTCTCTATGTGATCGTCTTAAAGGCTCATTATTCTGAATTGGGTTTTCTGTTTCCTCATCAGTGGGTTGTATCTGAGGTTCTACATGGTCATCCATAGGGATCTCAGGGTCCACTGCTGGATGGACAACCACTCTACTCTGAATGATTGTGGTGGGAATCCCAATCCGTTCTTCCTCAAACACAATGTTTCTTAAGTTCATGCTCCCACTATCTTCAGTATTCTCAATAAACCTAGCATTCGCAGTCTCAATGACTCTCATAGAATATGATGGATAATAGAATCTGAATCCTTTAGATCTTTTTGGGTATCCAATAAAGAAGCAACTAACCGTTCTAGGATCAAGTTTTCTTTCATAAGGATTATACGGTTTTGCTTCCGCAGGACAACCCCATACATGAAAGTATCGTAAACTAGGCTTTCGCCCTGTCCACAATTCATATGGAGTTTTCATTACAGCCTTACTAGGGGCTCTATTAAGGATATGCACAGCTGTTTTCAATGCATCACCCCACAAAGATTCTGGCAACGTTGAATTACTAATCATAGATCGCACCATGTCCTTTAGGGTGCGATTACGCCTTTCCGCCACACCATTTTGCTCTGGAGTACCAGGCATGGTATACTGGGCGACGATGCCACAATCTTGTAGATATCTAGCAAATGGCCCTGGATTACGCCCAGATTCGTCATACCTTCCGTAGTACTCGCCACCACGGTCGAATCTGACGACTTTGATCTTTCTATCGAGTTGATTCTTGACTTTAGCCTTATATATCTTAAATGTATCCAGGGCATCTGATTTATCGTTAATAAGGTATAAGTACCCATAACGAGAGTAGTCATCTATGAAAGTGATAAAATACTTGTGCCCATTCCATGATGCTGAAGGGAACGGTCCACAGATGTCTGTATGAATCACTTCCAAGAGTCCTACACTCCTAATGGCACCCTTTTTCCTGGTTTTAGTCTGTTTACCTTTAATGCAATTTATACAGACCCCAAAGTTTGAAAAGTCTAGAGAATGAAGAATTCCTTCACGCACAAGCCTTTCTAATCTCTCACGTGAGATATGGCCTAATCGCCTGTGCCAAAGCATAGAGGAATTTTCACAATCTAACCTTCTCTTAATGCCTTTAGTGTTTCCATGTGATGAATTAATACTGTAGACATGTGAAACATCCAAATCTAACTGATAAAGGTTATTGACTAAAGTGCCAGAACCAATCATAACCGAATCATAGGAAATACTTAATTTTCCATTTCCAAATTTAAACTCATAACCAAATTTGTCTAAACGGGAAATGGAAACCAAATTGCGCCTTATAGAAGGCACACAAACAGTATCTACTAGATCAAGAAAGTGTCCTGACGATAACCTAAGCCTACAGACTCCAATAGCTTCCACGTCTGCTCTAATGCCGTTCCCCATATAAACCGACCTTTCTGTATCGGTTGGTGTCCGGATTTGGAGCATATCCTGCGTGGAATTACATATGTGAATAGTTGCACCAGAGTCTATCCACCAGGAGTCTGTGGACATATCAGCTAAATTAGATTCAAAACAGACTAAAACTTGATTCTTTCCCTTAGAAACAACCCATTCTTTAAATTGTGTGCAATCCTCTGTAGGACCCGAAGAACGATTTCCTAAATAGTGCTTTCTTTTCTTAAAGTTGGACCCAGTAAGTAAAGGTATGGAATTAAACTGGTTTGGAATATTGGAAACAATCATGGCTGAACAAATAAAGCACAACACTCACATTAATAGAGCATACAAGTCCCACAAAATAATACATTAATGTAAACTACAAACATTATGCATGTATAAACATTCGATTGATTTGAGCCTTCAATCAAATGACCCAGAATGATGATGGGCCATAGTCATCAAATTCTGGCAAGAGCCTGGCGTATCATCGCGATTCCTCCTTTGGGCGAAATTACGACATACAGGAGGCTCTACTGAACATGAAACTGACCAGTGGTAGTGAAATAGATTTAAAACGTCCATCACCTTTGGGCAAAATGAATTTCTCAAACTTATATAACCATCACTAATCACTTCACCTCGCTCATATCCTGCCAAGTGATGATACCTCGTTGTTTTGACCATCACCCGCTATGGAAATGAACGCAACTAAATACAATCCTAATATGGATGGTCACTGTATTCCATAAACTGAAGTCTGAGAGTAAAAATTTTTGCCAATTGAGGTCACTTTGGTGGCTAACACAATCAGCTCCAATCCCCACTCCCAGACCCAAGGATTGCTATATGGTCCTGCCCAAAACGGACCATTCTGTAATAGTTCTGAGTTGGCCCAAAAATGACTGATGTTGACCGCTCATAGGATAAACATATTCTAAAGTGATGGTTGGATTAAATTCTAGATGGTCAACAACTTAATATCAGCCTCAAACATATGGGTAATGGCCCTATTTGGGTCAGATCAGAACATAAATGATGCATTTAACCATATATGCTTGATTACATGCGCCATCTTTCAAGTAAAACACACCAACCATCAATTAAAACATATGAGCTTTACTTGTGCTGAAAATGGGCCAAGTACAATGAATCCAATGGCTAAAATTATCATTATTCGGCCAGGGGCCCAAAACTAAAGTGGGCCCTAAAAAATCCAAAAGAAGCAATGGGAAATCATTTAATCTGATTGGGAACAAGTCTAATCATATCAATGGTTAGGATCAGTATGACAAGACATTGAGCCCAAATCACCAAAATAGGTCCCCCAAAATAAAAGGAAAGAAAAAAAAAATATCCCATATGAGGTTGGGCCCACAATAGTCATAAAAATGGGCTAAAAGAAATTTCATTTTCTGCTCATTGACCCAAATACCTCGCCATATGCGTGGCTTGCTATCACAACGACCAGTAATATCAAGTCCCACGCCCTATAACCCACTGTCATCAAATTTTTTTATTTTTTTATTTTTAAATTACCATCTGTGGCAGTCTCTGAAAATCAGGGAAAAAATCCCTAGCCGCAGTCCCTCCTTCCAAAATCATCGCCCGCGGCCCCTCTATCCAAAATCATCTCCGTCGCGGTGAACCGGGCGTCAGCACCATGATCAACGGCAGTGATCTAGAATCCGACCACCCTGTCCACCATCTCCATTGCTGCTGTCCCGAATCGTCAATGGCAGCAGAGATGGGTTCAGCATCCACCATTGCGGCTGATAGAGAAGATGCATTCCACCATTAATGGTGGATGACGGCCACTGTTCATCTACCACTAGAAACGACAATCAAATACCGTTGCAGGGTCAGCACTGCCGGGCGGATCTGATTGGGAAGAGGGAGCAGAGGTGGATTTCTGCCATTAAAGGCCAATGGCAGTGCTGAAAGAGGAAAGGAGATGTGCAGAGGGTGGCTGCCATGGAAGAGGAGGACGGCGGGTCTGATGCTTCTAGTACAAAGCAGCCATCAGGATCCATGGCAGTTGTTCCATGAAAACCGGTGGGTTTCGGTAGGTGCTGCAGCCATGGGTATCAACTCTAGTCGCAGTGAAAAGCAGCCATTAATGGCAACTCCGGTTGTTTCCAGATTGCAACGTCCTCAACAGCGACCAATGACAACAGTGTCGGGAACCCATCACAAACAGAGAGTTTATTTGGTAAAATCCCTTATTTATTACTGGATGCCAGCAACAATGGCTGCGATGGCTTCTCACAGCCGTCGATCATAGATGGTTCAGCGGTTGTAAATCCATGACTATAAGGCTCCATGCCTAACACATGTGTTTGAAATCCAACAATCAGCAACATATAGCTTGTTGATCTGATTGGAAAGATCGTCAACCAGGCTGAATCAGGTCTACCATACGATACCACATTTGCACGATTTTAATACCTGATTTCGGCTTTCCTCGAATCAGGAATGCTGAAATCACACCATTAGATGGCTTCCACGGGTTTAAAAAAATAATCAACCATGTTGATGCATAGGAAGCTCTGATACCAAATGTTATTTTCTATATTGCAGAATTGACGGATTGTCAATGCATCAACAAAGGAGATTGAAAACCATAAACTGAAAGCGTACCTGATTGGGAAGACATTCCGCCGACAGGAATCTTGATCTTCCGCACCTTACACTTTTAGGAGAACCTTCAATGGGACTAGGGTTTCTCGCTTGTGTTGGTGAGGGGACCAAGACGTCTATTTATAAGAATAAGGGCTAGAAGCTTACCCATCACACTTCTTCCCCTAGGGTCTCCACACCATAGGTTTCCATATCTGTCTTAATAACCGAGTATAGGGACATCGGTTCAAGTGTCCCGCCCCAAACCTATCTATAATGATCACAACTGTAATAGGGGCCCACTGAATCGCTCAATCTGAATAATCCAACAGTCAGATCTGATGATCATGTGTGGCCCACCTAATAGGAGTCTTACAGAATATACTTAACCTACCATCAAATTAATGATCTATGTAACATGTACACATGAACAATTACTTGAAACCTATCAATATATGTAGATCATCCCAAAAACCCACTCTATTGTTATCCATTCAAAAAATTGATCATACAATAATCCATTTACATGATCAGGTTTCCAACCATCCAATTAATTTAATTTTTTCCATTATTTGACCATTTATCATACTTATATCCATCAAACATGCCACCCAAACATCAAGATAAACCAATCATTTCAAAACCCATGGGGTTCAAATCGAAACCACCTATTATTTTGTATATGTGATGTATACACATATTACTTTGAATTACAATTACACCTAAACCTTTAAAAATGCCCTCTTGTTCATTATATGCACATCATGTTTCAAATAAACCCTAATCAGAATATTTTCATGGGTAAAATAATTATTGTCATATAATCATCAGGTTAAATCAAGTCAAATTAAGGAAGGATGTGCGAAAGGAATAATCCCTGAATTTTCACGAATTATCTTCTACTTCGGCTCGCCCAAGAGTGGTGAAAATGCATCTTTACCACACGTAGATTCGGATGATCTTATCCCTTTATCCTTACGTGTAACCCCCAATCTATCTATTTAAAGAGATTATCACACTCGAATTCAAAGGCAAAGAGAAGTAAAGTTAAGTAGAGGGTTAGCAAAGAAGTTAGGTTGACAATCTGAGTCGTTCATTCATTCAACAATTGTGAGTGATTTTCAGCCACCATGACGTTTATTTTACTTTTTAATTGTGTGTCATACATATCTAGATAATGGAAAGATCTTTAGGGTGGCCAAGACCGTGGATGGGATGGCCCAAATGGTAGATGGGGTGGTTAGGCCATTCTTACGCGCGCGGACCCATCTATACCACAACCGTTTTTACATAAAAACACCTGGGTCTCAGCCGGTTTGGGTAAGGCCTACTTGTGGGGTCCATCATGATATATATGTTGCATCCACACTGTCCATCTAATTGCCCGGTTCATTTTAGGCCATGAACCCAAATCTGAGGGAGGTTTAGGACTCAAGTGAGCCAGAAACAATGGTGGTAATGGTGTATACCGTTGAAATCTTCCTAGGTGCATTGTGATGTTTACATGCCATCTAACCTATTACTTCCATGGCTCATTGGGCCCACCATGGGCTACCAAACTAATGGACAAGCTAGATCATCCACATGTGGTCCCTGTTAAAAAAAGAAAAGAAAAACAAAGCAAAAAACTGCCACTGAACAAGACAATGTTCAGAGGATGTTGTTGTCTAGTAGTGTGAGGGCGAAAGCCCTTTTTAAAAGTCTTATATGCACATGCCTAAGTGTGAGGCCGATGCAGGTCTCAAGTGGACCATGCCACATAGATATTAAAATTTTTAGTAGGACTGCCATTCTGGTCCCACTCCCTTTATAATAGACAATTTAAACGATGATTATCACGTGTTGTGCACCTACATTATACACACACACACACAAATGAGAATATGTATGTATGTGCCATGATTGGTATCATACTAGCATACATGACCTAAAAAAGGTTGATAGTGATAATATGCTTAGTGTAATGCATGTCATGCCTATTCATATGCTCATACGCATCATATTGTAACGCCCTGAAAATCGAGGGTCGAGCATAAACCCAACTCCCGAGTTCCAACGCATCACTTATGCAACAAAATGAATGATCATTGAATGTGGTCGGTATTAGTGCATTGAACATGAGTGAGATTAAGCCAAAACATCATATCATACTCCAGAGACAGTTAAATTTGCAAGCGGAAGACTGTGATAGATAGGTAAAATATATAAACTATGGTGAGTCTCCAGAATGTGATAAAGTTACCAGGTTAAATAATTACAAGTATAATTTTAAATTATACCAAGTTGTGTAGTGTGATCTAGTCAACATCCCTGTAGCCCCGACAATCAAGGCACAGCTCTCACGAAGCCGCCAGAAAACAGCATATATGAGAAAGCATTCTCGTCGTCATAGAAGTCCGGCTCCGCTTCAGAAGTAGCGTCGCCATCTGCAATCAGACAAAGTCTGGTGGGTGTTCGGAACACCGTCCCGTATCGTGGGAGTGAGTGATCAACTCGGTGGAACAATAAAGCATAGGTTAACACGTTATCAATTCAGTCAAGCAGTAATGATAAAGCAGCACAATCAAACAATTTTAACTACTCTTATTTAATGCAAGTATGAAATGACATGATGTATGCCCTTGCCAAACGACCCTCATGCGACATCATCTTACGTTCGCGAATGCGTCCATCCCTCAGTGCTCCACATCTACCAGGTACATGCAGTGTGATGATGAGCATGATTACCGAGTAATTATTAGTTCATTTCAAACAGCAGTATTGGGAAACTAAGGTACCTCCCTTGTATCATTCCCAAACATGATCCATTCTAGGGTCGTCAGTCCTAGTTAATCTAATACGATATTATGGTTTGAGAGGCGTAGCGAAGGCATCACAAAGGGCTCGTCATCCGTCAGCACGGATACAGATCTCACCGTATGCGGCTCAATTGCTGATCGTCAGCTCGAGTACAGGTCTCACCGTACTCGGCTCAATCACTAGCCGTCAGCTCGAATACAGGTCTCACCATACTCGGCTCAACTCATACTCTAGTTGCTGTGAAAGACTCGTCGCCAATCACAGACATTGGAGTATACTCGAAGATACTACAGAGGACTCGTCGCCGTCAGCACGAGTACGGGTCTCCTCACTCGGTTCTCGCCGCCGTAAGTATCGACAGCTCGAATACAGTGTCCCATACCACCGTATTCGGCTCACGAGTTTGGGTTGCTCAATGGTCACTACGGGGAGGCACATGGCCCTAGCGTAGGCCGACAGCTCGACCACGGTGTCCCATACCACCATGCCCGGCTCATGAGTCTTAGCGGATCGAGGTACCATGGTTAAAAGGGATTTCACTGGTAAGTTTAGTACCCTAGGTTCAAGCAGAGGCGACCAAACATGGTGAACATACATTAGACAAATCGGGTTACTTGACGAGCTCGGCTAGCTCGAGCGCACAACAAGTTGAACGACATGAAGTGCATAAGCACTTCGCATGGCCAACCATTATCGTCAACCGAAGTACGACTCGGGTTCGTCGAACACATCTCACGTGGCAAATGAATCACAGCCACGAATGCAATTCTGGTACCGATTGTCTGGACTATAATCATAGCCCCAAATACAATCAAGTGCAGATAGATAAAGTAGTAGTAGATCAAGATTCAACTCATACAATAAAGGTCTGGTATTATCCGTTTAGGGCTGTCAGGGCTGTTGCACGCACTCGTTGCTCCGCTCCCCCATCACCCATGATGGATCATACAACATAAATATAAATTTAAACATATGCATTACATAGTTAAAATCATAAAGCAGTTGAGCATGTTATGAATCACAACACAAGCATGAGTTTGTACATGTTCAATTCATAATCACACAACTATCCAAGGAAATCATACACATAGTTAAAGGAGTTGAGAATCATATCTCAACACCCTTAAACATTACAATTTACTAACTACTACTCATTCAGACATTTCAACAAACACTTTCAAATACAGGAATCAACATACATGACATATGTTGATCACAGAGGTATAAGGCCAAATCTTTTCACTAGGGAGTTACCCCAATCATAACACGCATACACCCATGACGGATAGTCATGGCAAGCAGGAATCCAAGTTCCATATTCATTCAGTCATTTCCACAAACACTTGGGCCACACATTTTAGCATATATAGTGTGTATTGGCCGTGGCGTGATTTAGGACAAATCCTATCGTCAAAGGGGGATTGCCAATACAACAATCAATTATCCATGACAATTAGTCGTGGCGAGCACGAATGAGAATTCTATACTCATTCAGTCATTTTCACAAACACTTAGAATACACTATTACAACATACATGGTGTATGTTAGCAAAACATGTATTAGGGCTATCCTTTAGCCAAGTGAGTATTTTATCCATGTATAATATATTACTACAGCAAATAATCATGATAAATACATCTCGAAAATTTATACGTATACAGTATTTTCTAGAATACACATTTTCAACATACATAGTGTATACAAACAAACATGTATTACGGCGATTCTTTTCACCAAATAAGTCTTTTATCCATATATCGTATATCCATACGACAAATAAACATGTCAAACACATTTTCAAAAAAAATACGTATACGGTATTTTATACGAATACCTACAGTATGTGAAATTCCAAATTCTACAATTCTAATCGAAACAGAAAACGGAAAGCACTTTGTACATGTTCAATTGCATGCAGATCATGAATCTACCATTATCTGACATTGAAAGCGTTGAAAACCGCAACCTATACACCTAAAGTCCTCACCTTGTCTCTTGGAATCTCAACGAATCAACAAGGTTGGATGAGCTTCCGTATTCGAGAGTTTTCTAGCCTAAGGAGTGAAATCGGTTAGCTATTTCACTACCTATAGCCTATACACCTCAAATCAGATCTAGGGTTAGGGTTTCTTACCTAGAAACGACGCCGGAATCACCGGGAAAGCGATAAGAATCAGGCGGTGGGGCCCGAATAGCGGCAGGGAACAGCAGCAGGGAGTTCCTCCCACATCTCCCACACTTTCTCTCTCTTTTCTCTCTCAATCTCAAATTCGTATGGCTGCCATGAGAGAGGGTTTAAGGTCCTTATATAGCCTAAAAATTTACCGAAATAGACTCCTGTTCAAAGTATACTTAGGTTATAACCAAAATGGGACTTTTTCAGCTCAACGGAGGACTTCTGGCAGGCTTCCTTGAGCCAAAGGTTGGACTTAAGCTCACTAATGCTGGACCTACGTTTTGTTAAGTTTTCGTTTCGGTCGGGATTCCAAATCACGCGTGGCGGACCAGTTTCAGTTCAACGGTCAGCGGATCTCGATCGGAGATTCCAAGTACATGTAAATGTTCCTGAAATTTTTCCTGATTCGAGGGTGTAATTTGGTCTGATTCTGACGGTCTAATTGCTTAATACTGATCAGCAACCGAATAGTGCCAGATCAGTATTCCAGATATTTATTTTGTAAAGGAAAGAGTGATTTTCACACTCCCTCACTTCGGACTCAAGCGAATAGCCGTGGGACATCGACTGGATTTGCTTTCTGAGATGGTTGTCAAGCCCAGCGAGGCGGTCCTAAGTCCTTAACCTCGTATTGTTCGGACTCCTGATGTGCGGTCCAGATCAGATACGGAGTTTCGAGATGCTCCCGAGAGCAGCCGGGTAATGAGATTGATCCTAGATTTCAGGGTAACCTAGCGTCAATGATTTTACAAGTTTTGGGTCTTGCAGATCGTATTTAAAGCGATTCAAATGGATTTCGTAGCTAATCTAGTTTAGCACTTAGTTAACTTTGTCAAATTTCTAAAGGATTTAATCCTAAGTGATTTCCGTTTGAGGTAGTATTTAGTCCTTTGAAGTTTGTATCTAAAGTGATCCAAGTTATACTACTTAGCTAGTTTAAGATAGTGTCTAGGGCGAAAGTGCTTTGAAAAATTGAAAGAACAAGGTAGTGAAGGGTGGGATTTGTGAAGGAAATGGGTTAAGGAGCGATTTTAGACTGTGGGATTCAGTTCTGACAAGTTAATAAAGTGTTAGGATCGACCCATTGCCTAAGGACGTCTAATTCCAGGTTGGCAAAAATCCAGGGTGTTACACATATGAATGCCTGAATATAGATGAGAACGTATCATAATGTACACCCAGCCACGGGGTTGTGTTTAGTAATTATATCATGAATTAGATTCCTTGATACAAAGAAAACCTACATTATATGCCTCACAACTCATTGGGAACCCGTACGAGATATGGTCGCCTGTGTCATTATTGCATGATTGGTGTGAATCATGCATGATGCATTATGTATATCATGATTTCATCTACACCCTAATAGCATTTGGGTCCTAATATATACCCTAGCAACATCAGGGCTGTCGTTACCACATCTTGCCATGGCTGGCATATGAGTTTATGAACACTGAAAATTCTATTACAGCATATTGGGCATTATAGATGTCCATGGGTGAAAGGCCATAAGCCCTATGGTACCAGTAGGATGCTCTAATACCTAAACTGAGTGGAATCATAAGCACTCGAGGGCCAAATACCAGTAGGTCGTGTCTCCCACTATGTCGAGGTTGGTTGGAAGTTCTGTAACCTTATCCACCCGGGTGCAAAGAGTTATATGTTAGGTTGAATCCAACTAGCTCATGAAATGAGTCGCTATCGATGAGCTAAGTAGGTTTTGACATACCACTAACGAGGAGAATAATGGGTTCTCTACCACTCACTTAGTTATGTGTGAGATCCTAGTGATGTTCTACATGAGCACAGTATTGTGATATGTATTATTAGACATCAAGATTTGGATGTTTGTGTTGCATGGCTCTATATGACATTAGGCCCAATAGGCCTTCATATTACATAACATTGGTTTGGCTGATGACATTTATGGATTTGACAGCATAGCTCTCCTTCATTTTCGTATATTCTGATATTTATATATTTGTTACATGCATTGTGCATGCACACAAGCACTCTCTAAGCTTCATAGTAAGCTTAAGCATGTTGTTTAGGTGCAAGTTAAGCTAGACAGCGACAGTCACACGCCTGATCTTTTAAAGTTTTAATTATGCATTATATTTTCCTTTCCAGCACTATACTCAAATTCTTTTATAATAAATATATGTTATGATGCCTTAGTTTGTGATACATTATGGTTACTTTATTTTATATATATATATATATATATATATATATATATCTTGAAAATCCTCCTTGTGGGATCCCATTTCTAAGACTTGGTGCCGAAAATGGGGTACTATGGAGGCTATCAAACGCAAACTTAGATTTCAACAAATGGGCATAAAAAATGGAATTTGGAGCGTGATAAAAGTTAGTATCAAAGCACAACCTGGGAATGCCTAAAATGACATCACACATCTATTATTGACCCTAAGATGATTACCTTTCACTACATGGTTGTTGTAAACTTATAACAGATAGGATCCCAATCTCAGAAACATAGAAACTCACCCTAGGCTACCATTTCAACTTTGAGATTCCCTGTTACTAGCCTAGAAACTTCCGGATATAACTCCTCGATGTGCAAGCATTTGAGGGTGACTCAACACTAAGAGAGTCATTATCCTTTCTATAGGACATGGCACATAAAATATGTTCAGGTAAGTCCTATAATGCAAGGGCATTTTCACACCGAGTTTGAGTGGGGTAGCCCGTAGGATGTAGCGACACACTCGGGGTGGGTGACCCATGTGATTTGGGGCCCACGGGGGAGGAGACTCCTCACCGGGGGTGATTAATGTGCATTTCATACCGAGCTCGAGTGGGGTAGCCTGTGGGATGCGAGGACACACTCAGGGTGGGCGGCCCATGTGATTTGGGGCCCATGAGGGGGGTTCGGCTGAGGTCCTAACCCATGAGATGTGGGGCCTAGGCTATGAGATAAAGTGATTAATTCACCATACTCTAACAGTTCGAGCTTTTAGAGCAACTAGTTAATTGTCCTACATCATCCTCAACTATGAATGGCACATCCCAATCAAACCCAGCGCATCTCATTCTTTTGTTACTGAAGTTTTCTTCCGATCGACTAGTTTGTTGTTAGAACCTACGCGTGAGGGTTTATCATTGCCAACGCCCTTGTGAAAGACCGTAGTATTAATATTTTTTCCTCATCTTTCCCCATCATGATAGGAGAAACCTTCTTACCCATTGATTTATTTATGTTACCGATGACCGAGTTCTATGTTATCCTAGGCATGGCCTGGTTGGCCAAGTAACATAATGTATTAAACTATTTTTCTTGGACAGTCACTTTCCTAATACCTGGCCTGCCGCAATTCCAATTCATAGTTAAGCCTAAAGGAGAGCATTTGACAGCCCTAATGTCCTGTGGTATAGAGAAGCCAATTGCCATGTGCATCAACCAAATGCTAGTCATTTGTAATTTTTCAGAAGCATTTCAAGAGATTTCAGGGTTGCCACCTCATCTACACACCAAGTTTCAAATAGATCTTATGCCCAGTACCATGCTTATCTCGAAGGCCACATACCGTATGGCACTGTTAGAGTTACAGGAGTTGTAGAAACTGTTGGATGAATTATGAGAGTTGAGCTTCATTCTTACAAGCAGTTCACTGTGGGGAGTGCCTATACTCTTTGTGAAAAACAAGGATGGTTCGTTAAGACTCTATGTGGATTACCTCAAGCTCAACAAAGTCACAATTAAAAATAAGTGTCCACTTCCCAGGATCAATGATTTGTTTGACCAGTTGCATGAGGAAAAATTCTTTTTAAAAATAGACTTTTAATCGTGTTATCATCCAGTACATATCCGGGAGGAGGATATTCCAAAGACAACATTAGGATACTCTAAGGTCATTTTGAATTCCAGGTCATGTCCATCGGACTGACCAATGTGCCTGCAGTGTTTATGCAACTAATGAATGAGGTCTTCCATCCATATCTTGACTAGTTTATCGTGGTATTTATCAATGACATATATATATATATATATATCTATTCTATGACCCAGAGAGAGCATGAGTAGAATTTGAAAATACACCTTATAGAGACTTTGCACACACCAGCTCTATGCAAAGCTGGAGAAGTGTGACTTTTGTCAGAAGGAGGTGAAGTTCCTTAGTCACATCGTAATAAGGAAGGGAATAATAGTGGATCCAGTAAAGATTGATGTTGTGCATTTGTGAAACTAGCCCATGATGTGTTAGAGATATAAAGTTTTCAAGGGTTCGCATGTTATTACTGTCGTTTTATTGAGGGATTCTCCCGTAGTACTACCTTATTGACCAAGTTGACACCTAAGGGCGTAGATTTTATTTGGGGTGACGCATGTGAGTGAGAATTCATGGAACTGAAAGACTATCTTACATCCACACTAGTTCTCACTCTTCCCTTCGGAATTAATGGATTTATGATTTTTATAGATGACTTGCCTATTGGTTTGGGTGTTTTCCTAATACAGCATGGAAGGTCAGTGGTATACGCATCCTGCCAGCTCAAGGTTCATGAGCAGAACTACCCACGAATGATCTGGAACTTGCAACAGTTGTCTTTGCATTAAAATTGTGGAGGCATTATCTTTATAAGGTTAGATTCAAACTCTTTTTTAACCACAAGCCGGAAGTACCTCTTCTCGTGGTCAAAGTTGAACATGAGGCAGATGTGTTTTATGGAACTCCTAAAGGAATATAATTTTGATGTAGAATACCATCCTGGCAAGGCCAATTTGGTGGCAGATGCCCTTAGTCGCCAGTCACGATGCCTGGTGGCACAGATGATGATCCAAGAATGGAGTTTGTTGAAGGATGTTGTTGAGTATGATTTTGAGTTAAGCCTGCAATATTCCATTGCACAATTATCGAGCTTGTCACTCCAACTTAATCCCCTCTTATTTCTAGGGTGATCAAAACTTAGCAGGCATATTAAACGTTGTAGAATTACTAAGAAAAAGTAGTGTTAAAGGGTCAGATAAACTGGCAAATTGGGTTAGATGGTGGACTTTGCTACCATGGTTGATTGTGTGTCCCAAATATTCGATAGTTACACAAAGATCTCATAAATGAGGCACAATGATCAAAGTTCATTATCCACCTGGGCTCCACAAGATATATTGTGATGTGAGAAGACAGTATATTGGGCTGTAATGAAACGTCAAATTGCTAGCTTCATATATGAATGCGACACCTGCCAATGTGTCAAGGCCGATCATTAAAAACCTCCTGATCCCTTGCAGTCGTTGGATATCTGACATGGAAATGGGACCACATAACCATAGACTTTATTATGGGCTTGCTAAAAACTCAGGGTGGTCACGATGCCATTTGGGTTGTTGTTGATCATTTGACGAAGTCAACACACTCTCTTGCGATTTATGTGACCTAACAATTAGATTAGCTTGCAAAGTTGTTCATTAAAGAGATTATAAGATTTCACGGTATATCGGTCTCGATCATTTCAAATTGAGATGCAAGATTCATGTTATAGTTTTAGAGGAGTTTTCAGAAGATGATGGGACCTACTTTGAAATTCAGCACCCCGTATCATCCACAAACCGATGGGCAAATTGAGAAGGTCAACCAAATTCTTGAGGATATGCTTCAAGCTTGTGTTGTACATTTCACAGGTAGTTGGGATTAACGCCTGCATGTGGATAAGTTCACACATAATAATAGTTATCAGGCGACCATTAAGATGTCTCCCTTTGAAGTGTTATATGGCAGACCTTGTAGGTCTCCTAGTTGTTGGACCAAGGTTGGAGAACGCCATCTCTTAGGTCCCGAACTTGTGTAGCAAACATCAGAGGTTATCAAAACCATTAGGCAACGGATGCGCATAGCTCAGAGCTGGTAGAGAAGTTTTGCAGACCATTGGTCTTGCCCCTTAGAGTTTGTTGTTAGAGATCGTGTGTATCTCAAAGTCTCGCCTATGAAGGGCGTGATTCATTTTGGGGTCAAGGGGAAGCTTACCTCAAGTTCATTAGACCATTTGAGAATTTGGAACGCATTGTCATGGTAGCCTATCATCTTGCCTTACCACAGCTGATGCCTGGCGTCCATGATGTTTTCCATCTCTCATTATTACAGAAGTGTGAAAGGATAAGCTATAGATGTCCTTAGGGGGGGGGGGGGGGGGGTTAAATAGGACTATACCGAATATTTTGATATAATGCGAAATAATAAAAAAATAATACTCAATTGCTTAGAGTATTGAATTCTTGATATCAAATAGTTCATAGGACAACCTTCACCTAAAAGATTTAGGCGGGACAACCTTATTTCATGACATCTTTGAAATCAAAATATCAAACTTAACAAGAGAAAATTAATCACAAGACAATCATGTAAATAATAAAAACATTTACCATAATGCACAAAGGAATTATAGAGGTTCGGTGCTTAAACCCACACCTACTCCACTCCCAAAATTACTACTCTCGCAATTTTAACTTTCACTATTCAAGGTTTTCCCGGGGTCACCTTAACAACCTGATATAATTCTTGTGATTTTCACGGGCTATTACAACAAAACCAACTTTTTAATTTTCACGGGATCAACATAAACAAAGCTGCTGAGATTTCTGAGCTATCTCAAAAAAACTCAAAATGAAATAAAGTAAATTTACAATACTTATCTTCCAATGATGAGCAAAGACATTACTGTAGTCTAATTGCAACAATCTTTCTCTCGGGATATTGATGAAGTCGTGTATGAGTTCAACCCAAGAGAATATAGAGATCTATAGAGTATTTAATATAAACAAAAACCCTATGTGCTGTAAATTCTATTCTCTAGATCTCAAGTAGAGTTTGGATCACTCTATTACAAATAGTTAAAGCAACTTGAGAAAGAGAATATAATAAGTTAAAATAGATTAAAATTACCACTCAAAAGCTTAAGAGGAGCTTGGCTTTCTCTCTTGAATAAATGGATTTTCTCACTAATTTTCGTGTCTTAAAAGAATGAGAGAATGCCACTATTTATGGCCAAAAGATATGGGAATTTGGTTGGCCCAAGAGTTGGTTCAGCCAGCCAAATTCCAATGATTTCGTTCCAACGGCACTCCGATTTCGCGAAACAAGATCTTTCAAAAATTCAGCTTGCCCAACCCAAGTTCGGCTGGCTGACCATAGGGTTCGGTTGGCCCAATTTGTCTAAAATTTGAAATCTTGCATTTCTAGAAACTTGACGAAACATGTTCAGGCTAGCCGAACATGCCGCAGAAAATCTTGTATAATTTGTAAATTTACTCGAATCAAGTAGAGTTAGCCGAAGGCAACTAGGCTGTCTGAACCAGATGTTAGGTTGGCCTAACTAGAGTGTATTTTTATATAAAAGATGATCATTATAATGCTATGTGAAATACACCTAACCTAAGGTCAATCTGTGGTTATACCACCTGATGGTTGATGTTTCGAATAAGAAATGAAAGTGTTTGGTTTAGAGGATTTATTTAATGATAACAAAGAATTCGATGAGAGAACAATGATCACATTTATTCTGAGTTCATTTACATCCTCAGATTCCCTTGATTCTGAAAATAAAGTACAATCAATCAAAGCAATGAATGAAAGATAAGACAGTCCGGTGGCAATTTCGATAGCATTTCTACGCTTTTGATGTTCCTCTCCAAGGCGGAAAGGTTGGGTGGGCTTAAAACCCTTGATCTGACCGTTGAGATCAGTTCTGATCATCCTTCATTTATTTTTCCTTGATCTGACCGTTGAAATCAGTTCTGATCATCCTTTCATTCATTCTTCCTTGATCTCACCGTTGAGATCAGTTCGATCATGCTTCCGTTGCGAAACCCTTGAAATGTGGAGCGATCATCCCTTGAAATGTGGAGTAACCATCATTCCTTGAAATGTGGAGTGATGATCATCCCTTGAAATGTGGAGAGACCATCCCTTGAAATGTGGAGTGACCATCATCCCTTGAAATGTGGAGCGATGATCATCCCTTGAAATGTGGAGCGATCGTCATCCCTTGAAATGTGGGGAATGATCATCCCTTGAAATGTGGAGCGACCATCATCCCTTGAAATTTGGAGCGATGATCATCCCTCTAAATGTGGAGCGCCCATCATCCCTTAAAATGTGGAGCAATGATCATCCCTTGAAATGTGAAGACCTCGAACTTAAATTGTATGGACCTTCCATCATACTCTATTCTTTTGTCTCCTCTATGATTTTCCAATGTCATGAGTGGATATTCAACTCATGCAAAGGTGGGGCATAAAACTCCCTGTCTGCATGAAATGACGCAAGAAGCTTCTTCTAGGAGAAATGGCACAAATGCCATGCATCGGGACATGGTTTCATGCAAGGTGGCATTAGAAGCCAACTATATATTAAGACATTTTTTCCATGAGAAGTGGCACACCAAGGAGTTCCTCAGGACAAGCTCCCTCTTGAAGTCGCACAGAAGCCAAGTATCAGGACATACTTCCATTAGAAGTGGCGTAGGAGCTTCTGTTGAGACAAGAAAATCCTATCTTCAAGACAAGCTTCCTTGGAGAATGGCGCAAGGAGGAGTCATCAGGACATGAAAAGCCCTGCGTTAAGACAATCTCCATAAGGAATGGCTCATGGAGGCTTTCATTAAGACAGGCGCACAATGCCTTCCTTGAATAATGGCATAGGAGCTTCTTCTTAGGACAAGAGTGCCTTGAAGAATGGGCACAACCCTTAGATTAAGACAAGAGAGAGAAAAGAGGGCTTAGGACAAAGGAGAGAAAAGTGGTGGCTTTGTTCGCAACTTCATTTGGAAGTGGGTGTGCGCAACGTGCTCCTTGGAAAGTGGCACACAAGAGAGGTATTTGGACCATGCTCCTTTGAAAGTGGTGCACAACACAGAGTTAGGACATGAGGAAGAAAGAAGTGAGGTTAGGACAAAACCCCTTTGGAAATGTGTTGTGTGTAAGTCCCCTTGAAGGACATTGTGCGCAAACCCCTTTGTGCGCAAATCCTCTTGAAGGATGTTGTGAGCAAACCCCTTTTTTTAGGGGTGTTGTGCGGACAATGGGTTGTGCGCCGCACACCCTATCCAGTGCACACCACTAAGTGGCACAAAATGGGAAGATGTGGATGGCTCCTCTCCCTACTTCTCTCCATATTTCTCTCCCTATTTCTCTCCCTCTTGTCTCCTTCTTGTCTTGTCCAAATGAGGCATGGGAGGGAGTATTTATAGGCATTCTTCCCTTACACAATGGTGTTCACCACCACTTCTTTTCCTCGTATAACTTTCATCTCTTTCCTTACATAGTGGTGTTCACCAACCTCTTCCTTAAATGGTGGTGTACATCCATTCTCCATTAAACTGACACCCGTGCACCATTTTTTTACCGAAACACCCTCTTCACTGTCTTTTACCAAAATACCTTAACTCACTAATTTTTACCAAAATCCCCAACTCACTGATTTTTACCAACATACCCAAAATACCCCCGGATGCTGATTTTTACCAAAATACCCAATATACTCCTGGATGCTGATTTTTACCAAAATACCCAAAATACCCCTGGATGCTAATTTTTACCATAAAAAGGAGTGAATGACCCTGGAAAAGATCTGCACCATGGAATTCTCTGACCACTGCAATGGAATATTTTTGTACCTCAACAGTTGACTCTACGGAGTGTTCCAGTCTTCAAACCATGTACTTTCATGGCTAAAGATGTTGAGTCTTCCCTGAGACGCTTGATCGAGTTGATAACATATCTTTATTAGTTGTCGAAGAGTATCTTCATGAGAACTTGTGATCCTTTCAGGACTACGAAATTTGACAAACCTGATTGTGCTTGAGTATAAGCACTTACAATCTCCCCCTTTGTCAATTTCGTGACAGAATACACTCATATAACTCATTACAACATATTACAACATCTCAATTAATTCATCATACACATACAATCTATGATTCAAAGGAACATTTGTGCACCACCAAAGATATCTTGGATCTTGTTACTCCCCCTTAGATCATGCATACGAAACTCCCCTTGAGCACTTAGTCACATATATCACATGCAGCAAAAATATATATAATTCCATAGAATATCCACATGCAAGTGCAGGTGCTCATATGTGTATTCAATGAGAGAGAGTTGTGCTCATGATCATATCCACATGTTATCCATAACCATTCTCCCCCTTTTTGTCAGAAGTTGACAAAGGAAGAAACAAAATAAATGAAGTATTTAAGCAGATAATCAAGGATAAAAACTCATTTAAACATTAGATATCATCCAAATGTATGAAAGGAAGAAGTTATCATCATGGTGCAAATAATCCAAAAAAAGAGAGAATTATAGTTATTACAGATCATAATAGAAGTTTATCAATTAGAGCTAGAAGAGGACGGTGCAGGCATATCAGGATCATTGATCTTCAACACCCTAGTCCATAGCTCAAGTGGTAGACTGAGTGAAAGATACCTCATTTCAACACTAAGGTTTTGGTATCGATTCCCTAGTGGGGGTGGCTAACAATGAAGTGTGAACTGACAGTGGGGGTGTACTAACATGCTAACAAAAAAAAGGATCATTGATCTTCAAACTCCTACTAAATCGATGAAAGTACTTTTTCATGTACTTCGTTTATTGTTTCTAATTCTAAAGTAATGAATCTTGTGAAACATGCAAAGCATCCACCTTCTTCTCTAAGCTCTCCAACCTCGTAGAGAATTACGAAGGCCAAAAGTCTGAATCATTAATATCACTAGATTCTTCCAAATCAGCAAAGATGTCGTCCATGTTGACATCTCCTTCAAAAACTGCTTCTTGATCACCTTGCTGCTCAGGTCTCAATTCAATTTTCACCATGTTTAGGTTTGCATTGTCGAATGGAAGCTCGGACTCCGGTGCTTCAATCGCGGGAATTTAAACATTTTACCACAAAGCAAGGGAAGTCATAATGAATGCAAATGGAATGGACCCATGACGAGGATGGAGACGATACTGAATAATCAAATATATTATCAACGATGGAAGACAAATGCAAATACCGGATACAATGGAGTGCATAATGTGCATTATGTAGGGAGTAAGATCAGTCTTATTCCCAGCCCTCGGATAAACATTAGAAGTGAAGATGTGATGAAGAACACAGTATTTTAGAAGAAGATTATAAGTGGGGAGAGAGTTACCAGTATGCCATTGTACGTTAAAACCACATAACACCCGGGTGATGAAATTTCTTTATGAAGAATACATGTCTTTAAAAAGAGTCGGGATAGGAATTCCATCTTCGGCCATATCAATGACTATAACAGATGATATGATGGATGGTGTAATGGTGACCGTTTCTTAGAAAAATTGAATAGAAAATGTCAATGCTTCCGAAGAAACTTCACTAATGGATGCGTACATCCCTTGAGCAATTGACTGGTAAGTCTCTCCGCCCCAATTTTTTTAAAAAAATCCTTCCTACATCGGAGAGAATTTCACGAAGACCAAATCTATCAATGTGATTGACATTCATAGTACACTCAATGATTATACTCCGAGTACGAAAATCCCGTACATTCTCCACATCATCCTCCGGTGTGTGAATGGTGCGCACAACCCAAGTAGCGGAGCGGGATGAGGAAGCGGACTGAGGGCGACAAATGATATGCTTATACCAATGTTCCATGGAAGAAATGGCTAAAGATTATCAAGAAACCCCAAGGAACTAGATGGGTTTGTCTAGATCAGATTTTTGAACTAAACCCACCAAAAAGAAAGCTCTAGATTCAAGAAAAATGATGGAATCTCAAATAAATCACAACAAGGAACTTGAATCTAGAAGAAAATGACAAAAGAACCACTTACAAGGAGGCTAGGATGATGGGTTGGCCAAAGGAAGCACCAGCGAGCCGAGGAAGATGAAGTGGAAATGAGGGATTTGAGATTTTCCCCCCTTTTTGCTCAAATTGTGCCCGAAAAAAATTCTAAAAAAAATAAAAATTTAATATGATGTATGTTTCACAACCCCAAGTGTAGGGTTGTAATGTAGTAATAACTCAGTAAGACCGAGGTCGAATCCACAGAGACTAATCTAGTGCATTTCTGGAAATAATTGCAACTAGAACTAGAAGAAGATTTAAAACATAAATCTAGAATAAAGGGAGTATTTGTGAATAATGTTTAAACTATTAACTAAAAGTGAGAACTAGGGTGCCAAGGATCCACTTGTAGCTATCAGGATGCTACCTCACTTGATTTAGGAAACACAACTGGAAACAGAGTCCTATCTTATCCAGTTAGAAGAACAGATGATCAAATCTCCGAACTTTTCATTGATCCAGCCTCAATGGATGAGAATTGTGAAGATTTAGAAGGGATTCCATCACCCTACCATGCCTAGGAGACAATGGTGAACAACAGGATTTTCTAATCCTACAATCTCAAATAGGAAAAGAAGATATTCAAAACTATCGCAGTGTCTATTGTAATTTGAGTCACAACAAACCATAGAAAACTGAAAATAATCCTTAAAATCAACTACAAATTAATGAAGCTTCACCTTACGCACTGACTTAGAATTTTCGCAATCCGATCACGAAACCGCCAAAATTTATGCAGTCATGTTATGCATCGGTCGGATTGAAGTCCAGTACAAAGCTTGATAGGATTCTATTTCATCAGTTGCCCGATTTCGGTTGCACCGAGCTTGGGTTCGGTCGGACTAAATTAATCTTTAGTCAACCGAATTAACTCCTTTTAACGCTGGAGCTTTTTGTGCACTTTTGGTCACACCAAATCCTCCCTTTGGTCAGACCAAATTGCTTCTAAATTTTATCTTTGTTCATTAGACTATTTTGTGCAATTTCAGTTGGACCAAACTGAAATGGCAGTGAAAACCACACTAGTTAAAGAAGGAATATGCCAATATATCCTAGAGGGGGTGAATAGGACTTTTTAAAGTTTTTATGAGTTATTAAAAATCCAACTTCACTAATCCTATGATCATGCAATTCTCAGGATTACTCAAATGTAACTCTACTGGCTTCCAAGCCTGGTAGAGGATCTAATCACAAACTGCTTAAGGAGTAAACAATTTGCAATCTAGTTCATAATGGATATGACTGTGTAGGTGTGTGAGGAGTGATCAAATATGGAAGTATTAAAGAAAATCACTTAATCAAAATAACAATCTTAAACACAGTCATTTTATAGTGGTTCGACGATAAGTCTACTCCACTCCTAGTAACTGCACTCAACCCTTGAGTGTACCGGATTTTACTAAGGAGGTTTCACAATGGTTCACCTCTAACCTAAGGTTTTAAATCAGGTTCACCTTTAACCTTTACAACCTACACTGAGGCTGACTGTTTATGCTCTCACGAGCAAGAGTCAACATAACGCACCCGCTTTTAGGCACACTGGCCAAGGATCTTCTATAAGACCCTACTAGAGGTTTCTACATGGTTGACCTCAAACCCTAAGTTTTTACCCGGTTTACCTAAAACCTAGAGTTTTACTGGTTCACTCCTAACCAGATGTTTATGCTCTCCATGTAGTAAGGGTCCACACAACGCACCCACCACATACACTCTCGCCGGAGGCCTCCTTGAGGACTTCAAAGGGTGAGAACCACTTAAGACCCAATCCTAGAAAGGAATAATCACAAGTGTCCTCCTGGACTTTGGATACTTACAAATAAGCTGATGAGTCCTGTTTATCTCAATGTCGAAGATCTCCTCCTCCTTGTTGACGAAGAGTCTTCTACTCCCTTGATCCGCAACACAAAATGATGTACCAATACTCGGCGTCAGGTTAGGTCAAGGTGAAGATGGAATCCTACTCTCAAAATATTTTCTTATCAAGAATATAGAGCGATTCTAATCTTATACATTCAAGGCATCCCAGCTTAATGATTTGCCATTAAGGTAGTAGCTGGAGGATCCTTAAATGTAAAAGTTCATTCCCCAATCCACTCTATTGAATGTCAATGGTGAGGGTGTATTGGAGGATGAACTCCCTTAAGAGAAAGGGCTTTAGATATAAGATATAGGTTGAAACACTCAAAAGCTCTCTCTGCTTTCTCTCAAAGCAACAAAAGACAAGTCCTCTATATATAGACAAAAAGTTCCAACGGATATAAAACGGTCACATTTATGACAGAGTTTGATATCATCGAGCAGGTTCGATATCATCGAGCGTATACTCTCTATAGCATCGATGGTCTGCTCGATGACTCGGACTCAATGTCATATACTTTTGAAACTCTTTGCCAATTGGTCGATGAATCAAAACTATTGTCAACGTCATCGGATTTTGAACTCCGATTCCATCGATGACAGGTTCGATCCATCGACACTTGAAAAATGAGAGAGACTTGACTTTGAAATATTTCAGGTTTTCATGAATGATTGGGGAACCATCGAGATCATCGGAATTTGAATGTCAATGATATCGAGATCAGAGTCAAGGCATCGATAAATCCAGCTGATTTGTCTTTAAGGTTGCTGGACAGTTTATGACCTTGTTCGATGCAATTGACCTGGTGCCAATATCATCGATATTTGAATATCGATTCTATCGAAGGGCCCCCGATCATAGTTAAAAATGACCTGAAATATCTGTTGTAAGAAATGCGCACCCTCGATCGATATCATCGATGGACTTCCGATGTTATCAATATTTAATTTCAGATCATATCGAAAGAGCATCGATATATCGAAGGAATTTGAGATTTTCATTAAAAAACAGGGGCACCAAAATCTGCCTGTCGATCTTATCAAGTCACTCTCGATGGACTCGAGATTTGAATATCGATGATATCGATAGGTTTATCGATACATCGATAATTCGTCCAGATATGTTGTGAAGTTGCTGGACATATTTGGTGCTTGTATCGATGATATTGGTAGATGTATCGATACTTCGATAAATCCGTCCAGATGAATGTTTAGTTGCTGGACACTTTTGGTCCTCACGTCGATAATATCGTTAAGGTATCGAGGACATTGACAGACCAGGTCGATCATATCGAAGGTGTTCTGATAAAATCGACAAGGCGAGAAAAACTTAGAAATTTTCTTATTTTGTAAAAAAGTTTTAGAAATTTTCTTATTTTGTAAAAAAGTTTTCTCACCTTAAAACCCTATGATTTCTAACTTGTTTTTAAGGGTTTTAATCACTTGATGTTTTGGGTCATGGGATGTGAGGCTTGAGTTTTACCTGTAACGAGCTTGCACACATCCGGTTGAGGCAGACGCTTGAATTGATCTTCATATCAGGCTCTATAGACACTCTGACTCAACATTCACATAACTTGACAAACCAGGGCACTTTCAATCTCCCCCTTTGTCAATTATGTGACAAAATCCCCAAAACACGCTAGAATTCTCTAGACAAACACACCCTAAATTGTGTGTACATGGTTTTACACAATTTTACAATTTCTACCCCATGTACACAACTAGTAGCTGCTCCCCCTGACTTGTAAACTTCAACTCCCCTTTGCTTGTTGTGGCTGCTCCCCCTAACACCTGCAATAACATAGATAGATACACAATTTTTCATTCGGGGTGTTTACGAATGCTCTCCCCTTTTTTGTCAGTCATTGACAAAGATATCTCAGGTGATATTGACCGAAGCTTGAAATACTTGGGAGAACCAATCAGTTAGAAGTAGAACAATTGATGTATAATAGAATTCAGTTTAAACAAGCATCAATATCAGAACCAATGGATGCATTTTAAATAACATGGAGCAGTTATATAACAGTTAAGGTATTCGTTAAAGGCATCTCATGCAATCCATAATAGAAACTTGATAAACCAGGGGAACGTAACACAAAGATGATAAAAAAATGAAGCATTATATTCAGTCATAATCCAAAATGAAACCAACATATCCAACTGTCCAAAATAAACTGCCCAAGATTGGCAGCAAGTTAACAATTATTTCAACAAAAGACTTATTTTGCAGCTCAAAACTATCATGGTTAATGTAAAGAGTTTAGACTTGTTGCTGACGTATAACCGTGAATGTCCCAGTGTAGGGATTTACCTATGTGACTCAAGTTTACTGAGATTTAGTGAATGCAGACCCCAATGGATTTTTGAAGGTCACTAAACCTATTTGTATCGAAAGATTTGGTGAGGATGTCTGCGAGTTGCTTTTCTGTGGAAACATAGCCTAATGTTATGATCTTGTCATCAACAAGTTCTCGGATAAAATGATGACGGATGTCAATGTGTTTAGTCCAAGAATGTTGAACAGGATTTTTTGAAATGTTAATTACGCTTGTGTTATCGTGGAAAAGACTCATCGTGGGTTGTTCAATCCCGTAGTCCAACAACATTTATTTCATCTAAAGGAGTTGTACACAGCAGTATCCAGCGGCAATGTATTCAGCCTCTGCATTAGATAATGATATTAAATTTTGCTTCTTCCTCTACCAAGAGACTAGACAGTTCCAATATAGAAACATCCTCCGCTTGTAGATTTTCGATCATCTAAATTTTCTGCCCAGTCGGCATTAGAGTACCCGGCGATGATGGTAGATGTTTCCATTGGATACCATAGTCCATAGGAGGGAGTCCCTGCTATGTATTTGATGATCCTCTTAATAACCATTAAATGAGATTCCTTAGGATCTGCTTGATATCGAGCACATACCCCAACACTGAAAGATATGTCAGGATAACTAGCTGTGAGATATAGTAGACTACCTATCATACTCCGGTAGAGATGTTGATCCACACTTTTGCCATTTGTATCTTTGGAGAGTTTGAGTGTGGTGCTCATGGGGGTATGATAGGAGCGATCAAATTCAAGACTAAATCTCTTTACCAAATCATTCGCATACTTGGTTTGACAGATAAAAATTCCATCATGGAGCTGCTTGACCTACAATCCTAAGAAAATGTTTAGTTCACCAACCATACTCATTTCAAATTCTGATCTCATGAGGTTGGCAAATTTGTAAGCGATATCTTCACATGTAGAACCAAAGACTATATCGTCCACATAAATTCGTGCAATAAACAGTGAATCTTTTGTTCTTTGAGTAAACAAAGTTTTATCAACACTCCCTCTGCAGAATTTATGGTCCAAAAGAAATTTTGTCAATCGTTCATACCAAGCACGTGGTGCCTGTTTAAGACCATAGAGGGCTTTGTTTAGACGATATACGTATTGAGGACACTTAGGATCTGAAAATCCCTCGGGTTGTTCCACATAAACTTCTTTTGCAAGATCTCCATTGATCAGGGTCGAATATTGCATATCAGACCCTAGTAAATTACTTGATTTTACATACATGATAATGTTTAATGCCGGATTTTAATTATATTTTCGCTACAGGACGAAATCAGGAACGTTAATTGGAATTTGATGTTAAAGGCATGGCTTTGATGCTCCAAAATCACCAGAGCACGGGATGAACCTCAGAAGACCAATAATGAAGATTTTACACGCCTGGGATTTGAGGAAAGCAAGCCAAAGGGGCCCGAAAAGGGTCCAGAATGCAAGATCACATGGTTCCCGCCATCTGATCAGTTCAAAACTTCATACATGGGATGAGGGCCATAATTTAACTGTACATATTAAATTTCAGCCATTGATGATCTCGGGAAGTGCTCCAACTGACAATTTACCCCACGAATCGTTGATTTCAGGCCCACCTGATAGCAGGATATGCCTCAACTTTTGTCTCGACGGTTAATATGATTTGAGAAAGGGAATGGACGGATTGGATTTCGTAAAAACATCATAGTGGGCCCTGTGTATGGGGAGTGTACACCGAAGTACACGTATATCAGCCGTGCACCGGACCACCCGGACGATCGGTCATGCGGGCGGCCCCGCGCCGATCCGCTACATCTCGGCGTCTTTCTTGGCGCCGAATGGGTTTCGGTTGTGGGCCCCACACGTCCATCAAATCGCCGATCCAGACCGTCCATTGTCTCTCTGGTATCGATATCATCAATGTGTAGGTGGCCGAATCTCAAATGAGAGCGAGTATGGAAATCTAACCGTTCAAAAGCATCTTGGACGGCGGAGACGAAATCAGGTGGGCCTCATCATCAGTAGGCGAAATTATGTATTCCCGACCGGTTTTCTGTCCTCCACGCAGTAGACGGAGTGGATTTTCCGTTTAATCAACGGAATGGGCCCCACCATTGTCAGCGGACGGACGTTTGGCGTCCGCGAAACGCACGGACGCTGGTCCGTTTTGCGAAGATCAGTGGGCCCCGTACGTCAACCCTCCGGCCGATCCGAGCCGTCCATCGTGTAGAGGGCTGCGAGCACTACAAAACCATGTTGAGATTCCACTCCCATGCGTACACACGTGTGCGGTACAGAGGCCAAAAGTAGACTGCCCCGGGACGTTCAAATCTGATCCTTTCGAGATTTCTTCTGTGGGCCGTGCCAATGGACCTTCAAAACCACCCATTCTTGACTGAAATTTCATCCTGAATCCAATGGACGGGGTGGATTTTCCAGAAAACACCTCTGTGGGGCCCACCGATCACGGCTGCGAAAAATTACACTTCGAGTCCGTCTCACGACTCGCCACCGATTCCAACCATCCGGCGCCTATAAAAGGGAAGTTTTGGACGTGGGAGAGGTATTCAGATCCAGAGAATTGGAGATCCAGAGCCAGGGAGAGAAGAAAGAGAAGGAGAAAGAGAGAGATTTTTCGGTTTGGAGTTTTAATTTATGAATTTTATTTAATATTTTTTATGGATTTTATGGGTAACTAATCTCTCAGCTAGGATGAGATGAAGCCCCTAATTTGATCACTCTTGTATTGGTTGATTTACTTTGAATTTTAATTAATTTGTTTCTTTCTCTGAGTGGGCTTTATGGGTTTAAATTCCATACTTCTCCATCTATGAACTTGACCAAAGTATAGATGGATGTTGTTTGGATGCTTATTACAGGTGCTTGGGTCTGATCAAGAACAAGTTTTCTATAGAGGAAGGAACAGGGTGCTTTAATGAATTTTGCATACCATGTGCCCGACCAAGGACATGGGATGTATTGTTCATGGCATTGCTTAAAGGAATTAGACAGTCTGTATGCCCGATTTAGGACACAGATTGTGCTTTCTCTATTTAAGTGGTATCAATCAAGGTCAAGGTGAATCAACAGACAAAACAAGGGTTAGGATAATTAGGGGTGGATTCGAAAGTCCTAGTGCTTTCTCTCTGATTGAATTTTCTCCCCTGTTCTTAATTGTTTTATTTTTTTTTTAGAATTGTGCTTAGTAGTTCATACCATTATTTTGGATTAGTTAAGGAGAGTCTTAGATTTGAGTTGTGACAACCAGTCCTCGTGGGATTCGACCTCGATCTTACCGAGTTTATTACTACATCACAACCCTATACTTGGGGAGTGAACAAGTTTTTGGCGCCGTTGCCGGGGACTGTTTCGTTCCAAATTGAATTTAGGATTCTCTCTTATCATAATTCATAGTCTTAGGATTTTACTAACTTTAGGTTAAAGTTTTTATTTTATTTTTAGAAACTAACATATTTCTTGTTTTGTAGGATTCTGAGATAGAAACTTCTAATTTGGTGATATCTTCCTAATTTCTCTATTTTTTTTTATTTTTTTTTTATTTTTATTTCTAGAATTAGGGTTTTTAGAAAATTTTCTAACCTTAGATGTACTATTTTTAAAAAACTAACTTGTTTTGTTTTGTTTTGCAGGTTTTTAACATAGGAACTTCTACTCTGGTAACATCCTTCTAACTTCTTCCTTACCTTCTGTATTGCTGTAGGATTTTGCTTTCTTTTAGGATTAGTCTCAGAGTTAAGGTTCTACCATGGAATCGTGGGTAGATGCATATGCTGAGTTGGATAGGTTTTATTGGAAAATGCCTGAAGGTTGTGGAATTCAACGTATACCTCAAGATTTCTCTCCATCGAGAACAGACATTGAGAACCGACTAGAACGTTATGTTCCATCGGTTAATAGGGCCGTATACGATCGTAATTATGGGAATGAGGATTATTATCAACCATCATATTCTCCCATGTATGATCAGTATAACTATAACCAGTGGAACCATCAAAACTGGGAAGATGAACCAACAACATATTGTAATAATCATTCTCTTGGATCCCATACCTTTGAGATCCTACCAGAAACGATCCAAGAGGATTCATGTTTTGATCCAGAACTATTCAACCAACATGTTGCGAAATTGATGAAATCATTAGAAGCACTCAATTCGCGCATTGAAAAGATAGAGGAAGCTCGCTCATCCCAACTACAATCCAATCCAGAAATACAATGCGAGGATAGTGATCCTCACTCGCTTTTGACGAAATCTGGAATTTGGAATGAGGAGTTGGATTCCATTAATGAGCATACGGTTCAATTCCCCGATGAGTCGATCTCAATGACTGTTCAAAAGAATGATGGAGATACTTGGGTGTCTTTCAAATACAGTGATGATGACACACTTTCCTTACATGACACACAGGATCTCAATGATGAGGAAGAGGTTAGTTTATTCGAACCTCAACCAAATTTAGAATGTGAGGAAAGCGATCCTATCCCAAGTGTGCACTACACAGAATTAGACAATGATGCGTATTGGGATGATGATCATGGATGTTCGGCCCCAATTCCCTTTGAATCAATCTCAAATTTGGTCCAAGTCAATGATCAAGACGTACACGAAGTGGTCGGTCATAATGAGCCACTCCCCTCACCTAACATGTCTGATTTTAAGGTAGAGGACGGGCCCTTTACAACCGACCCTTCTAACTCTTGTGAAACATATTTGGACCACTCCTCTGAATTACATGATGATATGATTCGGGAGATGGACGAGCTACTCGATATGACTCTTGAATTTGAAACCACCTAGTTGAGGCCACCATCTGAACTGTTGAATAATGACGATTCATCGCCTCTTCTGAGTAGTATCGATGAACAGAGTCCACACATCAATGCTACGTATACTGATCCTCAATCTGTCTGTGCAGGGCTGGAGCAAGAGATCACACCTCCGTTTCCCTTCGAAAACGATGGATTCCTTGGGCAGATCATCACGAGCTCTAATGTGGAAAATGAGTCACTCTCAGCTGAATGTACCAACTCTTTGGATGATTGCCTGGCACACTTTGCAGATTCCAACGATCCCATGATAAGAGACATAGTGAATGCCTTGCAAAACAATATCTCGGTAGTCATCACTGACCGAGAGGACCCTTACTCAGCCCCCTCCTCCACACAATCCTGAATATTTACCATTAAGGGAGGAGGAGCTAACAATTGAACCGAAGTCTACTACTTCGGAATGTGTAGAGACTACGTCACTTTCTGAGAATTTTTCTGACTTTCATCTATGTGTAGTCTCTGATTCACCATGGGATACTAACTTCGAAACTTCTTCTGTCGCAGGTGAATCGTATATACTCTGGATACCTCAGGCGAATCAACGAAAAATTCCCTATGAGGTACATAAGTTTCTCTGGAAAGTCAAGCTCCAGGGCGTCCAAGCCTATTGTAAAAATGGCTTTTGGATGATCCTGTTGAGAAATCTACTGAGAAACTTATCACGATACTGGCCGGAAGAGGAACCTTGCAGCATGATCGATTAGTTCAATGTTTGTGGGTAACATTACTGCAAACCCTCACGAGACTACAACTCGTCCACTAGGGGTAACCTAGGGGTTTAAAGGCTTGTTGCATGCGCTAAATGCAATCGAGAGCACCTGCGAAAGTGGTATAGGTAGGATCTTCTTTTGTTTTTCTTTTTCTTATTTTTTTTTCTTATGTTGATTTCTCTCTTGTGCTAACCTGTTTTACGTTGAAATTTTTTGAGAAAGCTTCTTAATTCTCCATCCAGGTACTATCTTTCCATCACTCATCTTTTATTCTCGTTGTCCCAAGTGCATTGCATGCTTATTTCTTTTACATTGAGGACAATGTAGATTTTAGGTTGGGGGTGGGAGATTAGGTTACCTAATCAGTATTTTCTTGGTCTTGAGCAAAATTTGTGAAAATTTTAAAATTTTTTCTGGAATTTCTATTGAATTCAAAGTGATTTTGAAGGATAGTTGTGATTTTAACATTATAAGATACGTGATGGGTAACTTATGACTCTTGGATTTGGCCATTTGCTTGATTTCACAGTCAATTTTGAATTGTTAATCCATGATTAGAAGGTGTAAACATTGATTGAGCCATGATTTCCCATATCAGATCTCACTTGCACATTAAGTTTTCAGTTCGATATTAAATGGTAACTTGGTAATCATTAGGCATGAAAGGAACCAGCCTGAGAAATTTGTTAACGTCAGTTTATAAAGAAGAATTGAAAGAGTTAGTCACATAATCTTCATCATAGGTTTGCTCCCTATAGGTGTAGATTTGATTCTCCATAGTTGACATATAAATAATAATAAAAAAAAAAAAAAAAAAAAAGTTAGGCGACAAGTTTTCGCCATAGGTTTGCTCCCTATAGGTGAGAATTTGATTCCCCTCAGTTGCGTTACTGCTCGTAAAGAAAATCAAAAGATGGTAACATGAAAAGTTAATCTGTGAGATAAGTGTTGGTTTCAAGCTTGGTTGTCACGAATTACTAATGATATCATGAAATTGACAATTGGATCTCTTACTGATTGTAAGTCGAGATTATACTTTACACTCGTGGAACTCAATGTTTAGCAATGCTCTAATTGATGGATTAATATTTTGAACTTGATTATGAAGTTTACTGTAAGCTTGATTCCAAGAGAAAAATTCCACACACCAATTATGAATCTTAGAATTTTCACATCTCAGCTATCTGTTCACAAGTCATTTGAGTTTACAGGAATTGTCTTTTATTTCTGAAATTATTTTTCGCATGTTTTGCTCGGGACTAGCAAAATGCTGGTTGGGGGTTGTGATCAGGGTCGAATATTGCATATCAGACCCTAGTAAATTACTTGATTTTACATACATGATAATGTTTAATGCCGGATTTTAATTATATTTTCGCTACAGGACGAAATCAGGAACGTTAATTGGAATTTGATGTTAAAGGCATGGCTTTGATGCTCCAAAATCACCAGAGCACGGGATGAACCTCAGAAGACCAATAATGAAGATTTTACACGCCTGGGATTTGAGGAAAGCAAGCCAAAGGGGCCCGAAAAGGGTCCAGAATGCAAGATCACATGGTTCCCGTCATCTGATCAGTTCAAAACTTCATACATGGGATGAGGGCCATAATTTAACCGTACATATTAAATTTCACCATTGATGATCTCGGAAAGTGCTCCAACCCGACAATTCACCCACGAATCGTTGATTTCGTGCCCACCGATAGCGGATATGCCTCAACTTTTGTCTCGACGGTTAATATGATTTGAGAAAGGGAATGGACGGATTGGATTTCGTAAAAACATCATAGTGGGCCCCGTGTATGGGGAGTGTACACCGGCACACACGATATATCGGCCGTGCACCGGACCACCCGGACAGTCGGCAGCGGGCGCTGACCCGCGCCCGATCCAGCTACATCTCAGCGTCTTCCGCAGCCGGCAATGGGTTTCGGTTGTGGGCCCCACACGTCCATCAAATCGCCGATCCAGACCGTCCATTGTCTCTCTGGTATCGATATCATCAATGTGTAGGTGGCCGAATCTCAAATGAGAGCGAGTATGGAAATCTAACCGTTCAAAAGCATCTTGGACGGCGGAGACGAAATCAGGTGGGCCTCATCATCAGTAGGCGAAATTATGTATTCCCGACCGGTTTTCTGTCCTCCACGCAGTAGACGGAGTGGATTTTCCGTTTAATCAACGGAATGGGCCCCACCATTATCAGCGGACGGACGTTTGGCGTCCGCGAAACGCACGGACGCTGGTCCGTTTTGCGAAGATCAGTGGGCCCCGTACGTCAACCCTCCGGCCGATCCGAGCCGTCCATCGTGTAGAGGGCTGCGAGCACTACATAACCATGTTGAGATTTCACTCCCATGCGTACACACGTGTGCGGTACAGAGGCCAAAAGTAGACTGCCCCGGGACGTTCAAATCTGATCCTTTCGAGATTTCTTCTGTGGGCCGTGCCAATGGACCTTCAAAACCACCCATTCTTGACTGAAATTTCATCCTGAATCCAATGGACGGGGTGGATTTTCCAGAAAACACCTCTGTGGGGCCCACCGATCACGGCTGCGAAAAATTACACTTCGAGTCCGTCTACGACTCTGCCACCGATTCCAGCATCCAAAGCCTATAAAAGGGAAGTTTTGGACGTGGGAGAGGCATTCAGATCCAGAGAATTGGAGATCCAGAGCCAGGGAGAGAAGAAAGAGAAGGAGAAAGAGAGAGAGATTTTTCGGTTTGGAGTTTTAATTTATGAATTTTATTTAATATTTTTATGGATTTTATGGGTAACTAATCTCTCAGCTAGGGCTGAGATGAAGCCCCTAATTTGATCAGCTCTTGTATTGGTTGATTTACTTTGAATTTTAATTAATTTGTTTCTTTCTCTGAGTGGGCTTTATGGGTTTAAATTCCATACTTCTCCATCTATGAACTTGACCAAAGTATAGATGGATGTTGTTTGGATGCTTATTACAGGTGCTTGGGTCTGATCAAGAACAAGTTTTCTATAGAGGAAGGAACAGGGTGCTTTAATGAATTTTGCATACCATGTGCCCGACCAAGGACATGGGATGTATTGTTCATGGCATTGCTTAAAGGAATTAGACAACTGTATGCCCTATTTAGGACACAGATTGTGCTTTCTCTATTTAAGTGGTATCAATCAAGGTCAAGGTGAATCAACAGACAAAACAAGGGTTAGGATAATTAGGGGTGGATTCGAAAGTCCTAGTGCTTTCTCTCTGATTGAATTTTCTCCCCTGTTCTTAATTGTTTTATTTTTTTTTTAGAATTGTGCTTAGTAGTTCATACCATTATTTTGGATTAGTTAAGGAGAGTCTTAGATTTGAGTTGTGACAACCAGTCCTCGTGGGATTCGACCTCGATCTTACCGAGTTTATTACTACATCACAACCCTATACTTGGGGAGTGAACATCCATTCAGAAACGCACTCTTAACATCCATTTGAAATAGTTTAAATCTTAATGCACATGCAATGGACAAAAGAATTTTGATAGACTCAAGGCGTGCCACAGGAGAAAATGTCTCATCAAAATTAATGCCTTCTATTGGTGAGTACCCTTGAGCAACAAGCCTTGCTTTGTTTCTTATCACATTTCCTGATTCATCAGATTTATTCTTGAAGACACATTTGGTTCCAATGACATTTGTATTGAGTGGTCTGGGAACCAATTTCCATACCTCATTTCTTTGAAATTGTTGAAGTTCTTCTTGCATAGCATTTATCTAGTGTTCGTCTTGAAGAGCTTCCACAATGTTCTTAGGTTCAATCTTTGAGGTAAAACAGAAATGACCATAGATATTTTCTATCTGTCGTCAAGTTTTTACACCAGCATTAGGATCTCCAATGATTTGTTCTCGAGGATGATCTTTTATGATGGGAATATCAGACGACGGTTGAGGTTCACTGGGTGATAAAGTTTTGTTTTCAGATTTTTCCAGTATGCATGAATCTACATCATCTTCCAATTCATCCACAGGTGCATCTTCTTCATGAGGTTGATCATCGATTACCACATTGACTGATTCTTAAATAGTGAGAGTTCTTAGATTGTATACTCTGTACGCACGACTATTCATGGCATACCCCAAGAAGATTCCTTCATCGCTTTTAGACGCAAAATTTCCTAGGTGATCTCTATCTCTCAAGATATAACATTTGCTACCAAAGACTTAAAAATATTTCACACTAGGCAGTTTCCCATACCATAGTTCGTATGGGGTTTTATTCAGACCTGCTCTATGATATACTATATTTATGATGTAGCAAGCAGTATTGACAGCCTCTGCCCAAAACTTTTCTCCATATCCTTCCTATGTAGCATAACTGATCCCATTTCCTACAAAACTCAATTTTTTCTTTCAACGACTCCATTTTGTTGTGGGGTTTTTGGAGCTGAGAATTCATGACGAATTCCTTTCTCATTACAGTATTTTTTGAATTTTTCATTTTCAAATTCCCCACCATGATTACTTCTGATGCAATTGATCCCGTATCCTTTTTCATTTTGGAGTCGCTTTGCCAGAATCACAAATTCCTCAAAAGCATCTGATTTTTCTCGAAGAAATATGGTCCAAGTAAATCTGGTGTAGTCATCTACTACCACCAGGAAGTATCTTTTCTTGATATGACTTTCCACTTTAGTTGGTCCAACTAGATCCATATGTAGCAGATCCAAAGGTTTTACTATTCCTATGGAGGTTGTCTTCTTGTGTCCAACATTTATCTGTTTTCCTTTTAGACATTCTCCACAGATAACTTTTTCTTATTTTCTAATCTTGAAAAGTCCCCTAATCAGATTCTTTGAACTGAGCTTTGTTAAATTTCAGTAGTGGACATGTCCCAACCTTTGGTGCCACAATTTGGATTCACTCTTTACAGCCATATTACATTTTGTGGCTACCACATTTTCACTTGTACTCTCAATGACATAATAGTTATTATTAGTGCATAGACCTTTTATGAGAGATTTTCCTGTATGATCTAGAATTCTACACACATCTTTTGAGAAGGTGACAAGATGTTCTTTATCACAGATTTGGAAAATACTCAGGAGATTATGTTTTAGACCTTCTGCACAGAGGACATGTTTAATTTTAGGAAGGCCTGGTACAGCTATTGTTCCTTGTCCAACAATTTTGGCTGAGCTACCATCACCAAATGTGACAGATCCTCCATCAAAGTTTGAGTACTCACAAAAGTGAGTTTGATCACTAGTCATGTGTCTAGAGCATCCACTATCAAGATACCACTTTGAACTATTACCGACTTTCAGAGCAGTGTGAATTATAAGGCAATTGTTCTAGTTTGTCATACCCTCTTGGATTCTTTTAAACATGATTCCTTCTTCAGTCAAGATCACTCTCTAAGCAGTGAAGCACTTAAAGAAAGACTCACTGTAATGCCTTGAAAATTGGGCGTCGAGTAACAACTCAACTCCTAAGTTCTAAAACATCACTTATGCAACATATATGCTTATGATTTAATGTTGTCTATGTTAGTACATTAATCATGAGTGGGATTATACCAAAACAGTAATTCATACTCCAGATCAAGTTGTAAAATGCAAGCGGAAGACTGAAATACATAAATACACGTATATAAGTCAAAGATCACGATTGGTCTCCAGAGTATGAATACATCACTGAGTCACCATATACATGTAATAGTCTCAAAAATCAAAATGTCAAAATAGTACAACTATAATGATAATCCCTGTAGCCCCGTCAATCAGAAGATGGTCTACTTAGACCCGCTTGATAGCTGCATAAAGGAGAAACCCTCCTCATCATCATAAAGACCGGCTCCGCTTCGCAAGCATCGTCATCATCTGAAACTCAAACAGGGTCTGGTTAGTGTGTACACACCGTCCCATAACATGGGAGTGAGTGATCAACTCGGTGGTATAATAAAGTAAAGGTTAACATGTTATCAATTCAATCAAGCAGTAATGATAAAGCAGTAAATCACACATCCCTAAGTACTTTTGTTAATGCAATAATGGTATGAATGTACGATGCATGCCCTCGCTTACGCTTCCTCAGTGACTTCATCTCACGTTCGCGCATGAACAATACTGTCTCAGTTCTTGACCTGCTACGCCTGAACGCACGTGTAATGCGG
Source organism: Magnolia changhungtana (assembly GCA_030180095.1). Lineage (NCBI taxonomy): Eukaryota > Viridiplantae > Streptophyta > Magnoliopsida > Magnoliales > Magnoliaceae > Magnolia > Magnolia changhungtana. The sequence goes on along the minus strand of JASAUF010000344.1, from coordinate 1,493,472 downwards.
TGCATGCATATGATTACCAAGTTCTTATTAGTCTTTCCATACAGCAGGATTGGGAAACTAAGGTACCACCCTTATATCAATACCTAAACAATGATCCATTCTAGGGTCGTCAGTCCTAGTAAATCTCATACGATGTAACGGTTCTAGGTCACTGCAAAGGGCTCATCGCTAAATCAGTACAGGCCTAGTGTATACTCTGATTACTACGGAAAGGCTCGTCGCCTCTATGCAGGTTCAGAATATGCTCGAGGTCACTACAAAGGGCACGTCTAGGGCTGTCAGGGCTGTTGCACGGAATCATTACACCACTTCCCCATCACCCATCATAGCTTCATCACCAAAACAGTGTAGGTCGATAGCTCGAATATAGTATCCCATACCACCGTATTCGGCTCACAAGGTGGTGTTACTCACTGGTCACTACGGGAAGGCTCGTCGCCCCAACATAGGTCGACAGCTTGACCACGGTGTCCATACCACCATGTCCGGCTCATGAGTCTTAGCGGATAGAGGTACGAAGGTTAACGGGGTTTTCACTGGTGAGTTTGGTACCTTAGGTTCAAGCAGTAGCGTCCAAACATGGTGAACATACATAGGGCCAATCGGATTACTTGACGAGCTTGACTAGCACGAGTGCATATCTTGTGGATAGGCATGAAGTGCGTAATCACTCCGTGTGGCTTAACCACTGTCGATAACCGAAGTACGGCTCGGATTCGTCGAACACATCCGGTGTGGCGAAACAACATCATCCACCAATCTAGGATCTGTTACCGATTGCCTGGACTATACAATAGCCCCAATCACATTCAATTACAAGAAAATATCCTAAGAGATAGTTAAAATAATAATGGATCAAGATTTTAAATCATACAATCATGTCTGCTTTAGGGCTACCAGGGCTATTGCACGGAATCGTTACACCACTCCCCCATCACCCTTCACGGATTTGTTGGAATACAACTTAAACATAGATTTATACATATACATTACATAGATAAACAGACACTCTAATATACGGTACATGGAGGGAAGCATACACATAGTTAAAGTAGTTGAGAATCATATCTCAACACTCTTATACATTGCAATTTACTAACTACTTACTCATTCAGACGATTTTACAAACACTTAGACTACACCTTCCAACATACCTATAGTATGCTAGTTATAACACATGTCGCAGCGAATCCTTTCATAAAGGAGCTACCACATGAACCACGATCATGCATTCATGAACAATAGTCATGGCAAGCATAAATCATAGTTCCATATTCATTCGAACATTTCTACGAACACTTAGGCTACACGTTATAACATACACAACGTAGGTCAGAATAACATGTATTAGGCTAATCTGTTCACCTAGAAGTTGATACACATGCATCTAGCATATATAGACAGCGATTAATCATGGCAAGCAGAAATCCAAATTTCATATGTATACGGTATTTTCTACAAATACGAAGAAGACAATATATTCAACATAGTTAACGTATATTTGAAAAATGAAACGGACAGCACTTTGTACATGTGTAATAGCACCCACGTCAGTAATATATCATTAACTGACATTGAAAGCCTTGAAAACCATAACCTATACGTTTAAAGTCTGCACCTTACGCCAGTAAACACGTAGCGGATTCGTTTGAAACACGTAGTCTTTATCACAGGCAGGATGGCGACCTATAACATGAACTAGGTTAGCTATTTCATCATTTTAGCTATTGGGAACCCTAGAACAGCTTAGGGGTTGAATTTCTTACCTAAGAACAGGATCGGTATCGCCGATAGAGTGGTACGGAAGAGCTGAGTCAACCCGTGGAATGATGGGATTGAATCCCAGGGATGAACTCCAACTCTCTCTCTCTCTCTCTCTCAGGGTTTCCTAAATTCGTATGGGATGAGAGAGTGAGGGCTTAAGGCCCTTATATAGGCCAAAAATTGATGGGAATGGGCCCAAGGCCAAGGTATACTTAGGTTATGTCCAAAGAGCGCCTGTTTCAACTCAACGGAGCATTTTCGGAACCCCCCTTGAGCCAAAGGTTAGACTTAAGCTCCCTGACCATAGATCTTGGTCAAGTTAAGTTTTCGTTCTAATCGAGTTTCTAGATTACATGTGGTGGACCAGTTTCAGTTCAACGGCCACCGAAACTCGATCAGGGCCACTAGTACACTGACCTATGTATGAGATTTTTCCTGATCCGAGGGTATATTTGGGTCAGATTCTGACGGTCTAATTGCTTATATTAGGCCCGCAAGCGATAAGTCTCAGATTACTTAAATTAGATTTAATTTCTAAAGAAAACCATATTTTCTCACACTCTTTGTTCTGGGCTCAAACGAATAGCCCTGGGACACTATCTGTAGTTGATTTCTGAGATGGTTGTCAAGCCCAGCAAGGCGGTTCTAATTATATTACTTCGTATTATTTGGACTTTCGACGTGTGGTCCAGATCCGATACGTAGTTTCAATGTACTCCCGAGAGCAACTGGGTAATGAGATTGATCCTAGATTTCAGGGTAACCTAGCGTCAATGATTCTATAAGTTTTGGGTCTTGCAGATCGTATTTAAAGTAATTCAGGTGAATTTCACATCTAATCTAGTTTAACACTTAGTTAAACTTGTCTAATTTCTAAAGGATTTGAGGTTTGAGAGGTTCAAAAGGGGTTAGGATCTACCCCTTGCCTAAGGACATCTAACTCCATGGTGGCAAAAATCTGAGGCGTTACAATCTACCCCCCTTAAAAATAATTTCATCCCCGAAATCGCCTAAGGGTAGTTCGTAAAGATTTTATTGATGTCTAACTCATGTTCGTCTACCCTCCCTTAAACTTATCCTTTATCTCTTGCTTATACCCTGGTGGTTTGCTATAATTTATGCCTTTATCTATTTGACGTCTTGACGACAATTCCCATTTATTTAGAGTAAGATATTTTGTTTCAATGGTCGACCAATACGGAGAGACGGTTGTAGTGGGCTTGATCCTGATACATCAATCATCTACCTGTCAGGGTAGAAGGCTCATCGTATCCCTTCCTAGTCTTAGTAGATCCTAGTCTTATGCTCGGTCAAAGTAGTGAGTCCATTGGTAGTCGCCCAGGATTGAGAATTGGGTCAAGCCGCGAATGTTTCGCAGTTGTATATTTCAGTAACTCCGTAGTCCGATCACTCTAAAAACTTAGCAAATGTCCTTCCATGAAAGGTTCAAATTTCCTAGTCATAAGGTTGCCCATTGAGTCTTGATCTAGGAGAGTCCTCATCTAGTTAAACTCAAACTCGTACTCATTAGTAGGCCTTTTCTTTAATACGAATTAGTTTAATACTTGAACCCTAATTGATTTCCTTCGATGACTTTATTACTGACATTCTAAGGGAGATTCAGATCCTATTTAGTGACCATCTTTACGCATAGTCTAGATCAATTTCATTCAATCCTGGGCCAGTGGGCTATTGGCCCACCAAGCTTCCATTGCGCTTATGAGTGGGTAGACGAGTATACCTACCTAACTCGACCGCATTCATAACCTTTCTACCCCCCTTAAAAATAATTTTAAATGTCAACGCTCAAAGATCTGTCTTGATCTGTATGTCGGAACAAGGTGCACTTTAGGACCTATCCTTGACATGAAATGGGATACGGTCTCCCAATACATTAGTCTGCCTTTCATCGATGATGTGTACTATGGCATTGATACCTATGGTTATAGAAAGGAACTAAAATAATGGGTGTTGCGGTTGATTTCAGGGACGAGTGTGAGTTTGTGGCAAGGTGCCTAACTATATCAGGGAAGGATCTTTATCATGGTCCCGATTTACCTCTTTAATCATGTTTAGTTTAATATTGTAAGATAACCTATACATTAAAGCGAAGTAACAAACTTTGGTTGTAAGTGGTTCGGCCAACATGGAAGGAAAGTTGTGTAGTGGGTCTGAGCCGTATACATAGACCTTCTGCCTAGCTAGGACAGAAAATTATCGTATC